>OY730189.1:15536783-16838634 GCA_963422495.1 Polyommatus iphigenia
CATACGTATTTCTATAAGAGGTGGTACCATGCTGAATTATGTTTTACGATTCTTTCGATTGTTATACACATTAATTAATAACTCACCTACCAACATAGATATCAGAAACAACAGCCTACCAATGATAAATACTAATTATAGTTTATGGGTAAAGCTAAAGTTGTGTAATGGGGCCTGGGGGGCTAAATAAGCTTTAAAATTTGGTATAAAAAAGTTTAATTTAAAAAATATAATATATATTAATGTGCAAACTGCATACTTAGCTGTTTTGGGTATTTTGATTTGAAGGGTACCAGGGTTTTAAAAAGCTTTTAAATTTGACACCAATTTTGTTGACACCGCGCGCTATAAACTGAAGTCCACGCGGACGAAGTCGCGGGCAACAGCTAGTGATTATATATATGAATTATTATTATTATTTGCCTTGGTCACTTACAATGAAGTCTATCTTCTTAAGTCTCTTTTCCTCAAAAGGGGATTCCTTATATATTGCAAATTTATGGCACTTGTAGGTATCACAAGTGCACAGTAAATATTTATTTTATTCTTCATTGTTCTTTGAATTCTAAGAAACATAACACTATAACAATTTGTCATAATATAAGAATATAGGAATCATACAATTAAATGAGTATGACTTCTACTTGCGGCTACGCGAATATTCTACTACAATATGATACATACAGGATCAGCGCAGACAGAACGGAGCGCAGCGGAGAGGGTTTTTATTAACGCGCTTGAAAATAAACTTTGAAATAATTAACTAAAGCGCATAAATGCTTGAACCTTAGGCGCAGCGCATACGACAGACTATCCGTGACGCACTTTTTAGTCTGTGGGAAATAGAACCTATGCAATTATATGCAGTAACGCACACGACGCGCAAAAAGTCCGCATATAATTGCATAGGTTCTATTTCTACAGACAAAAGTGCGTCACGGATAGTCTGTCGTCTGCGCTGCGCCTTACAAGAAATGCTCGCGCGTCCTCGAGGATACGCGGGAATCCCTTATCGCACTTTAGTGTAATAAATAATAATTTTATTTTCAAGTGCTTCAAAGAAAATGTCCGAGACCGCGCGAGGATTATTCCTCTCTGTCTGCGCTGACCCTAAATTGTGTCGGGCCAAAAAGTGTAGTACCTAGTAGTTTACCTTGTGTAAATCAAGAGCTTGGCTGCTGCCATACCAAATCCATCGATGCACCCTCACAACTTACACAGTTAATAATTAAAAAAAAAAAACATTTTATAACCTATCAACTCCCAAGCGGCACCCGGGTGTCACATAACAATTGAATATCTATTGTGTCTGCGATTCCCACGATCGAGGTATTAATTATCCTACTCTACATTCGTGGATGATTTAAACCTGATCGCACATTTGTCAGCACCGTACGCGCCGTAAGCGTCGAACGCACCGCATAGTACACGAAATGCGGCGCGTACGGTGCGGACGAATGTGCGATGTTTCACATCATTTAAAGGTGGGTTTACACCAAAAAAACATAGAGCAAGAACAGCACAAGAACATTCTTTCGTATTCGTTTAGTGTAAACTATAATTCGTTACAACATACTTTAGATCGTTTACACCGATCGAATCAACAAGAACATCAAGAATAAGAATTTTTGCTCTATAGATGAGAATCATATAGCTCCGTTTAGACCAAACGAGCGAATGCTCATTGCTCATTCGTCAACGATAAGTAGTTAATTTATTTTTATAGTCATCAAAGGTTGGATCCCATAAACATCTTTTGTTGTGGTATAATTCTATCATTTGTAAACATTTTTCATTACTCCAATCCATATTTACGAAATAACCTTTGATAAACTACCTAAAATCAGCCGCCAAAAAGTAAAAATATCAAGAACACTAGAATCCCTTTGAAGAGACCGCCTCGAAGAGCGAGCACGTCCGAACACGAAAGAACGCTCTAGGCAATTGCTCGAGCGCTCTTGCGTCGTTTACACCAAACGAGCGAGATTCTTAGAGCATTCTACCTATTTACCGGCGAACACGTGGCGAACACACTAGAACAACGAAAGAATGCTCGTTGTTAGTTTACATCAAAAGAGCTTTACTATAATGAGCATTCGCTCGTTTGGTCTAAACGGAGCTTTATACAACGAATTATTAAATGCGGCGCGTACGGACGTGTGCTTGCAGATAAATGTGCGATCACCGTCACTTATAAAGTATTTTACAAAGGTGATAAAGTGTACCAGCCACCAATCACCAAGGATCAAACTTTACTCAACTCCCAATTTTATTAAATTCTATTAAATTTCTCAAAATTTTGTAGAACTGGTGAGATCGGTTAAGTTGGTAGGTGGCGGCCTTACCTATTTCGAAGCCCCGGGCGGAAGGTCTTTGCGAGGCACTGGGCGACAGGTCTTTGCGAGGCATTTTGTCTTACAAAAAATACCTTGCGAGGCCCCGGGCGATTGCCCTGTTCGCCACCTCCTAGTAGTGGAGGCAATGAAGGTTTTCACCTCCGATTTCGTTGAACCTCCATCGATTTTCAGGAAAATTGGTGAGTACGTGGAGGATACCCTAAGAAACAAAAGTGACATAGTGTCAACTTGTGCTTTTGTCCAGGGGGTGGATGCCAAACCTTCTCGGGGGGTGATTTTTTTTTAAATAAAAACAATCCCAGGAATCAATAGACACACAAATTTTAAGCAAAATTTGTCATATAAAGTTTTTTGAATAAATCAATACTTTCGGAGTTATTAAAGATCAAAGATCATGTTTTTGCATGAGAAAAATGCATGTCTTAAAGCGGTTTTTCATAATTAAATAAGAAACTAAAGGATTTTACGAAAAATATGTAATTACCAAAATTTAAGCCAATAAAAAAACAAACCAATTTCTACCCTGAAATAACTTCTTTTATTCATTCAAAGTGAGCTATTGGTGATTGTATATATTTTTTCTTTCGGCGAGTACCTAAGTCTAAGCATTCAAACTTAAATAACGGTAAACCGATGCAATTTATGACATGTACTTTCTTAAGACTTTTTAAAGTGCTTAAAATTATCTTTCTAATAAGCATTTTAAAAAGTTAATAGCATCAAAATTGAACAAGTTATGATAAAAATAAGATTACCTTACAATTTTTTTTGGAAAAATCGAAAAATAAAACGTTGACCATTTCTACAATAATTCAAATTTATGGTTATCCCCAAAGAATTTCCTTTATTTTAGCATAAGTAATGACCTCAAAGATTTTTATTGGTTTAGAATGCTCAGTATTGAAAAAAAGAATGATTTAGTAAAATCGAAATTATTCAAATTTTCATAAATTTCATTTTGTTTTGAACATAACTTCAAAAATATTGAACCTTTGTAAAAATTATAAAGAGCGAAATATGTGTCCATTTTTTAAGAAATCTTTTGATTTTCTTTTTATCATTATAGGATGAAAAATAACGAAGATAGAGACGTTTAAAGCCTAACTTTTACCGCGAGAACACACGAAACCGGGACCTTTTAACCCTAATTTTTTTTTAAACCAAGGGCTTTAAAAATTTTTTTTTCAAATTGATCTCAAAGCTCTTTAAATTACCTTTAAAATGGTTTAAAATGGTCCATAAAAGAACCCGATAACTCAAAAATTAACAGAGCTATTGTGATATTAACCAAAAAAAAATTTTTAAAACAATTTTGAAGCAGAGATTTGGGACGCAAATATTGTAGGAAACCCTGTCAATAGGTATATCTATACTAATATTATAAATGATAAAGTGTTTTTGTCTACCTGTTACCTCTTAACACCCAAACGGTTCAACCGATTTTGCTGAAAATTAGTATGAAAATGCTTTGAGTCTCGGGACTGGATCTATATCCAGTCCCGAGACTCAAAGCATTTTCGGGATAAAAAGTATCCTATGTCTATGACATAGGATACTTTTTATCCCGAAAAAATTTTCGGTTCCAGCGCGATTGCAAGCGTCATCTAATCCATACTAAATATACATTAATCTTTTCAAGTCTTTCAATATTCAGAAAGTAAACGAAACGGTAAATGTCTATTAGATAAGAGAGGGGCTTTTTATAATGATGTGCGTCTGTTAAATATTTCAATCTAGCAGATTCAGCATTTTTGCGTCAATTTTTTGCACAGAGGTTAGTTTGAAATAGTTGTTTGAATATTTTGGACTAAATAATATCAATGTTTGAAATATATTATTAAGTAATAAAATTTATCTTAAGTATGAAAAAATATTAGAACTCATTAAAGCTGATAAAAAACTTTAAATAAAAACTTAAAACTTATTATTCAGACATTGGGTAGTTTACAGGGGTGAAAAAATTTCGCAAAAAAAACTTAATAAGAATAATATAATATATATACATTATACATACTAAGTAAATAAACTGAAAAAATTGGGTTGAAAAACTTAAACCTGATAAGTTTTTGAACCCAATTTTTACCGTTATTCCGCAATAAAGGGGTACTTTTAGGGGTTTATATTTCAGTTTTATCCAAAAATTATATCATAAATGGGCCATTCCGCTGCAGACGGCCCTTAACGAGAATTTTTAAAATGCGGCATTAGTTACATTTTTCAATTGGAATTTACGTAACAAGATGTGTATTTACTAACAAAACAACTTTTATCGGTAAAAAATGGAATTAGAATAATTTAGAACGTTTTTAAGCAATATCATCTAAGGGCCGCGATGTTTTTTCCCATATTTTTAAATTAAAATAGCCTATATTTTAAATTAATGTTTAGTTTAGTATAGTTGTACAGTAATACGTCGAAATCTTTTGTATAAATTACACTATTCAATCGTTTTTAGTGATTTAGACGATTAATTTTGTCAGGCCAATAAACAACTGAAAATTTAAAAAAAACTACAATTTGGTACAGTTTTATTACAAACTTACTAGAATAATTATATATTCCATATTGAAAATTTTAAAAATTGTTAAAGAATTACGATTTAATTCACCTTTAAGAGATTTGAGAATTTTGATGTTGCGCCCGCGATCGTAGAAATGGTTAATAATTTCTAGTACTTATTACTATAATTACTTTTATCTAGTAACATAGTTTCTTTGTTTTATGCTATCTATACATATAATAAAACTGTAGAAATGAAAATTCTGTACATTAAAGATATTCAAAAAATAATAAGCGGGGGGTATTACTACATCGCTATAGAAGCCAAAAATGTGGTTAGTTTTTTTGTCGGTCTGTCTGTCCGTCTGTATGTTTGCTCCACTATCACACGAAAACTACTGATCCGATTTGAATGCGGTTTTCGCAGATACATTTGCCTTCTTCCAACTTAACATCTGGTCTATGTCTATTAGAGGGGGTCAGATTTTGTATAAGACTTTTGCTTTAACACGAAAACTACTGATCCGATTTGCATACGGTTTTCGCAGATATATTTGTCTTCTTCCAACTCAAAATCTTCCTCTAAGGAGAGCAGAGGGGGTCAGATTTTGTATCAAACTTTTTTCTTTAATGGACTTACTTCATATTATTAACTGTTTTTTCCAACTTAACATCTAGTGTATAAAATTTTTCCCCCCACCCAACTTAGGGGACAAAAGAGGGGGTAAGATTTAGTATCAACTGATGATGTTGAAATACTTTAAATGGCAAAATAACGTTTGCCGGGACAGCTAGTTTTTAAATATAGGCAAGTTATTTTGTAAAAGTTTCGCAATAGCCAGTATTCACATATGAACTCATCACAGTCCATAATGGAGGGTCAAATTGGTTACACCCGCGATGGCACTTCGGCCTGTTTTGTGTCCCTTCATACATTTGATGAAGGTTTTCATTTATACATCATTGTTAAACTTGTCAAAATGTATCCCTTCAAGGGATATTTTATTAATAAATATGCTTCATTTTGCCTGTAGGAAGCTTTAAGTGTGTCAAAATGTTGCACCTTGCTAATGGAATCGCCCAAATACTAAATAAACTCTTTATGTAATGTAAATATACGATTTTAAAGCAAAGAAATACAAAAAATGTTTTCTTCACGAATAAAGGGATGGTTGCTAAAAGGATTGAAAAATTAATTATAATATAATCATAAATCATGAATAAAACATTAAAAACATTTATTTTATCAAATTAAACACAATTAGTTAAGCCAGAATGGTTAAATCTGCATTTTTTCTATTTTCAAAAAAAGGGGTGGATTTCACCCCTAAAATAAAAAAGCGCGATACGAGCGTATGTCACTTTTAAAGTAGAGGGCTTAACGTACTTAATCCCAAATTTTCATCCAAATCGATGGAGGTTCAACGAAATCGGAGGTTGCACCTGATTTTTGCCTTCAGTTACTGTACTATAGGGCCGCCACTGGTTGGTAATATTAAAATGTGATCAATTTGTAGAATGTTTTAATAGCGGTTTCGGATTGTTGGCTCCTTTTTGCGTAAATACATCCATTTGTAAATCATAATTTATTAACCTAGGTGTTCCGACTGAGTCGCTGTTGGAGTTTGCGGTGGGCGTGTTTAGCCGCAGCGGCGAGGCGAACGCGGTGCGCGCCGCAGCCGCAGCCGTTATCACCACCGTCACTGCAAGATCGTCGACTGCACAGGTATGTTTGACATTTATTTGAATTGGGAAGATTTTATGACCAGAGGGCGCTATTTATATTATAATCTATATACAAACCGCGCTTTTATAATTTTGTGCACGTAACGGTGCGTCCACATTTGTATCATTTGCGCGATCAGATCTCCGATCAGATCTCCGTCGCGATCATCGCGCCGTATCATGATCGCTAGTGTGGACGCAAAATGATACGCGTATCACGATACAAAGTATCATGATACGCGTATCATTTTGATCCGTGCGTTTTAACCGCTCTTAGCTTATTACAAAGGTGTTGTATTATGTAGCGTTCACATGCTCAACCACGCGGTTTCTGCACGGGAACCGCGCGGTTTCCGCTGCGTCTGAACAAGCACTTAGAGCCCATACTTTTGTACTTTTTACGTGAATTGTATAATAATCTATACATACAGGGTGTAAAAAGACCACTTCCGATAACTTTGGGGTATTATTATACTACATTTTCTGATTACAAAAATGTAATTTTTTTTAATTTTTTTTTTCAAAAAAATTTTTTTTAATATATTTTTTATAATAAATAACCTTTAGACAAAACGATAAACCATTTACAAAAAATATTTAAAATATTTTTTTTACTTTTATTTTTTTTATCCCGATACGTAATGTAAAAGACGCGAGTCATTGATATCAAATGTAGCGCGCTTAATAACATAAGGTCGTAAACGACCATACTGTACGGTCGCGGCAGTTTTTAACCTTAAGATCCAACCTATCAAGAACCATGACATTCAACTCTCTCAAGTAACTAAGAACTTTGACCTATGATCTATTACCTAGGCTAATTTAATCCTTCGATCGCGGATTCTTGGAAATGCTATTGTATTCTAGAGTTGTCTCGATCACCGGTACTCGTATGGGCCTTAATGGGTTAAAACTTTAATCCTAACTCATGTACAAAACTGTAAGTAACTTTCTGAGCATGAGTAACAACTTATTTATCGATTAGTTAAAAAGTTATTCGTAAGGAACAAAACCGATTTTGTGTGATATGCGGATGCACCGTCTTCCGCAATCTCAGGAGTTTGGCTTACTATCGAAATTACAGACGATGCATGAAAACTTCCGTACGTAAAAGTATGGTAATAAACTTACGTGTAAAATGTTAAGTTCTTAAAGTGTTCTTATTTCTCTAGACTCTATGCATTTTGTAAGTATTCTTTAGCACTAAGCAATAATACCACCAACAACAACACGTTTCTTACACGAAATCTAACACAACACAAAGTTTAAGCAAGAAAATAATAACACATTTTCCGTGTTATGCAGAACGATGATTGTGGATGGACAGTACCTAGATCTGCAATTATCGCTTTTTATCTACTACAGACGATACAGTATGAAAAAACTAGCAATTAATTACTTACGTGAAAAATGTTGAATTCTGATTTTTGAATGTGCTCTCTATGCATTTTGAAAATAGTCCATACGAGGGCTGCTATTTATGTATCCGGAATTAAAAAAAGAAACAAACATATATCATTTAATATGGTTTTATTGCTTTTCAAAATATTCGCCGCGATGATCGACACACTTTTGCATACGCTGGAACCAATTTTCATAGCACTTTTTCCATTCTGATTGAGGTATCTCCAAAACGTGCATTTTGAACGCATCAACAGCCTCTTCGCGGCTCGAAAAACGTTGACCACGTAATTTGTTCTTCGCGTATGGAAATAAAAAGAAATCGTTAGGTGCCAAATCAGGGCTGTACGGCGGATGACCAGTCAATTCGATCTTTCGACCCTCCAAAAACTGAGTTGTTTCAGCTGAGGTGTGACAGCTAGCATTGTCGTGATGTAATATGATTCTGCGTTGTCGGTTGTCCTTTCTTATTTCTTCAAAGACTTCTGGTAAACAAATGGTCGTATACCATTCAGAATTAACCGTTTTACGATTCTCTAATGGCACTGTAGCCACATGTCCATTAATTCCAAAAAAACAGGCGACCATTTGCTTCAAAGTACTTTTTGCACGAGTAACTTTTGTTGGTTTCGGCTCATCTTGGAACACCCACCCCGTTGACTGTTGTTTAGTTTCGGGGTCATATGCATAGATCCAAGATTCATCACCTGTGTAGATATTATAAACGGCTTTTGACGTACCACGGTTGCATTTTTTTATCATTTTTTTGCACCAATCGACACGAGCCCGTTTTTGATCGATTGTCAAGTTGTGCGGAATCCAACGCGAACATATTTTTTTTACAGCCAAATGTTCGTGTAATATCTTATGTATGCTCGTCATACTTATGCCTAAGGACGCCTCTATCTCGCGATATGTAACATGACGATCACGCATTATTAGTTCCCGCACAGCATCTATATTTTGTGGGACAACAGCTGTTTTTGGGCGACCTTCTTTATTTTCATCCGTGAGCATAGACCGCCCACGATTAAACTCACTGTACCAGTGATAAACAGTGGTTTTTGATGGTGCTTCATCTCCAAAAGTTGCGGTGAGTTGAATAAAGCACTGTTGTTGATTTAGCCCACGCCGAAAATCGTAGTAAATCATTGCACGAAAATGTTCACGCGTTAAATCCATGGCAAATAAAGACACGCAATTTTCAAAATGACGCCACAATGGAAAAATAATTGACAGTCACATGAAACAAAATGTATTCTTCAACCAAAGAGTTCTATTTTCAAATGTTGTAATTACTTTTTAAATATTGTTCTTGTAAGTGGCCAGTTCCGGATACATAAATAGCAGCCCTCGTATCACCAATCAATAACATCACCAATAACAACACATCTCTTTTTACACGATATCTTACACGACACGTCTTATTTTTTTAACGCAAACAAATAAGAAATAATAGTTAATTAATTTACATTTTACACACTTAGTTATCACAATAATACGTTTTAAAAAGATCGTAATACGCTTATTAATTAAACATAAGTCAACGGACAACCTTCAACCTCAAGATGCAAATTGGAACTAAAGTCTAATTATGCGAAAATCGTCTTTAAAAACATGTATCGACTTTCGGTAAATTCAAAGATACCGACGGGACGACCAGACCGCTTGGCGGCAATGTCAAAGGCGCCGCCGCACGCGCCGCCGCGCCGGCCGCTCTGTAGGTGTACGACGCACGTGTCGCTAATCCATTTCAAGGACAATCTAAGTGTTGTACCCTATAAATTCAAAACGATGTAGTCGATATTTAAATTACCATTAAATAATAAAAATTATAACTATTATTTAGTAGGTCTACTATTCTCATTTTTAAAATTAACTCTATTAAGAGGTTATAAATTCAGAAAGTTTTTATCGGGATACAATTTCGATACCGACATTACCGTGATAAAGTGATTGATAAGCCATGGCACGCGTTATGCGCGTCTACGTACGCAATGAAAATACTTTAATAATACCTAATTAATTAAATAACTTTTAATTATTGTCGCTATTCTTAACATTGAGTAGGTATTTGCTTATTTTTAGTTTGGCTACAAATCAAAACGTACTCGTATGTAAAATAATACTATTTATCGATAAAAATTAGCGATAACTCAAAATATGCACAGGGATACATCCCTATTATTTTACAAAGTTTTTTATTCAATTTTGTTCAGTCGGCTGTAAACACGCGCCGCGCTGTGTACTGTGACGTTTTTGTTTAAGTTTTGTAATTTTATGGATGTTTGTAATTAATATTTTTTCTATGTTTGTAATTAATAACGGGCCGTGACATGATACGTGTCCGATGAATGTGCGATGAAATGTGAATGAACTTTTAATACTCGTAAACCTTTATGGAACGGGGGTGAACATCGCGTCGTCGTCGATAGACGATAGTGCGGTTTAAACAGTGTAGTAAAAAGTGTTTAAAGAATTGGAATGTCTCCTGTTTACTTTTGTTTCGTGTTGAAAAACTCTGCAATCTACATTGAGTTAGATGGAGCACAGCTCGAACTGCATTTCATAAAAGCAGACAGCTGATCACAGGTCGGTGAACAGGTAAGTAACTGTGTATTGTATTTTTACAACCTGATTCGGATGTGAATTATGATTTTTTTTACTTTTTGGCCGGAAGTAAAAACTGAGTATTTTTGAGTAATAAACTAATAACCTAAGAAACGGTAATTAATAAATTCTAACATTATGTTATCTAATAATTATTACAATATTGGTGGTTTATTCACTACCTACGGGCTAGGGCACACCACGATCAGCTGTTTTGTCTAGCGCAGGGCCGCGCGCGCGGGACTCGGCGCGGGCCGGGCGGCGCGTGGGGGCTGACTCAGCCCGGGGCTCCACTGGCGTGCGATACTGTCGCGCATTTACATCAGCGTTATACATTGCGTGTTGAAAATTTTGACTATTTTAAAAACTGGCGATTTAAAGAAAATTACTTGCACCAATGGATATATCTCATGCCCTATAATAACCCCACGAAGTTATCGGAAGCGGTCTTTTGACACCCTGTATAATAAATTTGTAGAAATGTCAATTCTGTACATTAAAGATATTCAAAAAATAATAAGCGGAGGGTGTCACAATATCGCTATAGAAGCCGAAAAGTTAGTTAGTTTTTTTGTCTGTCTGTCTGTCTGTCTGTCTGTCTGTCTGTCTGTCTGTCTGTCTGTTTGTCTGTCTGTCTGTATGTTTGTTCCAGCATCACACGAAAACTATTGATCCGATTTAAATGCGGTTTTCATAGATATATTTGTCTTCTTCCAACTTAATATCTGGTGTATAAAATTTTTCACCCAACCCCTCTAAAGGGACGAAAGAGGGGGTCAGATTTTGTATAAGACTTTTGCTTTAACACGAAAACTACTGATCCGATTTGCTTACGGTTTTCGCAGATATATTTGCCTCCTTCCAACTCAACATCTGGTGTATAAAAATTACCCCCCCCCCCCCCACCTCTAAGGGGACCAAAGAGGGGGTCAGATTTTGTATCAAACTTTTTTCTTTAATGGACTTACTTCATATTATTTACTGTTTTTCCAACTTAACATCTGGTGTATAAAAATTTTTCCCCCCACCCGTCTTAGGGGACAAAAGAGGGGGTAAGATTTTGTGTCAACTGATGAAGTAGAAATACTTTAAATGGCAAAACAACGTTTGCCGGGACAGCTAGTAAAAAATATAATTATAGGCGCACATGCTTTGAAGTCTGTTTGTTAAAACAAAAATACGGATGTTATAGTTAGACCGAACGTTTGAAAACTGTTCAATGTTTATTGTCTACGACTGCAAGTTTCTATTTTCAGCGACTGGAGGAAAACATGCATACCAAATTCTGAGTGGTAATAAAGTCTCCGAAATATTTTAGTACTGGGAAGTGTTTTTCCTTGGTCCTATTTTAAACTGTGACTAATAAGTAATAACCTAGGATAGTGACAACTGTTTCGATGTAGAATGAGTATTATACTCCTAAAATATGCTAGTTTTATAGTGGAAAAAGCGGATTTCATAACAAATAGAAAATTTAATTTCATAGTTGTGCTCATAGTATAGTTTATTAATTCTAAAAAAATGTCAAAACGAATAAACATGCAGTTAGCCTGAATATATTCCAGAAATGAACTTTGTCTCGAATATCTCTTAAACTATTATATTTATTGAGTTAAATTCCGTACATCTGGACCGCTTGGCTCTAATGCTGATTTATTTTACCGTTTATCCTAAAATTTATGAGAATTTTTGCACTGTTTTTTTTCCGCATCATGTTATCTATTTCTATGTATAGAACTGACACGATATAGATATTATCGTGTCAGTTCTCGCATACCATATCATACATTCTGGCTGCGCTATCGGCCACGCGATCGCATTTAGATGATAAACTAACTCTGTCTAATCCAGGATTTTGTTTTGTCATTCAGATAAAAAGTCTGCCAAGTAAAAGTCGCGCGTGAGGTGTTCCGCACAAAGTGACAAAATAAGTTATTAGTTTGGAACCCTCCTTAAAATATTATATCTTTTTTATAGCAGTAAAGTTAAACAGAAATACATAGAAATCTGTCTATCTGAGTTATTGCAATATAGCCTGGTAACAGACAGACGTACAGACAACGCACTGTCTACGGAGGAGACGAAAAATCGGAAATTTTCTATTTTCTTCAATTTTGAATAGGCATTAATATTATGAATGCAGGAGTAGAACACCCGCGTGTCAATTCGAAATAGTTTTGATGCTACGAGCTACCAAAGTTTAGCGTTTTTTTGCGGCCCGGTAGGGAAACATCCATATTTCTCCAAAAATTTTACGTAATAAATAAAATTTTGTATT
Organism: Polyommatus iphigenia; assembly: GCA_963422495.1. Taxonomy (NCBI): domain Eukaryota; kingdom Metazoa; phylum Arthropoda; class Insecta; order Lepidoptera; family Lycaenidae; genus Polyommatus; species Polyommatus iphigenia. The sequence goes on from OY730189.1 coordinate 15,549,654, forward strand.
CCACCTGAAAGCCTTTTAAATAAGGTATATTTCAAGCTTTTTTCCTGATTCTTCGTGTCAATATTTTACATACAATAAAATAATTTTCATATTTAAATTTTTATTTTTTTTATCCAAAACTAAACAAAAGATGCAATCGAAAATATCGACAAATTAAAGGTATACATGCATTATATACGCACAAAAAAAAATCACCCGTGAGATCCGTTTACAACCACTGCTAAATCAATTTATTTAATTTACAAACTTAATTGTCAACAGGGTTATCAAACGACGCAACGCTGTATTATTTGTAGTATTTTCGTTTTCGCGTGACCATCACTTACCCTGATTTTTTAAAATAAATACTGGAAATAATATTAATTGTTTGAAGCATTACGAACTGACATCCGATTTTTTTTACCGACTTCCAAAAAAGAGGAGGTTTTATATTTTTTCTAAGACTTACTTTTGATAATTTTAAATATACTCATTAAAAGCGTATATAACTTTCATACTATAAGTGTAAATATATTATGTGACTATTTCTATTGCATTATTGACAGCCATCCATTGAAAAACGTATGGTGGCAGCCCTAGCGTAGGATTTCACGATCAAATATCTCCAGTTGTAAACGGATCTTAAAGTGATTTTTTTTTGTGCGTATAGAATGCTTGTATACCTTTAATTTGTCGATATTTTCGATTGCATCTTTTGTTTGCTTTTGGATTTAAAAAATAAAAACCTAAAAATGAAAACTATTTTATTGTAAGTAAAATATCGACACGGCGGATCAGGAAAAAAGCTTGAAATATACCTTATTTAATAGGCTTTCAGGCGAAATACAAAATTTTATTCATTACGTAAAAATTTTGGAGATATATGGATTTTTCGCTTCCGGGCCGCAAAAAATCGCTAAGCTTTGGTAGCTCGTAGAATAAAAACTATTGCGAATTGACACGCGGGTGTTCTACTCTCGCATTCATAATACTAATGCCCATTCAAAATTGAAGTAAAAAGAAAATTTCCGATTTTTCGTCTCCTCCGTACACTGTGCAACGTTGTCTCAGCAATATATAAGATCGTTTTCATCTGTTTGGTACGAAACCCTTATTAGAAGGAAATAAAATGAGCAATATAATGCATTTATACAGGGTGTAACAAAAATAAGTGATAATACTTTAGGGTGTGTACGTGTTCCTTGTAGAGAGTTCACTGTGAAAGTAGCAGCGCTGAAAGACCAAATTTTTTTTCACTTTTGTATGGGGAAACTCGTGACTCTCGGGCCCTTGCCCATACAAAAGTGAAAAAAAAATCGTCTTTCAGAGCTGCTACTTTCACAGTGAACTCTCTACAAGGAACACGTACAAACCCTAAAGTATTATCACTTATTTTTGTTACACACTGTATAAAAATAAATAAAATAAAATAAAAATTGTTTTATTTCCGAATAGATTTGCAACAAATACTTTCAGAACGTTGATGCTACTGGTGCCTACCACCGGTTCGGGAACTAACCCGGCGAGAAGAAAAGGCGTAAGAAACTCGCACGGGGTCCCACTTGTTACCAAAAAAGTGAGAAAAAAATTAATCTTTTAAAAATAAAATTTACAATTGTAACTTAAAATTATACAATATCAAAATCCATACATAATTATTGTAAGTCATATAATAATGTAGAAGTAGCCTTGCAAGCAGCCATCCTACTCCCAAGATGTGCCATCGTTTATGAAATCATCGACCTTATAATAGGCTTTGGCACACAAACGTTCTTTGACTACTTTTTTAAATTTAATAATCGAAAGATTTTGAACGTTTTCTGGGATTTTATTGTACAGGCGTATGCATTGTCCTTTAAAAGATTTAGTAACTTTACTAAGTCTGATCATCGGCAACTCCTGCTTGTGCTTATTTCTGGTGTTCCTACAGTAAATGTCACTTTCAACTTTAAATTCACTTATATTTTTTCTAACATATATTACATTATCCAAAATGTATTGAGAAGCAATAGTTAGAATATGAATTTCTTTAAATTTATCTCTCAGAGATTCAAAAGAAGACATTTTATAAATAGAGCGTATGGCTCGCTTCTGCAGCACAAATATGGTATTAATGTCGGCAGCGTTTCCCCATAAAAGGATTCCATATGACATTCTACTATGAAAATAACTAAAATATACTAATCGTGCCGTGTCTTCATCAGAAATTTATCTGATTTTTCTGACTGCATATGCCGCAGAACTGAGCCTACCTGCAAGATTAACAATATGAGGACCCCACTGTAATTTACTATCAAGTGTTATACCTAAGAATACAGTGGTGTCTACCAAATTCATCTTCTCATCATTCAATAGTACATTGGTTTGGACTTGCCTAACATTGGGCAAAGTGAACTTTACACATTTAGTTTTACTGGAACTTAAAAGTAAGTTATTAGCATTAAACCAATGTACTATTTTTTAACCGACTTCCAAAAAACGAGGAGGTTATATGTTCGGCTGTGGATATTTGTTTATTTTTTATTTTTTTTATTTTTGTATGTTCAACGATTACTCCGCCGTTTGTGAACCGATTTTCGAAATTTTTGTTTTGTTGTATTAGGTTTCACTCCAATTTGGTACCATGTTCACAAAAGTGGTGACCTGATGATGGGATCCATGAGTAATCGAGGGAACTCCTCGAAATTTATATGGAAACATATGGTGATTTTGGTTTTATGTGAAGTGTACTAAGAATATGCTACCAAAAAGTCAAATATTGGGTCAAGGTATACCATAGTTTCGAAGATGCTGAGAGAACTCCTGACTCCTTATATATACACGTTTGGGAGTTTCGGCGTTGTTTTAAGAACAAAAAGCATATGCTACTATGCAATTCATATTCATCATCATCGTCATCATCATCATTAGCACGTCGTGTTAACGTCACCATTGTCTCATGGCACAGAATAGATAATAGTACTAGGCATAGGTATGGATACAATAATAACAATAATTATGTACTGTATAACAACACCTGTTTGTTTATACACGGCGGTCGGCGCCGCAGAGGCGACGGCGTCGCCGCCGCGTGGCGCGTGGCGGCAGACGACAGATCGAATACTTTACTAACTACTTTATAAAATTTAAACAAATAGAATTAAAACAAAACAAAGTCATTAAGTGTCTTTTTAATTAGTTACACTTATTATCGGTAGATGGCGCACTAAGTATCGATTTGACTTCTTGATTATTTCTTGATTACAAGAACAGCTGTCAATTATGATAATATTAAATCTTAAGAGTAGCTACGCTACATCCTATGCAAGTTTATACAATTTTTTATCTGATAGATCCTTCGATCGTGGAAAAACGAGACACAATAGCCTTTCTATTGTTATCGCAATCGCCGGTGACCGCTTGGGGCTGAAGCATTAAAATTGTTAAATTACCTAGCACAATATATTCACTTCACTGATAATATATTTTGTGAGTGTGAGTTGTGACTCTTAACAAATTGTAATAAGATACGTAAAATATACGCGATGGTTTACCTACTAGTGTAAATAAAAAGAGTGAAATTATTATTTTTAACAAAAAATTAAAACCGACTTCCAAGGTAAAAACAATAATAACATTAATATGAACTAAAAAGTATTAAATAATATTTCCTATCTAATAGTGCATTTTTCCGAATTCGGCTAAACCTCAACTATTTCTGTACTCAATCTTCATAATTTTGAAGTCGGTGCCAGTACCAAAAGTTTTAAATATTCTGTCAGAGAACTGAAGATTCAGCTATCTGGTACCGACTTCAAAATAATGAAGATTGAGTATAGAAATAGTTGAGGTTTAGCCGAATTCGGAAAAAGGCACTATTAGATAGGAAATATTATTTAATACTTTTTAGTTCATATTAATGTTATTATTGTTTTGAGAGAGCACTGTTTACCTCGTCGTAATTTGACTGTTGTCGCTTCACTTTAAAAATAAGTGAAGTGTCATCAGCAAAAAGAACTATCTCATTATCATTTTCCTTAACAAGGTAAGGTAAGTCATTTATATAGATGAGAAAAAGAAATGGGTAAATATGACCCAACTATGCATTCCATTATGCCATTTCGTGCCAGTAACGTTGAGTTAATTATTTGATTATTTCTTTCATTTATTTGTACTGTCAGGTGACAAAATGTATATTACTCTATATATTACACTAGCTGTCCCGGCAAGCGTTGTTTTGCCATTTAAAGTATTTCTACTTCATCAGTTGACACAAAATCTTACCCCCTCTTTTGTCCCCTAAGAGGGGTGGGGGGAAAAATTTTATACACCAGATGTTAAGTTGGAAAAACAGTTAATAATATGAAGTAAGTCCATTAAAGAAAAAAGTTTGATACAAAATCTGACCCCCTCTTTGGTCCCCTTAGAGGGGTGGGGTGGGGGGGGGGGGGGGGTAATTTTTTTACACCAGATGTTGAGTTGGAAGGAGGCAAATATATCTGCGAAAACCGTATGCAAATCGGATCAGTAGTTTTCGTGTTAAAGCAAAAGTCTTATACAAAATCTGACCCCCTCTTTCGTCCCTTTAGAGGGGTGGGGGGAAAATTTTTATACACCAGATATTAAGTTGGAAGAAGACAAATATATCTGTGAAAACCGCATTCAAATCGGATCAGTAGTTTTCGTGTTAAAGCAAAAGTCTTATACAAAATCTGACCCCCTCTTTCGTCCCTTTAGAGGGGTGGGGAGAATTTTTTTTATACACCAGATGTTAAGTTGGAAGAAGACAAATATATCTGCGAAAACCGCATTCAAATCGGATCAGTAGTTTTCGTGTGATGCTGGAACAAACATACAGACAGACAGACAGACAGACAGACAGACAAAAAAACTAACTAACTTTTCGGCTTCTATAGCGATATTGTGACACCCTCCGCTTATTATTTTTTGAATATCTTTAATGTACAGAATTGACATTTCTACAGATTTATTATATGTATAGATTAATTTCGCATTTGATCTTATAAATAACCACTTGAGGGCTTGTACATGGATGTAGGTTCATGTAATAAGAGTACGTGCAAAGGAATAAGGTAGTTTATAGGAAAAACACCAGAAGAGCTTCCTGTCAAAGTTTCTAGTTTTCGTAAGCGATGCCAGATAATATTTTCCGCTATAAAAGACAAGAATACTACCCATACCTCTCAAGATGCAAAAATTTCATCTGCCCTGAACATGGCATTTCTTTCTGTGGCGTTTGCGTGGATGACAGGGCTCATAGTGACTAAACCTAAGATTAATTATCATTTTTACGTATACTTATTTTAAGGTCTAACGTTTGTCATTCTAAAAAGTAAAATACAAAGTGTGGATTAGTCACTTTTTGTTTATTTATTAATGAATTTCGAGATGTTATTTTTTTTTAGTTGTAAATTTTACACTGTCTTTTTAAATAGGAAAAAACGATCATTATATTACTATTTTTTTGTGTATCTTCAAAATATTATTAACTAAGACTATTCTTTAAGTTAAATATAAATTTGCTTTAAATATCGTTGGAAATAGTAAAAATTAACAACGATTTAAAATCCGGGTAAAAATCACCCACCGTGCAGTTGTCGTTCCTATTTTCTACCAGGCAGACGCCGGGTTAAGTAAAATAGCTATCATTTTAAATTGACTTTATTTCCCACATACAACACTTTTTGAAAAGATTGATGAACATCACTATGAGCATATGCTTGTGCAACAGACGGTATTATAATATGTTATGAAAAAAGGGTGCAATGAATATTATTGAATATACCATAAAAAGTGATGTTCTTGGCCTATTTTTCCTTTCACATCAACCCAAAAACAACCAGCAAGTTACGCCTATAAAAATAGCAAAGTAATTTGAAATGAATTACTGCTTCCTTTGTATTCTCCGTTTAGTTATTGGGTTTCTATAAAATTGATCCATATGTAATTGGCATAAATACCCTATCAGATGTAAAATAAGAAACTCACCGCATGTAGAGATGAGAACAAAATAATAAAACCAGCTGGCCTTATGGAGCAATTCATTATAGGCACTTTAAAGTTTTTGTTGAAAGATTAATTGTATATTGACGACGGTAATAAAATTACAAATATACCGTGGTTAAGTTGAATGCCTAAAAGAGCGTACAGACTAGGCGTCTTATAATTGAAGATTTTAACAATTTCTGTAATTAACCGTTTAATATTAATCCTTCAAGCATTAAGCCCCATAAGAGCATCGGTGATCGCGACAACAATAGAATACTATAGCATTTCCAAGAATCCGCGATCGCAACATAATAATAATGTAACCGTAAATGGTTAAAGTCAGAAAGAGAAGCAAAAGATGATTAACAAAAAATTATCTGATCAGTTCGTAACATTGCTGAAAGGAATTTACGTGCGTTATTATATTTTTTAAATGGTCTCTATTTTCCGTTCTTCTCTGTTTCTCTTTTTTCTATGGACTCGTCTACTGCGCACAGGCCGAAATATAATAATCGTTATCCCTTTTATGTATGGATGTTCGGGTAATTGGGTACAAATTGTCGTGACCGCAATCGATCGTCCATAGCATATTGAGGACCACCTATACTTTGCGATTAGGGTTGCCAGCTGAAACTTAAATTGGACAACAGACAGGTTTTTGGTCGCTATCCGGCTGGTTAGATACTGTCCGCCTTTTTTGCTCAAACTAGTGAACAATTTTGCAATAATTGTTTGATTTTTTCTCCATTTTCCTGTTCAGAGAGCGAATTTTTTAAACTTTTCGGCTTTAAGAGATATGTCAACCCTAATTGCGATGAGATATAAATTGTTATAGTGTTCTTGCGTCATACATACGAGTACGAACATAGAATGCACGATGCTCGGGCCATCGGCCGAGTTTGTTCCGTAAATACATATCAACAATACGGCGTCGAGATTCAAGGATTCATGATCCTTTTATGGAATACTTAATCAGCAAGGTTTTAGAATAATCTAAGATGCGAGTTAAAACTTTTAGCTATGTGTGATGTTTCTTGCGTGTATGTTGAACTTGTGTGTACTGTCAACACTGAAAAAAGTTTCAATTTGACAGCACAAAACCATCAAAGTCTGAACAAAGTCTAAGGCCGCGTTTCCACTGACGCGGAGCGGAGCTTAGCGGTGCCGAATTGACCAATCACAACGCTCGAAATCTTCGCTGTTATTCCGCTGGAATAGCACGATTGGTCGACGAAACGCACCCTCCACTGAAGCGGAGCGGAGCAGAGCGGAGCTTAGCGGTGCCGAATTGACCAATCACCATGCTCGAAATTTTCGCTCCGCTTCGCTGTCATTCTAGCGGAATTTTAACATTTGGTTTGGATGTGTGAGCCCGTTCGTGTTCTTCTATACATATTATAAAACAAAGTCGCTTTTTTTCCCTCATGTCCCTTTGTTCCCTTTAATCTTTAAAACTACCCAAAGGATTTTGAAGATTCTTTCAGTGTTAGACAGCCCATTTATCGAGGAAGGCTATAGGCTATATTTTATCACGCTAAGACTAATATGAGCGAAGAAATGGAGGAAAATGTGAAAAAAACGGGGAAATTTATTTGAAAGGGCTAACTTGAACGCGCTGGTCCGATTTGAAAAATTCTTTCAGTTTTAGATAGCCCATTTATTGAGGAAGGCTATAGGCTATATTTTATCACGCTAAGACTAATAGGAGAATGTGGAAAAAACGGGGCAAATTATTTGAAAAGGCTTATCTCGCGAGCTACTGGAGCAATTTTTATGTTATTTGGCACAGATAAGAAGTAGACCACGTTCAAAGGATCATAGGCTATCGATTTTAATCATTTTTTCGGTGGCATTTTTTTAAATCATTTTATACCTGTGCGACGCCGGGGCGGGTCGCTAGTCAGTTATAAAATTACAAGTAACAACGAAAAGTGGATTTTTTATATAGAGATTTATTTTACTTACTTTTGAAAACTCTTAGAATTTTTTACAACAACATTGTCACATCTGATTTGCAAATTGCAAAGTTCCAGGTGTGAAAAAGTTGTTGTTTTCTGGGTTTTCCCAAGAGTCAAATTAACAGACCATAGTTATTGTCATATTATTCAGTTATTTAACATTTATGAACTGAAACAGTTCAGTTTAGTATTACCATAAAATTGTGATTCATTGCGCAATGAAATTGTAAATTTACGGACATTGTAACCGACACGACGCTAAATTAAAATATTTATTTAATTAATACCAACGGGCTCAATAGTCAACACAATCGGATTTGAGTTGATTTAATTTATTAGAGAAGCTTAAATTGTTTTCTACTTTATTTGGACATCTCTTTAATCATGGATAATATTATGTTTTACGTGATCAACGAAGTATTCACATTCACATCTGATAGTGCCCATAATATTGATCGTATAGAACTCTCCCTTAGGTAGGGCATGCGGGTGAACGCGGGCGTCGCACGTCACGCGCGCGGCCTTGACGAGCGTGGTGCTTATCTGACGCTCGCGGCTCGCGGCTCGCGGCCCCGACTGTTCACTGTTGATACACAACTCATTCCGATTCCATACCCCAGCGCCGCACGCCGCAGCCGCGCCGGCCCCTCCGCGCTCCTGCTTGTTTACAAAAACAACTCGCGCAAGACGCAGTTTTCGTTCGGCGCTACGAAGGTACTCGGTGACCATGACTTTGGGTGTGATACTACTCGTGATATTGATTTCGCTCCTACTTTTACTGACGGTCTTTCACTATGCCACGAGTGGGAGAAAATATTGGCTGAACAGGCGGGTGCCCTACAAGGAGCCGTGCCCCATCTTTGGAAATTTCGGCGCGACGTTCATCATGAGGAGGAGCTACACCAGAATGCTCCAAATATTCTACGACTCGTTTCGAGATGAAAAGTACGTCGGCATATACCAGGCCCGAAGACCGGCTCTGATGCTGATAGACCTCGAGTTAGTCAAGACGATAATGTCGAGCGAGTTCGCGTCCTTCGGCGATAGAATATCGGTGTCCACGGACACCAAGCGCGAACCTCTGCTGCGGAACTTGGCGAACATGAGCGGGGCGGAATGGAAGACGATGAGGCACATCGTGACGCCCACCTTCTCCTCGGCCAAGATGAAGGCCATGTTCCCTCTGATCGCGGAGTGCACGAAGAGTCTTAAGAATGCTCTGGACAGGGAGAGCGGCGAGGACATCGACGTCCCGAAGCTCATGACGAGGTACACCACCGACGTTCTCGGGAGCTGCGCCTTCGGAGTCGACCCCGGCTCCATGAAGGACGAGCGGTCCCCGTTCCTGATCATGTCCCAGAAGATGTTCAAGACGGACCGCGCGACCATCCTGAAGCGGTACTGCCGCACGTTCTTTCCCCGGCTGTTCAAACTTCTGAACTTCAAAACCTACAGCCCTGAGGTGGAATACTTCTTCAGCACGACCATTAAGCAGGTACTGGACGAGAGACGCAGCACCGGCAAGGAGAGGAGCGACTTCCTCCAGCTAATGCTGAACGTGCAGAAGAACGAGAACGGGTTCGCCATGACGGACGAGCTGATAGTATCGAACTCCTTCATATTCATGCTGGCCGGGCTCGAGACGACGGCGACGACGATGTCGTTCTGCCTGTACCATCTGGCGAAGGACCAGGAGCTGCAGGAGCGAATCAGGTCCGAAGTGAAGGAGTGCTTGGGGAGATACAACGGAATGACCTACGAGGCGGTTTGCGCGATGCGTCTGGTCATCGCGGTGTTCTACGAGACCCTCCGCATGCATCCCCCGACTCCGCTCACCACGCGGCTCTGCACAGCACCCTGCACCATCCCCGGAACAGAGTTGAGCGCCAAACCCAGGGACGCGTATTTAATACCCATACACTGCATACAGAAGGATGCAACGTATTTCCCGGAACCGGATAAGTTTGATCCGGAAAGATTCTCCGATGATCTAAATCAGAACGGATTCTTGGCGTTCGGCGAGGGACCCAGGAGTTGCCCAGGTAAATATAGATTTTATTTTGTCTTAAGCTCTTCATTTATCTAAACGTCGCTTAAATTAATTGACCCGTAATCGATACATTAAATACCTAATCAGAAAATCCTCCTTATCATAAGTATAAGATGCAAGCCAATATAATTCATCATTATAATAATATTTTCCATAATAAAAAAATAAAGGCTTGGGTTAAACGATAAAGACGTTTTACCCAAGCATGTTTCAAACGTACGTGCCTTTTGCTTAAATTTAAAATTATTGCCAATTGTTATTATAATAAAGAACGCATGAATAATTTGCGTTTCACATTTTCAAAACATTTGATGTTATTGTTTCGTTCGTTTAATGTTTGTCGAGATATTTCAATATGTTGATTGTAACATCAATGCATGCTAAAATGTTGTTTCGTTTCGATCCGATTTCGAAAACAAAGACTTTTGTGCAAAATATTATCGTTCTTCCGTTGCTAAATTCAAGATAGTAGAGTTATCTTTCCCATCCATCGTAAAAATAGAACGTTTATACGAATTAAGATCATTTTACTGTACTTCATCACAACTCACAAGTTTGGAGGCCTACCACGAAACCGTTTTGAGACTCAAACAATCGTACGAGAATGCCGCGTCCTACTCTAACAAACGTGAAATGACCTGTTTTTAGAGCAGGACACGGCATTCTCATCCGATTGTTTGAGTCTCAAAACGGGTTTGCAGTAGACGTAAGTACTCATGGGTGCCGGCAGAAATAATTTCCAAGGGGTGCAGATTTTAGTTTTCTTTCTTTTCTTTTCGTTTTACATTTTACGAACAACAGTGACTGTCTATTTACGTAAACAGAATACATTTAGTGCCGAAACATTACGAACTATCCTTGTACGGCATGGTAATAGGGTTACAAAATGCTTTTTATTTCAATAATTCCTGTTGATCACGAGATTCCCAAGGGGTGCAAGTGCACCCCCTGGCACCCCCCTGCCGGCGCCCATGTAAGTACTGGTTACAGGCTCTTTTTACTTGAGATTCCACAAATTACGTGAGGTGTTTAGGGGGGGGGGGGGGAGGGGGTTGAGTCAAATCTCACCTAATCTCACGTTGGGGAGAGGGGGTGTCTCAGCAAATTTCACGTAATTTTTTTCTCAACAAAATAATGGGTACTATTTAGTATTTTGGTCCATTTCATGCAGATTGTACGTATGCTTATGATTTAATCGTAAGCGTAATCGATATACGATTAAGATCATTCCAAATTCGTTCGAAAGAAAATGTACTGACTGTCAAACCAAACATTTATGTAAGAAACCCACATTTTGAAAAATCTCACGTGAGATTTGGGAGGGAGAGGGGGTGTTGAATAAAATCTCACGAAACCTCACTAGAGGGGGGTCAAAAGATTCAAAAAAACATCTCACGTAATTTGTGGACGCCCCCTTACCATCTACTTACTTAGATGCTGTTTGAACCATATTTGAGCCTTAACTATTATTATCATTCCAGGGGCTCGGTTCGCTCAGCTGATGTTCACAGCGGGTCTGGCGACTATTCTCCAGCACTACGCAGTGGAACCGTGCGAGAGAACCACCCCAACGATCGACTACGATACCAGAAGTGTTATGCTCAAAAACAAAGGAGGCATCTGGCTGAAATATAGAGCTAATAGCGAATCCAAATGAGCGAATGCTGTTTTCACTGCACAATGGTACTTAATTTAGTTTTATCGAGGTTTTATCAGAGTATCAGAAGAGTCAGTGCCACGACGAATTACTGATAGCAGATAGCCGATTACTGATAAAGGCAAGATGCATCCGAAAATTTCAGTAACGAAGTTAGATGTGAAATGTATGATTGTGAACGCCATGTTACTTATAAGCTTTGTCCACACTGGGCCTTTTTTTGTTCATCAAGGGCATGCGTTATAGCGCACTGCGCAGTCAACAGCGAACGTAAGGCATGCCCGTGACGCGCGTTGAAATCGTAGCGCTCGCTATGACACTTTTCTTTCAACGCGGGTGGATTTTGACGCATTCAATTATTGAATATGTTTGACGCATTCAATTATTGTATAACAAACGAAAGTTGAATAAAAAGATGATGAAAATTGAAGATGAAATTGCATAATGTGGACATAGCTATAGTATGTCGTACAAGTTACGAGGACGTCAAATCCCATACATTTATAATTCTAACATCGCTGTCAAAATTATTGACTGTGAATGCCCATTTCAGCGTCATTCATCAATTTTGATATTGCATTGGTGATACGAATAGAAAGGCAGCGTGCTTTATAGGAAATTATATTGTTTGGTGACTTAAAAGTGTATGCATTTATAAATAATTTATATAAATTATAGAAGAGTAGAATAGGAATAACATTATTGTATGAAGTATGCCGTTATTTTAACGCGTTATTACTTTCTCTAGTTAATAGTTATGTAGAGTTAGATGATTTTACTATTTTTCTGATGAGAATTGAAACTATTTATTTCTTATTTTTCACGATTGCGCACCTGTACAGCAAGTAGGTAGCTGAAGGCCTGATTAGATAAGAAAAAAAAAAACAATTTGCTATTGAAACTATGAAAACAAGTTGTCCTTTAGTCCAGTTGTTTTTTTTTTGTCCATAGTCGAAGTTCGAAATCAAAAATGTTTTTCTAGACCCTGTTAGTTTTAAATCCAACTCGAAAGGAAGTTGTGAATGTCATTTGCATTAGGTTATAAGTACTTAACTGACTATTTTATATACAAGTCAAGGTGAACGACCCGAGAGGTACTTAATTTATCATTTTAAGTTTTTTGTGCAAAGTAATTTAAAGGCCCCTTAAACAAAATGTTTAGAATTAAAAGCACAGTAACAATAGGTACAGTCGATGTCAGATTTAGTTTACCACCTTTGACCTTTATTGTAATGTAATAGGGTTGAAAAATCGTACACGAGATCTTTCGGCAGAGAATCGCTAACCGCTCTAAATGTTACACATAGATTTTACAAATATGTAGTAAAAATATTGTGCAAAAGATATATTGTATAATAAAGGGTGATTTGCGATTTTGCTGAATGAATACACTCCTAAAATTTTTAATATTTATACGGGCCTAAGTGATCACTTTAGGGTGTGTATGGGTACAGTATAATATTATAGAGTTTACTTTGAAAGTAGCAGTGCTGAAAAACACTTTGTTTTTTTTATTTGTATGTGTAAACGCTTCAGCGTCTTGATTTTTTTCCGTACAAAAGTTAAAAAACAGTTACTCTTTCAGCGCTGCCACTTTCACAGCCAACTCTACATAATATATGGGGGACCCAAACAGACCCTGAAGTATTATCACTTAGTGTTGTTGCAACCTGTATAATAATATTATATACCTCCTTATTAATAACAATATAATATTTGAACTGCCAATAACTACATAAGGTCTGTTTTATGTTTTTGTCTGGCATATTGGAAAAGTCACATGTCACAAAGATAGCGGTCCCTGAAGTTATACGCTGTGTCAATATTAGTAAGTTTATAATGTGTTTAATGTTTACAAATAGATGTGTGTTGATAAACTGTAATAAGGAATAGACTGACCTAGGCCTAGGGGCCCTAAGTGAGTCTAGGTATGTTTATGAAATTAATGTTCGAATATTAATCTTATTGTGATAAATAAAATATGTTTTATCATTTGTTTTACTTTAATTTTATTGTGTGTGGCGTCTTATTACTTATCTTATATCTTTAAACGAGCAATTCTTGTATATATATGTAAAGCTACTTCTTAGGATTTTCGACGATTACGTAGTAAATAATAACACAATTGGGTTTCTGTAAAAAACAAAGAAACGACATTTAGTCTAGTTTTTAGTCCATTCGGCCATCTTTTCTTTTCATAGATTACATCGAAGTCGTACAGCAGAAGGATCTGTCAAATAATCATCTAAATAGCGGCAAAATGCTAATAAAGAAAAATACCTTTTTTTTACACACAAACATATATATATATATATATATATATATATATATATATATATATATATATATATATATATATATATATATATATATATATATATATATATATATATATATATATATATATATATATATATATTATATATAGGTTTTTGCCACAATAACTTAGCGGTTGTTTTGCAAAAACACATTATGGGCCGCATACCACTGCATTGTGTTTATAGAAGTACTAGCGACCCGCCCCGGCTTCGCACGGGTATAAAATATATATCTACAGAAAAAATGATTAAAATCGATTCAGCAGTTTTGACTTGTATTCATTATTACTACCCGTGGCCCGCATTAGTCGGTACCGCCGCAAAAGCTACGTCTCACAGGGAATTGGAGCCTTTTGCAGGGTATAGGCAAATCAGCTGTTATGTAGGGATCATTGGTATTCTTGGTATATGCAACGGGTATATGAGCTAATTCACCAGCTGCAGGACCGGTCATAATCTTCGCTACTGCGCACCCCCGCCTTGGAAGCGCCCACTTCGAAACGGGCGTAACGCAATTTTTAATTTCGCCATAAGTTCTAAACTAAACGTCCAATTTTAATCATTCAAACACCAAATTATATCTACACAAACTGTACTTAGTGATGAAATAATTTATTTTGATAAGGATTATCATCATGAGTAAAATAAATGCGTTTAAATGTGGTCCAAAAAAATAAAGATTTTTAAATAAAAAATGGTTGTTGTGCCTCACTTGCCATAGATAGGTATAGTGTGTCGCGGGCATTTTTGTAGATATTTATAAGATCTACATTTACTTAGAACATTGTATGGTTCTATCTTTTATAGTTTAGGCAGCGTACGCAAAATAAGTAACTTTTCTGGTTGATTTTTTTCACCTTGTGTCAGAAAAACCCAAATATCTTACGGAACCCTATATTTTCCAAAATAAAAAGTAGCCTGTGTTACTCGTAAATAATGTAGCTTTCGAATGGTGAAAGAATTTTTAAAATCGGTCCAGTAGTCTTTGAGCCTATTCATTACAATTAAACAAACAAACAAACAAAGTTTACCTCTTTATAATATTAGTATAGATAGGGGTCAACCACTGTGTTACCAATTTTGAACCGTATTGCCATTGACATAAAATCTAAATATACTCAGGGTTTGTCGTCGTCTTTACATACTGCGATGCATCGTCTTGATTAAATTCATGCAAATCACGACCAGCGTATTACGCTTATCATAATTAAAAATTAAAATGTTTTAACGATTTTCGTAGGTAGTAACAATTTTATTACAATATTTTATTTAGCAAGGAAAAGGGGTACAACTTACAACGGACGAGCAAATTTTTCGTACCTAAAACGAACGCTTTCTAATAACTAACTAGCTATATGACCATATGACCGAGCTTCGCTCGGTATTCAAAAAATTCAAAAAACACACACACATATATATATATATATATATATATATATATATATATATATATATATATATATATATATATATATATATATATATATATATATATATATATATATATATAAATACATAATAAATAATGAATAAACACAGGCTACTTTTTATTTTGGAAAATATAGGGTTCCGTAAGATATTTGGGTTTTTCTGACACAAGGTGAAAAAAATCAACCAGAAAAGTTACTTATTTTGCGTACGCTGCCTAAACTATAAAAGATAGAACCATACAATGTTCTAAGTAAATGTAGATCTTATAAATATCTACAAAAATGCCCGCGACACACTATACCTATCTATGGCAAGTGAGGCACAACAACCATTTTTTATTTAAAAATCTTTATTTTTTTGGACCACATTTAAACGCATTTATTTTACTCATGCTGATAATCCTTATCAAAATAAATTATTTCATCACTAAGTACAGTTTGTGTAGATATAATTTGGTGTTTGAATGATTAAAATTGGACGTTTAGTTTAGAACTTATGGCGAAATTAAAAATTGCGTTACGCCCGTTTCGAAGTGGGCGCTTCCAAGGCGGGGGTGCGCAGTAGCGAAGATTATGACCGGTCCTGCAGCTGGTGAATTAGCTCATATACCCGTTGCATATACCAAGAATACCAATGATCCCTACATAACAGCTGATTTGCCTATACCCTGCAAAAGGCTCCAATTCCCTGTGAGACGTAGCTTTTGCGGCGGTACCGACTAATGCGGGCCACGGGTAGTAATAATGAATACAAGTCAAAACTGCTGAATCGATTTTAATCATTTTTTCTATAGATATATATTTTATACCCGTGCGAAGCCGGGGCGGGTCGCTAGTACTTCTATAAACACAATGCAGTGGTATGCGGCCCATAATGTGTTTTTGCAAAACAACCGCTAAGTTATTGTGGCAAAAACCTGTTGTGCGTCCAGAGAGATTGTACCTTTCAGTTTGTAAGAAAGTGGGCTCTAAGCCTATGTAATAAGGGTTCTGGTAAAGATAATATAACTCTGAACAGACTGTAATGCGCTGCGTTATTTGCGTACAGTCCTGGCTTATAAAACGATACTTTTTTTTTATTAAATAAGGGGGCAAACGAGCAAACGGGTCACCTGATGGTAAGCAACTACCGTCGCCCATGGACACTCACAACATCAGAAGAGCTGCAGGTGCGTTGCCACTTGCCGGCCTTTTAAGAGGGAATACGCTCTTTTCTTGAAGGTTTGCAGGTCGTATAGGTCCGGAAATACTGCTGGTGACAGTTCGTTCCAGAGTTTTACAGTGAGCGGCAGAAAGTTACGCGAGAAACGCACTGTGGAAGACTGCCATTCATCAAGGTGATGAGGATGGTATGTTTTTCGCGTGGGACGATGGCGAAAAGTTGTAGGTGGTATGATTCCGAACAATTCCTCAGAGCACTCCCCGTGATACAACCGATAGAGGATGCAGAGTGAAGCTACATCTCGGCGTAATTCCAAGGGGTCCAAGCTGTTTGAAACACTATGGCAGTCAACAATTCGAGCGGCCCTTCGTTGGATACGATCCAGAGGGAGCAGTTGGTATTTTGGCGCCCCTGCCCAGAGATGAGAACAATATCCCATATGAGGCCGAACCTGCGCCTTGTAGAGTTGTAGGCGTTGGTCCGGACTGAAGTACTGTCTCGCTCTGTTAAGAACACCAAGCTTCTTCGAGGCTAATTTGGCCTTACCCTCTAGATGATATCGGAACTGGACTTCGCTCGATATGTTGTCGCCAAGTATCTCAATGCTAGGTGAGATGGTTAAAGATGTGCCCTCGAAACGAGGATATACGACCATTGGTGACTTTTTAGTGGTGAACGCGCAGACTTGGGTCTTGGCGGGGTTGAATTGGACCAAGTTACGTCTACCCCATTCAGAGACCTTCTCCAATGAATTCTCCACCTTAGACACAAGTTCGTTTCGACTCTCTGTGACATTTTGCCGAGAAATTTTGGGGGAGGCGGTATATACAACATCACCTGTAATATCATCCGCATATCAATGAATGCCATTGGTCTGTAGCATGTCATTGATATGCAGTATGAATAGAGTAGGCGATAGCACACAGCCCACATACTGATGAAATTGCATTTAAAAATAACCATAAATACATAGATATCGTACATAATTGATTTTTTTTAATACTTTATTAATCCAGTGAAGATAATACAAAGTAGTTTATGCACTTAAGGCATAAATGATTGACTTTCAAAAATACATTTATACAGTCATATTTATCTTAAATTGAACTTTCGTTGATTCTTTATGCAAAAAGTAAGTTGCTGAAGATAAACAATAACTTATGTATTTTTAACTAGCTGTTGCCCGCGACTCCGTCCGCGTGGACTTCAGCTTATAGCGCGCGGTAGTTCCCGTCATAGAGTAACTTATGTTATACAAGATGTTTGTGTAAACACCGTTGTCCTTGAAACCATCAAATGAGCCCGTCAAAATGAACAACTTTTTCTATGAGAACAGTGCTGGGAATTTAAAAAAATCTGTCTTCGTACCCATACAAATTGCTGATCCGGGTATCCGCATGGGTATGAAGACGGCATTTTTTTTTGAGTTCCCAGCATTGTTCTCATAGAAAAAGTTGTTCATTTTGACGGGCTCATTTGATGGTTTCAAGGATAACGGTGTTTACACAAACACACTGTATATAGTAGATAGTTCCCGTTGAACCATGTAGGCTACATTACTGCAAATTGCAAAATTTGCACGACAGAGGTGCTTCCGCGGTACGCTTACTTCAAACTTCAATGTTTACACTTTACATACAGACGGACACGTCACACATAAAACGCCCCTATTTTTGCGTAAGGGGTTATAAACTGGGGAGTGGGGTCGAATTCGAACATCAACTCTTCTTAATATTAAAAAAAAACGCATAAGGAATCTTCATCCTTACCACCTCTTACAGTAACACGTTTGAGTAAGCGCTTGTGCGATGTAGGAGACGGCACGGCGCCATCTATTATGAATTTTTGGAACTAACTTAATTTGAACAAATTTACGCATTTTCACCCCCTTACAACCCTTTTTTCCAGTTAAAAAGTAGCCTATGTCCTTTCACAGGCTTTAGACTATATTTCATTACAATCGGTTCGGTAGTTTTGGCGTGAAAGCAAGACAGACAGACAGACAGACAGAGATACTTTCGCATTTATAATATTAGTATAGATAGTACAGATTTTAAAACGCTATTTATTGTAAGTATAATATGATAGATACTCCATTAAAAACATGACTTGTTTAAAATGTAAAATCCTGCATTTTGTGTCTCCTACCGTATTTTTTTAAAATATTATCTATGTGATCCAGGGGTTAGTAGAAAATAATAAATACCTTGTATAGATAGATTTTTTATATAGATACATTCCTATCTTGTATATTTTTCCTTGTGTGGTTTGTTGATATTACAGACTGACCTAAATTAGACCCTGGCATTCGCTAGTGGGGTTTCCCAAACAACAGTTTGGTATGGTCTAGTTTAAATGTATTCAGAGTCCAAGTATGTCGATTAAAATATTCAAAGACTTTAATAGGGATGCAGATAACGACAAGGTCAAAAATTAGCTGATTTTTTAAATAAAATAAAGACATTTTAAGCGATTAAAAATAGGTATTCCCAAAATTTCAGTTTCATAACTTATGTATTTTTTTTGTTTTGATCCTTCAAGTTTTTTCGTCAAGTTAAGTCAAGTCGAATTTTTTTTATAAAATTTCTTAATTTTTTTGTATATCATTTGATAAGTTATGCAATTTATATCATTTTTTCTTATGAAACCACTTTCATAAACTACTTAACATAGCTATCGAACAAACTAGCTATGCGTGACGTCACAGTTAGCTGACACTTTGTATGGAGCGTTTTGGGAAGGTCTATTTTATGTGAGTTTTAAATTGCGATATCTTGGAGAGTTTTTGCGCTATCAGAGTATTTTTTTCACTGATATTTCTATTTTTTGAATGGTCCATTCACTTACCAACAAAAAAAAAATTTCGTCATGCCTATTGCATCTAAATAGTATACATACGTAATATTATATCGTTTCTTGTGAGCTTTTATTATAACTTGTAACTTGAAATTTTTGAATTTCTTACACATTTTCTTACATATAAATAATTATATTATGTAACACGAATGCTACTACTTAATTTTTTTTTTTAAAAGAACCTTATCATATTATACGATTATTTATTTCCCTTTTCTCAAGTAACTTTTTTACGAGTATTGCTACTTATTGACTTACTTTTAAATATACGACGTGTCGGTATATCTGTTATTATGAATTTTATCAACTTTTTATCAGTGTATGTTTTCTTCCTTATCTGTACGGAACCAGAGATTTTGGAGTTCAAACAACTCTTATCAGAGAGTGTTGTATAGAACTTGTAGTTTAATAAAAATAAAGAGTAAATGCATTTATGTATTTTAAAAAAATATGTGTCTTTCCTTTATTCCTTCATTTTACTAACGGTAGATTGTAACATATTATGTTAAGACACATGCTACAAACTGGAAATATGTGTTGTCTTAGAATATTGTGCATATTAACCAATATATTATTAACCAAATTAGATGTTGCCTACAACTTCATGGCGCTGAAATTCGCATATTATGGCAATAAAAACATCATACCGCCGTACTCAGAAACATTTAATTATGATTAACATTCAATTTAATGAAGATTTTGACGGATAATGTATATGAGTTATGTTAAAATTTTGAATTAATTACATTTAAGTTATTAAGTAACCAATGTTCTACTCTGAGTGCGGCAGAAAGTATGTCATTTGCCAAGATACAAATTGTTATCTTAAACCAAATTGCATTTTAATCGAATAGGCGGTTGAGGCGTGGTGTGGTTACAGTGGGACACAATTTAATCAATAATTAATAATTACACTAGGAAATATTAGATTCGCTAATTTGCAGTTGACAATTGCCATTTATTATAGTTTATAACTTCAATAATTAATAATTACACTAGAAAACATAATATATTATTAGATTCGCTAATTTGCAGTTGACAATTGCCATTTATTATACTTAGTTTATAACTTCTTTGTTTTCAGATCTCGGAAAATGATGTCATGAAAACTATTATAGAAACAAGTTTTATTGACGAGTGCTTGAATATTCTGATTGACTTCTGTAATAAGGAGGACTATGACGAATTCATTGGTATGTATGGCCATGATTTTACCTTACATATTTAACTAGATGACGCCAGCAACTCCGTTGCGCCAAAATTCCTTTATCGCGTGGGAAACATTTTTCCGGGATAAAAAATATTCTATGTCCTTTCCCGCGACTAAGTATCTCCATACCCAGCAAAATGAGTTCAGCGGTTAATACGACTTTAACTAAATAAAGTATTTGCCTTAAATATCCATTGAGAGACTATAAATATTTATCTCGCCAGTAAAATTGGATATGACTTATTGTTTTTCGTTGTCAGTTAGTACAGACAGACTGATGTTTTGCTGTCATTTTATTCGCTGAGCTCATGAATCTCATGAGTCAGTGTGAACTATTGGTGGCTTAAATAAAACAAAAAATAAAATTAATTTGGCTTGTGACAACCGATGAGGATGAACAGCTCAATCATGTCTGCAGTTAAAACAAAACAAAAACGGTTCATTCGTTTAAGCCACATACAGGCACAAAGTCGCGGTAAACTTATAAGACCCCTTTGAGTTGAACTTGACAAAAAGAAAGAAATCGGTCAAGTACGAGTCGGACTCGCGCACGAAGGGTTCCGTACCGTTATAGGGCAAAAATAGGCCAAAAATTGTGTTTTTTGTATGGGGGGCACCCTTAAATTTTTATTTAAGTTTAATACTATTATTAATTATTGAAGTGGACATAGTATAATTAAGACCTTTGTGAAAATATCACGTGCCTACCTGTTGCCGTTATTGATATCGAGCAAAAAAGGCCAAAAAAAATCACGTTTGTTGTATGGGAGCCACCCATTTTTGTTTTTAGTATTTTAGCGGCAACAGATAGACACAATCTGTGAAAATTTCAGAAGTCTAGCTATAGCGGTTCTTGAGATACAGCCTGGAGACAGACAGACGGACAGACAAACAGACAGACAGACAACGAAGTCTTAGTAATAGTGTCCCGTTTTACCCTTTGGAACCCTAAAAAGATATCGGTGCCTCAAGCAAACAAGCAAAGTAATGTAAAAGGAAGAGACAAGAACCAATTTTGACGTTTGCTTTTTTCAGAGCCAAACGTGCCACTGTCAGTTCTCGAACGTGAATCGGAGCTCGACGTTAGGGCTGAGAAATGCGACGTGGCGTTCTCCCCCTCGTCTCGACATCGCAAGGCCCCGCCCACCGCGCCGCTCGTTGCGGGAATCGCTGACGTCATCAATAACATATCCACGTACAAACACGCGGATGTTAAGAAATGGAACGAACAGGGATTGTATAGGATACTGTTTAGGTGAGATATGACAAGTTTTAATTTAGGTTTTACAGCTACGAGAAGTTTGGGGGTTAGGGTATCTTAATAGAAGGGCTTGGATAAGCAAAAATTGTACGATTCGATTGAGATACTTAAAAATGTAGATTAAAAAATAATGTTGTTCAGATATTATGACTCTTAACCCATCAAGCCCCAAGGACACCGGTGACCGCGACAACAATAGAATAACAATAGATTTCCAAGAATCCGCGATCGAAGGATTAATTGACATAAGAAAGTTTATAATATGCATAAGAATATATATGCTACATAGCTATTAGTTACTGAATTAATGAAAAATACCTGTCTACTATTTCAGATGCGCATGTTGGGCGTCAGAAGATCCGAGCGAGTCAAGTGGCGTGCGCGCCGCAGCGTGTCGCGCGCTGGTTGCGGCCGCGACGCATCGATGCGTACGCGCCGCACTAGCTAACACAGTGGATTGCTTGCACGAGTTTATGAATAATCTTATACGCAGTCAGATAAATGGTATTCGCATATTCTTTCGCTTATTTTCTGCTTAGGTTTGATTGGTATGTCAAAAGTAATACAATGATTTAGGAAATATTTTAGTAGTTTATTATAGGGCTAAAATTAATTGGGTAGTATGGGTACAAAGTGTTTACAAATATTATACAACTTACTTTATATTTACTCATATTATCGTTTTTTATTTCGTATTATATAGCTGCTCCCACACAGCAGCTATATAATGTTATTAAACATTGTGTTACGCGATAACATTTTATAACATCGTGTAACATACGCTACAGCATGTCAAGAAATAAATGTGTCTTTTGTTATAATTTGTAAAAAAAGTTACACAACAAATGAGTACCCTGCAAACGATCAAATTGTTTGTCTACGTGTTTGTCAAACAATTTGATAGTGTACATCTTTGTTTGAAGCGCTTGAAGAGGATTGGCGTAGCGTTTGACAAACGTGTTTGAACGTGTTCCGCTTTATTTGTCAAACAAGATCTCATGATCTCAAACCGATTCTAGCTAATTGTTTGACAAACTTTTTTGATGCACGTTTGTTCGTCTGCGCTGCTGTTTGATGAAAACGTAAATTACATCAAACATGTTTGTCAAACAAATTTGATCGTTAACAGGATAGGTACTTAAAGCAACAGTACCTAACGTTATACAACTGCTGTGTGGCAGCACTTTAAAGTATTGACAGTGTGTTATCTTTTTTGTTCACATGAAATAATTTGAATAATTATTCAAATTGATTATAATCAATTGATGTCGATAAAGTAACGATACTCGCATCGTTTATTCGTTACTAGTGGCTTATGATATTCATCGTATGAGAATTTTTATGACTCACATCACTGTAATCTAATTTCTGTGAACAATATCAATAAAATGTAGTACTTTATTAAAATTTTCAGATAAATGTGATATGGAATTATCCGCTGTAACACAATCTTATCTTCTATTGGCTTCGTTGTTGCAAGAAGAATCAGCTAAAGATACTATTTGGAAAGAGTTGAAAAGCGAAAAGTCAACACCATTTTTCCATTTACTGTTAGAATCACTGGAGAATTCGAATGCAGGTTGGTTAAAAATCTTTAATTCATTTATCGCGCGGGCATCAAATTGTTCAGCGGTTTAGTCGTGAAGAAGTAACAGACAGATCGACAGACAGACAGACAGACACACTTTCGCATATTTATAATAGTAGGACGGATATACCTTTTATATCTTGATTTATTATCATGTAATTAAAATTGATTCATTAATAGTTATCATATTCATTGCTTAATATCTGCCAGGTGTTAACATAGATCAGGTTTTCTAAGGGTAGTAAATTTTTGGAAAAGCCGTCGCATCATAACATCTGGCAGGTGATTCGCTAAATATTTCAGGAGATATTAAATACTAGCTGTCCCGGCAAACGTTGTTTTGCCATTTAAAGTATTTCTACTTCATCAGTTGACACAAAATCTTACCCCCTCTTTTGTCCCCTAAGAGGGGTGGGGGGAAAAATTTTATACACCAGATGTTAAGTTGGAAAAACAGTTAATAATATGAAGTAAGTCCATTAAAGAAAAAAGTTTGATACAAAATCTGACAATCTCTTTGGTCCCCTTAGAGCAGTGGGGGGGGGGGGGGTATTTTTATGCACCAGATGTTGAATTGGAAGGAGGCAAATATATCTGCGAAAACCGTATGCAAATCGGATCAGTAGTTTTCGTGTTAAAGCAAAAGTCTTATACAAAATCTGACCCCCTCTTTCGTCCCTTTAGAGGGGTGGGGAGAAATTTTTTTATACACCAGATGTTAAGTTGGAAGAAGACAAATATATCTGCGAAAACCGCATTCAAATCGGATCAGTAGTTTTCGTGTGATGCTGGAACAAACATACAGACAGACAGACAGACAGACAGACAGACAGACAGACAGACAGACAGACAGACAGACAGACAGACAGACAAAAAAACTAACTGACTTTTCGGCTTCTATAGCGATATTGTGACACCCTCCGCTTATTATTTTTTGAATATCTTTAATGTACAGAATTGACATTTCTACAGATTTATAATATGTATAGATTCAGATGTGCATATCAATTATCAATAACAAATGATGTAATTTTTACAATACAAATGATACGGCATAAAATATACTACAAGATTGATAAGCTTTATAATCATATCAATAAACACATTTTTCAGAATTATGCGACGCCGCAATTTATTGTCTATCAGTACTTACAAGTTCAATAGCAAAGTCGGCGCAGAAAGATATGAGTAAGGACGAACGGACGATACAATTTTTCGACAATATAAAATCGGCAAGTCCTACAGACCGCTTGAGTGCGGGCGACGGACAAGACTTTGAGGACTGCCAACCGGAGTATGTAGTGGAAAGCTACTGCAAAATTCTTGTGAAACTATTCCATGAGTACTCCGACAGCAACCCGTGCTACTGTAGCCATGGTAAATATTTTATAACTTACTAAGTAAATGTTGCCTTACTTCTTCCTTGCAAATATTCATACATCTCCCTCGAAGAAAAATGTGCAAAACGCATTATGAGCTGTATACGCAGAATGTACAATGTACCATCGAGGAAATTGATTCTTATGCAGTTGATAGACCAACGTTATTTGGTCGAATATGTCAATTCAATGTTAATTGTGATCGGTCGGCTGGGTTTGACGTAACGCAACCAAACTACTTAGGTCCCCGATCTGCATAGAAATCAACTTCTCTGATAGTACATACACCTACAATAATTGAAGACGTAAGTGGATGAAGTTATACACTTAAACATACTTTTATTACATAAGGGCAATTACAATTTAGCTATTGAATCTAAGCTTCATTCACAAAAAAACGCCCCTGTTTTATAAACTAATTTCCAAATAAGAAGGTTACTTATTCGACCATTGGGTTTTTGTACTTACTATCTTTTACGTTTACAACGTATAAAAAATTACAAAAACCCAATTCAATTACAATGTGAAATCCTACTTTATCTAACTTAACATTATTGCAATAAAACAATCTTAAATTGTACGGCGTTGTATATTTTACAGATGAGCGATGGCGTCGCGTATGTGCGTGTTTGGCGTCCCTCCTGCGTGCGAGCGTCCGCGCGCGAGCGTACGGCACGCACCGCCGATTGCCGCGTGCGCTCGCTACGGCGTTACAGCGGATAAGAGACGCCCTGTCACTGCAGGGAAAGTCGGCTGATGTTATTCGGAATTCCAACAGTGTATGTGATAACTTGTCACAAAAAATGACATAAGTAAAAACTACAAAATATCCCATCAGTCGTGGCAAAACGAGACACAATAGCTTTTTCATTGTTATCGCGGCCGGATGTGGCCGCTTGGGGCTTCATGAATTAAACAAACAACTTTGTTGTAAACATAGTTGACAGCAATCATAATACGAAATTACAAATAATACCCCGCAAACGATCAAATTGTTTGTCAAATTTTACGTGTTTGTCAAACAGTTTGATAGTGTACAGCTTTGTTTGAAGCGTTTGTCAAACAAACTACGTGTTTGACGTGTTTGAAGAAAATTTGGATTTGCGTAGCGTGTTTGAACGTGTTCCGCTGTATTTGTCAAACAAGATCTCATGATCTCAAACCGATTCTAGCTAATTGTTTGACAAACTTGTTTGATGCACGTTTGATCGTCTGCGCTGCTGTTTGATGAAAACGTAAATTACATCAAACATGTTTGTCAAACAAATTTGATCGTTTGCGGGGTACTTAGTCGCAGCATTTTTGACCCTTCAAATTGGTGTTTTCAGGATCCTATATTGGAGACGTTGCATTGGTTGCTGACGCTGATGAGTTGTTTAATGATAGACAGCCCGGCAGTAAAGGAAAGCCTCTGTGACGAGCACATCGAGATATCACTGGTGCGGCTCTGGCCGTGGTGCATGATGACTGAGACGCTGCGAACTGATTTGCTGCTGCTGCTGGTTAACTTCACTAATAACTGTACTAAAGGTAACACAGTCTTTCCTTTTTATATTTAGTGACTTGCGTCGGTGTGAGTAAAAGTTATTCGTGGAATAAATGTCATGACACTAATTGTTCCTCGTGTGTATGTTGGGAGAATAATATACATAATTATGACCAGCAATATTCCGTGGTACAAGAGGCTAGAGTCTAGACAGTAACTAGCTAGGAACGTTTGCAACAAACCAGCAGATATAGCAAACTATTATATTCTGCTGGTTAGTTGTCGCTGGTTTATCAGTGCTTTAGTTAAGCTGATCAATTTCAAACTATAAATTTGAACGTGGTTGCGCTGACCATCGTCATTTTAAAATCTGTCTGTAAATTTCAGCGTGGTCGCGACTGTGCGTGTGCGTGTCGGGACGCAGCGTGTTGGGCGAGGCGTGCGCCCTGGCGGTGCGCGAGGCGGCACGCGTGCGGGCGCCCGCGTTGCTTGCGGCCGTCTACCGCGTGCTCACGAACTGCACGCCCAATCATCACTGCCGCTCTGTAATGATTAAGGTATATTATAATGTCGAAAATATAAAATAGATAAATTTTTCGAAAAAACACGCTATCGTTTTGAATGTGTGCGTGCGCCCGGTCGCCTATTCGCACGCAGGCACACTCTTCGGCTAACAAAGATATGGCCAAAGCAATTCAAACCGTGCCAAAAACACACTGTTATTCGAGTTTCATATCATGCTACTGTAGCGGTATAATTACAAAAGTTTTCCGTTTCGTCACGCACTATTGCTGCTTTAATACCTCGATCGTGGGAATCGCAGACAACAGATTTTCAATTATTATACGGCACCCGGTGGGTTAAACGCTTAACTGTTTGGCGTTTATATTGTAACTTTTTCCAGAGCGAGTTAGTCAGTAGCGCGGTGCGGTCTTGCGTGCGGAGCTCAGCGGCGGCGGGGCTATGTGCGGCGCTGGCGCGGCACGCTGACGGTGCGGGCGCGGTGGCGGGCGCGATGCCTCCCGCCCCTCCGCGCCGCTTACTGCCTGCGCTCGCGCACGCCGCGCACCACGCCCGTCAGCTGTGTTTGCAGTCACGTAAGTTGTTACTTAACATATTAGGCTGATAAAGATGAAAAAATGTATGGTACTACGTCAAAGTAGATGTGGTACAAAATTCTCATAATACCTGCTGCCCGCGCTCGCCAATCACGCACGTCAGTTGTGTTTGCAGTCGCGTGACTAGTCAATAAGTTAAGCTGAATGATAGGAGTGGACGATGGACAAAAATGTGGTAATGTCAGAGTAGATTTGAAACTAACAATTTAGGACTAACAATACAATAACAATTTAAGACAAAGACATGTCTTAGTATTCTTCTCAACGAATTCTTGGCACTATTATGTTATAAAAATTAAGCTTGTTTCTTTATTTCAATACAGTTTTGTCTTATGAACATTGAACACTTCAAAGCGTAATATTCAAAATGTAAATATGATATTTACTCAAAAAATATGTTTTTAATTTTCAGAAGACATTCTGGAGTTGTTTTCAAGCGCGCTGCTAGCGGGCGACACGTCGGAGGTGGTGACCGCGGCGCGCGCCATCTGGGCGTTAGCTGCTAACAATCATCGGGTAACTTTACCTCTGTGCTTAATACTCAGTCCACACAGCGCGTCAGTGTTGCGTCGACGCAGCGCGGCCATTGCGTTGTTTAATAACCAAGGTGTTCACACGGCGCGCTGCGTCGACGCAACGCACACATGACAGACTCCCTTCGAGACGAAGCGGGAGGGGGTGTTGACGTTACGACAGCTTCGTAAAAACGCTGCGATAAAGCAGCGTACGTGCGGCCGGCTATGCGTCGAACGGCAGCGTTGAGTCGACGCAACGCTGGCGCAACGCGCCGTGTGGACTGGCTCTAATAGTAACTCTTTTATTTGAGTCACAGAAATTTTATGTTATACAAGTACGCGATAGCAGCGATATATTGTGTGCTAGTGAAATAGGTAATGAATAATGATGGATTCTTAATTAATAAGTTCGATTTTTTAATCGTGCCTCGGTCCCCGAACCAGGCCTGTCCCACTCGCGCGTATAGGCATCGAACTGTAAGTACCACCCGCGGGTGGTAAATCATAAGGGACTCACAAGCGAGCGGTGACGCACGCGCAAGATTTTTCGTCGCGTATCTACTGTATACTGATCATAGAGGAATTTAATACTATATGATACTGATTTAACCGCTGTGACAAAATCGTTATACATCTTTTATAAATGAACAATTAAAGAAGCCAATGAAATATGTACCTATTATATTTGAATAACGTATTTAAATACAAATAGTAGATAAAAATTATACAAACATAGCAAATAAACCAATTTCATACAAAGAAACACACAAACTACACAGAAATAAACACAAGTTACTATGTTTAAATTGTAAAAGTTTCCTGAAATATTATAATCCAATATAGAACTACTATAAAATATAGATTGTTTTATAGTTTTACATTCCATACTGAAATTTGATATTGCTATAAAAAGGTTTGCTATTCATACCAATAGTAATTTAAAAAAATATTTTGTTTTCTAAAAGGCGAAAACCTTGATTTCTTAAGAAAAGGTACGCGTTATGCGATAGAAAGAGAGCGCACTTGTAGGTAAATTTATCCGTAGGCAATTAGGCATTGCGCGTCGGAATTTCAACTTTATAGTATCGTAGCTTGCGTCGTTATTTCTTTAAACCGGTTTCGGGAGTGAGGAATCTGTTGTTAAACTTAGGGAGCATACCCATACTACGTGACCTACCTTTTAAGATTTTTTGACCCCCTCCCTCCCCCTGGTGACCACGCGTAGCATATGCCAAGGCAACCCCCCCCCCCCCCCTTCAATTGTTCACGTGGTATTGACAAGAATAATTTTTAATCATTTTGTATGTAGAAAGAGTAGATAGCAAATGAAAACAATTTGACTCATATATGTTATTTATTATACAAAAGGCTCTTTGTATGTTTATAATAATTATTACTACTTAATTAAATATAGGAATAAAAATAACGATCACCAAAAAATAGTTTGATATCCAGTAGTTTGCTAAAAAGAAATACTTGACACCAATATTTAAGATATACTATACAAGGTGTAACAAAACTAAGTGATAATAATTTAAGATGTGTGTGTGTTCCTTATAGTGAGTTTACTGTGAAAGTAGCAGCGCTGAATGAGCAAAATTTTTTCACTTTTGTATGGGCAAGCGCCCCAGTGTAACGAGTTTCTCCATACAAAAGTGAAAAAAAAATTTGGTCTTTCAGTGCTGCTACTTTCACAGTGAACTCTATGTAAGGAACACATACACACCCTAAAGTATTATCACATAGATTTATGTATAATAATATATATTATAATAATAGTCTAAAATTACAATAGAACTATCAGAGAAATTAATTTCTATGCAGATGGCGGACCTAAGTAATTTGGTCGCGTTTAAAGCTTTATGGTTTAAAGTTAAACCCAACCGACAGATCACAATTAACATTGAATTGACATGATCCGACTACATGACGTTGGTCTGTCAACTACCTAGGACTCAATTTCCTCGATGGTACATACTTACTATTTTAGTCACGACTGTAGTTCAAATTGTAATCAAACACTAACTACTTATAGTAAATGATCACCAAGCTTGACAGCTTCACCGCAAACTTCAAAATGCCTGACAAGTGACAACAGTGCCTGTTTTTTTAATGGCTGTTGGCTATAAATAATAAAATAACCATATAATAAATGCCAGTGTCAAGTATTAAATGGCGAGAAAAAAAAATCGTATGTCGTTTCTCTCGGCGAAATTGACTACGTGACAAAACTCTAGACCCCCTCCCCCCCTCTTGTGACCGAGCGTAGTATTTTGAAGACCCCCCTCCCCCCCCTAAATGGGTCACGTAGTATGGGTATGTTCCCTTATATGTATTCTGTGCCCGAACAAACAAATTCGCCTTATTGTAGGTAAAGCCTAACTTACACCAAGACTTATTTCTTACCCCACATTCCACCACTGACTGACTTTGTGTAAAAGAGTTGCCAATACAATGACGTCTTTATTTCTAAAATTTCGAAATAGTATAAATGCGAGACCCTGCCAGACTGCAGTCTTTCTGTTACCCCTTCACACTTGAAAACTCCTAAAACGATTCCGATTAAATTTATTCTGGAGATACTTTAACTCTCAGGAGTTAATTCGGAATTTTTCATTAATTGTTATTGTAATAATTAATTCAACGTATCCAACAGGCAAAACTGATCCTCCGCACGAACGGGCTGGCATCTGCAGTGGAGTCGGGTCTACAGCGGGTCACGAAGCTAACGGACGGCGACGCGGAGCGAGCGGTGCAGTTGCTACAGTATACACACACCGTGCTGCAGACATCTTGATGCTTACTACGAGAATATACGAGTACTTGATACTTGACATTCCATGTATTGATACGATGGGAAAGTTACAAACTTACAAGGATAAGGTATATCACATGAAAAGTAACGTCATGTGAGAGACATTTTCACGCTCTCCTGTTAATTTAATCAAAAAGTGACTTTCCGATCTTCTACGCGCCTAGCCGCGACCGCCAAAAAATCAAATTGAACGCCACTTTATGACTATAGGAATCATTTTCTACTGACATGTGTGTGGCGACCCATGCAAAAAAACCCATGTAAAAGCTAGTCGGGTAGAGTAAAATGAAACCTATTGCCTATGTCATAAAGTGGCATTTTATTTGATTCTTTGTCAATCGCCGTCGCTCGCTACAAAGATCCGATTGTCACCTTTAGCATTTTGCATGTGGTCGAAATGAGAACTGAGGATGGCTTCGTTTTGATTGACAGTTGCTTCACAGTTACCGTCCCCGTGCTAATAAATCCTTGTAGTCTGTATTTTACCTCGTACACGACTTTATGATTACGACATAAAGGTCGCTTCCACAGAATCCCCGAGAAACACTATACTGTACTCGTCGAAACATGGCGGTAGCGGTCATTGGCTCCCTGTCAAAAACTTGTCATTTTCTATGTAAACCGCGATTGACAATGAAGTGTCAGATATTGTCAATCGTGGCTTTGTATAGAAAATGACAAGTTTTTGACAGCGAGTCGATGACCGCTACCGCCATGTTTCGCCGAGTACAGTATAGATGTACCAACTGATTGCATATTGCATGCAATAATTAATTATTATTGTGATGACATTATTAAAACTTGCCTGAATAATGTAATAAAGGAAAATTAACGCTATTTTTTGATGTTGCATTTATATTATAATATGAGACTGAAATGTAAATGACTGAAATTAATAAATTGCCAATGTTTTTAAATTTTGTTTCTTTTTAAATCACGCGTTAATTCCCTTGAAATTACATATGAAAGAAATTAAATAAAACTAAGTTATTTTAAAGTCAAAACAAATACTGTTTGTTGAAAGTACTAAGGCTATAACATACACACTACCTAGGTTTTGATGCATTTATAATATATTATGTTGTTATCGTTATAATAACATGATTTCATTAATAATAATAATAGTTTCCACACCGGTTTCGGTGACAGTGGCCGGTTTCATTGAAACCAAGCCAGCTACGCAGGAGTAATTTTATAGTGCCCAAGTGTGTGCGCAGTACACAAGAGCACTCTCTATTCCTTTACTCTCATAACTCAGTGGGACGGAAGACCGACACGACTGGCGAGAGATCTGGCGCAGGACCGACTTTTTACATGCCCATCCGACGCATGGATCATCTTACTTGTCAGACAATCAGGTGATCACCCTGAATTGTCCTAACCAAACTTGGAAATAACATGTTTACAACGCGGGAATCGAACCCACGACCTCCGAGTCAAGAGTCGCGCTCTATACCACTAGACCACGGAGGCGTCGATGATTTCATTAATAGCTAAACCAGTCACAAATCACTGGTTTAACTGTACTTTTTTAAATTTAAATAAGTCACATTTTGTGTCCTATGACGTCAAAGCTTAATTTATTTCGATTTATTTTACAAAAACAGAAAGATTATGTCATAGAAGACAGTAGCCTGTAAAATATTCGTAAATTCTCTTACATGTTCGTATTATGTTCGGCTTCTATGAATAATATTGGTTTCAAAACTATATGATGTAACTTGCGGTTGCTAACTAATGACACTGTATACCGCTCAACATTTGTTCGCTAGAATTTCCATTATAAAAACATCGAAAAAATGTTAGAATAGTGCTATCACATTTAAACGTTTTTTGAAAGTCTCAAACCAGTAACTAAATAAAAAATACGTGTGGCACTCGGGGACTGCCGCGGTTAAGCTATTGCATAGCATTTTTATCATCTTATGCAATTAGTCTAGTTGCACACACACAAACACCGTGCTGAAGTCTGACGTGTTAGGTTTATTTTCGTTACGGAATATCTTAATTCGGTCGCCGCGCTCAAAGCTCGCGATAAAAGCTATACAACAGCTAAATAATTTGTTTAATGTAGACTTCGATAATGTAGACTTAATTCGATGGAAGAATCTATAGAAGCTGTGCTGTCACGCCAGTGACTGCGACAGTGCGAGAAATAAATCTACGATAGCTACATAGGCGGACCTACCCGCGCCCTGCCTGGCTGCGTTTCCACTGAAGCGGAGCGGAGCTTAGGGGTGCCGAATTGACCAATCACTATGCTCGAAATCTTCGCTGTCATTCCGATGGAATAGAACGATTGGTCAATTCGGGCACCGCTAAGCTCCGCTCCGCTTCAGTGGAAACACAGCCTAATTAAGTAAGCCCAGCCAACCAATCACGACATAATATTATAGCTTGTGTGACAATTGACAAGTAATAAAGTACAATACCCTGCAATAAATATTGCACATCGACCTTTGGAAAGAGACATTCGGCTAATTTCGGTTTCATAGAGCGTTATCTTTGTAGCACACACCTATTTGACATTATGTCAGTCGTTGTTCAAATTCAATAGAGTGCAGTCGCGTCCAGTTCAAAATATATATCTAGAGTTGTTAACACCCCTAAATTTGCTACAGCTGTAATTTTCCAAAAGAATTTTAAATACGTAAACATAATTTGAACACCCTTTTTTATTTTATTTTACCCGAACCTAAAGCCATAACTTATAGAAAATTTGGTGTATTTTATACAAAGAATAATAAAATTGTCAAAAGAAGCAAACCATAATAATTATGATTTTTTTAACAGCTCCTAATATATACCGGACTTTTTGTATTTCGTGCGATAGAGATAACGCTCTATAAAACCGAAATTAGCCGACTGTCACTTTCCAAAGGTCGATGTGCAATATTTATCGCCGGGTACTGTACGTCCGCCGTCTGCCTGTCAATTACTCTGATAGTACCTGCCTAACGACTGTGATCTACTTACCTACAAAACATAGTTGCTACGTGGCAGCGCAAACCGAGCTTTATCCTCACAATCAATATTATGTAATACCGCCTGCTCTCGTATTCAGATAAATTGAACATTATGCAATAGATCACCGGCGGCCGTGTCCTCACATGCTATTGTGTAATGTTGTTTGGTGTTTATGACATTAAAATGTATGAAATTTTTTCATTCACGTGACTTACTAGAATGTTTTTTCCGCACGTGCATGTTCTGTGGACACACCGAGTGCGTGAGGTAAAGTTAGAAAAGCCTTTCGATTCCTTTGGATTTTTATGGATTGGGCTAATATTAAAAGAGGTATAGTGAGTGTGGCAAAGCGCGCCTACCCGGCAAGTGCGCCATATGGCTGTAATTACATACTGCATAAATGCACATGGAACTATAGCTATATGGCGCACTTGCCGGATAGGCATGCTTTGCCTCACTGAGTCAATACAATATAATATTATATTGGTACGGACACACAGAGCCATCTAGCGTCGAACCAGCAAAACTTATCTAGAGGACACACTACACATAAATCCCCTACTCGAAACTAGATGGCGCTAGGTGGTACATGCTCGAGCCTCCTAGAAAGTTCCCACGCTTGTTTACTTGTAAGGAGTGTAGATGAAAGGAGAACTATCATATATGGGGGATATTTGAAAAAGTGTCCAGCTGTACGCAGTAAATAATAGTTGAAAAATCCTCCGAGAGTGGCGCTAGCTGCAGCAAAGGGTATGGAATGAATTATGGAGTGTAGAAATGAATGTAGCCGTTGGTGACAAAATATAAATTATCACTGGAATATAAATTATTACTAGAATTATTGGGTTAATACCAATA
Organism: Polyommatus iphigenia; assembly: GCA_963422495.1. NCBI lineage: Eukaryota > Metazoa > Arthropoda > Insecta > Lepidoptera > Lycaenidae > Polyommatus > Polyommatus iphigenia. The sequence continues at coordinate 15,584,249 of OY730189.1, forward strand.
TATTTTGAAATCTATAACCTAAAATAGCTGAAATAAAAGTTGCTAAATGATTTAAAATTTACCTTGTTGCTACTGTAGCGCCACCTTAGTTTCACCATAGTTTCACTCTAATTTAACGCATTTCCCCGGACACTTTAACATACAGAGATATTTCTACTTTAATCTTCACTCCATATTTACTTGTTTACTTGTTTACGTGAATCGGGCAAGGAACTTTCTGGAATTCGTTTCGCCATATAAAAAGCCGTAGGTAGACGGCCCGGCAGTTCAGTTCGATACAAGCGATCTTCAAGGCGACTTCGAAGTGAAAACAAGTGATCAATAGTGAGTGAACCAGTTCTACGACTCGGCCACGACCTAGGACAGTGATAGTGCTCAGTGATTTGGATCTAGTGCTTAGTGTTTGGACTTAGTGATTTGTGTGAGCTAGTGCTTGTGAATAAAGTCTTCAAGAGAGTCACCAGGTCTTTCTCTCCGAATCCTCGAACCCTAGCACGTAACAATATGTACAACCAAACAAAAAAGGCATAACTCCTGAAGCAAGCGCTCGCAACTGTAAGCTATCAATGTAAATCATTACGAAGTCCTTAATCAGTATAAGTTTATCTCTTGACATTTAATGATGATTAATCTTTAATTTAATGAAGAGTTTGACAGATAATGTATGGGGCTTATGTCAAAATGTTCATTTTATTATTTGGGCATTTTCGAAAAAAGTGTACCCTGTTCAAAAACCGAGATTTTTTTTGAAGTGTAGTTTTAAATTAATTTTATGGTTTCTATAAATTCTTTATAGTCTTAAGAATAAGAAAATATACAAAGTACAGTAAAAGATTATTGTTTTTTATCAAAAAATGGTAAAATAGTGACTGAGGTAGTAATTTAATGGTCAGTTTGGAGACTTTTTAAAAATGCTTTAATGGTTTCAAATTTTGTTTGTTTACCAGTTTTTTATCTTTTAATCGTTGACAGACAAAACAAGCTATTAGAAAATACTAAGAGTAATGTTTAAAATTTGAACACATTATTACACGAGACATTTCAAGTTCAATTTGGTGACAAGTCGTGCCAAAACAAACTTTATTTGAGTGATACTCGCGAAAACTTAAGAAATCATTAAACTTTATTTTTCTATTATCTCTTAAAACAGCCCGTATATTTGAAGTTAATTTAATATATTATATGGTCAAGGTTTAACTAATTTTAATATTTTTGTGTATTTTTTATCAAAATACTTTAAGAAATATGTCTTTAATTATGTTTTTATGCTCTTCTCTAAGTGCGACAATCAAGGTTCACAAAGTAAAGCTGAGGTTACATATAGTAATAAAAGTCGAAGTAATTTAACATATTTATTTATTTATTTCTTGATGAACGTTTATAGACATTAAAAAAAAACACGCAAAACTAAAAATACTTTAAGTACCTATATGAACTAGTAGGCGTTTATAATATATTTTGGGTTATTTTTACCCTTTTTGCTCAATTTTTATGCTTTTTATCTAATCAGTCTCAGATACCTGTATAATATTTATAATATCTTTTATAAAATAAATTTTTAAATTTTAAGCTATTATTACGACAAAAGACGATTTCAAAATTTCTCCGTCTTTGTTTTTCAAATTCTTCTGGTCGTTTTTTTTTTAACTTCTCCTTATATCTTCGATTTCTTTCGGCGCCACTTAGTGGCATAGTGTAATCTATATTTTGTTTTAAAAATAAATCTGAAAATATAAAACGTACTTACTAATGAACAATGAACTATAGGTATATATATATATATATATATATATATATATATATATATATATATATATATATATATATATATATATATATATATATATATATATATATTTATATATATATATTTATTTATATATATATATATATATATATATATATATATATATATATATATATTTATATATATATATTTTTTTATATTTTCAGATTTATTTTTAAAACAAAATATAGATTACACTATGCCACTATATATATATATATATATATATAGTGGCATAGTGTAATCTATATTTTGTTTTAAAAATAAATCTGAAATTATAAAACGTACTTACTAATGAACAATGAACTATAGGAATATATATATATGTGTAGGCTACATAGGTATAGGTATTATATATTTAATATTTATTATAATTATATTATGTGTATTAATAATATATGTAGGTATATTTAAATAAATTTTATATTTACATTTCCATACTATTTATTTAATGTGCATGTGTAGCCCTAGCTTTATGCGTCATCAAACTGACGTCACTTTTTCAGCCAATGTTTTGTTAAAACAGTATCTTGGATACATTTAGTTAACTAGTCAAAAGTAATTAAGTGTAAACACTGTGCTGAATAACATTTGATTAATTAGAAAACGGTTGCAAGACAAAATATATGTTATTTATTACGTAAAAGCATCTCTTACCTGACAAAAAAAAAACGAACCGATCCTCGTCCCCACAAAAACACCCTTTCCTCAGAGCGTTTCAGGCCAACTGGCAAATTTTAAATAGCGGCTTGTATTCTTCGGCTTTATGTGTTGCTAATAAGCAAACTATTAATTATTTTGGTATAATTTTAGATAGAAAAAAACCGTCACCAAACTTACGTGTCAGGCGGGTCTCGAATTTCGAATATTTTTAAAGATAGTGTTTTTGGGCAGTAAATTAAGTTAATTTTAAGATATGTTATATTTACTAAGAAGAAAATAAACAATTTTTTACGCACATTTAAACTTTAACGCGTGCTTCTACAGAATATTTTTAGTGATTTCCATTTTTATTGAAGCAACATGCTGTGGGACAGGCCAAAAACAGTTCTCCCGTGAAATTAAAATATTAATAATTAATTATTGAGAGAACTTAGCACTAATATCGCGTATTTGTGTAAATGTTTATTATATCTTATTCATCTTTTGAAACAATTAACCTATATAGTTTATCCATATTGTTGTAATCACAGTTCAAAGACGTGCGACAGCCTAAAAACCAGGGGTACACTTTTTTTGGAAAATGCCCATTTACAGTCCCTCAGTTAAGTGCGGCAGTGGGACATATTCGTTCCTATATGTCTGATACCTGTTAATCATTAAGCTAAATGTGCGGTTCCTGCACAACAATAATTAACAGAAATTGCAATAAACCTAATTAAATTTTAACATTAAATTTTAGCTGCAAAAAATGTACATGTACTTATTTAAAACTTTTCATACTATCACTGAGTCGATTGAAATAAAATTATGATTAAGATAGATATCAAAATTATACGTCCGAAAAGGACGTAGAATAGCTTATAAGTTTTAACGATATCCATAAATGTTTCCGCACGATTAACCGATTCCGTGCGGACGTCGCCGCAGAGGCACCATGGGTATCTTTTCAGTATGGCGTGTGACGCCCGAGAGGAGATAAAATGTTTACCTGTAAAACTATGATGAAATTACATTTTTCAGAGGTTTCCCCTCAATGAAAGTGGCTTTATTTGTCACGTATTTTACGTGTACAGTGTTAGTTTTAGGATATTGCATAAAAACTTACACTTCAGGAGTCTTAAACATTTTCAATTGGTGATTAATATGGCCACCGAATTATTTTATAAATATATAACGCCAACACCAGCAAAATCTCACATCAACATAATTTATTCTTATAAATAACTAGCAGCCCGCCCCTGCTTCGCACGCGCGTGAAACAAACATTTCTAAAATTTATTACTAACATACATACACACACAAGCACTCCATACATACTTTCTTGTCATTGCATGGTGTTATTAAAAAAAATAAATTCGTATAATATCGAGTAGCGTAGCATAGACAGCTACACTATAAATAAAATAAAAGTATACTGTAATATAATATTGAATATTATAGAAATCAACAAAAGCTTGTGGATTAAATCTGTTTTATTGTTTAACTAGATGAAAACCCGGCTTCGCTCGGGTAAACTTGTTACTCAATGCACATCTAGGTACAAAATGTAGGTAAATATTTGTGTAGTCTTCTTTTCTCAAGAAATATTAAATTAAAGCAAGACAGAAGAGACAGAAGAAATGAAATAACTATGTAATACCAACTTATATATTGTATTTGTGTTATTTTATAACCAGATCTGCGAATAAGACTCGCAGCATTGCACAAACCTCATTGGTTTTAAATGCTGTTTTAAGTTAATAAGCTTTTGTAACTGTATAATGTATATTATGTTTTATTTGGTGAATAAATAAATTTATACGTGAGAGAGCCATGCTTCGGCACGAATGGGCCGGCTCGACCGGAGAAATACCACGCGTTCTCACAGAAAACCGGCGTGAAACAGCGCTTGCACTGTGTTTCGCCGAGTGAGTGAGTTTACCGGAGGCCCAATCCCCTGCCCTATTCCCTTCCCTACCCTCCCCTATTCCCTTCCCTTCCCATCCCTACCCTCCCCTATTACCCTTTTCCCTCTTAAAAGGCCGGCAACGCACCTGCAGCTCTTCTGACGCTGCGAGTGTCCATGGGCGACAGAAGTTGCTTTCCAACAGGTGACCCGTTTGCTCGTTTGCCCCCTTATTTTATTTAAAAAAAAAACATAGATAGGTACGTATACCTATAGCTTAGTTCAGGGGTCACCAATTAATTTCGCTCGGGGTCCATAATTATTAAGAAATGCAATGACCTTCGCGGTCCACACATAAAAAAAAATTAAGCATATCCTTGCTTAATTTTTTTTGCGGAATTTACAAAGGCATATCAATGAGAAAAGTGAAATTTTTTTATTTTTGTAGGCTCTAATAATTATTATTATTATAGACTTTCTGAAGTTTGGAGTGAAATATTGGTGCAAGCTATTGACATTAAATCCTGGAGATGATCATCAGTAAGTCGAGACCGAAATTTATTTATAACGAAGTTCATCTTCGAAAATGCTTGGTCCGCACACAATGGGCCGGCGGTCCGGATGCGGATCGCTTTCCGCCATTTGGTGACCCGTAGGTAAATATAAAAACTGCAAAAGTTTTATGTAGGTACTTACATTTAAAACATTTTTATTTCAAATCAACATTATCTAAAGTTAATTTCTCTTGCATTCAGTCTTTTTCTGATTTCTCTACATTGGCAGGTAGGTAAGTACTTACTAATTTTAAAAACAGATAGTTTCGTATTTTAACCGACTTCAAAAAAATGAGGCTATCAATTCGAACCCCGTTGCACAACCCGACAGTCGGGTTTAAATTTCTTAAAAACATTACTATAGGTACAACCAACATTTAATTTTAGAATGTGTGGTGGTAGTCCTGCAGGCGTTATAGAATTTAGGAACTCTACAGGATAATTTAAAACATCGTTATAAACGTCCTCAACTACAGCGTCAGAACACTCACAGTGGTACTGGGAACTACAAAAAAGGGGTCTGCTGGCAGGTAGAAAATGAGAACTCAGACTCTGCTTTTTTAAGTTGGCAACTCTGTCTTTACGTCAATGACACATGATGCGGCATGTGTCAGTTTACAGCAAGATGGCGCGTGAAGTTTGTTGTCAGTGCCATTAGAATTTAACGAAATACTCCAAAATCCGAATTTTGCGGATATAAGTTGTCGACTCGAAATCAATATTTTTTTATTTTCTATTATTCACATAAGGTTTCGATCGAGTCTACCATACCCCTGCACGAAATTATTAGTATAGATTTACTTTATTAAGCTATGTATAATATTTTTTTGTGAAATTAAACATTTATTTGAACTCATTTTTTTTGCGTTATGCGGCTAACGTATGCATGCATGTATTCGGGTCTCTTTTTGTAGCTCGCGGAACAAATTTTTTGACACAGTTACTCTTCCTTAGTTTTTATTATTCGTAGAATTAGTACATTGCGCACCTAGGGCAGGAAAATAAGAAATGTCTCAGATAACATGTAATTGTTGGCAGAGGCCAAGCCGAGGTTAACAAACATGTGATCTGAGGCTTTCTTATTTAGGTACTGCCCGTGGTGCGTATACTATTTTTCTCATCGACGGAGGCGGAAAGTTGACGCTTTCCGCCCAGAGGTGAGAAAACATCATTTCCTTTCTGATTGATTTGTAGAATTCAGATATTTCATTCAAAAACTACAACTTATACAATGTTTATTTGTTTATAATGCTATAAAAAAAGATACATTTTTTGGCGTTATACATGACTAGCATGTAATATCCCGTTCTACAATAAAACGAAAATTAATTTATCAATATAGCCAAAGACTGATAAAAATAAGTCACTTACCTTCGATCTCTGTTTGTACAATTGGAAACAGACGAAACAGCGATAAATTACAATTCATGGCGGGTGGCGCTCGAGAGGAGATATCAAAGTTCCTGGCGCTAGGCGCAGGGGACTTACTTCCAATAGGAAGTCTTTATTGCGCGACTCTTGTGCATCTTCCATGATGCACAAGAGTCGCGCAATAAAGACTACAGAAATATGCGCCTGCACCATGCCAGAAAATGTTCCCGTATAGCTACAAATGAAGAGGTATTTAAAACGCTTCTATATACTTCAGATCCATACCTTTCAAGTTTAATAAACCCTTATGTGAAAAATTTGAAGGATCTTGATGAAGAGGCACAAAGTCTTTTCAAGGTGGTACCTGAAGCTGATCCTACATTTACACCGGAAGTAATTTTAGTTAGGAATAGCGAGGATAATAACAATTAAATACAACATTATAAGTTACTAAAACCTAGTTATATAAAACCAATAATATTATAAGATTTGTCTAATCTGAGATCAATTAGTTTGGTGTGAGGTATAGATAGGTACTATACGATTTTATAATTTTATGTATTTTATTATGCTTGTGTGATAAGTAATTGTTTAAGTTTTCTTAATTTTACTCATATTAGTACTTATTTATAAAAAATAAACATAATATAACTACTCGTATTACTTTTTTTCTCTTTTCTCTTTTTTAACCTAAAATAAATATGTATACATTGAGAAAAAATACAAAAATTGATTATTTTTTTAATCTTTGTATATCTCCCCACCCATATTTTCCACTGTGCGACGCCTTGATAGGTAATTTGGCTGTAGCGATATCGATTTTTCTCAGTAATGGCTTTAGTCGGGTCGGGCCGGCCTCTCATAGAAAAGAAGCAATCTAAAACATATCCAACACGGTTTTTTACTTAAGAGGGCGACTAACCCAAAAAATCAAATATCGTCCTTCTCTCTTCACACTCACGCCCGTCTTTCATATGCCAGGTGAAAAAGGACGACGCGGATTCATCGCCAAATTAGTTTTTTCTCAATAACTCGATAAATATATACATTTTAAAAATCCGCTAGGTCGGATTCTCAATGATAGAATTTTATACAATGTGTTAAAATATTAACTTAGTTCAATGCACGGTTATGAATTATGGCAATACACGAAAAATTCGTGAAAATTAGATGCATCTTCGTGATTTTTTTCTATCGAGAAAATTTTTAGATATCGTGTTTTTGCTCAGATTGAATTCTTGGAAATATAATGTAGTATCTAATTTTAGAAAATGAAATAATTCAGGGCGTTTTTTCAAGTATAAAAATGAATTATAAAATTGAAAATTTAGGGTTAGTCGCCCACTTAATTCATGAAGCCCCAAGCGGCCACATCCGGCCGCGATAACAATGAAAAAGCTATTGTGTCTCGTTTTGCCACGACTGATGGGTACGCGGCGTCACCGATCTTACAGCGATAAATTTTGCGTGTGCCACCAGCTTAAGGGCCCTCTCTCCCTAAATTAGCAGGTCGATTGTCTGTCAGTGCGAATATCGACGTAAATGACATTAAAATAACATTCATAACAGCGCGCTTGTACGGTGGCGGTAACGACGCTCGCCGCGTCCATGATAGGGCGAAATAGGAGAAAAAACCTTTTTAAGGCTTAATATAATACATATTTCAAAAAAGTAAAAAAACCAAATTATTAACTTATGTATTGCAAAGCAGTAGATATTTTTTATACATTCTTTTGATAAATAATGAAGGAGTAAAGTGGTTTCATTCAACGATTTGGAGGTGATTTGGTTTTTTATTTCTTTATTATGTGATACCGATAGAAAAAATATGGCAAAACCAAATTACGTATCATAGTATGTAGATTACTAATTATTTTTTTCAGATATAATTTCTCTGTTAATGCCGATGAAAAGTTGTTTCATCTGCACGCTTTTTTCGAAAGAGCAGCCTTAACTAGTTATGCCTGAAGCTTGAAAGTGAGTAAGTATGAATTTTTTGGTACTTTTTCAATTTTGATTATGATTTCATCGATATTACAATTGGAAGTTCAAGGTAGCGAAGATAGGCATAGGTTATGTGTTATGTCACGTTTTTCAGCAATAGATGAATTTACTGGTGGCTAGGTGTTTTGAATTTAGTTTATAATTATACTAGATGAACCCCGCAACTACGTTCCTCGCAAATTCGTTTATCGCCCTTGAACGGTTGTCCTACCAGTATGTCCTCGTACCTATGTCCTTTCCTGGGGCTGAAAGTTTCTCCATAGTTCTATACCAAATTTCAGCAAAATCGGTTCAGCGGTTTAGGCGTGAAGAGACAGAGGTAAGAGACAAACAGACTCTGTTATCTCCTGATAGAGAAACACTTTCGTATTTATATATGGGTATATGGATATGTATGGCTAGTACGAATAATAAAAATATTCGTAGATGGATGCAACTCTTATTAAATCTTAAAATTAAAATGCTTTTAATGCCTCAGCAATCTTGAAGTCAGGGACCTCTCAACATTATGGCTCCGCATTGATTGCGACTTCCACCCTCGCGTCTATGCGTGCCATAATATAGGTCCCATAGTGGTGACCCCGAGACGGACTGACTCTATAAACACCTGCAAGCTGCTTCAGATTTAGTGTAGCATAAGTTCCCATCCACAGTGATCATAATACTTGGCGACTTTAACGCCCACCACGCCGACTCGTTTCCCCGCTCAATGGGTGTTTTCACACTGCGACAGTAACGACACGACACGATACCACAGAATAGATAAGGGCCACCGCACATATAATACAATTTCAAGTTGGCCGACTATCGTACAAACTAAATTGCGTATAGTGTCACAATTTAATTGGACAACTTCATCGTGTACGCTGCCAGCCGCAGACTTTTAGATTTATTTGGTAACGGTGTTGCTAGCCTAGCGACGTGCGTGTTAAAATGCGTAAAAAGCACGCTTTTATTGTGGCACTAATAAAACGAAGGCGAAAAGAAAGGAGAATATTTTGGGTGCATTCAATACTAAGTGACAGAATATTAGAATTAGTACGATAGTCAGTTTGTACGATAGTCGGCTAACTTGAAATTGTATAATATTATGTGCGGTGGCCGTTGGCCCTCTATTCTGTGGTATCGTGTCGTGTCGTTATCGTGCAGTGTGCAATCACTGCAAACACCCAATTCCAGTAAAACAAATCATGCGGGGAGATCTGTCTGCGACTTTGCCCTTGCGAATGACTTAAGGTGACGCCGCGTTAAAGCAGGCCTGTCCCAGTCGCGCCTGTAGGCATCGAACTGTAAGTACCCCTCTAGGGGGGCACTTCAGTAGGGACTTACAGGCGAGCGGTGACGCGCGCGCACGAGTTTTTAGTTGATCGTTGCATGCCTACCTGCGTACTTATTCATTCGCTGTCACAGAATTGATAAATTAATCAGATCAAAATGGACAATAAAAAAAAAAGGGCAAAGAAATATTGTGCAGTGTTTAATTGTCTTAACAAGGAATGTGAACCAAATTTAACTTTCTTTAAGCTCCGTAAGAACTTTTTTAAATCGTTATTATTTATTATAGATTTAAATTTTGTACAATTTATTATAGAGTAAAATTACGATTACTTATAATTTAAATAGTTTTAAATACTAGTTGAAGTAGAATATATGAGTTGGGTCACCTTAGTAGGTACTTACAACCTTTATTAGTAGATGTATAATTATTAATAAAGGTATTTCATTGTCAAAAAAACACATTAATAAGGTTATTAATTATTACTAATAGTAAGCATCGTAGGTGTACTATTCGAAACCTCATTTGTTTACAAAAATAACTAAGTTATACAAACACTTTAAGTAGGTAATATCAGACCGGTTTCAATTATTAAGAATAATTAAGATTAAGAATAAGAAACGGTACTTATCGAATCTAAGTACGCGTAACTAGTTTCACGCGAATTAATTAATCGAAAGAATAAATCTTTAATCTACGTAGTACTAAGACATACTATGTTAGATTATTTTGAGTTAAATAAAATGTAGTTAATTAAATACAATGATTATAATATTATTTTTAAAAAGAGACAACCCTAATTTCTTCAGAAAAGGTACGAGTTATGCGATAGAAAGAGAGCGGAGATGTAGGCAAATATAATTGTAGGCAATTAGCACTGCGCGGTCGGAATTTGAACTTGGTACAACTAATATATTATATTCTGTGGTTCAAGTTAAAAACCGCGTTGGATAATATGTTTTAGATTGCTTGTTTTCTACGAGAGGCCGGCCCGGCCTCTCATAGAAAACAAACAATGGAACAGCAATTATTATTTTTAACAAAAAATTAAAACCGACTTCCAAGGTAAAAACAATAAGTAATAATATGAACTGAAAAGTATTAAAAAATTCTTACTCTTTAATAGTGCCTCTTCCAGAATTCGTCTAAATCTCAACTATTTCTGTACATACTATAGTCTTCATTATTTTGAAGTCGGTACCAGCTAATTTAATCGTGAGTTAATCAGTTAATGTCAGAATATAAGTATGAAACTTTTGGGACTAGTATACCGACTTCAAAGTAATGAAGACTTATAGTATGTACAGAAATAGTTGAGATTTAGACGAATTCTGAAAGAGGCACTATTAAAGAGTAAGAATTATTTAATACTTTTTAGTTCATATTATTACTTATTGTTTTTACCTTGGAAGTCGGTTTTATTGTACTCCAGCTCTCCTATTCTTCTGGCATTGTACCGGCTTCTTGGAAGACAGCCTTGGTGCACCTGATCCCCAAAAAAGGCGATCGCTCAAATCCTTCTAATTACAGACCAATTGCTATGACCTCCCTCTTCTCGAAGATAATGGAATCAGTTATCAATAGCCAGCTCCTTCGATACTTGGAAGGCCAGGGATTACTAAGCGGCAAACAGAACGGGTTCCGTAAGGGTCGCTCGGCTGGTGATTTCTTGGCGTTCCTAACTCATCGTTGGACTCAGGCGATTGAGTCGAAGGGAGAGGCATTGGCTGTTAGTTTGGACATTGCGAAGGCCTTTGATCGGGTTTGGCACAAAGCGCTGCTATCAAAGCTTCCAACATATTATTATGAGCTCCCCGAGAAATTATGCAAATGGGTCATGTGGGATCCGCGGATCCGCGTTTTGTAGGTGATCCAGCAGATTAATAATTGGCGCGGGATCCCTCAGGACTGCGAGATCCCGTTTTGCGGGATTGCATTCCCTAGTAGACCCCTGATAACGATATCGTCAAGTGCTGGCTAAAGCAATACCAGGAGAAGCATTCAGACTTGTAAGACGCGTCTTTTGACCCATTCCCATAATTCCGTATAGTTTCGCTGTTATGACGACTGTCACAAGTCACAACCGTAACCTGGCACAACCGTACCCAGTCTCCCCTACATACTTGCTACACACATATGTACATATACCTACCTACGGGTCGAATTGATAACCTCCTTTTTTGAAGTCGGTTTAAAAAACAGGTAAAGGACGGATTGATGATAAATTGTTAATAGTAGGTAGGTCAGGGAGCGTGCTTTATCATCGAATTTAGTGATTAGTAATTATTAACCGACTTCCAAAAAGGAGGAGGTTATATGTTCGTCTGTTTATATATATATTTTTTTGTATGTTCAACCATAACTTCGCCGTTTATGGACCGATTTTCATAATTATTTTGTTGTTGTACAGGGTTGAATCCGAGGTTGGTACCATGTTCACAAAAGTGGTGATCTGATGATAGGATCCATGAGGAATCGAGGGGACTCCTTGAAATTTACATGGGAACATATGGTGATTTCGATTTTTTCTGAAGTATTTCAGGCATATACTACCAAGAAGTAAGATTTTGCACCAGGATATACCCTGGTTCTGAAGGTACCCAACAGAACTTTTGAATTCTTATAGATACAATTTTGAGGATTTTGGCTTTATTTAAACTACTCCAAGCAAATCCTACATTATTTCTGCTGAACAAAGGCTAAATTTTATTTTGGAAAAAATAGGGTTTCGTAAGATATTTGGGTTTTTCGGACGCCAGGTGAAAAAATTAACCAGAAAAGTTACTTATTTTGCGTACGCTGCCGAAACTATAAAAGATAGAATCATAAAATGTTCTAAGTATACAATACTTAGAACATTTTATGGTTCTATCTTTTATAGTTTCAGCAGATCTTATAAATATCTACAAAAAAGTCCGCGACACACTATACTTATCTATGTCGAGTGAGGCACAATAACCATTTTTTTATTTAATAATCTTGAATTTTTTTGGACAACATTTAAGCGCGTTTATTTTACTCATGCCATTAATCCTTATCAAAATAAATTATTTCATCACTAAGTACAGTTTATGTAGATAAAATTTGGTCTTTGAATGATTAAAATTGGACGTTTGGTTTTGAAATTATGGCGAAATTAAAATATTACGATAGTGGGCGTCACCAAGCGGGATGCGCTTGCGGGAGGAAGACAGTCTGTGCAGTGTGCACTGTACACCCTTCGGATAATGACTGCGTCCGCGTCGTCGATGTCAGTGTCGGAGTCTGTGAATTGACCTGGGAATCATTTTGCTGACCGAGTCTTTCCTGGGTAGGCTTTTTGCAGCCGTAACCGACATCCACGCGGGCGGAGCCGCGGGCGACCGCTAGTAATATGTACAACTCTAAGACAACAAGCTATAATATTATAGCCTTGTCGTCTCATATTATGTAACTAAAAAGGGTAAAATTATTATTTTTTAACAAAAAATTAAAACCGACTTCCAAAGTAAAAATTTTTCTTATTCCTTATTATAGTGGCGTCTTCAGACTTCGCCTAAACCTCAACTATGTATTTCTGTACTCAATCTTCATGCTTTTGAAGTCGGTACCAGCTAGACATGTGCACCGATGCTCATTTGACCGGCGGCGGCGTCTGGCATCTAATTTGCCGGCGGCGGCGCGGCGGCGTCATCGGCGTAATCGGCGTGGTTGGTGATAATAAGTAAAATACGCCTCAATCTCCATTAAATTTCTTATTTATTTCTATATAATGGCACGTTTATTTGAGATCACACAATACAATTACAATTGTATAAAATCTAAATATCAAAAACAAAAATTTCATTTTCTGAGAGCTAAACAATAAAAACAAGTTATCTTACCATCCCATAGGATCGTCTTCATTTTTTTCTTGAGCCTCTGAAATGCACTGGGAGCAGAATACATTGTCTGGTAAGATGGACCTCTTGTTGCCATCTTTTTTAATAAGTAATGTACCAAAATACTTCCAACTGTGACTGTTTTTCGAGGACGAATAGAGTGTTTTTACGGAAAAATGTTTTATTTTGAACTTCTGTATCGAATTCCGATCTAAGTTGTCTGTCATTTTCTCACAGTTTACGAGAACATGACAGACAAATATCATCTCTGAGTGACACATCATACCTTATCCACCCAGGGTATCTCGAGCACTCCTTTCTACCCAAAGCTGGAGTGTGTGTGTATATCAGAGATGATATCAGCTCTCGCCGCCTCAGCAATCTTGAGGTCACGGACCTGTCGATCTTATGGCTCCGCATAGATTGCGACGACCACCCTTGCGTCTATACATGCATATATAGGTCCCATAATGGTGATCCCGAGACGGACCGAAACTTGGAGCACCTGCAAGCTGCTTCAGATTTTGTGCAGCAGCAGATCCCATCTGCAGAGATCATAATACTTGGCGACTTTAATGCCCACCACGCCGACTGGCTCAACTCCAGTAAAACTGATCATGCGGAGAGATCTGTCTGCAACTTAGCCCTTGCGAACGACTTGACACAACTGGTTACTACGCCTACGCGAATCCCAGATGTGGATGGTCAGAATCCTTCCTTGTTGGACCTCCTGCTGACTTCAAATCCTGACGGCTACCAAATATCCGTAACCGCACCACTTGGTTCATCGGATCATTGCCTTGTTAGGAGTTCTGTGCCACTTACGACGGTGTTAAGACAGAACACCGTCAAATACCGTCGTGCTGTTAAATACCGTCGTGTGTGGAGTGTGTGGCACTACAAGTCAGCAGACTGGGATGGGATGCGGTCGTTTTTTGCATCCTATCCTTGGGGGCACGTGTGCTTCTTGCCGGATGATCCCGACAACACTGCCAACTCTGTTGCCGATGTGGTGATGCAGGGGATGGAACTTTTCATTCCGTCCTCTGTAGTGTCAACTGGCGGCAGATTTCGTCCCTGGTTTGGTTCATCCCCCAAAAAAGCTTCTCGTCGGAAGCAGGAGGCTTACCAATCCTGGGCCAACGCGGCGTCTGCTCGGGATTTAAATACCAGCACATATAAAAAGGAGTACAACCTTGCCTCTAGGTCCCTCAAGAAAGAGATTACTCGGGCAAAGCAACAGCACGTCAATAGAATTGGCAAGAGACTTGAGCGCCTCCCCTCGGGAACCCGTGCATTCTGGTCTCTGGCCAAAGCTATTGAAGGAAATTTCTGCAAGCCAACCCTACCATCAGGGACACGTAGGAAATGGATCGTTGGCCCAGGACGCAAAAGATAAAGCCGATCTTCTGGGCAAGCTCTTTGCGTCAAACTTGACCCTGGATGACCGGGGGCAGAAGCCGCCGACCATACGGTTTCATCAGCGCTCAGTGCGAAAAGCCCTCCGTTCCCTTGATATCCAAAAGTCGAGTGGGCCTGACGGAATCCCGCCTATTGTGTTGAAAAAGTGTGCTCTAGAGTTGGCTCCGGTCTTGACGCGTCTTTTTCGGCTCTCCTATTCCACTGATATCGTCCCGGATTCCTGGAAGACAGCCTTGGTGCACCCGATCCCCAAAAAAGGTGATCGCTCAAATCCTTCCAACTACAGACCAATCGCTATAACCTCTCTCTTCTCGAAGATAATGGAATCTATTATCAATAGGCAGCTTCTTCGATACTTGGACGGCCAGGGATTACTAAGCGACAAACAAGACGGGTTCCGTAAGGGTCGCTCGGCTGGTGATCTCTTGGCGTACCTGACTCATCGTTGGGCTCAGGCAATTGAGTCGAAGGGAGAGGCATTGGCTGTTAGTTTGGACATTGCGAAGGCCTTTGATCGGGTTTGGCATAAAGCGCTGCTATCAAAGCTTCCATCATACGGGCTGCCCGAGAAATTATGTAAGTGGGTCACTGGTTTCTTAGCAGACGGAAGCATAAAGGTCGTAATTGACGGCGAATGCTCGGAAACTCAGTCTGTTGATGCTGGTGTCCCTCAGGGCTGTGTGCTATCGCCTACTCTATTCTTACTGCATTATCAATGACATGTTGCAGACCAGCGGCATTCATTGCTATGCGGATGACAGTACAGGTGATGTTCGCGAGTTTCTTACGTCGGTTCTTCTCGCCGGGTTTGTTCCCGAACCGGTGGTTGGCCTCACGTAGACACGACGTTCTAAAAGTGTTAACTTTGTTAACCTATTTGGAAATAAAATATTATATACCGGCTCCCCCAATATTTCTCGGCAAAATGTCACTGAGAGTCGAAACGAACTTGTGTCTAAGGTGGAGAATTCATTGGAGAAGGTCTCTGAATGGGGTAGACGTAACTTGGTCCAATTCAACCCCGCCAAGACACAAGTCTGCGCGTTCACCACTAAAAAGTCACCAATGGTCGTATGTCCTCGTTTTGAGGGCACATCTTTAACCATCTCCCCTAGCATTGAGATACTTGGCGTCAACATATCGAGCGAAGTCCAGTTCCGATATCATCAGCTCTAGCGCTAATTTGGCCTTACCCTCTAGGGTAAGGCCAAATTAGCCTCGAAGAAGCTTGGTGTTCTTAACAGAGCGAGGCAGTACTTCAGTCCGGAGCAACGCCTACAACTCTACAAGGCGCAGGTTCGGCCTCATATAGAATATTGTTCTCATCTCTGGGCAGGGGCGCCAAAATACCAACTACTCCCTCTGGATCGTATCCAACGAAGGGCTGCTCGAATTGTTGACTGCCATAGTGTTTCAAACAGCTAGGACCCCTTGGAATTACGCCGAGATGTAGCTTCACTCTGCATCCTCTATCGGTTGTATCACGGGGAGTGCTCTGAGGAATTGTTCGGAATCATACCACCTGCAACTTTTTGCCATCGTCCCACGCGAAAAACATACCATCCTCATCACCTTGATGAGTGGCAGTCTTCCACAGTGCGTTTTTCGCGTAACTTTCTGCCGCGCACTGTAAAACTCTGGAACGAACTGTCACCAGCAGTATTTCCGGACCTATACGACCTGCAAACCTTCAAGAAAAGAGCGTATTCCCTCTTAAAAGGCCGGCAACGCACCTGCAGCTCTTCTGATGTTACTAGTGTCCATGGGCGACGGTAGTTGCTTACCATCAGGTCACCCGTTTGCTCGTTTGCCCCCTTATATAATTATTAAAAAAAAATTAAAAGCAGAAAAGAACGAAAATATCTAATTCTCAGTTGTTTTGCGCAACGTAGACTGACAAGTGACAAAGAAATGCAAATGGCGTCGAAAAACATAGCGTCAACCAGTGTTGCCAAATAGCGATCTAAAAATTACTAATTTTGTAAATAAAAAATACTAAGGATTTTATATTGTGTGTGCGCTGTGTGTGCTTATTAAACTATAGCCGCCGATGACGCCGGAAAAAAAAATCGGCGGCGTCGGCGTGACTAAAACGGCCGGCGGCGTGCGCCACGCCGGTCGGCGCACATAATATCTAGTACCAGCTTACCTTAGCCACAGAATATATATTAGTTGTACCAACAGAATTCCCACTGGCGAAACCCGTTTAGAGAATTAACGACTCATGCCATGATACTATAAAGTTCAAATTCTGACCGCGGAGTGCTGGGTGCCTACAATTATATTTGCCTACATCTCCGCTCTCTTTCTATCGCATAACTCGTACCTTTTCTGAAGAAATCAGGGTTGTCTGTTTTTAAAAATAATATAATCTTTATATTTAATTAACTACATTTTATTTAACTCGAAATAATCTAAGATATGTCTTAGTACTATGTAGATTTAATTATCATAAATTCGCGTGTAACTAGTTACGCGTACTTAGATTCGATAGGTACCGTATCTTAATTATTGAAGCCGGTCTTATATTACCTACTTAAGGCCCTATAGACCCAATTTCACATGACTTTGAATCAATAATAAACAAACAAATAGTGACTTTTAAAAGCCAAAAAAATGCACATTGTTGTTTACTTAATGTTCTTTGACAATTTGTGGTTCGAAACATAATATTGAAAACTTCACTCGATCAAAAATAACTCCGAAGAGGAGGCTAAATTCGAATATTTTGTGATATTTTTCTTATTTTTCATGAAGCTTATGATAGTTTTACTTTCAAAAATCATATCTACAAAAAGCTCATAACTTAAAGAATAATAATTTGTGGTTACATTTTGCATTTTGGTTTAATTATCAAAGAAAAAAGGTTTTTTTCTCCTATTTCGCCCTATCAAGTACGTGGCGAGCGTCGTAACCGCCACTGTACAAGGCGCGCTGATATGAATGTTATTTTAATCCTTCGATCGGAGGTTCTAGGAATTCCCATTGTATTCTTTTGTTCTCGCGATCACCGGTGCTCGCGCGGGGCCTGAAAGATTAATGTCCTTTACGTCGATATTCGTACTGACAGACATCGACCTGCTAATTTTCGGGTCTATAGGGCCTTAAAGTGTTTCAAGTATAACTTAGTTATTTTTGTAAACAAATGAGGTTTCGAATAGTACGCATCACGAAATATAATAGCAAAGACGTAGACGCGACACCAACCTACGATGCTTACTACTTATTAGTAATAATTAATACCTAACCTTATTAATTAATGTGTTTTTTTGTCAATGAAATACCTTTATTAATTATACGTCTACGAAGGTAACCCAACTAATATATTCTACTTCAACTAGTATTTAAAACTATTTAAATCATAAGTAATCTTAATTTGACTCTATAATAAATTGTACAAAATTTAAATCTATAATAAATAATAATAAAACAATTTAAAAAAGTTCTTAACTCTCATCGTCCTTAGGGAGCTTAAAGAAAGTTAAATTTGGTTCACATTCCTTGTTAAGACAGTTAAAAACTGCGCAATATTTCTTTGCCCTTTTTTATTGTCCATTGTGATCAGATTAATAATTTATCAATTCTGTGACAGCGAATGAATAAGTACGCAGGTAGGCATGCAACGATCAACTAACTAAAAACTCGTGCGCGCGCGTCACCGCTCGCCTGTGAGTCCCTACTGAAGTGCCCCCCTAGAGGGGTACTTACAGTTCGATGCCTACAGGCGCGAGTGGGACAGGCCTGCCTTAGCGTAATTGCTATGTCAAGGATCTCAGAACTTTTCCGGGCTGGTACCGACTTCAAAAGTACGAAGATTGAGTACAGAAATAGTTGAGGTTTAGGCGAAGTCTGAAGACGCCACTATAATAAGGAATAAGAATAATTATTTGATTCTTTTTAGATTAAGAATAAGTATTACATTTGTTTTTACCTTGGAAGTCGGTTTTAATTTTTTGTTATTTTTTACTCAGTTTCGTCAATCGTTACGTCAGTTTTACCGCGGGTTTTACTATAACAGTATTGGTTTTGTATTTCTGATTCAATTTATTTCGTCCTTTTCTTCAATTTCGATTACCTATTCGGTTATAACAACGAATAATAAAGAAAATAAATATTATAATAGGCTTTTGTTTTACCTGGCAAGCTTGACTAACTCATATAGGTAACTAGCGACCCGCCCCGGCGTCGCACGGGTATAAAATATATAGCCACTGAAAAAATGATTAAAATCGATAACCTATGATCCTTTACGTGGTCTATTTCTTATCTGTGTCAAATAACATAAAAATTGCTCCAGTAGTTCGCGTTCCCTTTAAATAATTTCCCCCGTTTTTTCCACATTCTACTATTAACCTTAGCGTGATAAAATATAGCTTACAGCCTTCCTCAATAAATGGGCTATCTAACACTGAAAGAATTTTTCAAATGGGACCAGTAGTTCCTGAGATCAGCGCGTTCAAGTTAGCCCTTTCAAATAATTTTCTCCGTTTTTTCCACATTTTCCTCTATTTCTTCGCTCCTATTAGTCTTAGCGTGATTAAATTTAGCCTATAGCCTTCCTCGATAAATGGGCTATCTAAAACTGAAAGAATCATCAAAATTCGTTGCGTAGTTTTAAAGATGAAAGGGAACAAAGGGACATGAGGGAAAAAGCGACTTTGTTTTATAATATGTATAGATAAGTAAGTAGTTGAAGTAGTTCACTGTTCATTACAGGTAACTTTAACGAATCTCTTACATCAATCGAAGTAAGTAAGTCTTTTTAACTTAGACTTACAATAAAACATTCAAGTACTTATGAATTACACTCGAGAGCGTTATGTAATTAACTAATTAGTAATTACACATAGTTGAATGAGCACCACTTATACCTACAGTCTTTCCTATTTAGGTTATGTTTATCTAACCACAGTACCTACTCCTCATACTTTATAGCGTACGTCGACGTAGATTAAATTCTATCGTGTATTAGTTACACATATGTGCACAGCGAACATGAATAATTGTGTTTAGTAAATTATGAGCATCGCGAGCCGCAAGTTGTACTCGAGCTCCATGTAGCGGCGCGGAGTGATCGATAAGGCGGCGATACGGCGGGGACAGACGTCTCGGACAAAAATTAGTGACGGGGAAGTTTGCATTACTCATTATTGCTATAAAACGTGTTAATCCAGTGCGCGGGCGAGCCGAGCGTCAGTCACCTCGCGCCCCGGCCGGGGAGTCCGCGTACTCGAGTGCGAATTGCGAACTTCGTGATGTGCTGACCGCGTGGACGAGTGTGGTGGTGTGCGGTCGTTGACATGTCCCGCCTCTTCAATTTCCCCCCGGAGACCTACTCGGCGGTGTACGTCGAGGCTCCCGTCTCTAACGTGAGTTACATAAACTAGCGGAATGCGCCTGCGCAAGGCCGCGATGGTAAACACCGGTGCATTCAACTCGAGGTATTCGGAGGAACCGAACTTCGCCGCCAGCAGTTATCGTCTTGCGTTTCCTTTCGCGGCCGAACTGCGTCGCCGTTTGTGTATAATTTACAAATTTCATTAGTGTCGTGGGATCGTATTTAAATTAAAGCATTAAGGACAATACCCGAGTATAAATAGATTCGTACGTTCGATTACTCGAAACATGTCTATTGGCAGTACTTGGCTATAGTACGATAAGTACGAAAGTAAGTGGCGATACAGTACTCGAGTCGCAAACCACATCTGGCTTTGTTCTTTTGTTTAGTTGAAGGTTAATGTTGCTTATATACCGAATTATAAGGCCAGCGAGATATTTTAATAGTTTTCTGATCATGAATCACGATTCATGATCAAGGAACAAGAACTTGTGCTTAAACTGTTACCAAAAGTAGGAAAAGAGAAATACTGAATTACTTCTCCTTGAAAATATTTATATTTAGAATATTCTTTTATTACTGATTGTTGAATGTTGGCCTTTATTCTTCAACATTTGAATGTAAACATAACCTAACCTAACCTAATTACTATTGTGATGCTACGACAAAGTGAAGTTTTTTGTGAAATAGACCTCAAAAGGAATTTTATTAGCCAGTTAGGTACGATTAGTACAAAAACATAAAACCGATTTCCAAGGTAAAAACAATAGCAATATGAACTAAAAAGTATTAAATAACTCTTACTCTTTAATAGCACACCTTTTTCAGAATTCGTCTAAATCTCTCTTTCTGTACATATACTCAACTATTTCTGTACATATACTAGAGTCTTCATTATTTTGAAGTCGGTAGGTACCAGCTAATTTAATCGTGAGTTCAGTAATGTCAGAATATCTGAAACTTTTGGGACTGGTACCGACTTCAAAGTAATAAAGACTGTAGTAATATGTACAGAAATAGTTGAGATTTAGACGAATTAGCCTGTTGATCCAGCGCCAGAATCCAGTAGTATTGGCGCCCACTACTGTATGCTACTTGCTGCCAAGCTCATCAAATCTGGGACTGTCATCCATGGCATGGTCGTTGGGGTTTCTATTAAGGAGATGATGTTTGATGCTACAGCTATAAATATTGAATATATTTCTTTTAGGATTTAGAATTTAGATTATTAAAGGCCTGTTTCACCACTTCCTGATAAGTGCCGGATAGGCTATCCACAAGTTAACTTGACAGATAGAGTTGTGGATAGTTGTGGATCTGGCGCTTTATCAGGAAGTGGTGAAACAGGCCCTAAATCTTAAAAGAATATATTAAATACATTCCAAGACCGCTGGGCTTGGAATCCAAGTCCAGCCAGCATCCACGTAAGCAGTATCCAGTGCCGGATTAATATTTTTTTATGAATTATGAGTATAGGCCACTTTATTTTCGCCGCTCCATGTACAAAATATAGTAATAATAGCCCCCACACCAGTTTCCACCAACCAGGCCAGCTACGCAGGAGTAATTTTATAGTGCCCAAGTGTGTGCGCAGTACACAAGAGCACTCTCTACTCCTTTACTCTCATAACCAAGTGGGACGAACGACCGACACGACTGGCGCAGGACCGGCTTTTTACATGCCCATCCGACGCGTGGATCATCTTACTTGTCAGACAATCAGGTGATCAGCCTGCATTGTCCTAACCAAACTTGGAAATAACATGTTTCCAACGCGGGAATCGAACCCACGACCTCCGAGTCAAGAGCTGCGCTCTATACCACTAGACCACGGAGGCGTTAAAATAATAGTAGTATACCTACTCAAAATACAGAATAAGTAGTATATTAGTAGAAGGCCTATTTATAAATCCAGGACTGGCAGTTATATCTGTATGTAAATTTTAAACATGCTATAATCCAGCCCAGGCTTCAGCAACCAGTATTTAGAGCCCGCTACTGCGTTTAATTTAAATCTGCAAGCGAAATAATATTATAAGTATCAGATATTCCATGACATACTCGTAGGCCGTAGCATATCGGGCGACTAGCCTGAAAAGCCAAAGGGGGGAAAAGAACCCCAAAAGTTGTTTTGGGGCCATTCGTGTAAAATTGATGGAACTTGGCCGCGCACTCCGTGCGCTTTGATGGAGACAGGATCTTTTCTTGTATTAAGATTATTTTTTCCAAACATACGCTAGTACGCATGTCCCAAGTTTTAAAATCTTTGTAGTCAGCGCAGTATCTACGAGAACAGTTAACACATTATACTAATAAGTACTTATACTTTAGTATGCTTTGTGAGATATGAGTAAGTAGTGCATGGGTGGTCTACACGTGGCCTTGGCGGTTATAGAAGGCGTTACTAGTTAGATGTATGCGGGATTAACTACTATCCAAGACTAATATGGTTGCTATTACTTATAACTCGCTAGCTTTAATTGTAATGGGAAATAGTATATTCTAATACTAATCAATAGTAGGTATAATACATAATTTAGGTAGGTAGTTAGTCTTTTTTTACTACAGGAACACTGAGTCTTGAATCCTAGCACTACCACTCCTAGTAAGTTCGAGTCATCCTGAACTCACTCAAGTGTCGCAGACCACAGTGCTACGGTTTTTTGTATCGCTTAGGCCTTAGGTATTATTATTTTTTTATATATAAAATATGGGGGTAAATGAGCAAACAGGTCATCTGATGGAAAGCTACCGTCGCCCTCGCAACATCAGAAGAGCTACAGGTGCGTTGCCGGCCTCGCTCCCTTCTTGAAGGTTTACAGGTCGTATAGGTTCGGAAATACTGCTGGTGATAGTTCGTTCCAGAGTTTTACAGTCTAGATTCTAGAACGACCTATCTTTTGTGAACTTATGTCATGTTACTCATTTATCGCAAACGAAAGTAAATATTTTTGGAAATTAATTAATTAAGTACTTAGAAAATAATAAAACAAGGACCTTGTGGTCCTTGTGTGACATTGCCTCAACCTTGTATTCAATAGCTGTCTATCAAGTGACACTTGGTGACTTGGGCGCCGACATTATAGTTCCATATGTAAGTTTTACATTATGATTTCGTCCATACAAAAAATAATTCATATTTTTTTTTATCTGTAGATAAGGCATATTTGAAAAAAACGACGTCTATAAAAGTTACTTGTAATTGCATCAGATGCTACAAAAAAAATCAGCTTCATCCACTGACCAAAAAAAAATTAATCAAGGGCCTGTAGCTCTAAAAGGCGCAAAAATCGCAGTTAAGTGTGTATGACAAAAATGTACGACAAGAGTCCCTCTATAAGCTATGCTATGATTTATTTTGAATACGTTTGAATCTTGGATGAAAATAACAAAATTATGATTTCGTCCATACAAAAAAAAAAAATATTATTTTTTATCTCCGTAGATACGGCATATTTGAAAAAAACGACATCTATAAAAGTGACTTGTAATTGCATCAGCTGTTTACAAAAAAAATATCAGCCAGATCCGTTGACCTTCGATCCGAAAAATCTTAATGTCCCATTTATTTTACTTTGGGACCAGTGTGCGCCGGCGTCTTGCGGCGCGGCGGGTGAGCAAATCAGTACGGCGCAAGCCACGGGATCGGGCGGCAATCGCGGCGAAAATTGCAGTGATCAAACGAGTTTAGTCGTTTTCGCCGCGAAAAATGAACACAGAGACTTTTATTGCTGAAGTACTAGCTAGACCAGCTATTTGGAGCTAGCCATCTATTTCATAAGAATATAATCGAAGGTTTCAATACTCATTCTGGTATACTCAAAAAAAAATCTGGATAATATATTCTGTATTTCTCGTACTTCTTATGGAATTCTCCATCTATACCCCGACTCTTATTCAAATCATGTACTGCACAATCTCTTCCAAATGTTAGGTCTCGAACCAAAAAAACGATTACTGTCTAAGCCAGTGGTCCCCAACCTTTTTTTCGTGCGGGCCACAAACATGTTTTGGTCTTGGTGTCGCGGGCCGCAACAAAATTTTTTTAGGGTTAAAAAATAACATTCTCCAAAATTAACGATTTTGAAGTGAAAAAAATTTAACGACTATCACGTAGACAACATTATTTTTCCGGTGGGCGTGAATTTCAAATTTTTTTAACATCACGCGGGCCACAAATAAAGTCCCGGCGGGCCGCATGCGGCCCGCGGGCCGCGGGTTGGGGTTTTCTTTTTTTTAAATGTAATAAGGGGGCAAACGAGCAAACGGGTCACCTGATGGAAAAA
Organism: Polyommatus iphigenia; assembly: GCA_963422495.1. Classification (NCBI taxonomy): domain Eukaryota; kingdom Metazoa; phylum Arthropoda; class Insecta; order Lepidoptera; family Lycaenidae; genus Polyommatus; species Polyommatus iphigenia. Next base: position 15,608,694 of record OY730189.1, read on the forward strand.
TGGATGGAAAAGATTCCGTCGTCCATGGACACTCGCAGCATCAGAAGCTCATCAGATAGCGGGTTTAAGCGATATTGAGATAATTTCGATAGACATTTTGCTGTCGGACTTCCCTGGTCGCGGCGGCGAACGTGACATGCCCGTGGCCTGCAAACGGCACCGCGCGAATGGTCGTCGCGCTCACCGCGCCGCCGTTCGCACCGCCGATCCCCGTGGCCAGGCCGTTAATTATTATAAGGTACGAAAATGTAATAGACAACAGACGTATTGTACAACTAGATGACGCCCGCAACTTTGTTGCGCCAAAATTCGTTTATCGCGGTGGAACCGTACATTTTTCCGGGATAAAAAGTATCCTATGTCCTTTCTCGGGTCTCAAAGAATCCCCATACCAAATTTCATCAAAATCGGTTAAGTGGTTTAGGCGTGAAGAGGTAACAGACAGACAGACAGACAGACAGACAGACAGACAGACAGACGGACAGAGAGACAGACAGACAGACACGCTTTCACATTTATAATATTAGCCCATCAGTCGTGGCAAAACGAGACACAATAGCTTTTTCATTGTTATCGCGGCCGTATGTGGCCGCTTGGGGCTTGATGAATTAGTATGGAAGTATGGATTAGTATGGAAGTATGGATGTCTACGTACACATAAAATTACATTACAATTAGATGTCCTTGCTTAAGAACATCTTAAGAATAGAATATTAATTACTCACTTATCATAAAAATGTGAGACTATCAAAATATGTTGCATAGAAATTGCACGCCATTACGTTCATACGTAAGTAATATAAATGGCGCTTCTGGAATTCTGTAAAATCTCGCGGCTATAATAATCATTAAGTATGTAATAAATCTGTCGTAACTCGTAATCGTAATTTTTCGCCACTTTAACTACGAGGACGAATATCTAGTTATTTAACCGGCTTTTTTGCTTGTTTGCTAGTAACAAAAATTTCTTAAAGGAGTAAAAACAGTACCTAGTACTTACCTACTTATCTATATCTATACTAATATTATAAAGAGGTAAACTTTGTTTGTTTGTTTGTTTAATTGTAATGAATAGGCTCAAAAACTACTGGACCGATTTTAAAAATTCTTTCACCATTCGAAAGCTACATTATTTGCGGGTAATATAGGCTATTTTTTATTTTGGAAAATATAGGGTTCCGTAAGATATTTGGGTTTTTCTGACACAAGGTGAAAAAAATCAACCAGAAAAGTTACTTATTTTGCGTACGCTGCCTAAACTATAAAAGATAGAACCATAAACAGTAAGTAAAGTACAGTAAATGTAGATCTTATAAATATCTACAAAAATGTCCGCGACACACTATACCTATCTATGGCAAGTGAGGCACAACAACCATTTTTTTATTTAAAAATCTTGATTTTTTTTTGGACTACATTTAAACGCATTTATATTTATCATGCTGATAATCATTATCAAAAGAAATTATTTCATCACTAAGTACAGTTTGTGTAGATAATATTTGGTGTTTGAATCATTAAAATTGGACGTTTGGTTTAGAAGTTATGGCGAAATTAAAAATTGCGATTTACGCCCGTTTCGAAGTGGGCGCTACCAAGGCGGGGGTGCGCAGTAGCGAAGATTATGACCTGAATCGATTTTAATCATTTTTTCAGTGGCTATAATATATACCCGTGCGAAGCCGGGGCGGGTCGCTAGTCAATTAATATAGTAGTCTGTAGTAAGGTCAGAGCCCCCGTAAGGGGTACTGGCACCTGTGTCCAAAAAAAGGATTTTGGCTCCCCTTTAGGCAAATTTTTTGGGTCCTTGGTTTTGGCGCCCCTAAAGATGGCGATTTGGCGCACTACTTGCGTATTGTATCTAGCGCAAGTGGGAGCATCATATAAAATACTAGACACATGTCACATAGTACACATTTTTCCGGAATGAAAAGTATCATCTCCAATAGCAATCGTAATACAATATTGATCTAATTAGTTCAAATTTCTCCTAATTTCATCAAAATCGGTTCAGCGGTTTGGGCTTGAAGACACTTTCGCATTAATTATATTAGTATGGATATTCCTAGGTTCTTATTATAGTCCGGCAGTCGCAACTCGCAAATAACTTAGTCAACTTCTGATATCAAGGTGTGAGTCGTGTCTCACAGAGATAACGAAACTAAAAACGCAGTTGAAAACCTAACAAAATACACGTGCGTGCTACGTCCATAAAGATATTATAGTTTTTTTATGTTACTATTCTAGTACCTACAGGGTGCAATTCAACCTTCCTGCCAAATTTTAATATATTGATCCTTGTTAAAAATAGAAATACACGTATTTTTTCTTTTATAATCACTCAGCACTAAAATGTTGAGAAATAGCTTCCGAAAGTTATCCTAAAAAACACTACAATTAATGGGCACGAAGCGTCGCCCGCGTGTGTCGTGCCCTCGCGCGCGTGCCTTCCCCCGAATCACCCCCGCTCATTCCCCCGCACCGCGAGTGACCGTTCTGAAACGATTTTAAATGGTATAAAATATATCTTACACCTTTGCAGTGGTATGGAGGCCATTGGGCGCTGTCGGAAAAGTATGGCAAGGTGATTTTCGTGAATGGCTACTTGACGATGATTAGCTATGCAAAAATTAGCCTGGTACAAATGGTTCAATTTTTTTATTAAAATTAACGTATTCGCGTCGGTATGGCCGGCTGTAAGCCGCACCCGACAAGTATGGCATTACGCTTTCGTCTACTTATTTTTTTTCGACTATCTGAAAATACAAGCATTTTTGTGGAACAAATCGTTCGACACTCACTATTTATCCGACACGTTCGATTAACGCCCACGCGTTTGGGCTGCCAGTGTGAGCGCTATGACCATCATTTTCCTTTTTGCCTTTACGTAATTATACCCCTGTAAAACCGCCATACTGGCACAAATCACCAAGAATTTTGTGTCACTATCTCCAGGCCTATATGCGGTATTGATTGTTTTCAGTTGTGCTAGAGCTTTCGACATGGGCAGGATTTCAGCTAGGGAATCACTTCTTTCGGAGTGTAAGTATTTGCGTAAAAAATACGTCCAATTTTGATCAGTAACAAAATGTTTGTGCTGTTTTATGCATTTTTCTCATACTCGTAACGTCATTACTTTTGTAATTTAAAACGACTATACTGTAATAAAAAATGTTAAGTTATATTAATTATTTTTGGCTAAGTTAGGATAATAAGGCAAAAATGTTTGTTTCTTCTAGTATTAATATTATTATTCAAACCTCATGCGCCACCACAATATTGATCTAATTGGTTGTAATTTCTCCTAAACAATTATTCTGGTTTAACGGATCATCAAAATACTTATTATGTTAATACAGGAAATTTAAAATAGGAACAAAAAATCACTCCACCCTAAACTACAAGAAAAGTAGTTAAAATTACTTAAATATTATGTCACATTTTATTTTAACATCAGCTCATACCTACCTAAAATATAACCTTAGTCATAGAATATATACTTGTATATTAGTACATAGTACCAACCTTAGTATCAATTATCTTACCTAATCTGGTTTACAACTAATTTAAATTCAATGTCTCAAGGCCAATTATTGTTATGAAAAGTAAATTAAATAAACCTGTATTGCTTAGGGGGCGTCCACAAATTACGTGAGGTGTTTTTTCGAATTTTTAACCCCCCCTCCCCCTCTGGTGAGATTTCGTGAGATTTTATTCAACCTCCCCCTCCCAAATCTCACGTGAGATTTTTCAAAATGTGGGTTTCTTACATTAACGTTTGGTTTGACAGTCAGTAGATTTTCTTTTGAATGAATTTGGAATGATCTTAATCGTATAACGATTACGCTTACGATTAAATCATATTAGCATACGTACAAACTGCATGAAATGGACCAAAATACTAAATAGTACCTTTTATTTTGTTGAGAAAAAAATTACGTGAGATTTGGCCCCTCTCCACAACGTGAGATTAGGTGAGATTTGACTCAATCCTCCCCCCCTAAACACCTCACGTAATTTGTGGACGTAGGCCACCTTACGTAGTAGGTAGAACTATTAACTATTTAGTAATCTGTGGTACTGCGCTATTCTCTGTTAAAATAATAGTGTATGCCGGGACTAAAATATATAGTCCTATTAAATGTTTTAATAATTAATAATATCGGCTCCTAAGCAGATCTGATGATTAGCGGATATCACCAGTCGCCAGTACTAGTACCAGAGAATAGTTTAGAGTGAATTACAGTTTTTATGGAATCGCTTATAGAATTTGCAAGTACTGGATCAATTTTGTTGTAGATCATCGAAAGAAAATGGAAATAGAATGAAAATGTGAGTTACTGTATACGGCTACGTTTTTGCTCTTATAAATTACGTGCGTTGTAGCTATTCACTATTTAGTTTTTGTGCTATGAAATCGCGAAAAATGTATACTTAGTCGATGCATTTATAAAATCCATAGAATGTCTTGGGCTGTATGTATAGGCATTCGGGGTAAAACGCCGCACTGGGTAAAAGTACGCAGTACCAATATCTATGTATCTGAACTTGTATAATGTATATAGTATATACCTATGTTATATGTATCTCTTAATGGGCGTTTTCACACTGCGACGATAACGACACGACACGATACTGTTGTGTCGTCTGCTCGGACGACAACGATATCGTCCGACGATATCGACACGGTATAAACCAACAGCTTGTCATGCGGTAGTCCACAGCGCGGCGGTCGTATTGCGCCAGCAAAGGTAACCGCGCGATTCCAAAAGTGTATAATATTCGAGTGGTAATAATGGCAGCAGTGAACAAGTTACGTTTGCTTTATCTTTTATATTTACGGCGAAAAAAACGATATCATAAAAGAACATTTGGGTCGATCCTATTCTACAAGTGCGATATTTAGAGGGAACTTATTACCTTCTCTTCGATAAACTGTGTGCGCGAAGTAAAATGTTTTATAATTTTTTCCGAATGAGCCACGAGCCCACGACACATTCGAGTTTATATTGTCTCGTCTGGTGGAGACTATAAAAAAAACAAGACACTAACTTCAGGATGGCAGTACCACCCCGAGAAATGCTAGCAGTAACTTTAAGGTAAGATTTAAAAATAAAATATACCAATAACACACTATAATATTTTTAATCATAAAACAACAATTTTAAAAGTCTTAATTGAAGACCACAGCTTGGGACTTGGGCAGTAGGCTCGCTACCGCCTCTCTCTCACTCCGCACGCCCCTCACGATTGCTCTGTCTAGATGTGTCTGTTGGCCTACTGTACGTTTCATATACTGTGATCCCGCATTGTATCGTCCCGATATAGGCGCGACAATCTGTCGGCGACGATATCGTTGACTGCAACGACACAGTGTGAAAGCGTTTAGTAGTGATTTGTATGAAACTACCAGTCCGACGATATCGTGTCGTGTCGTTATCGTTGCAGTGTGAAAACGCCCAATGTTGTGACTCAGGGCCAGATTTATATTTTTTATGAGTATAGGTCACTAGTAGTGTTAAAGTATTTTTAGTACTAAACGAGCTTTTGCCCGCGGCTTCGCTCGCGTTAAAAAGTATTTTTATATACAAACTTTCATCCCCTATTTTAACCCCTTGGGGTTGGAATTTATCAAAATCCTTTCTTAGCGGATGCCTACGTCATAACATCTATCTGCATGCCAAATTTCAGCCCGATCCGTCCAGTGGTTTGGGCTGTGCGTTGATAGATCACCATGTCAGTCAGTCACCTTTGAGTTTTATGTATATAGATTAAAGTAAGTTAAGTACTAAATTAAAGTGAGTAGTGATTCACTACTCACTTTAATTTTGCCGCTCCTATTTACGAACTCTGCCGCCATCCTAGGACGCCACCCATAGGCCATGGCGTATACTGCCTATACATAAATCCAGAGCTGTTGTGACTTGTGACTATAGTTTTAAGCCGTTTCGCGTATTCGACGCACAACTTACTCAAGGTAAGTTCTACATAGCATTATTGACACTAAGCTGAATATTTGCTCAGGTGGCGAACGGCAAGTCTCGTGAGGCGGAGGGTCCCGTGTCGCTGTCGCCGGTGTCCGCGACAAGTGAGTCGCGCGTGTCGCTCTTCAGCTGCTTCCACTGCGCCGTAAGTGTTGCTGATTATATTGCTAAAAAAAGGCTGCAACTCGCTACCGTGTGTGATAATAAATTCCTACGTATTTTACCACGACTAGTATCGCCAAACCGAAATTCCTCTTCAAAACCGCAACGCGATGCGTAGATAAGTATATCTAAATTTGGATTTGACAGATTTGCAAGACGTCTCACGCAATTGAAATCTGTCAATTCAGTTCAAATTATGCCCCATACATACGTAACGATTTATCGTAGCGATAAATCTGTGCAGACCAGTTTGCGCAGTTTTATCGATCGTGTGTATGAAAAATCGTTGTCGATAATCGTTCGTCGGTGGCAGTTGCAATTTCTATTAGATAAATCGTTGTCGATAACATTTGCACAGTTTGATCGTTGCGTGTGGACGGCGATCGCTCAGTTCGGCAGTACAGAGTACTTCACGGAGCTTGCTAGTGTGCGCACGTGCACATCGCTTTCACAGAAACATGTCGGAAGACGAAAGAGTTGGACATCGCGAACTACTTCAAGATTTTATAGGAAGCCACAGAAACCTAATCTTTCATGAGGACTTATAGCTTCTCTCTTAACAGTGTCTTATTTCTTTATTAGTGGAGAAACTAAAGCCAGCAGATTTAAATATGCCTCTTCATTCATCCTAAAATAGTTATGCCAATCTTTCGGAGCGAATTTCAACTCACATAACAAGTTGGTATGAGAAAATTGCTTCCTTTTCATGAGCCAATCTTTACACCATAGACTCCGCTTCTTCTTTTTCTTTAAAAACATAACCAGGCCTAATATAGCAAGTGCGTCATAATCTTCTATTGTTAACATGTATCTTGCGTGAGCTTTTGCGGAGAACTGCCCGATCGACGTCGATATCGGAGCCGTGTGGAGGCACTAGGAACGTTCGATTTATCTGCACAGTCTGAAATCGCTACGATAAATCGTGACGTTTGTATGGGGCATTAGAAAAGCATCTACGCGTCGCGTTGCAGTCTGAATTGAGCCTTAGACTGCCTTCACATTACGTCGCAATGCTGCTGCACCGCTTGCGACGTAATGTGAAGGCGCTCTCAATCGGTTCAGCGGCTTAGGTATATAGCAACAGACATAATGTTTCACATTTTTAATATTTCAATGGCAGTAGCGGGAGCCATTGAAGGCAGTAGAAACATGGTCAGCATCCAGCCACTCCATATTTAAATTACGTGTTTTGCACGTTCAAATCGAGTTCAACTACCAGTTTCTTGTACCTGCTACTGTATAGATAAAAATCACTGTCCAAAATTTTACTCCAGTATAAAGAACACGTATTATAATGTGTAATAGACAACAAATGTAGTTAATATAAAAGTATTTACAAACATTTCCGATTAACTAGGATAGGTAAATCCATTAGTTTTTAGGGTTCCGTACCCAAAAGGTAAAAACGGTACCCTATTACTATTAAAATTACTGAAGTCTGAATGAACAGAGGCTTTCGTTTCTAAAGTTATAATTATACTAGCTGTCCCGGCAAACGTTGTTTTGCCATTTATATATCATCAGTTGATACAAAATCTTACCCCCTCTTTTGTCCCCTAAGAGGGGTGGGGGGAAGATTTTATACACCAGATGTTAAGTTGAAAAAAACAGTTGATGAAGTAAGTCCATTACCTAAAGAAAAAAGTTTGATACAAAATCTGACCCCCTCTTTGGTCCCCTTAAAGGGAGGGGCGGGGGGGGGGTGATTTTTATACACCAGATGTTGAGTTGGAAGAAGACAAATATATCTGCGAAAACCGTATGCAAATCGGATCAGTAGATTTCGTATTAAAGCAAAAGTCTTATACAAAATCTGACCCCCTCTTTCGTCCCTTTAGAGGGGTGGGGGGGAAATTTTTTATACACCAGATGTTAAGTTGGAAAAAGACAAATATATCTGCGAAAACCGCATCCAAATCGGATTAGTAGTTTTCGTGTGATAGTGGAACAAACATACAGACAGACAGACAGACAGACAGACAAAAAACTAACTACATTTTTGGCTTCTATAGCGATGTAGTGACACCCCCCGCTTATGATTTTTTGAATATCTTTCACGTACATACAGAATTTTCATTTCTACAGTTTTATTATATGTATACTTGTATAGATTAAATATTAAATATATATGTGGAATAATTTATTACTTAAATAATATTATGTATAATATTAATATAAGTACAATATATAATGTACTTATTGATGAAAAAGCAACCTTAAATTATATTTAGGTACCCAATAATAATATTATGTATAATATTAATATAAGTACAATATATAATGTACTTATTGATGAAAAAGCAACCTTAAATTATATTTAGGTACCCAATGATTAGTTTAAGCTAGTTTTTTTTCTTTCAAGTTTTCTTTTTTCTTTCAGCTACATAATGGCATCAAAGCTATACGGAAAGACAAACATTCAGCTAAATCTAAGGTGAGTTTAATTATTATAACAATTCGTAATAATTTTATATTATTTGCATCCGAAATAACACGCTAATTAAGTTGAATTTTTACGTATAAATGATACTACAAGGTATTGACGTTATTATCTATCATAACCTAACTAATTTTAATTTTAATTACCCTTACAACAAAGAAAAATTAGGAGCGTATTTTCCTACTTAGAATCCACTTCAGTTTTTGCCTACGAACCGGAGATTGGAGAAAAAATATATTAATATGTATTCTAAAATTTAAGCGCGTCAGTACACAATAATTTGGTCTCGTTAATATGTATCAGGTGTTTATACTTTACATGTGGAATGTATGACTTTTTTAGAATTTATCTGATTTAGAAACATTCTAGTAATGCGCGGTGAGTGACCGGGCTTCCGCGCTGCGCCCGCGCCGGCCCGCGGTCACGTTTCGCGGGTCGCATTCACAGGGAACTTCCTTTCTCTCTCTCTCCGGGGACGGCGACACGTGACGGCATAATTGCGGCATACATTACGCGACAAAGTTGTTTGTCGGCGAATTCGAATTTAAAATTAGGTACAATTACTTTCCGATGCGCAATTTTTGTCGCAGAAGCGCTATATCGTAGTTTTTATGTTACTTATTTAAATATATTTTCTTGTGAGGAATATTAAAAATAAAGCACTTAAATTTTTTTGCTGATATGCCCATTATGTAAATTTGTCGGTAAAAACTACTACAAAGTAAAATTAATTAGTATTAAGTACCCTCATAATTACTGTTATTTATTAATTTGCGCAACGCATTATTTAAACGATATATTTAATAGTAAAAACAAAAAATGGAAAACAAAATTAAAGTTAAAAATCTAAATTTGGAAATGACGTAGCCCGCGTCTACGAGATTATTAAAATTTTCGTAGACATATGCTACGATTACAGCTACGAGAGTTTTTAAACTTTCTATTTAATTTTTTATCTAAGTAATACTATTTAAATTATAATTCAAGCAGCCTTACTTGTTATTTTTTTATGTGGTAACATAGACAAATCAAAATAGAACACTCTCATATAAGTACATTTTCAATAATCTAGCTGCTAGCATATAAATCTAATAATTTAAAGTTAATTAGGGGTTTGTCGTCTCACCCTTCAAATACAATTACCAAAAGGAATAATAAATAACATTTGTACGATTTAAGCTTGAAGGTAGTACCTACTTGCGATTTTGTTGCCTCTTTATACTTACTTATCTTAGGTCGAAATTTCGTAGTCTGCGGTCGCGGAGTAAATAATATATGGGTAAAGCTACTTTACAAGATTATTGACAAAGTGTAGTATAATTTCTTTATGGTAACCGACTTGAAAAAAAACGCAAGCGCGTTTAAAAATGGTAAAGGAGAAATAAAAGTCGAAAATCAATTTTTTTTCCTTTCTAGGTTAACTTTTGTTTCTTTTGACATAATTGAGAGTAAGGTTATGACCACACTCATAATAAAGCTATTTTACAACTGTACAATATAACAGGTCGAGAGAATTGGCAGTTATATCCTTTCATCTGTCACGAACTGTCAAACTATTATCGAAAATTTTTCAATTTCCAATTACTCTCATTAAACTGGTTAAATTATCTAAAGAAATTGCCATGAAAACTTATATTTGAAACAAAATACTAAATCGGTGGTCTGCAAAGCAGAAGAAGAACTTTTGAATAGTTTTAGAGTAAAGTGCCCCGCAAACGATCAAACATCAAACACGTCAAACACCATATAAACTACGTGTTTGACGCGTTTGAAGAAAATTTGGATTTACTACGTGTTTTGACGTGTTCAAACACGTCAAAACACGTAGTCGTGAAACGTGAAACCGTCAACGGTTTGATGTTTGATCGTTTGCGGGAGACTTTAGACGCCCATTTTGGGCGCTTGACAGATGAGCTAATGCTATTTTGTGCTGTAGCGACTAGTGATTATTGAGGCTTCGAGAATCGAATAAGTAAGGGTCAAAGCTCAACCCAGATTTTTTTAACATTTTTTACTCAAGTACTGATTTATTTATAGTGCTTATGGATGCAGGATGCCTATGCATCTTTAACCCTAAGGTTAAGAAAATGACGTGCTATTATTTCTCTCGTCGTTCTTATCTTCTCTCTCGCCGTCTTTCATCGTCTTTCGTAGAAAAAATAGCTTTTGGGAAAATTTTCCACAATTTACGAATCTATAATATTATTTTAAAAATCTTAATTTATCTTAAACGAACGCTGCTATATAGTTTTACCGGTCGTACGAGACGTAATAAAATTTATATTGTGAATTTATTTTTAAAGGTTGATAAGTTAAACCTACTTATGTCTGAATGGAAAATTTGGCGTACGATCTAACGTGATTATTTACGATCTCAATAAATAATAATATAATTAAGTCCTCGAGGTAAATTAATTTACGAATGTCGTCGCCGCCTTCATTAGATTTTTAAATGAAACAACGGATTTTTGATGCGGTTTTCTCAACAGGTAGATCGAAGAGAAAATAATAAAAATATGTTTATTTATACACATATTGAAACGTTATGACAAAACATTGTTTGCTGGGCCAGCTAGTGGAATGTGGATACATAAACTTTAAAGGGTTTGTCCTGAAGTGAGCTTGTAGCGTAATAATTCGTGAGAAGCCAAAAAAAAAAAAACAAACGACGAAAAAATAAAATAAAAGGAAGTAACCGTTTAACACCGGATGTGAATCAGAGATGTTATCGAAAAACTGAAGGTCAGGTGGTCTTCCGACGTCCGTTTACGAGACAACTTTTATCTTAAGGTCACAAGACCGGTCACTTTCATGTCAAGGTCCAATAACCAGATGGTCTAGTTGGCGAAAATAACCAACAAGTCAAGTAATGACGAGGAAAAGCCGGACTGAAGGGAAAATAGGTTGTTAAAACTAAAAATACATATAGGTAGGTATGTTCCTTCCTTTGGATTCCTTTTTTAGGAAAAAATAATAAGTATTTTTGTCCCATAGTTGTTGGAATGGCAAGGCGTGTAAATAGCCTTCACGGGATCTTGAAAGATTCTTAATTTGATTAACCTTCCGTGAATTTGATGAGTGGAAACTCCCAAACTGAACCACGTTCCAATAGTGGAGTCCAAACAATATAACACAGACCCAGAGTGTCATTTGAGAGCTTTATAATTAACTAATATATACCATACCAGATAAAATCCGCTAATCAGATTTTGCGTTAAGAAGTAGGTACAACATCAGACGCTCTACATTTATTAGCGTTTGATTTAAAGTAACTATTATATTATATGTATATTGATTGGTTAACCTTAAACTCCATAAAAATATTGTTCTGTCGCATAAGAACGACAAACAAGCAGACAGATCGACTGATGTAAACATGTACCGCCGCCGATCTTTTGGTATGATCAACTTTCGCTTGAAAAAAATACAAGTTTTCGGGTTTTCGCCAAACACCTAGGTGTCGTGAATTAGAATTAATTTGTTTGCGATAAATAAATTTTTCATTGACTTGTGATTGTGATTGTGAAAAAACTATGATTTTCATATCATCTTTCATTCATATCTGATGTAAAAGTTAGGGCATTGCTCGTCGCGCGCTCCTAGAGGTATAAATTATAAAAATGGCGCACGTGCCGTGTGTTTATGAAGTCTCTCACGTGTAGGATACATTCTCCTTTCTTTGTTGCATAGGCAAATGGCTTACGGCTTTTCTTATGCCATCATCATCAACCACAGAGACGGAGTGGGTCTAAAGTGGCCAATCATAGGCAAACTCTTTATATGCATTGGCGGTATAGATAAAGAAACGATGTTTTGTGTCTCGAAAGTCTAAACAGACTTTAGCAAACTATCAAGGCGAATGGCTAACAGTATTTAACATAATATGGATGCATATTGCATGGTGGAAATTATAAACAAATATCTAAATATAATTTTATTACTACATACTATAAAATGTAACCTCAAGGAGTTGCATCATTTGACAAGTGAAGACCACCAAGTTTTCCTGGGTCAGATTGTGCACAGCAACAAAATTTATTGTTGAGTTTGCGGTTTTATTGTTCGTACATTTGGATGAGTTTGCATCTTATGACGTCAGTCGCGCCTAGAAACTGTTGGCAAAGTGGAATTATTAGTGCTCATTTACATACTATAATGGGCGGATTCTTGCGCTGGACCAGCTTTGTGTCCAGTAGCTGGCGCCCGCTACTGTACTTTTGTAAGGCTGCACTTAGATATTGCTATTTCTTAGAATTTAATAGAATGTATTCAGGTAGTAAGTATTTCTTACTTGCTAGTTATGACAGATTATGTTAGGAACTTTCGCAGCTTTTGTTACTGCCTATTGTCTTCAAGGGATCTTTGAACAGGAAAAATTACATCCAGACTTTTGAACTGTGCAAATTTCAATAGATCATTCATCATGATATTATGCTAGAAGCCTGCCTGCTGCTAGTACCTAAGCGTACCTTGAAAATTTTTAGGTACATCGTGCCCTTCGGTTACCCATCTGTTCCGATCCCAAATATGGCCGCATAAGGAAATATTCCGAAGCCAGCACTCGCGACACTCGAGTCTGTCCTGCTGCGTACAGTATGTGCGAGCTGTGCCCCCCTCCCGCCGCGCCGCGCCCCGCCCGCCCCCCGCCGTCGCCCGCGGTCACGTGACCATTGACGTCAATAGTGACCTCTGCCGGCACCGGCCTGCCTGTCGCTTATCTGAGCCGAAATACCCTACATACACGGGGTTCCTCGACCACATTTGCTGTAAACTTAAGCCCGCATCCAACCGAGTGCCAATATTTACACAGATTGTAACAAAACAGAGTGATAATACTTTAGGGTGTGTATTTGTCTCTCATACAATATAGAGTTCGGTGTAAAAGTAGCAGCGCTGAAAGAGTGACTTTTTTACTTTTGTATGAGCAAGCGCTTCAGCACCGTGAATTTGCCCATACAAAAGATTTAAGGTGACGCCACGTTAAAGTAAAAAACCGTGTTGGATATTATGTTTTAGATTGCTAGGCCGGCCTCTCATAGAAAACAAGCAATGGAACAGCAAAAAATGGAAAGGGCGTAAGCGACAAAGTGGTACTTGTCGCGGTTGGATATGTTTTAGATTGCTAGGCCGGCCTCTCATAGAAAACAAGCAATGGAACAGCAAAAAATGGAAAGGGCGTAAGCGACAAAGTGGTATTTGTCGCGTAATTTAAAAACATTTCATATAAGCTAAAAGAGATTGCTATTTAGTAATAAGGCCGCCTTTGTGCACTCTCATCATTTTTTTATTCTCTCATTATTTTATGTGTGTGTTTGTAATTACTGCGATGTGCACAACAAAGTATATTCATTTTCATAAGCTATGAGTGTTAAAGCTTGAACCAATCTATGTACAAATTTAGGGAGCTTAAATCACTCTCCTCTGTTGGAAAAATAGGAATTCCTTTTTTACAGAGGTCTTTTTGATTGATTATTCTGTGTTATAAAAGTTAACCAATCGTGTTATGCTATGGGTAATTCAAAGACAAAGACATAATGAATACTGACAATGAACGATTCTTCTCAGTTCGATTTTTCTCAGCAATGACTAAAGCTAAGAGCTTTAGTCATTGCTGAGAAAAATCGATATCACCACAGCCAAATTATCAAGACGTCGCCTTAATAAATTTGCTCTTTCAGCGCTGCCACTTTCACAAATAACTCTGTACAAAGTAATGGAGAATCTGTCAAATAAGTTGTGGATTGCCTATCCGGCACTTTAGCAGGAAGACAGGTAAATTTTGTTGATATACGAGTAGTTATACATTTTTTTTGGTTGATTAGTAACACCAGTCTCTTAACTCATAAATACTCCATCTTCCACCTCTGTCTGTCTGTCCTTCACGCTCTTTACGCTGAAACTGCTGAACCGATTTTAATGTTTGGTATGCCGATACTTGGTGACCCGGGAAAGGACATAGGATAAAAAATATCCTATGTCCTTTCCCGGTTACTTTACGTACATTTTCCACGTTTATGTTACGGAAAATGTACGGTTTTGTGCGATAATCTAATTTTGGACGTCACCTGGTGACTGCTAATTAATTCATAAGTAAGTAGGTAGACGTTTCCCACAAGTTTGTTGCGACTTGCGCTGCAGCCCGCAGGACGATTTGCCGCAATATGAACTAAAAAATCCTATTTCCTTTAACCTATCAATCCCCGTAAGACCCAAGTGGGCCGCGATAACAAAAGATTTCCAAGAATTGGCGATCGAAGGATTAAGACCGGTCTGCCAAAAATATCAAAACACGCTAGCCCCGCCTACATACTCCGCTATCCTCCAATCGTGATATAATGATTCCATGAATCGTGCCCGCATGAATTGTACTTTGAGCCGCAGCTAGTAGTGAACAATATCGCGTAACAAGGGTTCCCGCATTATAGCACGAAAGTAAAGGTCGTAAGTCCCAAAACAGTTTTTTGATGATTACTTAAAAACTAAATACAATACTAATATTTCCTTTAGCTATGATTTTACAAAGTGTATGATTGTAGTAGTGTAAATTATTTAATGATAGTAACTGAATAAGTGTAACAAATATTTGTTGAAAAGCCCAGAAATATTCATAATTTCGAAAAATAAAACTATATCGAGTCAAAATAAGTGAATCGTGTTTTCCGTTAGGCTAGTATTAGACAAATATACAATCATCACTACCTTTGTTTGCAGATAGGTTGCAAATGACAGTCCGATTACCGATATACTTTACAATACATAATCCTTCTGTCAAGAGTTTGATTTCTACTATTTCCGTTGTAAAATAGTCTTTAAAATCAAGACTGCGTTTAAATATTATTTTACTCTTTTCTAACTTTCGAATTTTCACTGACAACAGTCTATCGTCGTTCTTTGATAACTTCAGCCAGTTGATACTTTCAATTGATACTTAGGACTTCATATCTACATTAAAATACCTTGAGTCTGCAAAAAACTATTTTTGATGCCAAAACTTCATATCTACAATATGTGTACTTCCTTAGTTCTTATCAATATCATTTTCGTCCGGAATATTTGTAGGTCAAATTACTAATATCGCTGTGTCTACTATGTACCGACATAATTATAATTCACTTTTTCGTTACCAAGGTCCGGAAAGGTAATTAAAATTTTCTACAAAAAAGAAGATAATTTAATTCTATTATATTAGGCAAAATAAAAGAGTCATAAAGCTAATAATAATAATCTATGTAAACACACTAAAAATTAATATAACCTTATATTATTAGCTGTGAAGATTGTCCTTGAATTTTGGCACAATATTTTGTTCTCTTCCAAAAGCTCCGTTGTGTTGTATAGTATAATAGACCAAGGCAATATAGGAATTTCTTTGTTCCCGTAGAACCAGGGGTTCAAAGTAGGTACATATTATATGTGGTGTACTTAAAAACTAGAGCCGAAAAAATACGCATGTTCTTTTCCTGGCATTTTATATGTTTCGTTCAGGAGAACGAAACATATAAAATGTCAATCTTGTCACCCAGGAGGGTGACAAGATTGAAAAAAAAAAACGGTTGTCTGTAAAGTCGGTTTACTGACGATAGTTGAACGTGACAACGTGCCTCTTTGTCGCTCGTTCCGCGCTCTCGTTTGCACTTCAAGCCTTAAATGGAAAGCCTCAGAGCGAGGTAACGCCGCATGAGTCATGTTTTTTCGTGCGTGCAGCCGGCTCCATCGAATTATAAGACGTTGTCACGTCAAAACTTATTTCCCCGACTGTACATTTCTGCTTAGCACAATTTCCCCCGACTTTACATTTCTGCTAAACAACTCATTTCCCCGACTGTACATTTCTGCTAAACAACTCATTTCCCCGACTGTACATTTCTGCTTAGCACAATTTTCCCCGACTGTACATTTCTGCTAAACAACTCATTTCCCCGACTGTACATTTCTGCTTAGCACAATGTTCCCCGGCTGTACATTTCTGCTAAACAACTCATTTCCCCGACTGTACATTTCTGCTAAACAACTCATTTCACCGACTGTACATTTCTGCTTAGCACAATTTTCCCCGACTGTACATTTCTGCTAAACAACTCATTTCCCCGACTGTACATTTCTGCTTAGCACAATTTTCCCCGACTGTACATTTCTGCTAAACAACTCATTTCCCCGACTGTACATTTCTGCTTAGCACAATTTTCCCCGACTGTACATTTCTGCTAAACAACACAAATGGAACGCCTCAGCGAGGTAACGCCGCATATTGCGTCATGTTTTTTCGTGCGCGCAGAACATATCGAATTATAAGACGTTGTCACGTCAAAAAAACAGTATTTAAGCACTAGCCATAACTATAAGACATTGCGGGCTGGGGCGTTGAAACCTTCGACGCTACGCATTTTTTTAATGTCGTGATAGAAAAATCTAAACGCTTAACATGGAGCAAGCACAACAGGTAGGTACAATATGGCTAAGCTATCATGCGAATACGTAAGGCAATTTTGTATTAGATCGTTAACTTGCAAAGCGGAGCTAAACAAAGAAATATGCGGAGTAGTACTGAATTAATTGAGCGTTTAAATTATAGATCCTTTGAAAAAACAAGAAATGGGAACAACACGAAACGAGGATTTAAATTTCTAGTTGGCTGCATTACTGAATTACAATTTGTAATAATTTATTGAGTGAATTCCGTCCTGTGGCAAGCACCCCGAGCTACGAGACCGAGCCCGAATTAAAACAAAGTCGATTTTAAAACAAGGCCCGTTTGCGCCAATCTGAATTATTGCTCTTTCTGTAATCATAAAAGCGATATTGATTAATAACGTTAATCATAATAATAAATATAGCCACTAACCTACCAGGTTAAGTTATTCTTTGTTAAGTTTTGCTTAATTTAACAAGGGGCTCCTAAATCCTAATCTTTTTTAGCCCACGGCGCAGAACTTACGTATTTTGTCACGGCGCGGCGCGGCGGGGGCCGGCGCCCTACCTATTTGCTAGCTGTTTGAAAAAGATACAGTCAAAATAAATAGGCACCATTATCAGGGCCGTACCGTGAGCTTAGGGGGCCCCGGGCTGAAACTACTTAGGGCTACAACATTTTAACTGTCAGTTCGTAGTACCAACACCGGCCAACACGGTCTAAATTCCATAATAAACCTTGATCGTAGGATTTGCAGGGATGCAAAGTACTTAAACCACCCGATTTGTTTAATTTAATAAAATTATGAATTCTATCGTATTATCGTCTGTTTTTGACCTTGACTTGACATAGCTCGGGGCCCTTGAACTCATGGCGCCCTGGGCTTAAGGGCCTGCTGTCAAAACGCTAGCCCCGCCTACACACAACGCTATCCTCCAATCGTGATACAATAATTCCATGAATCGTGCTCCCGGGCAATGTGTTTTAGGCTGCAGCTAATAGTGAACAATATCGCGTAACAACGGTTCCCGCATTATAGCACGAAAGTAAAGATCGTAAGTCCCAAAACTGTTTTTTGATGATTACTTAAAAACTAAATACAACACTAATATTTCCTTTAGCTATTATTTTATAAAGTGTGTGATTGTAGTAGTGCAAGTTATTTAATTATAGTAACTCAATAAGTGTAACAGTTATTTGTTGAAATGCCCAAAAAGATTCATAATTACGAAAAATAAAACTATCGAGTCAAAATAAGTGAATCGTGTTTTCCGTTAGCTAAGTCTCAGATAAATATACAATGATTAAATAAATCTCAATTTCATTTGAGTCAATCGTCTTCCGGGATCGTAATACTTATTAGAAAACACAGCAAAATTGCACAGCCCGCTCTTAATCCCAAATAGCCGTATGGTAGATCCGGCCCTGACCATCATGGATAATATTTGTGGTTTCTGATAATGATGGAGGATCGATTCAAGGGCCACAGTGCACCGTCCCTCTTTACATTCTACGGTGCACCAGGGCGCGGCGCCGCGGCGCACACTTTTAACAATAATAATATTATTCCTCAGTAGATTTTTTGGAACCGACCCGTCCCAGTTGAACGTTATTAATTATTATTATGTTACACTTAATATTTGTTGTATTATTCATACTAAAGTCTAAAAAGCTTGCCTTGTAAAGGTGAACGCAGATTTGGGCCGCACCGCACGCACCGAAGTCGCCGCATTCGAATTCTTTATATGAAGTTACGGGCAAGCTCGCATATCTACCCGCGCCGCAGTCTTCGCAACTTCATATAAAGAATTCGAATGCGGCGACTGCGGTGCATGCGGTGCGGCCCAAATCTGCGTTCACCTTAAGAACAGACTTTGAAATTTTAAGTATCAAAGTGTTTATAAAATATATAATTCAAACATAAAATATAAAATTCGATTTATTACTATAACTGTAGTTTATGGTCTGGGAGGAAAAATAATGTAAATCCCTACGAATAACAATTAACAACTGCTACGTCTTGTATGGTCACTTTGCGCGCCTGATGATTATAGAAGAGCAACAAGAACTTTACAGCAAAATGTAATTGCGCTTGAAATGGACAAGGCTTTTTTTACACATTCAATAACTTTGCTTTAGAATATTACATGTTATCTATTGCCAAACCATCAAAATAAGTAAGACTTTCTAAAACAAAGTTAATTTCGTATTAAACTTAGAAAATTTTGTCAATTGTCATGCCTCAAAGTTAATTAAGTATCTAAAATCATTTTATTTATCAGAAATAAATTATAGTTATTTTTATTACATTAAAGTTTGACGTAACAGTGAGTTTAAGCTCTGCAACACTATCTCAATGCTCTGCAACGTGTTTGCATTAAATCACCGGATATGATAATATTATGGTCAATAATGTCACTATTTTTATAAAACCGCGATAAATAATAAAATAAACACTCAATAGTCAATAATGATTATATCATTTGGTAAAATATAAAATCATGGCTAGGTAATTTTGTGCGCGAAGCGAGAACAGTCCATTTTTCTGTGATAAAACTAACTTATGTTTTTTCGTGGGACCACCTATTTCCATACCAATTTTATCGGTTCAGCGGTTTACATGAAGAATTACAATAGACATACTTATACATTTTCACGTTTTTAATTTTAGTATGGACTAGTATGGACAAAATTACATTATCATAATCTTATGATCTGCAAGTCTCGGTACTGCAGTGTTCAAATAAAAACCCTTGCACTCCAGTTACGCTGGAAACGGCTAACCAGCATTTCCCAAAGTGGGCGATAACGCCTCATTGTGGGCGCCAGAGGTCTGACGGGGGGCGGTGTGGGACCCAGAAAAAAATGGGGGCGTTGTGTAGATGCTTGGGGGTTGATTCATTATTTCATCTGGATGCGTTTTAAATTGAAACCACGGGGGGCGCTAAAACATAATTATTAATTTGTTCTCAAAGTGGGCGGTAGACAAAATAAGTTTGGGAGCCCCTGGGCTAAACCGTTTTTCATGAATTTTTCCTCAAAAAAATAAGAACTTTCACACAACCAAATTAAATTATGGATCATGCATATTTATATCATTCCAAAACTGATAACGATAAAGGTATGCTATTTTAAATAAACATGTCATATAACTTGAAATCGACATAAATTACACATAAAATTAATATAATGCAAAAATTATGGCATTGACGTCAATAGAACAGCGGCGTATGCGCAGAACATAAACAGTGTGGACCAGTAGTGTGATACAAACGGCGCTAACATATTTTTACTTCTATGCTTATGCTTTTTTGGGTACAATGGAGCTCTGATATACAGGGTATAACAAAGCAAAGTGATAATATTTGCCCATACAAAAGATTTTAAAAGTTACGCTTTCAGGCGCTGATACTTTCACAATATACACTATTGACTATACAGGGGATTCATACACACCCTTAAGTATTATCACTTTATTTTGTTACACCCTGTATAGCTTTATTTTTACTCAATGAGTGATGGAACGGATAAAACATAAAATTGAATAATATTAAGTAAAAACTATTTAAACGAAGCAATTTGGATGTAACATGTTAGATGCTTAAATTCTCCTAGTTTTCGCTCTCCATATTTTCTTATTGACTTGCAACTAGAAGAATATCTTATTCACATTATCTTCTTTTTTAAATTAATTTAAGCTAAAGATTCAGACTCGATAGGAACAGCCATGATAAAGGAGGAAAATTGAGTAGTTTGTGTTTCGCTCCATGAATGGAAACCTGATTTGATAAATTGTATACAAAATTATTAGTGGCCTATGTTCCTCCAAGGAAAGATTTTATGTTACTAAAAAAATTCAGTTTTTTGTCTGAAAATGTAAACCCGTTGCTACAATGCTTAAATCTATGTGCGTAGATTTAAGCATTGTAGCAACGCAGTTATCAGTTAAGAAACATACACACTAAGTTATTAATTGTGTAGCCCGAAAACAATATTTTGTAGTACTTAAAGGAAGTTAAAAACCGGCCTATGCAAATAATAAAGCCCATAATACCACCATCCCCCCCAACCCGCGGCTTTATCTGTGGCCCGCGTGCTGTTGAACCATATTTTTGAAATTCACGCTCACCAGCAAAATAATGTAAAGTCGTCGTGAAATTCTTGTCATTTTTTCCAATTTTAAATCGTAAATTTTGAAGAACGTTATTTTTTCACCTTAAAAATTTTTTGTTGCGGTCCGCGACACCAAGACCACAAAGATGTACGAAAAAAAAGTTGTGGACCACTGCCTTAACTGGTTAAACACATCATCGACATGGAACAAACGCTTTTTAGGGTTCCGTACCCAAAGGGTAAAAACGGGACCCTATTACTGAGACTTCGATGTCTGTCCGTCTGTCCGTCTGTCTCCAGGCTGTAACTCAAAAACGGTAATAGCTAGAGAGTTGAAATTTTCACAGTTTATGTATATCTGCTGCCGCTATAACAACAAATACTAAAAATAAAATAAATTTAATATTTAAGGGGGGCTCCCATACAACAAACGTGATTTTTTAAACATTTTTTGCTCGTTTTTAATGATGACAACAGGTAGCCACCTGAAATGTTAATAAAATACTCAGTTTTATTTGTACACTTATAATTAATAATAAAATTTAAATAAAATTAATAACTAAGGGGGGCTCTCGTACAAAACACTCATTTTTTTCTTATTTCTGCTCTAAAGTGGTACGGAACCCTTCGTGCGCGAGTCCGACTCGCACTTGCCCGTTTTTTTTATTAAGCTATTGCATAGCTTTAATCGCGAGCTTTGAGCGCGGCGACCGCATAAAGAAATTACGTAACGAAAATAAACCTAACCCCACTCCGACCGCCATAAGCGGTGCGAGCTGCGGCGTTGCCGTGCATCTTTTAACCTCGTTTAGGCAGTTCGGCAGATTTCGGTACGGTGTTTGTGTGCGTGCAACTAGACGTATGCGAATTATAATTGCATAAGTTGATAAACAATGCCATGCAATAGCTTTACCGCGGCAGTCCTCGAGTGCCACACGTATTTTTTATACAATGTGGCTTAGGCCTTAGCAGGTATAGACTATAGTCAATAGTGTGATATATTAGATAAAAACTGCAAAATGCTTAAGTACAGTTTACTACGCAGTATTTTATAAAATTATTTCGTTATTTAAATTAGAAAAATATTTTCATTAGCAAATTAAATTCTGGCCAGTACTTTTCCACGGACCACGAGTGGACGGCATTTTTTCTAAATTATTGCTAGAACATATAAATCTCCGTGTTATCATCCACCTCTAGTTTTTACGATGTCCGGCTTAAAACAGAACTAATAATAACGAATATCATCGTAAAGTTTTTATTTGTCATTTCCCGCGAACGTATAAAAATATAATCGTCGTGAAGTATTCTTCTTAATAATAGTAAAGCTCAGCAAAAATAGAATATTGAAAGCTCATCCAGAGTGACCGAAATAAAATCGAAGCAGAAATTTAAATACGAGAATTGCACCTCGATTCAAAAGAGATTTCAGTATCCTTAAGGACAGTAAAAACTATAAAACTGCAGGCGCAAAGGCTTTCAGTCGCGCTCGGGCGCTCATCCAATTTTATAGTTTTTTGATCGTCGTTATTTTGTACATAATTCAACCGAGTCAAAAAACACAGTTCCCTAGACATTTTCTTTGTCTTTCGTTCAGTGCAAAAAATTTCTGAAAATTCCAAATAATTTGGACATAGTATGGCAATTTCGTGAAAAGAAGGGGTAACTTTGGGTTTTTTTTTCTATCGAGTGAAGTTCATGATATTGTGTAGTGGAATATGAACTCCACTGTGTTAGATCCTTAACTAACACATATATTCAGAATTTAAATTACTATATTTTTAAGTCTCCTGTCACTTTAAAATCTTGAAAATCGTCCGTTTCTGGAAGTACAGGCCCTTAACCCATCAATCCCCAAGCGGCACCCGGCTGTCGCATAACAATTGAAAATCTATTGTGTCTGCGATCTAATACAATAACTTTTATTACCGACTTCTTATCTTTCAACTACCAAAAAAGAAATTATGGCACTTAATTCATACACTTCGTGATACTTATAACTTTATTGTTTCAATCGTCGGTTAATCGGGTGTACGTCATCAAATTGATGCAATTAGAAGAATCGATTAGGCGGCGGCCTTCCCTGCCCGAAGTCACGTAGGCTTTTCGGTCCAACTTGGCACGTGCTGCCTCATAATTGCTGGAGGTTTATGCAACGACAAGATAATGTCACCCTTGCACGCATGAATCCGTGCCCTTGCATGCGATTAGCCTTTGTGTTGTTGAACCTTTTCAGCGCCTGCAGATCGATGTGATGTGGGCTTAAATAACTGATTATTAACCCATCAAGCCCCATAGGCCATAAGGACACCGGTGACCGCGACAACAATAGAATAACAATAGATTTCCGAGAATCCGCGATCGAAGGATTAAAGCAAGATTATTTTGTCATTAGCTTAACACTCCTGTAAAATAGGCGGGGATTTAGGTAACGGTCTTGAAAATGTAAGGGCCCAAGGGGTCAGAGAAGCTTATGTGAATGAAGTTGTGGGCCGACACAGTGCGTTACAACAGCGGGAGTCTATATATAAAACTTAATAATAACTAGATGACCCGCTGAAATTTTTAACACTTTCAGCCTAATCTCAACCTTCCCTGGACTTCCACGAACATTTCAAGACTAAGAATAGCCAAATCGGTTCAACGGTTCAACCGTTCTCGAGTTTTAGAGAGAATAACAAATTTTAAAATTCATCTTTATTAATTACTAGCTGTTGCCCGCGACTTCGTCCGCGTGGACTTTATTTTATAGTTGTTCCCGTAAATCGATTGAATAGTTTACGCGCAAATCATAAAAGTTTATTGTGCGGGAATCGTACATTTTCCGGGACAAAAGTATCCCTTGTCCTTTCCCGAGACTCAAAGTATCTCCATGCCAAATTTCATCACAATAGATTAAATAGTTTAGGCAAAAATCATAAAAGTTTATTGTGCGGGAACCGTACATTTTCCGGGACAAAAATTATCCCTTGTCCTTTGCCGAGGCTCAAAGTATATCCATGTCGCAGTCATCTGGTTTAATCTGCGATTCGATTGAATGACTAGCGCATTCATTGAATGACAGCATTCAATCGAATGACTAAAGGACAACTCGTCAAGACGTTGACTGTGACGTTTAACGTCTTGACTAAAGGTCATATACCTAGTGGAGTCGTTAAATGGGATGCTATAATTTTTTAAGTAGCCGTTGACGGGGTAGTTATGGGTAAATCCACGCTGTCATAATATTTTATTACAAATAAAGCACTTTAAACTTTAAAGTTAATTTAATCGACAAAATATCATTACAGTGCAGTGCTATCAGCTGTGCGAGCTGTTTGACGCCATATTTGTTTTAGTGACTACTGTAGCCAACGTCTTGACGAGTTGTCCTTTAGTCATTCGATTGAATGCTGTCATTCAATGAATGCGCTAGTCATTCAATCGAATCGCAGATTAAACCAGATGACTGCGACATCCATACCTGTTCTGTCTGTTCTCCATGAGTTGTTAAATTATAATGAATCATTGGCATAATATCATGGGCTATATGGCATAGAGTTCAGTGCATTTATTGAAATAAGCGTGGAACATATTATGACCATATCGTATAATGTATACAACTCTCGTATTTTTATTTACGATAATATTAGTAGGATTTTTCGCAAGGTAACGTTGCGCGTTTAAGCTCTCCGGGCCACTAAAAATGAACTTGGCTGCGCGTGAGTTTTTTTCGCGTCGCAACCTCATGGGCCAGCGGAAAAATACATATCACCGCTGGAGATCACCTTTTTGCTAAACTAAACAAAGTTATGGCCCAATGTTGCCCTAGATTATGACGCAGCAAACCATATTTTGTACACAATAATATTATGAACTGAGGCGACATAAACATTTTTTTGCACGGAAAATTTGGAAACAATAATGTGTCTTATTTTGACATTTTTGGGTCAATTATTCAGACCGCACTCCACAATTGTTTTGACAATTTTGCACAACGTGTCACGCAATTGTATTAGAAATCCATACAAAAGAAATGCAGCTACGCGTCGCGTTACGTTCTGAATTAACCCTTAAACTGTTAAATTCGCTTCCGAAAGCCATCTTAGATTGTAATGAGTGCATAATATTATTCCCTTTTCGGGACTCAAAGTATCTCCATACCAAACAGCAAAATCGGTTCAGCGGTTTGAGCGTGAAGAGGTAATAGACAGACACACTTTCGCTTTTATAATATTAGTAGGTATCTTATAATTTATCGGTATGGATAATGGATATCCTAATCTATTCAGAATTTTTTATTTATTTTTAATTGATATCCTAAGCTACATAAGTTCTTATTCTACCGGGCATGTTTACTGCTAAACATCGCTCTGGCATAACGCCGTCCGCGTTAATTAAATATGAATGACATAAAATTCATTGTGCTTATTTGAATTAAACGATTGCAGAACATTAGGGCCAAAGTGATTTGAATAATTGCCAATATCATTATATGGATAGTATGTACTGCGCGTACGTGACCGGCCAACTGTGTCAGCCGAACGGAGGGGGCTGTAAATGACGTTAGAATCGATTTTAAATGTGTCTTGCGGAATTTCAGCCGCCGTTTTCCTTGTAGCTCTGTCGCCGCGGAGGGCGGTGGGAGGGGGGGGGGGGGGGGGGTTTAGGCACGTGTCAATTAACTGTAGTTTAATATACTGTCTTTGTTATCTGACAGCAATTTGCACCGGTCAAGTGTGAGCCTGAAAATGTGCATTGTAAAGTTAGAATTCTATTCGCAAATTAATTATATACGCAAATACAGTATTTTGGTATATTCCTAGCCTAGTTCTCCTATAAAATGCATATTTATTGCAAGGTTATTAAAACTAGTTTAGAGTAAGCTGTGTTAAATTGTTTCTGATATCTGTGGTTAAAACTATGAGTTCCATGAGTTTACCGTAGTTGGAACTTGGAGGCTAAGCCTGCAACCCACACAATGTAGACTTGCCGCACTCAGAGACGAATATGAATCATTACTTATCTTTAATTAAATGAAGATTTTGACATAAACCCCATGGCCCATACACTATATTCTGTCAAATTCTTCATTAAATTGAAGTCGCATCGTCATTAGACTTTAATGAATCGCCGGACTAGTTTCCGAAGGTGGTAGGCATCATAGTTTCGACGTTCTTTTTACGACGTTCAAAAAGTGTATTCATGATACCTATTTTGAATAATAAGATATTTTATTTTTTTACTTTATTTTATTAGACAAGTGCGGCAGCTTAGGGTCAATTCAGACCGCAACGCGGCGCGCAGATGCATTCCTTTTGTATGGATTGACAGATTTCAATTGCGTGAGACGTCTTTCAAATCTGTCAAATCCATACAAATTTAGAATTCATGCATTTAGTAGAATCTAGCGTCGCGTTGCGGTCTGATTCTCTTACAGTGCCGCCGACTTTAGCATCACTACATAATTATTATAAAACAAAGTCGCTTTTTTTCCCTCATGTCCCTTTGTTCCCTTTAATCTTTAAAACTACGCAACGGATTTTGATGCGGTTTTCTTTAATAGATAGAGTGATTTAAGAGGAAGGTTTATAAGTATTAGGTTAGAAGGTTTATAAACATTCAAAAATACTGTTATTTTTGGGTTTTCTAATATGATGTCGTAAATAATTACTTTTTTTCCGCTTACATTGCAAACGCAGGCTGAACCCTACGAGATTTATCAAAATAATATACTAAGTATTGTACACAATGAAAAGGTCTACAGAAAACTCCGTGATGGTCTATAATGGCTAATTTTCGGAGCGATTTTCACCAATACGGAATTAATCCTTATTCAATTAAACACTTTAAATACATTGTTGATTTAATATAGATCTATATGGCCCTTTACAGCATAATATGATTTAAATTATCCTATTTATTCCTAGGAACTAAAGCGCAAATACGTGAAACTGAGATCAATATTCCCTCTGTTTGTATTACGGAGGTAAATATCAACAGAGTTGCTGAGGCACGGAATCTAGGAGTGCTGATAGATGAAGGGCTTAGGTTCGAAAAACATGTAGTGAAAACCGTAAGTAGATGCTTCTATCGCCTGAAAATCCTCTACAAAATAAGAAATTTAATTTCAAAAAAATTACGAGCTACTCTCTGCGAAACATTAGTCCTCTCTAATTTAAATTATGCGGACGCTGTCATCGGTCCCTGTCACAGAAATAAGATCTAGATAGAAGCGCTATGTCGCTCCATTTGTATGAACACGAGCGTGTAAATTTTTTCATACCTACTGTGACGTCACAAGAGCGCTTTAGTGATGAGAATACCCGTACGCGCGGAATCGATTCAAAGGAATCGCCGCGCCCCGCCTCTTTTGCCATTTTAATAGGTATATCGATTTTTTTATCGATTATTATTCGAGCTCATAGACAGAGGAATGATAAATCTTAAGATACGTGCTTGCCAGGACAGCTAGTAATATATTATATTATTCTAAATTAAATCACTAAACAGGAACATAAATACATATTACATAACTAGCTGTCCTGGCAAACGTTGTTTTGTCATTTAAAGTATTTGTACTTCATCAGTTGATACAAAATCTTACCCCCTCTTTTGTCCCCTAAGAGGGGTGGGGGGAAAAATTTTATACACCAAATGTTAAGTTGGAAAAAACAGTTAATAATATGAGGTAAGTCCATTAAAGAAAAAAGTTTGATACAAAATCTGACCCCCTCTTTGGTCCCCTTAGAGGGGTGGGGGGATTTTTTTTTATACACCAGATGTTAAGTTGGAAGAAGACAAATATATCTGCGAAAACCGTATTCAAATCGGATCAGTAGTTTTCGTGTGATAGTGGAACAAACATACAGACAGACAGACAGACAGACAGTAAACAAAAAACTAACTACAGTTTTGGCTTCTATAGCGATGTAGTGACACCCCCCGCTTATTATTATTTTTAATATCTTTAATGTACAGAATCTTTATTTCTACAGTTTTACTATATTAGTTGCGTGTGTACGGTAAATTATACGGCTATTGCTGAACCAAAGATTTCCTTTGGTAGGATTGGTCCTTATGGCCCAATGATAGATTTAAGATGTGGAGCCACCGTGGTTTTTGATGTTAGTTTTTTTTTAAATTTTAGCAGCTTCTGCTCTGGAGGAAAAAAGAGTCTCAATCTGTATAGAGGCATTAATTATGGTACTATTCCAAGTTCGGTACCATATTCGGATGACTTAAGAATGCTTAATTCATTTTAGGATTCATATTTGCACGATAAATATGTTAAACAACGTAGAAAAAAAAGAAGAAGAAGAAGCATTATTTAAACGCGCTAATCTTAGTATGAGTCAGTAATTACTGGTCCGATTTGAAAAATTCTTTCAGTGTTAGATTTCCCATTTATCGAGGAAGGCTATAGGCTTTGTTTTATTACACTAAGACTAATATAAGCGAAGAAATAGAGGAAAATGTGGAAAAAACGGGGGAAATTATTTGAAAGGGCGTATTTCACGAACTACTGGAGTAATTTTTCTGTTATTTGGCACAGATAAAAAATAGGAACGTGAAGGATCATAGGCTATTTATTGTGGACTAATTTGTCTGTGAAATATCTTATTTACGCGGGCGAAGCCGCGCGGAACGTCTAGTAATATTATAAAGCTGAAGAGTTTGTTTGTTTGAACGCGCTAATTTCAGGAGCTACTTCCGATTTCAAAGAATCTTTCAGTGTTTGATAGCCTATTTATCGAGGAAGGCTATTAGTCTGATTAACAAGTGCCATTTTCGTCAAAACCTGATCTCATGCACCGGAAATTATAATTTTGGTCTCATTCGATTCGGAATACCATCTAGAACATTCTATCAAAATTCCAAGAGGGGCTGAAAAAAAAATGCAATAGTTATAAACAATTAAGTAAACATAAAAAGAAGGGTTTGGATTTTTTTTTAATATTTCGAAAACTATTTGAGATAATCAAAATTTGAAAATAGATCCTTAAAGAACAGGAAATTTACTAAAAAAAATCTTAGATCCTGGAACCTTACCAATAATCCTTATAGCTTTAATTGAGCGGCGAAAGAAACGGTAAAAACCCGTAGTTCGGGTTTCGCGTGAATTGCCGCAATCTGCTACGTGAACTAAAAAATATATTTTAACTGATTAAATATTAATATAAAGAAATAAAAAAAATTGGATACTAAGTAGACATATCAATAAACAATAATCCGTCAACAAAAATAAATTATCACAATTTGTTTAAATGTTATGCTTTTGTTCATTTGTTAATAGTCACCATTTTAATGTTAACATAAAAACGCTGATTATTTCTAAACAAGAAATCTAGAAATTTTTATTATTCTTTTGAGATAATCTTAAAAGGGCTTAGAAGAGATATCCGGTGGAAAAATTCAATAATTTTGATTTTTCACTTTTTTATGAACAATCAAAGGCATTCATGAAATTTTCATGTAAATAAAGCAATTAGGGTTTTTTCATCAATAAAAATGATTATTTAAATTTTATTAGTTATAAATATAAAAATATATATTGTTATCTGGCTTCTAACAACAACAAAACAAAATGATAACAATAATTGGATATAAAAGTACCGTAATTGCTTTATTTACATGAATAATTTTGGAATGCTTTTGAATGTTAATAAAAAAGTGAAAAATCAAAATTATTGAATTTTTCCACCGGATATCTCTTCCGAGCCCTTTTAAGATTAGCTCAAAAGAATAATAAAAATTTTGATTATCTCAAATAGTTTTTGAAATATTAAAAAAAAACCAAACCCTTATTTTTATGTTTACTTAATTGTTTATAACTTTTGCATTTTTTTTCAGCCCGTCTTGGAATTTTGATAGAATGTTTTAGATGGTATTCCGAATCGAATGAAACCAAAATCATAATTTTCGGTGCATGAGATCAGGTTTTGACGAAAATGGCACTTGTTTACCAGAGTATATAGTCTATATTTTATCACGCTAAAACCAGTAGAAGCAAAGATACAGAGGAAAATGTAAAAATAAAGCTGAAGAGTTTGTTAGTTTGTTTGTTTGAACGCGCTACAGTCTTCATTACTTTGAAGTCGGTACCAGTCCCAAAAGTTTCAGGTATTCTGACATTACTGAACTCACGATTAAATTAGCTGGTACCGGCTTCAAAATAATGAAGACATAATATAATATGTACAGAAATAGTTGAGACTTAGACGAATTCTGAAAAAGGCGTGCTATTAAAGAGTAAGAGTTATTTTATACTTTTTAGTTCATATTACTATTGTTTTTACCTTGGAAGTCGGTTTTAATTTTTTGTTAAAAATATAATTGTCTTGTACGCACACGACTATATGTATATAAAATGTATAGAAATATAATTACCGAGTCACAAAATATCCCAAAGCGAACATAATCATTCCTCTGTTTCATGTATGTTTCGAAAATCGATTAATTAGAATCGAGAATATGTACAACACTATTTGCTTCATTTGACAGAAAAATGAGAATATTGACTGTACCTCGAAAATAAGCGATGAGTGAAAGTATCGATTGTTTTATTTCCATTGCGCGCTCAATAGCGGACAAACAGAACGGGCTCTATACTTTTCTAACTAAAGCGGTAATGTATTATGAATCATGCGGTACACACGCAGTTACGTAGATTTCATGGTAAAAACTACAACCGCCCACGATTAACATTAAATAATTGATTTTAAAATAAAGGACACGTGATTTAATAATAAAATTACTTACCGATGATAAGAAACGTGTCCACTATTTAGACCAACGTTTTTATTCCAATTTCCACAGCCCAATACGGCACAACTAGGCATTTTTAGAATTCCGATTGACGTCCGATTCCGATAACGGTGGAGCGCAGACTAAAGAACAGACTTTCGAAAGAATGAAGTTTGTGATCGTTTGGGAACGCGATGGCACGCGAAGTACATACACATGCGGTATCTAATTAGATAGGAGATCTGTGGTCCCTGTCTACTTGCACGCTCTAAACATTACACACAGAAAGTGCAAAACGCATGCGCAAGATTATGTTGTAATGTGCCTCCACGCGCCCATGTGTCACCATACATAAATGACTTGAGGTGGCTCAGATTGGATAGTCGCCGGCAACTTCACTTCGCTGCCCTGTTGTTTGGTGTGGTGAATTTTAAAACCCCGTCTTACCTCTATGATAAGCTACAGTGGGCTGGCAATAAACAGCTGACCATCACCACTAGGGGATCTGCTTATCTCATGGTCACTTCACATCATCACTCGTCCGCCTTCAGAGGTTACGAGTAACATAGGCTACATTTTATTTCGGAAAATGTAGGGTTCCGTAAGATATTTGGGTTTTTCTGACACAAGGTGAAAAAAATCAACCAGAAAATTTACTTATTTTGCGTACGCTGCCTAAACTATAAAAGATAGAACCATACAATGTTCTAAGTAAATGTAGATCTTTTAAATATCTACAAAAAAGTCTGCGACACACTATACCTATCTATGTCAAGTGAGGTACAACAACCATTATTTTATTTAAAAATCTTGATTTTTTTTGGACTACATTTAAACGCATTTATTTTACTCATGCCATTAATCTTTAACAAAATGAATTATTTCATCACTAAGTACAGTTTATGTAGATAATATTTGGTCCTTGAATGATTAAAATTGGATGTTTGGTTTAGAAGTTATGGCGAAATTAAAAATTGCGATTTACGCCCGTTACGAAGTGGGCGCTACCAAGGCGGGGGTGCACAGTAGCGAAGATTATGACCGGCCCTGCAGCTGGTGAATTGGCTCATATACCAAGAATACCAATGATCCCTACTGATTTGCCTATACCCTTCAAAAGGCTCCAATTTCCTGTAAAAAAATATTTTGCACTAACGATAAATTAATATTATGTAAATCCCAGGGCCAAACATTCAAATTAGTAGGAATAGATTTATGAAAAGAATGTTTTGCTCTATCACGAGTCGGGGATCCCAACCATCAGTATATTTTGTTATCTGAAAATAACTTAACGTCAATTAATGTTGTTTATAGAAAAGCTCTACAATAATCGCTTTAGTTATCTATCCTAAAACAGCGGGTTGCACTCCGGGACTACCGTCAGAGGTGAAAACTTATTATTATTAATTACATTTAAATATTCTCATCATTAACAACTTTAACATCCACAGAAAGACAATCTGTGCAGCCTGCGGAAAATGACTGCGTCGTCGATGTTTCTGTGAATTGACCTGGGAATCATTTTGTTGACCTTTGTCTTTCCTGGGTAGGCTTTTTGCAGCGGTAACCGACATCCACACGGGCGGAGCCGCGGGCGACCGCTATCTATACACTATAATAAAACTGTAGAAATAAAAATTCTATGCTTTAAAGATATTAAAAAAATAATAAGCGGGGGTGTCACTACATCGCTATAGAAGCCAAAAATGTAGTTAGTTTTTTGTCTGTCTGTCTGTATCTTTGTTCCACTATCACACGAAAACTACTGATCCGATTTGAATGCGGTTTTCGCAGATATATTTGCCTTCTTCCAACTTAACATCTGGTGTATAAAAAAAAATTCCCCCCACACCTCTAAAGGGACGAAAGAGGGGGTCAGATTTTGTATAAGACTTTTGCTTTAACACGAAAACTACTGATCCGATTTGCATACGGTTTTCACAGATATATTTGTCTTCTTCCGACTCAACATTTGGTGTCTAAAAATCCCCGCACCCCATTCCTCTAAGGGAACCAAAGAGGGGGTCAGGTTTTGTATCAAACTTTTTTCTTTAATGGACTTACTTTGACATATTATTAACTGTTTTTTCCAACTTAACATCTGGTGTATACAATTTTTCGCCCCACCCCTCTTAGGGGACAAAAGAGGGGGTAAGAATTTGTATCAACTGATGAAGTAGAAATATTTTAAATGGCAAAACAACGTTTGCCGGGACAGCTAGTCTATAATATATATGTATACAGAGTACAATTAAACCTTCCTGCCAAATTTTTTCCAGGGCTTAGGTATCATTAGGAGAGTCTATTTAACCAAAAAAAATTGGGTTTTAATTTTTTTTCAATGGCACATTTTATCCCATTTAAAATCGTTGCAGAATGGTCACTCGCGGCGCGGGGGAATGACTGGGGTTGACGCGGGATGAGGCGCGCGCGGGGGCACGTCACGCGCGGCCGACGCATCGTGTCCATTAATTGTAGTGTTTTTTTAGGATAACTTTCGGAAGCTATTTCTCAACATTTTAGTACTGAGTGACTATAAAATAAAAAAAAAAGAAAAAAAAAAAAAATATATATATATATATATATATATATATTTTTTGTTCTACTTTAATCACACACACAAATTATATTTATATGTATAATCGTATGTATTGCTTATATCATTATATTTTACAGTCAATGGTATCTATTTAATTTATGTTTATAATAATTATTAATTGTCTTAAACACAAGTTATAAATTTACTACACATAATATTATTATTGTTTACAGCGTGCCTCAAGAGTCAAGACGTAGTCTGTCCAACGCTGACAAAATGGGTCCACAGAATATCAGGGACTGTGGAGCCCACAGTCATGAACCTGAGTGGATTCCACTTCAATAGTTTGGGCATTACACCACCAACCAATTTGTATCTGGCGCCTTGCTTAATCCATTATGTTTTGTAATTTGTTTTATGGTTATTATTTCTTTTTTTTCTCTTGCATTGTTTTTTTTTGTGTTTCTGATTACTATCATGTTACTTGTATTGTGTGGTGTTTTTAAATTTAAATGTACAGAACTTTGTGTAATGTCCAGATTACTGAATAAACGTTTATTTATTTTATTTATTTAAATGAATATTTTCGAAGATAAGTATTACAATATATAAAAAATTTGCGAGACGTAGCTTTTGCGGCGGTACCGACTAATGCGGGCCACGGGTAGTATAATAGTAGAGGAGGTAGTGCTCATTTTGAAAAGTCATTTCATACCGAGCGAAAATCGTAACAATAATAGTATTCTATTAATACATAAGAGTTTTGGTCGTCAGCTACTTCAGTATGGGTGGAGTAAAAATTGAGAGTATCTCAAATTGGGAATCGTATTGAATTGACATTATAAAGATCCCAATTCGCACCCAATAAAGGTTCATATCTAGATTATAGACATTTAGGTTCGGTAGGTGTCATTTTAGTTTTATTATGTAACAACAGATGGCACTTTACAAGTAAAATGTATATAATTCTTCCTCACAAATATTGACTATCGAATCAATTACTTAAAATTGCTATGTGAGACAATTTTATGGTTAAATCAAACGAAAATCGCCGTCAGTTGAATGTTTGCAGGTGGAAATGTCGTCTACGCGACGCCCTAGGATACATTGAGCGCGAAGTAAGGTTACATTGGTTATAACTTATAACTTATATCGCTGGCTGGCGGTTTTTCCACCGTCATATTAACGACTGACGGTTTTCTTTATTATTTACAAAGTAGAAACATTCACCTGCATAAATTTTGTACGGTATAAAATGACTTTATATTCAAAT
Organism: Polyommatus iphigenia; assembly: GCA_963422495.1. Taxonomy (NCBI): domain Eukaryota; kingdom Metazoa; phylum Arthropoda; class Insecta; order Lepidoptera; family Lycaenidae; genus Polyommatus; species Polyommatus iphigenia. Next base: position 15,643,341 of record OY730189.1, read on the forward strand.
TTTTGTTACATATTCAGTAACGCGACTGACGTTGAATCCCTCGTCTGCAATACGGCTGACGATGATTTTTTGGTTAAACATGACCTCAATAATCATCCATCAAAGTTTCATACGGTATAAAATTACTTTTAGCAAAAAATTTTTCGACAACTTTGAGACACTCTCAATGTACAACCCACCACGGATGCGGCGACTGACGCTCATTATGTTGATTATTAAATATTAATCTACTACTGGACAAAAATTTGGTCGTTATAAAATGACTTTGCAATAAATAGCAGTACCTCCCCTACTATAATGAATATAAATCAAAACTGCTAAATCGATTTTAATGTAGATTTTAATCATTTTTTTAGTGGCTATATTATATTTTATACCCGTGCGATGCAGGGGCGGGTCGCTAGTATTTTATAAAATGGAAATTAGTTAACAACATGAACGTCACATTTTAATTGCGATCTTTAATCAAATATTCGAAATAGCGAATAAAAATATAAACAAATAATTTTTTGATAAAAATAAATCCTGCATAGTCACATATATTTATTTTAGAAGTGTTATCAAAATGTCAAGCGATTTGGAATAGTCGTTAAACTCTGTTTAATGGCTTCTTATTTTTAGCTTTAGTAGGTACGCAAGCGATCGATTTTGATAAGCAGTCCATTTTTGTTCATCCATTTAATTCAAAATATATCCATTAAAACAAGCAGAAGACGTCATCGTATAAATCATGAAGCGTATTATCTTCCTCTATTTTGTAAATATTTTTCTACTGTATATAATATGCACTTATCTGCGTAATTAATTTATGGTGTATATTTACGTAAAAGAAATTTTAAAAATATTTTTTAACTACTAAGTTGAAGGCACGAAATATGTTAACTTTCGGAGAGGTTTGAATAAATTATTCTTGAATAACAATAAGTTATAGTCTGCTGTGACAGGGGCTCGTAGTCGTAGGTCAGTTCCATTTCTATGATTTTCATTTACATTCCCATTTTTTGTTGTTTACAACAAAAAATGGGAGTACCTATCTAAAGGTGACTTTCCGATCTTTGTCGCGAGCGACCGCGACCGACAAAAATTTTACTCTATGTCCACAACATTTTACGCCACAAGCGGCGGCAGCATGGGTCGCAACTCGCAAGTCGCCACACACAATATGTCAGTAGAAAATGATACCTATAATAGTCATAAAGTGGCATTTTATTGGATTTTTTGTTGATCGCGGCTAGTCGCGTAAAATATCGGGAAGTCACTTTAACCCAACTAGCAAAATTTGGTCATATAATTTTTGAGACAACGTTTTGGTTATAACTTGAGATCAGGCCTTTTTGGTTATATAGCACCTTTGTATGACGCGAAATAGGCGCAAAATATATAACTTTTATTTGTATAGCGATCGTGTCATGATCGTTATAGTGGCTAAATACTCGTATAGCAGTCGTAAAGTGATTAATTTTATAACCGTTTCATCGTATTGTGATCCAGTAGACGTTGTATAAACATTGGGAAGTAGTCATCAGCATTACCTTTTTGCGGATACTAATTATTTTACAGTTCTGTTGAAGTAATACAAAAGAAAAAGTCAATGAAAAAGTAGCCATCATGGCGGCAAAAGTTTGTCTGCCATATTTATTACTAGCTGTTGCCCGCGACTTCGTCCGCGTGGACTATAGTTTATATGTAGTTGTTCCCGTACATCGATTGAATAGTTAACGTGCAAATCATAAAACTTATTAAAAGTATATAGTGTGGGACAATATACTTTTATGGTATGATAGATGTTCCGCGCGGCTTCGCCCGCGTAATTTAGGAATGTCATAGAAACCGTACATTTTTCCGCAAAAAAAGAAACATAATAATTATGTATGTCCTTTCACGTGGTCTATTCTTCATGTGTGCCAAATAACATAAGAATTGCTCCAGTAGTTTCTTAAGATAATAAGCAATTTTAAATAATTTCCTTCGTTTTTTCCACATTTTCCTCTATTTCTTTGCTCCTATAAGTCTTAGCGTAATAAAATATAGCCTATAGCCTTTATAGATAAATGGGCTATCTAACACTCAAAGAATTTTTCAAATCGGACCAGTAGTTCCTGAGATTAGCGCGTTCAAATAAGCCCTTTCACATAATTTCCCCCGTTTTTCCACATTTTCCTCTATTTCTTCGCTCTTATAAGTTTTAGCGTGATAAAATATAGCTTATAACCTTTCTCGATAAATGGGCTATCTAACACTGAAAGAATTATTCAAATCGGACCAGTAGTTTCTGAGATTAGCGCGTTCAAACTATTACTAAATAAGCATTTCATACAATTTTCCCCGTTTTTTCCACATTTTCCTCTATTTATTCGCTCTTATTAGTCTTAGCGTGATAAAGTATAGCCTACAGCCTTCCTCGATAAATGGACTATCTAACACTGAAAGAATTTTTCAAATCAGACCAGTAGTTCCTGAGATTAGCGCGTTCAAACAAACAAACTAACAAACTCTTCCGCTTTATAATATTATATAGTATAGATTGAATGAACGCTATTGACTATATTGTATTTGGTGTTAGTCAGTAACAATATCTACTTTTCTAAGGGAAATTCAATTTCTCGACGATTGTATATACGTTTTTTAACAAATATTTAACGCCCCCTTCGAATAATTGCAAAATAATATTTATGAATTTAATTTAATTTAAGATTACCTGTACTTTTACAATTACACGATTTTAGGTAATGATGATGACTTTTATATGATGTCTCATGACTATAAGTCGCATATCTTACCATTTATTTATTTTATCATCCGCCATTTTTAGGGTACCGTAACAAAGTGGAAACCTATGCATTTTATCGAATTCTCAATATGGTGATAATTATTTCTGATGTCGAAAAATTTTTAACTAATTAGCGATTTCAAGTTATTGGAAAGTTCTATATTTTAGGGTTCCGTACCAAATGCCTGCCTTCAGGAGCTGTATCTCAAGAACCGCTATGTTAACCGTTCTTTAATAATTCTTTAATAATAAAATGAAAATAAAATAAATATTTAAGGGTGCTCCCATAAGAGAAACATTTTTGGCCAACTTTTGCTCTATAACGGTATAGAACCATTCGTGCGCGAGTTCGAATCGCACTTGGCCGATTATTTCTTGGCCGAAGTCGTAAAAGAGAAACATGAAAATATCATTATATAACTAAAATGTTTTATAATAGTAAGTTTTAAAAGTTTTTAAAATCATAACTTAAGTTAGTTATTTAAGGTCTCAAAATATGAATATTAGACTTATAAACATTTTATAATAGTCGTATAAAGAGACTCGAAAATCATGTTAGAAACGTATATTTAAAGATGTATTTTATAACAGTTAAATATATGGACTTTACATGATAGCCATGTAGAAATCTTATTACTGATAAAGAGTAGTGTTATGGTCGGCATTACAACCAGATTATGGTTGTTATATAAATTAATTTTATACAACATCAAATATGTATTTTAAAGGTCACAACTGTGATATCTATAGGACAGTCATATAATTTGGTCGTGTTAACGATTACAGGACTAAATTAAATGACTTAGCTCTTATACGACATATTGTTCGTTTAATATATTGTTACACGATGTTGGAAACTTTAATTACAACTATACGATTTCTATACAACTAAATGTCATTTAGGCTTTTTGTTAAAGGACTAATTTGCTAGTTGGGAAGACTCCTAACTTTTTCGCCGGGCGTTAAAAATAGGTAACCAATCATTGTGGGGCTTCTGACAGGGCCTCTGAGAGGAAATATATTTTATTGTTGGCTACGAGTATACCTAAATTCTGTAAAAACCTACTTAAAGTTTGCTTTTATCAAATCAAATCATCTTTATTTCGGGCATCGGAGGCCCATATAACAAATACCTTAAATCTAACATACATATTAATAATATAATAAATACCTTAAAAACTAACATACATATTTTATATTCATTTATCGGGGCAGGTAGGAAGTTTGCGCGGAAGTTTTTTACTCGCAAAATTTTGGATCTGTTTGGCGAACTATATTCGTGAAATGTTACGGACTGGAGCCCAATCTTGGCCGAATTGTGAATGCAAAGTGCATGCGATCGGCGGGAGCAACGCTCACGGCTAGTGTAGGGCAGGGCGTTGCCTGCAGTTGAGGTAAGCATACATTACAGAGGGAGACAGCCTGTGACGTGTAACCTCAGTGAAACTGAATACCAATGTCCCCTGTTGTCGCGTTGAGGAAAACGCCGCAAAAACGTCGTGATGCATATGAAAAGTTGCAGTTTTCCACTTAAATCCGTTCACTTTTTCCTCCTTTGTGTGACTTAGATATGAATGATTCAATTTGGGCGATTTATTAAACATATCGGTTTTCGACTATTGCTGAGAAAAAGTCAGGTTATATTTGAGGTTTTCCTTATATTGTGTGGCTGTGTATTGGCTTCAGGGTATGAAATTCGAAAGTCTGGCGGTAAAATATATTCTCGCTTAGCCGTCATCGGATGCACTCATAATATTATGGTAAATTCTTCGGGCTTTGACTTCGGTTACAACTTTATATTATGTTAATCCTTGGTTAAACGTCTAGAAAGACGTTTCTTACTTATGCACCCTTATTTTTGACTAAAATAGAATATATTACGCTTAATGTTTAAAGATGGTGGCGATGACCCCGGCCAAAGATCCGTCCGTTCGTTCATCCCCTATAATCATATTTAAGGAGTACGTCACTGTCTTGGAATTGAATGTTCAATGTTGTTTGTACACGCGTAGGCTGTTGAACCCGAAGAATGGACTACGATATCCCACTCTCCACAGTATTCGTCAACTCAAGAGACATTTATGATGATTTAAATTTCAATTTAATGAAGAGTTTCACAGATTAGATAACGTATGGGGCTTAGTGGGCCCCCGGGACGATAAATTTTAAGCAATATCACGTATTAGCTTTGTCCACACTGGGCCTTTTTTTGTTCATCAAGGGCATGCGTTATAGCGCAGTCAACAGCGAACGTGAGGCATGCCCGTGACACGCGTTGAAATCGTAGCGCAGCTATGACACTTTTCTTTCAACGTGGGTGGATTTTGACGGATTTTGAAAAATGGATTTCCAATTGTGTTAGTAACGCCATATAACTCGATTAAACGGCTGAACCGATTCTGCTAATTTTAGTCTTAAAATAATCCTTAAAGTCCAGGGAAGATTTTTAAGTGACACGAAGTTCACCGGGTCAGCTAGTTACCTATAAAAACAGAGGGCTCAATCAAAATGCATTTGCCAGTTTTGATATCGAACTTAGATATCAAAAATGTGTGGAATGGGAAAACCGTACTTACATCATACATGTTTTTCAAGATAAAAAATATCAGGCTATTGCAAGCGGGCTTTTCCAGGATTGGAAGTATCTCCATACGGTTAAACGTGATTTTTTCACAGAAAGGACTATAGGTTGGTAATTGTTTAAGTATGGATGAATGTAAGTTCTTCTTCGAAGGTAATATATATGTCGCAGTATTCTGGTTTAATCTGTCTTTCGATTGAATGACTAGCGCATTCATTGAATTCCTAAAAAATTGAAACCATTCGGTCGAATGACTAAAGGACAATTCAGGCCACAACGCGACGCGAAGATAGATGCGTTTCTAAATTTGTATGGGTTTGACAGGTGTGAAGTCGATAAATGGGATGTTATAATTTTTTTAAGTGGCCGTAATTGGCGGTGTAATAATAGGTAAATCCACGCTGTCATATTATTTTATTAGAAATAAGGTACTTTTAACTAAATAAATAAATCGAAAAAATATCTGCAGCGTTATCAGCTGTGCGAGCTGTTTGACGCCATATTTGTTTTGGTGACTATACTAGCGCAAAAGTGGTAGCAAATTAAAATATACATTTCAGTTTTCTGATTTCTCACTGTTTTAATGACCGCTCTCTTCAAAGGGCTATATTACAAATCGCTTACTAGTTGGACGTTGAGTGACTATTGTTCAATCAACGTTCGGCCGAGTCATTCAATTCAATTGATATTATTGAATGTTGTCATTCGATGAATGCGCTAGTCATTCAATCGAATCGCAGATAGAACCAGATGGCTGCGACATATAAAATTGCCATAGATGTAAATTTGCTGCAAAGTCCAAAGTAGGTAGAAATATCTAATTTATCAGCTTTTCTACCAAAACTTGTTTGACGAATGTGATCCTTTTATGGTGAATTAATTTAATTCCGTTACTAAAGTTTGACGAATTCTCATAAAATATTGCGCAATAGCTTTGTCCACACTGTGCCTTTTTTTGTTCATCAAGGGCATGCGTTCGCAGTCAACAGCGAACGTGAGCCGTGAGGCATACCCGAGACGCATGCCCGCTGACCGTATCCAAAACTTTCGCTTTGTTCTTTATTGACAATGTTGGCGTTGCGTTCGTTGACGCATTCAATTATTGAATGCGCCAATACGAAAGTTGAATGAAAGAAGATGACGAAAATTGAAGACGAAAGTGCACAGTGTGGACATAGCTAATGGAAAGCCGGGTGATTAATAAAACTAAAACTTAATTTTATGAACAAAGGTAATAAATAAGGAAAGATGATTTATTGAATAATAATCATGACTTTTATTAATATTTAACAAATAAATAATAATAGATTATCGTAAACGGGGTAATCTATTTGTGAAATTAAAAGTGTAAGTCTACGACCTACGTTTACAGCCTTCAGATGCTATGATATTAAGTATACATTAATGAGTAGGCTCATGTGGTAGGTGGATACTCTATAGTCTATATACTATGGGTTTTACTTGAGTCATTCAATAATAATAAATGATCAAACGTACTTACCAAGTGAAGTTCGATCATTATTATATGAGTCGCTTCATTCGAAGATATATAATTAACCAAAAGTAGTACCTTTGCTTATCTGCTAGGCAATCGCGTTTTTTTAAAAGATGTATGTGGGTATTTGAAATGTTACCCGCTCGTGACGGTCACTCGACGTTCCGGCGTGCTTCATTATGTTTAGAGAGAGGTAATGCAAAAAATCTTTCTTTCTTTCTTTGGGTACTGCAGCAAACATAGTTTCGTGCAGACTGGGTGGGAGGGAGATTATATCTTCGAATGAAGCGACTCATATAATAATGATCGAACTTCACTTGGTAAGTTCGTTTGATCATTTATTATATTTCTTCGCTTCATTCTTCGATATATAATTAACCAAAAGTAGATTTTCAGAGTAACGAAAGAAAGATTTTTTTTTGTTGATGAAATACAATATTAATTATGAATAGTTACCATTATATTCGAGAAAGAATTATAAATAATAATAATAGTCAGTAGAAACGAAACGTAAGAGACCTCTATGGTTTGTGATTCAAATGATAACATACTGGGATCATGGTGATTATTTAACTGATTCAGAGAAACTTTGTTCGTCGATAAAATTATGGTTAAGGAAAATAGCGAAAGTATTGGAGTCGCTAGTCCCGACTCCTGCCTGTCGACTGTCGTCTTACTGATAGTGTCCAGTATCAATCCCCGTGTCGACGCCGCGCCGCTTTCGCACAACACCTGCTTTATCCAGCGGCTAACCGACTGTGAGGTGGCTGTTCTGTGCAGAGCGTTAATCGTTAGCAATAATAACCCGTACTGTAGCATTACCCTATTTAATATAATCTTGAATAACTATCGCAGGGCGTAATAACTTAAATATTATATCTTCTTCTTCTTTTTTTGACGTGACAACGTCTTATAATTCGATATGGGCTGCGCGCACGAAAAAACATGACGCAATATGCGGCGTTACCTCGCTGATCGCTCGGAAGGCGTTCCAATATAAAGCCTAGTATCCACTTGAGCGGCTCGGCCAAATGAGCCCGCTCATTTGGCCGAGCCGTTCAAGTGGAGACGCCTGAGCACGCTCGAACTCGCACGAATGAGCGGCTCATTCGCCCGAGCATGCTCAAGTGGATACTAGGCTTAAGGCTGTATAGACGTCATACGCCTAATACTGGTCCAATCCGTTCTGTAGGGTTACCCTGGGACGCAAATCCCTCTGGCGTAATAATAAATAAAACAACCAGTGAGTGTCAGCGAAAAGACGAAAATTTATTCCATTGAATTACATAATATACCAAATGTTGTCGGGTAAGCGATAGCGCGATCTAGAGGCCTAACAGCGACATCTGTTATCAAATCGCGGAACTAAATTTACTTATAAAATATTATGAAGTTTACAAATCTCAACAAAGGTAGTTGTCACGTTCAACTATAGTCAGTAAACCGACTTTACAGACAACCGATTTTTCTTTCATAAAAAAGAGTTACATAATTTAATAACATCCGATCACGCCCGGGAGTTTATGTCTTTGTAATATAAATTTCGATACCGCTATTTAAAACCGTAATTTTTTATTTTGCCGAGTTTTATCAGGCAGAAAGTTTTAAGTCAATTATCAGTATTCAGCTGTAGTTACAGAGTGCAAGAAAAAAACAACTAATTTATAAGTGGATCCCGGGTACTAGGTATGGGCTAGGATATTTACCGGAAAGTTTCTTTCGAAAGACGCTTCACACATTCATCTGACCCAATGTCACCAACCCATAATGTCAACATTGTTCATAAGCAATGACAGTGCACAGTGATGGCTGTAAAAGATATCGTATTACAGCCATTGCCAAATTGTTTGGCTAAGGTTTCGATGGAGCGGACGAAGATCTCTGTAATAAGTCTATTAACTTATAAGATTGAAGAGAGTAATTATATATCTAAAATCTAAGTCGAAGTAAAGTATTTTAGAATAAATTTTAAGGAGTCTGCTGCTTTAACTGAGTCCGGCTCTGTGGTCGTCGATAATGTGATTATTGCATATTAATATGATTGAAAGTCGAGAATATTGTATTCTCGGTCCATCAGGCTGAATATTTTAACAATTATTATTCAAGAATAAGTGTGATTCTGTTATCGTATTTATCATTGCATATTTTATTTAGTATTAAATATTTTAATCGCTGAAAACCAGTCGCATTCCGCGGCGGGAGTCAGGAATCAGGATATGAAGGTGTCAAAAACACCTATCAGTTGAGCTAGCTCACGAATTGCGTGAGCTTGTCACGGTGTGCGAGGTTTTTTTTTTTTTTTTATTTATTTTAAGGGATTTTGTGCAAAAAGACGATGTCAATCCCATCGTACCTTATACTAAATATAACAAATTAATTTACAATAATTCTAAATTATAGTTAAAATTATATAGCATTGAACTCCTCTGAAACGGCTCTACCGATTTTCGTGAATCTAAGCGAGCATATCGGCTAGGGTTGAGAATCGGACAACATCTACTCTTTTATCTTTATATTGATAAGTGTATTAATTTGTTGAATAAATAATAGTAAATTGGTACAACTCGAGACTGACGGCGACCATTGTTTGTGCGACGGGATAGCAATCATGGACTTTGCCATGGTGACATACTTATTTAGTCACTTCAATAAAATAATAATATGGGCGAAATACTTTATATGGCAAAAACAACGTTTGCCGGGACAGCTAGTTATGTTAAAATAATATATATTATAAACGTTAAGACTTAAATATTTACATATTTGTTGTGGATTTAATACACCCATGGCACTATTAACAATAAAACGTAAACAAAAAAAGGGGCGCCTGGGGCTGAAGAATTGTCGCCTAGAACACTGATATTGTTAAATTAAAGCGTGGTAAGTCTAGTAGTGATAAAGCCTGCACTGGTCTGGTTTTCTTCTTTATATTTTTGGTGAAAAAAAATGTTAGCGCATCTGATAGTCTGTACGTCTAGACTTAAGGCTCTAAAGAAGTTCCCTAAATATTATTATTATTTTTCATGCGGGCCGCAAACATTTTTGGTCTTGGTGTCGCGGGCCGCAACAAACATTTTTAGGTTTAAAAAATATCGTTTTTCAAAATTAACGATTTGCAAGTGAAAAAGACTTCCACGTTGACTGTATACTATTTATTTTGCCCGTGGGCGTGAATTTCAAAATGGTTTGACATCACGCGGACTACAAATAAAGTCCCGGTGGCCCGCATGCGGCCCGCGGGGCGCGGGTTGGGGATAGCTGTATTAAGCCCACAATAATTATATAATTATTATCATAGCAACATCTATTAAATACATATAAAATAACTGTCAGCACTACTGCTGCGGAACACCGCAACAGAGCGTTAAGTCGCCTCAACGCTCTTTGACATCGAAGGGGGTTGATTGTAGCGGTACAGTACTAGCGGCGCCAGCCGAAGGCTACCAGCTCTAAACTCCCCCCCCCCCTCCTTTTGAAGGGTAGCGGGAAGGGTTGCCAGAGCCCAAAAGGTACCCGATTGATGGGATGTACTAATTTGTCTCTGAGAACAAATACTGGAATTATCCAGCGAAACAATAATAATCTCGGTCTGATATTGAGACAAGACTTATCGAGTCTGAGTGTTATAGGTTTCCGTTACGAAGTTGTCTTGTCTGGTAATATATTATCTGATAAGTCTGATAATAATTAATATCGAGATAAGTCAGATACTGTTGATAAGTCTGATAATATCGAGACTTTGTCAGGTGAAATCTATAATGATAATAATAATTGATCGAAATGGGATCGATCTGCAACACTTATTATCAGGAATGTTTTATAAGCAGTAGCTTATCTTAATCGTTTTTAGGATCATTTAAAACCCTAATCTGGCGAATCCAACAAGGGCTCACCTAACGTCAGTAGGAGCCCTGGATCTATCCGGATCTGGTCCGGTTCTATCGGTGCCGGCACTCAGAATCGACCGTTGGCACCTGGTTTAGGAGTGGGAAAATTTCGGGTTCATTCGTAACCTGATCGACCCGTATATCGGTCACTTCTAGTGATATTTCTCCGATTGTCTGGTCTTAGGCTTCTTACAGACGAACGGCACGTGTCGGCGGCACGTGTCGGCGGCAGTCGACGGCAGTCGGCGGCACGTGTCGGCGGCAGTCGACCGCAGACGACGGCACGTGCCGGCGGCAGTCGGCGGCAGTCGACGGCAGCCGACGGCAGCCTTTGACAATTTATGACGCTTAAAGGGGGCCTACCACGACCTTTCCTAAAACTATCATGTTTCTAGAAAACTTTGTTGTAAGATTACAACAACATTACCGTACTCATTTTTTAAATATAATTTTACTAAAAAACAGTAAAAAATGCAAAACAATGTTAAATCCGCTGTGAAATATCAACATTTTAAGATCGCTAGCTTGACGTTAAAGTAATAAATTCTTATCTTTCAAACGATGTCGGTTAGTAGAGGTGGTGGTAGGCATAAACCTAGAAAGCATAGACCAACAAAGAGTGAGAGAGGGTCCCGTTTTTACCCTTTGGGTACGGAACCCTAAAAATGGAAAGGGGGTGTAAGGGTATTATGATATGTAATTAATTTAAGGATAAATAATATACTATGTGTGTCGTTTACTTTCAACTTTATATTTGCATTTCTATTAATGTAAGGGCTGATATGTCAGATAGCTTTTGCCTGAGTAATAAGTAAGTAACTTTATAATGTGTATATTATTTATCCTTATAAGAACCTCATGTCATAACATATCCGACGATATAAATCACCCCAAACGAAAATATTGTGTATCTAATTTTCAATCGTCACCTTTTTTTCGACAAATTAAATATACGATACCTAATTTGAATTACAAAATCTGTCAAATTTGCTATTTATTTCTCATAGAAACGCAGGGAAAAATAACTTGAACGGACTATACTATCGATAGTAAAAGATACATCACTAGCACACGCACACATTGACAAATCAAAAATTGTCACGCATTTTCGGGTTGTCAGGTGGTCTATACGACAGTATAATATATCGTAAGTCTATGGTGGTAGGCCCCCAGTTGTGACGTACCCCCGCAAGGTAAGCGTCCACAGGTCGGTATCGTACGCAACGGACATCTCGCATCAAACGGATATTTTTTTCACAGTACGTCCGCTGAATCGGTAGTGTACGGATTACCGATTAGCCTAGTAAATGAATGCTCAAAAGGAGGGTATGGAGGGAAAAGTCGAAAGCAAAAATTTTGACTTGGGAACTTTGTTTGGACTAATTTGAAGATAAGCATACTAGCTAGTCGGTAATCCGTACGCTGCCGATGCAGTGGACGTACTGTAAAAAAAATATCCGTCTGATGCGAAACGTCCGTTGCGTACTATACCGACCTGTGGACGCTTACCTTTACGCGTTACGTCACAACTGCAAGCGTTATAAGCTGTCGACGGCTGCCATCAACTGCCGCCGACACGTGCCGCCGACTGTCGTCGACTGCCGCCGACACGTGCCGTCGTCTGCCGTCGACTGCCGCCGACGCGTGCCGCCGACACGTGCCGTTCGTCTGTAAGCACGCTAAGTAACCTAAAAAAATAAATATTGGGGTAGCTTGATTGCTCGTTATAATCGACTTATTTGTCGATAAAATATGTTACAAAAAATTATTGAGGGTAGTAACTATCACGTTACGTAGATATTAAGTAAGTTTCGTTATACACTCGCGGTGTATCCCGAATCCCAACATTGGTGCAAAATTTATTTAATAATAATAATTATATACCGGCAGACATATAAATTATAATCGTAGTTATATATTTAGAACAAAAGGATCGCGCGGGACGCGCATTGGTTGTTAACTGATGAGACTCTCAGTCAATCTAGTTATTAGCTCGAAAGAGCTGTTCTCTATAAAACGGAAAAGATATTAACATTATAATAATAATTTTGTAGTTCTATTTATAGAACAAAGAGCGCGGGAAAACGCGCGGTAGTTGCTAATTTTTATTTTTAAACATTGTCGGAGACTCGTATTCAATCCATACATTATGTTGATTTAAAAAATATCAATATATTTTAAATTTAAATAGTAATTAACTCGCAGTTAATACCCTCAAACCAGCCAACATATTATACTTTTTAGATAAAACATCGTCAGAGACTCGCAGTAATCCACACATTATGGCGGTTTATAAAATAACTCGCTATTAACCCCCAAACCGGCCAACGTGTAGTTCTATTTATAGAACAGATAAAAAATCGTCAGAGACTCGCAGTCAATTCCGATGCATATAAATTGTGTTCAGAGACCCGCGGTCAATCCACACATTATGGCGGTTTATAAAATAACTTAATATATTTAAACACTTGTAGTAATTAACTTGCAGTTATTTCCCATAATCGGGCAAACATATAGTTCTATTTATAGAATAGGTAAAACATCGTCAGAGATCCGCAATCAATTCCGACGGATATAGAATATAGATTGTGTAAAAGGACTCGCGGTCCAAACACACTGTACTTATTGACTCACAGTTGCAGTACATACCGGTTAATTAAATAATTGCAGTAATCACCTGCAGTTGTTTCCCTTAATCCTTCGATCGGGGATTCCTGGAAATGCTATTGTATTCTATTGTTGTCGCAATCACCGGTGCTCGTGCGGGGCTTGATGAGTTGATCCGGCAAACATATTATACTTCCATAATTCTATTTATAGAACAGATAAAGCATACTTAATACTATAGATTGTGTATTAAGACTCGTAGTCCAAACATATTGTACGTTTAATGACTCGCGGTCGCTGTACATGCCGGTTAGTATTGAATATAATTGGCTCGTCTTGGCCTCGGTAGTGCTTGCCGTTTATTTAAGTATTTAATAGTACTTACATGTATTTTCTTGTTACACAATAAAATAACACTGTCTTTAGTTACTTACAAGTTACAACACTGACTCAATCATCTTAATAATAATAGCCAGCTGCGCTTTGGCATGGTTACTAAGTATACGTGCTCGCGTTGCCTCGCGTTAACAAAGAATGAAGCACGCCGGAACGTCGAGTGACCGTCACGAGCGGGTAACATTTCAAATACCCACATACGTCTTTTAAAAAAACGCGATTGCCTAGCAGATAAGCAAAGGTACTACTTTTGGTTAATTATATATCGAAGAATGAAGCGAAGAAATATAATTGACATTATTGTTGAGCCAAAATTCTAAAAGTTGCGACGCCCTTACTAGCTTTAAAAATTTATGATTTTTGACCGACTTCCAAAAAGGAGGAGGTTCGGCTGTATGTATCTTTTTTTTTTAATGTATGTTCAACGATTACTCAGCCGTTTGTGGTCCGATTTTCAAAATTATTTTAGTGTTGTATAGGGTTTAACTCGAATTTGGTACCATGTTCACGATCCTTGAGGAATTAAGGGGACTCCTTGAAAGGAGAACCGGCAAAAATTTATGAAGTGTGGTACCCGGCCCAATAGACATAATTTATATCTGGTTTGAAAGGTATTCTTATTCTTACCAATGTCTACTAGGGCGCTTGTCGCTATTCGCTGTGGGAGCAAAGCTGTACTCGGTCGAGTTAACTCCGTACCTGGCGGCCATATATATAGCATCGCCGCCAGGTACGGACTTAACTCGACCGAGTTGTCATTTGAGAGAGACATTTTGTCGTTATTGATTGTGGTAATGCTTATTATATATTATTTACAGTATTTACTTTTATGCACATTATTATTATTATTAATAGTTATATTATAATGTTATAATTATTGTAATAATTGATATTATTACATTATTATTACTAATTATCTTCTTCTTATATATAAAAATGGATTTTCAAATGTGTTAGTCGCGCTAAAACTCGAAAACGGCTGAACGGATTGGGCTGATTTTAGTATACTGGACTTTTGGACTGTATCTCAGGAACTACTGGTCCGATTAAAAAAAAAACTTAAAGTGTTAGATAGCCCATTTATCGAGGAAGGCTATAGGCTATATTTTATCATGCTAAGACTAATAGGAGCGAAGAAATAGAGGAAAATGTGGAAAAAACGGGGAAAATTATTTGAAAGGGCTTATTTGAACGCGCTAATCTCAGGAACGACTGGTCCGATTTAAAAATATTCTTACAGTGTTAGATAGCCCATTTATAGAGGAAGGCTATAGGCTATATTTTAACACGCTAAGACTTATAGGAGCGAAGACATAGAGGAAAATGTGGAAAAACGGGGGGAAATTATTTGAAAGGGCTTATCTCACGAACTACTGGAGCATTTTTTCTGTTATTTGGCACAGTTAAGAAGTAGACCACGTGAAGGATCAAAGGCTATTTTTTGTTTGTGAAATATCTAATTTACGCGGGCGAAGCCGCACGGAACGTCTAGTTATTATATTTTTTCTATGAAATCTGTTGTTTTCATATCAGTATATCTCCGAACCCACAAAGATTTGGATCAAGTCATCTAAGAAAACATTGTTGGCCATGGCAATACCTTTCTAACGACACTACTGCCATTGCTATTGGAGCGGGTACCAAATTGCCGGTTCTCCTTTGTATGGAAACATATAGTGATTTCAATTTTTTCTGAAGCATTCGAGGTAAATGCTACCAAAAAGTAAGACTTCGCACCAGGTTATACCCTGGATCCGAAGGTACCGAACAGAACCATTGAATGCTTACAGTTACAAGTTCGGGGATTTCGGCGTTGTTTAAACAACTGAAAGCATAAGCCAACACATCAATTTGATTGATCATCATCATCACAACCATAATTACACCATGGGTCATCACACTATGACCCAATCATTGGTACTTTTCGTGATATTTTGCATCGAAGCAGATGTTTTTGATGATGATTTCGCTGTTTGTGGACCGATTTTCAAAATTGTCGTATTGTTGTTTAGGATATAATCATAATTTTGTATAACAATTATGAAAGTGGTGAGCTGATGATAGGATCTATGAGCAATCGAGGGAAATCCTTGAAATTTATCAAAACACTCATAGTAGTTAAAATGTTGTTTCTAGTAAGTTAAACATATTATTATGTTACGAATAAGAGAAATTTCATCCGAAGGTGTCTCTTGGTCCAAAGGCACTGAACAGAACTCCAGAACCTTTAAAGATAAAAGTTTGGAATTTGCAGCATCGCTTAGATAATTGCAAGCATTTACCACAAATTTATTTCGCTTACAGTAATATAATGTGAATAGTTAAAATTCTTATTGGTTATTTACGCATAAAGCCTTATTTTGTCGATAGCTAAAAAGAGTGAAATTATTATTTTTAACAAAAAAATTAAAACCGACTTCCAAGGTAAAAACAATAGTCATATGAACTAAAAAGTATTAAATAATTCGTACTCTTTAATAATGCTTTTTTTAGAATTCGTCTAAATCTCAACTATTTCTGTACATACTACAGTCTTCATTACTTTAAAGTGGGTACCAGTACCAAAATTTTCAGATATGACATGACATTACTGAACTCACGATTAAATTAGCTGGTACCGACTTCAAAATAATAAAGTATGTAGGTGCAGAAATAGTTGAGATTTTGCCCTGATGGCGGCCTCCCCAAGATGGCAGACAGGCTATTTGAAATGGGTACCAAATGAAAGGGTTTGCTGTCAGGAATACGAAAAAAACAGTCAGATGACTTAAATCCAACATGGCGGACATCCAAGATAGCGGATTGGCTTAGTGCGTGCTAAAAGCGTTTTTTTTTTAGTTTTTTGAACTATTAATAGTTTTGAACAACCAAACACTTTCGACGTTAGTTTTTATAAAATTGCCATTTTTAGTTTTGTACCAAGACCGCACCAAAAAATCGAATAACAACGAATAGCAGTTAAACCAGGAACAGTATTATCAAAATGTACTCAACAAAGTATGTTTTGGCAATTATAGCAATGTTTCGATTATGCAATAATTTGTTCAATTACACAAGGAAGGGTTATCACACTTATTAAAATAAAAATATAATTAGCTCAAGAAAGTTTCCAGTGGGTGTGCTGAAGCGTGCGAAAAAATGTGATCGATGTGTGATTGGGGTTAAATGTGGGTTACGACGTAATTGGGTATGATACAAACGTCGCTCGCACGGAGCCGCGGCGTGCTGCCTAGGCAGTTTACAGACTGACTGCAGTTTCTTTAAATTTTAAATTTCGAAATTCTTTTTTCAAAAGAGAGAAACTAACATTTTCATATATTGCATTTTTTATCTCGATATTTGAAATTTGGTATAGATTTTTTTAAAAGAGGAAATTTTAAATATTCAAATTCTAAAAATGATTTTTTCGGACAAAGACATTTTGATCATCTCGTTCTTTTATTTCATTCGAGACCGCAACTTCTCGCAAAATTATCCTAACTAACATCGTTTGGCGCAATCATATAAGTACTATTTTATATATCTTTTAAATATTCAACATCTATGTCATAAGAATCGGTTCAGCGATTTAAGCGTAAAGAGGTAATAAATAGGAAAAAATTATCGCATTTAAATTATTTGCACGAAATACAGTGATTCAGGTAACAATTTTAACTTTTGAAAGCTTGCTCAAAAATAGCGCGTTGATGTCTTTTTTAGCGCCATACATAAGAAATTCTAAACCAACATTTTAATAGATTTTAACAGTCACGGAGCGAGGCCTTGATTTGAAGTATTTAAAAAAAATAGCTTTTTTATTCAATGGTTATTGTCGGTAATAGAAATCAGCTGGTGTAGACCGGCCAGCGTGGAGCACGACAAAGTGGCGTGCCGCGTGCCTATTTGCCGTACAGATTCAATCAGTGCATACTCCTTGTTTGTATCGCTTTATTTATAAACAACGAACAATAAAAAGGTTATCGACGATGTAGAACATACCCTTTAGGTTAATAGGTCGACATAGTTTAATTATATAGACGCAATAAAAAATATCACTTCCACGTGCTATTTTTAGATTTGTACAAGCGTCATGTTTGTATGTATGTATCCATGACCCGGGTTCAGACGAGCGCGTTGTCTGTCGGCCGCAGGGCGCGAGGTGGCGCGAGGTGGCGAGAGGGCATGGACCCTGAAGTGAACTACAGTCTGAAGACTGTCGCTATGCGCGTCGCATTCACTGTAATATGTTCGAGTTTACCGCTTGCCCAACTGTGTTAGTAGAATTATTTGAGTCTTTGTTTTATGTGTGTATCCAATATCCTTATACTAATATTATAAATGGGAAAGTGTGTCTGTTTGGCCTGTCTATCTTTAACCTCTTCACGCCCATATCGCTTAACTTTGGTATGGAGATACTTTGAGTCCCAGGAAAGGACATAGGATACTTTTTATCCCGGAAAATGTACGGTTCCCGCGCGATAAACGAGTTTTGGCGCAACGGAGATGCGGGCGTCATCCAGTAATTTTATACTTAATATTATACTGTATTCTGTAAACGCTCTAGAGTGGAATCTAAAATGCTTACTGTAAGCATTTTAGGTTCTCCTCTTAACCGTAAGATCTTTTCTTGGTTAATGACATTGAGTGTAAACCTATTGTAAACCTATTGTTGGGTAGGTTTAGGAACACTGTTGGGGTTTTAGTGGGTAGTCCCGGCTCCCGGGTGCGTCTTCCGTCCGCCCCGGGGAGTCCCACATACCTCGGTGGTCCTCCCCAGGCCCCGAGGATGCGTAAATGCATTCCCCCAACGCAAAAAAAAAAGGTTTTTTAAAAGTTAGATTTCTTTTTAAAATAAATGGTACCTATTTAAAAGAACTCGTTGAACTATTGATAGCAATACAAAACCACAATAATTATTTTTAACAAAAAAATTGAAACCGACTTCCAATAGTCATATGAACTAAAAATTATTAAATAATTCGTACTCTATAATAGTGCCTTTTTCAGAATTCGTCTAAATCTCAACTATTTCTGTACCTACATACTTCATTATCTTGAAGTCGGTACCAGCTAATTTAGACAAATTTTTTGGGTCCTTGGTTTTGGCGCCCCTGAAGATGGCGACTTGGTGCCCCTAGAGGATGGCGCCCGTGTGCATTGCACACATTGCATATAATATATGTAACAATAATATATGTAACAATAATTGTAATGACGTTTATTAGCTATACTAGTCATGTATTGTCATCACAACTCAGAGCGTGTGCAATTTCATCCTAATCGAAGAATGGGAAGTTCTAATCTGATACGTGTTTGCTGTTTGATAAGAACCGGACTGGATCGAAGTTTCATTATTGTAGGATTAAAATAGCAGAAAAGGGGCACTAGTAAAAATAAATTGAACGTAAATAACTCGATCGATCAGTATCAATAAGTGCTCTTATTAGCTGGTCATTCGGGTCGCTGGTCTGCTCGGTAACAGATAAAAAAAACTATTAATTAGCTGTATTCTGCAGATTTATTGGCCAGGATTTCAACACTACTATGGTAGTTAGCCACTACACCTACCTACTATTTATTTCTAGACGAGTACAAAATATAAGTTATACAAATATGTATTATGTTTCGTTTTTGACCGAGTTTTTTACAATGAGTGAGCTATTCTTAATCATATTGTATTTGATTGTTTCGACTGCGAAGTAAGATGTATGATTTAACATATTACGACTCGCAGATTCGATTTAATGCGTCCGTGAGAACGAGCGATTAGGTCGCTAGTCGCTACACCGCGCGAGATCTCAAGCAATTATTATTAATGTATTTATTTATTTATTTTATTTCTTTATTTAACTCAGGCATCTTGGCCCATTATACTAACACTAACACTAAATACGTTTTGTCTGCGACGTGGGGCGCGACGTGTTCGGAAGTCGTCCTCGGAACCTCCTGTAGACGACTCCAATCGGCCAGAACTCGTCCTTCTCGAAGGTCGGTAGATGATACGTCGGGACTCTCACCACAAAGGAGCTAAAATTCACTTTGTGGCGGGACTCCAAGCGCTCGACCCTCAAGACGAAGTGGGTCTTGCTCCTGATGTAGTCCACGACCTGCTCGACCGTCGTAGACAAGTGCAGTCGTGAACAGTGTATGCATTTAATAGTGGCGCGGTCACGCAGACGTCCATACTTACTAATATTATAAATGCGACAGAGTGTCTGTCCGTCTGTCGGTTACCTCTTCACGCCCAAACCGCTGAACCGATTTTGCTGTTTCGTATGGACTTACTTCGAGTCCCGGGAAAGGACATATAATACTTTTTATCCCGGAAAAATGTACGGTTCGCGCGCGATTAACGATTGTTGGAGCAACGAAGTTGCGGGCGTCATCCATAGGCGTCATCTAGTAGAGGACCTATACATATTATAAATCGAGCGTGAACCTAATGCCGCAGCCGCATATGCGTAGTGCTTCGCGCTAAAAACGATACTATTGGACGATCTGCGTGTATCGTCCAATAGTATCGTCTCATGGCACGAAGCTTCGGACGATAGACGCAGGTGCGGCCGGGCCGTAATGGCTGGTTTACACGTATTAAGTAGATAAGTAGATAACTAAATTTTAACTTAATTTTAAGTTACTTAATTGCATGTAAACACACAATTTTGTATAGCAAGTTAAAATTTAGTGCTACTAAATTATAACTTGCTACTTGCTACTAAATTGTGTGTTTACATGCAATTAAGTAACTTAAAATTAAGTTAAAATTAGTTATCTACTTATCTACTTAATACGTGTAAACCAGCCTTAAGTGACATGGCGCTTGTGAAGCTTGTGCTTCACTGTCGAATGCGATTTAAGTACGAAGATCAATTTAAATCAATCGTAAAGGATTAAAATGTATTCGCGCTGGGTCGAACGCAGTCAAAGATTTTCGCATTATTCTCGGCAATAAGTTTCGGCGTTTGATTTTTGTTTCTCAGTTTAGCATAATGAGATAAAAACCTTGTAAATAAGTAGGTTGACGTAAGTTAGCGAGTTTTAAATTCGCATTTTTGGACTGTCTTTATGGAAATAGCTCATTTTAATTGGAAAGCGGAGGCGCGAACATTTTTCACGCCGCAGAAAAATTTCCAAATTACTATGCACTGAATAATGAGAGAAGGGTAGTAGGTACTCAAAACATGGAATATTTTAAATCAAATGTTTAGTGATTGATATATTCCCCGGGATACCTGGTGAATAAAAAAAATATGGCGCTACATTTTTATTCTGACCCTGAATCTAATTTACCATCAGTATAAAACAATATTGTCTGGGTGAAAAGAGAATTCATGTTTCTTAATTTTATTTTTCATTAAAAAAAATATCGCGTCATTTCTATGATAATTCTCAACCACCAATTTCACTGCAGTTATAAAATCATCTTAATTCTGGGTAAAAGAGCCTTCCTGTATTTTCTTTCTATCCCTGTTTCGTGTGGGTTGATCAGAGAGTGACACACAATTTTTACATGGCGAAATTATCGTGCATTTATTAAAAATCACACAATATGAATCAGAGGGTCAGTATCCGGTTAGAAGATCCATAGTAAATATATAGTGATTTTCATCTTATATGGCTATACGAGATCCTACGATTCGTCATCAGGCCTCATCACTCATCATAATATACTTACGAGTGAATCAAAAGATTTGGGTAAAGATTAGATTACACATTCAATGTAAGCCGGATAGTAGTTACAAAACTTATGTATCTTTTACACAATATAATGTAAAAAAAAATATATGACGCCCGCAACTCCGTTGCGCCAAAATTCGTTTATTACGCGGGAGCCGCCCGTTTTTTCCAGGACACAAAGTATTTCCATATCAAAGTAATTACATACATTTCAGCAAAATCGGTTCAACGGTTGGGACGTGAAGTGGTAACAGACAGACAGACAGATGCGTTTTCGCACTTATAATATTAGTATGGATATGGATTTTATACCGGCATCGGCCTTAAGCATCATTTTATGCTGCACATTCGAATGTTCTAGAAAAGAAGCTGCAGGTTTTGATATCCGGTAGTCGTTTGAGGAAATCGATTATTAGTTTTATTTGAACACTAGCTGTCCCGGTGAACTT
The DNA here is from genome assembly GCA_963422495.1 of Polyommatus iphigenia. Classification (NCBI taxonomy): domain Eukaryota; kingdom Metazoa; phylum Arthropoda; class Insecta; order Lepidoptera; family Lycaenidae; genus Polyommatus; species Polyommatus iphigenia. The sequence goes on from OY730189.1 coordinate 15,665,182, forward strand.
CGTGTCACTTTAAAACCTTCCCTGGACTTCTACGAAAATTTTAAGACTAAAATCAGCCCAATCCGTCAGCCGTTTTCGAGTTTTAGCGCGACTAACACATTTGAAAATCCATTTTTATGTATAACGCTAGCTATCCCGGTGAGTTCACCGGGATAGCTAGCGTTAGTCCAGGGAAGGTTTTAAAGTGACACGAAGTTTCGTGTCACTTTAAAACCTTCCCTGGACTTCTACGAATATTTTAAGACTATAATCAGCCCAATCCGTTCAGCCGTTTTCGAGTTTTAGCGCGACTAACACATTTAAAAATCCATTTTTATATATAAGACTAGCTGTCCCGGTGAACTTCGTGTCACTTTAAAACCTTCCCTGGACTTTACGAATATTTTAAGACTAAAATCAGCCCAATCCGTTCAGCCGTTTTCGAGTTTTAGCGCAACTAACACATTTGAAAATCCATTTTTATATATAAGACTAGCTGTCCCGGTGAGCTTCGTGTCACATTAAAACCTTCCCTGGACTTCTACGAATGTTTTAAGACTAAAATCAGCCCAATCCGTTCAGCCGTTTTCGAGTTTTAGCGCGACTAAGACATTTGAAAATCCATTTTTATATAGGTATAAGACTAGCTGTCCCGGTGAACTTCGCGTCACATTAAAACCTTCCCTGGACTTCTACGAATGTTTTAAGACTAAAATCAGCCCAATCCGTTCAGCCGTTTTCGAGTTTTAGCGCGACTAACACATTTGAAAATCAATTTTTATATATAAGATTTTGTGGATTATAATATTTTAATTATATTTCATTTATGAAATAGTAATCTCACTTTATATAACTTTAAATACATACTTTCAGCTTTTATTTTCAACAAAACTTTTGAAACTATACTATACTTACTGTAAAATGTTAACTATTTTTTTTCTCGCTAATTTTAGCCTTATTTTTTTCAGGTACGTTCGAGCATTGTAAAGAAGGTTACAAAAGTTAAGGTAGGTACCTACCTTAAAAACAAGTAGAGGTAGGTGAGACCTCAAATTAAGATCCCAGGCCTCAAATTAAGATTCCGACACGAATGTGAAGTCAATTAGTAATGATGACTAAATTTAAGAGAATAGAGGCCCAAATATATTATTTTAACTGTATGAGGAGTGAGGAACTTTCGGTCCTCAACTTTTAAAACGATATAAGTAAATTAAAAATATTTGGAATCCATTGAAGGCAATTATTCTGATATTATGCTTATTTTCTCCTTTTGTTGTTGCAACATGTAAATTGTAAATATTTCACGAACTTTTGTTGTTCTTCCCATATTCAATCCAACTTAAAATTCTAAATCAACAAAATGCTAAATCTTAGCATTTTTAACATAGATCAGAGATGTATTTTAATAAAATGGGATTTAGCAATACAAATGTAGCAGAGGACGAGAGAGGTCGTCACCCCTCTGATAATATCTATAGCACCCGAGCTTAAGGCCGTCCCCCGAGCAAACGACCTTGGCCATACATTTGCCGCGTTGCCGAGATCGTGCCAAAACCCTATTATTTTTACTTATCTTAGTTCAAAATTGTCCTAAAAAAATTTAAAACGGGGAATATGTAGTTTATGATATTGTCGATCTATTCGCGTGAGTTTCAAATAAAAATAATTTGTAAATGCTAAGGAGATGCTGAATGTATGCTTGAATTTTAATAAATTGGCATTACTTTGGAAGCTGATATCATGAGTATAATAAACAAAAATAGAAAATTTAAAACGGGGAAAGGAATGTTGATATACTGAAGATTATTACTGTATTTTTATTATAACTTTGTAGCTTTTAGATTAAGAGTTTATAAGGCTTTAAATACGGTCAATTACGGAATCTCCGGAGGGAACGCCCTTAAGGAGGCTTCTATTAATATTAACGAGATTCTTACCCGACAAGAAGGGTGTTTACACAGGATACGACTGATCGTGAGCCGTGACGTCAGCCATGTCACATAAGTCACAGTAACACACCAATTTTCTTTTTCACGATACTATTTATTTCTAATAATTAATATTTGAGATATTATTATATTTATTTGCTGTATTTTCAAATAATATATGGGTGGTTCTCCAAAATTTGGTTAACTTGGTGTTAGCAACGATTTTCACATATTTATATTTCTTTCCTCAAATATTTGGTAATATTAAACGGTATTATTACGTCTGTTTAACTTGGTCACTTTATTTTGATATACTTAAGATTATTATTACGAAAAAAAAATTAAAATTGCAGTGGTACGTATAATATTGTATAAGTAGTAATCTACAAAGATAGGCATAGTATATACTTAATGGTAACTTATTAAAGTTATCTTACATAAGGAAATGCACAGTTTTATTTCAATTTCGAAGTTTTTATAAGCAGCGTCTGTAGAAAAAGATATTAAAGGTATTTGGTACCCGTGATAATAAGGTAATAATACTTAATACTTATTTTTGTTAATTAACTTCAATTTGTTTAAATAACTTCAAATTTAATTCTATAAATAATCATGAAGCCTAAGCATAAACATCGCGGCCAAAAATTTTGTTTTTTTATAGTTTTAAGTACATTTAAATTAGTTGTTAAGTTTAATTTTATGGTTTGACGTCATATTTTCAACAAACAGTTAATTATTCATTATAGCTTTAGTATATGAATATTAATGAGTTTATTTCTAACATATCAAGTTCCAAAGACGAAAAAACTTAGAAAATAAAACTAGTACAAATTATAAACGGAAAATAAAACTACAAAATACAAAGTGCAACAAAACTAACTTGTGACAAAAATATACGGTGTGAATGAGTCTTCTGTATTGAGTTCACTGTGACAGTAGCAGAGCTGAGAGATCAACTTTTTTTAAACTATTGTATGGGGAAATTAAAAAAAAAATCGCAGGCGCGATTGCCCATACAAGTCACAAAAAATGTTTCTTTCAGCGCTGCTACTTTTACAGTGAACTCTATATAAGGGACACACATACACAGCATAAATTATATAAATATTATGTAAACGACATAATATCAGAGTTTTATTACTGAACAGGTGAGCGATAAATTGATTTTAATGAAATTTCGGTATTAATTTTGCAGATATGTATAATAGGTGTGGTTCAGTTGTAAAGTTTCCACGGTGGAAACATTCCCGTAGTATCACGTACTCGTAATATTTACAAAGTAGAACTTACGGTATGTTATATGTAGGGTCTGCGTAGTGCGTGCATGTTTTAAGGCTTATTAAGTGTGATGAAAAAATCTGTTCGAGTGCGGACCGAATCAAGATTAATAAAAAAATTAAGGATAGGCTACGACGTACGTTTAAAAAAAATGAAACCTTGACCTTAACATAACTAGAAATAAGTAAAAAAACTGTAACCTGACTATGTAAGAATTACAGAATGTTGCAAATAAGCCTATGCCATCAGCTATTGACACCTCAGTTGTTAAAATCGGACCTGTAATTTACTAGCCACGAGCATGTATTAACATAGATATAACATAGACTGCCAAAATCGTTAACCCATCCTTTGGCTTTGCCGTAGTCACGTAAAAACAGCCCATAATAATTCCAAATTGGAGTTTCTCGGGTGACATGCCTTTTGCCTTACCATGCCTCTCATAGTATTATAAATTCATCATACGTCAAAGGTTGCGAGTGGAGTTACGAATGGTGAAATTCCAAACTTCATGCAGATATTAAGCTTGTTTTTTTTTTCATTATCATAATGCGTTTTAAGACACATAGTCAGCCCTGACTTTTATTGATTCTGTAATATTTCACTAACGCCTCAATGGTCTAGTGGTTCAGAGCTCGGAGTTCAGAGTTCCAAGTTTGGGGACAATGCAGGCTGATCACCTGATTGTCTATATAAAATTACTCCTGCGTAACTGGCATTGGTTTCAATGAAATCGGCCACCGTCACCGAAACCGGCGTGGGAGTTAAGAGTTATTATTATTATTAATATTTCACTACAGCAAACAGTTACAATTTCAAGTCCATTTATGCCCTTTAAAATCAATTTTCAAAGTCCTTTAAAACAACAATATGTACATAGTATAAGAACGTGTTCATATTACAACCACTCAGACATCGTGCTCATAGTTATATTTTCTTTTCCTCATTAAAATTAATTTACTCGTGCGAAGGAATTGGGGCATGTAAGTTTTGACGTAAACCAAACGTTGATGACGTAAAACATGATTGCACGGTCAGTGAAATTTAAGTTATCTCTTTTCGAGTTAACAACAGTCATTATTATTATGTGAATAAACATAATATTATTGTAGAAACGAGCTGAGTGTACAAGAACGTGAGAAATGGTTATCAAAGTAAGGATGAGACATTACACACTCGCACTCTACAGAATATTACCTTCTTTATACACTAACTAACATTAGCGTACTGCGTAATGTAGTTTCGAATGTGGAGGGAGTCCTGTGTTAAACAGATCCAGGATATCCCTCCATATACGGCTGAAGGCAAACCGCAGGTGGTTTTAGTGGGTAAGAGTCCCACATACCCCCGGGGTGCTTCAGTAACTGAGGCACATCCCCAACCCAGGGCACCCATGATGGGTTTCCCCTGCGCATAAAAAAGAATACTACAAGATGGTCACTAAATTAAATAAAACTATCTACAATACGTTTATTATTATAAGTAATTACAATACGTTAGCCCTGCCGTAGCAACTTCAGGACAAGTCCGTCTCCATTCCCTGTCAAAAGATTGATCCCAGAAGATTGATCCTGACTAGGTTAGTCAGGATCAATCTTCTGGTTGCGCGCTAATAGTACGGGAGCCCTAGAACAATTTTTTTTTGTGATTACTAACAAGCTAATTTTTTGTGAGTAGCTACATTTTGATAAGACGAACAACATTTTTATTTTCGAAAAATCTCGAAAGTGGTAGCTAACAGAGATAGAAAGGATTTCATACTTTGACTTGATGGTCCTAAAATATGGATTGTTTTATTTGTAGGACGAGGTTACTCTTAAAATATTATTTAACTATTAATCTACCAATATACAAAAAATCTGCTGGTTAGGGTTCCGTTTTAGGGTTCTGTAATCAACAAAACTTGGTTGACTACTGTACCCTAAAACGGAACCCTAACCAGCTGATATTATATAGCTGATATGATTTTTGTATATTGGTAGGTTAATAGTTATATAATTTAAGAGTAACCTTGTCTTACAAATAAAACAATCTATATTTTAGGACCATCAAGTCAAAGTATGAAATCTTTCTATCTCTGTTAGCTACCACTTTCGAGATTTTTCGAAAATAAAAATGTTGTTCGTCTTATCAAAATGTAGCTACTCACAAAAAATTAGCTAGTTAGTAATCACAAAAAAAAATTGTTTTAGGGCTCCCTCACTATAAGGTTTATCGAGATTCAAATGTTTGCAATCCACGCGATTACTTATTAAAGATTGGCCCCAATAGGGCACTAAAGTTGGAGACATTTCAACGCCAAGTTTGGGCCTGTCTTAACGAGATTACTGAGTCTACGATCGTGAGTTTGTTGGGAAAGTGCGCAGCCGGTGCGGTCACCATTGACGTCAGAAGGTGCGTTTCGCAATCCGGTGTTGCAATGTCGGCTAAACGTTGGTAATCATGACTGTACTCATCAACGCAGCTATTCACACGTATGATTATTGCTTGTCTAATACTCGCTAAAGTACTCGCTATAGCAGTTTCTATAGACTACTATAGAGTAACACGCGCAAACATGATGGTTCAGGGATTTTAGGGTGTTCTGTTTCACGTCCAAAAAGCCTGTCCTTCAGTAAAGAAACTTCTTTTAAGTTTCTTGAAAGAAGTCTCGAGCTGACGGAGTAGAGGAAATCCTTCGTGGATATGCGCTTACTTGTATTTTTCTTAATCTCTGAGTTACTTTTCTAATTTCCTGGACTGTGCTAACCTGACACTAATGGCAATTACCAACGAGCCTAACCTAGTAAGTACTCCTGTATCAACTCAGTAAGCACACATTATTGTGCGCAGACGCCTCAAGACGGAACTGTAATCATTCTTCCTGCTTGGCAATGATGTTTAATCGATATGTTAGGTGATTATATAATGTGTTACCGACGTAAAAGCTCGCTTGGTAATCGCGGCACGTACCTTGCAGACGCCAGCCTGACCGCACTAAGTCATGCGCAAACAAGAAAATAAATAATGTAAAACGTGTTGAGACTTACTGTTTAATGGGTAAAACTAAACTAGTTTACTGCTTGGAATAGTTAAAGCTTTAGAAGAAGCAGTCGGACAGGCCGTAGCTTTCCGTAGCAAAATTATCTTTATTTTAAGGACGTAACGCTTGCGTCAATTACTATCAGAATATGTTGCTTAAACAAGTTACAAGACTCGACATACATTTTTGAGTGATTATTATTATTACTGAGCAGTATATTGATCCAACAAGGGATCGATGCATATTTTATTGGCCGCTAGGATATAGAGCCGCCTAGTAGACTAGTGTTTTCAAAAACTGTCAGCAAGAATTTTCCGACAATGTCTTACCTACTACTTGCGGAGCCATGATAGTTAATTGTCTGAACAATGTGGCTTATAATTAGGCTTATTATTAGGCGTAGAATGTTATGGAGATATACCTCGCACCTATTAGTAGTATTCAGTTTCATTCATCCAATGATCATATCTTAATTCCACGATAAATTCAATAGAATGGTAAAATAAAAGACGCCTCTCACAATTTATACGATTCCAGAACTTTCTTCTTAAACAAGACATCTCTCATGGCTGAAGTGTTAAATGTTGATTAGGATCGGTCATATAAAGGCACCGAATAATTTACCTATTCGTTTGGTTAACAAATCTTACCGAAGCGACGAAGATGTAAAATTAAGTCTGAATATTCTAATTTCTACTACGAAGTTCCTAAGCAGAGGGAAATATTCTGCCAATTTGCCAATTACTTTTGTTTAGCAGAGTGCCGATTACTATTATTATAATTGTAACTAATTAGGGGGCATGAGTATCTAGTAAATCGTTCTTAATTCGAATTTCGAACTTCATTATTTTCTGTCACAGGCCACAGCACCACAATAGACATAACTACCTCTTAAGTTTTACCAGCAGACCACGACTAATGACTTCATTCATAAGAAACCTTGGCGCACGTCCACCAAGCATCTCGCCAGTCTTGGTACAGTTTTACCGAAACGCGTGGAAATGAACTTTAACTAATCACAAAGTTGATAAGGTCGATGTCATTGTATAATGTATTCTTTTACTATGTACGTCACAGCAGGCGCCGCATGCGTGCTACATGACCCGTCGAGCCGCGGTCCATTGCTGAGGTTATCTGACCGTTTCTTTCCACTGCGCTGCCGCAACACGTAATCTCTACTACCACGAAATGTAGCAACGATAATTGCATACAAGGTTGCTTCATAATACTTTTAGTTGTAAAAGAACGAATCGACAATATCGAGGCACTTCAAGATCGCATACTAGTGCTTAGCCAGCAGTCAGCACAGTATACTAGAGTACTGTACAATCCAAATCGTGATTTTGATAACTTGAGACTTGAGAGCATAATAAATATCTTCAGTATCACGCCTGCGGCCTGCGTAAAACTTGTCCTTCAGTTATGCTAAGAGACCTCCGCATTTAATCAGGAATATTGAAAATAATCATCTGCTTAAACGTGTTTATAATCCGCATCATAAACCAGTTATTGTTATTGTTGTAAAAAGAAAAAGTAGCGGACAATAAGGCATTGTGCATTTGCGTGTTGTTGTGTACGCGTCGATTCACAATGGTTGGAAAGCGTGAGAATTGTCGCTCTAGAACTTAGCATTTGTAATTAAAACACGGCCATATTATGGGGGAAAAAATGCCTGCGTTATTACTTATTACAGTTTTATGACAAGCATAGATGAGGAGACCTCAGAATAATGAGTTTTATCAGAGACGCTTCACGCTTGTACGGCGAACGTATATAAAAACCACACATGGTAATGATACTGACCAGGGACTCCTCCTTGGGCAACTGTAGATACCTACATTTAGAATAACTTGCCAGTTGCCGCAAGTAATGCGTTATTTCTTGAGTACAAATTGTCAACAATCTACTCTTAAATGCTTAAATTTTTTATAATATGGGCAAAAGACAGACCTCATCGTACAAAATATTATTATATTGCATTTTATTCTTGTTGATCTTTCCCTGTGAATAATAATAATTATTATTATTATTCGTTGCAACTTGCACATGAATAGAAATGATAAGTTTGATGTGTTGCGACATTTAGTACAGTAAATGAAGGCAAAAATCAGGTGCAACCTCCGATTTCGTTGAACCTCCATAGATTTGGATGAAAATTTGTGATTAAGTACATTAAGCCCTCTACTTTAAAAGTGACATACGCTCGTATTGCGCATTTTTATTTTAGGGGTGAAATCCACCCCTTTTGCTGAAAATATAAAAAATGCAGATTTAACCATTCTGGCTTAACTAATTGGGTTTAATTCGATAAAATAGATGTTTTAATGTTTTTTTCATGATATTTTATGATTATTTAATTAATTTTTCAACCCTTATGGCACTTCCCCTTTAATCGTGAAAAAACACTTTTTGTATTTCTGAACTTTAAACTCGCATATTTACATTGTATAAACAGTTTGTTTAATATTTATGATATAATTTTTGGATAAGACTGAAATATAAACCCCTAAAAGTACCCCTTTATTGCGGAATCACGGTAAAAATTGGGTTCAAAAACTTAATAGGTTTATGTTTTTTAAACCCAATTTTTTTCAGTTTATTTACTAAGTATTAATTTCTTATTTAGTTTTTTTGCGAATTTTTTTCACCCCTGTAAACTACCCCATGTCTGAAAAATAAGCTTTAAGTTTTTATTTTAAGTTTTTTATCAGCTTTAATGAGTTCGAATATTTTTTCATAGATTATGATAAATTTTATTAATATTTCAAACATTGATATTATTTACTCCAAAATATTCAAACAACGATTTTAAACTACCCTCTGTGCAAAAAATTGACGCAAAGGCTGAATCTGCTAGACTGAAATATTTAATAGACGCACATCATTATAAAAAGCCCCGTTCCTATCGAGTCGGCATTTACCGTTTTGTTTACTTTCTGAATATGAAAAGACTTGAAAAGATTAACGTATATTTAGTAAGGTCTATATGACGCCTGCAATCGCGCTGGAACCGTACATTTTTTCGGGATAAAAAGTATCCTATGTCCATATCCATTCCCAAGACTCAAAGTATTTATTACAATACTCTAAATTTCAGAAAAGTCGGTTGAACCGTTTGGGTGTTAAGAGGTAACAGATAGACAAAAACACTTTAGCATTTATAATATAAGTATAGATGTACCTATTGACAGGTTTTCCTACAATATTTGCATCCCAAATCTGCTTCAAAATTGTTTTAAAAAAATATATTTTTGTTTTATCACAATAGCTCTGTTAATTTTTAAGTTATCGGGTTCATTTATGGACCATTTTAAAGGTAATTTAAAGAGCTTTAAGATCAACTTGAACAATACTTTTTAAAGCCCTTGGTTTTTAAAAAAAATAGGGTTAAAAGGTCCCGATTTCATGGTTCTTGCAGTAAAAGTTAGGCTTTAAACGTCTCTATCTTCGTTATTTTAATCCTATAAAAATCAAAAGAAAATCAAAAGATTTCTTAAAAAGTGGACACCAATTTCGTTCTTTATAATTTTTACGACGGTTCAATATTTTTGAAATTATGTTCAAAACAAAATTATATTTACGAAAATTTGAATAATTTCAATTTTACTAAATCATTCTGTTTTTAAAAACTAAGCATTCTAAACCAAGAAAAATTTTTGAGGTCATTACTTATGCTAAAATAAAGAAAAGCCTTTGGGGATAATCATAAATTTGAATTATTGTAGAAATGGTCAACGTTTTATTTTTCGATTTTTCCAAAACAATTTGAAAGTGTCATCTTGTTTTTATCATAACTTGTTCAATTTTGGTGCTTTTAACTTTTTACTATGCTTATTAGAAAGGCATTTTTAAGCACTTTAAAAAGTGCAAGGAAGTACATGTCATAAAATGCATCGGTTTACCGGTATTTAAGTTTGAATGCTTAGACTTAGGTACTCGCCGAAAGAAAATATAAATACAATCACCTATAGCTCACTTTGAATATTCTATAGGAAGGCATCTTTGAGTAGATATAAGTTTGTTTTTTTATTGGCTTTAATTTTGGTTATTACACATTTTTCGTAAAAACCTATAGTTTCTTAGTTATTTATGAAAAACCGCTTTAAGACAAGTATTTTTCTCACGCAAAAACATGATCTTTGATCTTTAATAACTCCGAAAGTATTTATTTATTCAAAAAACTTTATATAACGAATTTTGCTTAAAATTTGTGTGTTTATTGATACCTGGGGTTATTTTTATTAAAAAAAATTCACCCCCCGAGAAGGGTTGGCATCCACCCCCAGGGCAAAAGCGCAAGTTGGCACTATGTCACTTTTGTTTCTTAGGGTATCCTCCACCTACTTACCAATTTTCATGAAAATCGATGGAGGTTCAACGAAATAGGAGGTGAAAACCTTCACTGCCTCCACTAATTACCTAAATAACAGCTGGCCATACACAAGCCGCCCTTTACAAATATTCGCCGTCTAAAATATTATTTCTGTAAAATGTAAATGGTTGTGCTAGTATGCCTAGTATAGCCACTTTATAAAAACTTTTACTCAAAGATCATTCTGCATGGCCGGCTCGGCACTAATTGTTTCGTGAATGGAGAAAAAGTCGTTCAATTAGCATAAAAACCGTCCCAAATGGACGGCTGGATTGCTAACTATAACGGTGTTATCATAGATTAATCAATCAAGACCAATGATTAATCTATGGGTGTTATAATATTATGGCTTCCGACCTTCTTTAAATCATGTTATGGAAATGTCCTTAAAATGATACAACGTTCAGGTTATCGGGTTGATAGTAGCCGGTTACGGCAGACGAAACTGGTGCGCAGACGCAGCCGTTATCAGCTGGCCCTCAACCCTGACTTATATACTCAATGTACCGAGCTATTTGGGTGTTAAGTGACATGTACCTACTAGAAGCAATGCAATCATTTACTGCAGTCTTTCCTTCTTTCGATGATAACGGGTCTTATTATTATTAAAGTCAGAAATTGACGAAAATATAAAAAAAATCTACGAGTTACTAACTGGACCAAGTTATTTTAGGCGTTTAGAATAACAAATAAGGCATTAGAAGCAATGCAACATCAACGCAGGCTTTACTTCTTTCGACGATCATGGGCGCAGGGTGTAACTTAAGTTTGAAATTAACTAAGCAATGAATTGGAAATTCTGTTTATTTATAAATATTTTTTATATTAACTATATGATGAAATCACAATTTTCTTACATTCTCTACCGAATGTAGAGCGAATCTTATCGATATAAGCGAGCATGGCACGCGTGCTAAATTCAGAATTCCTTTTGTTATTGTTCACAACAATAAAGTGGGTAAATAAGGTGTCCTATAACCTATTTCACCAGTAGCTGGTGGTCTGTAATTACATATTGTTTTTATGCCGCATACTTAGTAGTTTACTGTGTTTTGTCGTTAATAGAATGAGTCATGACTTATGTATCAGTGAGATTCCTTTCTGCAGCTAACAATCGTTATGTCATTCTGCGATTGATCTGCAATTATTTTGCTAACAATACAATAACAGAGGGTTTTTATTGTACCCTATGTAACATGGAACATAAGACAAAAGATGCGAAACAATATCACAGAATATTATTCTTATAAATACTTAATGTGTATTAATCATCATTAAAACTACACCTATATAACCAGCTGCCAGACAAACTAAGTGTAGATCGTCAAAAATAGTTTGTTTAGGTCATCCTTACGTAATCGGCGTTGGAGTCTAAAAAGTTGCTTCTACAAGTTTTTGTCATCGCTGAGTATGATGCAAAACCACACACATAGTACGATGCGGTTCGATCGTAAAACTCACAATGGGTTGTAAAACTTATTGGCATCCTACCTCCTACATGGACGATCAATCTGTCGCACGCTCTCCCATGTAGAGCTGATTAAGGAAGCGGGAACCACCCGAGAGATTCACGCGTACTTCTATTTCTATTTTCCGTCCCCTCATCAGGGGAACTTTAAACTGAGCACCAAACCAGCCCCCACATTTATCTATACTAACATTATTATAAAGCGGAAGAAAACTTCCGCTTTCTTTGTTTCTTTGTTTGTTTGTTTGAACGCGCTAATCTCAGGAACTGATTCAGGATTCTAAAAGTGTTAACTTTGTTAACCTATTTGGAAATAAAATATTTTGATTTTGATTTTGAACTGTTGGACGGATTTGAAAAATTCTTTCAGTGTTAGATAGCTCATTTATTGAGGAAGGCTATAGGCTATATTTTATCACGCTAAAACTTATAGGAGCGAAGAAATAGAGGAAAATGTGAAAAAAATATATATGAAATTGCTTATTATCTTAAGAACTTACTTACTTACTTACGTACTTTATTTGGCACACTTGAAGAAAGGCACCACGTGAAGGGACAAAGGCTATTTTTGTGGAAAAATGTACGGTTTCCGTGAAATTCCTAAATAACGCGGGCGAAGCCGCGCGGAACATCTAGTTGGAAATAATCCCTTAAAAATATTTGACAGCCTACGAGCTGCTGATCTTAGAGTTGAAAATACCAACATTTACACACAAATCAACATTTCGTAGTAAATGGTAATAATGTTCCTAGATAAACTATGGTAATAATAAATATGAGTCCGAAGACAATTTTTTTCGGGGAGCGCATGCAATGCAAATGTAAGCCTGTACCTCGTGGTTTCGCATTAGTGGGCATAAATAATTATGTGCGATTCGTCCATGTTTCATTAAATATGTATGGGGTGCGATTGACGTCAACGGCCTGCTCTAAGGTAATGCCCCATCGACCCTGCTCCGAACGGCCGTTTACCTTTTTCTGGATCGTCCCTGCGCTCCCAGCCAGATAATAAATTAATCGGGATGATCGATTCATGTATGGTAAACGTAGCCTGCTGTTTTAATATCCGCCGCATATGCGCTATTACTTATGTATAGAAGCTAACAAATAACAATTTAAGACCTATACATAAACAATGCGAGGAGCAGTAAATTCCAAATTTCACTGATGGTAATTTAACTAATTTTCTTTTACCTTCTTTTCTTCAGCGAGAATTAAACCAATTAACCCTGTTTAGTCGAAGACTGAACAGGGTTATCTCCTGTTAGTGTTCTTCAGTCAGATGTAATAAAATAATTGCTAAATATACGTAGAAGTTACTGACCTAAGTCAGTTCTTTTCTAATTAGTCTCATTAAAGGTGCATCAGTTCAAATGCAATTAATTATATTATGATAAGTTCAAAACACTAATTAGCAAAGTGGTATATTATACTCGTATACATCTCTTGGTATAATTAAATAATTAAATAAGCTATGCCAGATAACTTGTGTCAGTATTCAATAGATCGCTACTTCATGTTGTGATCGTGTTTCGATACAAAATGCAGGCTTTTAATGTGCTATTTACAATTCAATTACAAAAATTAATGATTCTTACTGCAGCACACAGAGACGAAAATAAATAAATTACATGACTGTAATTAAATGAGGATATTAAAAGAGAAACCCCCTATATTATTATTTGTTAAACTTTTCATTTAATTACAGTTAAATAATTTATTATTTAACTGTATTTATTACCCCTGAGTGCGGCAGTTAATGATGTCAATCTCTTTGCTAATCGTATAATATTTTCATATTATGTATTACATACTCGGCGTTTAAGCAATACTACTACAGAATGTCAATTTATTCAGCACCTGGGAAAACCCAATTGTAGAGAATTACAATAAAGTACAAAAACAATGCATGTACCACGCGTGCGCCTGCGTCAAATGGTAAATAGAAAACGTAAACACATTCCGAGAAAACGTCGGAACTTTCGGCGCCAATATCACAATTTGAATCTATTACAATTTTTACACAAATGTTTATTTCTCTGCTTAGTGATTCGACGATTTAGTATTAAAAATATGAAACAAGGTGTAACCAAAATAAGTGATAAAATATGATAATTAGTTTAGGGTGTGTATTTTTTTAAATATATATATGGGGGCAAACGAGCAAACGGGTCACCTGATGGAAAGAAATTAATAATAATAATAATAATAAATACTCTTTATTGTACACACATAAAATTGGAAAATCAAGAAAATTAATTATAAATAAGACAAGTACTAGTAATTTCCGGCGGCCTTTTTACTAATTAGTAATTTCTTCCAGGCAACCACGGGTAGAGGAAATATAATATTATATATATACATCAGGTGAATGTGCCATAATATACAAGAAAAATATAATAATATATATATATTGCATATCAGACAAAATAATATATTGTTCATGATACATTATATATATATATATATATATATATATATATATATATATATATATATATATATATATATATATATATATATATATATATATATATATATATATATATATATATATATATATATATATATATATATATATATATATATATATATATATATATATATATATATATATATATATATAATCTAATAAATACACATATACATACATATCTACCTAGACTAAAATACATATAAACAATACACACATATTAATATAATATATATTATACATACATATTTATATATACATACATACATACAAAAAAATATATTATATATTATTTCAAAAATGATGGAACATTAATTTTATATTTGAATAAATTACCTTCGCCCATGGACACTCGCAACATCAGAAGAGCTGCAGGTGCGTTGCCGGCCTTTTAAGAGGAAATACGCTCTCTTCTTGAAGGTTCGCAGGTCGTAGGGGTTCGGAAATACTGCTGGTGACAGTTCGTTCCAACTTCCAGAGTATGTGTTCCTTATATTATAGAGTTCACATTATCACTTAGTTACCGAATGTATACGTAAGGACGTATACATTCGGTTGTAGAAATACAACCGAATGTATACGTCCTTACGTACAGTGTGACTAAGCTTTTCTTTTAATTAATTCTAATCTGTACCTAATTCAGTTATCAGGACATGTGTTACCAGAAGACATTAAATTTTATGACGAAAACGTATTTATGTCATAAATCATACGACAGAAAACCAGATGAAACTGAACCAGAGCCAATAAAGATAAGTTTATTGAGCTGAGTGATGAGTGATGACCCGCGGGTTAAAGAAACAAAAAACCAGTCAGCGTAACCGTAGATGATCAGTTAAACTTCGATTTTACTGTAAAAATCCATCAATATAAATTAAAAAATATCGGTGTTAACTTTTAAGCTTTTAAGAGACAATTCATTAAACAAGATAAAAATGTTACCGCATCGTATTACGTATATGGTTGAGCACGTTTGTTACGTACGTTTTTACTCCATATCAAATTTCAGCACAATCGGTTCAGCGGTTTGGGCGTGAAGAGGTAACAGACAGACAGATAGACTTTCGCATTATAATATTAGTATGGAGGAAATTATTTTAGGGACTACAGATTTAATGAAGGGATTAAATATTTTGTCTAAATAGAGATTGTTAACAAAATTATAATAATCTATTCAGTACTCGTAGAGCTTGTCTAATTTGAAATGACGCGCCCCACCACTTCACTAGTTGATACAAATGACACAATTTTGTACTGAGAATACGAGGGAGGGGCGCGTCATTTTAAGTTAGACAAGCTCTACCTACTTATTAATGTTTTATCAAGACAGAACCGTGAGAAGACATGTTGATTATCATGACATTTTTCCCGGCTCTTCTCGCGGTTCTGTCTTACTTTTCAAGCTATTGTTATTGTGTACTTCAACTTGGGTACATGCTACAGAAATAAGTATAGGTCTACCAGAATCTGATGGCAAATTTTGACAGCACATTTTCAAAAAATATCCTTGGTCATTGGACAAAATTAAATATTTGCATGTTTCACACACAGAATCAGCAGCTTTAAGGAAAAAAAAGACGGGTTGCACTCCGGGAGTGCCGGCAGAACTGAAAACTTGATTATTAACGTTGTGCATTTTTTTAACCCATTTTTTATGAAAATCGATTATTAAAAAATCGATTTTTGAATTAATCGAAACCCTTACAATTCGAGTTCGAGTTCGAGTTTTCGAGTTCGAGTTTTCGGGTTTTCGAGTTTTCGAGTTTTCGAGTTTTCGAGTTTTCGAGTTTTCGAGTTTTCGAGTTTTCGAGTTCGAGTTCGAGTTCGAGTTCATCACAAAACACTACTCTCCAACCGTCTTACGGTTTTTCGATCAGCACGAGTATCTGACGCGAGTTTCGCAGTTTTTACCCATCCCACAAAAGTGCTCAACGCCGCTAAAGAAGTTTTCACTTCAAAAAGGATCAAAATGTTTTATTCCAACTACCCCGGTATTGCTAGAGTCAATTTACTTTCGCACTTTTTGCCATCATTTATTTATTTATTTCCATATTTATTTCTACCATTACAGGTTCACCATATTCTAGTAGACCTATTAATTCACGAGATCAAAGAAAATCATATAAGATATAAGCTGAATAGCCTACTTTGTAGTGCCACCAACCAAAATTGTATACTTTTAAGTAACAATATCCCACAAATAGATGTGGTTGATACCCATCAGTCGTGGCAAAACGAGACACAATAGCTTTTTCATTGTTATCGCGGCCGGATGTGGCCGCTTGGGGCTTCATGAATTAATAATATTTTAAATTTTAGGTTTAATAATCTTACATATGATAAGTTTTACTTATCACATTCTTATACCAGACATATAGCCAGTTGGCTATTTCATTTTTTAGTTCTAAGACAAGCCAACAAATTGGCTAAACCATCCAATGCTTTTATTGAGCATTCAACTTTTTTAAACAACTGTTCAGATAACAGTTTGGAATATGTTCCAAATGATTTAAATTAGTTACTAAGACAACAGAGGCTCACTCTAGCAATGTATTAAGAAATATAAATAATATACGTGCCCACCACCGGGAAACTACCAAAAATAAAAGAAGTAACTGTAATTTTAATATTAACCTTGTACACCAGAACTTGCAAGGGATGATGGGAAAAGAATTAGATATCGAACTGTTTTTAAATGAATATAACATAGATATAATGTGTATTACAGAGCACTGGCTTAGAAATTGCGAATTAATATTTAACTTTTGTAATCACCGTTAGCAAGTTCGTTCAGCAGAGAAAATGCCATTAGAGGTGGCTCTCTAATATTAATTCATAAAAAGCTAAAGTTTAAAGAACGAAAAGATAGTGTGAAATTCTCTTCTGAACGAATAATTGAAGTGGCCTGTATTGAGTTGAGCCATCTTATTATTGTAGGCGTATACAGGCCTCCATCAGGTCTATACGACTCTTTTGAAGAAATAATGGAACAAGTTTTAAATAAAGTATGTGCATCTAAAAAAAAGATTACTGTATGTGGTGATTTCAATATTAATTTGTTAGACTTAAGCCCCACCACTATTAGATTCACATCCTTATTAAAATCGTATAACCTAATTAATTTATTTAATGAACCAACTAGAGTTTGCGAAACAACTGCCACTTGCATTGATAATATTTTCACAAATGTTACTCCCTGTAAAAAAGAAATAATTAATGCTCTGAGTTCTGATCATCGTGGACAGTTAGCTTCTTTTAACATTAAATGTGATAGTAATACTGAAGAAAAGATTGAGTTTATTCCTGTAAATACAAAACGTATTGAGAAATTTAGAAGTAACCTTATTTCAAGTCTTCAGCGCTTAGATATGTCAAATAAACCAGATGAAGCTTTTAATACATTGTTTAAAGTAGTAAAAAACCAATTCAAGTCTGTATTTACTTTTAAAACGGTCAGTTTAAATAATAAAAGAAATAATTTCAGAAATTGGGCAACTCCAGGTATTATTGTAAGTAGGCAAAGACTGTATGAGTTATATGATGAAAAAACAATGAATACTACTGAATCCTTTAAAATATACGTGAAGAAATATTCAAAAATTTTTAGAATAGTCTGTCAAGCTGCGAAGGCCCTCCACATAAAAGAAAAAATAAAGAACTCTAAAAATAAAGTGAAAACCACCTGTAAAGTTATTGCAGATGAGACTGGAAGAGTCAACTGTCGTAAGTCAAAACTTGAACTTTATATTGATGATAAAAAGGTCAACTCTGACCTTGAGGTTGCGACAGTTTTTGAGAAGTTTTTTGCTGACATTCCTATCTCAACTGCAAAAGACTTAAATTCCTCACCTGAAGTTGCGGAAAGGTTACTTAAAAAAAATGTCAAGGAATGTGATGTCGATTTTATTTTTAAAGAAATCGACTCCAGGGATATTATTAAGACTTTCAAATCACTGAATGTTAAAAGTACAACTGATCTCTGGAGTTATTAAATCAATAATTGACATCATTGCCCCGCACTTAGCTCTAGTCTTTAATAATTGTATTAAAAATGGTGTGTTCCCTGACCTAATGAAGCATAGCAAGGTGATGCCTCTCTTCAAAGCTGGGACTAAGTCTGACCCAGCTTACTACAGACCAATATCTATTTTGCCAACTTTTAGTAAAATATTTGAAAAAATAATTCTAAATCAATTACTAGTTCACTTTAACTGTAATAATTTGTTACATAACAATCAATTTGGCTTTACTAAAGGTAGGTCCACTACAGATGCAGGCATCAGTCTTCTATGTAGTATATTTGAAGCTTGGGAGGGGTCGCAGGATGCACTTGGTATCTTCTGCGACCTATCCAAAGCATTTGATTGCGTTGAACATGCTACATTAATCAGAAAATTGTATCATTATGGTATAAGGGACACGGCCCTAAAACTGTTAAGTTCTTACCTTGCAAATAGAACGCAAAGAGTTGAAGTTAATTCTAAAAGTTCTAATGGTAGTAAAAATAAAGCTAGGTGTTTCACAAGGATCTATTTTAGGTTCCTTTCTTTTTGTCATTTACATAAATGACCTTCCTTATCTAGTTTACAGATAAGCATGAGATAGTACTTTTTGCTGATGACACTTCACTAATTTTTAATGTGAAGCGACAACAATATTATAATTACGACGAGGTAAATAGTGCTCTCTCAAAAATAGTACAATGGTTTAATGCTAATAATTTACTATTAAATTCTAACAAAACGAAATGTTTAAAGTTCAGTTTGCCAAATGTTAGGCAAGTACAAACCAATGTACTATTGAATGATGAGAAAATGAAATTAGTGGACACCACTGTTTTTCTAGGTATAACTTTAGACAGTAAATTACAGTGGAGTCCGCATATTGCAAATCTGGCGGATAGTTGCTGCAGCATATGCTGTTAAAAAAATCAGAGAAATAACTGATGTAGAAACAGCGCGACTTGTTTACTTTAGTTACTTCCACACAGTGGCGGCGTAGCATGGTATGGCACTCGGGGCGGCTTTCTATTGAGCACCCCCAAAATAAAACGACAAATACATTAAACGTGCCCACGTTCCGTAAATTTCGCGTTTGGCTCATTGTGGATCTTATTTAGGATTTAATTTAGTTTTGAAAAACTTTTTTTTACAAGAAGCCACCGAAACACAAATTCTTTAAAAAAAATTTACACACACCGCTAGACTTGGAATAGACTCAGAATAGTGCTATTTTACTATGAATTTCACAAGCTCCAGGGTAGTCCATTATACAGCTTCTAGAGTTTTAGAATTATGTCCTCTTCACAAAGTTCATCATATATTTTCGTCAAGAATAATAGGTTGGGGAAAAAGTCTTTTCGCATTATAGTATGTATGAACTTGTCATAAATCTCTTGGGCATACCAATTATATTGTGTTTGGCTGATTTTGGTATCATTAAAAAGTTTTAATTTTACAGAAGACAATTCCAAATTCGAATTAGGTAAATGTGAGATTTTCATTTGTTTTTTTATTGTTAAAATGAGTGATTCTATCTAATGAAGAAATTCGATACATTTTAAAATTTTATTACAAAAAAGGTAAAAAATAAAAATGCAACACAAGCCGCGAAAAGTGATGTTTATGGACCTAATGCAGTATCTGTGAGAGTAGCGCAAATTTGGTTTAAGTGTTTTGAATCCGGAAATTTAGATACCCAAGATGCACGTCGCTGGGTCGCCCTGCGGGCAAAACTGATGCCATTTTTGAAAAAGTGGAGCAAGATCGGCATAATAGTAGTTCTACGATGCAGATGTAGCTGAAGAACTGGGGATTGACCACAAAACGGTTTTGGCGCATTTGAAAAAAGCTGGGTACACAAAAAAAGCTCGATATTTGGGTGCCTCATTAGCTCACTGAAAGAAACCTAATGAACCGTGTACTCATTTGTGATTCTTTATTACGACGTAATGAAACCGAACCATTTTTGAAGAAGCTGATAACTGGTGATGAAAAGTGAATGACGTACGACAAGAACGTGCGAAAAAGATCGTGGTCAAAGGCCGGTCAGGCTTCACAGGCAGACTGTGGCGAAACCCGGGTTAACTTGCAACAAGGTGATGCTGTGTGTGTGGTGGTGTGGTGCTGGTGGTGGTAAGGGAATGCTCTTTCATTATGAGCTGTTACCGCCAGGCAGGACCATCGATTCTGAACTGTACTGCGAACAACTGATGAGATTAAAGCAAGAAGTTGAGAGAAAGCGGCCGGCCCCCGTATCACGTATCTTGCGAGAGCAATGCGATAGCAATTATTGCGCGATAATTGCTCCAAAATCGCAATTTCGTATCACGCATCAGCCAAAACAATACGTTTGCAATCGATCACCATACATGACACCATTGTTTGTGACATTCATGACAACCAGTTACCAGCAATCCCTCGCGCGATTATTGCTAGTGGATCGTTGATCGCTATTTTTACGTGATACCCCAGCGGAATTAATCAACAAAAGGGGTGTGGTTTTTCACAATGATAACGCTAGACCTCACATCTTTAGCCACTCAGCAAAAATTACGGGAGTTTGGCTGGGAGGTGTTAATGCATCCGCCGTATAGTCCTGACCTTGCACCTTGAGTTTTTTACCGGTTTCGGTCGCTGCAGAATTCCTTAGGCAGTGTCAGGTTGACATCACAAGAGGACTGCCAAAACCACTTGTCGCAGTTTTTTCATCAGAAGCCCCAACATTTTTATAGCAATGCAATATGGATCATGTCCCTATTAACAAGATGGATCATGTCCCTATTAACAAGATGGTAAAAAGTTATCGAACAAAATGGCACCTATATACTTTAGTCAATTGTAAATAAACTTTAAAAAAAAACCTTTTCAATTTTTATATAAAATGCGAAGAAACTTTTTCCCCAACCTAATATATCACGAAGTTCTTCTTCTGTTGACGTAAGCAGAGTTTTTGGGTGAACAACACCAAATGTTATAAGAATGCGCGAGTGAGTTGTCACCCCTTGGTACTTGGCACCCGGGGCGGACCGCCCCTGCCCCCCCCCCCCCCCCCCCTTACGCCGCCACTGCTTCCACAGCATTATGTCCTATGGAATCCTTCTATGGGGAAATGCAGCGGACATTAGTTCAATATTCGTGCTGCAGAAGCGAGCCATACGTTCTATTTATAAGAATATGTCATCGTGTGAATCCTTAAGAGAAAAGTTTAAGGAAATAAATATTCTGACCGTCGCATCTCAATACGTCTTGGATAACGTACTGTATGTAAGAAAGAACTTAAATAATTTCAAAAAGAAAAGCGACAATAATTGTTTTAACACTAGGAATAAGAACAAATTAGAAATACCAGTGATCAGACTTAGCAAAGTCAGCAAATCTTTTAAAGGCCAGTGTATACGCCTGTACAATAGAATCCCAGAAAACGTTCAAAATCTCTCTATCAATAAATTTAAAAATGTAGTAAAAGAACGTTTGTGTACTAAAGCTTATTATAAAATCAATGATTTTATCAACGACAACACACACACCTTGGGAATAGGGTGGTTCTTACAGGCTACTAGAATATTTTTTTATAATTCTTACTGTAAATAGCTCTAAGTTATAATATTGTTATATAACACGGTCAAATTAACTAGACGCACGGTGATGACGTCATTACGGAGCTTGCATGTATTGCATTCCAGTGGTGCGTCAGGTTAATGTGACCGTGTTTTACTGTATATGTTTTAAATTGTAATTTTCCATCTTTTTAGCAAAAGATGGACCCGTGCAAATTTCTTACGCCGGTTCTTCTCGACGGGTTAGTTCCCGAACCGGTGGTAGGCACCGTAGTATCGACGTTCGGTAATGTTTTTGTAAAAAAATTACTCCGAATAAAAATATTTTGATTTGATTTGATTTGAACTGCTGCACTCAGAGACGAATATTACTAATGAAGATTTCGACATAAGCCCCATACGTTATATTCTGTCAAACTCTTCGTTAAATTGAAGCTTAATCTTATATCTTTAAACGAGCAATTCTTGTATGTATAATTGTATATATATATATAATATAATTGGAATCTCGGAATCGGCTCCAACGATTTTCATGAAATTTAGTATATGTATAGGGGGTTTCGGGGGCGATAAATCGATCTAGCTAGGAATCATTTTTAGAAAATGTCATTTTATTCGTGTTTTATCGAATACCGAGCAAAGCTTGGTCAAATAGCTAGTCATCATTAAAAGTCTATGAGTACGGCCGTTAGATTTTGCAACTGTCTCCGTAAATATAAATACATATACATATTATGTATGTAGTTTATTTTAAGATTCATACTATTGAAATACACTCGTGTTTTTTGGTTTGCAAATATATTTGTTTTATTTATATCCAAATGGATAAATATAATCATCAAAATTATAAGCAAAAGTGTTATCAATGTCCAAACATACATTAGCGGTTTTATGAGTAGTGAATACATATTATTTATAAATAACTTGACACGAATTGAAAGAGTGTAAAAATAAAACAAGGTGCCATGCCAACGTGCCTATAATATCCTGCAGGAAGCCTACATTTTATCGCCGTAAAAAGTACATTTTTTGTGGTTCATTTTCTATACATCAAATCAAATTATTATGTTTTTAGAATTCTTACTGTACAAATTGTACAATACTATTTTTGAACGTTTACCATCTGTGGTAAACTTAATGAAAAGCGGAAAACCAGATTTGTTTGGCTCGTTTGCCTTCTGTTTTTTTAAATGTAGAAGCCTATTCGACGCAAATAAACAAATGTTTCCTCTTTATATCATTGTCAACATATTAGCATACATATCATAATCGATTCTCATTTCTTACGAGATTGTGTGAATGTCATGACTTGTGACTTGTAATCTACCTTGTAATATCTTGTCGCCAGTTACATAACAACGGACAATACACTCGCAATTTTATTTTGTTTAGGTTTTTGTTTTTTTTTTTTGCATTTCGACTCGAAACAAACTATTTCTTAAGTTTACGTGTTATTTCAAGTCTGAATATTAACTGTTCTGGTTTCTTAAGTAAGATTACTATATTTATCTTAAAAACAGCTTCCTAAGCCGCGCCGCGCCGGTAGTCTACTTTCCCACCGTCTTACGATTTTTTCTCAGGACAAAAAAGGGCCTGCCTCCTGACACAAGTTTAATCAGGGCGAGCGAAACGAGTCCTAGTATATCCGACACGTACACTTTACGGAAAAACTACCACGCCTATTGACATAGTAATTTTTGTTAATATGTATAATGTAGATATAGATGTGTTATCATCGCGGCCAGACAAGGTTTCGTTACTATTAAAATACAAATAAACTGCCTTACTAAGATTATTACCACGCAGAAAAACGACGCAAGCCCGCACAAAGCTCAGCTTTTAGTTTTTTATTACCCATTTCAAACAATGTCCAGATCACACAACGCGACGAAAAAATTATTTCACTTCAAAATTGTCTATACTTTACCCATTCCACTCCTAATGACGCTTACACTTATTTAACTCGGTAAGTTGAATAAATAGATAAGTATTATACATACAAAGTAATTTAAATGTCTGACGCCTTAAATTATCATAATGTAAAGATGTTATACATTAGTAATCCATTGTTATTTATTAGTCATCAATTAACAATATGCGTGTGATTTGTGAAAAACTTATTTTTACAAGTTTTTTTTTATTAGATCCGTGATTGCTTAGCCAAAAGCCAACAGGTAAACCGGCGCGGCGCGGCGCTCAACCATTGAAGTTTGAACCTCCATTTAAAGTGGTCTCTGTATTTCCCAATAACGTATTTTGCTTTTTTATGAATATTGAAGTAAAACCCAAGAATCCGGTGAAGGTGACCTTTTTTGGTAATTGATTCGATTTAAACAAACATTCGCAAGCTTTCGAATTTTTTTTCATCCTTAAAGTGGATATTTTGCCGCAGCATCTCAGGCTCAAAGTGGCTAATCTTATATCTCTTTGCTGTACTTTGCGGTTATTTAAAGTGGTCATTGAAGTATAATATAGGGAAAAGTGAAAACCAGCTTGTATAATTCAAGCCGCTGACAACGCTCACTGAGACGCTCACATAACAAGCACGTTGAATTTAAAAAATATTATTATCAATTTTTGCTAACAAAAATATTTATAACGTGTCAATTATACCTTTAAAGAAATAAATAAAGCACGGAAACATACGTAATATTAGGTACAAGCAAGAGTTGGCCAAATCAACATAATATCCCCAGAACTCAGAACTCAGAACTCAGAAGCCAATATAACATCATTTATTCACATTGTCACTTAATCACTGTTTTGTTTTCCGCAAAAACAAAATAAATCAGTCCTCATGTCAGCAGAGAATTTTAAACATAATAATTATATTATATATATCACGCGAATGAACCTCTTTACAGTGCAGTAAATATAGCTACAACGCGAAGTAATAAAATATTGTTTACAAGCCGTTGGTTGTGGGACGCAGAAGATGTGTGTGCTATTGACGTCACTGCCTACAGGGTCACTCGGTATAACTTATGGTCCTGTCATATTCTAAAATTTTATACAAACCTATGTACCTGGGACGCCGCATGCGTCGTACCTCGTCGTACCTTCGCTCGCGATATGGACAAGATATGAATTTATGCTGTCAACAGTTTTGAATTTGGAATAAATTTTTTTTATTACACAATACATTGTCACTTGCCGAATACAAATCTTTTTGGTAAAATTCTATTTTTGAGGTACAAAAAATGTTATCGTTAGGCTACCGTACTTTTGCGGACAAAAAACTGCTTTTATTACCTGAGAGTATTGATCGCTTAAATGTTCTAGAATTCAAGTATGTAGTGTAGAACTATTCGGTCAGTTATTTATAAGCGCACAGTGTATACAAATGAGTTGTTTTTGAATGGATTTGTAAATTCGTCGACATTGAGCTGCGCCAGCGCAGCCCGAAGGTTGATAGTGTGACGCCAATCTAAGAAACGTACTAAGCTTGAATTTCGTATCATATGAAAGAAACTGATAGGTGTAATATTTCATACGCTTACTTTAAATACACGTGCACACCAACAATTAATAGCATGAGCTTGTTTCTTAGGGATTGCATTGACGATACATCTCTATTCAACCAAGTGCAGTCTCTGTTTTAGGGTGTTACCACCCTAAAAACTTACGTCCGTTTGGACGGATGCGAACCATGTCTGTATTTCATTTTATTTATGGAGTGTAGATGGAGGAGAACTATCTTATAAAGGGGATATTTGAAAAAGTGTCCAGCTGTACGCAGTAAATAACAGTTGAACGTGGCGCTAGCTGCAGCAAAGGGTATGGAATGAATGTAGCCGTTGGTGACAAAATACTTAATAAATAAATAATAAATAAATAAAATAAATAACAAAATAAATAATACCAATATATTTTGAAAAATATAACCTAAAAGAGCTGAAATAAAAGCTGCTAAATGATTTAAAATTTACCCTGCTGCTACTGTAGCGCCACCCTAATTTCACCCTAATTTAACGCATTTCAGCAGACACTTTTTACATATAGAGATAGTTCTCCTCCATCTACACTCCATAATTTTATTGGGAAGTCTTCATCACTCACTACCGTCTACGTCTTCGTCACTAATCACCATACATCAGTAGTTTATCAAGTATGTTACTTGTAAAAGAATTTTTTAAAGTCGATTTCCAAACGAAGAGAAAATCAGCAAATTAGGATTGTAAACTTACTTTTAAAACTAGTTTAAAGAAAGCGGCTGACAAATGTATATTCACAACTTCCATTTTCGTTTCCTTTTAATGTTATCTTAATGGACGGTCTTATCCATGTGACTGTGTACGTTAAACTTGTCCCTGACCTGCACAATTACTGCATAGGTAACTAATTATTATTATCAAAAGTTAAAAACATAACCCTGTATGTACAATAATTATAACTGCTAAAATAATTATTGCTTTTAGCTATGAAATATTGAAGTATGAAATTACAATTGTATTTAATTCGATTTATGAATTCGCTAAGATCTACGCTCTATAGACTATAGTCTATGGTCCGCTCGAGGAGGTAAGGTTATTTTACCGTTTTACTCTGTGCATTCCGATCTCTATAATAAGAACCGCCATGGCCCGGGAAGAAGGGAGACGGGAGATGAATTAAGCTGATTAAATTTGATTTGCAAAGTATTAACGAGAGAAAATACAGTATAATATTACTAAAACTAGTATAAGATAAGTTTAAATGAGTTTGGTTTGTGTGTTATAACTTATAACGTGGAAATTATTATTTAAACTGAACTCAAAGTGCACAGTGTTTCGGTTTTGAGGTTATGTATGCAACTATGGAAGCTCTGTTGATGAACGTAAGTTTCGACAGTAAGTTGTTTTGTTTACATTTTTAAATTGCAATAATAAATATCAGAGGTGTTATTTAAAGGCTTTATAAAACTGGTTACATTCGTAGTAATTATTTCAACTTCAACAAGAATGTAGAGCTATGTAGAGTTAATTTTTTTGCGTTGATAATATTGTGTTGCGGATTAAAGATGTATAAGTAAAAAGTTTGAGTGGTAAATGGTCGCTGTTATGCATGTATGCCCACACAATTTTTTGTTGAGTTATGAATGCAGGCTTGTTCTAAATGATCTAAAGAACATATTATATGCATTCATAACTCAATAAGTACGTATTTTTTTGAGATGACACACAAATGCATATCAGCGTCCAAATAATAATAAATCAATTTGAAAATAAATAATTACTCAGTAAGTAAACTATTTCAAGACTCACTAAAATAATTTTGCCACAAAGTCGGTGTTAGGAACCTGCAGTTGTGTTGAAATATTCTACTATCGCATTTTACAACTTCCAGCGAACGTTCTAGATTCAACATTAATAAATATGTGGAATGGTGAATGAGCCCGTAGTGCGTTTTTAAACGATTAGGGTCTGCTTCATCATGTACCCCAGCCGATATTCCCAATCTGCTGGGGATGCGCAAAGCATTTTCCTATGTAAAAAACGAAAAGGGCCTGCTTCATCAACAAAGTTTAGTTTTTTAGTTTTCAGTTTAATATTTGCATAGAGTGAAGCGTTCGCTATACTAGCAGTAAATTACTTACAGTTGGTAATCTTTTTATACTTGAACGAAACTTCTTTACCTTATAAAAAAAACAACAAAATCTTTAACGATATTTTTTGAATGATTAAAATACTTTAAGAGTTTCTAGAAATCTACCTAAAAGCTCTCAGAAAAAGTAACTTCTTTGGAATGTCCGTGGAGTCCGGAAACGAGTGCTATTAACTTGGTCCCATCACGTATTGGACTACAAAAAACCGGACATGCTTCTTTGGACATCCTGATTTCATCGACGTCATACTACCATTCACGTTGTTCATTAGGACTCGCTAATTCAAAATATGTGTTAAACATACACTAACTAGCTGCAGCTGTGGATCACCATCATAAACAACGTGATGTATTTATATAACTTCACTAACAAACAATTATTACTGTTGATTGTATAGACTGATCAGACCACTTTTTTAGTTAGGGTTATTGTCAGACAAAATGGCGTTTTAAAATGAAATAACAATAGTATAGTACGATGATTTGCGTAGTCGTGATTTATTTTAAAAAGCGGGTCAGGTCAGCGGCCGTGTCTCGAAACAGAGAAAGTTAAAATTGGCCTCCCTACTTTGTAGCGTTAAGGGTACGCGCGTGCGCGAGGTCGACTCTACGTCAGTGCTACGTGCATGCGACGCTCACTTCGGACGCGCGATTCGCAATTAATAAATTAGAACTCGCTGGATGTGTGCAATTTGTGGAGTGTAATGGATGGGACCAAAGTGACAGCCGGCAGGTTCATCCCGGCCGACCTCCCCGACCGGCTCTACATGCGCGCCCTGAGGCAGTACCAGAAGTTAATCGATTTGAAACGATTCACCGCGAAGGAAAAAGTAAGCGGAAATAGTATAGCGATACATTAGGAGTCAGGACGTGTCTGATTTATTGGTATCGACAGTTCAACTACCCCGTATTCATGGGTTTTACGTTTTACCTATTCAAATTTGTATGAGAAAAAATTCTTAATGTGAATATTTGACGATCGGTGTTCTTTTCATTTTGTATGCTATTTTTTAGAGATATAATATATTAAATTTTCTTCGAAGCTGCAACACACAATCGATAGAGCGCATAAAAACACGGTTTCTGGAAGGCTCTTTGTGTTTTAGACGCTTTGTTTTCATGACGAAATAATTATTATGTTACCATGGAATACCAACCTAAGTATAGCGATTGACGATTTCATTAAGAAATCTGGTTCTATATTATTATAAACAAAAGTTATATATTTAGAAAATAACTTAAGCCGGCTTTCTCGTCGTTATAGTAAAATTGATGTGGACATTAGTCCAACACGCAAAAATTAATTTGGTAGGTAGGTACTACATGCTTCTATAGAGTTTACTTCAAAGAACGAGGTAGCTAAATAACATACATGTGTTATAATAATTTAAATTGTATTTATTAATATTACAATTTGAATTATTAAAAATAAACATTATGTGTAGTAAATTAACACTTAACACCAAACGCGCTTATTCCACGCATAATTAAGGATGTTAGTAAATCAAATACAGTCATTATTATTTACAACTAAGTCTTTGTTTCCTATTTTTTTATCTCTTACGTAATACGTAGCATTGAAGATATCATTATTAATAAAAGTACTTAGAAAAAAATATTATGTAGGTAACATAAATTCCGAGTACAATTTTTATGGGTACGTTACGTAACATATTGTTGTATATAATCATTTTCTTATCATAATAATTAATAAATGCACCTGATAAATACGCAACCGTGTTCCTTTTAAGTCAATTTCTAGATTTCAGACGAAGTCTGTGTTTGAAATCTATACTTATATTATAATTTATACTCTAAAATTGTGTATTTTTAACACCTGAAACAATATACAAAATCTCGCTCGGTCGGAAGATCTTCCTTTGGCCTCCACGCATTATTCCCACAAGTTGTACAAAATTTTATAGAACATCAATTAAAAATAATTGGAAATTAGATAAAATATTTTGCTCTGTTTAATCACCAGATAGGGGTACATCCGGCCGGATACAGATTGTTAAAAACATTTCGTGCCAGCGTGTTTTAGAGATAATATTAGTAACATCTTATTCAATATCATCATCAGGGCAGACCTACTACGAGTATTTTAATCAATATTTTTGCAATGCGATCTATTATAATGGCATTATTGGGTAGTGGGTACTAGATGACGCCCGCAACTCCGTTGCGTCAAAATTCGTTTATCGCGTGGGAACCGTACTTATTTTATCCGGGATAAAAAGTATCCTATGTCCTTACAGCAAAATCGGTACAGTAGTTTAAGCGTAAAGAGGTAATAGACAGACACACTTTCACATTTATAATATTAGTAATATGGATTATATTTTTGGGGGAAGGAGTAGGGCAAAGTTTGCACCTCATTTTCGGGAATTTCAATCCCAACCCAATCTTTAATCAGGGTTTTCGTATAGCCAATGCCATTATTAATGTGACGTTTGAATAGTTTATACCACTTTATAAGTACTAAATGTAGGTATATCAGTTAGATAAACATTCGCACCATGTGACCGCTCCCACGCCCTATCAGTGAGTTTCTATTTGGCCTGGCCTCACGAGGTTTCGAGTTTCTCTTGATTACTACTGCTGATATTAAGCTTATTTTACTAATGTGAGCAGAATTTAGCACAATCTTATATATAAAATTCTCGTGTCACAAGAAGGTCACAATGTTAGTTACCGTACTCCTCCGAAACGGCTTTACTGATTTTTACCAAATTTTATATGCATATTC
Organism: Polyommatus iphigenia; assembly: GCA_963422495.1. Taxonomy (NCBI): domain Eukaryota; kingdom Metazoa; phylum Arthropoda; class Insecta; order Lepidoptera; family Lycaenidae; genus Polyommatus; species Polyommatus iphigenia. The sequence continues at coordinate 15,695,592 of OY730189.1, forward strand.
AATTCAGTAGGTCTGAGAATCGGCTACTGGCTATTTTTTTATATTGATAAGTGCATTTGTTGAATAAATAATAGTAAATTATTACAACTCGAGACTGACAGCGACCATTGTTTGTGCGACGGGATAGCGATGGACGTTGCCATGGTGCCATACTTATTTAGTCACTTCAATAAAATAATATGAACGAAATACTTTATATAGCAAAACAACGTTTGCCGGGACAGCTAGTATACATAATATAATATGAAGGTCGAGAAAGCTTTAGCGTTTGCTATGTATGTAGAGCGCTAGGTTCTATGCACCACATACATAAAATGCAACAACAACAACTCGCTCCACTAAGTAAGGCGTAGTTAAGGTGACGCCGCGTTAAAGTAAAAATTTGTTTTGGATATGTTTTAGATCGCTTGTTGAAAACGAGAAATGGAACAGCAAGAAATGGAAAGGGCCTAAGCGACAAAATGGTTTTTGTCGCGTAATTTAAAAACCATGAATATATTTCATATAAGCTATGGGTAAATTATAGTGTATGCTTGAACTAATGTTTGTACAAATTTTGGAAGCTTAAATCACTCTCCTCTGTGGGCAAAATCGGAATCCTTGTTTTTATAGAGGTATTTTTGATTAATTATTCCGTGTTATAAAAGTTGACCAATCGTGTTATGCTATGGGTAATACAAAGTAATTCAAAGACTAAGACATGATGAATACTGACAATGAACTTTAATTTCTTAGCTTTAGTCATTGCTGAAAAAAATCGATATCGCTGCAGCCAAATTATCAAGGCGTCACCTTAAAATATGTGGGCGTGACACCGAGTAATTTCATAGTTACTTTGACTGGGCACTGTTTGTTGTTCTTAGAACTTTTTACCTTATCTATACTTTTTTAAAATGATCTGAGGTATTTTCGTATTGTTACACCTAAAAGCAAGCAAGAGCTAAATACCAATACATAAATTCTTGAATGATAAGGTACTGATAAGGCTTAATAACGATGCCTACTATACTAGAATTACCGCTCAAACGTGAATAAATTATTCATTTATTCAATAATTATACACAACCTTCTTTTAATGATCGTTCAATTTATGATAATTTAGGTTGTTCCGTCCTTAGAAATGTTGAAATGCGTCATTCGACTAAGGACGAATGTTGACCAGTTACGTCCTACACTCAATTGCCAAGTATGCCTATAGAATACATAACAATACAGGTAACGCGTATAGTAATCGATAACTAACTTTACATGCTAATAAATCGGTATATTATAATGAATAATGTTTTATCCATTAATTAAAATATTTGTCATGCAGTATAAACATGCTAATACTAGTGTTGTAAATAAGATTATTCTGGTATATTTAGTTACAACATGTAGTTAAATATAGGGACTAACTCAATTTTGAACTGCACTCCCTTTGTTGGAGGCTGTTGATATAGATTTATTATACAAATAAATTAATAATGTTGTCATGTTGGTTGTTAAAGCTTTCGCTTTCTTACTACAGTCTACAACTTACAATGTACGTTCTAGTATAAGAAAGCGTATCTTATACGGTGGCATATTGTATCGGTTCTAGAACGAACTTCAAGTTAGAATCGATACAATGGCACCGAAGTCGCGGGTTTACGCATCCCTTTTTACTTTTATTAGCTTGGACTGTATGTATGTAACGGGATCTTTGAGCACGATTTTTGCCTTTTAGATTTGATTAGTAGTATAATTAATTCGAAACTTTGCATACGTTATTGACTCTAAGTATAGAGTCAATAACAATGCAACAATTTATTAAATTTTTTTGAAAAAAGTTTTTTGGTTCAAAACAATGATATTCTACTAATTATACAGATTTATACTATTATACTTCCGAACAATTTTCAAATTCAAAATTGGACTTTGACAGATAAGTGAAACAAAAGATAAGAAATGCCATTTACATAAAAGAGACAGACTAAATAAAAGACGACCCAATTGGGTCGTATTTGAGTCTTCACAACGACGCGACGCGCGCGGTAGTAAAATATCTGCTTTGAGTTTTTTTTAGGGTTCCGTACCCAAAGGGTAAAAACGGGACCCTATTACTGAGACTTCGATGTCTGTCCGTCTGTCTGTCCGTCTGTCTGTCCGTCTGTCTGTCCGTCTGTCTGTCTCCAGGCTGTAACTCAAGAACCGCTATAGCTAGACTTCTGAAATTTTCACAGATTATGTATTTCTGGTGCCGCTATAACAACAAACACTAAAAACAAAATAAAGTTAATATTTAAGGGGGGCTCCCATACAACAAACGTTATTTTTTTGGTCTTTTTGGCTCGTAATCCATAATGGCAATATAGAGACACTTGAAATTTACACAAAATCCTCAATTGTATGTGTACTTTAATATTAAATAATAAAATTAAAATAAAATAAATGATTAAGGGGGGCTCCCATACAAAAAACACATTTTTTCCTTATTTTCACTCTATAACGGTACGGAACCCTTCGTGCGCGAGTCCGACTCGCACTTGGCCGATTATTATAATATCATTGGTTCAAAATAAAAGTTCGAATAAGTAAGTAATTCTAATAAAAGATGAAAATAATTATGGCGTGTTTTTGTAGTTTTTTACACAATTATTATAATTTTTCAATTTTCTTGTACTCGTATATACAAGTTTCTGAACAGAATATTAGTTTTTGCAAAAAATAAACTGATAACGGCTACTTTATTTAGCGAAGCGCGAAGTTCCGTATTATTCTTCAAATATTTTTATAGATAAGAAACAAGTCTTGCTCATTAAAATATTTGTTTAACAAGCACTAAGCTGCTTAGTTATTTGTTTTTTTTTTATTTGCCAGGCTGTTATTTTACTAATACAGCTTCAATCCAGTCTAGATCCAATCAAACAGCAAATATACACCAAACATGGGATAAACGACACTTTTTATTATGATTTATGAATTTTTAATGATATCTAATAATTATTTCACCAACATTACACATTAAAAACAATACACAAACTATCACAAACACAACAGCACTCTTTCACATTCCCGGCAAAACTCCCATCTGTTGATTTATAGTTAACAGCTGTTAACAGAATTCACAGTCAAAAACCGACTTTTTACCTTTTTTTATTCAATACTATTGTCTATTTGCGGCGTTGCCGTCTTGTGCTTCGGGAATAGCGGTGGTATAGTTATGACAACCTTTTACCGAGTTTATGAGTTAGAAAGTAATCTAAGGTTATTCCAAATTTATACCGAGTATAACTATTCCTAGTATAAGCTTGGAATATCCTAAGGATAGTCAATTTTTATAAGTAACACCGTTAAAGTTTTGACCAATCAGAAATCAGAATGCGCTTGACGCTTGTTTGACATTTGAGGACATTTAATATTCTGTAGTTTTTATACCGAAAACATGTCTAAGTCTTGGTTCACACGGCACAATCCTGCACGTTTTTTTGAATTATACGTCTTAACGAATAAATAGTGTCGCATACAATGTGTATAGAACCATTCACACGTCGATTGTACTGCACGATTTGTTGCAGTATATTGTATAATCGACGTGTGAATGGTTCTATACACAATACAGTATACACATTGTATGCGCCACAGCACAGGTATACTGCAAAAAAACCTCCAGGAAACGTGCAGGATTGTGCCATGTGAACCAAGCCTAAGCTGTATTTTGATTTGATTATAGCGGAATCGGGGTAGTGAGTCGACAAAGGTCTGCTTATGTATCATAAGAAATACTACGAAATATGCGACTCATCTCGTTCCAGTCTTAACGACTAACGGGCTGCTTGCCTGTTAGTCCGTTAGGCAGGCATGGGGTTTTCTGTAAAGGTCTACCTGCAGATCTGGTTAAAGATAAACCAGGATTAAAAGCGAAGTACAGGAGTAACGATATCATAATATTGACATTAAGTATAGGAATAGTTATAATATAAAATAAAAAATTCAAATGTTTTTCGCCTTTACATTATGTTTAATTCAAGTCACAGTGGCAATTGAAGATTGCCGGCACTAAATTCAGTTCGCTAGGCATCTAACTGTTATGCAAATAAGTTATAGTGAACTAATCATTTACGACTGACATATCTGGACTCTTTGAAGTCCAGCGATTCATTTAAATAAAATTCGGCGTCCTTGGACTTGTGGTAGTGGGTCAGTGGTTCCTAAAGTTTTATAAGAACGGATTGCGCACAGCGCAGCAAACAAAATGTGTAACCTTTTATTTCATGAAATAAAATCCATGTAATACATATTTTTATGGAACACCGAACACTGCAAAACGCACTGCAAACTCAACGCGAATTGACTACAGTGCAGAGTGCGATTTTTTTTTGACTAAGTATATTTATTTTGATTTAAATTTTCTACGTTACTGGTAAGTGGTAATCGATTATCCTGCTTTTAAAATAACTATTTCAGCACAAAATTCAGGATAACATTTTTGTATGACGTTATAAAGCCACAGTCTTAGAATTGATACTAAAATTCCCCGTAAGTAGTAAGGATAATGCCTTCTCTGTATCAACATGTGCTCAGACGAGCATTTATTGATACAAGAATTAACTCTACTTCGCAACTTAAATTTTATCTTATTTACTTTTTAATAAAGTTGAGAATTGTTTAAGCATACTTGTTGTTGTAAATCTGTGTTGGCGTTACTGCCTACGTACCGTCGAGTAATTTTTATCAGGAATGTCCTTCTAAAATGCTCATAATACACTGACATAGTATGTGGTACGTAATACTTACTACCTCAGTGTCATAATAATATTATTCTAGCGGCTTCAACCACATGAATATATCTGACACGTAAATGTTGATACCCTATTCTACCTTGGGGGTAGAATTTTGAAAAACATTTCCTAGGGAATGTCTAAATCATAAGAGGATACGCGTGTATCAGTTCAAATTTCTCAAACTCTAAAAAAATTGCCGGTGATCTTTCAGTCGATACAGTTTGAAATCTGAGAAAAATATCAAAGTTTTTATTATTCGTAGGTTTAACTCAAATTTTCTATGAAAATGTTTTGTTTTTGGGATAGGGTAATTCATAACTACCCTATCCCAAAAATTTAAACTGACTGCAGTAGACGTCACATTCGCTAAAATAGGATAGCTTTGCCAATTTTTAACACAACCGAGTCCTTGAAACAGACAAACTAGGTTAACATAAGTTTTGATATGATATTGAATGTTCTGTCACTTCTTGGTGGAAATTCATGTTCAATTAAATTATACACTTTCCTTGCACTTATTTCACCTTATTTTAATAGATTTATTACAAAATTATTATATACACGACCGGTTTCGAAAAAATCATCATCAGGTGTACTGCAGTTTGCGGGTTATTTAAAATTTAAAATTATAATTATATTCAACATAAGTTTTACTTGTAAGTTGCACTGCATCGATTTGCTACGAACCTAATTTATCAGAAATTATGCTCAAATATAAATGTATGTGTTTCTGGTGGTGTCGTGGCTATAAGTGCACACTATACAGTATTTTCATGTGTGTGTTTCAGGAGGTGTGGCATAGACTTCAATGTTTTATTGTAAATATATACCTACTGTTTACTGAAGTCAGTGATAACTGATAACAAACGACCTCGCTCAGTAGTCGTCGTGGAAATGACATATTTATTATTTATGCACTATACAAACTAGTCGAGTAATAAATAACACTTTTTACCGCCTCTACGTAAGAGACGAAGAATGTACCTACCTGTCAATATGTTTGTCAATATTTAAAAGGGAAAATAAATTTTACTCTCAACATGAATTATGACTTATTATTTAAACTCAAAATGAGACAATATACTTATAGCAGATTTTAGCGTACCAAAAATATAAACTGTAGAACTCTTATCTCATGAGGAAAAATGTTAAAAGGTTGTATTTAATGGCGAATTTGAATTTGCCTAAATAAAAGTGTTTCGTGTTATCTAAAGAATTTACTCCTAAATCTGAAATTTACACACCGCTAAAATTCCGAACGCGTAATTTTCATTCCGGACCTTAATTCTTGATAATTTTTAATATAGCAAAAAACCTTTTTGTTATGGTTAAATGACCGCACGGATCAATTTGGCACAAATATTTTGATAATTATATATAAGGCACATCCGTTTGAGATCATCCCACTTGAGGGACAACAAAACTTATTAAAGCATGACAAAAAATTGCTTAGGTAATCGACTTGCTTGTAAGTGAAGCACGCGAACTTGAAAAGTAAATTCAAAAGTGTGAACTTGAAGCGTGTGTGTCTATCTAAGAGACACTATAAGCTCTCTATATTTGTCTGGTGGGGAGTTTCAAAAAAATACTACAACAGACAAAAATCGGCCAAAAATAATAACTTTCACATAAGGCGGTTTTACGATTTTAGTTATAATAGTATATTACTAAATTTATTAAATATCATATTTTTTGTGACTAATAGACTATTTACTAGTAAAAAATTCAAAAATATGTGAGTTGGTATCAAATTTGTGTCCGTTTTGTTACCATAATCAAGTTGAATAGAAATAAAACTATAATATATTTTGAGACTCTTACGTATTTATTGAAATAATACAGTTCTTTTACGTTATTTATATAAAAAATTAAGACACTGCACATTTTAAAACAGATAAGAAAATCCAATTTTTATTTCGGGTTCCAAAACTACATCCATTTTTTATAGTACTTTCTCAAAAATTAAGCTGTTTAAAATCTGAATGCAATAAAAAACGCTTAATATTAATTGTTTTAGCTAAGACAGGAGACATATCTCATAAGATAGAAATTTACGTCAAAATCTTAAAAATACCTTAAATAAATTCAGGGACAGTAACAAAACCGACAGTAACAAAATTTTAAGGCATAGTGTACAAGACTTAGAATTCAATATTATATTAAAATTAGCAATTATTTTTTCTTAACTCCACTCGTCTATTCTAGCTTCTGCCTCAGCTGGATTCAGTTCCGATATGTTTTTATTTTTTTATTTAATCTTCGTAAAATTTTCCTTAATTTACTCTGGATTTTAATTTTTTAACCTCTCTTAGGTATACCTATTTGTAAAACAAAAATTTTAAACAAACTATCAGCTATCTTTAACTTTACAAAAATTGTATTTAATTGAAACTTCTTAGATAATTTATCACCATGCAAATCCACAGTGTATGACTAGCTTTGTGCTTTCGGTTTTGTTACTTTGCCGGTCCGTCTATATGTTACCATGTAAGCAGTAACAAAACCGAAGTAACATTATGCGTCTACCTTACACTTAAAGACATGTAAAACTTTTTCTGTTTTACGTTGAATCTAACTACACACACTTAATTTTAGTTCAAAAATCAATCTATCTTTACAAACTATTATGTTACAAATAAAGATAGTAAAAAGTATCAAACAGTCGTAACAAACCTGACTATCAAATTTGGTCCATTCCAACTGATTACACATTTCTTTGCACCACCAAAAAAATTACTCGGCCAAGCCGTATTAAAATGGCCCATCGTACTGAATATTAGTTTCGCCATAATCAGAACACAAAAACTATATTTTAGTAGAATGTTATCATGAAAAAATTATGGTAACAAAACTGGAATGTCCGGAAATCGCATATTCCGGGGACAACAGATAACTGCAAATTTAAATGGATTAAAGTAGTCTTACGCTTTAAATTGAGCCTTAAAAGTAAAGAACATGGTTCATTTAACCAAAAAAACAATTGAATGTGTCAAGTATTTCCAGAAAATTGTAATTTAATTCAGTCCGAAGTTTTAAATTGTTACTGGGGACACTGGAAAAAGAGGGGCTTGATAAATTATATCACCATAATTTCTTTTTTCTTTATATTTGAATTACGTTTTTAATTATGCAAAATAAAGTACAAATAGACACTCTTTCAGTTACTTTATAAATAAATACCAATAATGGTCAAAGTTTTTAATAAAATAAATATTAAAATGAAGGACATGCCAAAATGGCTGTTGTATTATTTTGGTATGGTATCACTTGAACTGATTTGGATGAATTTTGGTTCATAGATGCACTCACTTCCAGGACATGACATCTAGGATAATATTTTTTCTGCGCAAAATTTTACGGTTCCTGCGCGATATAATATGTGTTTTGGCGCTACGAAGTGACATTTTATATATATACTAGATGTTCCGCGCGGCTACGCCCGCGTAAATTAGGAATTTCACGGAAACCGTTCATTTTTCAGCAAAAAATAGCGTATGTCTCTTCACGTGGTCTTTTTTCCACATTTTCCTCTGTTTCTTCGCTCCTATTAGTCTTAGCATGATAAAATATAGCATGTAGCCTTTCTCGATAAATGAGCTATCTAACACTGAAAGAATTTTTCGAATCGGACCAATAGTTCCTGAGATTAGCGCATTCAAACAAACAAACTCTTCAGAATTATAATATTAGTATAGTTGAAACAATATAATATTATAATTCTGTGAATGAATAAATCGTCGACTCGTAGCGAAAGCTGCTCTCTCTCTTCTCGATATGAATAAACTCAAATGGCCTGTGTCATCAGTTTTTATTTATATTATAACTTAAACAATATAAAATTGTCAGTGGCGTAGCGTGGCTGGGCTTTGACCTGCGGGGGCATACGCCGCGCCTCCGCGGTTATAAAAGAGACAAGAAAAGTCTATCAGAGAAGTTAATTCCTAGGCAGATGGTGGACCTAAGTAATTTGGTCGCGTTATGTCAAACCCATCGGACCGATCACAGCTAACATTGAATTGACCTAAGCCGACAAAATGACGTAGGTCCGTCAACTGCCTAGGAATCAATTTCTGTGATGGTACATACTTAATTAACGGTTAACAAGTTGTTACATAATATTATGTATTACTTAGTTAATTAAAAAACAGCAATAACAAAGAGTGAGTTGTATCTATGATAAATATATTATTATCAATATAAAATATTCCTTAAACATTCAGCTACATTGAGATCTGTAACTGACGCAAGATTTTTCTGCGAGCGCGCTCTACTAAATTGCTCGCCCCGTCCAAAATAACTTAGACCGTTACCTCTTTTGCTAGTTGCTACGCTACTGAATATCGTATGATAACAAACGTCACCAAAACATAATATGATTATCGAAGTGCACATTTTCAGATAACCCGGCTATTTATAATTGAAAGTGACGTACATTTTCGACAATGACCTCTAATTCTGAAGCTATTGTAGTGGATAGCTTCGTCTTTGTAAGATTTATTATTCTAGTTTTAAAATTAAATTTCTTATAACAATTATAGGTTGTTAAGTTATACTTAGTAAGTATATTATTATTAATTATTATATTTTGTAAACGCTGTGCAAAACTGTTTATGACTTTCCATTTTATATTCCTTGCCAGTTCGTTCTAAAAATAAATATGCTGAGGTATCCTTAACTTTTAAACTTTGTTACATTTTTGTTATACCCTATAATATTTAATTACTTACATGAAATGGCTAGTATGAAACGTAGTATGAAACTATAGCCACCCGCCCCGGGCGATGCAGTGGTGTAATAATTAATATTATAATATTAAGTAATTAATAATTATACAATACGCTTGAACTGCCCAGAACTGCCCAGAACTTATCTATTGAACTGCCCAGAACTCATCTATTTATCGACCAAAACCGCAGTAAGTAATTTTCAATATCGAAATTAAAGTTAGCTAACAACAGAAGCATTATTAACTTTTTCACTTAGCAACCACAAATTTAAAATACGATGAACTTTACGCTAACTACTTTTAGTAGTAGCTGCTTTTAGCTAGCATTTAAAAGTGGGCGTTCCGATATTTTAGAACTTACACTTCCAGGGTGTATAAGCTTTGTTCAAACCTACGCGACCAAGCGAGTGCGAAGCGGGAGCGTCAAGTTGCGCCCTCAGACCAAATAAAAACGTTTTTATTTGGTCTGAGGTTGCGTCAAGTTGTTTTGAATCAAAACATGTGTCTTTACTCCAAGATCAAAACACACATTTGACAACTCGACGCTCCCGCTTCGCAGTCGCTTGGTCGCGTAGGTTTGAACAAAGCATAATACTTGAGGGTGTGCAATGTGTGCACATTGTGTGTGTATAGAGTTCACTATGAAAGTAGCAGCGCTGAAGAGATTTTTTTTTTAACTTTTGTATGGGCAAATTCGTGGCGCTTCCATCCAAATGACAAAAAAAAGCTCTGTCAGTGCTGCTACCTTCACAATGAACTCTATATAGCCTATAGGGAATTCATACACACCCTAATGATTTATCACTTTGTTTTGTCTGTAATCTGTATATCTATTATCAAGGCTGATCACCTGATTGTCTGATAATAAAATAAGAAAAAACCAAAATCCGCCTGCATGGATAAATCCATTATTAATTAAAAATTTACTGACATTACTGAAACAGGATGAAAATTCAATGACAAAGTATTAAAAAAAACAATGATTTGGTACTTACAACTAGAAACATACATTAAAACATTACCAAACCTATTAGGCCTGGAGATAGTGACACAAAATTCTTGGTGATTTGTGCCAGTATGGCGGTTTTACAGGGGTATAATTACGTAAAGGCAAAAAGGAATATGATGGTCATAGCGCTCGCACTGGCAGCCCAAACGCGTGGGCGTTAATCGAACGTGTCGGATAAATAGTGAGTGTCGAACGATTTGTTCCACAAAAATGCTTGTATTTTCAGATAGTCGAAAAAAAAATAAGTAGGCGAAAGCGTAATGCCATACTTGTCGGGTGCGGCTTACAGCCCGCCATACCGACGCGACTACGTTAATTTTAATAAAAAAATTGAACCATTTGTACCAGGCTAATTTTTGCATAGCTAAACATCGTCGAGTAGCCATTCACGAAAATCACCTTGCCATACTTTTCCGACAGTGCCCAATGGCCGCCATACCACTGCAAAGGTGTAAGTTTTTTTTTTCGCCAAACGATTTGTACCACCCTGAAACTTTTTTTAACAGTTCCCTGTATGATCATAAATAATAGGAGTCTGCTAATGCCATACCTGTGGGAGGCAGCGAATGTGAATAATATTTTTTTCAAAATCCTAAGATTTCATACGTAATTCAAACGGTTTCATGGCATGTCGCACCAAGTTTAACATTAATAATTCATAAATCATAAAATATTATGCCTCCGACTGCATTTTATTATAAACTTTCTTCTTCTACATTTTTCTATGTAACCTTCTATTTATCCTGGCATGAAACTCGTAAACAAGAGTCGTATCAATTAAAACATGGATTCGATGCCTCCGGCAGAATTAGGTCTTGTTTCGTTCTTTTTAGGTAACATTTTTTGCAGTCGGGTTTTTTGATTTTTAATTAATTTATTTTATTTGCGACTTTTTAGTTGTAGTCATCTAACCATTTCGACAATCAATCTAATAAAAAATTGAAAAACTACCGTGCTGATATAACCATATACTTATCGTAGGTACACTTAGAAAAGTGTACCTACAATACGTTATAATAGGTCTGTACAGTACCCGGCGATAAATATTGCACATCGACCTGAAAGTGACAGTCGGCTAGTTTCGGTTTTGTAGAGCGTTATCTCTTACGCACGAAATACAAAAAGTCCGGTATATATTAGGAGCTGTTAAAAAAAACATAATTATTATGGTTTGCTTCTTTTGACAATTTTATTATTCTTTGCATAAAATACACCAAATTTTCTATAAGACGTTATGGCTTTAGGTTCGGGTAAAATAAAATAAAAAAGCGTGTTCAAATAATTATGTTTACGTATTTAATTCTTTTGGAAAATTACAGCTGTAGCTTTAGGGGTGTTAACAAGTCTAGATATATATTTTGAACTGGATGCGACTGCACTCTATTGAATTTGAACAACGACTGACATAATGTCAAATAGGTGTGTGCTACAAAGATAACGCTCTATGAAACCGAAATTAGCCGATTGTCTCTTTCCAAAGGTCGATGTGCAATATTTATCGCCGGGTACTGTACATAGGGTTAATACTGTTTCAATGTATGATTCTAGTTTTAAGTACCAAATCATTGTTTTTTTTAATACTTTGTCATTGAATTTTCATCTTGTTTCAGTAATGTCAGTTAATTTTTAATTAATATTGGATTTATCCATGCAGGTGGATTTTGTTTTTTTTTCTTATTTTATTACTAGCGGTCGGCCGCGGCTCCGCCCACGTGGATGTCGGTGAGCTCTGCAAAAAGCATACCCAGGAAAGACTCGGTCAGCAAAATGATTCCCAGGTCAATTCACACACTCCGACACTAACATCGACGACGCAGTCATTATACGCAGGCTGCACCCTGCACAGATTGTCTTCCTCCCGCACGTCGTCGTCGCGCACCCGCCTTGTGACGCCAACTATCGTAATATTTTAATTTCGCCATAATTTCAAAACCAAATGTCCAATTTTATTCATTCAAAGACCAAATATTATCTACATAAACTGTACTTTGTAATGGAATAATTTATTTTGATAAGGATTAAAATGATGAGTAAAATAAACGTGTTTCAATGTAGTCCAAAAAAATTTCAAGATTTTTAAATAAAAAAATGGTTATTGTGCCTCACTCGACATAGATAGGTATAGTGTGTCGCGGACTTTTTTGTAGATATTTGTAAGTTCTACAATTACTTAGAATTTTATGTTTCTATCTTTTATAGTTTAGGCAGAGTACGTAAAATAAGTAACTTTTCTGGTTGATTTTGTACACCTTGCGTCCGAAGAACCCAAATATCTTACGGAACCTTATTTTTTCCAAAATAAAATTCAGCCTATGTTCAGCAAAAATAATGTAGAATTCCAATGGTAAAAGAATTCTTCAAATCGGTCCAGTAGTTTCCGAGCCCAACAAACAAAAAATCTAATCTTTCCTCTTTGTACTATTAGTGTAGATTTATCGTTCGATTTAATATTAAAACTGCAAGTTATATACATATTTAGAATCAGTGTTTAAAATTCTTTATTTTGATACACCACTCGATATGCTTGGTAAAATTTTATTTTTGTTTACCTCACGATATGGCGTCAAACATCCGCCATTTTGGTTTTTTCTTAATGTCATCTATCCAAGAACACTCGGGCTATTAAAACAAATCTAACGATACCTCAAATGTGAACATCCGTTTAGCCGTTCTGAAGATACGAGGTAATAAAGAATATTACATACATAGAAGATACGCGCTAAACACATAACCCTCCTGGCAGTCGGGTAACAAGTAAGATGATCCATGCGTCGGATGGGCATGTAAAAAGTCGGTCCTGCGCCTGATCTCTCGCCAGTCGTGTCGGTCTGCCGTCCCACTTGGTTATGAGAGTAAAGGAATAGAGAGTGCTCTTGTGCACTGCGCACACATTTGGGCACTATAAAATTACTTCTGCGTAGCTGGCCTGGTTTCAATGAAACCGGCCACCGTCACCGAAACCGGTGTGGGAGTTATTATTATCTAGCGACTCGTCTATGATCGTACCACGAGCTCGTATTGTGTAATGTGTAGGGCGACAAGTGTGGTATGTATAACACAACGCCGCATCAAATATACGCCACGAGGATTTTACGGCCACGCTGAATAAATGCCCCGCTCGGCTTACATGAAAACAACAAAAAAATACACGTTACGACATGTTTTTGAAAATTTTACATAAAAATACCATATAAAGTATCTTCAGTTGCCAGAAAAAAATTAAAATTGGGTTTTTCAGGAGAATTTATTATTCGCAATATTATGACGAATTGCCTGGACTCAAGTTCTGTAAAATATGAAACTGTATAATTTTATTGCAAATATTAGTTGCTGCCCGCGACGCGACGTCGTCAGCGTGATGGCTCTACAGCACTTAAAGTAGGTGATAGCGTGATAATTTTTAGCCTATATGTTGACCCGACCCTTAAGTAATATTCATGCAAAATTACAATTAAATCCATGCAGTACTTTTTGACTTTAGCCCGGACATACATACAGACAGACAAAAATTCTAAACTCTATATTTCTTCGGCTTCGATATCGATTGTAGATACGCCCCAAGTATTGTTTTTGAAAAATATTCAACTAACTATTTGACCGAGCTTTGCTCGGTATTCGGTAAAACACGAATAAAATGACATTTTCTAAAAATGATTCCTAGCTAGATCGATTTATCGCCCCCCGAAACCCCCTATATACTAAATTTCATAAAAATCGTTGGAGCCGATTCCGAGATTCTAATTATATATTATATATTTCTCGTTTAAAGATATAAGATATACCGTTTTGACTTTTCTACGATTTTATTATTATATAATAATTAATATGTATATCTAGAGGTTATCCTGTTTTCTGTACGTATATTATCATAAAGGAATTTACCCAAACAGTTTTTGGAAACTTATGGTGATGAAATGGGAAATTGATTTATTTATTATGCCAAAAAACGTATAAATTTTATTGAATGTAGAGTCGTCTCAAGTTGCGTTAAATGCGAGTTGAACGTTTAAAAAGATACTTGATACTTACCTACCTTCAAAATATATTGTATTTGGTATTCTAAATAATAAATATATATATATCACTCATAATATTTTAGTCAGTAAAATAGTAGAAAATGCAATAGTGTATCTGTCAGGTCTGTTACCTCTTGACGATCCATTGCGCTCCTGAGTCCCGAGAAAGGACATATAGGATTCTTTTTATCCCAAAAGAGGTAAGCGCCAAACGAATTTTATGTGCACAGGCATCAAAGAGTATTATATGTATCTTTATCTACTTAGTGGAAATAGTAAATATTTTAAAAATCAGGTCGCTCCGTACTTATAATGTATTATCAGTCAAGTGTTTCAGTTATGAACTTCTCTGTAATGTTTACTTTACTACTCGTATAAATATTAAGACAATTCAGATCACAACAATGTTTTTAGGGTTCCGTACCCAAAGGGTAAAAACGGGACCCTATTACTGAGACTTCGATGTCTGTCCGTTTGGCCGTCTGTCCGTCTGTCTCCAGGCTGCAACTCAAGAACGGTAATAGCTAGAGAGTTGAAATTTTCACAGATTATGTATTTCTGTTGCCGCTATAACAACAAATACTAAAAACAAAATAAATTAAATATTTAAGGGGGGCTCCCATACAACAAACGTGATTTTTCAAACATTTTTTGCTCGGTATCAATGATGAAATTTTCACAAAGGCCTTAATTATATGTGTACGTTAAAAATTAATAATAATATTTAAATAAAATAAAAATGTAAAGGGGGCTCCCACACAAAAAACACAATTTTTGGTCTATTTTTGCTCTATAACGGTACGGAACCCTTCGTGCGCGAGTCCGACTCGTACTTGGCCGATTATTTTAAGAAACTTCACATTAATCTTATGAAATCAACTTATGAAACTATTTTTCAGCGAGTTTATAGCATTAAAAATCAGTTTTCAGCAACTTTACAGCACAACAATATTTTTTTTAGGTTCTGCTTCTCGGTTAGAAATTAGGAGTTTATGCGAATGTGTTTCTGGTAAATCCGGACCATGAATCTACTAATCTAACCTTATTGGCCAGTCAGAAACGCTTTGTTCGCTCGAGAGCTTTGTAAATTGTAAGTTGTGAAAAACGCTACGTAGAGTCCGCACCAAAATTTTCTAAGTCTAGAAAAACAGAACAAAAAATGCCTTAAAAACAAATAAATATGTAAAAGTCCACCGAAGCATAAAAACCCTGAGCATGTCGAAACTATTTTTGAATAATGCGAAATGTGACGTGCGTTATAGCCTTGTGAAGATGCGCTATATTTTGTAATGTGGGGCCGATTTTAGGGATACGTTGTTGATTCCAAAAGAAAATATAATTCTTTAGTATTTTGAACATAAAAGTTTTAATGTGAAACTTCTTAAGGAGGGTAAAACTGAAGGATATACATTGTACACTGTTCAACGATCTCTTCTTAGCAAACACAATATTTTGGTTCGGCGTACATACCTAAGTGATGTGAAGCTTCGTTAATCGATAAGAAAATAAAATATAAGTACCACGAACCCTCTACAGTCTACAGTTCTACACTCTACAGCGTCCAAAGACAGTGTAACATATTATAATAGAAGTATTTTTTTTTAATTTAGGTACTGCTAACACGTGTAACTAAAAAAAAGTAGTGTAAAACAAACACTAATTTTAATAGTTAATTAGACTACGTAATTTTTAATTTTGTGTGTGTTTATATGAAGTTAAATAGTCTTATTTATGAGACGCGTTTAGATCAAAGATAAAAACAATAATTTAAATAATGGTTTCAACAGAGTTATTTATATAAAAGTTTGTCGTTTACGTAAAACGAACGGCGCTTATAGCCGCCATTATCATTTTACCGACTAATAAGGAAGCTATAATCGTTTCTATAATGATTTAAATCATGTCATCATATTATATTATTGTGAGTACGGGCGGATCCAAACTCGTTATCTTTCGGGCTCCTAAATTTTCTAAGTAGAAAAACAACTTATTTTGATGAGTTCGTAAAAATTAGTTTTTGAACTTTTTAAGGAATTTTAAAATGTTACTACGTTTCATTTTAATTATAACAAACACAAGCATAGTATTACAATTTATAATGTTGTGTCACTTTGATTGTGATAATAATATTGTGATCGTCTTTCTAAAATATAAAGTTCTTCTATGAATATATTATTTAAAGTTTTCAAGTAAGTATACATACTATAACTTTTATATCGAGTAACTTTATCACTACAGTTGATATGGATTATATAATTGTTTTTAATTAAGCATGATTATTTTTATTTTTTATTAATTATTGGTCTATAATAACTAGAGACCGGATTATATGCATTTGCATATTAGCATATGCATTTGCATATTTTAGCCATTCTCAGCAGTAATAGCATATTTTACCTAAGATCTGGTTATGATGCATATTATCGGTACATATTTTACAACATTTTTCACTAGTGCTGCGTTCCGAAATGCAACCAAAAATAACAATAACAGTTACAAAACATAAGGGCTATCGAGTAATAGTTGTGACTTTTTACTGCATTTCGAATGCAGTCTGTAGCCGTGCGTAATGCGCATCTTTTGTTTTGACAGCTACGATGATAGAAAGAGACAGAAGAAAGTCGCGCTCGCTAACTACAAATTAAACGGCAGAACTTTTGCCAGAAACTGTAAGCGCTATGTATAGCACCCAAGTTCAAATTCTGCTCAGTTTCCTCAGTGAATGTGGAGCCAACGTTTTTTATTTACATAAATATTTTAAATTATCATAGACACAATCTTACTACTGAAAATTTTGAAAAATATTATTTTAATGTCATGTTCATATAATGTTACTGTACGGTCTATTATCGCCTATCAAAAAATAATTTACTAATTGTAAGCAGATTTTGAATTTGCATATTGTCATATAATTTTGCATATTTTGCCAATTTTCGTGCATATATTTCTAGCGTTTTTCATGCATATTTGCATGCATATAACAAGCTTTTTATGTTGCATATAATCCGGTCTCTAATAATAACAAATATTAAAGGGGAAGAAAAGTAAAAAGGAATGAAACATTTTTTACCCATTTTCGGCGTCTGATTTGGCTTACGCTATGTAGTTATCGAAGTAAATGCGAGAATAAGTATTAAGGCTGTATATTATATAGACCTAAGCCCTTTGCATATTAATAACCTGTTCACGTTTTTCGAAGATCATCAGATCACCTTGCCTATTTTCCTTTATTCTTACCTTCGTGCATATTTTGACCCTTTAGTACCTAAGTTGTTGTAGATTTGTAGCCTTTAGATGTATCTGTAGTCTATAACTATAGAATACATACACGTATTATAAATACGAGGGCGTCCTCTTTACCGTCCGTTGAATACATTTTTGGGAAAAGGTATGAATTTACTTTGTGTCCTGTGAAAGAACAAGAATTTGTCCGAATTTTTGCACGAACATAATTTCATTAAATTTAACAATCATATAACTTTATAGTTATTATAAATGTTAATTTAAGTACATATATCGTAAGATCCAGTTTGCTCATATCGTTAAAAGTTTTGCCAATTATGACAAAAAAACTTTGCGGAAAAGAATATTTGAGTGCCACAACTAGTTCCTACTAAAACATGAACGTGCTCATCTGCGTGGGCTCTTGCAGGACAATGATGACACTTCCTGTAGTGTCACCGGAATTTTGATTCATATTTTTTATGTATAAATGCTTCCTACACACAATACAATATGTTCACAGCACACTTCTCACTAGATGGTGGATAGCAAGTGTATCACATTACATTACGTCTGATTTCGGATGATTTCAGATTTCTTGAATCATCAATCAATCAATTCTTGTCGCCAGCGCCTCTCCTATGGTTTCCTGACTATTTGAGAGTAGTATTTGGGCCAGGGCTTCCCTCTGAAGAAGAAGCCTTCCTAAAAGGAAGCTTTCCTTTTAAAAGGCCGGCAACACAGCTGCAGCTTTTCTAATGTTGCGAGTGTCCATGGGCGACCGACGGTAGTTGCTTTCCATCAGGTGACCAGTTTACTCGCTTGCCCCCTTATTAAAAAAAAAGAAGCGGTCCTTGCTACTGCAATGCAGCAGTACCACGTCGTGACTCGTGACACGTCGTACTCTCGTGAATCTTGTCCCTGTGTTAGGCCAGTTTGATTTCCAGGACACAGCTGAGTCAATCTTCTGTATGATTATATACTACCGTTGGAGATCCTTTCCTCACATTGTTATTTTGACAATGGGCCATAAACAAGATGTTACGGTACTAATATGTAATTCGCAGGAACTTCAATTTGCATACATTATGCTGATATAAATTTGTACACTTGTACTCTGGAGAGGAAAATAAATTATTTTTAGGCACCTATCGTGGTTACTCGCGGATAAAATATCATCAGGTTCAAGTTGGCGGAGAACGACTTGAAAAAGACGTATTGCAGTGACACAGTTGGTTTCTATTCATTTTCGAAAAATTATTTTCGTTAGCGACTTTATTCGTCCGAACCTACGGTATTCGTCAGGGTACAGTCAATGATTAATTATTATTGTAGTATCGATCGGTCGGCTGAACTTGACGTTATCAGCTGCTGACCAAACTACGTGGGTCCACCCTCGGTTATAAATTAATATGTCTCCGATAGTCTCTTCTCAATTCGTTCCTATGAAAGAGAAAGTATGATATTAATTAGTAAAAATAAAGGATTAACTTAATAAGGAACACTTGAATATTCTTTTAAAACAGATAATATCGGTGAGCCACGTCCAATCAGGTTGAACAACTAGGTGTGATTTATTTCGTATTCATAACTCCATAGCGCCACATTATAAATCCATACAGCGCGGTAATTCAGCCGTGCCATTGGAATCAAAGTAACTCAACAGAGAAACAATTTAAAATTTTTACGCGTGTCTGTCGCATGCGCTTAATAATTTTGCTACTTCATGCTAATGAGAGCGTGCACCCGATTTGAGCGTTGGAGTATGAAGATGGTCTACTGCAGCTATCCCCAACCCGTGGCCCGGGTAATATTTAAATACTAAAAAATATTTTTTAGAGTTTAAATATTTTGTAGTAAATTTACTATATATTTATATATTTTTTAGTGTTTTACTCTATTTTTTAGTGTTTAAATATTTAGTAGTAAACTTTCTAAAAAAATAATTAAAACAAAAAAAAAATTTTGTTTAAATATTTTGAAGTAAATTTTTGTGTAGGAACCTAGGTAATTACTATCTTAAACTGAAAAATAACTCAAACATGTTAAATATTTTCGTATGAGAAAATGATTTTGGAATTACGTTTGTATGAGAAATTCCAAGGGTATTGTAGCCACTGGTCTACTGTATATTACTTATACTGTGATGGTGCTAAGGACTTACCTTGACATCATAACTAATCTAAATTCAAAAGTTTTTCGCTTATCAAATAGATGCTAATGTTACATAAAGTGTTTGCGTAAGAATAAAGTTTCATAACGTCATAGTATACCTAGAGGTGTCAATATGTTTTAAGCAAGCTGTAGCCCTGGATTCAGAATCGTATAGTATTTTGCTTGGAAAATATTAAGTTTACATAACTCATTATCATTACTGGTTTATAATATTTTGATATTATGGTTGGTATTATTAAATTATAAAACGAAATACCTAGTCGCTACAGTTTCATGATTTAGATTTGAAATTATTTACTTGTAACCGCCCCTCTCCAACAAGGAACCAACCTTCTAAAGTTGCTACTGAATTTTTGAAAATGAAAATGGATTGAGAGTTGAGACGTAATTTAAAAACTTCTCTCAACTCAATGGCTCATTACAAAGCTAACAATAAGTGAAACCACTCCGTTCTAGTTTAGTTCAACAGCGTCATAATTGCAGTGATTAGCTGGATAATTTCTATAAATATCTTTTGTTAGAGATGTGACAGGTATATTTCCGTCGATTTCTATAAAACTTCCTTCGACTGTACATGCTCAGGCCATTAGGAGTTATGAGCTGACGACATTGACATACACGGAATACAGAAAAAACAACCCACAAGGTTATTTTCCTAATGCATCCATGCATTTGAATGTAAAGCGATTTCGATACGGGTAGGTCTTAATACTGCAAACGAGACAATCATATACAGTGCGTACAAAACTAAGTGATAATCCTTTTTTGTGTGTATACTACCACAAATTTTTGTTGCACCTAATGCTAAGCACTGACATACGGTTTTGCTCGATAGTTTTACTCCAAATCGAGCAATAACCACCGTGTGGACCGCCAAAACTGACAGCTCGAAGGCTCGCTTCGAGCCGGCTCGATGGAATTAAATATGTCAAATATGTCATTTCCTTCGATTTGGAGTAAAACTATCGAGCAAAACCGTATGTGAGTACTTAGCATGAGAGTGTAACAAAACTAAGTGATAATACTTAATAACTTACATAATACAACCTATGTAACATAGTTTTGTATTATGTAAGTTCTTCGGATAGCTGCAATTACATGAAATTTAATTTGTAAAGTTTTGAAGAAAATTATCTAACCAGCTTTTATTCGGGGAAAACGCATTTTGTACTAATTTAGTACGACAAAAACTACACAGCTCACGAATATTTTAGTGGTATTTTGATGCTAATGTAAGCGAGTAGTCGCGGTAAACTTCTTTTTAACTAACTTCTAAAAAGAAGGTTTTATATTAGGCTGTATATAGTTTTTGCTACTACCATTGTCAATTCTGGCGACACGGTAATTGCAGTAGGCCAATAATTCTCTTTCATGATGTAACAAATAATTGCAGCCAGCACGCTGATCTCTAGTTTTTTCTCGTCCCCATAGCGCAGGGCTTGTTTTGTTTTCTCTTATCGTTCTTTTTTATTTTTTTAATTCCTATATTCTACTGCTGGTAGCATACAATTCCGACATGGCCAGTATTTTGTATTCGCGGGCGCTGGTTTCCGCCAATACAGCCTGACCCCGAATTGTACTGTCACTGTGTAGTATCCTCGGTATTGACGTGTGACAACTTAATCAGTCAGCTAATATGGATGGCTCTCGGCCAATGTTCTTCTTAACTTTACATACAATGGGTATTTTTGATGGCTACACCTGCAACTTGCAATACACGCGTAGTTGTTCCAAGTATTTCTGGCCTCAAAGTTCTACTACGTACTATGTAGTACTTAATACTTATACCTCAGTGTATGTATGTACTTCTTTTGTAGGTTATTTTTACCCTACATCCAAAAGGGAGGAGGTTATGGGTTCGTCTGTTTATTAAATATATTTTTTGTATGTATGATTTCGAAAACGGCGACTTATTTCAACTTTTGTAGGACTTTGATGACGTTTACTGTGGTTACAAAATAATCTATCGCTTATACCTAGTAAGTTTATGTCATTGAGTTATATGTACTACGTAGTACTTATAAGTTATAACTCAATGGTTTATGTTAGATATAGTACAGTTGCGAACACGAATATAAAAGTTATATTGACTAATAATAATTATTGTAGACAACACGCGACTGTACATAGAATACAAGTCAGAACCGCCTTTTCAAGGAACCCCAAAATATGGTAAATTTCACGCTCTTGACGAATTACGATGTAGACAGTGAGTCACGTTTTAATTCACATTTGAAACAGTGGTAAGTCACACTTGTCAGCTGTTCCAACACACACCTGGGCAGCTTCTGCGTCATGCATGCGGCCAATTTCGACAGAAAAACAGCAATTGTTATCGCAAATTACTTCAAGTATTACTCATTGATATAATGCAGAAAATGTATTTAAATATTCCGTACATGAACATTTCCAATTATATTTTCTTTAATGAGCATTCCAGCATAGTGTAAACTTTTATTAACTTGGCTAATAATTGTTATATGTAACTATTACGCAATATTTCAATCACT
Source organism: Polyommatus iphigenia (assembly GCA_963422495.1). Taxonomy (NCBI): domain Eukaryota; kingdom Metazoa; phylum Arthropoda; class Insecta; order Lepidoptera; family Lycaenidae; genus Polyommatus; species Polyommatus iphigenia. Next base: position 15,717,995 of record OY730189.1, read on the forward strand.
TACATAAATAGTGTGTGTTCCAAATCCTTGAAAGTTGTATAGAGTTTATTCAGAAAATAAAGCCGCGAAGTAGGTAAGCCGAAAGTAAAAATTGCTATATTTATCAAATATTATTGTAAAGGCATTTCATGATGTTGGGACATTTTCCATAGATACATAAAACCAAAGTACTCAATTTAATCCTTCGATCGCGGATTCTTGGAAATCTATTGTTATTCTATTGTTGTCGCGGTCGCCGGTGTCCTTAATGGGGCTTGATAGATTAATTAATTAAGAAGTGTTACACTTTATATCATTCATTCATAATATATTGAAATATACTTACATAGGTATGTAATTACTATTTAAAGTGTTAATTAATTAGAATGTCATACTCAGTGGCAGCAACGTCCGACTACGATTAAGGCTCTACCACGAACTCCAAGTCTCTATCATACATGTATAGTCATGTAGAGTCTACTATGTTGACTGTTGAACATTGTAATTACCTGGAACGGTCCTTATTGTAATTTTTACCCACTAAATTATTGGCTGTACCAGCACAGACACGTCAAACAAAACTTTCTGTCAATATTCGGATATAACGTGCAACGTTGCAACATATTGTAAGGCTTCGTCCACATTTGTATCATTTGCGCGATCTGAACTCCGATCAGATCTCCGTCGCGTATCATCGAAGCGTATCAAAATGATACGCGTATCATGATGCGCCCCGATCGCTATTGACCGTGTATCTGATACGTGTCGTATCAAATACGCGCATGATCGGCAAAATGATCTAATAGGCGTCCACACTATGATACGCATATTTGATACGGCGCGATGATCGCGACGGAGATCTGATCGGAGATCTGATCGCGCAAATGATACAAATGTGGACGCAACGTAAGGCATCGTCCACATTTGTATCATTTGCGCGATCTGATCTCCGATCAGATCTCCGTCGCGTATCATCGAAGCGTATCAAAATGATACGCGTATGGACGCCTATTAGATCATTCTGCCGATCATGCGAGTGTTTGATACGGCATGTATTAGATACGCGGTTAATAGCGATCGGGGCGTATCATGATACGCGTATCATTTTGACACGCTGCGATGATACGCGACGGAGATCTGATCGGGGATCTGATCGCGCAAATGATACAAATGTGGACGCACCCTTACATGACGGATTTTGGTCGGATAATTTACTATATGTGCTAGTAGCGCTCTGCTCCTTACTTTGTGTAATAAATTCCCTATAGAAATGCTCTTTATTTTAAAAAAATAAACGTAGCATGGCATAGAGGTCGGATAGTGGTCATAGTGGGTAGAGAGCTGATCGTTAGTAACTTGTAAGTTGTACCCAATAAGCACAGATGTAATTATGAAGATAATGGTCATAGTGATGATGATGATGACGGTAATGGCTATTAACTATTGACTACTCACACTCATATGCAGGTTTATTGCTAACCTTGGTGAGTAATAGTTTAATTTAAATAACCCATCCCTCAACGTCTACAATTGTAGACAGACATTTAAAGTAGATTTCAGTCAAGTGTGATGACTCGTGACTCGTGAGCGATTGGTCGCAAATAATTTTATTATAGGTTCTAGGGGTTTAGCCAATACGTTTTCTTTATCGTTTTTTTTATAGAAACGCCGATCAAAGCGTATGGAATAGACTATGACATGAGTCGAATGTCGACTTCATGTGAATGTCATATCCATAGACTTTCGATCAGCGTTTTTACAAAGAAGCGATAAACAAAACGTGTTGGCTAAGCTCCCTGATGTCATTAGATGCAGTGGAAAATCAGTGGTTTTGAAATATAATTGAACGTTTGTAGCGCGTACTGACTACTGACAAAGTCTCTGACGAAATCGGAAGTTGTTTTTTACAGCAACACCTATTGTAAGAACTAAGAAGTTAATTATTCACATCCGTTAAGGGCAGTTAGAAACAACACAATATTTGCTTCCTAGGATCTTAGCCATGCATAGACGTGGAGTTCAAAAATTGGGACCAATTTGACGCCATTTCATGTATGAAATTGAATATAAGGGCGCATTTTCATTAGTCGTTAACTCGTGCGGTATACAGCATACGGGGAGTCTATGACAACTAATGGCGCATTTTGATTGGTCGAGGCATGATCTCCCGCACCCCGCATGCGCATATCGACCAGTGAAAATGCGCCATAAAGGAGGTACTATTAGAGAAGTTGATTCCTATGCAAATCGGGGACCTACGTAGTTTGGTTGCGTTACGTCAAACCCAGCACACAGATCACAATTAACATTGAATTGACATATTCGACCAAATAACGTTGGTCTGTCAATTGCATAGGAATCAACTTCCTCGATGGTACATTTTCTTGTATTCATATTTTTTGTCAAAAGTACGTGATGATATTTAGTTTTGAAATCTTTGGACTTAGACAAAATCAAGTTTTCTTTACCCACTACATAAAGTCACTTTCGTCAGCACAAACAGGCAAATACCCAAAAATAACTTCGGAATCCGGAGATTTTTTTTTCGTATTTGACAGAAATAAAACGAGCTGTTGCCATGTGTTGTATTTGCTTGTGAAATGTGAATAACACACGTCTTATCATTTGAATAACACACTAATCGTTTCTTCTCGAATAAATAACGTTCAAAAGCTTATATATGACAATTCTTCAATGCCAGTTCTCTTCAACCACACACCTTTTTTTTTACATGGGGAAATGCTTTACGCATCCCCGGCAAATTGGGGATATCGGCCGGGGTATGTGGGACTCCTGCGTAGTCTACCCACTAAAACCCCATGGTGCTCCGCTCATCGCTGCGGGTACGATAGAACCTACCGCAACTTCAACCACACCCCTAGCTACTTATCTTAAGTTTTCATCATGCTTATATCTCATCTGTGGACTGTGATCTACCTAAGTCCTTTTTCCAGGACATCATTAAAACGATAAAGCTGTTTTTGGCACTAAGGTTTAGGGGCTCATTTCTGCTATTATTCACTTGCTGAAAATCTAAACGACATTCCAGTTATTTAAACGGATTCTTTTCTGTTTAATCTATATTAGAATAGAGAAGTTTATAATGAGCAATTCTATTAGTGTTAGAATGTGGCATGTACCATCGAGGAAATTGATTCCTAGGCAGTTGACAGACCTACGTCATGTGGTCGGCTTATGTCAATTCAATGTTAGCTATGCTGTGATCGGTCGGCTGGGTTTGACGTAACGCGACCAAATTTATAGGTACAATTCCGTGCATCGCGATCGATCGCGGCCGCGCACGACCTACGACTGTCGTCGGCCGCTCGCGACCATACTCATTGTATGAAAATGTATGGCAGGGTGAATCTACTCAAAATGTTATTTTAGGCCAAAAATTGTGTTTTTTAAAAAACTCTTAAATATTGCTCTGAATGTTTCTGGTGTTAAAAGGCACCGAAATAGAATTCCCTTTCTGTAAGAGTCACGAAAAAAAATTAAATAATTTAAGAGATATTTAATATTAAGTAAAAACTGTTGTTCATGACAATGACGAAATTTGTGGATAATGACGTGTTTACTTAGAATAATGACAATTTGTTGAGAATAATGATAACTTAAAAAATCTTATCCATATTCGTGCTGATTATATTATTATTATTATTATTATAAACGCCTCCGTGGACCAGTGGTTAAGAGCGTGGCTCTTGACTCAGAGGTCGTGGGTTCGATTCCCGCGTTGGAAACATATTGTTAATTGTTATTTCCAAGTTTGGTTAGGACATTGCAAGCTGATCACCTGATTGTCTGATACTCAGAACAGGAAAATATGGTCTGACAAGTAAGATGATCCATGCATCGGATCACGGATCGGCATGTAAAAGTTGGTCCTGCGCCTGATCTCTCGCCAGTCGTGTCAGTCGTCCGACCCACTAGGTTATGAGAGTTAAAAGGAATAGAGAGTGCTCATGTGTACTGCGCACACACTTGGGTGCTATAAAATTACTCCTGCGTAACTTGCCTGGTTTCAATGAAACCAGCCACCGTCACCGTAACCGGTGTGGGGGGGTTATTATTATTATTATAAGTAAAAAATAGGATTTTCAATAAAACTTGTATGTTAGTAAAAGTATTGATTTATTATAAAAATGTATTCCCTAAAATATAGCTAATACCAAAACCTACCTTTAAAAAAAAATATTCTACCTTTTCGAGTCACCTGCAATAAAAAATGTACACTTGTTAAATAATAATTCTGATATTTATTATTTCTCAAATAATATTTTATTACCAAACGTTCCGCGCGGCTTCGCTCGCGTAAATTAGATATTTCACAGACAAATTAGTCCACAAAAAATAGCGTATGATCCTTCATGTGGTCAATTTCTTAATTCTTATCAGTTATCTGTACCAAATAACAGAAAAATTGTTCCAGTAGCTCGTGAGATGAGCCCTTTCAAATAATTTCCCCCGTTTTTTGCATATTTTTCTCTATTTCTTAGCTCCTATTAGTCTTAGCGTAAAAAATTATAGCCTATAGCCTTCCTCAATAAATGGGCTATCTAAAACTGAAAGAATTTTTCAAATCGGACCAGTAGTTCCTGAGATTAGTGTGTTCAAATAAGCACTCTTTCTAAGAATTTCCCCCCGTTTTTTCCACATTTTCCTCTATTTCTTGGCTCCTATTATTCTTGGCGTGATAAAATATTCTTTATAGCCTTCCTCGATAAATGGGCTATCTAACACTGAAATAATTTTTTAAATCGGACCAGTAGTTCCTGAGATTAGCGCGTTCAAATAAGCCCTTTCAAATAATTTCTCTCCTTTTTTCCACATTTTCCTCTATTTCTTCGCTCCTATTATTCTTAGCGTAATAAAATATTGCCTATAGCCTTCCTCGGTAAATGGGCTATATGGCTAACACTGAAAGAATTATTCAAATCGGACCAGTAGTTCCTGAGATTAGCGCGTTCAAACAAACAAACAACTTGTCCTGCTTTATAATATTGAAGTTTAGATAACATTTTTACTACTTTTCTTACTATTCTACTACTACTTTTCGAAAAGGTGTCAAATAATTACCTAATTGTAATATCGACATTGTATCGATTCGATATATTTATCCCTGTTTTCCAGAAATACAGTTACAGATTTGGTCATTATTCTGAATGATCGTCATTATGCTTTTAGGGCTATTCAGGAAAATGACGTTCAGGAAAATGACGGATTCACTAAATTCTTTTAATAATTAAGTATTGATATATAGAAAACTAAGAAAATTATTAAGAACTTAGAAATGTTGCGGGCCTTTTTAACTTGGTATAAAAAAGTTGTGAAAAACAGACAAATGTTGGCACACATCGAGGAAGGTAAATGACGTCTAATTTGGAAATTTTTGTAGAACGTATTTCAAAGACTCACCTGCATAAAACGAAGACCTCTATCCACACCAAAGCACTGCGATCAAATAAAGTGAGCCAGCAGATTTTATCGCAAAATAGGTTTCAACCCGTCACGTAGAGTATATCGGCAAGGCATTCAAAACAAACAATGCGTAGGACAATGACGCGAATTTTATGAACATTTTAAAAATATAATTTTTAGTTATTTAATGTAAGTTGATGTGTTATTTGTTGGTATCGAATAGTTTATTAGTTCTTTATCTTCAAATTAACATTAAGTTTTTATTCCTTTCTAGCTCATTTATTTTTATAAATAATAAATTGTAAGCGGCAGTATCGAAACGACACGCAAAAATTTCATAATTTGGTCCTTTTTTTTATAATAACTTTTGAAATATTAACTCTACTATAAAATAGTTTTAGCAGCATTTTCGTAAGTTAATTAGACATTGAAATGTGTAATGTTACATCAAATTTACGAAGGCGTTATGGACCCAACTTCAAAGACATGAATTTTGTCTCTCTCAAATATTCGCCCGGCACCGCTTCCGAGGCCCGCGACAGACGCGCGCGGTCGACGACTGTCGTAAGCCACGCGCGACCGTGTCATATAACTTTGACACGGTCGCGCGGGGCCTACGACAGACGCGCGCGGCCGACGACAGTCGTAGGCCGCGCGCGCGTCTGTCGCGGGCCTCGGAATCGGTGCCATACATTTTCATACACTGACTATGGTCGCGAGCGGCCGACGACAGTCGTAGGTCGTGCGCGGCCGCGATCGATCGCGATGCACGGAATTGTACCCTTAGGTCCGCCATCTGCATAGGAATCAACTTCTCTGATAGTACATAAGTACATGTACACAAGGCTAGTTTATTTGAATTGCGATTCGCACGCGTCTGTACGCTCCCATTAGATGGCGTTTACATATTTGACGTTCAAATACATGTGGCCACGAGCACCGTGTACGTCGAGCAAACATCGGAAAACTACGGGGTGCAAAATGTTAATAGCACGAACGACTCGTAGCTAAAGATCATTCAAAGTTAATTTACCTGCGGCATTTCTAGGGTGGTAGGGAATCGGGCCTTCGGTAACTCACTTTGCGAAACACAGCACCAGCGCTGTTTGACCTCGGTTCTCTGTGAGCCCGTGGTATTTCTTCAATGAACCCTTTTGTCAGCGACATAATCCCACTTATAGAAACTGCTGAGAAAATTACGGTCTGTAACTTGTAAAGAGAAACTTCGATAAACATTTTAATGTAAGTATGAACGAACGATGCAACTTTCTTCGCTTCAGATATACCTAAGGCTTCGCGTACAACATAATATTGACTTATTAGTTATCTGTGCTGTGTGAGTTTTCGAGAATTTTTCGAGCATACATACTTATTGGCTGGTTTACACGTATTAAGTAGATAAGTACTAAGTAGTAACTAAATTTTAACTTAATTTGAAGTGCCTGCCCGAAATGTGTCAAGTGACAAGCCCCGCCTGCCAACTTAACAGAAAATAGTCAAAATTCTAATTTCCTTGTTTAGTACTTAACTAAATTTTAACTTACTACTAAATTTTGTGTTTACATGCAATAAGTAACTTAAAATTAAGTTAAAATAATTTAGTTAACTACTTATCTACTTAATACGTGTAAACCAGCCCTAATACATACATAGTTTGTTCTATGTTTCATTGAAAAAGTATGAAATAAAACAGTCGCATAGAGCAGCCTCTCAACAGAAGCACAGAATACATATTTGACAGAAGTCGAAAAGGTTGATTTCTATGTTCTTGACTAGATATTATAATTATTACTAGCGACCCGCCCCGGCGTCGCACGGGTATAAAATATATAGCCACTGAAATTTTTTTTTAAATCGATAGCCTATGATCCTTCACGTGGTCTACTTCTTATATGTGCCAAATTTCAAATAATTTCCCCCGTTTTTCCCACATTATTCTATAAGTCTCAGCGTGATAAAATATAGCCTATAGCCTTCCTCAATAAATGGGCTATATAACACTGAAAGAATTTTTTAAATCGGACCAGTAGCTCCTGAGATTAGCGCGTTCAAGTTAGCCCTTTCAAATAATTTTCCCCGTTTTTTCCACATTTTCCTCTATTTCTTCGCTCCTGATAGTCTTAGCGTGATAAAATATAGCCTTTAACCTTCCTCGATAAATGGGCTATCGAACACTGAAAGAATCATCAAAATCCGTTGCGTAGTTTTAAAGATTAAAGGGAACAAAGGGACATGAGGGAAAAAAGCGACTTTGTTTTATAATAAGTATATAGATTATGCCTCTTTATCTTGGCAATAGCGTTGTTTATTGGTTGATGTTTAAACGTAGGGCAAACAAAAACCATAAAAATCAGGCTAGAATTTTACAAGCTGCAACAATATAGTAACAGGCCAGTCACAAATTACAATTAGAATGACAACTAAACACAAGGCCAACACCTCTGCAAATAAATTATTTTAACGTGGTCTCCATTAATCATTTGTACATACAATATACATTTGTGTGAACTGTGCCCTCTGAGAAGTCTGAGTAATGTGTTCTCTTTATTTATCAACCAGTGGGCGTGGCACTAAGCGGCCGTTCAAATTTGAATATTGAATTTGGAATTCTTTACATTTTTTTCTGTTTCTTTGCTTGTTTTAATTAGTTCCTGTTTTGTACATATTATAAGTTCTTATTAAAAAAAAGTTTGCGAGTTAGAAAAGGTAAAAAGACGGATATTGTGTAATTTAAGACGGGCTGAGAGGAAACATATATTTTCCTTTTCCTACGGAATCTATTTTAAAATGTTCTATATTAGGTAATGTTCTTAAAATTACTTTAACAATAATTTCTTACAAATTTATCTTGAGAAAATCTACGTCCGAACTTGTAAATTATAAACTAAATCATTCTCAGTACAAAAAACTTAAAGTCTTGTTAAGTTTTTGCGTGCTCAGTTCAAGGTAGCCGAGATAAGATCTGGGTTATCAGAATAATATTTGATAATTCAATAGTTTCTGCACTATCCAAGGATTCGTTTGTGAAAAAATATATTACCGCTAAGAGTGAAGAAGATAATAAAAAAATCTCAGATGTGAATTGCGATGTATCCTCTACTTACAGGTACGTATTTTGCGATTTACGTGCAAGATAGAATCCCAAAGGATTTAAAATATAGGTATTAGGTAGTCTACGTCCCGTGGGCCGTGGGTCATACCTAGTCCACTCTTAGTGATCTATAAGTACGCAAAATTACAGCAAAATGGAACCAGTCGTTTTGAGCCTAATCGGTGCAAAACTTAAACATTTTCTCTTTGCAACATTAGTTTTTCATCATCATACTCTTAAGGGGCATCATAGCTAATATTGTGTATGTAATTTAAATTGGATGAAGAAAACTGAGCTCTCCCAGAAACTATAGTTTGACGAGGTAATATAACTGGCTATTAATATAATCGGCCAATTGCGAGTCAGACTCGCGCACGAAGGGTTCCGTACCGTTATAGAGCAAAAATAGGTCAAAAATTGTGTTTTTAGTATGGGAACCCCCCTAAATTTTTTATTTTATTTAAATATTATTATTAATTATTAAAGTTCAATTATATTTAAGGCCTTCGTGAAAGTTTCAAGTGCCTACCTCTTATATCATTATTGATTACGAGCAAAAAAGGCCAAAAAATCACGTTTGTTGTATGGGAGCCCCCCTTAAATATTAATTTTATTTTTATGTTAGTATTTGTTGTTATAGCGGCACCGGAAATACACAATCTGTGAAAATTTCAGAACTCTAGCTATAGCGGTTCTTGAGATACAGAATGGAGACAGACAGACGGACAGACAGACAGACGGACGGACAGACAGACATCGAAGTCTCGTGAATAGGGTCCCGTTTTTACCCTTTGGGTACGGAACCCTAATAAAGATTAATTAAAATGTTACTATTAATAAAGTAATACCTATTTTATTCTTATTAGGTACCATAAAAAAGTATATGTTATAAATTATAATTGTGCAAAAAAATACAATTACATACTTAAATGCAATTGCTAATCACTTTTTTTCTTCTACGATCTAGAATTCTAGACTCTAGAGTCTAGAATTCTAGAAGAAAAAAAGTGATCCGTAAAAGCTCTCTAAGTCTAGACTCTAGAGCAGTGGTCCCCAACCTTTTTTTCATGCGGGCCACAAACATGTTTTGGTCTTGGTGTCGCGACTCGCGGGCCGCAACAAAATTTTTTTAGGGTTAAAAAATAACTTTCTTCAAAATTAAAGATTTAAAATTGAAAAAAATTAACGACTATCACGTAGACTTTACGTTATTTTGCCGGTGGGCGTGAATTTCAAAATTGTTTAACATCATGCGGGCCACAAATAAAGTCCCGGCGGGCGGGCCGCGGGTTGGGGATAGCGGCTCTAGAGTCTAGAGAGCTTTTACGGATACGTTGCCCCACGGCCCACGATGAACTTTTCAAGCGATTGCGAACCAGCATGGTGATCTATTAATAGTTAATACAGTGTTTAGCAGACAGGGTCAAATTAACGCTAATTAATTTGTCTATTGGTCCAAGTTACGTCGAGCTTTGTCTCGCGTAAGCTCTTGCTCGTAGCTCGACGTAGCTCGTAGCTCGATGTCGCGCCTATACAACTTTAAAGCTGATCGTACATTTGTCAGTACCGTACGCGTCGAACGCACCGCATATAGTACACAATATGCGGCGCGTCCGGTGCGGATAAATGTGCGAGGTTTCACACCATTACATAAATTAATGAATGCTAAAATATGGCGCGTTCGGCGCGTGTGTATTGATAAGGCTGATTTTAGTCTCACGCTGACCGCTCGCTTACCGTCCGTGCCGACACCGAAATGAATGAAATTTCAGCGCCGACCGCTACGCGTTATACAAAAACATTTCAGCGCCGATGGTCAGCGAGCGGTCAGCGTGAGACTAAAATCAGCCTAAATGTGCGATCACCTTTAAGCCACTTTATGAACTTTCATAAAACGCAAAAACTAAAATGGTTGTTTACCATTTTCTTTGCTTATCTACCGAATAAAAAATATATGTACCTAAAGGTGTCCTCGAATTAAAGCCACGCGCCGTCTGCGCATAATGCACCAGATCTGCATCTAGTGGTGCAGCGCCGACCTTGACTCCTAGATGTCAGTCAAATGGCTTATATTGTAAACACTATCACTCACTGTTAGTACAGTCAGCCACAAACACTTGATGTGAAAACGTAAATTTTAAACTTTTTTTTTAACGTGTAAGTTGTAGGTGCTCCTTCACCGGGAGCATTCGCTTGTAAGTTGTTATGTAACGTTACAGAGTCGAGCATTACATCAGTGAGGGAGGAGAGCCGAGCATTACAATGCGCACCTTGTAATGATACAGTGTGTAGTGTGTGTGTGTGTACTTGATACAACTTGTAACATCGACTAGCTATGGAATGCATAAAGTCGAATGTTGTTAAATGTCATTACACGCGATTGCTCGTCAGTTAGGGAGGCCGGAGGTAGTATTAAATAATAAATATATAATGTTATGCCTAAAATGTTACATTACACGTGATTCGTGAATGCTCCCGGTGAGGGAGCACCTTAAGACGTTTAAAAAAGTTATTTTCTTCTTCAGTTTGTATAAAAAAAGTTATTTAATGACGATGAAAAATTTAAGCTACAAAAGTTTATGGTCCTACAAGGTAGTAAAATAATTGTAAGGTTACGGCATTTTTTAAGGAATGAGCGTTATAGATTTTTTTATTAATCCTTTAATAGCGTATACATATTGCGTATAAATTTTTGGTTTGGAAGAAGGCATATTTTATTTTACCCACACGCGGTCTTCCTCTTAGCCTAAATACATTAGGTAGGTATGACCTTAGAGCATTGATTCCCAAAGTGGTCCAGGTGGACCCCATGGGGTCCACGGGAGCCCGATAGGGGTCTACGCTTGCGTGGAAAAATAATGGAGGTTCACGAGTCGTTAACGGGGGTCTATAAAAATTAGGTGACCCGATTTGACTTCTCCTATGAATATAGGCAGACAACATTATATTAAATATTACAGAGCGACGAGATTTAGAAATGAGTAAAAGTGTGGTAATTTTTGTATTAAATAGCTACAAAACAAGAAAATAGTTGTGTTTACTTTTTAACACTCCAAAGTGAAGGTTATTGGTTCCTTGTACTGTGACTTACACAAAAAAGTAAAGGTCCAACTGAGACCGACCTTGAACTAGGGGGGGGGGGTAGCTGTGGGGTCCTGCTGGGGGGGGGGGGTAGTTTGGGAACCTCTGCCTTAGAGCATTAAAATAAATTTAAAATTATCCATTCGCTCTAAAGGTATATATAGTCTAGGTAAGTAAATTAGGTATTTAAAAAAATAAGACATAAAAGTTGGTATGCCAGGGAAAAAGCTAGTTTATTATATTTCTGTCTACAAATATTGAGAATTGAAATGCATTCAAAGACGTCACTCATAATAGTAGACTGCTACTTGGTAACAGAGTGTTTCCACGAATTTCCAATTCTATATAAATATTGCTAATATTCAGGTTCTCACTTCTGAGTAGATTAGGAACCTGATATTTAGGCATTATGAATACAAAAACCCCAAAAGCTAAACCGGTAATAGGTACCGATATTTCTTTTTTTCAAAAACCCAAAAACTGGTGACTAGTGGTGACGTAGGTTAAGAGATATTCTGTTAAATAACCCAAAAGTAATATTAAGTATAGTCTGTCAAGAAAGTCATGACAGGCGGGAAAAATTTCTAAACGTAATCACGCTTAAAAGGTGTATTTTTTTCTATGTATTTTCACAGAGAACTCTTATTACATTTTAAATATCGTCACCTTGCACATTTTTATCTCGAATTAATAAAGTTCTCATATTTTTTACTTCATTTAAAAATTTTCCCGCCTGTCATGACTTTCTTGACAGACTATACATAATATATCTTTAGGGAATCTAGGAAGCGTACCGTTTAATTAATATCAAAATCAATATATTTTCTACGTACAATAAAACCTTTGTAAAGTTCGAATGGTGTCATCTAGGTAGTTAGATGTTAAATTTTCTTAACTTATTATCATTACCTGCAAAACTTGTACTCGCACACTATTTAATAATAAATCTATTTACTTGTAAGAATCTTAGTGCAAAATTTTTTGACATGCTCTTTAAATTAACCTGAATCAATCACATATTATAACTTTGGTTAAGGTGACGCAGCGTTAAAGTAAGAAACCGTGTTGGATATGTTTTAGATTGCTTGTTTTCTATGAGAGGCCGGCCCGGCCTCTCATAGAAAACAAGCAATGGAACAGCAAAAATGGAATGGGCGTGAGCGACAAAATGGTTTTTGTCGCTTAATTTAAAAACCATAAATACATTTCATATAAGCTATGCACAAATTAAAGTGCATGCTTGAACCAATTTATGTACAAATTTTGGAACCTTAAATCACTCTCTTCCGTTGGAAAAATAGGAATCCCTTTTTTTACAGAGGTCTGTTCGATTGATTATTCTGTGCTATAAAAATTGTCCAATCGTGTTATGCTATGGGCAATTCAAAGACAAAGACATGATGAATACTGACAATGACTGAGAAAAATCGGCATCGCTACAGCCAAATTATCAAGGCGTCGTCTTAAACTAAATAGATTTAAATCATCTGCATCCGTAAGTTTCTGAAATTAAGGACTTAGTTTTTTTAATAAAATTTAATATTTTTATTGCTTACACCAAGGAGGTCTTTTAATATAAAGCTCCTATATCCCATAGGGAATCATAATATCCCAAAGGTATATTATGATTCCCTTTACTATATATATATATATATATATATATATATATATATATATATATATATATATATATATATATATATATATATATATATATATATATATATACCTTTTAAGTTTTATTTAAGTAATAATTTAAAAGGTATATATATATATATATATATATATATACCTTTTAAGTTTTATTTAAGTAATAATTTAAAATTAAAAAAATACTGAAATACAAATAGTTAAATGTAGAGTTCTAACTTTTATACTTCTGAGTTCTGACTTCTAGCAATAGAAAGAACTGTACAGTGTACAGGGTATAACAAAGTCATGGATAATATTTTAGGGTCGTGAATATTGTATTTGTCCCTAAATATAATATTATAATATAGAGTTCTCTGTGATAGTGGCAAGAGTTACTTTTATTTAACTATCGTATTGGATAACCAATCTCACTTCTTAAGATTTACGCATTGTAAATCTCAATAATAACTACCTATTCAACATAAAATTACTCGGAGTTTATATTTTTTGTAAACAGACGTCATAAAATCAAAATACAAACCCGTTATAGTATTTTTCATACTATCACCCAACCGTTTCTTTCGGTTATATGATTATATTATCGCTGTTATGGATATGCCTTTAAAATATTCTCAATTTTCACGGACCACTTAATTTCTGTCTGTTGTTTTTAAGTAAGTAATTTACAAAAAAGAGATAGTCGGATTTACTAAAAAGTTACCAGAGAACGTTGTCGGCAAGTCAACACATCACTGTAGCCGAAATTCCAATACTCGTATCGGAAACGGTAGCGATAACGATTCTGTCGAATTAGAGACGACTCGGAGGTCTGTGATCGAATATCGAAGTTGTAGTAAAACTGGACGCGGTGAGGAGCTCGGCGCGGGCGCAGACGTCACGAGAAAGCCGAGGTCTCTATATAAGCACGGAGGACCCTCCCTCTGGCATCACTCGCAAGCTAGCCTTCGGCGCGCACGCCACTCCGTCGCTCGCTCTCGCGCCTCGCTCGTATCGTTCACTCGTGTTCGCGCCTCCGACTCGCTCGCTCGCGCACCATGACAGTCTCCAGCAAGATGAACAGTGTCTCCCGCCAGTCCATGCTCGGCCGCTTCGGCCCCGGCGGGCTCCTCTACGCCGCCAATAAAATACTAGCGGTACGTCATCGCATCGTGTGGTGTGAAACCTTTTATGGAAGTGATAGGAGCTCAGTGTTTTAACGCCGTAAACGCAGTGAATTCAACGTGCGCTTCCATTGTCCGCAGGTCGCCTCCGGCAAGGACGAGGACCGCTGGCGCTCCAAGGAGGACGGCGTCCTCTTCAAGCGCTGGCGCCGCGCCACCCCCGGGGTGGACGCCGCCCCCGCGCCGCCCTCGCAACCCTCCGACCTGCTCAAGTTCCTAGCAATCGTGAGTATCTATAATGCTGCTACCTCACCTTCCGTCGTAATTCGCACAAAAAATACAGTCGAATATAAAAATACTTTGTTACGCACGCACAGCGTATTGACGTCTTTGTTAAACTCGTTATACGTTTTAATTACCGAGTATTTTCTTGCAAAAACACGATTAAGCAATTAAGAATAAAATCGTAAACTATGCAATGTAAGGACATTCTTTTGTAGAGTTATAATAATAAATAAATAAATCTAGAGATCCCAACTCAAAAATTGAGGAGGATGAATGTACCTACGATAAAACGAGAGATAGAAACGATAGACTAATAGAAGCACGTTCGTTGTTACAGAATGCACTGGAACTGTCGGCCCCGGCGTCCGACGCGCTGCTGAAGTCGCGGTCGTCGGAGTGGTTCCAGCTGTCGGGCCACCCGGGCTCGCTGGCGCCGGCGGGCCCCGGCACGGTGTGGAAGCGGCGCGCGCCCGGCGACCGCCCCGCCCACAACCCCGAGCGCGACGCCTACGAGGCGCTCGCCGCCTGCCCGCACATGCGCTCCGCCATCCCCCGCTACTACCGCGACCTCGAGTACGACGGGGACCACTTCATCGAGCTGCAGGACCTGCTGCACGGCTTCCGCGACCCCCACGTCATGGACGTCAAGATGGGCACCCGCACCTTCCTCGAGGACGAGGTCAGCAACGCCCGCGCCCGCCCCGACCTGTACGAGAAGATGGTCCGGCTGGACCCCGCCGCCCCCACCGAGGCGGAGCACGCCGCGCGCGCCGTCACCAAGCTGCGCTACATGCAGTTCCGCGAGCGCTGCTCCTCGTCGGCGGAGCAGGGCTTCCGGATCGAGGCCGTCAAGATGCCCGGCCGCCCGCCGCTCACCGATCTGCAGAAGGTCAAGGAGCCGGAGCTCATCTCGGCCACGGTCGGCCGCTTCTTCGGCGGGGACGAGCGCGCCCGCCGGGCGATCGCCGCGCGCCTCCGCGAGATAAGGGGCCTCTTCGAGAAGTCGGAGTTCTTCCGGACGCACGAGATCGTCGGGAGCAGCATCTTCATAATCTACGACGACGAGCGCGTCGGCGCCTGGCTCATCGACTTCGGCAAGACGCGCCGCGTCCCCGAGGGCGTGGAGGTCGACCACCGCTCGCCCTGGCGGCAGGGGAACCACGAGGAGGGCTTCCTCTACGGCCTGGACCGGTTGATAGATACGATAGAGACGGCCGAGCTGGAGCCGATATCGGAGCCGGACGTCTCGCGTTGAAGACGCGCACCCCGAGACGTGGTTTTGATCTACGGTCGTGAGCCGCCGGCGCCCCCGAGGGCCGCCCTTCGCCACGGGTTGCGGAGTTCTCCCGGACAAGCCCGGAGATGTACAGAAATTCCGTTTGCAAGTTTTTAATGTGAGAGTGCGATTTGTCGCTTTATGATCTAGTCTTTAATTATTTAAATACAAATTAATTTTTATTCCTACTGGTTTGTTTTATTTATCCTGATGAGTTAGGTACTTGTTATCGATCAGTATATCTACTATAGTTTTACAATTTGAGCTAATCACGACAGTGTGAGCCGATTACGACACGACGGTCAAAAACCGTTACCCTAGCTAGTGGCTAGTGTGAAAATGGACACCGGTCAATCCGGTTGTAAATCAATGGCAAAACACACGAACTGGCCTGCCACCACCACTGTGGATGTGCCCGGCCCGCATTAAGGCTCCATTCCACCGCTGCGCACGCACGCACGCACGCGTGGACGTGCACGGATTTATAACATTTATTTCTTTGACTTCAGTCAATTACTGCGTAGCGTGTCCGTGCCCCGTGGGTTGCAGTGGACACAGTCACATAATATATTTTCTTACAAAGCGAAGCTTGACGCACGTGCGTAGTCTCTCCGTGCGCCGCGGTGGAATGGAGCCCATTATAGTTTATACTGGCGGCAGATATAAGTTTAAATATCTTTGTAGGTATATTATATTATTTTATTTTTTATTTATTTATTAGGCATATCAACAATATAAACACACACATATTACATTAATAACTACATTTTAGTGCTTATATCAATTACAGACATGCACAACATTATTTTATAAAAACACATATCTATAACCAAATTAAATTAAAGTTAAGTATACAATTAATTCTAAATTTATAAATATACAAAAATTAAAGAAGCATTTCATTACATATTATATTATCATATAACTATGTACTTGTATTGTACTACCAAGTACCAACACCTAAGCAAGTCCTAGCCTCAAGGCTCATACCTGCTTATTATTTACCATAAAAACTTACATAATTTTACTTTTTTTAAGGTTTTTTATTTGTTCTCATGAAAGGCATTGAGGTCAAAGGGAGTATAACCTAAGCTTTGCTCTGTTTATTAAATCCAACATTATTATACAGTAGAACCCGTTTAAGACGATCACGCTTAATACGATTTCCCGCATAATACGCCAATTTGCATAAGTCCCTGCAACTTGAGACATGTTTTCATACATTCTTTAACGCTTAATACGATCGTCATCCCGTTTAATACGCCCTAACGGCCAAAACATATTAACCTCTTACCTCATCGTCGCCACGGCATTGTGTACCGTCAAATCAGTGGGAATTAGATGTTAATAGTTGATACGTGGATGGCAAGTGGCAACACTTCCCGAATTGTTGCAAAGTTACGAACCGCGAGACATTTTTAACGCCGACGAATTCGGTTTATTTTTTAAATTGATTCCAGAAAAATCCTATGTTTGTTATGGTGGCAAAGCAAATAAAGAGAGACTGACTGACGACTGCCCTGGCCTGTGCCAATTCTGATGGGTCAGAAACAAGTCAGAAAAGTTACGTTTGCTGGTAATTGGTAAGGCGAAAAATTCACGTCGTTTCAAAAACGTAAAATCGCTTCCTGTAACATATTATGATGTACTATCTCGAGCTTGGATGACCGGCATTCGTTTCATCGATTGGTTAAAAGCTCTAGAATCTAGATGATCACAGCTCTGCCAGATTAAAATAGGTAGACGCAAAATCTTCATTGATAGGAACACCCACATCCGAAAAAACATAATAAATATTAATACATACGTATGCAGAAGGTTCGTTTTTTTATTTCTCTATATCCCGCTTAATACGCTTTCCCGCTTAAGACGCGTTTTTGGTTGAGTCCCTGTGAAATCGTCTTAAACGGGTTTTACTGTACTTATTTTTAACCGTACTCAGTATACTTGAATAAATGTACGACGTGTAATGAAGTAGATCACCTTTCAATCAATAGATATTAGTTTAGTACCTACTTATACTCAATTAAATTCAATTAATTTAAAGAAGAGTTCAAGCAATTTCAAGTACAAAACTGTTGATGTTATTTGGTAGCCCAGCGCCATCTATTGAGATGTTGCGGGAAAAAAAAAATTAAAAAAAAATATATACCATGTAGATGGTAGATTGCAGGTGCTTAAAACAGTGATAATAATATATTAATTACTTCAATTTTCATAGACACGAATAGATGCATCCTCTATTAGTAAGAATAAAGGCTGTCACAGACAGAGCAGGTAATGTAAAGATGTATATTATAGCACGATACATCTTTCTATAGAAATCGTACACAACAGCTATAATGTAAAAATATACATTATAGCTGTTGTGTGTGGTCTCCTGACGATTTCTATAGAAAGATGTATCGAGATGTATCGTGCTATAATATACATCTTTACATTACCTGCTCCGTCTGTGACGGCCTTAACATAACAATATCTGCAAAAAATAGTCAGGTATTCTACACGTATTTCAATTTATATGAAAGAGAAAACGAGCAGGCGGATTATCCTGATGATCACGGTTCACGATCATAGTTAGCGGTAGCAGCAGAGACACTCAAAACACGAGAGGAGATACGCATATAACTACTCTTGCAATTACTGTGCAACAGATAGAATCTATAATATGATGATTATTAAAAACTCGCCTCCTATGAAATCTTTTTTTTAACAACAAGATTGCCCGTTCGCGTTCTTGTAATGATCTGGAAGAAAGAAAAATAAAATAGTTTTAACTATTAAAGTAGAGCTGAATTGGTGCAATAATAAAACACAGTGAGTCGAGTTGTTTTTGTTTCAGCCCTAAAGACTTTCTTCCCGATTCATTTCCCAATAGTAACTATAAAAATTAGCGCCTATTTTTTTTTTAACGCAAACGTCTATAAAATAAAGAATTATTAACTATAAAATAATTTTACTCTTGAGTGCGCCATCTAGTGTCAATGTTAGAAATCTTTATATTAAAATTAACTTTTTGGTTTGGGTAATCTATCTTATCCTATTAGGACAAGTAACAAATGTTTATATTATACATTATATTAATTAGCAATATTCAATCAATTTGTCGTTTATCTAAAGTAGACTTGTCAACTTATTTGTTTTATTATTCCTGATACAAAGGGAACACAAAATGTAAAGATTCAATAAGAAGCATATTTTCGGTAGGATTTCTTTAATACTAATCAATTGATTACAATTAAAAGATTATATTATAATATTGAATAATTGGTAGGGCGATCTATTTCTATCAATTTGGCAACTATTTTCCATAGAATTAAGTATTGACATCGTTGCTATTTTCTACATGTCAGTATATTGTATTAAAAATTATTATTTACTTGGGAATTAAGAAAGATGAAAACTTATTAACAATTTATATTTTAATAAAGGTTTTTGACAACACAGGTTTGTTTTATTTTATCCACAAACATATTTATTATTAATATAAAATAGAATGTCAATGGTTTTTAATTTTTATCACTATTAATACAAAGTAAAACCTAACTCAAGTTACATCTAAAACAGTAAGTCAATTTCTAACAATCTATTTTGCCCAGCAAGTAAAGTTTGATAAGCAACTTATATCTAATTTGAAAATTATAATGAAAAAGTTAAAAATATTGAAATTTAACCAGTGCAGGTATTGTTCTTGTAAATTCTATTGTATTTTAACTAGTAGCACTGTTTTAAAACCCACAATTCAGGACTCTTGCTATAAATCCATAACTATTATTGAGGAGCTCAATATAATGATATATTGAAAAAATATTAAAATTAATTAAATCTAAGTTATGAGTCTACCATAGTTATATTCTTCTTAGCCTTAATAGTTTTAACACTGTTTACTTTTGTGGCAAATCGTAAGGAGTTAAGGGTCTCATTGAATGATTCATCAAATTGATTAACATTTACCAACATAAGGGTTTTGGAGTTGCCTCCGAGGCTCGGCATCAGCAAATGTGTGAGTTTGGAGTTTCTGTAGGGTATATGTGATTGATTAGTTTGCAAGGATAAAATTACTTTAGAAAGTTCGGATAGAGACCTGTTGATGTGTTTAGTTTCGTCCATTCTTTGTGTAGTCTTTCCGCTCTCTGAGCCAGCCAAATCTACTAAATTCAGATTGCTGGTGAATTTTTCTTTGCGTTTTTCGTTTATGGCTGAAATCTTTATTTGAGCCACTGAATGTGATCGGGAACTCCTTTCGTTGTTTAAGGTTGCTGCAGTTTGTCTGTTACGTTGGGCAAATATTAGCAGCCTGATAAAATCATGCGAGCTCTTAACTACCTCCTCCTTAAGGTTAGAAACATATAAATCTGTTCCCTTTGAGTTGACCATTTTGATTTCGTGACTCTCCTGATCTTTGCTGGAATCTAACAAATCATAAATTACTTCATTATAAATTTCAAGGAATGAAGCTTTTATAGTTAACTCCCAGCCCATTCTTTTTAAATCTTCCATGCAGGTGAAGATCATATTTATGGCACGCGGTACAATACCATACTGGTCGGGTCCTCCTGAACCACCCTCCATTGTGTATGTCTTTCCCGAGCCAGTTTGGCCGTATGCAAATATACACACATTATATCCATCCAAAGCTGATTGAACCATAGAGGATACTTCAGCAAACACATCTTCCTGGGAGGAATGTGGAGTGAATATGCCATCGAATGAAAAAGAGTGCTGTGATTTCCCTTTTCTGGCTGAGCTCAACAACTCAATTTTCTCAACTTCGATAGAGCATGCGTCTAACACATTTAAAATGTACAAGGGCTTGGATGCTTCCGATTCTAGAGGAGGGCGGACCCTGCAATATACTCTGATATTACCCTTCAGGTCTTGGATTGTATTTCTCAGAACTCTTTGGTCGCTGTACATAATAGCTAAAATGTTCTGTAGTGCTTCTGAATCATTTTTCGTTTTAGAAATTGCTTCCAGTGCATCTTTGTGGTCCAACTGTAACTTATCATGCTCGGCAGATATCTTCTTAAGGTGATCTGTCAAAACTCTTAATGCTTCATTTTCCTCTTTGAGGCTCTTATATCTACGAGATAAATCATCATGATCCATTTTAAGTTTGTCATATTCGGTAGTCTTGATTTTCAAGCTGTTCGTTACATCTTCCAACAACTTAGATTTATGTTGTAGGTCTTCCACTTCAAGCTTTTGAATGTCAAAGTCAAGTTTCAGTCTATCGAAATCTGAGGTTTTCTGTTTCAAGTCTTTAATAGTATTGAACAACTTCTCTTTGAGCAGGTCTCTCTCCTGAATACTGCTGTCCACTGTCTCCTTAAGTTTCTCATAGTCGTCAGATACCTCAGAATGTTTATCTTTCAAATCAGTTAGCTCACCTCTCATTGACTTATGCTTTTCTAACAAATCATTGAACCTCGCCTTATAGTCATACGGAGGAATTTTAGCAGTAGCTGTTGCAGTTTTTTTCTCTACTCTGCTAGATTTTGCAGGCACGGAAGGTGCTACAGAAGGGGCCGTTGCCGCCCTTTTGATCCGAGGTGCTGGCACAACATTTGAGGTGGTTGTTGATGTCTGGCGAAGCAGAGGTTTCGTGTGATTTGAGATTAAATTTCTTTTCTCGATGTCACTTAAGCCGTTCCCAATTGTTCTGGTGAGATTTCTTCCATTAGAAAAAGCAAATCCTGGCCTGTTTTCTTTAGTTGTACTTGATGGCAACTTCGGTATACGCGACATCTGGAAAGTAGTTTTGTTTTAAATAGGAGATCATATAATTTAATTTATAATAAATGAAATTTAGTATAATTTGTTGTTTTATGTAAGAGAAAGACAAAATAAAGTTGAAAATATTTGAGTGGTTTTGGTTACGCTTGGGCTCGAGTTTTTCGAACCAATTTTTGTACAATATATTGTATTAATTGCTTAAGCAAATTTGTATTTCTATCACTCACCTTGTATTTTAGCAATTTTATAACAATTATTACATTCACACAATAAAATAATTATTTACACGCTTAAAACAACAACGACATTTGTCAAAAAAACGGATTCAATTCAAAATTCGAAAACAATAGACACTTTTTTTTTTTTATTCGTCCCGGTCGGGACAGGCAAAGGGAGCGTAGCCCATACAGCCCATTTCTATGTTTTCTCTATTTAATGAATGATAGTGAAGGCCGAAGCCGATGGTCGTGTTCGTTATGTTTTTAAACTGCGCATGCGCGGCTTTTTTGTGTGTCAGTGTCAGTGTCATATTCTAAAATACCTTGTCATGTTCTAAAATACCTGTCAGATTTCTCTTTGATCTGACAGAAATTGATGGTATTTTAGAACATGACAAGGTATTTTAGAATATGACACTGACACTGACACACAGAAAAGCCGCGCATGCGCAGTTTAAAAACGTAACGAACACGACTAAAGGGAAGTTTTCTTTTTTAAATCTCCACCAGACAGCGCGACGGTAGACACTTCTAGATTTTCTATTGGTTCCCCACACATCTGAAATTATCTGCAGGTTGGCATCACCATTGAGATAATATACACTAGGAGAGAGCCTTATATCGGTGTATAAGCGTCAAAAGCGTGTAATGTTATGTCCGACTTACTCGGACATAGCAAAGGAGTCGGTCTGCAAATTTCATGTAATAAAAGTGTTAATAAAGGTTTTTAGTGAACATTTTATGTTAGATATTGTTGAGTTTTGTGGTTCCGCTAAATATTAAATCATAAGAATGGCCAAAGAATGCCTCAAACATGTGGATTTAACATTAAATACGTAAGTTTTGAACAACGTTTTTTGGGCTTTTCAATCGGTATTTTTGTAAGCTAAAAAGATAATTTATAAGTTTAATAATCCCTTATTCGTGCTATATAAGGCATTAGTGCTCAAAATGTCACATCAATTAATAATTTGTCTACAAAAATTGCATAGCTTTTTACGTGTGTTTACGGATTCTCATTACTTGAACTATAGTTTATCGATATCATTAACTAAATGACTTTCTTTTCTCTATAATAATGTGCTTCGAAATGATCGACAAATAGAAATATTCAAGAAAATAAACGCACACTACTTGTATGAAAATAAGCACAAAATGGCCACGCGATGACGGGCTAAGGTTACATCTATATATATATATCCTTAATATGTGGGCATCACTGATAACATATTGGTAGTGTTTCAAAAAAATATCAGTGTACTGTCAATTGTGACGTAAATCAAAATATCTTAAATCTAAGCCATCATTGGCCTAAGCGATTAGGGCAGTATACTGGTAACAGTTTAGGAGCACGCAAATTGTCAAACTGAAAACTGACAACTGACAGACTTGCCTAAAAGAAGAAAAAGAAAGAAAGAACTGACAGACAGTTTTGGCGGGCTTGTCACTTTCAAAACTTCTTCTACTTTTTATTGTTGGTGTGGTTTTTATTATTTTTTCCCAAATTGTGTTATTTGTGTTTTTGATGTTCATTATTGGTAAAATATTAGCCAATAAATATCCGTTATCTTGCACAAGTGCAGGTAAGATGTTGTCAAAACCAAAATGTATATTTCCTGTGACATTTGGTATGAATATCGGTAAACAGGGCTATTTCTTCCGTGAGTTTTAACTAAAACATCGTTATAATAACTCTATTATCCTATTCATTGGAATATTATTGCGTCTTTTTCAAATTGAAATGTATCAAGTTTTACATTCTTTTGCCCAGTTTTGTAGCAAGTATTGATGGTATTCCCTGGTATTACCGATAGTTGTCTACCCATATGCCATCTAGTTACTAAAATGGAAACTGTTTGACGATCAAATTAAAAAAATAAGAAAATCCCTCATTCTTTTAAATTAACCATCTGAAATAGAGTTTTCATCAGGCCGAAGCCAATTCTTTGACAGATGCCTAAAAAGTCTGCTAATAAACAGTTCAAAGTTATGTACATTAATTAAATATTTTATTACTAAAACTAAGAAAAACGAGATCAAAAGCAAATATAAAAGAGAATTATTTACAACCACAAAGTACTTTCAAATAATTAGGAAATTTACAACACATAACCGTTACAGAGAACTATCTCTGTGTTACTATATACAATCTCAAGGTATATAGGTAATGACTGGTGAGTATTTATTTATATTATATCACCAATGGTAGAAAGGACGTACTCATAATATATTGGCTTATAACAGTCGGGTGTTTTCAAAAGCTGCTGAAGGGAGTGCGGGATGGCTTCAGCAGTTTTAAAGATATCCATCAAGTGATTAATAAAAATAAATCTTTGAAGAGTAAAACTGTTACAAGTAAAGAAAATGTGATCCAAGGTTTGTTCAGAATGATTACAGTAATTACTAATTACAAACGGGTGAAGACAATATATTCAATCTGTGAAGATGAGCAATAAGGCCGTCCCCCGAGCAAACGACCTTGGCCATACATTTGCCGCGTTGCCGAGAGCGCACCAAAACCCTATTTTTTTACTTATCTTAGTTCAAAATTGACCTAAAAAAATTTAAAACGGGGAATATGTAGTTTATGATATTGTCGATCTATTGGCGTGTGTTTCAAATAAAAGTAATTTGTAAATCCTAAAGAGATGCTGAATGTATGCTTGAATTTTAATAAATTGGTTTTACTTTCGAAGCTGATATCATGAGTATAATAAACAAAAATAGAAAATTTAAAACGGGGAAAGGAATGTCGATACACTGAAGATTATTGCAGTATTTTTATTATAACTTTGTAGCTTTCAAATTATGAGTTTATAGGGCTTGAAATACGGTAAATTACGGTATCTCCGTAAGGAACGCCTTTAAATCGACAGTGACCAAGTCTAAGACGGCAAATAGTAGAATAAAATTTCCTGTCATGAAATGAAACACCTTTAGTAAACCATGGGACTGACAACTCCTGTTTAATCTTAGAATACCATTTTCCTTTGGTTTCCATGGTCTGTTTCCAAAAATTTGTAAATTCGATTTTAAAGGTTTTTTTTATTTTGACTAAAACATCAGATTCTGGAAGGCATATGTTTTTAATACAATGCTCCTGAGAACAAGTGGTTATAGCTCTTGCTAGAAAATCAGCCTGTTCATTTCCCTTAACATCAATATGTGACGGTGACCAGACTAAAACTATATTTTTTTTGTTTAATGTTGTTAATTTTGTATATTTTTCTCTAATATCATGGATAATATAGTTAATTGTAGCACAAAATTTGGGGTTATTTAAGTTTTGAAGAACACTAAGACCATCAGACATTAGAATCCATTTATCATAAACTTGAGTTTCGATATACTCTAATGCAGACAGAACTGCTAAACACTCAGCAGTAAAAATACTTGTTGAATTTGGAAGCCTAATACCATAATATCCTTTCTTATCCTGTTTAATATACATGGCTGCTGATACCGCCTCAGAAGTCTTTGAACCATCAGTATAGACTTGTTGATAACCAACTAAGTTACTTAATAAAAGGTAGACATCTTCTTTTCACTTCAAAGAATTATCAATTACAATTTTTAGTGGAAAATATTTAGAGCTAAATGTGCTCATATAGCAAGGCCATAAGTCACTTTCATATAAGTTGTAGTCTTGCTTTATTTTTACAATTTCAGGTAGGTAGGTATAAAATAGAGGAAAAAGAACCACTCTGCAATTTTACTAGAAGAGGATGATTTTTAATGGATGAAATTCTCAACAAAAACCTGTATATTAAATATTTAAAGCGAATATTGTCCATATTGTAGGACAATGTTTGTTGTTTTGCTAGGTTTTTTTGAAAAAACTAAAACTTTGCTTTTTTCAGAACTGATGTCCAAGCCCAGATCATCATAATAGGCCTTAAGGCCGAGGAGAGCAACTCTGAGATTTTCAATAGCTGCAGGCAACTTGTCTGCAGTACAATATATAGTTAAGTCATCTACAAACTGTAGGTTAGTAATGTTTTGACCTAAGACAATATTTAACTTATGTATATACAAAATAAATAGTAAAGGACTGAGAATTCCACCTTGACTTATTCCTTTGTAGGAGTACCTTGCACCAATCAGTTTATTTTCAAATTTCACAAATAATTTACGACCACTAAGAATATGATCCACCCAATTTACCAATTTTTCAGGTAATCCGTAATTGTAAAGAAGTTAAAATAGTTGAAAGTTTTTCCAAATTGACATTATTATATGCGCCAACAACATCAAAGAAAACACCAACCAATATTGAATTACAAGACAGAGCATTGTGAATGTCCAAACAAAAATGACTCAAGCTCTCTCTAGCCGAACGGCCACGCCGAAAACCGAACTGATTACTAGGTAAAATATGATTTCTTTCTATAAAAAATTCCAATCGCTGTTTAATAAGCTGTTCAAATATTTTGCCAACACAAGAACTTAAAGTTATAGGTCTATATGAATCTGCAACATTTATATCCTTTCCGGGTTTTAATATTGGAACGAGACAATCTGTTTTCCACTGTTCATGAATCATGGAATGGCACCACAATGAATTTAATAGATTAAGGAACAACTTCATATTTTTGGTGTCTAACAATTTAAACATTTTGAAAGATAAACAATCTAGACCACAAACAGAATCTTTACGAGATTTTATGGCTGCTTTCAGCTCTTCAAATGTAAAACTCTCTACTAAAAAATAATTTGGAGATGTTGTCACATTGGAATTACTATTCTTATTATTATTTGGTACTATATCTGGAGTATATTTATTTAAAAACTGTAATATCCATTCATTATCAATGAAACTACTTCTAGGTGTATAACTTCGGTTGAATTTTTAAATTTTCATCCAAATTTGGCTCATAGGAGTTAATCTACTAACAGTTTTACAAAAGTTTTCCCAAGAAAGTCTTCGCTCTTGTTTCAATACGCGTTTTTATGCGCCTGAAGACGCTTAAATTCAACAAAAGTTTCAATACAAGAATTCGCTTTAAACCGCGCATAGGCTTGACGACAATCATGTACAGCCTTGGAACATTTTTCATTCCACCATACTAATGGAATTTTAACTTTTTTTTTACTGTTACTACAGGCAGAACTTTGAGAAATAGGATTAGCAGTTGGGGTGCAGAACTTAGGCTTATTCAAACAACAAGTTTGAATCATAAACGTATGATGCTAAAGACCAAAATAGAGTGCGAGAGGGAAGAAAATCCTTTATGGAATTATAACAAGATGAAAAGAGAGAGGCAGTCTAATGAAAACTATAACCACTTTCATTTGACAGGTCGTCCACAAGTCGTCACCCGTTTTTATGCCCTTTCGGTATTTGCAATTTATTGTTTAAATCCTTTATTATTTTCGACAAATACTATTACAACAATGGTAACTTGTTCTGTGAATGATTGCAGTGTAAAACATAGGAGTAATCCTGAAAAATATACATTTCACAGGTAATTAATCTTCATGTCCTAATTGCTACGATGTGTTTATTTTCGCTATATTCTGTCTATATTTCTCTATTTCAAATAAAATATTGTTAATCCTCCCCTTTACTTTCATATTTTGCATAACTAAAGGTACTATTGTTCTTAAATTACACAACTTTTGAAGAAAATTTTTTCATCAAAATTGTTTACATATACGCTAGGGCTTGAATCAAATTTATCGATATGCCTATCGGTATTTAACAAGAACATAAAACTAATCTAAAAATGTAATGGGGGTGTAAGGGTATTTTGATATGTATTTAATTTAAGAATAAATAATATACTATGTTTGTCGTTTACTTTCAACTTTATATTTGCATTTCTATTAATGTAAGGGCTGATTTGTCAGATAGTTTTTACCTGAATAATAAGTAAGTAACTTTAAAATGTGTATATTATTTACCCTTATAAGAACCTCATGTTATAACATATCCGACGATTGAAAAATCACCCCAACCGAAAATGTGTATCTACTTTTCAATCGTCACCTTTTTTCTGCCAAATAAAATATATGATACCTAATTTGAATTACAAAACCTGTCAAAGTTTCATATTATTTATTTCTCATAGAAACGCAGGTAAAATAACTCGATCGGACAATACTATCGATAGTAAAATATACATCACTAGCACACGCACACATTGACAGATCAAAAATCGTCACGTATTTTTGGGTTGTCAGGTGGTCTATACGACAGTATATATTTTAAGTCTATGGTTTGAATTATAAGCGCACAGAATCTATTATAACTGTCGATTAAATCGCATGTTTCAATTTGATTTTTTTTAATTTCTGATTAACAGTTTTTTCATACAAATCCCAATTTACTGTTTTCAGATTCGTGTGAAGAGTAAAACTTTCAAATGTCTGTGACAAGTTACTATGGGAAGAGAATGATGGAGAAAGATTCAAATGTTGTCAGAGTTGGTAAATGATAGTTCTACCCAATGAGTCTGAAGAAACTTGCCATTCACAAAATAATGCTAACGACGCCGAAACAAAAGTCAAATCTAGTGCATTTGGCTTCCATCTATGCGACCCTACAGTGGTTGGACGTCCATCATTCAAGAGAACCAAATCATTCTCATCAGCGACATCAACAATATCTCTCCCTCGCGCGTCAACTTTGCCGCAACCCCATAAAGTATGATGCGCGTTAAAGTCTCCAGCAAAAATTATCGGTTTCGGAATAGTCTGTATTAAATCATTAAATTTTTTCTTATTAAATTCAGGAGTACAGCTTCCTGGGCTGTAAAAACTTACAATCGAAATTTGTTTCTGAAAAATTTGAATCTGAACAACAATATTTTGTAAAGAATCATCATAAAATGTATTAATTTTGTTATAGACTATAGTGTTATGAATTAATATGGCTACTCCATTGTGATTATTACCACAGTAATTTCTCACAATAGAGTATCCTTATGTGGTTTGAGCCATGTTTCACTAATTAAACAAATGTGGATTATTTATTACTTGGCAAGCTTTGACTGTTCCATTGCATAATATTTACTTGGGCAGAGAATGTGAAAGATTGTTATTTTTTTTTCTTTTATAGTTTCTTTTATTGCTTCTGAAAGAAGCTGTGAGTTTATGCTTGCATTTTGAGTCTTGTTCAGAGTAATAGCTTTAATTAAACATTCTGTGAGTAACATAAGTGCGTTTTTATTTGAGAGAAGTGCATTTAATAAGTCTTTGTCTTTGTTTATTTAACTCTTTGTGTTTTCATTTAATGAAGGGAAATTTTGTAATCTTATATATAAAAATGGATTTTCAAATGTGTTAGTCGCGCTTAAAGTCGAAAACGGCTTAACGGATTGGGCTGATTTTAGTCTTAAAATATTCGTAGAAGTCCAGGGAAGGCTTTAAAGTGACACGAAGTTTACCGGGACAGCTAGTCTTACATATAAAAATGGATTTTCAAATGTGTTAGTCGTGCTAAAACTCGAAAACGGCTGAACGGATTGGGCTGATTTTAGGCTTAAAATATTCGCAGAAGTCCAGGGAAGGTTTTAAAGTGACACGAAGTTCACTCGGACAGCTAGTTTATTATTAAAAAGGTCTGCATATGATGTAGTTGTATACTTTTTTATTTTCTTCTATTTTCATTTTTTTAACTCTACATTCTCCAGATATAGATAAATGGCTACCTTTGCAATGTACGCAAACAGCTTTATCTGGGCTTTGGGTACAGTTTTTATAATTGTGAGCCTCGGCACAGATCGAGCAACGCTCTGCATTCTTACAAAACTTTGCTAAATGTCCGTATCTTAAACATTTATAACACTGTTTCACTGGTGGAATATATGTCGTAACAGGAAATCGCCACATATTTATTAAAACATATTCAGGCAATGATGTAGAGCACGAAAATGTAATTGCCACTGATTGCGTTGGTTGCAGGGCAAAGCTGTTGTTAACCTTAGCTTTTCTCATTATTCTACGTACACATATTACCCTTTTTGTACTACTCGAAATTGCTTTATAAATTTTTTGATTGGACATTTCGATCGGTACCATAAAGGTAATATACCTATCGGAATAGAGAAACAATCCCGAGCTGTCAAGCTTAACCAAAATTTGATTTACATCTGTGTACTTATACAATTATGTTTACGTGTGCGTCAGTGATGTACAAACATCTTGTAAAGGTGAACGCAGATTTGGCCGCACCGCACGCACCGCAGTCGCCGCATTCGCAATTCTTCATATTATTATAAAGTTGCGAAGACTGCGGCGCGGGTAGGTAGGTATGCGAGCTTGACAATAACTACATATAAAGAATTCGAATGCGGCGACTGCGGTGCGTGCGGTGCGGCCCAAATCTGCGTTAACCTTAATTCGACAAAATATCGATCATGGAATAATAATTATAAGACTGTAAAAATAATAAAATGGGATAAAATAAAACTGCATAGATATATAATAAAATTGTAATTTTGAAGTAAAATGTGACTTTTATTCAAAATGCTTGCTGCATAATTAAGTAGGTATGCATGAATTTTTCTTCGGAGTCCAGTTTGGACGGTTAATTATTTTAAGCCATGAATTTCTGGTATCCAGGTCAGCAGGAAATCTGAAAAATTGGCCAAGTGTGAGTCGGACTCGCGCATGAAGAGTGACCGGTTTCAACCGGGCATTTTCTAAAACCCGGCACGATACGACACGACATGTCATGACACGATTCCACACGACAGGTTACGTCACGTCACATCAGTACACGACACGACACGACTTCACTAGACCCTATTATTTTCAATTCACTCTCAATGAGCCCTTTTATTTGATGCCCATCTTGCAGAAGTGCTTTCAACTATTCCCCTATCTTGGATGAGCAGCCATATTGGATGTAGAATGACATTACATCTGTGGAAATTTCAGAAGTCTATTACTATAGCGGTTCTTGTTATACAGCCTGGAGACAGACAGACGGACGAATGGACAGACGGACAGGCAACGAAGTCTTGGTAGTAGAGCGGGACCCCACTACTAGGACTTTTTACCCTTTGGGTGCGGAACCTTAAAAACGATAAATTATGTATGATAGTATATTAATATACTTAAACTAATTATAAACTACGGATGAGTATGTTATCATTTCAATATTCCTAGATAATAATTAGTATACTTAACTAAAAAATATTTTCATATCGATACAACTTATCGATAACATGATGCAGCCCGTGTAGTGTAAAATATATGAAAATTATTTACACAAAATATCCTTAAATTGTGCACCATGGCTAGTCAAGTTATGTTTTCCATTTAATTAAACTTTTAAAGAAGTGAATTATCAAAATCAACACCAATAACTCGTAGGGAATTGGCAAAAATAAACTTAAAACTAGGTCCTGTCGATGTAGAATAATTCACCTGTGAAATGAATATTTGTCCGGGTTTTTTCGATGTGTGGATCCAGAATCATTCCACAAACGTTTCTAGAGCAGTATTTTTAAAAATTATTCATTAATTAACTTAAAATCACAATTTTTCTGAGAGCCCAAATTGACAACGAGCGGCACAGGGTCAGACAGACTGTCAAACAGATGAAAAAAAAGCTATGCAACCTCAAATCACGCTTCTCTTTCTACCACGCAGTGTTACTGATAGTGACATCTCGCTTGCTCAGGCCTTTGTTTCTCTATTCCGATAGGTATATTAACTTTATGATCGGTACGGAGTTGATGACACCAGTCAACTCCGTGCTACCAGCTGGAATGCTTGCTTTTAAATTTTGGTCTCGTAAAAAAGTAGTATTTTCAAGAAATGCGTTAGCTAAGTTCGGCCGATTAAAATAGACTCCAACTTTGAATTTATTAATTTTTCTCAAGAAAGATATTCCCTTAATCGATTGTTCGAAAATACGACTTAAACCCATGAGGTCGCGAGTACCTATAGGAGTTTCACCTGTGCTTTCCACAAAAACTACAAATTCAAATCCAGCTGCGCTGTCCTCTGGATAGCGACGGCTGTAATCATTGACTCTATAAGGAGCATATTTGTTAGATTCCTCCGTGGGCTCAGACTGTTCAGAGCTACTCGACTCAGCCTGATCATCCACCGGACTAGACGATTTTTGTCTCTTCCTATTCCGTTTGGACGGCCGCTGAGACATCGCGGCGCGCCTGGTCCCGTGAAGGGACTTTTATATAATTAAAAAACTTACCAACAGAACGAAGAAATAATTATATACAATTAAAAAATGTATGCAATACGACAAATATTCTACAATTATACAACTTTTTACAATAAAAATCAAATTAAATTTTCAGTGCTGAAAAATTTTCAACTTTTCCCGCCACTCCCGAAAACTTTTTTTTCGAAAACAATAGACAATAGTGCATTTTGGGAGTTTTGGGGGGCATGTGAAAGAGTGCTGTTGTGTTTTTGTATTATTTTCCTAAAATTGTGTTAGCTGGGTTTTTAATGTGTAATATTGGTAGAATATTAACCATTAGATATTCGTGTTCATGCACAAGTGTAGGAAAGTGATGTAATATCCAGAAACGTGCTATTTTGTGTTCCCTCCAAAACTCCATCGAAAGTTTCAGTAAAGCGTCTACCAATTTACTGAATCGACCGACTTGACTCCTGTGACTGTATTGACTTTTACTTAGACTTTGACTAGACTTTAGACCTGACGATACATGAAAACGATGATGAAAATTATAATAGGAGGAATATGGTTTTCCCGCCATATTCCTTACCTTTTTACCTTGTCTGTGGCACAACATACTCATCCTTTGTGTCAAGTTGCCAAAAAAGAAGAAAAAGAAAGAATAGTGCATTTTTAAATAAGTGTTACAATATGCAAAAATAGAACAAGTGCTGCCCTACTACAAAGTGACATAGAC
Source organism: Polyommatus iphigenia (assembly GCA_963422495.1). Taxonomy (NCBI): domain Eukaryota; kingdom Metazoa; phylum Arthropoda; class Insecta; order Lepidoptera; family Lycaenidae; genus Polyommatus; species Polyommatus iphigenia. The sequence continues at coordinate 15,750,694 of OY730189.1, forward strand.
AATATCAAATTTTATGGCTTCTACAGATTGCGCGAATGGTCTGCAGACCGCGTTCGTGAGGGACGCGGTCCGTCCGTGATCTAGACAAATTTGACAGTTTTGACGGTTCGTCGTCCCGCTACACACTACACGAACCTCGTCCGTCAAACCGGAATGACATTTCTAAAATTGTTTTCGGATTTTAAACTCTAATACATTGCAATAGAGTTCCAAATGCCCAAAAGCTTAATTTTCGTAAAGTGTTACCAATTCTGAAAGTAATATTTTCCCCACACTGTATATTTTGTATAACTCCGGCCTCTGGCGTGATACAAAAATCACAGATTAAGGACAAAAATGTTTTTGTGACAAGTAGAAAGGATTTTGATGCTGTCCTTAATTATTTGAATTTTATTTTTGAGAATATATAATCGGTTGTAACTTGTATCTAGAAGTGGTTTTAATTTATCGTGGAAAATATCCTTAGTTTGTAATTAAAATTTTTGTCGCATTAGAGCTGGATCGAAAATATTAATTAACTATTCAAGGAGAATTAACCCCAATTATTTTAAAAGTAAAGACAGGAGCCGTAAGTAATGTTAAGTTTTGCGTTAAATTTAATACAATAAATATTTTTCCTTATATATAGGCAGATATTTGTTAAATTGGCAGCACTAAGCCCACGTGTCAAATTTGACGGTACGCTGCGAACCGTCAAAACTGTCAAATTCGTACGAAGTGAAGTAGCTGCATACGAGTTTGACAGCTGTCAAACTCGCCTACGCCTATCTTCAATTCGTACCGGGTTCGTCCGTCTGTAGACACCATAATGGCTTCTACAGATTGCGCGAACCCTGTCTGCCGACCGCGTCCGTGAGAGACGCCGTCCGTCCATGAGAGACAAATTTGACAGTTTTGACGGTTGTTCGTCCCGCTACACACTACACGAACCTCGTCCGTCAAACCGGAATGACATTTGTAAAATTGATTTCGGATTTTAAACTCTAGATTATTCTATCTTATATATCTAGATAGATTTGCAATAGAGTTCCAAATGCCCAAAAGCTTCATTTTCGTAAAGTGTTACCAATTCTGAAAGAAATATTTTCCCCACACTGTATTTGTATAACTCCGGCCGCTGGCGTGATACAAAAATCACAGATTAAGGACAAAAATGTTTTTGTGAGAAGTAGAAAGGATTTTGATGTTGTCCATTAATTATTTGAATTTTATTTTTGAGATCATATCGGTAGAACATGGTTGTAACTTGTATCTAGAAGTGGTTTTAATTATCATCGTGGAAAATATTCTTAGTTTGCATTTAAAATTTTGGTCGCATTAGAGCTGGATCGAAAATATTAATTAACTATTCAAGAAGAATTAACCCCAATTATTTTAAAAGTAAAGACAGGAGCCGTAAGTAATGTTAAGTTTTGCGTTAAATTTAATACAATAAATATTTTTCCTTATAATACCGCTATCCCCAACCCGCGGCCCACGGGCCGCATGCGGCCCGCCGGGACTTTATTTGTGGCCCGCGTGATGTTTAACAATTTTGAAATTCATGCCCACCGAGCAAAATAATGTAAAGTCGTCTTTAAAGTTATGAATTTCTTTCCACTTTTAAACCGTTAATTTTGAAGGACGTTATTTTTTAACCCTAAATTTTTTTGTTGCGGCCCGCGACACCAAGATTTTGATCTTGATGGCATGTTTGTGGCCCGTGTGGAAAAAAGGTTGGGGACCACTGTTATAATATATAGGCAGACATTTGTTTATTGGCAGCGCCATTGGCTTTTATAGAGTGGACTCGGCATAATGGTCTATACCAAATCAAAATACTGTGGCCGGTCCGCCATTTTATGTTCCGGTTAATTTTATGTTGATTGGTTGACGTTTAGTGATGTACTTTTTTATCGAACTTAAAAAATATAAGGTGAAGAATCTGCTCATATAATATTTTAAAGATTTTAACCTTAATCCGCCTCGTTATCTGTTTGACAATACATAATCATAACAAAATCAATGTTATTTCAATAGTCACTTTGTTTTCATTCTAATAATAATAATTTTACTCATTATGTAAACATCAAACTTCTATAACCCAAATTCAAAGTGATAAGACGTACATCAGTTTATTTAAAGCATCGCTGTACTATAGTGTTTGATGTTAATTACACTTAAAACATCTTAGTTTATCGATATCCTCGACAAATATCAACCGAGTGTCCCATCACTATAGACCGCCATGTTTAGTTCCAGGCAATATGGCGCCGGCCACACTTTTTTGTAGTTATGTCACTTCCATATGTTTTCTTATTCATTGGGCAGCACTAAGCCCACGTGTCAAATTTGACGGTTCGCTGCAAACCGTCAAAACTGTCAAATTCGTTTGAAGTGAAGTAGCTGCATACGAGTTTGACAGCTGTCAAACTCGCCTACGCCTATCTTCACTTCGTACCGGGTTCGTTCGTCTGTAGACACCATTAGAGCTTATATAAGTTTTCTTTTTGAAATTTATATTTCATTGTATTGAATTCATTTCATTGTATTCTTAAATAAGTTCATTGTACTATTATAATGTGTACGACTGAAGGACCTGTATCCATAGTCACGAATAAATAAAATAAAAAATCTCAATGATAATAAATAAATAATTAGTCGTGTTCGTTTGCTTTTTCAACTGCGCATGCGCGGCTTTTTTGTGTGTCAGTGTGAGTGTCATATTCTAAAATACCTTGTCATGTTCTAAAATACCCATTGAGATAATATACACTAGGAGAGAGCCTTATATCGGTGTATAAGCGTCAAAAGCGTGTAATGTTATGTCCTACTTACTCGGACATAACAAAGGAGTCGGTCTGCATATTTCATGTAATAAAAGTGTTAATAAAGGTTTTTAGTGAACATTTTAAGTTAGATATTGTTGAGTTTTGTGGTTCCGCTAAATAATAAACCATAAGAATGGCCAAAGAATGCCTCAAACACGTGGATTTAACATTAAATACGTAAGTTTTGAACAACGTTTTTTGGGCTTTTCAATCGGTATTTTTGTAAGCTAAAAAGATAATTTATAAGTTTAATTATCACTTATTCGTGCTATATAAGGCATTAGTGCTAAAAATGTCACATCAATTAATAATTTTTCTACAAAAATTGCATAGCTTTTTACGTGTGTTTACGGATTCTCATTACTTGAACTATAGTTTATCGATATCATGAACTATAGTGCGTCAAGAATGTTTAGGAGGCGAAACTTTTTTTTTAGCAATAGCAACTCTGTTTTGACATTTAACCCTTCTTCTTCTTCTTTTTTTATGGCGGCCTCAGTGAGTTGCCAATGCTTTGTTGTATCAATACTCTATGACATAAAATTAACAAAACAAACATTTTCAATTTGCTTAAATTTAGTTTTACAATGTGAAAACTACATGTTACTGTGATTAATATTAACAATTAAAGTGAAAGATGTGTCAGAGTGCTGAAAATTCGAAGATTTTCATTGAAGAAAAAAAGTATAACGCGAAAATATCACTGAAATTCTCGCGTCCACATTTCCGAATCTGATCGTTCAATCGCCATAGTAGCAGGTAATTAAGCGTTTGTTTTATAAATTCTGTTTGTTAATTTTATTGTATAATGCAATTTAAGTAGTCTGAGTAAGTAATAAGTGGTATAATAAAACAATAATTTTACATAAGCCTTATGTTTACGTAAACAATGAACTGTCAAAGAAATCTACAATATAACGCGCCTAACAATGATTGATACTTTGACGTAGGTGCTTTGCGTAATTATGTATCTCAGATGTAGGTATATAAAATTCTCGTGTCACAGTGTATGTGCTAACTCCTTTAACACTTTAATGCAGGGTAATATAATATTATAATTAAGTATTACGTTTTATGTTTACAGGTAGCAGAAAAAGCGTTTAACGAAATAACCGAAATGACTGGGAGAATTTATGCTATCATTTTGTACGATAACGATGAAATAATAACAAACTAAATTTTAAGCTATGGATTTCCGCAAAGTAACGCCTGATTCCATTAACTACCACTGCTGTAACTACCTACATGGACCTATAAAGTGGCGATGATTCTGTTTCCGGCTGCATTGTAGAATATTATTTGGATGATCATATTTTATTAAATAACAAAACCCTGTTTTTTATTTTTTGTATTTTTTAAATAAGTAGTTCCTTAATAAAACAGGAGTGAGCTTCTCTCAGCTCTGACTGGTCATCAAAGTAGCTCTGCACCTCTAAAGGAGAGGGTACTTAAATAACAGATGTTATTAAAATTCATAATATGTAATACTAGTGACTAGCTGATGTCCCGGTGAACTTCGTGTCACTTATAAACCTCCCCTGGACTGCCAGGAATATTTTAAGACTAAAATTAGCCACATCGGTTCAACCGTTTAATCGAGTTATTGCATTTTTTATATAGTCCGTCAAGAAAGTGAAGAAATTAAAAAGTGGCAACATCGTAGTGTCATCCCTTTTTTCTTAGATTGATTTGAAAGGGATGACACTACGATGTTGCCACTTTTTAATTTCTTCACTTTCTTGACAGACTATGACATATACAAACAAACAAACAAATCTTTATTTCCCTCGAAAAATAATTTTACATGTTAAGTATCTTAAACAAAACACTGCTCCCCACACTAGGATTCCCTGTGTCGTGGAAAGCAGTCTCTTCCATCATGCACATGGATACATACAATTAATTTTAACCAGCTAATGACATATTTGTGATAAGTGATAACTAACATAAAGTTACATGTTCTAAGTATTTTTAACAGAACCAATAATGTATTTAAAAAAAGAGAATATATTTTTAAAGTAGGTGATGCTTTTATAATATGATACAAAATACACGTCATAATAGCATTACAAGGTCATTACCGGAGCCACCGAAACCAGCTACAGTAGGTACGTGTAAGTTAGTGATGAGGTGAGTTATACAAAGATTATAATACTTTACATACATTAGATTGTTTCTTGTAATATCGTAAATTAAACACACACTGTAACTACATTATAATTATTTCAAATTTTCTTAACTACATAATAATATATATAAATCATAATAATATTTACATCGTGTTTTTTAAACTGTATATAATATAAAGTATCAAAATCTTTTATAGTGACTGGATACAGTGTGGCCATAAGAGGCCACACCGGAAACAAGTGGCGACTCTATTAATGTCGTGACTTTTTTGACGGACTGTAAAAGACTTTCTTTTCTGTATAATAATGTGCTTCGAAATGATCGACAAATAGAAATATTCAAGAAAATAAACGCACACTACTTGTATGAAAATAAGCACAAAATGGCCACGCGATGACAGGCTAAGGTTACATCTATATATATATATATATCCTTAATCTGTGAAAATACCTGTCAGATTTTCTAAAATTTGACAGAAATTGATCGGTATTAAAAAGTTAAAGTTAAAGTTAAGGTTAAAGTTAAATATGGCGTCCTTTTTATCTTTGACTTTAACCTTAACTTTAACCGGAAAATTTGACAGATGTCGTATGAGCATATGGGGTGTTTGGACGCCATATTTAACTTTAACCAGAGATTTGACATTTTGCACTTTTCTTTCTTTCTTTTTCTTCTTTTTTGGCAACTTGACACAAAGGATGTGTATGTTGTGCCACAGACAAGGTAAAAAGGTAAGGAATATGGCGGGAAAACCATATTCCTCCTATTATAATTTTCATCATCGTTTTCATGTATCGTCAGATCTAAAGTCTAGTCAAAGTCTAAGTAAAAGTCAATACAGTCACAGGAGTCAAGTCGGTCGATTCAGTAAAGTGGTAGACGCTTTACTGAAACTTTCGATGGAGTTTTGGAGGGAACACAAAATAGCACGTTTCTGGATATTACATCACTTTCCTACGCTTGTGCATGAACACGAATATCTAATGGTTAATATTCTACCAATATTACACATTAAAAACCCAGCTAACACAATTTTAGGAAAACAATGCAAAAACACAACAGCACTCTTTCACATGCCCGCTAAAACTCCATTTTGCACTGTTGTCAAAGTTAAGGTTCAAGTTAAAGTTACAGTTAAAGTTAAAATTAGTTCGTGCAATTCACTCTAAGGCTGCGTTGCACGAGAGGCGTGGTTAAAGTTAAAGTTAAGGTTAAAGTTATGGTTAAAGTTAAATATGGCGTCCTTTAACTTTAACTTTAACCTTAACTTTGACCGGAGAAATTGACAGATGACAGCAGGTCCAACAAGGTTATAAATGAAGGTGGGCGGGGGCGCTGCTGGTAAAAATGGTCAAAAATTGCGTTTTTGTATGATGACAGCGTTAGTTCCTTTTTTCACCACCTGCATTTAAAACCTTGTCGAGCTCTATGGTTATGGTTAAATATGGCGTTTTGATGGCGTCCATTTTTAACTTTAACCAACGATCTGACATTTTGCATTGGGGTAAAAGTTAAGATTAAAGTTAAAGTTAGTTCCTGCAACCCACTCTCAGAATTTATCACTCACATTGATGACACTGACACACAAAAAAGCCGCGCATGCGTAGTTAAAAAAGCAAACGAATACGACTATTGGCAACATAAAAAAAAATATAACTGTCAAATTGCCATTTGCCATTTGCAATCCATTGCATGTGTATTGTATTGTGATAGTGATTATTTTGTGAACCATATTGCTACATTTTCGTAGATTGGATCGACGGTTCTAATCAAATTTGTTTATGTTATATTCGTATTCTACATTTCATAGAATATAATTGTGAATGAAGTGTTTTGTTATCTTTATTATACCTGTTTATCGCTCATATTGACGGATATCCTAGTGCGTTTTGCAACAGCCGCAGTGGCGGTAAATTTAACTGTTCGTTGTAATTTTAACATGTTAGTTCTTATAAGAGTTCATTAAGCAATGGGAAGCTCAGAGGAAAACGTCACAACTACTGAAAATAAAAGTGAAATAGAAAAAAGCGAAGGAGATGTTAACTCATCGGAAAATAATATCTCCGATACTTCAGGAGTATCTGCAGAAGATACATCGCTCAATCAGAGTAATGATGTCAATTCGTCTAAGGACGATGTCGCCGGCGGCCTAGGTGCGAAAAAGACTAAAAAGAAATTTCGACACGGAAAAAAGAATCATGTCGTATCCAAAGATAATCCATCACCAGCCACCATACGGCGCGTCCACCACACAGGCACAAAATTCAAGCAGTCGAAGAAAAGGGCTCAAAGTTTTCCATCAATATCAAAATTTTTTCTACCTTACAAAAGACCGCGCAAAGACACATTTATACCTCCCACAAAGTTTCTTCTAGGTGGCAATATATCGGATCCGTTAAATCTTAACAGTCTAAAAGACGAGAACGTAAATAGAGCTATGAATGCTGTGACTCCACAATCCTCACCTCTGCCCACTCCTCCTCGGCACAAAGCTAAAATAGATGTTATCATTCCACCAAATATAAGGGACCCGTTGAATCTCATGGAGCCCCTGGATAACGAGGAGTACGAGAAAAGGTTGGAGATGCAGCAGAGAAAGCCGAGGAAGAAGCCTCGAGTCAGACGTCGCACAACAGAAACAGTAACCAACCCCCCGGTTGTTGAGGTTGTGGTCCAGAAAGATGAGGGCATCAAGGAGCCTCCCCCGCCTGAGCCATCGACTTCCAAGGAAACAAAACGGAAGAGATCTTGCAGTGAAAGTGAAAATTCACAAAAGGGCAAGGATGGCAAGAAACTAAGGCGAATGGACTCTTTGGACAAGATTGTTAGCCCAGTAGTTCCTCAGCCTGGGGCATGGATGAGAGCCCGGCCTCAGCCTCGTGCCGGACCCCAGGAGCGCCCGGCTTCCCCTCACAGGACTAGACAAAAAAGTGTTTCTGAGGAAATACAGAAGCTGCCAACATTTCATCCCAAGAACTCAAGATATCAATATGGAAATTATGACAGGTACATATTCAATCTTTTATTCACCTAAGAATAATTATTGTAAAAATTAACTTTACTTTATACACCCCATTCATTTGTATATGTGTCGAAGAAAAGGGCTCAAAGTTTTCCATCAATATCAAAATTTTTTCTACCCTACAAAAGACCGCGCAAAGACACATTTATACCTCCCACAAAGTTTCTTCTAGGTGGCAATATATCGGATCCGTTAAATCTTAACAGTCTAAAAGACGAGAACGTAAATAGAGCTATGAATGCTGTGACTCCACAATCCTCACCTCTGCCCACTCCTCCTCGGCACAAAGCTAAAATAGATGTTATCATTCCACCAAATATAAGGGACCCGTTGAATCTCATGGAGCCCCTGGATAACGAGGAGTACGAGAAAAGGTTGGAGATGCAGCAGAGAAAGCCGAGGAAGAAGCCTCGAGTCAGACGTCGCACAACAGAAACAGTAACCAACCCCCCGGTTGTTGAGGTTGTGGTCCAGAAAGATGAGGGCATCAAGGAGCTTCCCCCGCCTGAGCCATTAATAAGTTGGTTCTTACTAAAAGAGTCCTAACTTATTTATTATACACGTATACAATTACTATAAATGTTAAAGCAAAAGTTTGATTACTAATATCTTGCTGCAGACAATTTTATTCTTATTAGAATTTAAATTACGTAAAATACCTCTCAAAAAGTATGTGTTTGGAATACTTAGTTTTATTACCAACAACAGCTAAGTATTCTAGATTTAAGGAGTTATAAAAGCATGTACTGAGGTTAATGTTCATGTTTTTATTACTGATTTATCTTGAATGTTTTTATGATAATTACACAGTAAAGTTTAACCTGTTCTGTGCATTAAAATTTGTTCTCCTGTTTTATGGAGTATTCTCATGTCTGTTTGTATTATAATTTATAATACTTTGTCTAGACAAAATGTTGTTTTCTTGAGTCCATAAATTTCATTTGAAAGACAATGAATAATATTATGTACTCTAAAAGTTTAAGAAATTTACTTATTATGAGATGAAAATATGTTTCTTTTAAGTAAGTCCAGTAAACCAATTTTTTTCAATTTTATATTTGTTGCAATGTTAAGTAACTTTTCTAATGTGTTAGTCACAGGCAAAACTATGTGTAATGTACTATCAGAGAAGTTGATTCCTAGGCAGATGGTGAACCTAAGTAGTTTGGTTGTGTTAAGCCAAACCCATCCGACCGATCACAGCTACCATTGAATTGACATAAGCCGACCACATGACGTAGGCATAAGACAGCATAGGTCCACCAACTGCTGTTGTTTTAGTTACTAGGACCTTTTTGCGAATTTTACATTATTACAAAGTAACATTTCAGACAGTTAAGTATTCTGGTAATACTTACCTAATATGTGCATAATATTATTAAATTTGATGAAGGTTGATGATGAGCAAACAAGTTTTCACTTTGTAATTAAATGTTCACTCAATGATTTAACACCTCGATCGCGGATTCTTGGAAATCTTTTGTTCTCGCAGTCGCATGCGACCACTTGGGAACGAAAGTGTTAAGTTAAAAAATATACTTATGAAAATAAATAGTTCAATGCTTTATTAATTTTTAAATAAATTAGGACTTGGATAGTCCTCATGAAGCTAACCAATATTTTAATAACAATGTATTATTTAATGAAATCTCATTGTACTGTTACTTACAGGTATTATGGTTACCGTAACTTAAATGCGATGATGGATATAAGGCTGCAAGTTTTTGAAATGCATCGTCACCTATTTCAAAACAAAGATGTCTTAGACATTGGTTGTAATGTTGGCCACATCTCAATTGCTGTGGCAAGAACACTTGGTGCTAAATCAGTTGTTGGCATTGACATAGACCCCGCCCTGGTTGGTAAGTAAAATGTATTTATTTATTAAAAAAAAACTATCTTTATTCTTAAAACTTTTGACTTTAATATCATTTTAATAAGTTACATTTGACTACATAGCTGTTGAAATTTTCTAATAATATAGTATTCAAGATACATTTAGATATATAGAGCTTGTAGTCATTTTATTGTTAAGTTAATTACCCAAATGAAGCAAGCATAATTCTTACATAAATTATACTCTAATCACTAATGTATGTTAATTACTGCAGTTATAAGTAAGAAGTGAATAAGTGATAATAATATACAAGGTTTTAAAGCAAATACACCTTTTTTCAAATGCTTGTTTCCTGAACAGTCTTACTGATAAAATTTCTTGCTTTAAAGCTAGAAAAGTGCCTGAAGTGATAAAATATTAAATAAGGACAACACATTATAGATGTGTAATAACTTATAAGTGCGGAAGTGTATATTTAAGATGTTTTTTCTTAATTTCCTATTAAATACATTTTCAGGAAGGGCAAGAAAAAATCTTCAGTCATTTGTGCCAGTACCTTCAGAAGATGCCAAGACAGAAGATGACAAGAAGTTATCTGATGATAAAAAGGAATGCGATAAGTGTGATAAAGCTTGTGATGAGTCCAAGTGTCAGGATTGTCACATGGACAAACAAGACAAAGACGAGGATCCAAAGAAACTGTTACCCGGTAGAAGGCTGAAGAAGCCGAGGAAAAATAGGAAATCCACAAATAGGCCCGACCAAGGACAGTATTTTTTCCCAATGTCAATGTCCATGATGTTTGGTCCACTGGGAAGCCAGCCTGCTGATATGTCCTCGCCAGTATTTCCATATAATGTTACGTTTAAACAGGTAAGTAATTTATAACGTTTTTCATATTATAAAAATCTTCCCAGACTGTCACATGGCAGGTTGTGAATAAAACACAATTGCTAATTAGGATCCTAGGCCAAAATTATTGATGTAGAAGAATTCCGTTCTTTAATTTTTTTATTTTTTTTTATTTTTATATTTATTTATTTCAAGAAACTTAAAAACTAATACATTTAAACCTCGCCAGACTAAGGTTTATCGGCGAGTTACGCTCATTAACATTTTTTTTATAATATCTTTTATATATATATATATATATATATATATATATATATATATATATATATATATATATATATATATATATATATATATATAAGTACAGTGAAAGTGAAACCTTGTTAAGCGGGACCTGGCCAAATGATAAACCTCTATTATTGACTGTTGCAATGAAGTCCTGGCAATATTTGATTTAATTACCTCTGTTAATGGATTTTTAGAAACTGATATAATCCCTCAAGCCCCGTAAGGCCCATATGGGCCGCGAGAACAAAAGATTTCCAGGAATTGGTGATCGACGGAATAATATGATATATTTATTATTTGGATTCTAAGACTTTTTCGATATTTAACTCTATAATTGAGACTCTGTAGTTCATTAACATCTGTAAGTGGGACAAATTATGATATTTCTAACAAGTTTTAACGTGTTTGCTTACATACATTCTATTGTGCATGCTTTTTTGTTAGTACTATCTCTGTTTTAGACCTAAAACCAAGGGAATAAAAGTATAAAAAATGTCCTAACGTAAATATAAAATGTTATCAGTATCTGAAAAAATCAAATTTCTATCAGATTATGATTGTGGAAAACTGCGTGATGAACTGTGTAGGGGGAGAATAACATTCAAAATCATTCCTGTGTAGAATTATAAGGAACAACGAGATAATTCGGTCTAAGTGTATTGGTTGCAAATAATAAATTAAACAAATAAAAGCTTTTAAAATTGAATAACGGCACATATTGACCTCTGTGAGTGCCGGCCTCTGTAAATGAGACACCCATAATTTTAAACGGCTTATAATTAACTGATCACCAGAAATAGTAACATTTCACAGACAAAAATAGTAAAAGATCATCAAAATACAGACTACCATTTTAATGTAAAATGACAACCAAAGATTTAACACCTTAAAACCAAAAATAGTAAATGATCACCAAAATAAGTAAATGATCACCAAAATTAGTAAATGATCACCAACATTATACTAGCATTTTAATGTAAAATGATCACCAAATATTTATTATCTCGTTAATCTATCCTATTTATGCAAAATGACTCCAAATAAATCATTGTTAAACCAAAAGTAGTAAACGATCACCAAAATTAGTAAATGATCACCAACATTATATGTTAGCATTTTAATGTAAAATTATAACATTTATTGGGAAAAGGTGGTAATGTGGCCCCTGCATATATATTGGCCCCCTTCAATATTTTAATGTTTTAACAACGCTATCTAATATAAGTTTGGTGCAACGGGATGCTCGCGGCATGCTGCTAATTTAGTGCCGTACAAATCCAACAGAGGCTGTCACGTTCGATTGTCATTTGATCGAGTTCAAACTTGCGACCGGCGAAACTTTTAAGTGTGTCTGATTTTGTTTCGATAGTTGTTAAAAAATAGAAAGATTTGGCTTTTGGGTTCGAACAACGGATACATCAAACTCTTCTCCTACGGAATTTAAAAGGTAAATATAAAATTAGACATTTAATAAATATTTTTGGAACGTTTGTTTAAATGTTATCAATACTTGTAATTTGGCCCCCTCACATTGGTCGTAATGTGGCCCCGGGGGTCACATTACATGTAAGAGAGTTTCATGACGTGGAAGACATAACCACTATGGAGAAGGCTTTGGTAGGAATGCCGTTTGACGCCAGAGAGACACTACAATATCCAGCAGTAGCTCTGAAAGTGACGAAGACGCCGTAAATACCGATTATGACGACTCGTATACAAATATGGTTCCTGAAAACGCGAACGTGCCATATGTATGTTTTGCGACACAATTTGTTCCAATGACAGAGCTGGAAAGCCATGGGTACAGTGTCAAAGTTGTGACTTATGGGCTAATGTAACCTGTATAGGTTCTGAAGGTGGCTATTCCATTTGTGATTTTTGCCGTTAAGTTTCACTTCTGCAATACATTTAATGTGACCCCCCAGGGGGCCACATTACCATCACTTGATCTCAAGATACCACATGTGATTAGTCAAGAATAAATATTTTTTTAGATAATCCTGTACGAGTTTTATTTATTCCCTAATAAGACATGCTTAAACAAATAAATGAGAAGTCCCATAATGTATTTTTTAGGTTTCTGACTCCTGTATTTTTTGAATAAAGCTTGATAAACAAAGTGGGGGGCCACATTACCACCTTCTCCTATATAACCAAATATATTTTTATTTAGCAATAGCAAGTCTTAGTAAAATAGTCCCGTTTGTACCCTTTGGGTACGGAACCCTAAAAACGGGACTCTATTACTGAGACTTCGATGTCTGTCCGTCCGTCTGTCTTTCTCTAGGCTGTATATCAAGAACCGCTCCAGCTAGACTTCTGAAAATTTAACAGATTGTGTATATCTGTTGCCGCTATAACAACAAGTACTAAAAACAAAATAAAATTATTATTTAAGGGGGGCTCCCATACAACAAACGTGATTTTTTTGGCCTTTTTTGCTCGATATCAATAATGGCAACCAGTAGGCACGTTGATATTTTCGCAAAGGCCTTGATTATATGTTTACTTCAATAATTAATCCATACTAATATAATAAATGCGAAAGTGTGTCTGTCTGTCTGTCTGTTACCTCTTCACGCCCAAACCGCTTAACCGATTTTGCTGAAATTTGGCATGGAGATACTTTGAGTCCCGGGAAAGGACATAGGATACTTTTTGTCCCGGGAAAATGTACGGTTCCCGCGCGGTAAACGAGTTTTGGCGCAACGGAGTTGCGGGCTTCATCTAGTAATAATATAAAAAAGAATTAAAGGGGGCTCCCAAGTCCCAACCCATACAAAAACACAATTTTAGGTCTAGTTTTGCTCTATAAACGGTATGGAACCCTCCATACGACTCACACTTGGCCGATTATTTTGTTAATAATATGCTTACATTTTTTGTCAACCCTAGTGATTTATTTGGACAGAAATATTGCATTGATTTGATCACAAGGATTTGGCGATAATTTACTATATTTGGTGATCATTTACTATATTTGGCGGTCATTTACTATATTTGGTGATCATTTACTTAATTTGGTGATCATTTACTATATTTGGTGGTCATTTACTATATTTGGTGATCATTTACTATATTTGGTGTTCGATTACAATTTGAAGTGTTTTCATGACTAAAATAGCTGGTAGTATTGCAATTTTAGACTTTATTTTTTTTGGTGTTCAATATCTTTTTTTGGTAAACAAGTTTAGGGTATCAGTGCATTTTTTGGTGGTCATTATATTTGTTCCCATTTTAAACCTTAATTGGATAACTGGATTATTGCGAGCCCTTAATAATTGGCCCCAATTAACCAGGTTTCAGTGTAACTATTTAAATAAAACTAATATGGACTGAGACAATATAGCAAACATCTGCTAACTTTCTCAAATCCATTCCCATGCTAGTTTCTTAGGCATTGTTAAACATCTGTTCCTAATTAATATCCTTTAGCATTGTTCTGACAATGTATTGAAAACATAAGACAATACTTAATTACTTTTAGAGAAACAACTTACTCTTTACAAATCTTTCGGGTACACAATAATTACCTATTTTAACTATAAACATAATAGTCAAAGGAACCGTACCACAACAAAACAAAAACAAACAAAAATGGTATGGTATGGTAAACATGCTACAGGCAAATCAAGCTATTGCTATGTTTTGTAAAATGCACAATTTTAGCAGTGGTTCTGATGTTGTTGACCTAGTTCATAATATCTATAGCTAGAGCGAATGTAGTGAATATATTTCAGTCTTTTTTAAAACGAAGTTGAAACACTTTTGTCTTCCAATTTTATATTAAGAAATTACAATGATAATATTTTCCTAATTTACTAGAAATATTGCCAAGTGGTACGAGATTTATAGTGATACGAAAATTTCATATCAACATTCCCCAACTATTCTCGTATTGCCAAAGCCCATATTATCCGTAGCGGTCATTGATCCCCTGTCAAAAAACTTGTCTTCTTCTTATTTAATGACACCCAATGATTTCATCGTTTTCTATACAAACCGCGATTGACAATAAAGTGACAGATGTTTCTGGTATAAAGGATAGGTTACACAGTGCGGGCAGCTGAAGTGACAGCAGGCAGCTACTGTGCCTGTGTACTCGCACGAGAGCAGCTCAACTCGCCTCTCTGGGTCACACCATGCACGCTGCTGACGTCAGAGTAATAAGAATAAGAATATAAAGGGACTTGGCTTTTGTCAGGATAGGTCCTCATTGTAAAGTGCCAGTTCAAGACAGCGGCGTGGGAGACGGGCGAGGGAGAATAGCACGAAATACACCTTACAATCCCTCCATTGTAACTCTTATCGAGCCTCCACTATTAGAGATTATGAAACAACGACAATTAGTCGTAATAATTTCCAATTGAAACTATGGCGTCCGCCAAACACTTGAATGCGAGCGCCTCCAACACGGAATCTATCTTTCTTTCTTTCTTTTTCTTCTTTTTTGGCAACTTGACACAAAGGATGTGTATGTTGTGCCACAGACAAGGTAAAAAGGTAAGGAATATGGCGGGAAAACCATATTCCTCCTATTATAATTTTCATCATCGTTTTCATGTATCGCCAGGTCTAAAGTCTAGTCAAAGTCTAAGTAAAAGTCAATACAGTCACAGGAGTCAAGTCGGTCGATTCAGTAAAGTGGTAGACGCTTTACTGAAACTTTCGATGGAGTTTTGGAGGGAACACAAAATAGCACTTTTCTGGATATTACATCACTTTCCTACACTTGTGCATGAACACGAATATCTAATGGTTAATATTCTACCAATATTACACATTAAAAACCCAGCTAACACAATTTTAGGAAAATAATACAAAAACACAACAGCACTCTTTCACATGCCCGCCGAAACTCCAAAAATTTAGAACCATTTTCTTCTTCTCCTTCTTTTTTTTATCCATAGACAATAAACCATAGTTTTGCCATATTCGGCCAGTACCATTTTAATTGGCCGCCTATTCAGTGTTTAGCGTTACGTCAGAGCGATAACTCTATTTCGTTTGGAAATTACCAATTACAATATTAATCTAAGTACCAAAAAATCATATTTCAAGTACAACTATTTCGGCAGCGCCGTCAAATATTTTAATGTTGTCACCACACAACACAATATGTGAATCAAAACAATAATACAGAAGTACTTAGCATTAACTTCTACAATTCATAATAATTCTACCTACAGTAGTATTCAGTAGATAGGTAATGTCCTAGTGACATCGCCTAGTTGAGTAGTATCTGTGGTGGGGGAAGGCGAGTGGCGAGTGAAAACAAAAAATCTTGTAGTAACTCGCACCCGAGCAACTTGCACATGACAGTAACTCGTAAGATGTGGTAACATGGTGCAAGTAGCTGCACCACAGCTGTAACTGACTAGTCCAGCTCGCATGTCGTATTATATCATATTATTCATGTCATATTAAATTATATAATTCGTAAGGCACGTCGAACGTAGAGACATTTTATAATCAGTCTTTAAACTATTGTGTACCCAGTAAAAAAAAAACTTTGAAGTTCGGAATAAAAGGCTTTATTATTATTAAACATTAACTCATCACGTTCCAGGGAAACTATGTGCCTCGCGAGGAAGTAGCGGTGGGTTCGGGCATGGAGAGTCCGCAGTTCGACCTCATACTGTGCCTGTCCACGACCAAGTGGCTGCACCTGAACTGGGGGGACTTGGGGCTGAAGCGCGCCTTCCGGCGGATGTTCGCCGACCTCCGCCCCGGGGGGAAACTGGTGCTCGAGGCGCAGAACTGGGCCAGTTATAAGAAGAAAAAGCGTTTAACGGTATGTGACTTGCGATGTGAAAGGTTATAATATGAGGCTAGTAAACTTTGTGTCTAAACACACTAGGCCGAAAAAACGCAGCCGAAGTTCCGCATGATTACGCCTGCAATGTATTTTAAATCGATGACACACCATGCCGAAATTACGTCGCGTATTGTATGCGTTTGACAATGCTGACGTAATCATGCCGAACTTCGGCCGCGTATTTTCGGCCTAGTGTGTTTAGACACTTTATGTTAGTTGGAACGCGATTGGGCGCAGCGTGGTGGAGCGCATTATTCATATTTTTTTATGGCCCGTCGTGAACAAAGTCAGAAAAAATGCGAAATGTGATCTGGCATACTTAACGTGACCATTAATTTTTTTGTCAGAGCGGGACATTGACGGATTTACCCCCCCCCCCCGTAAATTTTATTTTCATTTTATTATTAAGTATGAAAGTATAGACTATAGAGGTAAATACAATTCTGATACAATTGAGTATTTTGTGAATGTCTACTGTCTAGTCACTATAGTGCCTATGTGTATAAGGGAGATCGCACACGTCACACTTTTTGTGTGATCGAGTCTGCGGCTTACATACAAACTGCAAGGCGCGCGCCATCAGATTGTATGTAAGCCGCAGACTCGATCACACAAAAAAGTGTGACGTCTGCGATCTCCCTAAGCATGGCAGAATAACCGCATAATCGTTGAATGGGAGTGCGTTACTTCCAAGTTCCAGGCACTTCACAGGCATTTTATACATAAAAATAATTTTAAATTGTCGTTTGGCCTGTTTGCAAAAGCGGGACAATTTCGGCCTCGCGGGGGACAGCGGGACAGACTGTCTGAAAGCGGGACTGTCCCGCCCAAAGCGGGACGTATGGTCACGTTAGGCATGCTGTGCCCGTCATAACGTGCGCGTTAAATGTTTGCAAAGATCTTGTATGAAATTCTGCGACTGTCCATTGTGGTTTTTTCCATAGTAGGGTCCAATATAATATTAAAGTCAAAAATACTTGTACGAGACATGAGTGTGAGGTTATTATCACATAAATGATTTGCGGCCATTTCGTGGCGGTCACAAGAGCATAACCATTAACCACCCAAGTTTAAGAATTTTACATTCCAACCTACTTCAAATTGTATAGGAAATATTCAAGTATTTTTCTTAAACATCTCCCCTCCCCCTCTTGACCCCCAAAAAACTAGCTCATGACTCATGAGTTTGAGTTTTTTGTATGTAAACGGGCAACGATGTCAATAATAAGGTTATAATTCTATGTAAACGGGAACGAAAATAATCTTTTCCCGGAGCGACCTAATAGCTAGATCGGGCCCTGATTGTCAGTTAGCCGTAGTATAATTTTAGTATTATCATAACTGGATTGTATACTATCAAAATAATACGAATAAAGTATTAGAACACTACTTGCTTATGAAGTAAATTTAAAGGAAAAAAATGCACTCTAAGGCTTAATTTACACCGCCGCGGAATGGAACGGAATGGAAGTGTCACCTCGCCTCATACGAGGAAATTGACACCGGAGAATTCTCGAGAATTCCGCGGAAGACACGCGTCCAATTATTTGGCTCGCATTTAATCTGTGAGTAATAGATACTGTTAACATTGTTCAAAATTTTATGTTATCATTGTTAACAAAGTTCATTGTGCTATGTACAGTTTCGATGCAAAAAGTCGCTTCCATTCCATTCCGCGCTGGTATAAATTGTTAATTGAGCCTAAGAAGTTAAAAATTAAGTAACTGTTGTAACCTTTTTTTATACGAATTTATAAGGTAGTCTAGACTACTAAACACTAAAGTATTACTCTGCAAAATGTAATTAATGTTAGAATTACAATGAGTACTCAAAATTAGTTGAAACCAACGGCGTGTGAACTTTGAGGTCTTGTGTATACAGAGTACAGACATACCTACGAATAATAAAAACTAAGGAAGAGTAACTGTGCCAAAAAATTTGTTCCGATTCTACAAAATGTGTCACGAATACATGCATACTTTATGCAAAAAGAGGCCCGAATACATGCAAGAATTTTGTGTAATTATAGAAGTGACAATTTTGTCAATGGCTTTATTTTGTCTATTTGAATGTAGTGTTTCGTAGCTATTGCCTATTTTAGTGTGCGAAAAGAACCCCAACTCCAAAACGATTGAAGTATAGGATTTACGTTTCCTTAGTTTTTATTATTCGTAGAGACATACTATTTAAGTGACCTTCACTTGTCTATATTTATGCAATATTAGCTCATGTGCTCTATTAATAGAAATTGACTAACATGCAGCAGCCCACACATTTATATAACATGTTATTAGGTCATTTTGAATGTTTACATTTTGTTTTGGATATATTTCGAGAAGAAAATCAATATACTTAAAAATATTGGAAAATAGTAAATATTTAAGTAAGTACTTAAAAGTGATCGATAAGTGGGCCTGTAACAACAAACACTAAAATCTTATCCCTTTCTCATTTCCACTTGTATTGGCTATGGGTTGGTGTACCTACTTCTTATATACCTGTGCGTCATGCGTGGAAAGGAATAGCAATATTTTTGTGTGTAAAGTCTCCCCGGGTCCAGTAGCTATAGCTTATCTGTGGTAATAATTATTATCTAAAAGTTTTTTTTTACCTTTTTCAGCCGACAATATACGAGAACTTTAACTCGATCGAGCTGTTTCCCAACAAGTTCCGAGAGTACCTTCTCTCGCCCGAGGTCGGATTCAGCAAGTGCCTAGTGCTGGGCGTTCCGCAGCACGCCAGCAAGGGCTTCCGGCGCCCCATCCAGCTGTACGTGAAGGGGGACTTCACGCCGAGCAAGGCGCGGTGGTCGGACGCGTACGCCCCCTCCTCGCACCACAAGCCGGAGGCGGAGCCGCCGCGGCGCACGGTATACGCGCCCGTGGAGCCGGCGTACCGGCCGAGCGACGACGCCCCCTCGTGCGGCGCGGTCACGCCCTACTCGCCCAACCTGGACTCGTGCGCCGACGACTCCCCGTTCTACAACCCGCGCAGCGACTCGTACGCGCCGTCGTACCAGCCGCCGCGGCCGACGGTGTACGCCACGCTGCCGTCGCCGCTGGGCAGCGCCTCCCCTGCCGCCTCCCCCGCGCACCCCGCGTCCCCCGCGCACCCCGCACTCCCCGCGCACGCCGCGCCCGATACCGCGCGCCTCTACCCCGCCCCGCCCGCCCCGCCCGCGCCGCTCGACGACTGAACGATCCGCCTTCGTGTAAATACTTGTAGAGTTCCCATAGATTATGTTTAAGTTGAAATGTTTTATAATATTATATTCCAAACGTATTAATGGGGTTGTATTTATTTATAAAACAAATCTGAGGATGATTTCATGATGTATAAACTATAAGTTGAGACTCAAACTTTTTACCGAGCAGTATCCTATGTAAAGGACATACTTTTTATCCCGGAAAAAATACGGTTCCCGCGCGATAAACGAATTTTGGCGCAACGGAGTTGCCGGCGTCATCTAGTAATAGTATAAATGTACGAAATTATGCATTTTTCTCAACCTTGTCTTATATCTTAGGTTACTTTATAGTTACTTCAGGCGCCCAAATCCAGGCCAGATGTGCGTTAAAGCCTGCGTCATTTGGAATGTTCAGTTCCCAAACTTTACGAAAACAATTAAGGGAGAGATTAGGTAAGTAGCCTAAATAGCAGCTTAAAACTTGTATCAACAAGGGACATGGATTTAATCGAAGAAGAGATTTTATTTAGTTTGTTTAAGTACATGTTACGTTTCTACCAAGTATTATGTATACGTAATAATACGATTGTGACGTGAACTAGTAGGGAATGTAATATAATATCTAAGATTATATAGAATATAAATCGTATTTCAAATGCAATTATAGTGGTATAATATAATATAGATTAAACAGGGTGTAACAAAACTAAGTGATAATAATTAACTGGGGTAATTCTTGGGTTAAGTGTATTCAAAAAGCAGTAGTATTTGTACGCAACCCGATTTTGGAGACAAAACGCATTTGAAATCTTTGAAAAAAGTTTGAGTTACAGCCCTGTCCACTACAGACTACACTACTCCACGTGGACTTTTATTCATATACTCAGATTAGAACCGATTGGTCTGGTCGAGTCGGCTTCTTACAGACGAACGGCACGTGTCGGCAGCAGTCGACGGCAGTCGACGGCACGTGTCGGCGGCAGTCGGCGGCAGTCGACGGCAGCCGACGGCATCCGTTGACAGCTTATGACGCTTGCAGGGGACCTACCACGACCTTTCCTATTACGATCATGTTTCCAGAACACTTTGTTGTAAGATTACAATAACATTACTGTACTCACTTTTTAAATATAATTTTACTAAAAAACAGTAAATAAAATACAAAACATTGTTAAATCCGCTGTGAAATATCAACTTTTTTAAGATCGCTAGCTTGAGTAATTATTGCTTATCTGTCAAACGGTGTCGCTTAGTAGAGGCACAATAGACATAACTACCAGTAGTTCGACTGCAAAGAAACGGATAGGTTTCAATATCTGTCAAATTCGTCGGGTTTCACTAGGATTATGAACGGAATGTGCTTCGCGCTGGCTGATATAATTTATTTTTAAATATTTAAAATAAAGATTTCAAAATTGGATTCTGACAATTTTAATCGCATGTGCCAAAACACAAACAACAATACGACCAAAAAGGAACACGTCCAGCGAATATGTCATAGTTTTAAATTCGTAGGTAACTAGTTAACAACCCTAGCGACGATTTTCGTCATAATACGTCAAATTTAAAAATTTCAACATCAGTTCTAAGTCGACATACTCTATAATTCTATCTACTCTAGTAGAGGTGGTGGTAGGCCCTCAGTTGTGACGTACCGCCTAAAGGTAAGCGGCCACAAGTCGGTATCATACGCAACGGACGTCTCGCATCAAACGGACAATTTTTTCACAGTACGTCCGCTGAATCGGCAACGTACAGATTACCGACTAGCCTAGTAAATGAATGCTCAAAAGGAGTGTGTGGATGGAATAGTCGAAAGCAGAAATTTTGACTTAGGAACTTTGTTTGGACTAATTTGAAGATAAAAATACTGGCAAGTCGGTAATCCGTACGCTGCCGATACAGTGGACGTACCGTAAAAAATATCCGTTTGATGCGAGACGTCCGCTGCGTACGATACCGACCTGTGGACGCTTACCTTGCGGGTGTACGTCACAACTGGGGGCCTACCACCAATAGAGTATCAAAGCCCATACAAACCAGCGTGTCTAAATTTTAAATTCTCATCTGAACGATAGATGGCATTGAGTGTTTTGATACATGGTGTAAAAAATTAGCCCAATACAATAATTAAAAGCGCCATCTACTATTTTTAAAACACGTTCGCTAACTGCAAAATTGAGAAAGAGATGTCGCTGATTAATTTAATCGGAAATTACATTTATTGAAGTTTTTTTTAAACTAATTTTTTTGGGTCTTTTAAAATAGCTATATTTTTTTTTACAAATGTAGATAATTTAAAAAAATATGAAAAATTTTTGTTCCGTCGGCGGGATTTGAACCCGCGACCCCCGGCTTGAGCTATCAAGTATTAAAACAACGCGACGCGCTCATCCAATGAGCCACAGAAATCGACAAACACCGTGAGGAAGTTTGACAACGTCGCACCGACCGTCCGCGTCACGAGTCACAACTCACAAGTACATACTCACAACTCACAGCGATCGCGATGCGGTGCGGCGCGACGTTGGCACCACCAAACTGCGCCTTCGGGCGGACGCATATTTATATTATGTCATCCTACTAATATTATAAAGGCGAAAGTTTGTGAGGATGTATGGATGTATGTATGGATGTCTGTTACTCTTTAACGCAAAAAACTACTGACCGGATTTTAATGAAACTTTACAATAGTATAGCATAATAACACATAGGATCTAAACACACTAGGCTGAATTACGCCGACGTAAATTCCGCCGCGTTTACGCCGCGTTTCAAATCCATACAAAATATGGGCGGAACGCGACAGACGACACACTATGCCGAAATTCCGTCGTGAGCCGAATTTCCGTCGAGCCGAGTCGAGCGTAAAGTTCGGCAGCGATTCGGCGGTAATGTTTTGTATAGCAACACACTATACGCGACGGAATTATCAAAACCGAACATAGCAAATCCTACCTTATGTCCAAAGCGTTAACGCATACATTACATCTGAGAATTTTAAATACTCACTTACGCGCGCGTTCGGCAACGGAAATTACGCCGCGAAATTTCGGCTCTTCGCGTAATTTATAGTGTGTCGCATCAGACGTAAGCGGCTGAACGTAATTTCGGCCACGTAAATTACGTCGGCGTAATTCAGCCTAGTGTGTTTAGACACTTAGGCTATAATTTTAACCGACTTTCAAAATGGAGGAGGTGTTATGTTCGTTTATTTATATAAATGTTTAACGATTACTCCGCCGTTTGTAACCGATTTTCAAAATTTTTCTTTTGGTACATAGGGTATCATCCCAATTTAGTAACACGTTAACAAAAGTGGTGACCTGATGAAGGGATCCATTATCAATCGAGGGAACTCCTCAAAATTTATATGGAAACATGTGGTGACTTCAGTTTCGCGAGAAGTATTCGAAGCATATTATGCTACAAACAAGTAAGATTTTGCACCGAAGTATATCATGGTTCGGAAGGTGCTGAGGGAACTCCTGACTCTATAGATACAAGTTCGGGAGTTTCGGTGTTGTTATAAGAACGGAAAGCAGATGCTACTATGCGAATTACATTCATCATCATCATCATCACTACCATATCCTCTCAATCCCCGGCCGAGCACCGGTGCTCGGGGTCACGTGACACATTGTAATTCCGTCAAACCCCGCGGGAGCACCGGTGCTCGGGCTGTTATCGGGCTTTATATACCGTATTTGGCCGACTTAGAGACTATTTTTGTATGAAGAAGTTTGGTTAGTTACGATCTATGATACATTTGCCACATTCTGAATGCAAAATATTATGACAATCTGTGGTCGACGAATATTTTTCAGTCATTAGAAAATCGTGAATTTTTTCGTGTGTGTTTCGTCATTTTGTGTGTTTTTTGTGAAATAATTGATGAATTTAACGAATGTAAGTAGTTAAATAGTTTACTTTAGTAACAATAAGTTATTTTAGATACTCATTTGCAAGAAATACATCGTAATAATTTGTGAAAGTTGAGAAAATAGTTGTGTGTGTTATAAGTGATTTTAACGCAAATTTGCTTTATATATTTGTAAATTAATTACATAAAACGCTTAAAGAAGTTATAACAAAAGGTCTATAAGACTGTATATATCGATAGTATTTCTTACGTTTCTAAAACAAAGAGCTAAAAGTTCGCAGGTAACCGCCATATTCTGCCGGCCGCGGCCATTTTGAACTTTATTTGTAAAACCATAATGACGAAGTTTGCTTGTGGGTAATACGAAACTCAGTTTTTCGGGTAAGATTTATGACCCTTTTTTATAAACATCTCGAGTAGTAATGATGATTGTTTATGTTAGAGCTTAAAATCAGGGTTCCTTCGATAAGAATAAAACAAAATATTGATTTATTTCATGTGAAATAGTCAGAAAAATATTTTTCAAAATATATACTTCTGAAAAGAATATTATATCAGTCTAAATACTATATTATGATGGCTTGATAGATAGAAAATTTATTAGATATTATAAAATTCTTTACAAAAACATGAAATATAGTAAGGTTGTAAAGTTATTATATTATTTGTACAAATAGGGTAGGCCGGGCGCCATTTTTTTTAAAAACAGGTCTGCCTAGAATCTAGGCATCCATTTTTTTTTCCGATTGAATATTATACCATACGACATACCTACCTACATCGTCCCATGATTATATGAGCCTATTATGACCCTATTATTGGTACGTTTCATATTCTTTTAGATCAAGATTTCAATTTGTCAAGCGATTTAAAAAAATCTATACCTACTAATATCTATATATAAAACTCTGTGACTGTGACTGACTGACATGTTGATCTATCAACGCACAGCCCAAACCACTGGACGGATCGGGCTGAAATTTGGCATGCAGGTAGATGTTATGACGTAGGCATCCGCTAAGAAAGGATTTTGATCAATTCTACCCCCAAGGGGTTAAAATAGGGGATGAAAGTTTGTATATAATACTACTTCTTAACGCGAGCGAAGCCGCGGGCAAAAGCTCGTGTAATATAAACCTGAAGAGTTTGTTTGTTTGTTTTCTCGAACGCGCTAATCTCAGGAACTACTGGTCCGATTAAAAAAATATTTCAGTGTTAGATAGCTCATTTATCGAGGAAGACTTATATTGTCAAATTCGTCCATCGCGCGGTAATCATTAGGGCATCGAAACCCGGACGGCGGACCCAATTTACAAAACCCGGGTTTTCGGGTTTTTGTTAAATGAAAACCCCGGGTACCCAGGTCTTTCCGGGTTTTCTTATAATTCAAAGATTAACGATGCGAAAATACTTTAAATATGATTTTTTTTTATCAATAATATGTAATGATAACAACGCAAAAATACGTAACATATGATTTTCTGCGATTGCCAGCACCTACCCAGTTAAATACTATTCAAATACCATAGTTTCGGGTCACAGCAGTGCCCAACTAAGTCTCGGGTAAACGGGCACGGCCGTATCATACTTTTATTGAAGCGACTATTTTACCTCTTCTATATTTTGGATCTTATCATAGCTTAAAAATTTAGATTTTCGGGCCAAAATTACCTGTTAGAACAAACTAGCTAGCTTCACCCCCAAATATACATGTATTATTAAAATGTATTTGCATTTTATATAATCTTATAAATAAAATTCTCGTGTCACAATGTTAGTCCACGAACTCCTCCGAAACGGCTTTACTGATTTTTACCAAATTTTATATCCATATTCAGTAGGTCTGAGAATCGGCTACTGGGTACTTTATATATTGATAAGTGCATTTGTTGAATAAAAAATAGTAAATTATTACAACCTGAGACTGACGGCGACCATTGTTTGTGCGACGGGATAGCGATCGACGTTGCCATGGCGACATACAAGTATTTAGTCACTTCAATAAAATAATATGGGCGAAATACTTTATATTATGGCAAAGCAACGTTTGCCGGGACAGCTAGTATAATATAAAAATCTATCACGATTTTTTGAAGATAGTAAATTGAATAATAATCTTTAATATAAAACGCATGCCAGCAAATATTTATTTAATCTTTTACATTTTTAATGCTGATTGTTAAATTATTATAAAATATTATTTAGTCCTAATTGTTGTTTGGGATACTTTATACCTGTGACAAAATTTTTGTGCCATAGTTTTTACCTTAAATTGCTCTTTTCTGCCTCGCTACGGTATGAGACCGGTTGTTCTTTGCAATTTAAGTTAATTTTCTAACTTACTGGAAAATCCCACAGAGAATTTTGTCGTTATTTGTTCTAGTCTATTGTGACCGAATTCATGTTAGATAACCATTTATTTGACCAGACCAGACCAGGTTGCTTTTTATGACTTTGGAAGATAAACCATGGTGTCATGGTGCAACACACAAGAAATTGTCTCTGGCGCTGGTGCTGATAACAAATCCGGCTTGTATTTCATCTGGGTTCACTAAAATCACTCTATTAATAATTCCGTATTGAGTATGTCATCCACGGCTGGCTATGGAAAGATCATTCTTCCTATTATGTTATGTTACCATAATCAGTCTCCGAAGCTCATGAAAAGCAATCTGCAATCTGCCGCATTTGCCAGACTGTAATGCTGGAATACAAAATGGTTTTACATCATAAGAACCAACTTGACGGAAACTCCTCTGGATCAAAGAATATTATATACCTACACTACGCGAATCTGGATGGTTTTGTCGGTTTCTAGGGGCTGCTTTCCTGGAGCCTTTTTACTGGCTGCATTGTCTTAATATTGGGTTAATTTAACCAGATTACTTCAATTTAGGGCTAGTCCACAGTTATCTGATATAGGGGTGGGCCGAAATTCATTTTACATTCGGTTTAACCGAACTTCGGCAGCTTAAACCGAACTTCGTCATTCGGCCGAATTTCGGTTAAAATGGCGAACATTCGGCAATAAATATACTTGCACTATCATAATAGAAAGTAATGAAAAAACATATTATCTGTAGTAACAGTGAAATAAAATGAATCTGATACAAGAACTCATTCAATACCTAGTCATTTACATTGAATTAGAAAAAGTAATCAAACGACGTGAAAAACAAAAAACTTATATTGGCCTTTTTAACGACCAGTCTCAAAAACTTTTGGTTACTTAAACAAAACACAAAATTAAACCGTTCTTCTTCCTATCAATCCCCGTAAGGCCCAAGTGAGCCGCGATAACAAAAGATTTCCAAGAATTGGCGATCGAAGGATTAAACAAACAAAACACAAAATTAAACCGTTCTTCTTACTAACCAAACCAGCCTTAGAAATCTTTCTTACTTAATCAAAAAACAAAATTTTACTGCCCTTCTCAACAAGTCTAAGAAATCTATCTTACTTAGTCAAAAAACAAAAATTTTGACTTTACTTTTATTTTACAAATGACTAGCTGGCTAACGGCCCCGCGGGGAAGTGCGGAGTGCGGGCGGGGCACATCTAGCAGTATTTGCAGCAAGTTCGTGAACAAGTCACAACACGAAAAAGCGCGGCGAAATTGAACCGAAGTCCGGCCGAACTTCGGCCGAATTTTTCATTTCAAAAATGAAAGTTTTCTTTTATAGTCTAGGCGAAGGCCAATAAAAATAAAAGATTTTTGCAAAATTCTTAGAGACTAACTCTCGCTGTAACCAATATAAATTATTATATTGGTTACAGTTATATTAGAGTTGGAAGGGGAAGTGTGTCACTGGCACTCGCTGTGCATATTCAATTTTTAGAGAAATTATAAGTTTTCTGTACTTTAAAGCGTAAA
The DNA here is from genome assembly GCA_963422495.1 of Polyommatus iphigenia. NCBI lineage: Eukaryota > Metazoa > Arthropoda > Insecta > Lepidoptera > Lycaenidae > Polyommatus > Polyommatus iphigenia. Next base: position 15,778,395 of record OY730189.1, read on the forward strand.
AATATCTGGAAAAATGTGTAAAATGGACGTGAAAAGTTTTTGCTATATTTTCGGAAAATTTATTGAAGTAAGAGCAAAAAAGTTACTGACATCAACAAAAAGTAGTATTTAGTAAGCCTTTGACATATATTTTAAAGTTCCTATTAAAAGCGAAAAAAAAAATGGGCCCCACATATCTCACATACTTACTAAAGAGGCACGCTACAAGCTATGTTTGGAGTGTGCCACAGTGCCACCTAAATACAAAAAATATCAATTTTTAAACCTAATTTCTATATTGTTTCCTTCTTATGACAATAATGATATTATGAATGTAAAAAATAAATATGTTTTACTCTATTAATACCAAACTTAGAGAAATGAAATACAAGCGGCACCTGCCTATTCTACAAAATATACTAGAAAAGTTTTTGCTACATTCGCGGAGAATTCATTGAAATGAGAGTTAAAAAAATAGTTGCATCAACAAAATAAAGACTTTGTTAAGCCTATGAAATAATTTTAAAGTTCCTATTAAATACTAGAAAATAAATAGGAGCGCCACATATCTATACCTACCGTAGATACAAAAAATATTAATTTTTAAATCTAAATTACGTATTTTTTCCATTTTAATTTTATTTTATGAATGTAAGAAATGATATAAATGAGAAAATTAATCATATATTTTATTATATAACTTAAAGAAGAAAATTCAGGTTTTCTTCAAAACTTGAAAGTTCAAAAGCTCTGTTTCTATGAAAGCAAACTTTTTGAGTTAAAATCACTGATTCTATAATTAATTAGGTGTAATACATCCAAATAGGGTGCACAGAACTCAGATTCAAAAATCGTGTCGACTATTGTTATTAGTACTAGCTAAAAGCTGAGCTTTGTAGCTCGCGTCGTTTTTTTCTGTGGTAATAATCTTTAAAGCAGTTTTTTTTATATTTTAATAGTGACCAAACCTTCACTAACCGATGATAACACAATATCTACATATAAATAAACTTTACTATGTTAAAACACAAATCAATAGGCGTGGTACTTTTTTCCGTGTTTTTTCGGGTTTCGGTAAAGTGTACCACAAAAAAGCTCAGGTTGTGGGATATACTAGGGCTCTGATATAGGGCTATATCATTGATTTTTTATGGCCTTAGAAAAATCTGCGAGTGTTTTAGAAACAATAAAATTCGGAAAATTCTTTTATTAAACATAATAAAATATTATTAGAGGCCAAAACATAAGCTATCATTCTTCCATTTACAGTCTTCCAAAATTCCTGAGTTTTTAGATTATCTTTCATACAAACTTCGTTGATGGGTGTATTTTATCAGCAACGGTCGATCCAAGTTACAACGTTTTGTTTCCAAGTAGCGGCTGACTTGCCCATTATTAAAAGTCAGAAGGTACTATCAGAGAAGTTGATTCCTAGGCAGATGGAGGACTTACATAGTTTGGTCGTACGTAAAATCTAGCCGACAGATCACAATCAACATTTAATTGACATGATCCAACCAAATGACGTTGGTCTGTCAACTGGGATATACGTGGGAGAGCCATGCTTCGGCACGAATCGGCCGGCTCGACCGGAGAAACGGACCACGTTCTCAAAGAAAACCGGCGTGAAAGAGCGCTTGCGCTGTGTTTCGCCGAGTGAGTGAGTTTACCGGAGGCCCAATCCGCTACCCTATTCCCTTTCCTACCCTCCTCTATTCCCTTCCCTTCCCATCCCTACCCTCCCCTATTACCCTATTCCTTCTTAAAAGATCGGCAACGCACCTGCAGCTTTTCTGATGCTGCGAGTGTCCATGAGCGACGGAAGTTGCTTTCCATCAGGTGACCCGTTTGCTCGTTTTCCCCCTTATTTCATAAAAAAAACTGCCTAGGAATCAATTTCCTCAGTGGAACTTTCAGCAGACTTAGAACCCTTTGAAGCTGGTTTCTTTATTTCGTAAGCCTTTGATCACAAAATGTAGAAAACTGTGATCAGTCACTGAATGTTGATTGAAAACTATTATACTTCTACGAGATTTGAAAACTTTTTGCGATGGATAGATTGCTTGAAGAGACTGCTTTTTTACATTGAATAGTTTTGGTAGGATTATTCTGTGATGCTCTAAAAACGAAACTTTTACTTTAAAATATTATACTTATTTTGTTTAATTATGAACAATAGAATTAATTAAATCTCTACTTATGTTATAATGATAAAGAATTTGTATGTTAGTTTGTTATTTAAATACCTTGAATCAGGTCTTGCCCTTAATAATAATTAAAAAAAAACGAAAAACGCGAAAAGCTCGCAAATCCGGGTTCCATTTTTTAAGCCCGGGTTTTTTCGTGAACCCAAAAACCCGGATTTTCCCCGGTTTTCGAGTTTCGGGAAAACCCGGTCTCGATGCCCAATTTTTATTTTGAAATAACTTTTGAATTATTGCGAAAAAACATAAAACAAAAATGTTTTGTCATAAAACTTATATAATATCGCTCATTCGGTACAACAACGTCGTAATTACCTATTTTTTCAAAAATGAGTTATTTATGTCATTATGTTCCAAAAGTATATTTACACCCGGAGAAACATCGACAGTAATGTTTTTATGTGTATTTTCCGCGATGGAGCGTGATTGTCATTGTGGAATTGACTGAAATGGCGACATTTCTGATGCTACAACGTCCGGATAGCCAGTTGCGCCAGGCGCCCCGCTGATTGTGGTTATATTTAGGAGCTACAACGTCGTAAAGGTAAATATGACATTCGATTCGATAATTTTTGGTGAAACTACGATATAATTGTGTAAATTATGTCATTGTAGCTCCATATTTAATATTAATTGATTTTATAAATGACTTTTCCTATAGGTTACAGGTATAAAAGAAGACCAAACTTATTGTTACTTTTGGCATGAAGCTACGGGAGGTGGAGGAGCAATGGAAATTGTTCCTGTATTAGGTTTTTTTTTCAAATTTTTAGTTTTTATGTATTTAGAACTTATTGGAACAAAAATCACAGATTATTTGGCTATTATTTGAACGTGCTGATCTCAGGAACTACTGATCTGATTTGAAAAATTCTTTCAGTGTTAGATAGCTCATTTATCGAGGAAAGCTATAGGTTATATTTTATCACGCTAAGACTATTAGGAGCGAAGAAATAGAGGAAATTGTGAAAAAAACAGGGGAAATTATTTGAAAGGGCTTATCTCACGAACTACTGGAGCAATTTTTCTGTTATTTGGCACTGATAAGAAGTAGATCACGTGAAGGATTATAGGCTATTTTTTGTGAACTAATTTATCTGTAAAATATCTAATTACCGCGGGCGAAGCCGCGCTGAACGTCTAGTTATTTAGAATTTAGTTTCTGTTACTAAAATGTTTCTTTTTTAAATATTTAATTAAGTAACTGGTAAAATAGTAATAACTTCCTGGTTTTGAACTGATTTAAAACTGATTTAATAGTGCCTTTTTCAGAATTCGTCTAAATCTCAACTATTTCTGTACTGTATACTACAATCTTCATTATTTTGAAGTCGGTACCAGCTAATTTAATCGTGAGTTCAGTAATGTCAGATTATTCGAAATATATTGTCCATAGATATTTTAATAATTAAATAATTATGAATTGCGCCATCGAGTGTTAAAATAGAAGGCTACTTAGTAAGCGTGTTAGTTATCGGCCGCGACGCCATCTAACAATTGTTGCTTAAACACTAACAATAAACATTGATTCGGAAGTATTTTTAGAAAATCATAATTATTATTCTAAGAGTGTTTAAACGATGTTGTAAAAATGCAGAAAAATGTTCTTTCGCGTTTTAAGGTTACTCCTTTTGATTTAATTGGCTCGTTTTGTTGTATTATTACATTTTCAGATATAACCAGAATCGATGATTGCGCCATCTAGATTTAGCTTGCTTTTCTCGTACACGCAATTTTGTATGGGACTCATCAGTCTTTAGTATGTCTGGTATGTCTGGTCTCTGCTTTTACGTCAAGCTATCTTAAAAAGATAGAAGAAGAAAAGAAAGGCTATTCGGTAATCCGTACGCTGCCGATACAGTGGATCTACTGTAAAAACATATCCGTTTGATGCAAAACGTCCGTTGCGTACGATACCGACCTGTGGACGTTTACCTTTACGCGTTACGTTACAACTGCAAGCGTGATAAACTGTCGACGGCTGCCGTCAACTGCCGCCGAGACGTGCCGTCGTCTGCCGTCGACTGCCGCCAACGCGTGCCGTCGTCTGCCGTCGACTGCCGCCGACGCGTGCCGCCGACACGTGCCGTTCGTCTGTAAGCGCTCGGCTTCTTACAGACGAACGGCACGTGTCGGCGGCACGTGTCGGCGGCAGTCGACGGCAGACGACGGCACGTGTCGGCGGCAGTCGACGGCAGCCTTTGACAATTTATGACGCTTAAAGGGGGCCTACCACGACCTTTCCTAAAACTATCATCTTTTCAGAATACTTTGTTGTAAGATTACAACAACATTACCGTACTCACTTTTTAAATATAATTTTACTAAAAAACAGTAAAAAATGCAAAACAATGTTAAATCCGCTGTGAAATACAGTGCAACCTCGATATAGCAAATCTGAGGGGAATAAGAAAATATTCGTTATATCAAGTAATTCGCTAAACTGAGGTTTGTTATATTGAGGTTAGGATGGTCCAAAATTCGTTATAAAGAGGTAAAAAAAATAGTTTAATTTACGTCAACATTACGTAGGTACTCATTTTGATAAAGCGAATAACTTTTACTAATAAATGATAACACATTCTTATCAAATTATTTTTTGTAATAATTTTTCTATTTAAAAACAATTACTTAAGTAGGTAACAATTTTTTTTTCTTACATGAAAATTAAATGCAGTAAAATCCGTAAAAGTACCTACTAGTAAGGTACCTACATATCTTGGTGGGTACGTTAATGTTAATTTCATTATAATATTATGTAGGTAATTTAATGTTAATTTCAAAGTTTCGTACAACGAAACTCACCAATTACTTTTCATCAAACAACAATGATTGTTTTACGAAGAAATGCGTATAGAAACATGTCGCGACATGAATCACATACTATGTCATACATTTGCATTGGCGGAAACTTTATATAAAGGTTTTGGGTTGACAAAATTCGTTAATTAGAGGTATTTATACTTTTTCTTGATGGTTGAAAATTCGTTATATAGAGGATGTTCGCATAAATGTTCGCATAAATGTTCGCAATGTAAGGGTATATTTTATATTGACTCTTATGGACAATTCAAGGGGATTACGAAAAATTTGTTAAATCGAGGATTTCGTTATATTGAGGTTCGTTATATTAAGGTTGCACTGTATCAACATTTTAAGATCGCTAGCTTGACGTTAAAGTAATAAATTCTTATCTGTCAAACGATGTCGGTTAGAAGAGGTGGTGGTAGGCATAAACCTAGAAAGCATAGACCAACAAAGAGTGCGAGAGAGAAGAAAATCCTTTGTGGAATTATTATAACAAGATGAAAAGAGAGAGGCCACTTAACCACTTTTATTTGACAGGTCGTCACAACTCGACACACGTTTTTATGCCCTTTCGGTATATTTTGCAATTTATTATTTAAATCCTTTATTATTTTCAACAAATACTATTACATATAACAATGGTTACTTGATCTGTGAGTGATTGCAGTGTAAATCATAGGAATAATCCTGAAAAATATACATTTCACAGGTAATTAATCTTCACGTCCTAATTGCTACGATGTGTTTATTTTCGCGACATTCTGTCTTTAGTTCTCTATTTCAAATAAAATATTGTCAATCCTTCCTTTTACTTTCCTATTTTGCGTTACTAAAGGTACTATTATTCTTAAATTACACCAATTTTTAAAGAAACATTTTTCATCAAAATTGTTTACATATACGCTAGGGCTTGAATAAGATTTATCGATATGCTTATCGGTATTTAACATTAACATAAAACTAATCTAATAATTGGCCAAGTGCGAGTCGGACTCGCGCACGGAGGGTTCCGTACCGTTATCGAGCAAAAATAGGCCAAAAATAGTGTTTTTTGTATGGGACTTGGGAGCCCCCCTTAATTTTTTATTTTATTTAAATATTATTATTAATTATTAAAATTTACATATAGGTGAGGCCTTTGTGAAAGTTTCAAGTGCCTACCTGTTGTCATTATTGATATGGAGCAAAAAAGACCAAAAAAATCACGTTTGTTGTATGGGAGCCCCCCTTAAATATTAATATTATTTTGTTTTTAGTATTTGTTGTTATAGCGGCAATAGATATACGTAATCTGTGAAAAATTCAGAAGTCTAGCTATAGCAGTTCTTGAGATACCTGGAGACAGACAGACGGACGGACGGACGGACGGACGGACAGACGGACAGACAACGAAGTCTTAGTAATAGGGTCCCGTTTTTACCCTTTGGGTACGGAACCCTAAAAATGGAAAGGAGGTGTAAGGGTATTATGGTATGTATTTAATTTAATAATAAATAATATACTATGTGTGTCGTTTACTTTCAACTTTGTATTTGCATTTCTATTAATGTAAGGGCTGATACGTCAGATAGCTTTTGCCTGAGTTATAAGCAAGTAACTTTATAATGTGTATATTATTTACCCTTATAAGAACCTCATGTCATAACATATCCGACGATAAAAATCACCCCAAACGAAAATGTGTATCTACTTTTCAATCGTCACCTTTTTTCTGACAAATAAAATATACGATAAGTACATACCTAATTTGAATTACAAAATCTGTCAAAGTTGCTATTTATTTCTCATAGAAACGCAGGTAAAATAACTCGAACGGACTATACTATCGATAGTAAAAGATACATCACTAGCATACGCACACATTGACAAATCAAAAATCGTCACGCATTTTCGGGTTGTCAGGTGGTCTATACGACAGTATATTATATCATAAGTCTATGGTGGTAGGCTCCCAGTTGTGACGTACCCCCGCAAGTTAAGCGTCCACAGGTCGGTATCGTGCGCAACGAACATCTCGCATCAAACGGATATTTTTTTCACAGTACGTCCGCTGAATCGGCAGTGTACGGATTACCGTTTAGCCTAGTAAATGAATGCTCAAAAGGGGGGTATGGATGGAAAAGTCGAAAGCAGAAATTTTGACTTAGGAACTTTGTTTGGACTAATTTGAAGATAAACATACTAGCTAGTCGGTAATCCGTACGCTGCCGATACAGTGGACGTACTGTAAAAAAAATATCCGTCTGATGCGAAACGTCCCTTGCGTACGATACCGACCTGTGGACGCTTACCTTTACGCGTTACGTCACAACTGCAAGCGTTATAAACTGTCAACGGCTGCCGTCAACTGCCGCCGACTGCCGCCGACACGTGCCGCCGACTGCCGTCGACTGCCGCCGACACGTGCCGTCGTCTGCCGTCGACTGCCGCCGACGCGTGCCGCCGACACGTGCCGTTCGTCTGTAAGCACGCTAAGCGCTCTAAAGGTACAATTCCGTGCATCGCGATCGATCGCGGTCGCGCACGACCTACGACTGTCGTCGGCCGCTCGCGACCATAGTCAGCGTATGAAAATGTATGGCGCCGCTTCCGAGGCCCGCGACTGACGCGCGCGGCCTACGACTGTCGTAAGCCGCGCGCGACCGTGCCATATAACTTTGACACGGTCGCGCGGGGCCTACGACTGTCGTCGGTCGCGCGCGTCTGTCGTAGGCCCCGCGCGACCGTGTCAAAGTTATATGGCACGGTCGCGCGCGGCTTGCGACAGTCGTAGGCCGCGCGCGTCAGTCGCGGGCCTCGGAAGCGGCGCCATACATTTTCATACGCTGACTATGGTCGCGAGCGGCCGACGACAGTCGTAGGTCGTGCGCGACCGCGATCGATCGCGATGCACGGAATTGTACCTTAAGAGGCCGGGTACACTTGGAATTTCTCATACATACGTAATTCCAAAATCATTTTCTCATACGAAAATATTTAACATGTTTGAGTTGTTTTTCAGTTTAAAATAGTAATTAGGTACCTAGGTTCCTGCACAAAAATTTACTTCAAAATATTTAAACACAAAAATTTTTTTTTGCTTTAAATTTTTTTTTAGTAAATTTACTACTAAATATTTAAACACTAAAAAATAGAGTAAAACACTAAAAAATATATAAATAAATAGTTAATTTACTACAAAATATTTAAACTCTAAAAAATATTTTTTAGTATTTAAATATTTTGTAGTAAATTTACTATTTATTTATATATTTTTTAGTGTTTTACTCTATTTTTTAGTGTTTAAATATTAAGTACTAAATTTACTAAAAAAAATTTAAAAACAAACATTTTTTTTAATGTTTAAATATTTTGAAGTAAATTTTTGTGCAGGAACCTAGATAATTACTATTTTAAACTGAAAAACAACTCAAACATGTTAAATATTTTCGTATGAGAAAATGATTTTGGAATTACGTATGTATGAGAATTTCGAGGGTACCCGGCCCCTTAACGCCGCCGACGCGCGACGGATCACGTGAGCGTGGCTACAAGCTCCACATACTTTTTAATTTTTAGTTCCGCATTATTAGGAAAATAAGATTCTATGTTTATTCTTATGATTTTATTTTAATGTTCTTTTTTATATTATTGTTTTGGATTAATCGTATGAAATAATTTTATTATTTAATAATAAAGAGTAATAATTTTGAGTACAAAATGATGTAAAATCTACTCGTATTACTTATATTTCTTCGCTTCATTCTTCGATATATAATTAACCAAAAGTAGTACCTTTCCTTATCTGCTAGGCAATCGCGTTTTTTTAAGACTGTGGGTACTTCGAAATGTTACCCGCTCGCTCGCTCGATAACTCGTCGTTCCGGCGTGCTTCATTCTTTGTTAACGCGAGGCAACGCGAGCACGTATACTGTATACTTAGTAACCATGCCAAAGCGCAGCTGGTTATTATTATTAAGATGATTGAGTCAGTGTTGTAAGTAACTAAAGTCAGTGTTATTTTATCGTGTAATAAGAAAATACATGTAAGTACTATTAAATACTTAAGTAAACGGCAGGCACTACCGAGGCCTAGACGAGCCAATTATATTCAATACTAGCCGGATTGTACAGCGACCGCGAGTCAATAAATAAACGTACAATGTGTTGGGACTGCGAGTTTTTATACACAATCTGTAATATTATGTACTTATGCTTTAAATCTGTTCTATAAATAGAATTATAGAACTATATGTTTGCCGGATTGGGGGAAACAACTGCAGGTGATTACTGCAATTATTTAATCAACCGGCATGTACTGCGACTGTGAGTCAATAAGTACAGTGTGTTTGGACCGCGAGTCCTTTTACACAATCTTTATTCTATATGCATCGGAATTGATTGCGGATCTCTGACGATGTTTTACCTAGTCTATAAATAGAACTATATGTTTGCCCGATTGGGGGAAATAACTGCAAGTTAATTACTACAAGTGTTTAAATATATTAAGTTATTTTATAAACCGCCATAATGTGTGGATTGACCGCGGGTCTCTTAACACAATTTATATGCATCGGAATTGACTGCGAGTCTCTGACGATGTTTTATCTGTTCTATAAAATATAGAACTATGCGTTGGCCTGTTTGGGGGTTAACAGCGAGTTATTTTATAAACCGCAATAATGTGTGGATTGACTGCGAGTCTCTAAACACAATCCTTATGCATCGGAATTGACCGCGGGTCTCTGACGATATTTTATCTAAAAATAGAAGTATAATATGTTGGCTGGTTTTGAGAGGATTAACTGCGAGTTAATTAATATTTAAAATTAAAATATATTGATATTTTTTAAATCAACATAATGTATGGTTGACTAGGAGTCTCCGACAATGTTTTAAAAATAAAAATTAGCAACTACCGCGCGTTTTCCCGCGCTCTTTGTTCTATAAATAGAACTACATAATTATTATTATAATATTAATATCTTTGCCGTTTTATAGAGAACAGCTATTTCGAGCTAATAACTAGATTGACTACGAGTCTCATCAGTTAACGACCTATGCACGTCCCGCGCGATCCTTTTGTTCTAAATATAGAACTACGATTATAATTTACTATGTCTGCCGGTATATAATTATTATTATTAAATAAAACTTGCACCAATGTTGGGATACACCGCGAGTGTATAACGAAACTTACTTAATATCTACGTAACGTGATAGTTACTACCTCAATATTTTTTGTAACATATTTTATCGACAAATAAGTCGATTATAACGAGCTACCCCAATATTTTTTTTAGGTCACTAAGACCAGACAATTGGGGAAATATCACTAAAAGTGATCAATATACGGGTCGATCCGTTTACAAATGAACCCGAAGCTTTCCCACTCCTAAACCAGGTGCCAACGGTCGATTCTGAGTACCGGTACCGATAGAACCGGACCAGATCCGGATAGATCCAGGGCTCTTACTGACGTTAGGATGTCGAATGCCTTGTTGGATTCGCCAGATTATGGTTTTAAATGATCCCAAAAACGATTAAGATAAGCTACTGCTTATAAAACGTTCCTGATAATAAGTGTTGCAAATCGATTCCATTTTGATCGATTATTATCATTATAGATTTCACCTGACAAAGTCTCGATATTATCAGACTTATCAACAGTATCTGATTTATCTAGATATAAATTATTATCAAACTTATCAGATAATATATTATAAGACAAGACAACTTCGTAACGGAAACCTATAACACTCGATAAGTCTTGTCTCAATATCAGACCGAGATTATTATTGTTTCGCTGGATAATTCCAGTATTTGTTCTCAGAGACAAATTACGGGCCACCGGGACTTTATTTGTAGCCCGCGTGATGTAAAACCATTTTGAAATTCACGCCCACGGGCAAAATATTATACAGTCAACGTGAAAGTCTTTTTCACTTGTAAATCGTTAATTTTGAATAACGTTATTTTTTAAACCTAAAAATGTTTGATGCGGCCCGCGACACCAACACCAAAAATGTTTGCGGCCCGCATGAAAAATAAAAAATAAAAAAATTAGGGAACTTCGTTCCAAAAACAAAAACAGGTTGGCTTAATATATTATACATCATGACATCAATAAATTATTACAATTTAAAACTATATCTTCGTGTACCCCCACCGAAGGTTACCTTATTTCAAAGATTTTCTTTTCCCCTGGAAACAAAGCGGCGGAAAATATTGTATTATATTTTAAATACAATTTTTGAATTATTTTAAATTTGAAACCACTTCGTAAGTTTATTTCGAAATTACATGTTAATTTGAAAAATTAACCTTTAAGGCTTCCAAGCCAATACCTAAAAGTGGATATCTAGCAAAAATAGATTTAAGAGCCTACTTCTAGGTTCCTAGTAACTCACTAGTCGATCGAAAAATTTTAATTTACGAATTATGAGCCTTAAGTCTTGACGTACAGACTATCCGATGCGCTAACATTTTTTTTACAAAAAATATAAAGAAGGAAACTAGACCAGGCGTAGGCTTTATTCCTTCGATCGCGGAAAAACAAGACACAATGCCTTTCTATTGTTATCGTGGCCCACTTGGGCCTTACGGGAGTTGAAGCGTTATCACTACTAGACTTTAACAATATCAGTGTTCTAGGCGAGAATTCTTCAGCCTCAGGCGCCCCTTTTTTTAACGTTTTATGGGTAATAGTGCCATGGGTGTATTAAATCCACAACAAATATGTAAATATTTAAGTTTTAACGTTTATAATATATATTATTATAACATAACTAGCTGTCCCGGCAAACGTTGTTTTGCCATATAAAGTATTTCGCCCATATTATTATTTTATTGAAGTGACAGTCCATGATTGATATCCCGTCACACAAACAATGTTCGCCGTCAGTCTCGAGTTGTAACAATTTACTATTATTTATTCAACTAATTAATACACTCATCAATATAAAGATAGAAGAGTAGATGTTGTCCGATTCTCAACCCTAGCCGATATGCTCGCAAAGATTCACGAAAATCGGGCGAACCATTTCAGAGGAGTTCAACCACGCACACCGTGACACGAGAATTTTATATATTAGATATTTTTTATAATAATATATGCCTATTAAAAACTGAATAATATAGAACAGTTAAATCAGTGCACTATTCGTGAGCTAGCTCAACTGATAGGTGTTTTGACACCTTCATATCCTGATTCCTGACTCCCACCGCGGAATGCAACTGGTTTTCAGCGATTAAAATATTTAATACGAAATAAAATAGGCAATGATAAATACATAACAGAATCACACTTATTCTTGAATAATAATTATTGTTAAAATATTCAGCTTGGTGGACCGAGAACACAATATTCTCGACTTTCAATCATATTAATATGCAATAATCACATTATCGACGACCACAGAGCCGGACCCAGTTAAAGCAGTAGACTCCTTAAAATTTTTTCTAAAATACTTTACTTCGACTTAGATTTTAGATAAAATATGCTCTCTTCAATCTTATTAGTTAATAGATTTATTACAGAGATCTTCGTCCGCTCCATCGGAACCTTAGCCAAACAATTTGACAATGGCTGTAATACGATATCTTCTACAGCCATCAGTGTGCACTGTCATTGTTTATGAACAATGTTGACATTATTGGTTGGTGACATTGGTTCAGATGTGTGAAGCGCCTTATGAAAGAAGCTTTCCTGTAAAAATCCTAGCCCATACCTGAGTAGTGTAGAACCCGGGATCCACTTATAAATTATTTGTTTTTTCTTGCACTCTGTACCTACAGCTGAATACTGATCATTGACTTAAAACTTTCTGCCTAATAAAACTCGGCAAAATAAAAATAAAAAATAAAAAACGGTTTTAAATAGCGGTATCGAAATTTATATTACAAAGACATAGACTCCCGGGCGAGATCGGATGTTATTTTTTTATAAAAAAAAGAAGAGGATATAATATTTAAGTGATTACGCCCTGTGATGATTATTCAAGATTATATTAAATAGGATAATGCTACAGTGCGGGTTATTATTGCTAACGCTTAACGCTCTGCACAGAACAGCCACCTCCCAGTCGGTCAGTTAGCCGCTGGATAAAGCAGGTGCTGTGCGAGAGCGGCGCGGCGTCGACACGAGCGTCGACACGAGCGTCGACACGGGGATTGATACTGGACACTATTAGTAAGACGACAGTCGACAGGCAGGAGTCAGGACTAGCGATTCCGATACTTTCGCTATTTTCCTTAACCATAATTTTATCGACGAACAAAGTTTCGCTGAATCAGTTAAATAATCACCATGATCCCAGTATAACTGTTATCATTTGAATCACAAACCATAGAGGTCTCTTACGTTTCGTTTCTAGTGACTATTATGAAATTTATGGGCATAATGTTAATTTTTTTCTTGAATATATTATAATGACTACTATAATTCATAATGTAATCTATTGTATTTTGTAAAAAAAAACTTTCTTTCGTTACTCTGAAAATCTACTTTTGGTTAATTATATATATATATATATATATATATATATATATATATATATATATATATATATATATATATATATATATACCACCAAGGTTTGTCCGGAGTGTACTGTTGTTTTATAATATGTACTACATTATTTAGGAAACTTAATTCAATATTCTTTTACACAATATATAAAATGAAACATAATATGTAACACATAATCATAACATCACAAAACAAAATATTTAAAAAATGATTACATAACACAATATAAGTAACAACTAACAAAAAGCAAGTAACAAGAATATCTTATTATCCTCTTAGTCATTTTCATATTTTAACAGTTTATTTAAATAATATGTTTTTAGTTTATTTTTAATATTCTTTTCAGTAATCTGGTTTACAATTGTTTGGTCCAAATTGTTGATTAATCGAGGTACAATACGAGTATAATCGGTTGTTCTCTCTCCGTAAACATTTACTGCCCAAGGGCAGGCATATCAAGATATGTTTAGTTTGTTTTTTGTTTTCTGTCGTGTCTGAATATTGTGACTAATATTATATTTCTGGAGATCGACATCAAAGAAATGATCTTTGGGGATACAATATTCAGTTTTAAGTGTAATCGGAAGTACTTTACAACATCTATGTATTTCTTTATCATTGTTAATATACTTTTCTTTAATATTAGGTGGCACAATGGTTTTTAAGATTCTTGTTTGTAAGTTTTGGATTTTATGCAGGTAGGTTTTGTAAGATCTGCCGTAGCTAGTTAGTCCGTAATTTATGATAGAGTCAGCGAGGGCGTTGTAGAGCATCAGTCTTACTTTAAATTGCATTTTGTTTTTAATTAACTATATATTTGATAGAAACGCTTTAAGTTGTAGTGTGTAGTGTAACATATCTGTGTAATTTGTGGCTGCCAAGAAAATTTACTATCGATAACGAGAGAGAGATAGGTAAGTATGTTTATCCACAATTTCAATTTCACTACATTTACAGGAGCTATTGTTGTTGTGCAGGCATTGGTGGTCATAACTTACCAGTTTTTTCCCTATTGTGATTTTTTTATTATTTTGTGGTGAGCAGATATGTGGTTTTGTCTGGATTCAGGACGAGTCCATTATCATGGCACCATTTATTAATGTTGTCGAGGTCCTCTTGTAACTTGGACATCGCTGAAACAGGATCGGAGTCGGATATTAGAAGACATGTGTCATCCGCGAATTGATAGGCTTGACAATGTTTCAGTATGTTAAGCATGTCATTGACGTAAGCAATGAAATGAAGTGGTCCCATAACTGAGCCTTGAGCCGTGCCTTCTTCTGCTGTAACTTCGTCACTAGCATCCTCATTAACTGTTACATGATAGGCTCTATCCCGCAAGTAGCTAGTCCCTACACCAATTTAGCAGTGGGCCTCGTATGCCCGAGTTTTCTAATTTTTTGGCTAGTATGACATGATTAAGGGTATCAAATGCCCGGGAGAAGTCGATGAAAAGAGCAAAGACGTCTTTTTTAGAATCTAGAGCGTGGTTGATGTAATCAGTGAATTGGGATAGAAGAGATGTTGTGTTTTTACCAGGTTGGAAACCGAATTGACGGTTTGTTATTATGTTGTGCTTTTTATAGAAGGAATGAATTTGGTGGCAGAAAAATTTTTCCACAACTTTATTGATAGATGAGAGAAGGGTTATCGGTCGATAGTTGCTGAATTCATCGAGTTTTCCTTTTTTATATACAGGGCGGACAGATCCCCGCTTAAGCTCACTCGGGTATTTACCGGTTTTAAGACTAGTGTTGATAAGGTTAACAATCGCGGTATTAATTTTACTGCCTATTCTTGTAATATCAAACACAAAACAAAAATTGAGGTTTTTAATTATTTCTTGGACTGCATCCGGGGTTGCTTTTTTAATAAATATACTTTTGTCTGCTATATCAAAATATTTTTTTTCGTTTATATCGTTTATATCGGGATATGTTACAGCAATTTATTATATTTTTTACACAGTTTTGAAATTCATAGGCAAATTTATCTGCTATATCTTTTGAAGATATGTTGAAATTACTAAAGGCTTTGTTTATAGTTTGGTCGATGGATTGTGTTATTCTACCACATATTGTATTTATTAGACGCCATAATTTTCTAGGATTATTGTAATTGCTTTCTATATATTTTTTTTTAAATATTTGTTTTTATGATATTCTAATACTTGGTGAACCTTATTTCGGGATTAATTATATTGATATCTTAGGTACTGGTTTGTTGAGTCATTTTTCCATTGCTTAAATAATTTATCTCTTTCCTTACATAGTTTTAGGATATTGTCATTTATCCACGGAATTTTAGCTTTGATGCCTGCATTTCTATATTTAATTTCGCTTGATTTATCCATTGCATTATGAAATTTTGTTTTGATATATTGATATATTATATCATTTGGGCAGGTCATGCTACTGGTGAGGGACCAATCTGTGCTATTTAATTCTTCGAGTAGAGTTTCACTATCATAACAATTGACCTTAGTTTTCTTTGAGAATTGGGTATGTTCTATTGTACTGCAACATACTATCAGAGTAACGCGATGGTCTGCTAAAACCGTGTCTATCGTGGCGGAGTACGCGTGAGATGAGAGTAAACGAGAAAATATATGATCTATGCATGATTTCGTGACTCGATTGTCCTTCATCTCAATTCTGGTGAAATCAGTGATATCCGACTCGAAGCCGTTCTCAGACATCATCTGTGTATATGATTCTGAATGAGTAGAGTGCAACTTTAAGTCAATATTCATATCGCCAGCTATTATCATGTCCGTAGATCCATTTTTTGCTATAAGATGAGATAATTCTGAAATTCTTAAAAATAAATTTTTATTATTTGAAGGTGGTCTATACACTGCACACATAGTAACAGTTTTGCTGTCGAGAGTTTCAATTACTCCAGTAATATTTTCGAATGAGCTTGTTTTATATGCTAAGTAAGTAAATTTAAGTTTATTTTTTACATAGACAATTATGCCTCAACCTCTCCTATTATGTCTTAACTGCGTGTGCATTGTATATCCCGGTATTTGAAAGATATTACATACATCATTTGTAATTCCTGCTTCAGTGACTATGATGACATCAAATGATAGCGTTGTAGAGTCTATTAAGCAAAGTAAATCATTAAAGTTTTTTATAATGGACCGTATGTTAACGTGCATACAGAATAAGTTAACATCATGTCTATTTATGTGTTTAACAAAAGAATTTACAGAGATACAGTTAAATATTTCGAAAATATTGCTATTATCCGACATTTCTTTACAATATTTATGAATAAATTATTTCGTATACTCTATTTAATTCTGATTATTTAAATTATATTTGATAGGGTTTTCGGGATTAGCGATTGCTTCTATATCCATTTCCGACCGGATTTTGGTTGAGTGCTTAGATTCCTCGTTCTCTTTCACGTATATTTTACCCTCCTTACACCAGATGTACTTATGGGAACCAGATAGGCGTTGTTTTGTTTTATAGAGTAATGCCTTGGTATACGGAGTTAGAGCTGGCCTCACGTGTATGCGGTTTCTGGCTTTTGCAGTAGGCGATTGTGGTATAATGTCCTGAACCAGAATTTCAGTGTTCCTAGCAGTTGCCACCCATTCTTCGCGGTTTCCTTTACATTGCAATTCTACTACTATTGGACCCGGCTGATCTTTACGACGGCGTGGTATTCTGCGGGCACTTATCATCTGTTTGCATTCGACATTTAGTTTCTTGGCTACTTCTGTTATAATATTTTTAACGTTTTCGTTGGAAGTTTCAAAAAAAAAAAAAAAAGGTACACCTGCTATCTCTAGCGTAGTCAACAGCATTCTTTGGTCGAATTCTCGAACTTGCTGCTCCATGGTGCTTATGCGGAGCTCTAGGTTTTTATTTTTAGTTTGTAGATCAGTATTTTTATTCAGCAACAGTTTAATTGTATTAGCCTGTTCTTTGACAATATTTTCTAATTCTGCAATTTGACTATTCATAAATTCTACTGAAGATGTTAGGCCCTCTAGCTCGTCTTTTAATATTTTTCGCATTTCACGGGTTACGTCCTTAACAACGTCTTTAACTAATTGCTTCGATTCTATTGTGACAATCCGCTCCTCTTCTCCGTAATTTTCATTATCAGAGTCGTCCGGTAGGAAGAACGACGATCGTTTCGAGGCATTTTTCATACATCCTTCACAGCTCCACTCAAGGCCATCGGAGGAGCGCTGAAGCGCAAGTTATTTGTTGCTGAGTTTGGTACAGGTAGAGGTTGCATGCATATGTTTATGACATCTGCTGCATTCCAGGCCAGGGCATTTTTGTGTGATGTTTTTATTATAAACTGAGCACTTGCTTAGAACCATATTATTTTGGTCACTGTTCAGCACTGTTAGCACATTAAGTCACAAACACGAATTAGGTTTATAGTTATTTAAGCATTTTATACAGAAATAACGCCGAAATTATCAGAAAAGCTACGATAAATTTATTATTTTTCAGGAGCAAAACAAATCGCGTGTCGTCATTGACAACGTCACGTCAATATGATATATCGAAGAATGAAGCGAAGAAATATAATAAATGATCAAACGAACTTACCAAGTGAAGTTCGATCATTATTATACGAGTCGCTTCATTCGAAGATATAATCTCCCTCCCACCCAGTCTGCACGAAACTATGTTTGCTGCAGTACCCAAAGAAAGAAAGAAAGATTTTTTGCAATACTTCTCTCTAAACATAATGAATCACGCCGGAACGTCGAGTTATCGAGCGAGCGAGCGGGTAACATTTCGAAGTGCCCACATACGTCTTTAAAAAAAACGCGATTGCCTAGCAGATAAGCAAAGGTACTACTTTTGGTTAATTATATATCTTCGAATGAAGCGACTCATATTATAATAATGATCGAACTTCACTTGGTAAGTTCGTTTGATCATTTATTTTACATTATTTTAAATGTGAAATCAAATATTATGTACTTAAATGTGTTCACTTTTTAAACTCTAACGTAATAATGCATCATGTGACACGCTTACCTTTAAAAAATAAAATATCTTTCGTTAATGAACCCTAACTTCCAGATCACCTGATTGAGGTCATTGCGCTCGCGCAGCTCGCTTGTACTAGGGTCTAGGATTGACAAAAACTTTTACGATGCGGACTGCGGTATTTAATTAAAAATGTATGGAAGAAAAAAATTGTATTTCAGCGCTGCTCTGCTACTTTCACAGTGAACTCTATGTAAGGGACACATACACACCTTGTTACACCCTGTATAGATCGTATTTCAAATGCAATAGTTGTCAGGCTCTCTCGCGCAGCGTTACAAAATTTTTCCTACTACCCACTTTATTTGGATTGATATCAAAACGGTAGGGGGCTGCACACAAACCTCATTTCGTAGTGTGTTCTTATCGCGCGCGCGGTGATATTCGTTTTAATCGTTGTTCTTGTGCCGAGGATGTTGAATAATAATTGTGGATCTGAGAAAAAGGACGATTTGTCGTGTAAAGTTTATATTTGTGTTGGTCATATTTGCAATCAAAAACTTGGTACATTCTCAGTCAGGTCAACTTTGTAACTTTTCTAAAAACCTTTTTGACATTCTTAGTGCGTGTTTTTAAACAAGTTCATGGTGGTCAGTGATTTTAGTATTCAGTGGAAGCCGTCGACGACTGGAGGCGGCGGAGACGAGATCTATCTTTCATCGGATATATGCAAGGTATTGTGCAAAATTGTTTATTATAATTCATTTGTTTAGGATATAAAAATCTCGTTATATCTACATGTTGTCTACCAATACTATTTATATTTCAAACATTAAAGACAACGTAAAAACATTAAACCTAAAAATCTAAAGCCCTTTGGAGTTTGGACTCAGTGGCGTAACTAATTAACTATAACATCCGGGGCCCGCGGCAAAGTGATGGGGCCCTGTCAGTAAAAATCGTCACGTTATAAAACAATGTAAGTATAAAAAATTTCTGACCTTCCAGCCTCTAGGGCCGGGGGCCCTTTTGGGTCGGGGGCCCGTGGCATTTTGCCAGTCCTGCCACCCTATAGTTACGCCACTGGCTTTGGTCCTAAGTAAAATAAAAAAATAAGCTGCTTTATTTTAATTAGGAGATTTTTATAGTCAATCTACCGATACCGTATTAAGAATCCTAAGAAATTTTCCTAAATCCACTACTGCATTATACAGGAATTAAAATCAACGCTATTTTAGTTTATAATTTGTGTCTATTTACTATTTATCTAGGAAAAATGTAAGCTTTCTAAGTTAAAAAAACCTTAAAACATGGTGCAACAAAACAAATTAGTGATAAAATTTTAGAGTTTAGGGTGTATATTATTAGGTATGTACCTAAGTATCCCTTGTGTGGAATTCGCTATAAAAGTAGCAATGTTGAAAAAGTTTTTTTTAATTTTTGTATGGGCATATTCATGAATCATGACATAGAAACATAGAAGTCAAAAGTAACTCTATCAGCGGTGCTACTTTCACAGTGAACTCTACAGGGGACTCATACACATACTAAAGTATTAAATCACTTTGTTTTGTTACATTCTGTATGTGTATATTAGGTATGTATAATGAACTTAAATTACCGGCAAGAGGCATTTTGCAGAAACTATTTAAGGTAACTTTAAACTTTGTAATAGTTGTCTGTGTCTAAATTAGCCTTAGTAATGTGACCACTTAGCCCGTGTTTAACATTACTCAGCCTGAGATTTTACTAAGTATTAGGTATTTTATGGTCTAAGCCACTAGTCGAGTCACAAAATATTATAGGAAAATTTGTATGAGAAAATCTAAGGAAATATTCTAAACTTCTAATATGGCCGCGTGACTACTTTTTGTCTACTATTTTAAGTTTTAACCTAAAATTACCGAAGGAATAATTCCCTTTAGTGTGTGCTTCGCCGTGCTGTAGAAAAAAAAGAGGGAAATATTACTTCCTTTCCTACGGCGCGCCGGCGTTCTGCTCTCCCTTCGCCTTACGAATTTTATCAGCATATCTTGAATGACGTGTGTTATACATTTTCTATAATAGGTTGGTCATAACTTTAAGGTGTGTATTAGAGATGTGCCGACTTGTCGGTAAAGCCGACTATCCGGCCACTTTTGTAATTATTACCGACTATTCGGCCTTTTACTTTTTTGCTATGATTGAAATTATGTTAAAGAAAAACCTTGATTATTATACTTATATTATGATGTGTTCATAATTCATATCACACTCAATCGGTGTTTAAACACATTTTAAAATTAAATGAAGTGTTTCTGAAATTACAGTAAAGAAATTATTTTTGTACTTAAATATTATAATTTTAACAAATTAAGTATTTATTAAATCGAGATTTCATGTACATGAAATATTTAATGAATCATAGAAACAAAATAAAGCAACGTACGCGAAGTAAACATAACACGATTCGACACGTTTGCAGGCGGCGTGTGCGACTTACCCGCGAAACAGCAGTAAAAAAGCGTTACGGAAACTTCCGAAACCATGATCGGCTTGGCCGGCTAGTCGGCCGATTAGTCGGCTTCTTTGCAGCCGACTAATCGGCTAGTCGGCCAAAGTCATGATCGGCACATCTCTAGTGTGTATGTATCCCTTGTATATAGTTCACTGTGAAAGTGGCAGTGCTGAAAGCAGATCATTTTTTTGTGATTTGTATATGCAAGCGCCCCAGCGCGGAGTCATGAAATTTCCCACACAAAATTAAAAGAAAAGAGCCTCTTTCAGCGCTGCCACTTTCACAGCGAAGTCTATATATACCTATATAGGAGACACATTCACACTCCAAAGTATTTTTACTTTTGTTACAGCCTGTATATACTTTATGGTGATAGCTGGATATACCACAGATATAGATTAAGATAGATACCGCATGTGTATGTACTTCGCGTGCCATATCGCGTTTCCAAACGACGAGCAATGCTCGTCTTTCGAAAGTCTTTTCTTTAGTCTGCTATCGGAATCGGACGTCAATCGGAATTTTAAAAATGCCTAAATACCTAAAAGTGCCGTATTGAGCTGTAGAAATTCAAATAGAAACGTTGGCCTTGATAATGGACACGTTTCTTATCATCGGTACGTCACAGTAGGTAGGTAGTAAAAAAGTGGCACGCTCGTTTTCATACAAATGGAGCGACATGCGGTATCTATCTTGATCTATGTCTGTGGGATATACAGATTAAAGGCTGTAACAAAACTTACTTATCGCCAGTAATTCGGTTACACGGAAAAATTTAGCTGACTCACTTCACGGCTGAGCTCGCCCGAAGGCTGCGGGTGATGGGAGCCCGCCATAAATCTTATTAGCAATGGAGAATGGAGTCAAACGGGGGTTATATGGGCACACTTCCATTATGTTATAGGTTTGACCCCGTTCTATTAAAAATAGTTATTAGTTACACAATGGATACGCTATACAATGTAAATTAATGTTATTCTTGTCTACTAAGCGTGTTTTTATTGTAAGTTACAATAAAAACACGCTTGGTAGATATTTTGTAAGGGTGGATTGCACCAGAGGTGTGGTTAAAGTTAAAGTTAAGATTAAAGTTATGGTTAAAGTTAAATATGGCGCCATTTAACTTTAACTTTAACTTTAACCTTAACTTTGACCGGAGAAATTGACAGATGACAGCTGGTCCAACAAGGTTATAAATGAAAGTGGGCGGGGGCGCTGCTGGTAAAGGAGAACTGTCAAAAATGGCGTTTTTGTATGATGACAGCGTTAGTTCCTTTTTTCGCCACCTGCATTTAAAACCTTGTCGAGCTCTATGGTTATGGTTAAATATGGCGTCTTGATGGCGTCCATATTTAACTTTAACCAAAGATTTGACATTTTGCATTGGGGTAAAAGTTAAGGTTAAAGTTAAAGTTACAGTTAAAGTTAAAGTTTGTTCGTGCAACCCACTCTAACAAAGACAAAACATCACAAAGCAACATAGTTTTAATATTTTCATTTGTAAGCGAGTGTATAGTCTCTATACATATACATTGTATACATTGTATAACTTAGTAACAGCCCCATCCTTTCTAGTATTTTTAACCAACTAATAATAATTATTCTTAATCAATCTAAAATTATTACAATCAACTATGATATTCTAGGTACTTCTATTATGTAGTTTAGGGTTAATTTTATGTAACTATAAATAAGTTTTGTGTAATGATCGAGTGTAATAGGGGGTGTAAAAGGGTTCTCGACAGCTGAGTAAAGTTCGAAATTGTTTTTGACAGCGAACTATTTACTGTGTCATTTTCTTGCTATGGGTAAACTTAAGTTGAAAGGTTGCGCCGCAAGGTTGAAAAGCCTAATTACTCACTTTAAACTTTCACGAAGGCTAAAGTGCTAAGACGTACCTAGTTTTTTATTTAAATTGCTTTTTTTTGTTCTGAAAGACCCCAAAAACCCATAAATTTGGGGAATAATTAAAACGTACAACGTTAACGTTTATGGTTTGACCGTGTTTTTCTGCAATATTTTAAGTTTAAATTATTTTTAAGTCATATTATTATGGCAAACGCGAACTTAGATCTGAACCAAGATTACAAAATTTTAAGGGCCTGTTTAGTGTTTCACCACTTTCTGATATGTGCCGGATAGGCTATCCACCACTTAACTTGACAGATAGAGTATGGAGCATCTGTCAAATAGGTTGTGGATAGCCTATCCGGCACTTAATCAGGAAGTGGTGCAACAGGCATCCATAATTATTTTAATTTGATTTTTGAGCTAATACTTATGTTAAATAAATGTACCTAGCAAAATGTGTACACTAAACTCCTAATAAAGTTATTAGGAGGCTTTTGTCATGCGTCGAGGCGTGGCAGCCCTTAGATACCTACTGTATAAAATAATTTTAATACATGATATAAGTTAAAATATAATATGTATGAGTTCCGGATTTTGGAATGGAAAAAAGGTTAATAGGGCGTAAAATGAAGTGTAGGGCGCGTGTATAAAGTGTTCAAGTTATTTTACGTCGGGGTTCTATGAAAGTGTTCCTTATGTTGATGGCATAAGGTCCTGTTGAAGATAAAATGACAACTGGGCCACGGAGGGGACTGCAATGCGACGTTTCGCAGCGTTCACTGTTTCAAGAGGATAAAACAACACTTTGCAAACACAATGATGGTAGATAGGTTCTTCTGTACATTGTTGTCACGCACAAGCTGTAACATTTATTTTTTATCGTGGGCTTTGAGCGCGGCGACCGAATCAAGAAATTACGTAACGAAAAACACCTAACGTTCGTCTAACGTCGTTTCAGTTTGGCAGACTGAGGCTCGGTGCGACGTTGCCGTCAGCCAGACTTCGTTTGTTTGCGTGCGACTAGACCAGTGGTTCCCAACCTTTTTAGAGCTGTTACCCCTATGGCCTGTTAGAGGAACTGATTTACCCCCCCATTAAAAACAACTTTATAAATTTGTATTGGTACATTCGCAAGTTTTTTGTTTTTTAATATAATTAGGTTCAGACTTCAGTTACACTTAACGTGCATCTCATATCATGCTCCACGTTCAGACGGTTTCTTGCCTTTTTTAAAATGTTACTGGAGTTGAGGGGCCACTCTCGCATTTACAAGTGGTAGCTTACGGTACCAACATTTTCAGATCTCTGCCTGCAATGATAGGGTATTCTGTAGCTGTTTTTTTCAAAATGCACAGTTTATACTTATTTTTTTTCTGCCAATTCATTTATTTTAGGTACCACCTCTATTACCCCTTTAGAATAGCTATTTTACCCCCGCGGGGGTAATTACCCCCAGGTTGGGAACCACTGGACTAGACGTATACGCCGCATGTAACAAAACTAAGGCTGGTATAAATAGTCAGTACTTAAGATGCGACCCGGTCTCAAGACGCGGTTCGGCTCTGTGATTGATCCAAATTTTGACAGCCAACCAATCACAGAGCCTGAACCGTGTCTTGAGACCGAGATGCATCTTGAGTACTGACTATTTATACCAGCCTAAGTGATAAAACTTTAGGATGTGTATGGGTCCCTTACATAGAATTCGCTGTGAAAGTAGCAGCGCTGAAAGACCAAATATTTTTTCACTTTTGTATGAGTAAACTCGCGACGTTTGGGGCGCTAGCCCATACAAAAGTGAAAAAAATGTCTTTCGGCCCTGCTACTTTCACAGTGAACTCTCTACAAGGAACACATACACACCCCGAAGTATTATCACTTAGTTTTGTTACACTATGCATATGCATTACGCAATAGCTTTACCGCAGCAGTCCCCGAGTGCCACACGTTCTTAGGGTTCCGTACCCAAAGGCTAAAAACGGGACCCTATTACTGAGACTTCGATGCCTGTCCGTCTGTGCGTCTGTCCGTCTGTCCGTCTGTCGCCAGGCTGTAACTCAAGAACGGTAGGTAATAGCTAGAGAGTTGAAATTTTCACATGTTATGTATTTCTGTTGCCTAAATTCTGTATACTAAAAACAAAATAAATGAAATATTTAAGGGGGACTCTCTTTAAATTAACAATCGTGATTTTTTTGGCATTTTTTGCTCTATAGCAATAATGGTAACAGGTAGGCACTTGAATTTTTCACAAGGTAGTTTATTAATATATGTGTACTTCAATATTTAATAATAATAATAAAATAAAATAAAATAATAATATTTTATTTTATTTAAAAAAATCGGTTGTCTGTAAAGTCGTTTTACTGACGATAGTTGAACGTGACAACGTATGATGTTGTCACGTTCAACTATCCTTAACCCCTTAACCCTCGCTTCCGAATCTCTATAAATAGAAACAAACTTTTTCCACTGTAACCTAAAGTTATTTCGATGTATTTCTTTCAAATGATTGTCTAAAAATATTTATAATGAGTAAAATAAACTATTCGCAATACAAAACGCTACATACATTCGAACAAAGACGAAATCCAGTAAAATCTTCGAACAAAGCACAAGTCATACCTTGACACGTAGGAAATAGAGCACAATTTTAAATAGCCGAAATAATACTAAAAGCTCACAGATTGTTTATTTATTTTTCATTCAGAGTGTGGTCAATGTATCAAAGGTCATAACTAACCTAACTTCTTCATACAAAAGTATTCTCTAAGTCATCGAAATACGTAATATAATCGAAACAAAGAGCGCGGCCCAGTTGGGTTGAGTACGGTTGCTGTGAGGATAAATGGAACGCCTCAGAGCAGCTGTCAGTGAGGCAACGCCGCATGAATTGTCATGTTTTTCGGGCGCACACCCCATATCGAATTATAAGACGTTATCACTTCAAAAAAAAAACACAAATTTTGGCCTATTTTTGCTTTATAACGGTACGGAACCCTCCCAAGTAACAAAATCTGGTCTTATAGTGGTTCCGGGGCCAGGACTATAACAGGCTAGTAAACGTTTATAACCACGTAAAAGGGCCCATTTTATACGCGTACTTTTGCTAATAAAGCACTCATAGTAGACTTGCCTAGCACTACTTAGAAAAATAATACACTTATTGTTGGACTACGCAGAATTATCTGCTCCCACGAAGCCAACTATGAGCATCTTATAGAACCCCAGGCAGGCCTGTTACGTACTCCGCGCTACTTCAAACATTAATTTTGTGAAATGTGTTGTGAGGTGGATGAAAAAAATAAAATATTAAGAAATAGTAAGTTAATCTACTCACTCGCGGAGGTCAACTTGGAGGGTTAATTAATAATACGAAATTAATTAACACTCACTAAAATTCTGTTCTGACAATAACAAAAATCTGTTACAACTATATAAATGGCATTCGTGCAAGCAATAACGCGATGTAGAAGCACCTCAGCGCCATCTAGTGAAAACAACATGAAACTTTTTTTCTTATACAATTGAAATTGGCACTATAAATTACTATTACTGGCGTGTGACCTTATAGCGGATTTATAATTACTTCTTGTAGTCTATTACAAATGTAACTTTCTGGAGCAAGTTTTCTCAAGTATATTTACACCTTTGAAACACTCGTATAACCCATCTTAGCCTTTACTGCGCCTATAATCTCGTTCTATACACGACTATAAGTCAACTTATAAGAACAGTTTTACTACAAACCCAAACAAACTCCGTGTAACCTGTTATAATCTTGGTAGTAACATCTGCCCCCCTACCATGACCTCTTATAGCAGTATTACTTTAATATTACTTTCAGATTTCGCAGAAACAAAAAAACATAGCTATGTTTATATAAATAGAGATCATGTTTGTTTATGCGAAATTCAAAAGTAATATTAAAGTAATACTGCTATAAGAGCTCATGGTAGGGCTGGAACCACTAAACGAGAGTTACTAGTGCTGCAAGCCTTTAAACTGTGCACTATAGGATAATTTTGTTACTTGGGCTTCGTGCGCGAGTCCGACTCGCACTTGACCGGTTTTTTTTTGCTAGCCTATGCTGTTCCGCTGCTGCTCTTACTCCCTCTTGCACAGATTAAGGATATATATATATATATATATATATATATATATATATATATATATATATATATATATATATATATATATATATATATATATATATATATATATATATATATATATATATATATATATATATATATATATATATAGCCCGTCATCGCGTGGCCATTTTGTGCTTATTTTCATACAAGTAGTGTGCGTTTATTTTCTTGAATATTTCTATTTGTCGATCATTTCGAAGCACATTATTATACAGAAAAGAAAGTCATTTAGTTCATGATATCGATAAACTATAGTTCAAGTAATGAGAATCCGTAAACAAACGTAAAAAGCTATGCAATTTTTGTAGACAAATTATTAATTGATGTGACATTTTTAGCCCTAATGCCTTACATAGCACGAATAAGGGATTATTAAACTTATAAATTATCTTTTTTGCTTACAAAAATACCGATTGAAAAGCCCAAAAAACGTTGTTCAAAACTTACGTATTTAATGTTAAATCCACGTGTTTGAGGCATTCTTTGGCCATTCTTATGGTTTATTATTTAGCGAAACCACAAAACTCAACAATATCTAACATAAAATGTGCACTAAAAACCTTTATTAACACTTTTATTACATGAAATATGCAGACCGACTCCTTTGTTATGTCCGAGTAAGTAGGACATAACATTACACGCTTTTGACGCTTTTACACCGATATAAGAAGGCTCTCTCCTAGTGTATATTATCTCAATGCGCCACCGGTGGCTAGCCTCGTTGGAATCCAGCACTTCGTGCCATCTTTTCCTAGGCCGGTCACGGTTGCGTCGTCCATCTTTTGGCACCCACTAGCTATCAATATCTTTGATAGATAATATTATAAATCATAACATTAATTTGTAACTATATTTACTAGGCATGTTAGGTAAATGTTTTTAAATTAACAACATGCAATAAAGGCAAATAAAATTACCCACTTTTCGCCAAGAGAGTTACAAAAAGTGAACTGAAAATTAAATGAAATAGCTAATACCCCGGGAAAATTAAACATTCGACCTCGGAATAACTCGCATAGAGCTGAAAATTGGTATAGACGTTAAATACACCATTACAAATAAAACCTCAAAAGTCCCCGGTGATCCTCCTTGTGCAAAACTTTTTATTCAAGGTCAAAGGTATGAAAATGAGGTTTTTCCTGTTTTTTTTCCAAACTATACATTTTATCACAAAAATAAGTACGACAAGAGTGTAGATCATAGAATTTTCTACAAAAAATATTCAGACACTTTTTTCATACGACTTACCATTCCTTATAAAATATGGCGGGCTCAAAGTTTGGGAAAATCATATCTATGCTTAAATTATAAAGATTAAGAATTTGTGGAACTACTGCTTTGAATTGAAAAATTCGTTTTTGTTGGATAGTCTTATTTATCGAGGGAGACTTGAGCTATATAACATCACGTTGGCACCAATAGGAGCAAAGAAACAGAGGAAAATGTGGAAAAACGGGGAAAATTATCTGAAGGAGCTTATCTCACAAACGGCTGAAGTAATTTTTATGTTATTTGGCACAGATATAGAATAGGCCACGTGGAGGGACATAGGCTATTTTGTTTTTCAGGAAAATTTACGGTTTCCGTGAAATTTATAATTAACACGGGCGGAGCCACGCTTAACATCTAGTTCTTCATACTAGGGTTGTTTGAAAAAATTGAAATGTTCTCGGTCTGACATACTTCTGAGTGACTTGCAAGCGTACTGTTGCTCTTCGCGACTCAAAAAGTTTACATTATAAGTCACGCAGAAGTAGAAATATGTTTGGCTGTGAACAGCCCTCGTATGTTGTAGTACAAGAAGTTCCGCTCCGCCCTGCTAATTATGTATTTCACGGAAACCGTACATTTTCCCGAGAAACAAAATAGCCTATGTCTTTATCCTCGTGGTCTACTTTGTATCTATGCCAAATAACATAAAAAATGCTTCAGCCGTTTGTAAAATAAGCTCTTTTAAATAATTTTCCCCGTTTTTCCCCATTTTCCTCTGTTTCTTTGCTCCTATTGGTGCCAACGTGATGATATATAGCTCAAGTCTCCCTCGATAAATAAGACTATCCAACAAAAAACTTTTCAATTCAAAGCAGTAGTTCCACAAATTCTTAAGCTTTATAATTTAAGCATAGATATGATTTTCCCAAACTTTGAGCCCGCCATTTATAAGAAATGGTAAGTCGTATGAAAAAAGTGTCGGAATGTTTTTTGTAGAGAATTCTATGATCTACACTCTTGTCGTACTTATTTTTGTGATAAAATGTATAGTTTGGAAAAAAAACAGGAAAAACCTCATTTTAATACCTTTGACCTTGAATAAAAATTTTTGCACAAGGAGGATCGCCGGGGACTTTTGAGGTTTTATTTGTAATGGTGTATTTAACGTCTCTACCAATTTTCAGCTCTATGCGAGTTATTCCGTGGTTACGATTTTTTGCGTCTAATTAGACCGGACATTGAACATTGCCTTTTACCTATTAATTTAATAATGTCAGTCTAGGACCTAGGTATTTAATTTCTAGAATTGATCCACAGATTGGTGAATAGACTTGTCTAGGAGTTCGTATTAATTACACGATTAGTCAGTTTCATTGTGCAACTGATCCGGTGTTGGAACTTGGATGAATGGTTGGAAGCTCTTTGTTCAAAGCCGGTGATGTCAGACAATTTATTGACAGCGTTGTTACTTTGAGAACCACAGTAGTAGATACCTAAATATTATATACATTATACTAAGTACTCACATACGGTTTTGCTCGATAGTTTTATTCCGAATCGAAGGAAATGACATATTTAATTTCATCGAGCCGGCTCGAAGCGAAGGCTCGAAGAGAGAGCTGTCAGTTTTGGCGGTCCACACGGTGGTTATTGCTCGATTTGGAGTAAAACTATCGAGCAAAACCGTATGTGAGTGGGTACTTAGCAGTAGACGATCATATTCTAATACTCAAGTTTTCAAGAGTAGACAAGAGAGCTGAAAGGCTTGTTGTGTTTAGCGCTCTCTTTAACATAAATAATTTCTGAATATTTAGGACTTGTCCAATTTTACGACGACTTAATTAAAGCTTCTATACTTAGTTGCGTGTGTACGGTGAATTATACGGCTATTAATGAACCAAAGATTTCCTTTGGTAGGATTGGTCCTTATGGTCCAAGGATGGATTTAAGATGTGAAGCCACCGCGATTTTTGATGTTAGTTTTTTTTTTTATTTTAGCAGCTTCTGCTCTGGAGGAAAGTAGAGTCTCAATCTGTATAGAGGCATTAATTATGGCACTATTCCAAGTTCGGTACCATATTCGGATGACTTAAGAATGCTAAATTCATTTTAGGACTCATATTTGCACGATAAAGATGTTAAACAACGTAAAAAAAAGAAGAAGAAGAAGCATTATTTAAACGCGCTAATCTTAGTATGAGTCAGTAATTACTGGTCCGATTTGAAAAATTCTTTCAGTGTTAGATAGCCCATTTATTGAGGAAGGCTATAGGCTAAATTTTATTACGCTAAGACTAATATAAGCGAAGAAATAGAGGAAAATGTGAAAAAACGGAGGAAATTATTTGAAAGGGCTTATTTCACGATTTTTTCAGCAATTTTTCTGTTATTTGGCACAAATAAAAAGTAGGAACTTGAAGAATCATAGGCTATTTATTGTGGACTAATTTGTCTGTGAAATATCTAATTTACGCGGGCAAAGCAGCACGGAACGTCTAGTAATATTATAAAGCTGAAGAGTTTGTTTGTTTGAACGCGCTAATCTCAGGAGCTACGCATCCGATTTAAAAGAATCTTTCAGTGTTTGATAGCCTATTTATCGAGATAGGCTATAGCCTATATTTATCACGCTAAGACCAATAGAAGCAAAGATACAGAGGAATATGTGAAAATAAAGCTGAAGAGTTTGTTTGTTAGTTTGTTTGTTTGAACGCGCTAATCTCAAGAACTACTGGTCCGATTTGAAAAATCTTTCAGCGTTTGATAGCCTATTTATCGAGGAAGGCTATAAGCTATATTTTATCACGCTAAGACCAATAAGAGCAAAGATACAGAGGAAGATCTAAAAAAACGGGGAAAATTATTTGAAAGGGCTAATATCTCACAGACTACTGGAGAAATTTTTATGTTATTTGACACGAATATAGAGTAGACTACGTGAGATATGGGTTATTAATTTGTGAAAAATATACGGTTTCCGTGAAATTTCAAATTTACGCGGACGAAGCCGCGCGGTACGTCTAGTAATATTAATATGTTTATTGCTCCATTCATCACCAAGTCTTTGGCATGCAGAATAATGCGGCTATCAGCCTCCTTATATTAATTAAGCCATGTCAACAGCGTTTTCGTTGGTTGAAAATCATATATTCTAATTTTTTAATTTTATTTTATTTTTACTATATTTTAACTAAATATTATTCAAAAACTGGCATTTAAACATTCGATTCAATCGAAAATGATACCAAACTCGCCTATATACCTAAATCCCACGCAGTTATTGACCTCATACCTTGTTAAAGCTATGAGGTCAATAACTTTAACAAGTCTGATTGTTCTTGACTCGCGTCAGATTCTCGTGCTGATCGAAAAACCGTAAGACGGTTGGAGAGTAGTGTTGTAACATCGAAATCGTTAATCGAACAATCGATTGTTTTTTTTCAATTGTCGATATTTTTTAATCGATTGTAAGGGTTTCGATTAATTAAAAAAATCGATTTTTTAAGAATCGATTTTCATAAAAATGGGTTAAAAATTTAATCGATTGTAAGGGTTTCGATTAATTAAAAAAAATGATTTTTTAAAAATCGATTTTCATAAAAAATGGGTTAAAAAATTGTAAGGGTTTCGATTAATCCATCAGTCGTGGCAAAACGAGACACAATAGCTTTTTCATTGTTATCGCGGCCGGATGTGGCCGCTTGGGGCTTGATGAATTAATTAAAAAATCGATTTTTAAAAAATCGATTTTCATAAAAAAAGGGTTAAAAATTTAATCGATTGTAAGGGTTTCGATTAATTAAAAAAATCGATTTTCATAAAAAATGGGTTAAAAAAAATAATGCACAACGTTAATAATCAAGTTTTCACTTCTGCCGGCACTCCCGGAGTGCAACCCGTCTTTTTTTTATTTTTAACAAGGCTTAATATATCAAAATTTGGCAGGAAGGTTTAATTGCACCCTGTATACCTCCATATAATATTTCATCAAAATCTCTCCTTTGAGTCCCGACTCCCGAGAATGGACAAGGATAGCTGTTGTTATCATGAAGTCGACGGTTTTCGCAAGATTTTTCCGTGCGAAAAAAGTTGCGGGCAAAATCTTGTACAGCCTGTAATAAACGAAATTACCTAATATATTATCCAGAGTGATTAATGGGAACTTAGTAGAAATATAAGTAAATATACATATTCATTCAGCTCATAATCTCACCTCCCCCACGATTATAGCACATACTCACGATTGTTTCCATTCAAATGTAGTGTATAATGCCTGTCAATGTCCTGCATTAGAAAAAGTAAATCAACATACATATCTCGGTCTCATAATTGACAACCGACTGAGTTGGAAGCCACACATAGACCATGTATGCTCGAAATTAAGATTTGTACGAGGGATGCCTTTTAAGTCGTGTCGTTTGAAATAAATACTGACAATCTAATAGAGTATCACCATTTATTGTGTTTTTAAGAATTTTCTGCGATATTTAATATTCTTTTGCATGCGTTCAAAACAGTTTTTAAAACATTTATTTCACTCGAAGTGGGGTAGTCAAAATGGCCGATTTGTACACGTAAACAGTTACTTCAGGTGAGCTGAAACGTTGACCACGAAAACTTTGCTTAATTTTGTGAAACGTAATAAAATCCTTAGGGCTCAAGTCAGGGCTTTAAGGCAAATGAATCTAAAATTTCAACGTTTTGAGTTCACAAATACACCTTTGTTTGACCGGCGATGTGCGAACATGCATTGTCAGGGTCGGGATCATTCGATGCCTTGAATTATTTTTTAGAAATTCGGTGATGGCTCATGGCAAACAAGCTGTGGTTTACCAGTCCGCAGTAACCGTTTTACAATCTTCTAGTACAATAGTGACGATGTGACCACCCTTTGCCACAATGGAGGCAAACATTTTTTTTTAAAGTGCTCAGTAAGCCCATGACTTTTGTTGATTTTGCCTCATTCTAGAAGACCCAGACAGTTGACTGCTGCTTACATTTTGGATCATAAGCATATATCCAAGACCCGTCACTATTGACCAATTTATAAACGTGCTTTGACTCTCCTCGGTTGAATCATTGCAGAGTTTTGCGACAAAAACTAACACGGGCTGTTTTTTGGACGTCTCTAAGCAATTAGGTAGCTAACGAGAAATTAACATTTTTACTCCAAGTTTTTCGTGCAGGATTTTTTAGACAGTGGTCCCTGAAATGCCCACGGATGCCTCTATTTCACGGTATATCACATGACTGTTTTCGAGGATAAGCTGCAGAACGGCTTCGATATTCTCTTGCGTTATGGCGGTTTTTGGATGACCTTCACATGGCTGGTCACCGAGGCTAGGGTTTCCACTTTAAACTTCTAAACACAAGCGTTCTATAATCCTAAGACATGGTACTGCATCACTAAACACAGAAGTGATCTGCTCGATACGCTAAAGTCGCGATAATCCCCTTCATAAGTTGTAAAAAATTATCGCATGAAAATTTCCCTTTAACATTTCCATTTTCACAACCGACTTGTCACCTTTGAATGGACGATACAAATAGACTATTCGAGCAATCTAAAAAAAACATTTTGTTTTTGAAATCCAATTATAAGGAGATTAAAATCCCATATGGTTTTTTTTTCAATGATCACGGGAAATTTACAAACGACACAACTTAAAAGGCAGCCCTCGTACTCAGTAAAGTTTATATTCTTAATAGACTAGGACCAATAATTTTTGAAACAAAAAAAAATTACAATGGGATGAAACCCATTACAAAAGGAGGAGAATATTATAAAAATTAAGGGAAAAATAATTTACGGGCGATCTGAGTTAGGGAAAAGTGTGGGGGGAGGTTTTAAGGGGGAAAAACGGCTTATCTCGATTTCTGGCAAAACTAATATTCCTATGAAAAAAAGTCAAATGACAAAGTTGTAGGTAAGAAAAAGATCTAAAACTTTTGTATTTACACTTTTTTCCATAACCTCAAAATTTATGTGAAAATTAAAAAAAAAACATGTTTTTGGTTTTTTATTTATATCTTTTACAAAAATTATTTTTTTTTCGCGAAATTTGGTGATAACTTACATTTTCAAGTCCCAAATACGCTGTCATTTATTTAATTAGAAATATTTATTTTTTCACCTTATTTTGAATTTAAACCGAAAAAATACCCTAATTTTCAATCGAAAATTCGACCGTCAAAATATCAGCTTTTTAAAAAAAATTGTAATGCTTTCTATTCGTTAAAATCTCTACTTTCCGATGATGAAAAAAAAATATTACACGATACTCGATAGTAAATCTTCTCAGAAAATGCAAAAAATCGAAAAAAACTCAAATTCGAAAATTCTTTATTAATCATTATGAATAATTTTATTTAAAAATGTGATTGCTGCAATTTGTTTTAATTTAAAAGTTGATTTATTTAATTACTAGCGACCCGCCCCGGCGTCGCACGGGTATAAAATATAAAATAGCCACTGAAAAAAATGATTAAAATCGATAGCCTATGATCCTTCACGTGGTCTACTTCTTATCTGTGCCAAGTAACATAAAAATTGCTCCAGTAGTTCGCGAGATAAGCCCTTTCACATAATTTCCCCCGTTTTTTCCACATTCTCTTATCAGTATTAGCGTGATAAAATATAGCCTATACCCTTCCTCAATAAATGGGCTGACACTGAAATAATTTTTAAAATCCGACCAGTAGTTCCTGAGATTAGCGGGTTCAAGTTATTTTCCCCTTTTTTTCCACATTTTCCTCTATTTCTTCGCTCCTATTAGTCTTAGCGTGATAAAATATAACACTGAAAGAATCATCAAAATCCGTTGCGTAGTTTTAAAGATTAAAGGGAACAAAGGGACATGAGGGAAAAAAAAGCGACTTTGTTTTATAATAAGTAATAATTTAATTATAATTACATTTTTGTCATAGAAAATCTCATTATATATAAATTTAAATGTAAATCTATACTCATAAACTTTCATGTTTCTAACTTAAAAAATGACGGACTTTCATTTAAATTTTCAACCCTTTTTTAATCCCTTGAGGGTAGAATTTCCAGCAGCTCTTAAACACGTATCCATTAATTTCTAATCAGTAGCCCAAAAATAAACTTTCATATTTCTAACTTAAGAAATGACTGATTTTCATTCAAACTGTCAACCACTTTTTACCCCCTTCGGGTAAAATTTCCGAAATTCCTTCTTTAGTGGGTGTCTACTTAATAAAATAACCCTACTCACCAAATTTTGTGGCTGTAACTTTAACAGTTTTTGCTCAGCGATGATGCTTCAGTCAGTCAGTCAGGACATGTTATTTTATGATTATAGATTTACATTTATATTTATATAATATAATGAGATTTTCTATGACAGAAATGTTGCAGAAATGTAATTATAATTAAATAAATCAACTTTTAAATTAAAACAAATTGCAGCACATTTTTAAATAAAATTATTCATAATGATTAATAAAGAATTTTCGAATTTGAGTTTTTTTCGATTTTTTGCATTTTCTGAGAAGATTTACTATCGAGTATCGTGTAATTTTTTTTTTCATCATCGGAAAGTAGAGATTTTGACGAATAGAGAGCATTACAATTTTTAAAAAAAAGCTGATATTTTGACGGTCGAATTTTCGATTGAAAATTAGGGTATTTTTTCGATATTAGTTTTGCCAAAAATCGAGATAAACTGTTTTTTCCCCCTTAAAACCTCCCCCCACACTTTTCCCTAACTCAGATCGCCCGTACATTATTTTTCCCTTAATTTTTATAATATTCTCCTCCTTTTGTAATGGGTTTCATCCTACTGTAATTTTTTTTTTCACTTTTCATTATTTTTGAAGGTATTGGTCCTGGTCTATAAATACAAGTTACCCTACAGAACCTTAAGGTTATTCTATTTATCGTTGGCCCAGTCAGTTGTTAACTATGGACTGAGTAGTTATGGAAGATCGTTTGAAAGTCACCTACTTATTCATTAATGTTACGCATATTTAAAGTGATTGTACCTAAACCGGTTAAAAATAAATTTAAAACAAATGAGAAAGGCTTATTTGAGTATTGTAATGTCATGCACATTTTTGATCTTGTTAAATTTGCAGTTCTAAATGAAGTTAATGATCCTACACTGTTAATAGAAAAAATAAGACCTAGCATTTTAAGACAAACTTGTAAAACAAAATTTGTCAAGCCTGACTGTAATAATTATTATGGAAGTAGAATGCTTTAGACATTAATACCTTCATTTGTAGAAGAGCTACCAGAAGACCTACAAAAGTTGTATCGGGACAAGTGTAAATATAAACGGCAATATATTATGTAAAGATAATGAATGCGACCACATCTTGTCCAGATAAACTCATTGTAGTTTTTGCGGCAAGATTTCTTGTATTTTGTAATATTATTGTATACAGATTTGAACAAAATAAAAAAAAAATATTAAAACACACGCGATCCAGTGAGTAAAAAGAACTACGCTTTATTTTCAAGGAAATTTAGGTATATTATCATATTGTAGCTGGTTTCTTATGTTATTTAAAAATTCTAGTAGACAGCGATTTCTCTCTTAAAAGGTTGCGGGCGACGGTTAAAGGGCGACGGGAAGTCGCATTCCATCGGGTGACCCGTTTGTTCATTTGCCCCCTAACTTTATAAAAAAACAATGTACTTAGTAGCAGAGTCAACAGCTGTTGTTTCATTTTAACAGAAACGGAATTACCTATAAGTAGCATGGGGGAAGTTTTTACACCCACTAACAAAACCCACTAAATCTAAAGTAGAGTCATGGAAACGATGACAGTTGACACCCTCCGCCAACCTGTAAAAGTCACGTAGCTGCAAAATTTCTCAAAAATAAATCAAGCCATTTTGGAGTAGTTGCTCTGCCTGTATGTTTTTCGTTATTATAATATCATTGCTGTATTCTTTATATACCTGCGAAAATATAATCTAATTTTAATCCAAAACATTCCTCAAGGAACGAATAAAATCTCCCAAGTCCCAGTAGATCCCTAGTTTAAAATTAAGATGTAAATACCCTTCAGCTTTATTATATCCCCTTAGCGACTTCAAAATATATTATACTCGAGGACATCTTTAGGTAACCTAATTTGCGTCAGTTGCGGCGACTGCCGACTCCGTGACACAGACAAGTGACATTATCACATTAGATCCTCGATAAGAGACGATTTGACAGACATTTTAGCAATAACTAACGAGCAGGTAAACATAAAAATAATATCGATAAATCTATCTGCGGTTCCTTTATCTTTCAAGCGTTCTAGTGCAAACTCAAAAAACCGCGATAACAATTGAAACAACCTTTCAATTGTTATCGCGGCCCACTTGGGCCTTACGGGAGTTGAAGCGCTATGGGCGTGGTCGAGCGCTCACCTTGTCAAAATAATGAAACCTCCCGGCTTCCACGCCAATTTCCATGATTGTGGCTAGTGTCATTGAAAACAGGCCAGCTGTGCTGTGCAGTACACAAGAGCACTCTAAACTCTTATCATCTACTCTCGTAACCTATAGTAGAACTGCAGATCACCGCCACAACTAGCGAGAGATTTGACGCAGAAACTTTCATATTGCTCATCGCTTTTTCATGCTTTGGCATTGAGTTGAGCCTAAGGTTGTGGCCGAAGTTAAAATCTCGGTCGGATACAACTACTTTTTTTTTTTTAGGAGCCTATGCTGTCCCACTGCTGGGCAAAGGCCTCCCCCAAAGTCTTCCAGTTCTCTCGATTCAACGCAGCCGTAGGCCAACCTGGCTCGTATTTGTCTAACTCATCGCGCCATCTTTTTCGAGGCTAACTACTAAATTTATAAAATCTTTTCCCTTGTAAAATAACGTCTCAAGAAAGCTCCTTATTAATTAGCGTAATTAATAACATAAGTAATAAACTCAGAGACAAAATTATCTTATTTTCTTAAGCTCGCTGCTTTTATTTTAAAAAATTAAAGCTTTTTTCTTAGCAACAGTAATGTAAACCGTGTGCGGTGTCGTTGGATAGGTTTTTCAAAAATATTACAAGTATGCATAGATCATTTTCCGATTTAGGGATCTATTTGTGAAATATGAAGTTTAAGGGTGAAGCCAAACGTCGAGCGTAATTTGTGAGTTGTTAGTTGCAGAATTTCGGTCGCGTAAATATCTTTTCATACAAATCATGACTCACTAAATTACGCTCGTGTGAATCAAACAGGGCTTTTGTATAAAACTATTGCAGCAGAATTTCTGCCAGCTGAAATTCTGCGACTCACAACTCACAAATTACGCTCGTTTGGCTTCACCCTTAAAGTGGAAAAAATAGTTAGAGTCCAGTACCCTCCCCTTCTACCAGCTAAACGGTTGCTTCTAGAATTGTGAAAAAATTCACAGGAGTAGGAAATATGCTCAATTTAAAAGGAAAACTATCAACTATAGTTCATCTAAACCCAGTCACCTATATTTCATAGGATCTAGAATCATAATTTAAAACACATAGCTACATTAAAAATACATACTTACAAGCAAAAAAACGCTATCGAGAATTATGTTTTTGAATGCGAATAAGTTATGATTTTTTTTCGAGAGATACTTAAACAGAGAACGGTTGAAAATTGCGAATTCACGTTTTCGGCCTCTCGAGTGTTCCGGAGACCGATACTGAGGGTAGTTTAACAAAAGGACGGAATTTGTGAAACATTTGTATGTCGCTTGTGAGGGACTGTAAAAATTTGTAACCGTCAATTATTGGAGTTTCCTCTTAGACCTTCATATTTTGTTGTAACTAAAAAGTATAGAGACGATAAAACGGAACACGGACTGTGCGGACCGGCCTTTAAATACTCTATATTTGTCACAGTTAACATCATTTGTCTATCTATTCAAGTGTTTCGTAGCTCAAAGTT
The DNA here is from genome assembly GCA_963422495.1 of Polyommatus iphigenia. Taxonomy (NCBI): domain Eukaryota; kingdom Metazoa; phylum Arthropoda; class Insecta; order Lepidoptera; family Lycaenidae; genus Polyommatus; species Polyommatus iphigenia. Next base: position 15,817,479 of record OY730189.1, read on the forward strand.
AATATAATTAATTAATGATTGCTCCAATATCAAAATATTAAACGACTAGCTGTCCCGGCAAACGTTGTTTTGCCCATATTATTTTATTGAAGTGACTAAAATATAAGTATGGCGCCATGTTCATCCGACCTGGCTCTCTTAGGCATTTTCAAATATTTAAGAAAATGTTAATAGCGTGTAATATTCTAGCTCTGAAAAGAACTGTTGTTTAGCCCTGAAAAGAACTGTTGGTTAGCCCTGAAAAAAACTCTCGCACGCCGCACGCGCAACGCCGCCTTGATGACGCCCACTTCGCAACGGGCCGTGCAGTAGAAATCGTAATATTTTAATTTCGCCATAACTTCAAAACCAAACGTCCAATTTTAGTCATTTAAAGACCAATTAATATTATCTATATAAACTGTACTTAGTGATGAAATAATTTATTTTGATTAGGATCAATAGCATGAGTAAAATAAACGTAGTCCAAAAAAAATCAAGATTTTTTAAATAAAAAAATGGTTGTTGTGCCTCACTCGACATAGATAGGTATAGTGTGTTGCGGACTTTTTTGTAGATATTTATAAGATCTACAATTAATTTGAACATTTTATGGTTCTATATTTTATAGTTTACGAGTAGGCAGCGTACGCAAAATAAGTAACTTTTCTGGTTGATTTTTTACACCTTGCGCCCGAAAAACCCAAATATGTTACGGAAACCTATTTTTTCCAAAATAAAATTAAGCCTTTGTTACTCGTGGATAATGTAGCTTTCGAATGGTGAAAGAATTTTTAAAATCGGTCTAGTAGTTTTTGAGCCTATTCATTAAAATTATACAAAGTTTTCCTCTTTTAATATTAGTGTGGATGAACCTTAACAAAGGTAGAATGGTAAAGTGTCTACATAGAGAACTTCGTCCATTGACCTTATAGCTTCTTGTCTCTTTCACACGTACACCTGACTCTAAATGCTAATGGCATGTACCTGTAATTATACCAATACTTATTATAGGTATTTTCATCTGCAAGTAAGAACTGAAAGGCAAGCACAATAGGTCAATTTATGTAGAGTTTAAAACTGGATAAAATATACTGTGTATGAAAGAAGGTATACTAAAGTATACTTATTAAAACTTTCGTTGTACAAAACATAAAGACAGGACGACCTAAACCACAATATCGTAATCGAATGTACTAAACTTTGCTTGTTAAAAAATTATTGAGTTGAGTTTGGTTTGTCGAATTTTTGTGCCCTTCGTGAAAAAAATGCCGCAAACCTATAGAAAACTTTTAACTGTGCGTTGTGTATTATGTTATATAATTTTACTAGCGACCCGCCCCGGCTTCGCACGGGTTACTTATATAAAGAAAACCGCACCAAAATCCGTTGCGTAGTTTTAAAGATTAAAGGGAACAAAGGGACATGAGGACAGAAAAAGCGACTTTGTTTTATACTATGTACCCTAGTGATGTGGATAATTTGACAAATAGCAGTGCTTTATGTCATAAAATATACTGATACCTAATACTTATTATCTGTTTGGTGTGACATGATTAATCGCCAATAAACTTGGAATAATAATTATTATAAACTTAAGTTTAGTCACAAAAAAATGAGGTAATAATCAGCTTATTACTTAGCGAAAACTTTCCATATTCAAGTAATTATATTTTTTGTAAACTCTACTTTTATAATGGAGATGTTTTGCTAAACAGCTACCAGCTTATTATATTAAATTAAAATTTAATACTGCGTCACAAATATCTGTTTGTTGGTCTGGGTGTAGCTTCAGGTATTTTCGCAGCATTATGGAAGCTAAACCGCGTTAACAGCCTACCTTTATTCTTTTTTTTTAACTAAAGACTTTTTTCGACAATAGGTAGAGACTAGAGATAAACTACGATAACATGGCGCGCCCCTCCAAAATTAAAAACGTTTGAAGTGCGTTGTCAAAACGTTTGAAGTGCGTTGTCTTGCGCGGTCGGCTAGTTATGATTAGTTGACCAACAAATCTTTGTAATAAGTGACATTAAGTGAAATATTATGATTGGTTGAATACTTACTACATATAAACTCTTTCAACACATTGAAACAGTAATTTGGAGGGGCGCGCCATGTTATCACGTAGTTATCTCTATTGTGCCTATTACTTTTTTTGACCTACAAAAATTTGACATACGTTAAGTTCTGTTTACTCTGCTACAACTTTCAAAATGCTATTGCAACTTAAAACATGGTATAAAGCTCTAGGTCCTACGACTTGGACCTAAAGCTTCTTAAAACATGTTTTCCCTTATCTACAATCTACATTAAGTTAAGTTGAGATTAATGTTGTTGGCTGTGTTGGTTGGTAGCTGTGTTACTACTTTTATGAACATTCTGTATTATAAAAATAAATATAAAAATATAAATATAAAAATAAATCACATTCTATAGCCTCTATGATAAATCTCTATACTGAAGCGATAAATAACATAATCCTAGTCTTACCCAAACCTTCGCGTGTGAAGTAGGCTATTTATTTGTCTTTCTTTGAACACGATCTATTACACAAAATATAAGTATTTCTTTAAGGTATAAACAGAGGTTACGGTATAGGTTCTATCGTACCCGCAACTCTGCCTTGAGGAGCACCATGGGGCTTTAGTAGGTAGACCCTACGCCAGGCCCACATACCCCCGCCGATATCTTTAATCCGTTGGAGACGCGTAAGGCATTTCCCCATGTAAAAAAGAAAATTTTAGTTTAATTTTAACATAAACGAAGTATTTGTTTATCAGTGATTAAAAACTTCTTTGTTTTAATAAAATAATTGTTGTATACTAGAATAGAAATAGCCAGTGAACCACACTGTGAAAGTTGTGATATTCAATTTAAATTTTAAAACATTTCATGAGCAGAAACTGTAAAGGAACTTTATATAAGTTATTACAAGCCGTAACACAATCAGTTCGCATTTGAATTTTCTGTTTGAACACGCTTTTAGTTCACAAGTTGAGTGTTTGAAGTGTGTGTGATGCCTATTACACCTGAGGAAGGAATACAAAATTTGTATTCCTAAAGGCCAATTTCACAAAGAGGAAACATTTAATGTATCCTCTTTGTGAATTTGGCCTGAAAGTTGGTATGGTATGATTGGCTTGGTTATGTTATGTGTATTATGGCCTACAGTCTACACACATCGCTTACTAAAACTTAAAACAAATGAGGAGGGTCGGCTTGATTCATACGGCATACCTTGATAAGACTAAATATACCTGATATAATCAACCTAATATAGTGGTACAATTTCCTAGTTTCTACTTGAAATAAAAGAAGAAATTACTCACTGCGGAAACGTTAATAAAAGTATTGGAGTTTTCTACTTTCTTAAAGCGAATTTTCTACATTTTCATTCAGCGGACATCGAGATCGAAATTTAAACTTCCGTATCTGGTTCCGATACAAAGTTATCTAATACTTCAGCACTACTGGTTTTATCGATAAAAGCTACAATACACCGTGCTAACATTCTGACTTCCTGAAATAATTATAAATTAATATATAAGATGACGCCCGCAACTCCGTTACGCCAAAATTCGTTTATCGCGGGTAACTGTACATTTTCTGCTATAAAAAGTATGTTATATCCTTTCCCGGGAGTGGGACTCAAAGTATCTTTACACCACACTACACTCCATACATACATAGAGACAGACAGACAGACACACTTTCGCGTTTATGATATTAGTCCATACTAATATCCATATATGAATGATATTATTATACTTTGTTGCATTTTCAAGTTTAATATCACATCGTCGAGTATTAAAAATAATGTAGAACTTAATAACATCATGTCGGCTATTAAAATATTTTGCTGCAAGTATCTTTAAAGGGTTATTTAATTTACTATAAGTATTTATCATTATTGATGATGTATGATTCACAGTAATTTTGCAAAGATTTAATTTTTAAGTAAAGTGGAATAAGCTGTGCACAAAATCTGTAAATCTGTCGGGCTATATTATTAATTACTTTATAACATTTAATTAATGTAAACTATAAAATTATTGGTCCAATAGGTACTCCGCGGTTTAGGCTTAAATTAACCCTTATCATTTGTCATAAGCCCTGAGTAATTACTCCGAGATTTAATTTAATGGATAGGTACATTTGGCAGATCAAAATTATTAAATTAATTTAATATAATTTACTTTTATTAAGTTGATATTAAAAGCAAAAGATGAAGGCAGAATTTAAATTATCTCATTAGTATGATAGTGTGTTTGTCTTCGCACAAAAACTACACAAGGGATTTTATGGTTCTTTGGTACGCGAAAATGATCAAGTGTGGACAAACCCTTAGGATACGCATACTCGATACGATACGCTTGATACGGATACGACTACTTGTGACAAAATATTATGTGGACAAGGCTTTACAAAAAACAGGGCCGTTTTGAAATGCGGCAGTTCAATGATTAGCCGAATTGTCATTGCGATACGTTCTTCAATAAAGCGGGCCATCCTTAGCCACATCGCACTACTACATAAATTGTAACCCTACAATTTATGTAGTAAATTGTAGGGTTACAATTTATATAGTGAATTGTAGGGTTACAATTTTTTCAACACAACACAATGTGCAAGCATGGTCATAAAAATAGGAATTGAATTGAAAAAATTGTTTTCTTTGTTTAATAATTAACCTATCAAGCCCCATAAGAGCACCGGTGATCGCGACAACAATAAAATAACAATAGATTTCCAAGAGTCCGCGATCGAAGGATTAATTCACTAAAAACTTCGCAATGTAGCAACACACTTTCTGTATCCAACGCCATGTTGTTGTTATTTATGTTGTTGTTACACGCTTTTGCTGAACTTAGAAATGAGATGCGTAGTTTACAACAAGTCTCTAACTAATATTATTTTCATAATAATATTTGTAATTCAACTTAATGGCTTTACTTCCTTCGAAACTTTTGCGACTTACTGTGAATTATGATTATTTAGTTGGTTAATCGATTAATTATTTGTATTAATATAATTTACTAACTTTTACCCTCGCCACTGTCGCGCATAATATATTACTTGCTATAATATCCCACAGAAACATTGAATTTTCCAGGATGAAAAGTGGCTTATAGAGTACTAGCTGTCCCGGCAAACGTTGTTTTGCCCATATTATTTTATTGAAGTGAAAATATAAGTATCATGGCGCCATGGTCGTCCGACCTGGCTCTCTTACGGTGCGTCCACATTTGTATAATTTGCGCGATCAGATCTCCGATCAGATCTCCGTCGCGATCATCGCGCCGTATCAAGTAGTCTGATTAACAAGTGCCATTTTCGTCAAAACCTGATCTCATGCACCGAAAATTATGATTTTGGTTTCAATCGATTTGAAATACCATCTAGAACATTCTGTCAAAATTTCAAGTGGGGCTGAAAAAAAATGCAATAGTTATAAACAATTAAGTAAACATAAAAAGAAGGGTTTGGATTTTTTTTAATATTAGCTCAAAAGAATAATAAAAATTTCTAGATTTCTTGTTTAGAAATAATCAGCGTTTATATGTTAACATTAAAATGGTGACTAATAACAAATGAACAAAAGCATAACATTTAAACAAATTGTGATAATTTATTTTTGTTGACGGATTATTGTTTATTGATATGTCTTCTTAGTACCCAATTTTTTTTATTTCTTTATATTAATATTTAATCAGTTAAAATATATTTTTTAGTTTGCGTGGCAGATTGCGGCAATTCACGCGAAACCCGAACTACGCGTTTTTACCGTTACTTTCGCCGCTCATTTAAAGCTATAAAGATTATTGGTAAGGTTCCAGGATCTAGGATTTTTTTAGGAAATTTCCTGCTCTTTAAGGATCTATTTTCAAATTTTGATTATCTCAAATAGTTTTTGAAATATTAAAAAAAACCAAACCCTTATTTTTATGTTTACTTAATTGTTTATAACTTTTGCATTTTTTTTAGCCCATCATGGAATTTTGATAGAATGTTCTAGATGGTATTCCGAATCGAATGATATCAAAATCATAATTTTCGGTGCATGAGATCAGGTTTTGACGAAAATGGCACTTGTTTACCAGAGTAAAGTATGCGTATCATAGTGTGGACGCCTATTAGATCATTCTGCCGATCATGCGAGTATTTGGTACGACATGTATCAGATACGCGGTTAATAGCGATCGGGGCGTATCATGATACGCGTCATTTTGACACGCTTCGATGATACGCGACGGAGATCTGATCGGGGATCTGATCGCGCAAATGATACAAATGTGGGTGCACCCTAAGGCATTTTTAAATATTTAAGAAAATAATTGAATGCGCCAATACGACAGTTGAATTAAAGAAGATGACGAAAATTGAAGATAAAAGTGCACAGTGTGGACATATCCAACTAATATAATATTCTGTGACATAGCTATATCTCGCACGCGCACACCCGCCTTGATGACGCCCACTTCGCAACGGGCCGTGCAGTAGAAATCGTAATATTTTAATTTCGCCATAACTTCAAAACCTAACGTCCAATTTTAGTCATTCAAAGACCAAATATTTTCTGCATAAACTGTACTTAGTGATGAAATAATTTATTTTGATAAGGATTAATGGCATGAGTAAAATAAACGCGTTTAAATGTAGTCCAAAAAAATTCAAGATTTTTTAAATAAAAAAATGGTTGTTGTGCCTCACTCGACATAGATATTATGTATAGTGTATCGCGGCCTTTTTTGTAGATATAAGATCTAGAAGTAATTGCAACATTTTATGGTTTTATCTTTTATCGTTTAGGCAGCGTACGCAAAATAAGTAACTTTTCTGGTTGATTTTTTATACCTTGTGTCCGAAAAACCCAAATATCTTACGAAAACCTATTTTTTAATAAAATAAAATGTAGCCTATGTTACTCGTGGATAATGTAGCTTTCGAATGGTGAAAGAATTTTTAAAATCGGTCCAGTAGTTTTTGAGCCTATTCATTACAATTATACAAACAAAGTTATCCTCTTTATAATATTATTATAGATTATAGATTATAGAAGAGCCTGCGATGGCCAGACCTTCCTTCGTTTAGGAAAGCCTTAAGCCTTGTCCACATTTGTATCAAGTAGTCGTATCCGTATCAGGCGTATCGTATCGAGTATGCGTAACCTAAAGCCCTGTCCACATTTGTACTAAGTAGTCGTATCCGTATCAGGCGTATCGTATCGAGTATGCGTATCGTGTGGACGCCTATTTAGACTATAGTGCATCTTTTATCGCGTGAGCCACAGTTCGGCCAAATATCACGTCCACACTTATAGATATTAGATACTGTATCTTGATCGCGTATCGTCTCGCCGATCCTTGTATCGATCTAGTAATTCATTCAGTCAAGAACTCCCAGAGTGCAGACATCAAAATGCGTCCACACTAGATCATTGTGCCGATTTTGATACGCGTATCCGATACGACGCGTATCAGATACGCGGTTTATAGCGATCGGGGTCAGTGTATCATGATACGAACTGTATCATGATCGCGATCATTTTGCGTGGTAGGCGAAAATGATCAAGTGTGGACAAACCCTGACTGTGACATAGACATAGGGTGGCAAATCATATCCATCCAAAATATCCTATAACGAATAAAAGACTCGCTCGTAAACTTTGTTAACAACATAAGCTTCGCAAGGAAACACATATTTAACCAAATAATACAAAATCTCCTCCTTTTTTTGGATGTCGGTTAATAAACTGTAGATAGGCGCGATACTCGCTTTTTCCAGCCGCTGGGTGCTAGCCATTAAATATTTAATTTACCACAAAATTCAGGCCAGTAGGATTTAAACTTAGATTAACTCTCATAACTTATTTAATTAACTGGAACTTTTGGGAAAGTATTTATAAAAGTCTCTTTTAAAATGCTTCCAATGTTTATGTAAATACCCAGACTAAACAAAATGGTTTATTTTAAGGGCGTTCCTTACGGAGATACCGTAATTTACCGTATTTCAAGCCTTATAAACTCATAATTTGAAAGTTACAAAGTTATAATAAAAATACAGCAATAATCTTCAGTATATCAACATTCCTTTCCCAGTTTTAAATTTTCTATTTTTGTTTATTATACTCATGATATCAGCTTCCAAAGTAAAGCCAATTTATTAAAATTCAAGCATACATTCAGCATCTCTTTAGGATTTACAAATTACTTTTATTTGAAACACACGCCAATAGATCGACAATGTCATAAACTACATATTATTCCCCGTTTAAAATTTTTTTTAGGACAATTTTGAACTAAGTTAAGTAAAAAAAATATGGTTTTGATGCGATCTCGGCAACGCGGCAAATGTATGGCCAAGGTCGTTTGCTCGGGGGACGGCCCACGGCTGAAGCCGAAGCTTTGCCGAAGGTCCGAGCAACCGTCGAAATTGAACGAACTGTAAACTGCTACGAAAGACTGAGTGAGTCGTGAGGGAGCGACGGACTGGTCGTGTATGCAGAGGACGCTGGGACTTGGGAGTCACTGTCAAATACAATAAACAAACACTAACTTCATAATAAATCATTTAATTATTTACTAAGAAGTTAGTGTTTGTTTATTTTATTTATTAGTCTAGTTTCGGTCTAGTCGAGTAAAACAAAGACTGATTGATTGGTCTAATTATTGTTATTTGTGAAATAGTAAAGATTTTTTTTTACAATAGTTCAGTCAATAAAGTAGTTGTAGAATGCGTGAGCGGGAACCTAAGCGATTTCTGCTGGAACTTATAGGGTGCTTAGGGATAAAACATACTAAAAGTCCTGAAGTCTAGGAGGTGAGCCGGAGTGAGGGGAGAGTGCCAAAAGTCTCAATTTTTGGTTTTTGGCTAATAACTAAAAAACGATGCGTTGTAGCAAAAAAAAAAAAAAATTACGATGTAAAAAACTTATTAAATTTTCTATAATTTTGATTCTATAGACACTTTTTCCGAATTCTCATCCGTTTTCGAACTACACATTTGAGTCATTCCTTAAACTTAATTAATTATTTGTAGTCCACAAATTATTAAGTAATAAATAAATCGCGAAATCACAAACTTTTATTACCATCTCTAAATCAACTTATCTATGAGACAGTCAGTATAGAGGTAAACCTTCAATATTGAAGTTTTGAAATACTTAATATTAATATTAATTGTAGCTTGTAGACAATATTGAACATAACTGTATTTAAAAAAGATAAAACCGACTTCAAAATTATACGTAATTGAGAATTAAAACTCCGTATCTCCAAAACTACTGAATTATTTTGTTGAAACTTGCACTATTTCCTAAATTGAACAGTACCTAGTACAACAAAAAAAGAATTACTGAATGATAGTTCCAGAGATATGCGAACACAAAAACATTACATACATACATACATACATACACTTGTAATTTGGCACATTTGTTCAGACGCTGATACAGATTACAGACTAACATAATTATACGAAAATTGGTCAGTTCTGGAAATATTACATACATACGCGTCGAATTGATAACCTCCTTTTTTTTAAGTCGGTTAAAATAAATTACTGAGAGTCGAGCGATTAAGATTATAAACCTTCGGCTTCGGCTTCGACTTCGGCTTCGGCCGAAGGTTGAGGCGGTTGCCGATTAATCGGCTTCGGCTTCGGCTTCGGCCAAAAATAGACCTTCGGTCGGACACTAAAATTAGCTATACTGCGTGACTGGTGAGATATGTTCAATACTCGAGGACGTTATATAATATAATGAGAAAAGTACAGAGTACTCTCCTTAAGGTGACGCAGCGTTAAAGTAAGAAACCGTGTTGGATATGTTTTAGATTGCTTGTTTTCTATGAGAGGCCGGCCCGGCCTCTCATAGAAAACAAGCAATGGAACAGCAAAAAATGGAAAGGGCGTAAGCGACAAAAAGGTTTTTGTCGCATAATTTAAAAACCATAAATACATTTCATATAAGCTATGCACAAATTAAAGTGCATGCTTGAACCAATTTATGTACAAATTTTGGAACCTTAAATCACTCTCCTCTGTTGGAAAAATTGGAATCCCTTTTTTTACAGAGGTCTTTTCGATTGATTATTCTGTGCTATAAAAGTTGTCCAATCGTGTTATGTTATGGGCAATTCAAAGACAAAGACATGATGAATACTGACAATGAACTTCAATTTCTTAGCTTTAGTCATTGCTGAGAAAAATCGGCATCGCTACAGCCAAATTATCAAGGCGTCGCCTTAATTAGTATTGAACATGTCTCACCAGTCATGCTGTATAACCTGCTATGCTAATTGCTACGCGATCATGTTTATAATATGTGAAGAGGAGAGCTAGCCTTTCATAATATACCTTCTATATCAATCATATTCTTCATCAGTACAAGCTGCGTACTAAAAGTCGTAATTACAAGTAGGAACTTTGGGAAATATAAGTGGGCGTAAAGCCGTCGCGTTAATCCGTTTTACTGCGCCAAAACCGTTTACGAGGCCTGCTGGTCGACAGTTAATATATTTACCTATATTTACAGAAACATTGACGACAACTGGAACGCTTTTTGGCCAAGATACAACATTTTACGACTCCCACGCCCATTTCAAAGGCTCTTCTTATAAGATGCTCTTCTTAAGGGCGGGAAGACCATAGAAAGAAAAGTATTCGCAGCGACGAAGCTCCGCTTGAAACAATCCGATCGGGCCGAGGTGCGGGGCAACTTACTGCGGGGGGAACTCGTGACTCAACCTCCTAAGCTGCGTTTGAACGCGCCACAGTATACAAAAAATGAGCCGTAGTCTAATTAGCTATTTCATTTTATTTAGAATTTTGTTTCTTTTATTCATTTACTCCTTTATAGTGATGTTAATGAGTACCTCTATAAATCATAGAATATCATGCTGCATGCATAAAAATTAATAGTTGAATTGGTTTATCCAATATTGTACTGATTTCGCTGATGTAATTATTTTGTTTTTTTTTGTTTATTTCATCTCATACATCTTATATACATATAAAATTCTCGTGTCACAATGTTAGTCCACGAACTAATCCGAAACGGCTTTACTGATTTTTACCAAATTTTATATGCATATTCAGTAGGTCTGAGAATAGGCTACTGGGTACTTTATATATTGATAAGTGCATTTGTTGAATAAATAATAGTAAATTATTATAACTCGAGACTGACGGCGACCATTGTTTGTGCGACGGGACGGGACGGGACGTTACCATGGTAACATACTTATTTAGTCACTTCAATAAAATAATAATATGCTCGAAATACTTTATATTAATATGGCAAAGCAACGTTTGCCGGGACAGCTAGTAATTATATAAAATTCTCGCGTCACAATGTTAGTTACCTTACTCCTCCGAAACGGCTTTACTGATTTTTACCAAATTTTATATTATGCATATTCAGGTCTGAGAATCGGCTACTGACTTCTTTTTATATTGATAAGTGCATTTATTGAATAAATAATAGTATTACAATTAATTATTACAACTCGAAACAGACTGCGACCATTGTTTGTGCGACGGGATAGCGATGGAAGTTGCCATGGTGACATACTTATTTAGTCACTTCAACAAAATAAAATGTTATTTTATTGAAGTGTCGACTAAATAAGTATGGCACTAAATAGCGCTAAACTAGTCCTTTCGCGCACTGATACCTAGTTAACAATAATAAATCGATGGTCCCGTTTTTTCAGTTTCGATACTTTACCTAAAGTATCGAAACTGAAAAAACGCTACCGTACTTTATAGGACAGCGATTTAAAGTTTTTTTTTTGCATAATTTTGTAACGGGTGATGAAATATTTATAAAAACCACCCAAGTGCGTGTCATGCCACGCGCAATATAGGGTTAAATACTCAGTATTACCGCTAGTTTTTGATAATTTTTGTATTTTTGTATAGTCAATGAATGTTCATTTCCCCTTGTGTGTCAGCTGTCAAAATTTGCATTTTTCCTACATGTCAAACCATCTCCCGGTATAAGTGACAGACCGGGTTTGACAGGTCAGTTTTTTCAGTAAGAGTTTGATTCTAATTAGATTTTCCAGGATCTGATTGGAATAATGTGCGCAGTTCTGTCCTACCGTTTTTAGGGTTCCGTAACCAGAGGGTAAAATGGGACCCTATTACTGGGACTTCGATGTCTGTCCGTCTGTATGTCTGTCTTCAGGCTGTCTGAGATACATCCTTTAGATAGACATACAGACCCGCTATGGATAAACTTCTGATTTTTTAAAATTGTGTATTATCCATTTCGCAAAAGCAAAATAATATTTTTTTATCCGCTCTACGCTGATAGTGATAATGATAGTTTTCACCCGCGCACTTCACACCCCGCACTCGCCCAACGCATTCAAAAATGTCAAAATTTTTCAATTTTGTAATAACTCTCGTAATCCCCGTCTCGCCCGAACATAGTATACCGCAAAAAAATAGATAAAGTTAGGCGAAGTTAGAGTCAAATTGTAGGTACATCTGTACCTGTCTGCTGATATCAATTTTTTCTTGCGTATGCGTATATGTAAAAATTTTGATTGTGGCAAACGAATGCGCTTTGAAACAATCAGAATTGGTTTTGCAGATAAGGTGGCTGAACTATGTGCTATTGAAATAAGCTACTTTTGCTACTTTCTAGTAGCTTTCCTCACGTAAATTTCGTTGAATACCATAGAACGCCTCACATTTTGTAATAAAAATAGCCTACGTTTTAATGGAATACTTTAATTAGATGTACTGTAGGAATCAAATTATCTCAATCTAATCGGCAGTTTTTGTGTACAAAAGCAATATAAATTTTGAATATAATACAATCTTGAAAAAATTATACGTGGCCGGTGGTACGAGCAGAGTAGACAGAATTATAGAGTATGCTGACTTAGAACTGATGTTGAAATTTTTAAATTAGACGTATTATGACGAAAATCGTCGCTAGGGTTGTTAACTTGTTACCTATGAATTGAAAACTATGATATAAGGGAAAAGACCTAATGGCAGACACTTTAAGGAAACATAAAACATTTGAATGTTATAAAATATATAATTTATGAAAATAAAGGATTGATAACTTCTTCCATGTCTTCAGTAACTCTTACAAAATAAAACTATTATAATTATTCTCTGACAAATCAATAAAAAATATATTATTGGTCTTTTTGTAAACTTAGTCATAAGAGCTAATAGATGACATCACAATAAGCGAACATCACTAATAGTAGACACCAATATGAACTAATAGTTGACAAAGAACATTAAATTACATTTTACATTTTTCATATTATTAGGTCTTTATCTGCCGTTTTTCAAAAGATTTCATTTACTTCATCATAGTAACTACATGCATCAGAAATATTATCCACGTTCTCTCCAGATTCTATTCATTCTACTTCCATGCTGAAACTATATTTCCTTTTATTTTTATTTTTCATATTTTTTTCCTAGCAAATTTATTTTCAGTCTTTAGTCTCCATGCTTCTTTTGCCTCTTCTTTTTTCTTCCTTCTGTTCTCAGCTCTCCTTTTTCTTCTTTTTACTGCTACAAAACTAAAGCAATCGATTTTTAGATCAGTACAAGGTCTAATATTAGACACCATGTCAATTTTTAGGTACAGTAGCTTTCTAAGTTCTTAGTTTGTTAATAGAATTATATTTTTAGAGAATAGTGATGATATTTGCAGTAGAATAAAGTACAAAATAACTTTAGTATGTATTGCAAAACTAAAAGATGAGATCCATGTCATCTATTAGGTTTTTTACATTTTCAAGAACTAATAGTAGACACCCTTTATATTGTTAGGGAAAATGGAGAAAAGATCATAAATAAACATTAATTAGTGTAAACAACATGACCATTAATCCAATGAAATCAATAGAAATTACAAAAAATCTAATAAATGTATTCAAAACTTACGTGCAAAATTTCGCCTTCCTTAACCTATTTGCTAAGAAATTGCCGAGCGCGTGTTGACGCGGTCACATCATTTACGAAAACTGATCCCATTTTAAATTTTGTTCCCCAAGGCGCCCCTAATATATTTTTTCACATCAACAGATAGCATAAGAAGCTTATAAAATTTACAGTGTTGAGAAATAATTAGAGTAATTCTTATTTTTATGACATTTTTGTCGTAAGTGTCATCTATTAGTTCAGTGTCTAGCATTAGGTCCTTTCCCTTATTCGCTGGACGTGTTCCTCTTTGGTCGTATTGTTGTTTGTGTTTTGGCACATGCGATTAAAATTGTCAGAATTCAATTTTGAAATCTTTATTTTAAATATTTAAAAATAAATTATATCAGCCAGCGCGAGGCACATTCCGTTCATAATCCTAGTGAAACCCGACGAATTTGACAGATATTGAAACCTGTCCGTTTCTTTGCAGTCGAACTACTGGTAGTTATGTCTATTGTGGTACGAGTATGATAGAGTTCGTCCCTAGGGTTGTTACCTACAAATTAAATAATATTATTAAGTACAAATAATATTAAGTATAAGACCTATGTTTTTTCACAATTGCAATTGTGGGAATTATGCGTGGAGGCCAAAGGAAGATCTTCCGACCGAGCGAGGTGGTATGCCCGGTCAGGCCGAAGCCCACTTGATTCATTTCAGCTGTCGTATATATACCGACGCGCTCAGAAAACTTCGATAGCGCGATGCAGGAATGTTAGGCGAATTGTGGGTACCGCCACATCACTCCCCCCCGAAGACCGGAGGTCGAATCTTGAAATCTTGTTCGCTTGAGTCGCCAGTGCCAGTGAGTTCCAGTGAGTCGGAACTGTTGCAGTGAGTCCCAGTGAGTCGGAACTGTAAGCTGCTGCACGGGATCCAGTGAGTCGGATAAGCTGCCGTGCGAGGCCGATGCTACGTGCTGACCAGGAGAGATGTGCTCTGCTTGCTGACCGGTCCGGTGTAGTGAGAAAGCCCGATGATGCCGATGCGGAGTCGCCCAGGCCACGGTACATTGCGGCTAGTGGACGAGGTACCCGATGAGGCGATGCTGGCTGGCGCGGTGCGGAGGGGCGGGGAGTGATGATGATGAAGGAGGCGTGTTCTGTCGAGGGTCACCAATGTGGGAATAAGCGTGGTGGCCACAAAGGAAGATCTTCCGACCGAGCGAGGTGGTATGCCCGGTCAGGCCGAAGCCCACGTGATAAATTTCAGCTGTCGTATATATACCGACGCGCTCAGAAAACTTTGATAGCGCGATGCAGGAATGTTAGGCGAATTGTGGGTACCGCCACACAATATTTTAGCATTAAGAATAAAACATGTTTTGATAATATTTATTACACACCCACTATCTATCTAGTAAACGCAATAATTTCATCGACAATACTCATGTGCCCCTACTCCCTAGCGGCGAATTTAGAATATCTTGTCTAAAGGCTTCTACTGATCGCGCCAACCCGGTCCAGAGTGAAGTTGGTTTTCACAAGTTTGACATATGTGCCGATCGTGTTCAGGTTGTACAAATTTGACATGTTCAACGGTTCGTCGTCCAGCTACGGTTCGACAAGGCTTTAAATGAACGTGGCGAGAAAAGAAACTAATGCTTCTACCATACAATTTTTTTATTTTTGACATGTGTTTGACGGTTCCCCTTTACCAGCAGCGCCTCGTCCTCATCAATTAAAGCCTTGGAGCACTACACACTTACAGATCCCTGAAGCGAACGAACCCCGTCCGTCAAACCAAAATAATATTATGTCAAACCGGAATGACATATTTTGTAAAATAATTGTTTTCGGAGTTTAAATTCTATGGGATTGCAATAGTTCTGAATGCCAAAAAGCATCCTTTTCATTGAGTGTTACCAATTCTGAAAGAAATATTTTCACCACACTGTATTTGCATAGCTCTGGCCGGATACAAAAATGATTCTTATGTCAATTAATTTGTATTTTTTTTGACAATTTGTTGTATCTAGATGTGGTTTTATTTATCGACGAAAATAGCCTTAGTTTGCAATCAAAATTTTGGTCGTATGGGTAGCGGGTGACAGTGAGAAGGCAGGGTGAATAACTGAACACGATTCACTAACACTTTAGTTTATTCGTTATTACACAGTTATTATGCGTATAAAGTTCACTAAACCGCACACCATATATTATTAAGAAGGAGAAAGATATAAGGATTAAAGTCTATTAATTATTAACTAACGCGGACCAAAAATACTAAGATCGCGTAAGAAATAAATGTCGCGGCGAGGCAGCAAGCGACACGGGTTCAACGTACGAAGGTGAATTTCCGACTGAAATGGCAAAGTGACCGAACGCGGCGGTCTGCGCTCGCACATCTAGCGATAAGAACTCGCTAGGTACTTAAGGGTGCACGCGGCGCGGCGCGGCGGACCCGTGACGTAACGTATTTACTATGCAAAATTTAATTAATAATTAATTTTAATGAATGTGTACTGTGTATGTATAGGGCATACATATGCCACATCACTCCCCCCCAGAGGCCGTCACTGCGGACGATAAAAATCAGGGAAGCGAACTACTCGACCAGATCTTGTACGTTTTATTTGTTGATCCGGGATTAAAATTGCAGGGTCCGGTGAGGAATCGTCACCAGGACTTGCAGAGCGAGGATGCTCGGGAGTAGGAAAGGTCTGAGGGTCAAACAGTGTATAGGCCGGTTTCAGGCGGTCAATACTCACTGTGACGCTCTTTCCTTTGACAAGTATCTTAAAAGTTTTAGTACCTCGTTGTAGTACAAAAAATGGGCCTAAATAAGGAGGCTGTAATGAACCACGCACTGTGTCATCTCTAATGAAAACATGACTGGCAGTGCTGAGGTCCCGATAAACAAAGATTTTATTCTTTGAATGGCGTGATGCTGGTGAAGGTCTCAATTTGGAGACGAATTGGTGAAGTCGAGATGTAAAATCTGATATATCAGTACTCTGATGTATTGAGGTTTGGAAAAACTCCCCAGGTAATCTCAACGGCTCACCATAAACCAACTCAGCAGACGAGGATTTGAGATCGTTTTTAAATGCACTTCTTATGCCTAATAGCACAAGAGGTAAAGTGTCGACCCAATTTGCATCAGCGTGGCACATTATTGCCGTCTTTAACTGGCGGTGGAAACGTTCCACGAGGCCATTACAAGCAGGATGATACGCGGTTGTTCTCCGATGCTTGAATCCAATCGCTTTTAGTTGCCAGTGCCAGTGAGAGTCCCAGTGAGTCGGAACTGTTGCAGTGAGTCCCAGTGAGTCGGAACTGTAAGCTGCTGCACGGGATCCAGTGAGTCGGATAAGCTGCCGTGCGGGGCCGATGCTACGTGCTGACCAGGAGAGATGTGCTCTGCTTGCTGACCGGTCGGTGTAGTGAGAAAGCCCGATGATGCCGATGCGGAGTCGCCCAGGTTTAGAGCCGGATCGGAAATATCAATATGATGCCACTAGGAACTATTCAAGAAAAATTAAAAGCACAGCTTTTAAAACTAGAAATAAATTCAGAAAAAATATGTCCAAGGAAAAAAAACCAGCTGCCAGCCAGTGGAGTCACCAGTCCCATGTCCTCCATAAAGTGACCATGTATGAAGTGCCAGGGGTAGTTATTGGGAGGAACAAAGCGTATCAATTCCACCAACGTGTCTGGGCTCCACATTTAAATAGTTTACTGTTTTTAATAATTGAAAACAGAGCAAACAGGCGCTGTGTTTCGCCGAAAGACCGGAGGCCCAATCCCCTACAGGCTAAAACCCTAGAGGGAATAGGGTTGTAGGTTAGGGGAGGGACCCCTAACCTCTTAAAAGGCCGGTAACACACCTGCAGCGCTTCTGATGTTGCGAGTGTCAATGGGCGACGAAACTTGCTTTTCATCAGATGACCCGTTTGCTTGTTCGCCTCCTTATTTTATAAAAAAAAGATCTGTATAAACCATACAAATTTATAAGTAAGCATCTACGCGTCGCGTTGCGGTCTAATTTAAGCTGCGCGTCCACTGGTTTGGAATCGGAGCGTACGCAGTTACGAGTACGCACTACGATTTGTTACTTTGTATTGATTTATATGGTACTGCGTCCACTGGATACTGACCGGTATTTATGACGAAGACGTCTTCCGCAGAGAACGCGTCGTTCGGATTCCGAAGGTTTCAAGTTCTGACGTATTTGCGACGACGCGACGGCTATACATAGATACTTATTCACGATGAATGACGATATTTTAATTACTTTTGTAGAAAAATATGAAGAACTTTATAATCTAAAACTTCAATATCATCATAACCAACTGCAGAGAGACAATATTTGGGATGAAATTGGGAAATATTGAATTTCGTTTTCTCTTGTTTTTCTTTTCCTCTTCTGATAAAATACAGCAAGTTACAACAACATCCTCGCCACTATCCTCTATAAGGGCTCCATTCCACCGCGGCGCACAGAGAGACTACGCACGTGCGTCAAGCTTCGCTTTGTAAGAAAATATTATATGTGACTGTGTCCACTGCAACCCACGGACACGCTACGCACGAATTGACTCAAGTCAAAGAAATAAATCCCACCGCGTGCGCCGCGGTGGAATGGAGCCTTAATGCAAATGCACGTTGACAGGCTATGATGGACTAAAAATAACTAAATTGCCTATGATGAATCCGAATGCAGTGGACGCACCCCATCGGCATTTCGTAAATGACGAAATGCCGATGCGTACGCTCCGATCCAGTGGACGCGCAGCTTTAACCGTAAAACTTAAAAGGTAAATTGCGATTTGCGGCTTTTGATTTATGACGTATTAAAAAAAATACTTATCTTTATCCAAACGCCTGATGGTAACCCTACTTGCAAAGGTACTCGAACCAATTTGTCAGTTTCATTTTATAAAACCAATTTCCAGGAAATAAAGACTATTCTATTCTATTCTACTCTATTCTATTCTAAATAGAATAAAATTCAAATCATTGAACAGTGAACACAACAGGATTTTATGCGGATTACGTAGCTGTAGTTTTTCTTCAACAACTTAAAATAATACATAAACTTTTTAAAATCTGCTAATAAATCATAATGGTAGAATTTTTAGTAAGTATTAAAATAGCTTTAAGTTTCGAAATTAAGTTGAATATTTGTGAAAATAAGATGCAAATTTTTGATTTTGTTTTCCATCGAAAAAATTATAAAATATCGTGTTTTCTCTTACACAGGCCCTTGAAAATATGATGTTGTATCTATGTTTAAAAATAAAATAGTTTGTGGCCTATTAACAAGTATAAAAATCAACAATTTCGCTTTACTTGATCGTCAATTTCTCTTAAAATCGGGGCTGAAAAGGAACTAAATTTTGAAATGTGGTTTGCTTTAGAGCTTTTAATTGTAAATATGTAAACTCTAAAAACTTTAATTACTTTTTGTAGCTTTTACGGAATGTTGAAAGCAAAAATATACATTTCTTTAAAACCCGTGGATGAAAATGACACAAAACTTTAGCAGTAGCAGACATCAACAAACTAAACCATATTATACCGTTTTTACAAACTCTAATATTTTTTCGACGCAATTAGGCGATGTTTCTAATATTTGCTAATTACTGGGAAACCCGTGGATGAATCTGACACAAAACGTGTCTGCACATCAGTTACTGCCCTAGCAATATCCCAAAAGCTAAATTTTAAACTTTAATATTTTTTTCGGCCTGTAGGGACCAAAAATCTAAATCCCTAAATATCTCTGGAAGCTGTCGTCCAAAATGACACAAAATCAATTTTTAGATTTACCTAGTGGTCCCAAAACTATACGCAAAAAATTAGAAACTTTAGAATTTTTGAAACCAAAAAATCTAGTCCTATCGGTCTACTACTACAACAACAACATCATCTCAGTTATGTTCCAAGGAATTTGTCAAACTGAAAGTCCCTTTATACTTCACCGAATACTATTTTTTTGTTGATCACCTAAAACTCAATTATTATGAATTATTCTTAGCCGTGATATTTTTCTATTTAAATTCAGCATGTTTTCTACTTCCGTGATTTTTTTTCACATTTTCAGAAGCAACCGTTTAGCTGGTAGAAGGGTGGACTCTTAACAATTTTTCCACTTTAAAACTTTATATTTCACAAATCGATCCCTAAATCGAAAAATGAGCTATGAATACTCATATTATTTACAAAACCTATCCCACAGCATGTACATTCTTTTAAAGCTAAATCGAAAACGGTAAAGCTAAACACAGAAAATTTTTGAAAGTTAAATGTAGCACATAAAGTTTTTGAAAGTCAAATGTAACCCATACATTGTTCTTCATCTCGCTTGCTAGTGTCCATTTCTGTAGTTGCCTATTATAAGCCAGTATTTGGTCTTCTGTCGAAAACATATTATGTTAAGAATAACTATGACACTTATCACAGATATCCTACTTAGGAATAAGAAATCCAATGTTCATGCCAACATTAATGATGTCTCTGTACTGACGAAGGGCTTGACTTAGTTTGAAAGCTGGCCCATTCTTTGTGTAGAGAAAACATCCTGTTCATATCTATATTGTTACGTGCTAGGGTTCGAGGATTCGGAGAGAAAGACCTGGTGACTCTCTGGAAGACTTTATTCACTGACACTAGCTCACACAAATCACTAAGTCCAAACACTAAGCACTAGCACTGTCCTAGGTCCTAGCCGAGTCGTAGGTTCACTATCACAATCACTCACTATTGATCACTTGTTTTCACTTCGAAGTCGCCTCGAAGATCGCTCAGATAAAACTGAATACCGGGCTGTCCACCTGCGCCTATTTATATGGGCGACTCGAATTCTAGAAAGTTCCTTACTCGATTCACGTAAACAAGTAAACACGTAAACAAGTAAACAACGGTCGGAACTTTCTAGGAGATTCGAGCATGTACCAACTAGCGCCATCTAGTTTCGAGTAGGGGATTTGTGTAGTGTGTCCCCTAGTTTTGCCGGTTCGACGCTAGATGGCTCTGTGTGTCCGTATCCGTAACACTACTCCCCTCTTAGAGATGCTCGTCCCGAGCATCATTATTACTGCCATGGTAATGCGCCAGACGGTATATGTGTACCACTTTGAATGTCCCTCTTGGTTGCTTTTGAATCCTGTAAGTCACATCATTCAATCGGGTAACCACTTTGTATGGGCCGTCCCACTTGGTCTGCAACTTTGGAGATTTCCCTTTTCGCCGAGTTGGGTTATGCAACCACACCAGTGACCCTTCTTCGAAGCCGCTCATGTTCGATTTTCGGTCGTATCTGGTCTTCATGTTCTCACTTGACTGCAACCCATTTTCCCGAACCATGGCGTGTATATAGCGCATCTTTTCCCTTAAATCGCAGACATAGTCTTGTACGGTCTTCGATTCCTCCGGTGACCCTCCTGTCAAGAGGTCTACTGGTACTCGCAGTTCTCTACCGTAATTGACATACGCCGGGGTAGCTTTTATGCTCTCATGCTCGGCGGTACGGTACGACAGAAGGAAGAGCGGTATATACCTGTCCCAATCCTTTTGTTTGTCATCTACCAGTTTCGCCAAATGCCTCTCAAGGGTCTGGTTAAATCTCTCAACCATTCCATCAGACTGAGGATGGTACGCGGTGGTCCTCGTTTTATGCATTCCCAAAATTCTGCACACTTCCTGAAAGACCTGCGATTCGAAATTCCTGCCCTGATCGGAATGGATTTCTAGAGGCACACCAAAGCGTGATATCACTTCTTCGACTAGCTTAGACGCAACTGTTGTAGCTTCCTGGTTTGGTATGGCGAACACTTCGGGCCATTTGGTGAAGTAATCCATGACCACCATAAAATACTTGTTTCCCGATTCTGTTACAGGAAATGGCCCAGCTACGTCAACTGCAATTCGTTCCCAGGTTCCCACGGCTCCTTGTTTGTGGTCCCTTCACTGCAGCGCAAGTAGTACATTTGCGGCACCAATCCTGCACATCATCTCGACAATGCAACCAGTAGAATCGTTCTCGCACTTTTGTTAACGTCCTCTTGACACCTAGATGACCTCCTGATACGCCATCGTGTATTTCACGGAGAACATCTGGTACTCTCGTCCTTGGGACAACTATCTGAAGATGGAACTCTCTGCCGTTAGTCTTCTCCCATTTCCGGTAAAGTATTCCATTTTGAAGTATCAGACTGTCCCATTGCGCCCAGTACGCCTTAGTGACAGCGCCAGTGGGTGCAACCTCACTCCAGATTGGTTTTACGTCACCGCGTTTCTTCCATGTGATGATATGCCGAAGGTCGTCATCTCTTTCTTGAGCCTCTCTCATAGCATCATTCTCCCAGAGACCCAAGGGACTTGTTCTGGTTAACTTTAATGTTATTTCATTAGATTCCTGCTTAACACAGTGTTTGCAGTCCTCTGAACACGGCCTTTGTGAAAGTGCGTCGGCATTCCCATGCGCCTTTCCGCTGCGGTGTTCCGTCTTGAAGTCATACTCCTGTAGTTGTTCAATCCATCGAGCTACTTGGCCTTCTGGGTTCTTGAATTGCAGTAGCCACTTCAAGGCTGCGTGATCAGTTCGCAGTAAAAACTGTCTGCCGATGAGATATTTGCTGAAATGTTGTAGCGTCTTTACAACAGCCAAGAGTTCTCTTCTTGTCACACAGTAGTTTCTCTCTGGCTTAGATAAAGATTTGCTGAAATATGCAATTACAACTTCTCTTTCACCCTGTTTTTGAGATAACACCCCTCCAATGGCCGTGTTGCTTGCGTCCGTGTCGACTATAAACTGACTTGCAGGTTGTGGATACCCCAGGATTGGTGTTTCACACAGATGTTTCTTCAGTTTCTGAAAAGAATCTTCAGAAGTCTCGTCCCAAATAAACTGTCGTTTATCCTCTGTCAGCCGATGTAATGGCTTGGCTATCTCCGAGAATCCCTTAACAAAACGCTTGTAGTAGGAGCATAGGCCGAGAAATGCCCGCACTTCGGTTTTGTTCTTAGGGGTTGGCCAATTTTGAACTGCTTCCAGTTTCTCCGGGTCCGTCTGGATTCCATCACTGGAGATGACATGGCCGAGATAATTGACCTTACTCCTGAATAAACGACACTTTTTCGGATTCAACTTTAACTTGGCCCCCTCTATTTTGGCGAAAACTCGTTCTAAGTTTCGCAAATGGTCCTCGAAGTCGCGGCCAACAATGATGACGTCGTCCAAGTAGACTAAGCAAGCCTCTCCAACTAAGCCTGCCAGTACACACTCCATGAGTCGCTCAAATGTGGCAGGTGCGTTGCACAATCCAAAGGGCATGACGTTAAACTGCCATAAACCTTTACCGGTGGAGAAAGCTGTCTTCTCCTTGTCTTTTGGGTGAATTTCCACCTGCCAGTATCCAGATTTCAGGTCCAGGGTCGAGAACCAATTCATGCCACTCAAGGTATCCAGAGTGTCGTCAATTCGAGGTAATGGATAGCTGTCCTTCTTAGTGACATCATTGAGACGCCTGTAGTCCACACAAAATCTTGTGCTGCCATCTTTCTTCTTCACTAACACAACAGGTGAGCACCACGGACTTGCAGACGGTTCAATAATCTTATGCCTTCTCATGTCCTCCAAAAGGCTTTCAACTTCTTTTTCCTTTGCAATGGGTATCCGTCTTGCTCGTTGACGAATTGGGTTCTCGCTTTCGGTATCTATCCTGTGCTGAACCATCGACGTTCTTCCAAGGTCGCCTTCCTGACTGGAGAAGATATTCGCGTGGCGTTGTAAAAACTTCTTAGCTTTCATGCTCTGCGAATAAGTCAGATTACTCTTGCAGTCATCGAGTAGCTCAGTCACTATTCCATAGTTGCTGCTGTTGGCTGAGTCTGAGCCTGTGATCGAACTACACTTTCTCATCCAGACAACTTCCTCGCACTTTCCAATGACGTCACCTTTGTTCAAGCAGATCTCGCGATCACCAAGATTCAAAACCTTGACCACAGCGTTACTGCTTCCACTAACAAGGGTTCTCGCCGTCATCAGTTTTTGCGCTGATGTCTTGGTTTTTAGTCCTGGCTTTTATTCGTTTCCCTGCTCCCGGGCGGGGGGACGAAGCCCCTTGCTTCATCAGCTCCTCCATTTGTTCCTCGAGCCTTTTCATCCTTGCCATCTGGGTCTCCTTCTGCGGGCAGTTGAGCTGAAGATGGCCCCTCTCACCGCACTTGTAGCACATGGCTCCAAAACTTCTCTTCGTGGGAGCCTTGACCTCCTTAACATCCTCAGAGACCTCATGGATCTTATGGGTCTGTCGTATGTCACGGCGAACAGCCTCGACCTCCAAAGCATGCGCCAATGCTTCCTTTAGCGAGGTGTGGTGGCGTAGCCTCACTGCAGCTCTGACCTCGAGGTCCCTGATTCCGTCGACAAATGCTTGCACAATATTCGTGTCGATCATCTTGGAATCGGCTCCTGGGTGTGCCTTCTTGACAAGTTTTTCAATTTCCAACGCCCATTGCTGTAGTCCCTCTCCTGAGCGTTGGACTCTGTCACGAAGTTAAGCACGGAACACGTGCTCCAGGTGTCGCTCCCCGTATCTGGATTCAAGGGCCTCCATCAGGTCTTGGAACCCCTTCCCTGTATGTGCTTCTAGGACCGACAAAGCTTTCCCTCTGAGCGCAACAGTGAGAGCGGTCAGGCATTGTTCGTCAGTCCATCCGTTGGCAAAAGCAACCGTCTGGAATTGCTGACGATAAGCGTTCCAAGAAGTAGTACCGTCGTATGGTGGCACTTTAACTCTTGGTCCTTGTACCACTTGCACCACTCCGGTAGTTCCACTAGACACCGCCACTCCTGTGGTTTCCAGGCGCACTACTTTCTTCTGAAGTTCAGTAAGGCCGGTTTTCACATTTTCCACATCCAATCCTAACCCCGTAACTCGTTCGTCCATTATGTCGACATCTTTTCGGAGCTTAACCACCGTGTCACTTACATCCTTTATAGCTCCAAGTGCTTTTTCTTGGAGGACTTTTTGTTGCTCTTGTGACTCCTGCAAGGCGCAGAGCTTGCGTTCTTGCAACTCTTGCAAAGCGCCAAGCTTGCGATCATGTGACTCTTGCAACGCGCTGAGCTTGCGGTCTTGTGCCCTTTGAGAATCTTGCAACCCTCCGAGCTTGCGGTCTTGTGACTCCTGCAAAGCCTGTATTAATCCAATTATGCTTTCCAATTGAGGAGCCATTTGAGGGGCCGTAGAAACTACGGGCGTGGCAGGATGGATGGAGTTAGTTGACGGGGCCTGGGGAGGGGGGGGTCCAGAGTGGGTGGGGCCTGAGGGGCGTGGTCGGTGGGCGGATCCCGGTGGGCGGAGCCAGTGGGCGTGGTTTCACCCGAAGTGGGTGGAGCCTGGGGGGCGTGGTCAGTGGGCGGAGCCTGGTGGGCGGGGCCAGCGGGTGGGGCCTGCCCCGCAGTGGGCGGAGTTTGGTCCCCAGTGGGTGTGGCCTCCGCAGCTCCACCTCCAACTCCTCTCTCGGAGTCAATGGCAGCAGCTCGCTGCGCCCTTGTCCTGACACTCCCCTTGAAGTCCTCTCTCGGAGTCAATGGCATCTCCAAATCTCACTTCCGACACCAGTTGTTACGTGCTAGGGTTCGAGGATTCGGAGAGAAAGACCTGGTGACTCTCTGGAAGACTTTATTCACTGACACTAGCTCACACAAATCACTAAGTCCAAACACTAAGCACTAGCACTGTCCTAGGTCCTAGCCGAGTCGTAGGTTCACTATCACAATCACACACTATTGATCACTTGTTTAGTTAATGGAATCAGGCGTTACTTTGCGGAAATCCATAGCTTAAAATTTAGTTTGTTATTATTTTTAGCAATATTCCGCGAAATAAACTTCCACCTTTAAGTAAATGAGTGAGTGTACGCATAGGCTGTACGCATGCCTATGCGTACACTCACTCATTTACTTAAAGGTGGAAGTTTATTTCGCGGAATATTGCTAAAAATAATAACAAACTAAATTTTAAGATCACTTGTTTTCACTTCGAAGTCGCCTCGAAGATTGCTCAGATAAAACTGAATACCGGGCCGTCCACCTGCGCCTATTTATATGGGCGACTCGAATTCTAGAAAGTTCCTTACTCGATTCACGTAA
Source organism: Polyommatus iphigenia (assembly GCA_963422495.1). NCBI lineage: Eukaryota > Metazoa > Arthropoda > Insecta > Lepidoptera > Lycaenidae > Polyommatus > Polyommatus iphigenia. The sequence goes on from OY730189.1 coordinate 15,843,531, forward strand.
ACAAGTAAACACGTAAACAAGTAAACAACGGTCGGAACTTTCTAGGAGATTCGAGCATGTACCAACTAGCGCCATCTAGTTTCGAGTAGGGGATTTGTGTAGTGTGTCCCCTAGTTTTGCCGGTTCGACGCTAGATGGCTCTGTGTGTCCGTATCCGTAACAATATATTAATACGCGAGAGAAAAACTTTGTATCCCTTTTGACGAAAAATGGGAAAACGTAACTTAGATGGATGAAATTTTGCACATTTATACCTAGTTTATATGGTGAAGGAGTGCATCGAGCTAATATTATTTTGAAATTATGCTTTTATCATACATTTTTTAACAAATAAAACATCACACACACTACAACATACCTACACAGAAAGAAAGATGACAGATTTTTGAGTGCCAAACCTATACATACGAATTACACTTTTTTATTTATGGTTGTTAAAAAATAAGTGTTCCCAAACATTCACTTGATAGCATTTATATTTTTTTTTGTTATGCGCCTTCAAAATTGGATATTCAAGTCGATTTTTTTTTCAATTAAATTTCTTAATATTTGTATGCCGTTAGAAGCAATTAAAAGCAACTTTTGTTATGAAACCACTTTCATAAACGCAATATTTAATATACCTATCGAACAAAGTTCTCTTCCAATGCGTACAAACTACGAAAGAGTGACGTCATAATTTCGTTGCACGTTGTATGGAGCGTTTCGGGCAGGTCTATTTTATGAGATGTTTGAATTGTATATGTATATAATATACAATGTAATGTATGTATATGTATCTTATCTATATCTCGGTGAATTTTTAAGCTATCAGAGTCATTCTTTCAGCGATGTTTATATTTTTCAAAGACCTTTCAATTCCCAATAAGAAAGAAAAGTCATCATGCCTATTCTTATAATAATAATAAACATTTATTCAACAAATATTCATACCACACTACACTTAAATACACATATTACACAGACAGATACAAGGTACAAAAAAAATACAAGGAGTAAAAAAATGACATTAGTAAAAAATAAGAAGAACGAGACTTTTTGAAATTGATGGACTATGTGCTACATTTGACTTTCGAAAATTTTTTAACTGTCAACATGGAGACGTAGGTTTATTTTATTATAAACGAAAACCATCTGTGTATAATTTTACTGTTTTCGATTTAGAATGTCATTAAAAATTAAACATAGATTCAGTATATCGCGCTTCCCTTGGGAAAATGATGTTTTTCTAGACCAAAAGAAGCCTATTTTATTCTCTGCCCTTTTAAATAAGTCTATGACAAAAATCAAGTCGATTGGTTACTTTGTTAGGGTGTGAGAGAATGACAAATACAATATATTAATATCGTTAAAAATAGATGAAATTTCATACAAAAAATATTATTTCATTAAAAATCCAGGTTTATTAATCACTAGATGACGTCCGTAACTTCTTTTCTTAAAAATTTATTTATTGCATAGAAACCGTACATTTTTACGTGAAAAAAGTATCCTATATCCTTTCCCGGCACTAAAAGTATCTCCATAACAAATTTCAGCAAAATAGGTTCAGTGGTTTGGGCGTGAAGAGGAAACAGACAGACAGATATAATATATACTTTTGCATATTATATAATCTTTTTAATATTATAATTCTACAGTTTGTTTGTTTGTTTGATCGCGCCAATCTCAGGAACTACTGGTCCGATTTGAAAAATTATTTTACTGTTGGATAGCCCAATTATCGAGGAAGGTTATCTAATATATAAAAATAAGTCGGGTTTTCCTTCCTGACGCTATAACTCCAGAACACACGAACCGATTTCCACGGTTTTGTATTCGTTAGAAAGGTTTCGTGAGGTTTATAGAAAAAAAAAACTTCAAGAGAAAAGCAGGAAAACAGGGAAAACAGAAAAAACAACGTTTGCCGGGACAGCTAGTAGGCTATATTTATTCACGCTTAGACTAATAGGAGCGAAGAAATAGAGGAAAATGTGGAAAAAACGAGGGGAAATTATTTGAAAGGGCTTATTTGAACACGCTAATCTCAGGAACTACTGGTCCGATTTGAAAAATTATTTCAATGTTAGATAGCCCATTGATTGCGGAAGGCGATAAGCTATATTTTATTACGCTAAGATTAATAAGAGCGAAGAAATAGAGGAAAATGTGGAAAAAACGGGGGAAATTATATGAAAGGGCTTATTTGAACGCGCTAATCTCAGGAACTGGTTTGATTTGAAAAATTCTTACAGTGTTAGATAGCCTATTTATCGAGGAAGGGTATAGGTTATATTTTATCACGCCAAGACTAGTAGGAGCAAATAAATAGAGGAAAATGTGGAAAAAACTGCGGAAATTATTAGAAAAGGGCTTATCTCACGAACTACTAAAGCATTTTTTTCTGTTATTTGGATCAGATAAGAAGTAGACCATGTGAAAGGTCATAGGCTTTTTTGTGAACTAATTTTTCTGTGAAATATCTAATTCACGCGGGCGAAGTCGCGCGGAACGTCTAGTTATTTATAATACCACGTATAGAATCGAAACGGTCATTTTCGACAGAAATTATATACTTATGAAAAAACAGCGTACATAATCGAAACTGGTACGTTCGATACTATTGAGAAACGAAAACACGCCCTAAACAATCAAATCTGCCCGTTTTGATAATTTACACGGTAAACATTTTTATTGAGTCCTACCGCACAAAGATAAAGTAAAATCAAATTGGTGTCATTTGTTAATGACAAAATGTACAGTCGCGATAGTGCTAGTTTCGTCCTATTTTTACGCTCACCGATACAGCGTAATCTCACGTACTTTGACTTTCTTTATTATACGACGCATAGACTATTACGTTTAAATAATATTATACATCTCTAAATATAGGAAATTTTCCAAAATTTTTGAAGCTGTATTAAAAAGTATCCTTTAAAAAAAGCTCAAAACAGAGGCGCGCACGAAGGATTCCGTACCGTAGCAAAAATAAGCCAAAAAATGAGTTTTTTGTATGGGAGCCCCCCTTAAATTTGAATTTTATTGAAATATCATTATTTATTATTAAAGTACACGTAAGTATATCTCAGGATTTTGTAAAAATTTCAAGTGCCTACCTGTTGCCATTATTGATATATCGAGCAAAAAATACCAAAAAAATCACATTTGTTGTAAGTATGGGTTATTTTGTTTTTAGTATTTGTTATTATAGCTAATAGCGGCAACAGATATACACAATCTGTAAAAAATTCAGAAGTCTACAGAATACAGACCGACATACAGACAGACAGACGAAGTCTTTGTAATAGGTTTCCGTTTTTAACCTTTAGGTACGGGACCATAACAAGTATCTAGCCGATTTCAATTTGTACGTAATAATAATTGAGATCCCCACAGAATCTATCCCCTATCTCATAATGAACCGACTTTGAGGAAACTTGACGTATTTAAATACCTAAGTTGAACAATATCTTGAACAAAATAGGAATTACAGTTCCGTAGGTATGCGAACACAAACATAAAAAAATGTACATACATACATACACCAACCCACACGTTGAAAAACACTGCCCTAAATTGACCTAGTGCACTTACTTACAAGTCTAAGTAAGAGTGAGTAATTCAGGAGATAAAACATAAAAATTAAAAACATACATACATGCACTTACCGATACGGCACATTTGTTCAGACCCTGATATTACATGGAAATATTACATTGATACGGGTCGAATAACCACCTTTTTTTAAAGTTGGTTAAAAATAACCATGTCATTATAAAAGTAATTAGACACTCAAAGATGCAAAGAAAATGTTGCAGGTGGGCATTGGGCATGCCTCCGCATGTGTACGTACTGCGAGTCTTTAATATTAGTGGAGTTCCCAGAGCGTAAAAATCGTGCAAACCTCCGATTTTTGCAATAGTGGATGAAAATTGAAAAGAAAAAAAGGAATGTGTAGCTGATAACATAAATAATAAAGTTTACCTATTGAAAAGTTGTGTTTTTGATTTTTAAATTATTCTCTTCCACTTCAAGTAAACTCATAAACTGTAAAATTTTGAAGAAAATTTGCATATTTCTTTCTTTTAAATATATAGCAAAATAATAATATATATTATTATTTTTTTGATTTGTATCGTTGCTTATATTCCAAAGAAAGAAAATAAGTTGAAAAAATATATAATTTAGATTTAAAATTAATATTTTTGTATGTAGATGAGCATACCTCCAAATGTGCTTGTTGTGTGCCTTACCAGGTAAATGGCGTTCCTATTTTTCTTTGGTTATAAATAGGAAGTTTAAAATTATTTCTTAGGCTTCACAAAGCCTTCTATTTCTTAATGTGTATAACTTTTTAGCTCTTACTTTATTAAATTTTCTGAAAATGTAGCACAAACTTTGCACGGATATTTCGAAGAAAATCTGTGTTTTATTTCTTTTGGTTAGGATTTTACAGAATAAAATTGATTTTTTTTTCATTAATTATATTTGCTAAAACATACATAAAGGAAAAAAATACAAATTAAGTTAAGAACTGATATTTTTTGTATTCAGGTAAGCATTTTCCAAACATAGGTCGCAGCATGCGTCTTTAGTGTGTACGTGAGATTTGTAGCACCTAATTTTTTTCAGGCTTCAAGTAGGAAGTTTAAATATATTTCAAAGACTAGAAAAAGTCTTTCATTTGTCGATGCATTTAATGGTTTAGCTCTCACTTAAATGAATTCTCAACAAATATAGAAAAATATTTTCGGTCTATTTTACACATTTTTGGAGATATTTAAACGTTTTTAAGTACTTAAAAGTTATAATTTCTCTAAAAATTAAATATGTACGCACAACAAGTAAGCTTAACACACTTTTCGTTACAACCCTTAAATCCACCCAAACCCTTTTATCTTGGTTACGACGAGCGTTAATCACTAAAAACTTTGCAAAAACCTTATAGTTGTATTTAGCTTAGCAAAGCAAACTTTCTTTCTTAAAAATTGTGTATTTGGTTAATTTTTAACGTAAACAATCGGATAAGAGTCATAAAATAACAGGAACAAGAAAAAAAATGTTTTTCTAGACCGGTTTTATATGGTGAAATATTAATTTTTAATTAAGTAACTAAAAAATTAAAAGCACAAAAAAATTTTTGGTAAACTTATAATAGTTAGTTATAATGTAAAAAAGAAAATGACACCTCAAAAACAAAAATCCATTCACTATTACAATTTTCGGAGGTTAAAACCTCTGGCGACTGCACTATATATAAAATATACTTACATAATATGTTAAAATTATTTCTCAAATTGTAAAAATATGTACCTATTCAAAATGTTGCGAGAAAAAGTTGTACGGTCCGTCGTCAAAGAGCGCCAGAGTGCGACTGAGCCAGTGTTGCCAGACCTGATCAAGACATTTGCCCACGCAGATTGTTAAAATTGCCCTTTCCGACAGAAAATCGACCATAACCAGTAAAAGAAATCCCTGTAGGGGAATCTAAATAAAGCTTGACACCCTCACCTGCGCGACGGTAGCGAAACGGCGAAGCCATACTTACATAGTATTTACTGGTATGTAGAATTTCACAAGAAATTGGTACTTTTTAACCGACTTCCAAAAAGGAGGAGGTTATAATATTATTATGTTCGTCTGTTTATATTTTTTCATAGTCTATATTTCACTTAAAAATCGCGGGTAACACAGCGGGGAACAGTTAGTATTGATATAATTTTATATCGAGTTTATTAGATACTTCTCTCTTTAATGTTAAGTTACGTAAATATTTCATTCAGAGTGCCATATTATGATATAGTATCATAGTATTGTTACTATATTACATAATATTTTTATTACTGTAATTTTGTTTCAGTAAAGAAAGACTATTAGTATTTGTTTTCAATATTGCCCATATTTTACCGGTTCCAAGACCCTTCCGCCCTTTTTGCCCTTTTTCCAAAATAATCCCAAAATTGCCCATGGCGTGGGCAATTGCCCACGGTCTGGCAACACTGGACTGAGTGCACGAGTATAGTTGCAAAACTTCTGAAAAATTCGGAATAATTCCGGAATACTTCTGGGAAAGTTTCTTTAAATTTGAATTATTCAAAATGAATTTAATATAAAACTTCATATGAATTTTTATTTTTGCTCAATCGCTTATCGTATTTTGCATCAATCGTCGATCGCCGCCGCGCATAGAGCGTCGCCCGCCGCGCCGGCCGCTGCCACTGCGTCGTGCGCGCCGACTGCCACGGCGAAATATTCAAAGGAAACATTCGATTGCGGGGTTACGAATCTTTCCGCGGGGTGAGGGAAAACTTCTCCGGGGAGCATCTCCCTTCCGCGCCGCCGTCGCCCGGTCGCACGGGCGAGCGAGTCGTGCGAGCGGGCGACGGCGGCGTGGAAGGGAGATGCTCCCCGGAGAAGTTTTCCCTCACCCCACGGAAAGATTCGTACCCCGCAATCGAATGTTTCCGTCGAATATTTCGCCGGAATAATTGAATAGAAATATATACGTGTTTGTTTGTGGTTTGTGGTGGATGATTGAATTAATTGTTCAGTGGCACATACGTAAGTTAAATATAAATGTTTATCTATACTTCTATACTATACTAATATTATAAATGCGAAAGTGTGTCTATCTGTCTGTCTGTTACATCTTCATGCTCGAACCGCTTAACCGATTTTGCTGAAATTTTACATGGAGATATTTTTAGTCCCGAGAAAGGACATACAGGGTGTCAAAAGACCGCTTCCGATAACTTCGTGGGGTTATTATAGGGCATGAGATATATCCACTGGTGCAAGTAATTTTCTTTAAATCGCCAGTTTTTAAAATAGTCAAAATTTTCAACACGCAATGTATAACGCTGATGTAAATGCGCGATAGTATCGCGCGCCAGTGGAGCCCCGCCGGCCCCAGGCTACGCCAGCCCCCCCGCGCTGCCCGCGCCGAGCCCCGTGCGCGCAGCCCTGCGCTATTCATGAGTTAAGACAAAACATGATCGTGGTGTGCCCTAGCCCGTAGGTAGTGAATAAACCACCAATATTGTAATGAATATTAAATTACAATTATTTTCACGATTTAATAAAATGTTAGAATTTATTAATTACCGTTTCTCAGGTTTATTACTCAAAAATACTCAGTTTTTACTTCCGGCCAAAAAGGAAAAGTAATCATAATTCACATCCTAATCAGGTTGTAAAAATACAATACACAGTTACTTACACCTATCTATGGAAAAAATACTTGATAACATGTTCACTGACCTGTGATCAGCTGTCTGCTTTTATGAAATGCAGTTCGAGCTGTGCTCCATCTAACTCAATGTAGATTGCAGAGTTTTTTAACACGAAACAGAAGTAAACAGGAGACATTCCAATTCTTTAAACACTTTTTACTGCACTGTTTAAACCACACTATCGTCTATCGACGACGATGTTCACCCTCGTTCCATAAAGGTTTACGAGTATTAAAAGTTCATTCACATTTCGTCGCACATTCATCGGACGTATCACGTGAAAAAATAGTTAACAATACACAAAATAAGCAATAAGACCAGAACATCCGTAAAATTACAAAACTTAAACAAAAACTTCACAGTACACCAGCGCGGCGCGTGTTTACAGCAGACTACAGCAGACTAAACAAAATTTAAGAAAAAAATTTGTGAAATAATAGGGATGTATCCCTGTGCATATTTTGAGTTATCGATTATTTTTTATCGATAAATCGTTATTAATTGTTTTACATACGAGTAAGTATTGATTACAGTCAAACTAAAAAAAACAAATACCTACTCAATGTTAAGAATAGCGACAATAATAATTAAAAGTTATTTAATTAATTAGGTATTATTAAAGTATTTTCATTGCATGCGTAAACGCGTATACGCACATACGTATAACGCATAACGCGTACCATAGTATAACAATCACTTTATCACGGTAATGTAGGTATCGAAATTATCGAATGCAACTTGACTATGTATCCCGATAAAATTTTCTGAATTTATAACCTCTTAATAGAGTTCATTTTAAAAATGAGATTACATCTACTAAATAATAGTTATAATTTTTATTATTTAATGGTAATTTAAATATCGACTGAAATAAATAGTTTTGAATTTTAAATAGGGTACAACACTTAGATTGTCCTTGAAATGGATTAGCGACACGTGCGTTGTGCAAGGCAGAGCGGCGGCGCTTTGTCGGGTCCGCATAAAGGGCAAAGCAAGCCGCCGCCCGTGTCGGCAGGTGTCGGTGTCCTTTGACGTCTTCAAAAACATTATCTTAAAAATTAAAATAGATTTTCTAATTTAGTAGCCATTTGGGCATTGAGGTAATAGGTTGTTGTTGGAGATAAGTTTGATTATTTAACAATTACTTCAAGTATCAAAACGTGGTAGTAGTTATTGTGTTAAGTGTTAATTGATTATTATTTCAGTTGTGTTAAAATACTTTGTGGCGTGATAGATTTCGTTTAAAACGAGAAGTGTTTTTGACGTTGTTGGTGGTCACTGGTCTTATTGCTTGGTATTAAGGACTATTTTCAAAATGCATAAAGAAGTAAGAACACTTGAACTCAACATTTTTGACGTAAGTTAATTGCCAGTTTTATGTATGAGGTTTTTTCGTGTATCATCTGTAATTTCGATTGATAAGTGACGATTGCGGATAGACAGTTCATCCGCATTGGTTTCGTTATTTACGATGAAATTTTTGTAAGTATGTAGTCTAATAATCTTAGACTAGTTACAAGTACAACAGTATGGCAAACTTCTAAGTTTGCCATACTGTAGTAAGTTGTGCACAGACAGTTGCTTACAGTTTTCTACATGAGTTACCATTAAAATTTTAACACTGCAAGTAACTTAGATAAGAGGTCAGAGGTCAGAGTTCTAAGTTCCACGTCATGGCGACCTTCATGGGTTTAAAATTGAAAAGACACCACATACATTAGGGTTTCTGTGTGTTCTGTCGTAGTGTATCGTCATTCGTCGCATACGACCTTTCGACGCGTGCGTAGGCCGGAGCTAAGTGCTAACAGCTGATTGCGCGGTCAACGTTCTTGTGTTCGTAGGTACTTCGTACACACGAGAACGTTGACCGCGCGCTGCCTATTGCATAATGGAGTAAAAATAAAAAAATTTAAAAAATAAAAAAAATAAAATAAAAAAAATACATTTTCGTAATCAGAAAATGTAGTATAATAATACCCCAAAGTTATCGGAAGTGGTCTTATTACACCCTGTAGGATAGTTTTTACCGTGAAAAAATGTACGGTTCCCGCGTGATAAAAGTCAAATTTCAGCAAAATCGGTTCAGCGGTTCGAGCGTGAAGAGGTATCAGACAGACAGACAGACAGACAGACGGACGGACGGGCAGACAGACAGATAGACAGACACACTTTCCTATATTTTATAATATAAGTATGGATGGGATTGATTGAATTAAACAGCAGTTACTATTTCTTTATTGTGTTGTGTCACATTTTGTATGAGAACCACTATAACACAGATTCAAATGTCATCGTTTATGTCTATTAAGTTAAAGATAAAAAGTTTACAACTTCCAAGCGCAATTTTCCTCGTTTTTTTTGACAGTTGAAATATTCCCAAAGTTTCGGAATATTTCGGAATACTTCCGAAGTATTCGACGGGAATGATTCGGAATTTTTCCCGCCAGCATCTATACGCACGAGCCAAGCCTTTGCGCCTGCAATTTTATAGTTTTTTGATCGCCGTTATTTTATACATAATTCAATCGAGTCAAAAAATCGAGAGTCCCTAGATAGTAACCAAACTTCTTCATACAAAAGTATTCTCTAAGTCATCGAAATACGTAATATAATCGAAACAAAGAGCGCGGCCCAGGCCCGGTTGTTGAGAGACATGAGAGTGTAAATGGAACGCCTCAGAGCTGTCAGCGAGGTAACGCCGCATGAACTGTCATGTTTTTCGGGCGCGCACCCCATATCGAATTATAAGACGTTATCACGTCAAAACGATTTGAGTTCGTGGCATAATTTTCATTAATAATAATAGCTGGATATAAGCAGGTTACTTAATGCACGTCCAGTGCAATCAGTCAAAACTAAATAACTTCCAGGCCACCGGCTTGCTGTATGCTCTGTCGAGTGACGTCAACAGCTGTCAACAAGTCGCAACAGCGAAAAATATTATGGCAAACAGCACTTATCGGCAACGTCGCATCGTGCGACGTGCACGCAGTACGCAAGATGCAACTTGCCCCGCCCGCCGTCATATTATCATTCACCATACATACGTAGCCCGTAATTTTACCGTAATTTATAATAATTACCGTAAAATACGCGTATTTTACCAGCGTTTTCGGTAAAATTACGTAATTTTGCAACCCTACCGGCGACCGCGACCCACTGCTTTATAGGAAGTGCTGACGGATGCAAGCGACCGAGTCGCACGATGTGTGGGCGTGCCGCGTAGCCTGCTGGCGACTTGCGTCGCGCGACCCAGTCGCTCACAAGGCAGTGCCGTGGCGCGACAGATACAAAATGGTCGCGTTTTCTTCGCACGAAGACGAGAGTTTCGTATGGGTCGCACGACTCGGTCGCGTAGATTCGTAGGTAGCTATCGCCCCGCGACCTGCGACCGGTTGCCGGTCGCGGTCTCGGGTCGTGGTCTCTCGTCGCGGTCATCTTGATTCGAATGGTATCTTTAGTGTTGAGACATAGGTTGACCTCTAGTTTTAATAGGCCCGACATTGCTGCAACCCTTATTTAACGAAGGGAACATTTCTTAGTTGTAAATGTTTACTGCTAGTGTAAATGTGAACACATAAAAATAATAATGTTATATTTTTTCTCTCGAACAATATCAACATTGTTTCTGTATTATTAGCACAGACATAACCGCGAACAAAAACATAAGCTCCATTGTAAGGTAAATTATAACAAATTAATAATAATTATAAGACGACCTCTGTGGCTCAATGGTGAAGAGTGTGTGGCTGGTGGCAACTGGCAGCTCAAGCCGGGGGTCGCGGGTTCGAATCCCGCCGACGGAACAAAAAGTTTTTCAATGTTCCTGGGTCATGACATGGATGTGTATTAAATATGTGTATGATTTATTAAAAAGAACATATTTATTGGAGAATAACATAATAATAAAAGTTATGAATAATAGGATAAAAATCTAAGCACTAAAATACTATCTAAAATATACATATATATATACAAATTTTAAATATGAAACCATGAACGCAGAAAAAAAGGCGGACGGAGTCTTGTTATATATACAAAACTGTGTCTTCACTTTTCTTCAGAGTCGGCCACGCACACATTCTGACGCCTGTCAAATGGTATGGACTAGCGCAAGAATGTGTGCGTGCGGACCTTGTACATACAGCCAGCTGGCCGACTCTGAACGACACAGTTTTGTGTAGGGTGGGACTCCGCCCGCCTTTTTTTATAGGTCCATGTATAAAACTATAAAAAGAAAAACTTGCCCAAGTCGTCCCCATCTGGCAGAGTGCCCAGCAAGCTGACAGCATTGCCACGTTGGATGGCAATTGCTATCCGCTGTGCCAGGTAAAAAAAAAAATATGTGGACTATGAAAATATTTTCAAGTAATTAAAGATATAGAAACATGGACGTATAAAAAAAGGCGGACGGAGTCCCACCATACACAAAACTGTGTCGTTCAGAGTCGGCCAGCTGGCTGTATGTACACGGTCTACACGCACACATTCTTGCGCTAGTCCATACCATTTGACAGGCGTCAGAATGTGTGTGTGGCCGACTCTGAAGAAAAGTGAAGACACAGTTTTGTATATAACAAGGCTCCGTCCGCCTTTTTTTCTACGTTCATGTATAGAAACATATTTTTTAAGGGCCTGAGGCCAATGTTAGGATTTTGGTTTCAGGATGTGGAATATAGTGTACTGTTGTGGTCTTTTAACTAAATATTAGTGTTTAAATACGTAATATTATCTCAGAAATATAAAGATTTAGAGAGATGATATAAAATTAACCTAGGTTCAATTTTACCTGGCATTTGCGAAAGTGGAAATTTTTTGAAGAGTATAATAAATTATTAAGTAGGTATCTACCTGTATTTTTTTGCGTATATTCTGTGGACCTTAGTAGAAATCTCGCTTACAGCAATAAATCTAACCCCGTTACAGTGTCGCCACTTTATTGAATTGCAAATCGGAAATGGTTACATTTTAATTGAAAATTATTGTGTTTCCACCCTCGACTAACCGACACCCCGCGCCTGGTCCAAATTAGTAGGTAAGTCAATAGTAAATAAATTTAGTATATCCAACGGTTATATGTCATTGTAGCTGGTCATTATAATGTAAGTTCAATAAAAAAAATACATACTTTTTTTGATACATCTTTAAGTATGTATTAAAAAGTATGTAAAGTTTCGACCCTAGGATCCCACGCGCCTAGAGTTTCCACCCCAAACGGTACAAATATGAGATCTCCGCTGAGGTTCTCATACTTGCGCCGCTTGAGGTTCTCTGCTTGATTTGCGGCTGCGCCCGCACAACTCGAGGTGCCCTGAATATGGGACGAGGCGAGTGTGTCGACACAAGTAGCGTCCCACACAAGGGCTCGTCCCACATTCCAGGGGACCAGGGTCATTCCATCGGGTCTCTTGCCATCGTCACGCGCCAAACCGGAGGGCTCTAGTATCGCTGGCACGCCGGCAGTGACAAGAGCCCGGCGAATGAGGTCATTCAGGCTGTGATGCCGCGAAAAGCGTCCAGCACTTCGCGAGCAGCACAGCCCGTGGTGACCGTAGCTGTCTACGTGCGCACCACAAACACAATGATGGGGGACGACATGGGGGCACCAAGACGCAAGGCAGTGGCAAGACGGAATGTATTACGGTCCAGCAATGTTTCTCTTATAAAAATCTTAATAGTATAAAAGTATATTATATTTCCGTTGTCTGGTACCTGTAACACAATTGTCCTTCAGGTACTTAGCACGGGGCCAGACTGACGTGGTGTGAAGCATCCATAGATATTATTATTATTATTATACTAATTTTGTAAGCAATGTTTTGTTGAGAATCAATTTTTCTTTAGAAGGTAGTATATTACTAAAACTAGGTAATGACTTCCGAACTTTGACTTTGTTAAGCGAAACTTGATCAAACAATGCCTGAGTTTTCACGTTGTTTGTTGCCCATCAAATTCTTTGTTGCGGTCAGGTTTTGTAAGCTTCGAAGTTGGCAAATTGTCTACGAGTCATTACCCACAGTAATTTCATACTCATTTGTATGACATTTTAGGGTATTTTGAGAATTGGCCCTGTAACCTTGCCTCAATTACAGGTACCAGTGACTTCTTATTTTATTTCGTGCAACTGTCATGTCCAAGATGTAACGTTATTCTAAGCAGACTATAAAAATATAGTAATGTAAGAATTATTATTTTCTTTACTTTCGGTTACAAATTAAGATAATTATATTCGTTATAATTTTCAAGTCTATAGTAAAATGTACACTTTTAACCTTCTAAAGGCTCGAGGTCGAGTGTCAACGTGTCGGTATGATAATTAATTATACTTTTCATTAAAATTCACCACTCGATCCTTTTACTTCTCTGGGGGTCACGTACAGGGGCGTGAAATTCATTTTTGACCAAAAGTTTTCCTGTGACTCAATAAAAGGTATAATTTAATATTGCTAGATGACGCCTACAACTCCGTTTCGCCAAAATTTGTGTGTCGCTCGGGAACTGTACATTTTCCAGGATAAAAAAGTATCCAAGGCCTGTCAGTTGTTTTTGTCGTGAAAAGGTAACAGACAGAGAGATTGACTTATAATTCATACTATTAAGGCCGTCCCCCGAGCAAACGACCTTGACCATACATTTGCCGCGTTGCCGAGATCGCACCAAAACCCTATTTTTTTAATTATCTTAGTTCAAAATTGTCCTAAAAAATTTCAAACGGGGAATATGTAGTTTATGATATTGTCGATCAATTGACGTGTGTTTCAAATAAAAGTAATTTGTAAATTATACTAAGGAGACGCTGAATGTATGCTTGAATTTTAATAAATTGGTTTTACTTTGGAAGCTGATATCATGAGTATAATAAACAAAAATAGAAAATTTAAAACGCGAAAAAGAATGTTGATATACTTACTGAAGATTATTGCTGTATTTTTATTATAACTTTGTAGCTTACAAATTATGAGTTTATAAGGCTTTAAATACGGTAAATTACGGAATCTCCGTAGGGAAAGCCCCTAATATGGATGGTCGTTTTTGGGGTTCCATGAAACCATATTTTAGTTAGTTCATACTAAATGTGAAAATAGATCCTAGTCCGTCACTTCTTTACGTTCAAATCCCTGAACCGATTTTGATTGGTTTGGAGAAGAGAGATAATAATATTATATTGAGTTTGATCGACATGATTTTCGCGGAATTTTCGATCAGCAATATATTATATAACGCAAAGGTCAGAACAGAGGGCGCTACTAGCACACACAGTAAATTACACGTTATATCAAAATATTATATAATTTTATAGCCATGAGAGCCAGAGCGGAGAGCCATGCTTCGGCACGAATGGGCCGGCTCGACCGGAGAAATACCACGTTCTCACAGAAAACCGGCGTGAAACAGCGCTTGCGCTGTGTTTCGCCGAGTGAGTGAGTTTACCGGAGGCCCAATCCCCTACCCTATTCCCTTCCCTACCCTCCCCTATTACCTTCCCTAACCTCCCCTATTACCCTATTCCCTCTTAAAAGGCCGGCAACGCACCTGTAGCTCTTCTGATGCTGCGAGTGTCCATGGGCGACGGTGACGGTGATGGGGACGGCGACGGAGTTGCTTTCTATCAGGTGACCCGTTTGCTCGTTTGCCCCCTTGTTTCATAAAAAAAATATATTGGCAGAAACTTTGTAAAACGTCGAATTTTTCTTTACTGCGTCTATGCTGGTGCTGCATTCTAGCGTGAAAACATTGCAGTAATATAATATCCTATTGTTTTGCTTGTCTCTAGTGACGATGAATTGAGGTGGATAACATTTTAGGGCATATGATAAAGGGAACCGATTGGCCCTGTAACCTCCCGTCAACGGGATTGATTGAATAAGGCTGGATATAATAAAAGTTGATGTCTACCTTTTTGTGACTCGAAAAATATGAAAAAGAAGTTTTTCCGCTCTACTCAATATTAAATTTACTTCAATTTTGTTTAAAGGGTTTCGTGAGACTATACTCTTAAATGTTGTAATGATTTTTTAATAAACAATAGCTCAGAGGAAAGCAAAAAAGTAAAAATCCGTCATCTTTGCATATTTTTCAAATTGATAACTAAAAAAAATGACGTTCAGATATAGTTTATAATAATTAAGATTTACAATTTTATAGTGCCTTAAACAATTATTTTATGCAAGTAAACAGGCCATACACAACATATTTTTTCACTTTGATACTATTTTAATTCTCACCTCACGAATAAATTTAGGGTAGTGTCACGGTATTTTGATATTAGGATACTTAAATTATTGTGCGTGTTTTCGCAGCCTTAATGGTATTCGCTGTATAAATATAATATATATTTAAACTAGGAGTGTCTCACTAATGTGCTACTTAGCCGCTATTTATTATGGGCTTAACAATATTATGTAGCGTTACTTTTTTTTTTATTTTTTATTTAACTAACTAATTATTTTTAACATGAACATTTAAATCTGATGTGTACAGTGTACCTATCAATCTTCCTATGTGTAACCTGTGTGTTTATGTGTTAGTTCTATTTTCTAAAGACGTGTTAAGTATCAGAGTGGCCAATTATTTGCGATCGATCGTTTCAATCCATAGCCAAAGACGGGTTTGTCATAAGTTCCTTATAAAGAAAATACAAGAAAGTATCGATCCCAAACGACTTTGAAATTGCGTCATCATAATTTTGTTTAAATGTTATATTATATAATTATTATATTTATTATATCCCCTTTTCTTTATTTTATAACTTCTGTGCAGATTCTTACACAATAATTAGGTATATAACATTCTTTATCCTTCTCTGTTTTATTACAAAACAGGCATTTAAATTCTATTTTCGTCCGTGGAATTCGACGCTTTGACTCCGATATATTTTATTAGATTTCGTGAATGTAACACTCTTTCATTGCACGCGGAAAAACCTGTTTTATTTGCAACGAAATAACCAATAAAAAAATCCGTACGAAACTAAATAGGTTTATGTGCATGCGTTTCATGTGATGGATTTTTAACGTGTGAAAGCTTTTTGTTTACTAATGAAATGATGGGATGTTTTGAATGCTACCAGCTTTGCACACATCGTGACGGGGCGCAGCGGGTCGGGCCGCATTTTCATACAACTTTTATGCCCGAGTGCTCGATGGCCGATGGGTCATAAAACTTGTATGAAAAATTTGGCCCGCCCTGCTGCGCCCCGTTACAATGTGAGCGAAGCTACTAACTACAAAGGGGCGACTTAAGCAAAATAGATGATCGTACTCGTATTTAATTCATTTTATATGTTTTATTAATAATAATGGGTACAAATTGTTTAATATTAATTAAACTAGTGGAGTGCCTAGAGCGTAAAAATCGTGCAAACCTCCGATTTCCGTAATAGTGGATGAAAATTGAAAAGAAAAAAAGGAATGTGTAGCTGATAACATAAATAAAAAAGTTTACCTATTGAAAAGTTGTGCTTTTAATTTTTAAATTATTCTAGATACCACTTCAGTACCACTCATAAATTTTAAAATTTTGAAGAAAACGTGCATTTCTTTCAGTTCAGTTATGTAGCAAAATAATAAAATATATTAACATTTTTTTTTTGTTAAAATAGTTGCTAATATTCTGAAAAAAGAAAATAAGTGGAAAAAATTAACAATTTAGATTTAAATATTAATATTTTTGTATCTAGATGAGCATGCCTCCGAATATGTTTGTTGTGGGCTTCGGCATTAAGTACCTGATAAATGGCATTCCTATTTTTTTTTGGTTTTAAATAGGAAGCTTAAAACTATTTCTTAGGCTTTACAAAGGCTTCTGTTTGTTAATGCGTAAATTTTTTTAGCTCTTACTTTATTAAATTTTCCGAAAATGTAGCACAAACTTTTCGTATATGTTTCGAAGAAAATCTGTATTTTATTTCTTTTGGTTAGGTTTTAACCCAATAATTTTTTTTAAATTTTTTTTTCATTGATTACATTCGCTAAAACATACTTAAAGGAAAAAAATACAAATTAGGTTAAGAACTGATATTTTGTGTATTCAGGTAAGCATTTTCCAAACATAGGTCGTAGCATGCGTCTTTAGTATGTACGTGAGATATGTAGCACCCAATTTCTTTTCTGTCTTTAATTAGGAAGTTTAAATATTTTTCCAAGGCTAGAAAAAGCCTTTCGTTTGTCGATGCATAGCTTTTACTTAAATAAATTCTCAACAAATGTAGAAAAACAATTTTGGTCTATTTTACACGTTTTTGGAGATATTAAAACGTTTTAAAGTACTTAAAACGTTTTAAAGTACTTAAAACTCATAATTTCTCTAAAAATTAAATACGCAGAAAAAGTACGTGTAACAGACTTTTCGTAACGACCCTTAAATCCTCCCAAACCCTTTTACCCTGGTTACGACGAGCGTTAATCTCTAAAACCTTTGCAAAAACCTTATAGTTTCATTTCGATTAGCAAAGCAAACTTTCTTTTTAAAAAATTGTGTTTTTTGTAAATTTTCAATGTAAATAATCGGATAAGAGTCATTAAATAACAGGATCAAGAAAAAAATGTTTTTTCTGGACCGGTTTTAATATAGTGAAATATTAATTTTTAATTAAGTAACTAAAAAATTAAAAGCACAAAAAAATTTTTGGTAAACTTTGCAAGTTATAGTGTAAAAAAGAAAATGACACCTCAAAAACAAAAATCCATTCACTATTACAATTTTCGGAGGTTAAAACCTCTGGCGACTCCACTAAACATAAACACTACATTATATTTGCGAGAGTCTGTACTAGTGAGAACACGAATATTATGTTAAAAGGACAAGATCCAACGTCCATACAATTTTGGGCTAGTTTTAAAAGTGCCGGCCAACGCAAATAAACCCATTATTTAAATAGAACATAATCTAAGGAATACTTTTTATTATTACACCAAAGTTCTAAGTCAAGTCTCCGAGTTGTTATTCAAGGTCAAACTTTTTTATAACATAATAAGTAGTAAAACTTATTTTATTAATTAAAAGTAATAAGTAATCGATCCCAACGTCCCTATCCGAGTCATAGAACAGATTAGAGGCCAAATACCTACAAATAATTTGGAAAAATTGACGGACGGAGCCATAGGAGCCACAACATTACATCCGCGACTCCATCGGCGGTCGCCTGCTGTTTATTGACGGACGGAGCCACAGGAGCCACAACATTACATCCGCGACTCCATCGGCGGTCGCCTGCTGTTTATTGACGGACGGAGCCACAGGAGCCACAACATTACATCCGCGACTCCATCGGCGGTCGCCTGCTGTTTATTGACGGACGGAGCCACAGGAGCCACAACATTACATCCGCGACTCCATCGGCGGTCGCCTGCTGTTTATTGACGGACGGAGCCACAGGAGCCACAACATTACATCCGCGACTCCATCGGCGGTCGCCTGCTGTTTATTGACGGACGGAGCCACAGGAGCCACAACATTACATCCGCGACTCCATCGGCGGTCGCCTGCTGTTTATTGACGGACGGAGCCACAGGAGCCACAACATTACATCCGCGACTCCATCGGCGGTCGCCTGCTGTTTATTGACGGACGGAGCCACAGGAGCCACAACATTACATCCGCGACTCCATCGGCGGTCGCCTGCTGTTTATTGACGGACGGAGCCACAGGAGCCACAACATTACATCCGCGACTCCATCGGCGGTCGCCTGCTGTTTATTGACGGACGGAGCCACAGGAGCCACAACATTACATCCGCGACTCCATCGGCGGTCGCCTGCTGTTTATTGACGGACGGAGCCACAGGAGCCACAACATTACATCCGCGACTCCATCGGCGGTCGCCTGCTGTTTATTGACGGACGGAGCCACAGGAGCCACAACATTACATCCGCGACTCCATCGGCGGTCGCCTGCTGTTTATTGACGGACGGAGCCACAGGAGCCACAACATTACATCCGCGACTCCATCGGCGGTCGCCTGCTGTTTATTGACGGACGGAGCCACAGGAGCCACAACATTACATCCGCGACTCCATCGGCGGTCGCCTGCTGTTTATTGACGGACGGAGCCACAGGAGCCACAACATTACATCCGCGACTCCATCGGCGGTCGCCTGCTGTTTATTGACGGACGGAGCCACAGGAGCCACAACATTACATCCGCGACTCCATCGGCGGTCGCCTGCTGTTTATTGACGGACGGAGCCACAGGAGCCACAACATTACATCCGCGACTCCATCGGCGGTCGCCTGCTGTTTATTGACGGACGGAGCCACAGGAGCCACAACATTACATCCGCGACTCCATCGGCGGTCGCCTGCTGTTTATTGACGGACGGAGCCACAGGAGCCACAACATTACATCCGCGACTCCATCGGCGGTCGCCTGCTGTTTATTGACGGACGGAGCCACAGGAGCCACAACATTACATCCGCGACTCCATCGGCGGTCGCCTGCTGTTTATTGACGGACGGAGCCACAGGAGCCACAACATTACATCCGCGACTCCATCGGCGGTCGCCTGCTGTTTATTGACGGACGGAGCCACAGGAGCCACAACATTACATCCGCGACTCCATCGGCGGTCGCCTGCTGTTTATTGACGGACGGAGCCACAGGAGCCACAACATTACATCCGCGACTCCATCGGCGGTCGCCTGCTGTTTATTGACGGACGGAGCCACAGGAGCCACAACATTACATCCGCGACTCCATCGGCGGTCGCCTGCTGTTTATTGACGGACGGAGCCACAGGAGCCACAACATTACATCCGCGACTCCATCGGCGGTCGCCTGCTGTTTGGGGTATAGCAGGCTCGTCTTGGGGGAAGGTTTATTTACCTTCCGTCCGTCAATTTTTCCAAATCATTTGTAGGTATTTGGCCTCTAATCTATTCTTTGACTCGGATAGGGACGTTGGGATCGATTACTTATTACTTTTAATTAATAAAATAAGTTTTATTACATGTTATAAAAAAAAGTTTGACCTTGAATAACAACTCGGAGACTTGACTTGGAACTTTGGTGTAATAATAAAAATTATTCCTTAGATTATGTTCTATTTAAATAATGGGTTTATTTGCGTTGGCCGGCACTTTTAAAATAAGCCCAATTTGGACCTTGTCCTTTTCTCGAAAGAAAAAAAATCAAGAATGCATCTAAATACGGATACATATTATGTTTCATTTCTTTTCAAAAAGGTGCGTTCAACTAAGTCAATATTTCAATAAATATTATAAAATTCTATTTCCGAGGGCCCGTAGTCTGTACTCTGTAGGTACTAGTGGTTTTTTTAAATGTTGTAGTTTGTACAGTATTTATTGAGCTATTAAGAAAAAACTAACTTGGCGCTGATTCAGCGTCGCGTCGTTATTTTTCACCTGGCATATGAAAGACGGGCGAAACTGTGCTGAGTGAAGAACGATGATTTATTTTTTGCTCTTCAGGGTGTAACAAAAGTTAAGCACGCTGTGATACTTTACGGTGTGTATGGACAGCGTTTGCTGTGAAAGTAGCAGCACTGAAAGATTTATTTTGACTGAATAACGCCATGAATATCCCTTACTAGGGGTATTAATAATTATTATTTAAAAAAATACTTTTTAAGCCTTCTACTATAATGGTGAACTGTGAACTCTAATATATAAGGGAACTATCACACTACATATCACTTATTTTGTTACAACTAGTTAAAACGTTTCAACTTTGTAAAGGAAATAATAGGAATGGAGCAAAATGGATGAGTCTCGGTGGTCCTATAGGAGCTGAAGACGAATCACTGCAGCCTGTTCAGGTTTTTCTTACCTAGAAGATTCTATAAAAGTGATTCTTATGTCATTCGCATAGAAGTCCTGGAAAAGTTCAATATATCTGAATTCAATAAACAGCAATTCGTCTTTCACAATGAAACTATTATTCCTTAACACTCCTTGATTTGAAATCCTCCGGTAACATTATTTTGTCGTATATTATATTATGCACGATCGCATAAGCTTTTTGTTTATGTTTGGCACAGAACCAGATAGCATGTTTAGGACAACAATGTACCATCAGGCATCAGATAAATTTATTCATACGCTGTAGCAGACTCAGGGCCGGGACACAAAAACACGATACGAGTGATACGACGTCGTGTCGTACCGCGACGCGGCGTCGTTTCACGATGCGACGTCGTCTCGTGGAAATCTACGACGCGCGTCGTAAAAAACTACGACACGACATCGTAACGTGCCACGGTAAACGGCACGACGTCGCGTCGTAGAAACTCACGACAGATTGTTATTCAAAATTCAAAGAAGACGCATCGTGAGTTTCTACGTCGCGACGTCGTGCCGTGTACCGTGGCACGTTACGATGTCGTACGATGTCGCGTCGTAGAAGCTCACGTAGAAATTCAAAGATGAGTTTCTACGACGCTACTAGTCTGATTAACAAGTGCCATTTTCGTCAAAACCTGATCTCATGCACCGAAAATTATGATTTTGGTCTCATTCGATTCGGAATACCATCTAGAACATTCTATCAAAATTCCAAGAGGGGCTGAAAAAAAATGCAATAGTTATAAACAATTAAGTAAACATAAAAAGAAGGGTTTGGTTTTTTTTTAATATTTCGAAAACTATTTGAGATAATCAAAATTTAAAAATAGATCCATAAAGAACAGGAAATATCCTAAAAAAAATCTTAGATCCTGGAACCTTACCAATAATCCTTATAGCTTTAATTGAGCGGCGAAAGTAACGGTAAAAACGCGTAGTTCGGGTTTCGCGTGAATTGCCGCAATCTGCCACGCGAACTAAAAAATATATTTTAACTGATTAAATATTAATATTAAAGAAATAAAAAAATTTGGGTACTAAGTAGACATATCAATAAACAATAATCCGTCAACAAAAATAAATTATCACAATTTGTTTAATTGTTATGCTTTTGTTCATTTGTTAATAGTCACCATTTTAATGTTAACATAAAAACGCTGATTATTTCTAAACAAGAAATCTAGAAATTTTTATTATTCTTTTGAGCTAATCTTAAAAGGACATAGAAGAGATATCCGGTGGAAAAATTCAATAATTTTGATTTTTCACTTTTTTATGAACAATCAAAAGCATCCATGAATTTTTCATGTAAATAATGCAATTAGGGTTTTTTCATCAATAAAAAAGATTATTTAAATTTTATTAGTTATAAATATAAAAATATATAATGTTATCTGGCTTCTAACAACAACAAAACAAAATAGTAACAATAATTGGATATAAAAGTAATGTGTGGCTGCAAAAAAGCAAGCCTAAAATGCTCTACAGTATGCCTACTATTCTGTAAAGCATTTCAGGCTTACTTTTCTGCAGCCACAGTCTTCAGTATGCCTACTGCACTACATAAATATGTGCAAACTATATTATAGTATACCTACTATACTAGTCTGCACATACCTACTATACTATAAAGCATTTCAGGCCTGCTTTTCTGCCGCCACACACGGTTCCACAGTTTCCTTTGCATCTGCAGAAAAATAATTTCATGAAATTGGGGGGATTGGGGGTTTTTTTTTTCAAAAGATCATCTACAAGGTTGGCTTAAGGTAATTTTATTGTTAAATGTATCAAACAAAGCTAAAAAGTGATAATAAACCATTTCAAAAAAATTCTCACTTTTTTGCTTATAACTTTTTAAATTTTTTATTTAGGGTAAAAAGTTATTTAAACATATTTGTAGGCAAAATAATTTACAACAAATTATATTCTGACAAAATTTTTGTAAGACGTATAGTTTCCGAAATACCACGAAAATAGTGTTGTCGCCCCCTTTTTCAAGATGGCGGCCGGGGGACAAGAGTGGCGACCCCACAAACTTGAGCTTAAGCTTCTATTGACCCCCCCAACATATTCCAAAAATAAAATTCCGTCCTCTAATAAATGCAAAGCAAATGTAACATTTCAATGGACTATTCTTGAGTTTTAGAGAGCATAACTAAATTGAAATTAAATAGATATAGAGATTTTGTGTAACTTTATGATAAAATGCAAACTATCAATAAACCAATCGTGTGTAGTTTGTGCGATTAGTTCGCGGAACAATTCTAAATTACTCTTCAACTTGCAGGGAACTTGGAGAACTCTCCAGAATGTTCTAATGGTAGGAAATGTTCGCATAATTAATATTCTATTTAATAAAATGGGTATCATTAATAAAATATAATATTTACATTGACGGCCGCTCTTAGGCCCGTATTTTTGGTCAGCACTTAAGATGCGACCCGGTCTCAAGACGAGGTTCGGCTCTGTGATTGGTCCAAATTTTGACAGCCAACCAATCACAGAGCCTGAACCGTGTCTTGAGACCGAGATGCATCTTGAGTACTGACCAAAAATACGGGCCTTAGAGACATTCATTGTTTACTCAACCACCGCACATTTTCAATCAAACTGTTAATATAAGTAATCAAAGTTACTCGTATGTTACTAAATAGAAGTTATATTTTGTATTAATAACTTTACAAATTTAGTGTTCGTTTTCTTACTATAGTTTGTGCGTTTTAAGATGATATGGGTGACAGATTATAATTGACAATAGTAGGGAAGATACCTTAAAATTTTAATCGATAATTTAAAAATATCGAATCACTTCGTAAAGGAATTGCAATCGAAATTATCGATTTCGTACTGAAGTTTCAGAGTGGCGCTAGCGATTTAAGATGGCCGCCCTTTTTATCGATTTGATTTCGATTCAACAGTGTCAATCTCTATCGGCATAAGTTCCGTTTCATGCATCTGACATTTTTCAAATATTTTCGTATCAATAATTTCATACTCCTATTTCATTGTTAATATTCATAATTTTATATTAATAAGTTAGCATTTAGCAACTTTTCATTTTTATTCATTTACAGTTATAGGAAACATTTGTTTTTGTAGATGGAATATAATTTATTACACATTTTTGTTTTTTTGTTTTCTTGTAAAAAAATCCGTATCAAGGAATATGAGAGCTGTCACCCATATCATCTTATAACGCACAAACTATAACAAAAAGGCGCAGCGCAGACGACAGACTATCCGTGACACACTTTTTCAATTAAATATATTATGCAGTAACGTCTGCGCTGCGCGTCGTGTGCGTTACTGCATATTATAATTGCATAGATTTTATTTCCACGGACTAAAAAGTGCGCCACGGATAGTCTGTCGTCTGCGCTGCGCCTAATAAATACAATTTTATTATTGTCATAATGCTCCAAACATTTTCATGATCGAATTATATTTTTGTACCATACAACGACGTAAATGGTTTCGGTGACGGTTGTAACAGTAAATTATCTTCCATCGTCATCCGCTGTCCCCAACATAGCGAACTCATTACAGTGCGGCTCAATCTAATAATAGCATCGTAAAAGCTTTAGCACCGAAACCTTCTGAGTAATTACGGGATAGATGTAAGAAGAGCTAATTATACGATCATAAAGTGACACAAAAAGTATGTACATAAACTTTATTTAGGCTAAACGAAGCTCAATTTTGACTTGAGAC
Organism: Polyommatus iphigenia; assembly: GCA_963422495.1. Lineage (NCBI taxonomy): Eukaryota > Metazoa > Arthropoda > Insecta > Lepidoptera > Lycaenidae > Polyommatus > Polyommatus iphigenia. The sequence continues at coordinate 15,868,253 of OY730189.1, forward strand.
CTAATTCCACAGAATACATAGTTAGTACCTTACGGTACTAATTCTCCTAATTCGAATATGTGGACTATGAAAATATTTTCAAGTAATTACAGATATAGAAGCATATTTTTTAAGGGCCTTTGTTAAAATGCCATTGGCCTAATGTTAGGATTTTGGTTTCAGGATGTGGAATTTAGTGTACTGTCGTGGTCTTTTAACTAAATATTTGTGTTTAAATACATAATATTATGTCAGAAATATAAAGATTTAGGGAGATGATATAAAATTAACCTAGGTACAATTTTACCTGGCATTTGCGCAAGTGGAAATTTTTTGAAGAGTATAATAAATTATTAAGTATCTACCTATATTTTTTGCGTATATTTTGTGGACCTCGGTGTCGGTAGGAATCTCGCTTACAGCAATAAATCTAACCCCGTTACAGTGTCGCCACTTTATTGAATTGCAAATCGGAAATGGTTACATTTTAATTGAAAATTGTGTTTCCACCCTCGACTAACCGACACCCCGCGCCTGGTCTAAATTAGTAAGTCAATAGTAAATTAATTTAGTCTATCCAACGGTTATACGTCATTTTAGCTGTTCATTATAATGTAAGTTACTTATATGGTATGTATTAAAAAAGTATGCAAAGTTTCGAATTAATTAGACTACTGGAGATAGGTAAAAATCGTGCTCAAATATTTCGTTACATACATACAGCCCAAGCTTATAAAAGCGTGTTTAAAAAGACTCATAACTACATACATGAAATTACTTAAACTAAGTCGGAGTAAAAACTAGTGCGGATTGAACGTGGAATAATGCTCATTATGGGTCATGTATGTCTCTACATGACCCATTATGAGCATCTAGTCTAATTAAACATAACCAAGTCACTGAAGCCGAAAACGGCTAGGTAGAGATTAATTAATTAATTATCTAGTCAGGCAATATTAATCGATGTCGATTTTAAGCTAGCGTCTACGATTGTCTATGCCAGCTTAAAATCGACATCGACTAATATTAATGCCGAATTTATATTTTTTATGAGTGTAGGCCACTTTATTTCCGCCGCCCCATGTACGAAATCTACCGGCCGGGTCCCCTAAGGACGTTTCCGCCCCTGGGCCGCGGCCTATACGACCTATTTATAAATCCGGGGCTGTACTTACTGTAGACAGATGCACGATTGTAGTGGCAATCTATCACGGCCCAAAGTGAAGAGGGTCCTTTACGTGTACTGAACTATTTGTAATAACAATAAGTAATTAAAGTTTGCATCTCTATCATGCATCTACTACAGCAGAAAACTTTTATAAGAAACTTTAATTTAATCTTAAATATTTTTACGGTGATCGCTATAGGCAAATCTCTGAGCTTGATGCTTATATTAAAGCTCTTAGTAACCCTTATATTTTATAAAAGCTTTTAATATAAAGTGTGTGGATGTGATATATCATTATAATTTCAAAGAAGTAGATATTCTATGCGGGTATTGTGTTGCGGACCTTTGGGGCTGGGCCGTGTCACTAATGATGTCCAAGTAACATGCCCATTGCCCTAGAATATGATTGAAAAAGGACCGATAACCCGTCCTTGTACTGACAGCAAAAGTTTTAAGCTTTTATCGCGGGCTGATTATAAATTAATTCTGTGACGAAAAAAACCTAACACTCTCTACTCCGACCGGCACACTAGCGGCCCAGACTTTGGCGCGGTGTTTGTGTGCTCGCAACTAGACGGATAAAAATACCATGCAATAGGTTTGCCACGGCAGTCCCCAAGTGCCATATACTATTTGTTTCTGAAACTAAAAGTAAAATGCGTTATATTCATAATTGTATTGTATAATAGAATTTATAAGATACGAGGGCTGTTTGAAAAGTTCTCGGCCTTACATACTTCTGCGTGTCTTACAAGCGTATAACTTATACCATGTATAGGGCCATTATTAACTAGATTAAAACCCACGCCTTTTGTAAATTGCTTAATTAGAAAAAAATTTTTTGAACAACCATCTGCGCCAAGTCAGCAGAAATGTGAAGGCGCGCGTATTCAAACAGTTGCGCTATTATTGCAAAGTCTAATAAAATTGAATTGTGAACACGGAATTAGTCTTTGTCATTTTTAACAAGTTTTGTATGTCTTAACAGACATATGCAATGATTAAAAAAAATACACAACAATATAGGTCTTTAAAGACGAGTCTACCCCAGTTGCTAAAAATCGTTCATTTTCAAAGAAAACGCCTAAAATAAAATAAAAATGTTTTAATCTCGGAATAAATAAATTGATAAAAGAAAGAAAGATAAACAAGCTTTTAAAAAATAGCATTATTTTTGTTTTGTAATATCGTAATGATAAAAATAAATGTCTTTGAAACCAGTGCCGCGTTTTCCAATTTAAAATTCGAAGTATTAGGCAGCTCGGAAATTAAATTGATTTTTTGAAAACATTTTGTACTAAAGAGATTCAAATTATATTCATTTTATATTATGAATTTATTTATTAGTTTAATTTTATTAAAATCATGCCAAATGATAGCCTAATCTTTAAATGAGCGTGGAAAATCGAGCTATAAAGAAATCTTCTAGAAAAAGTGGGTGTTACAGATTAAGGCCACAATTTTTTTTATTAAGGAATAAACTCTATTAAATTAATCTTATAATCTAAAATAACAGCACATTTTGAACGGGAAATAGTAATTTATTAGGTCTTTACCATAAAAAAAGGTGCAGTAGGGCACTAAGAACACGATGATCGGATTGTTGTTAATTGACAACACAGATGCTCACACACTCGACTTGCAAGGCTTTCTATGAAATTATATAAATACGTAAAATAAATTTCACTATCTAGAAATTTTGGCTTGGTTTTCAGTATTACAATATATTTTTCAAATCTAAATTAGAGTTACCAGGGACGAAGATATTCACATTACAACGAGACGTAGTCGATCTCGGTGATCATTTTGTAAGACTTTTTTTTAATTAGCTTTTTTTGTCATTAAAATTTATTGAAATTTGAATTTTTAGAGCCATATCTTCTAGGTAAAGACTGAATTTAAAATTGAAAAAATCATCTTAAATCATTTCATTGGAAAAATTCTCAAGGCCGAGAACTTCTCAAACAGCCCTAGTATTAGAAAAGAAGAAAAGAATAGATGTACTTACCTGTAGCTGTGTACAATGATGGTGTGAAATCCTTTACTTAGGTTAGCTTAGTTACTTTGGTTAAATCTCTACCTCCTAAATTGTCAACTTTGTTACAATAATAATACTTATGGGTTCTAGAAATGATGACGACTATTTAAAAAATGTTGCAGGCTGTGCTTTTCTACGAGAACTTTGTAACATTATTTAGAAATTCTCCACTTTGGTTCAGAAATGTGGAGCGATTTGTAAAGGAGTTGACCTATGTACAGCCTAAGCTGGCTGTACACATTGGGCCAACGTATTAAGCCAGCAAATTGAGCCAGCGCATTGAGCCAGCGCATTGAGCCAGCGCATTGAGCTAGCGCATTGAGCCAGCGCATTGGGCCAACGTGTAGAGGCTTACTAGGCTTGATCATAAGTTGGGAATGTCGCATTCCATACTCTGGTCCAATGGGTAAAGCTTAGGGCGAGGCACTAATTGATACATAGTCACATTCTGTTACAAGTTTAAAACCTACTATTATAAATGTAAAACATTGTACACATAAAATTAAATTAAGAAATTTAAAAAAGCCCCCGCCAAAAATTTTTAAAAAGTAATGAAATAATATTAACTGACTTTAAGTTTAAATAATTCCTAAGAGTAAAGTATTATTTTAGTCCATAAATGTTGTCACGGTGTGTCGGGGGACCGCCAAGTAAATTACCACAACAGCGACTTTTGCATTTTGTATTGCCATAATAGTCGCTGATTCTCTCGATTCGGGTCGCTGTGAACTGACCCTCAAAGTATGTTATGTGAAATCAAACATCTACATTAGCGGTCCCCCGACACACCTTGACAACATTTATGGACTAAAATAATACTTTACTCTTAGGAATTATTTAAACTTAAGGTCAGTAAATATTATTTCATTACTTTTTAAAGATTTTTTGACGGGGTTTTTTTTAAATTTCTTAATTTAATTTAATTTTATGCTTTTTAAACTTGTGCAGAATAATTCCTATCAACTGAATCATATCCCAATGAATACCATTTATAAAATATGTCCTCTTGGATGAGGCCGTCAATATGACAATATGAGCCCAAACATGAAACCTCTATATATATATATACATATATATATATATATATATATATATATATATATATATATATATATATATATATATATATATATATATATATATATATATATATATATATATATATATATATATATATATATATATATATATATATATATATATATATATATATATATATATATATATATATATATATATATATATATATATATATATATATATATAATATAGAATATAATAACTATAGAATCCAGGTGATGCAAATATTTACTGTTTATCTACGTCTTACTGGTTGTCGCAATTAAAATGAGCCCAAACACGAAACTTCTGCTCTAAGTTGGTGAGGAGTTAGGTATAATATTGATTACCAGGTGATGCTGCAGCACCAGGTCAACTTTCCAATAATGGTATATACCTATTCATAAGTGTCACGAACCAGAATGTAAAATATAAAACCCATCAAACGACTGCAAGTTGCTAATCGTCCTATCACGAACCAGATAAACCGTGATATTTCAGCAATGAGCAGGCTGATGATGATTAACTATAGCTAAGAACACTCTCGGTCATGTCAGCTTTCAAACAAAAAAAACTAGATCAAAATCGGTCCACCCGTTTGGATGCTACGATGCCACAGACAGACACACAGACAGACACACAGACAGACAGACAGACACGTCAAACTTATAACACCCCTCTTTTTAGTCGGGGGTTAATAAAATGAAATTAATGTTATAAATAAGCGAGCGTGCTAGCTCTCCTTACACTGATTTTGGAAAAAGGCACTACCCATATTCTTACTAATATTATAAATGCGAAAGTGTGTCTGTCTGTCTGTTTGTTACTTCTTTATGCTCAAACTGCTGAACCGATTTTGCTGAAATTTGGTATGGATATACCTACTTTGAGTCCCAAGGACAATGGTATACTTTTTATCTCATTGTACAATTAGTTAAATTATTATAATCAGGGAATAAACAACCTTTCACTTAAATACAATAAACATTTATGTATATGTGAAATATATTAAGTATACGAATTTTATAAAGTAGACCTACCTTATAAGTTAGAAGTCAGTAAGTATGATAAAATAAGTTTTGAATATTGCTGATCGTCGAGGCTCTCCGGGAAAAATTATATATTCTATGTTTACATAATTTACAAATAAATATTGATAAAATTACATTAGTAACAACAGTAATAATATGTTAATATAATTATGATCTACTTAACTTGGCTTCAGCGGACTTTAATTATTACTAGATAGTTGTTGAAATATTTTCAGATTCGTTGGCATCTGTGGCGATCTCATAACATTCAATTAAAATATTGCAGCATTGTTAAATTACTTACTTAATACTTTTTGGCATCCATTCAATTTATCGCTATAATTGGAATTTCCAATCTTAAAAGCAGTTTTTGTTTGGCAGAAATACGTCACAAGTACAAAATCATGATTTTTTGTTTTTTCGTTCATGTAATAATTTAAATGTTTACAAAAACACCTCATTAACTGTACCATAAAATAACGCTGAAATAAAGCATCTTAGTTAAAAACATTTGAGGTATCTAATCTAGAACGCCTCCAAGAATAAAAAACATAAACCTAATTGAACCTAAACCATAAAGACATATACATTTAATTCTATCAATTAATTTGTTATGATTAATGAAAATAGTTAGGTTAGGTTAGTACCTTTTTTAGTTTTTACCCGTTACCTTACTTAATAATTCTTATTTTTTTTAATGAAATTGTATTCCGTAAACATATTTCTCGGGCAGACTATAATAAAGGCTTTACTCCATTAGGGAGCTCACACAACTCGCAGCTCCGTCTCCATTTTCTGCGTCTGTTTCCATTTTCGTCCCTCGGAAGTGGGGCATAAAAATGAAAAATAGATCATGTGCTTTTTGTGAGAGATGACAGCCAGCCCATAATATAATTATTCGGCGCCGAAGCCATCTATATGGTAATGAGTAATGTTAGTGATGTGTGTTTATGAAGCATAATTTAGGTCTGCGTAATACATCTTGTATGACATTTCACTTTGTGGCTCGATGATTCCATCGAGTAATTTTTCATGCTCAATCTCTAGGCATGAAAAATTACCTACCTTGGCCAAGTTCAGCAAAGTTGTAATGTAGATTAAATTACACCCAACTTTTGAGATGCCTTTTAGTTTTGTGTCCAAATGACGTATATGCACGTCTAGAGCTGCACCGTGTACGCTTTGCCTAACTTTTTTATATGAAAAATATTGTTTAAGCTTTTAAAGCCTTGTGTACACGTGAAAAGGTCTGGGGGCACGGCAGTGCCCCAGCCAAGCTTTTTAGCAAAGGCACGGCCGTACCATACTTTTCTCGAAGCGGTTCGCGGCTATTTCACACCCCTTTATGAGTGATTCTTCAAAATAGATTCTCCGCGTAACTTTCGTGGGGATTTTTTATTTTAGAGTTATGTTTAAACAAATGCAAATACCTTTAAGGCGCTGTAAAAATAATAAATACTATCTTTAAGACATGTAAATCGGTCCATAAACTACTGAGATAATTAAATTTGAAATTTCGGTCCCCACGAAAGTTGCGACAGACTCCACGAAAGTTACGATTGCATTTTCTAGGAACAAAATATGGATTAAAATCTTTTTTCCTTAATAAATAAAAGAAATTATTATTTCATTTATTAAGATCAACAATACTAAAGATTATGGAACTTTAATTTGTTGTTTAAACTGTCTAGTAACCGGTCAGCTCTCGGTTAGGACAGAAGATTTGAGTGCGTCTTTTCGTGGTAGATCTCCTGAAATGCTGTGACTTTTTCGAGGTTTAGGTGATGTTATTTGAAGTACTTGTAGATTAGGTAATTTAAGAGGTCATATTATTCAACTAAACAAAATGTTGAGGTTGTAGGATTTTAATGAGTATTGTGTTGCTTTTGAAGATGTAATGTAAGTTGTTTCATGTAAAATACTGATATTAAGGTAAATCCGCTAAACTAGAAGCAGACCCAATATATTTGGGGAAAAGATCTGAAGGTAGATTGATGTAAAGCCACATATGTTTTGTTTTTTCTAAAAAAAAGCTAGTAGAGTGAAAAGTGAGTTCAGGGTGCTAAAACCATAGCTGGGAATACTATATTGTAGCCAATTCATATAGGAAAACGGTGTATAAAACAACCTACGTATGTTTCGTAGGTCGCTAGGTAACTTTAGTGGATGAAAATCCACGAAAATTGTGCCATGAAAGTTACGAAAATTTCACATTTTTTATAATTACGAAAAAAGTAATGGGTAAATAAACAAACAAAGTACTAGGAAATAATCTCGATCATATACCTTATTCCTTAATTTGATATGAGTGTCATAATTATAAATTATTATCATTCAAAACATGCACGCAAAAGTTACGTGACTACAGCCTCTTCATAATATTTAAGGAATATTTTTCCTCGTATTTTCTTTGTTTTTAAGCGACGAGCGTTTGTGTACCCTGTACTGATGACGGAACGGCACTGAGCGTTGGTGCAGCTAAAATGTGTAACCACAAGTCGTCGCGTTTGGAAGATAGGTGCAGTTTTGTTACCCGCTCGTGAAACTATCAAAATCGTGTGACAGAGACGTTATGCCTATTAACTTTTTTAACTTAAGATATAACATTCTTTTATTTTAGTAATTAGATAGTTCAGTTAATCTAGATTAATTTGATGTATCACACTCTATGCAAATGAATAGAATATAAAAGTTATTAAAGCTTTCCGTAAGCGCGAACAGAGTGTGACGCGCGGAGAACACCGATTTTGCCCCCGATTTCGACATTAAATTATCAATTAAACAAAAACTATAAATAATTATAGATGTTATTTATTGAAATCAAATACTTAAATAAACGAAGAATAACTCGTGTTTGGTCCTAAGGCTGTATGTTTAATAGGGTAGTAGTAAAGAGCGTGTGACCACATTTTGAGGGGCCTCGGAGAATTACTCTTATCTTCGATGTTAACAAAGCTAGGGATTTGGAATTTCGGTCACTAGGAGCAAGTATTAAAACTATCTTATTTTCCAAATTACATGAAATTTCATTAAATAGTTTGCTAGTTACGGATGGTCAAAGTTACTACATTTTGTCACTCACTGACTGACAGATCATCAAAATTCTAAGGTACTTCTAACAGACTAATGCCCGTTTTCACCAACTACACCTAAAATTTAGGTGTCCCTTAAGCCAATATTCCAAGTTTTGTTCTTGATGAATAGACAACCCTGTAACTCTTAGGTGACGTTTATTTGAAATAAAACAACCTATTATGCGATTCATCCATCAAACCATTAGGTGACGTTTATAATTTACGGGATGGATTGACGACCCCGTACACTTGGTTGACGTATGTGGCGACGACGACGGTTGCCTTGACAATGAATCTGTTATTGAATGGCCGTCTGATATTTTACTTGTAAAATAGCGAACTCCCATAATTAATATACATATTTATCACAAACCTTCCTCTTTAATCACTCTATATATTAAAGAAAACCGCAATTAAAGGGAACAAAGGGACATGAGGACGGAAAAAGCGACTTTGTTTTATACTTTGTAGAGATATACGTCACCCATGAACGTAGAAAAAAAGGCGGACGGAGTCTTGTCATATACAAAACTGTGTCTTCACTTTTCTTCAGAGTCGGCCACGCACACTTTTTGATGCCTGTCAAATGGTATGGACTAGCGCAAGAATGTGTGCGTGCGGACCGTGTACATACAGCCAGCTGGCCGACTCTGAAGTCTGAACGACACAGTTTTGTGTATGGTGGGACTCCGTCCGCCTTTTTTTATACGTCCATGACGTCACCTAAGAGTTACGGGGTTGTCAATTCATCAAGAACAAAACTTGGAATATTGGCTTAGGGGACACCTAAATTTTAGGTGTAGTTGGTGAAAACGGGCATTAGAACCTTGAAATTTGGTACCCAGATAGGTCTTTATTCACAATGAAAGGAAAAATTATGAAACCGGACTGTCGAAACTGGAAGTCGGACTGGCGTAGATAGGGTTCCGTACCGTAAGTTTGTATGGGAGCCCCCCTTAAATAATAAGTTTATTTTATTTTAATATTAATTATTAAAGTTAAAACATGATTGAGTAGTTCCTAAAATTTTCAAAAACCTTACTGTTACCATCATGAATATAGAGCAAAAAAGGGAAAAAATCGTGTTTGTTGTATGAGGCTCCCCATTAATAATTTATTTTATTTTAATTGGACTATTAGCTTTTATAACAACACCAGAAATATATAATTTGTGAAAATTGCAACTATCTAGCTATTGCGGTTCTCGAGATCCAGCCTGTTGACATACGGATGGACGACGGACAGACAGCGAAGACTTATTAATAATAGAGTCCCGATTATATTATATGAATATAAGAATCGACTCAGAACTCAGAAGTATTTACGTTACGTTGTCCACCTATAGAACTAACTAAGCCTCAAAGAAAAAATATAAAGGATATAGAGAATGGGTGCTAAGCTAAGTACAGAAAAGTTATAACGTGACCTGAAAAGAAAAGAAAAAACCTTCAAAAAAGAAATGAAATCCCACCAAAAACATGAAATGTAAAAGCCAAGCCACTATAATAATTATTATAAAATAAAGAAATCTATTGATACATTTACTAAATGTTGATTTATATTACAAAATAAGTTTAAGGCTTGGCTTGAATGTGGTCTGAAAACCTTTTACGACAGAAGTATTGAATAGCTATGCAATATTTTGCTTGGCTCCTTTTACATTTCATGTTTTTGGTGGGATAAATAAATTACTGATATTTATCCCGAGTCCGAAATGAAGCTCAGGAAGTTGATAGGAGTTTAAGCGGGAGTCGGGACGTATGAATAGCTCATTACGCGAAATGAATTTAGAGCCGCTGCGGTATACGCAAGATTGCAAAAGTTTTTCATTTAATTGCCTAAACTCTTAAGTCGATACTGCTTAGGCGCTTATCTTCATTAGATAGGTATTTACTTTTGGAAAGCGCTTAATGACGCCTAGCTTTAAAATTTAGTTTGTTATTATTTTTAGCAATATTCCGCGAAATAAACTTCCACCTTTAAGTAAATGAGTGAGTGTACGCATAGGCATGCGTACAGCACCTCCCTCCTCTCACACTGCCTATGCGTACACTCGCATGCAAGAACTTGCAAACACCACCACCACACAAGCAATAATGTTGGCAAATCCGTGCAAGGCCCCTCACCACCATGCAGGTTGAAAACCTCGACGCGCGTTTCGCTCTAACACCGGAGCATCCTCAGGAGAGTCCACATCCACATCCTGAGGTTGCTCCGGTGTTGGAGCAAAACGCGCGTCGAGGTTTTCAACCTGCATGGTGGTGAGGGGCCTTGCACGGATTTGCCAACATTATTGCTTGTGTGGTGGTGGTGTTTGCAAGTTCTTGCATGCGAGTGTACGCATAGGCAGTGTGGGAGGAGGGAGGTGCTGTACGCATGCCTATGCGTACACTCACTCATTTACTTAAAGGTGGAAGCTTATTTCGCGGAATATTGCTAAAAATAATAACAAACTAATTTTTTTTATAAAACATGATATTAAAAATTTTAATAACAATATATTTTAATTTATAGTTTATTTAACAGGATTTATAATGAAATTAATTTATAGTAGTAGCTTTAGTACGTAGGAATTTTGACTTTCTGTCTTTAAAATCTTTCCTATGAAGGAAAGGTCCTGGGTATCTCAAACTATCTCCTTCTCACACCAAACTAATTGAGAGCTTGAAGGGGCAAGAAACGTTTTCCCATTTAAACAACATATAGTTATTTTTTTTAAATATAGATCATTTAGCCTAACAATAGCAAATTAGGAAAAGTCATAAAATATGAAAAGAAACAAAAACATAGTTTGTGAATTATTTAGGAATGAAATTGCCTTGCTGTTAAATTGACTGCCTTGGTCTTTCTAGTGTTAAATAATAATTAACATAATATTAGGTACGTACGCTTGAAAAGAAATACGTAAGTAAACCGCTCAACTTTTGGATTGCATCGTTTTGTCTTGATATTTTAAGAATAAAATTAGACTTTATACGGCCACATTCTGAGACGAATTTTAATAACTTAACTGTAATTAAATAGCCGCGTACTGACCAAGCGAGCCGCCTCGCCGCGGCAGCCTCGCTCGCAGTTGCTCGGTCGGTCAGTACGTGTTAGTGCGCGGCAAACGTACCGAGGCGCCTTTGAGCATCGACAAAAATCGACAACTTTTGGCTCGGCCGCGGCACGCTCGGGCGAGGCAGCGAGGCTGCTCGCTTGGTCAGTACGCGGCTAATGAAGAGTTTGATAAGTAATGTAATTGTCTAAACACACCATGACGAAGTTCCGCGGCGGAAGTTCGGCATGATTACGTCAGCAATGTCAAACGCATACAATATAACGCGACGTAATTTCGGCATGGTGTGTCATCGGTAATTTAATCCTTCGATCGCGGATTCTTGGAAATGCTATTGTATTCTATTGTTGTCGCGATCACCGGTGCTTTATGGGGCTTGAAGGATTAAAATACATTGCAGGCGGAATCATGCCGAACGGACAAAATTCACGGAGCTAATACAAATAGACGAGGCTTATGTCAAAATATTCAATATCTTATATCTTTAAACGAGCAATTCTTGTATATATATATATATTGGAGCCGATTCCGAGATTCCAATTATATGGAATTATTGGAATCTCGGAATCGGCTCCAACGATTTTCATGAAAAGTATATAGGGGGTTTTCGGGGGCGCTAATCGATCTAGCTAGGAATCATTTTTAGAAAATGACATTTTATCCGTGTTTTATCGAATACCGATCAAAGCTCGGTCAAATAGCTAGTTTATTATTAATATAGACGTAAGTCTCCGAGCATTTAGCCATGTACTGTAGTAAGGATTAACCTATTAGGTTAATAGTAATGTGGTGTAAGTATTACACCGTATGGCCGTGATTTCGCTCATCAAGTGTAATTGCGGCGACGTCGCACCCAAATTACCATGCGAAGGTGACGGAGTAACGTAATAACTGAGTACACTCAACCGACTCAACCTCAAAATTACTAGCTCAGGTTTCTTACGGCAGCGAATTTATCTTATTAGCGACATTTTCACGGTTTCTTAATAGTGACAATTAATGATTATTGATTACTTATCTTTAATTTACTTAATGAAGAATTTGCTATAAATGAGTTGCAGCAGACGACGTGTCGTCGCGACTGGTTTCTAAGGGCCCTCGCCCACTGCGACTTGCACTGCCCACTGCAGCCTGAGTGTTGCTAGCTTCGTGTCGCTAGCTGCGGAGAGTATTTCGGTTTGCGGTTGCTTCATGTCGCCCGCTGCCAACCGGCACCTCCATACGTTATCTGTCAAGACTATCAAACATTCATTAAATTATAGTTAAGTTGCATGTGATAAGTCACATGCAACTTAACTTTAATTGTTAGCGTATCGAAACACTGGTTTGGTATTTACCTAACAAGAAAAGAGAGCTTAAAAGGCGAGCAACTCACTTGCAACTCTTCTGATTTTGCGAGTGTCCATGGGACATGGGCGACGGACGACGGTAGTTGCTTTTCATCAGTTGACCCATTTGCTTGTTTGCCACCTAATTTTATTTAAATACTAGCTGTCCCGGCAAACGTTGTTTTGCCATTTAAAGTATTTCTACTTCATCAGCATACAAAATCTTACCCCCTCTTTTGTCCCCTAAGAGGGGTGGGGGAAAAATGTTATGTAACACCAGATGTTAAGTTGGAAAAACAGTTAATAATATAAAGTAAGTCCATTAAAGAATAAAGTTTACTTAATACAAAATCTGACCCTCTCTTTGGGGGAAGGGGGGGGGGGGGGGGGTTTATACACCAGATGTTGAGTTGGAAGAAGGTAAATATATCTGCGAAAACCGTATGCAAATCAGATCAGTAGTTTTCGTGTTAGCAAAGGTCTTATACAAAATCTGACCCCCTCTTTCGTCCCTTTAGAGGGGTGGGGGGAAATTTTTTTATACACCAGATGTTAAGTTGGAAGGAGACAAATATATCTGTGAAAACCGCATTCAAATCGGATCAGTAGTTTTCGTGTGATAGTGGAACAAACATACAGACAGACAGACAGACAGACAGACAGACAAAAAAACTCTTAAAAACCCTCCGCTTATTATTTTTTGAATATTTTTAATGTACAGAATCGTCATTTCTACAGTTTTATTATATGTATAGATAATTTATGCAATTCCGCATTCGTCTTGTCGCATGCACACAAACACCGTGCCGAAGCAGCACCACCGCTGGCAAACATGAGATGTGTTAGATTTTTTTCGTTACGAAAAGTTTTGATTTGGTCGCCGCCCACGATAAAAGCTATGCAATTATAGCTTTAAATGAGTATAATCTGTGGATGCCGATAATACCGTTGTCATTATTGAGCTGAAAGTAATCCGTGGAAGCCTTTGTCTCAAGTATAAACCTTTAATCCTGGGTAATGTCACCACTCGTCAGCCTCGGGGGCCGCTATAAATGCTCTTATAACATTTTCCCCCAAGGACCCCCGCTCCACAAAATACACGATTTATTAAAAAGATAGCTATTACTTTATATTACGATGTTTGTTTCAACAAATGACAAGTAATTAGGGTTTTAAAACTATGTAGTATATTTTTCTTTTTATGTCCTTCACTAAAGCAAGCAAATGTTAGTCCCAAGACTTACGACCGCGCTCGCAGACATTGAATGATTTAATCCTTCGATCGCGGATTCTTGGAAATCTATTGTTATTCTATTGTTGTCGAATGTCGCGATCACCGGTGCTCTTATGGGGCTTGATAGGTTAGTGATTATTTCACTTGAATGCCAATAAATTAATGTATCAATTTAATTATTAAATATTCATTAATAATTAAATCTCTCTGAGTGGAGCCGAAAGTTTTTTTGTTATGTAAGATACGCTGACTAATTGGAAAAAAATATTTTTCTGTTTCGCTGTTAGAATTATTCCAATTGTTAACCTATGAAAGTATTTGATACTAACTGTACACAGAACTCACTACATACTATATTTTACAAGATAGAATATTGTATCTGGTACGCTACATGTCCGCTAAGAGACAATCTACAGAATAATCATATTGCACGTCCAGCCGTGAGCTGAATAATGCAATGCATTTATGCATTTTGGTGTTTCATACAAATTAACAATGCTATTGAAAATAGCTGTTCAGAATTCAGATATTTACTGTCAAACCAAGGTCACATCACTCCGTTGCATCGCGTCGGCCCTGAGGCCTACCATGAGGTCTTAAGCCGGCGCCAGACATGTGTTCAAATACGCAAATACGTACAAATTCGCCAAGTGTGGCACTGACATTTGCCTATATTTTGTGCAAAGTTTGAACACACATTTGTAATTTGCCCTTATAAGTCGGTTTTTCTGCGCACATCAAAGTAAACAAACTTCAAAGTTTGTGCGGCCTGCCACACTTGTCGCACAAACTTTGGACTTTGGAGCAATTGTAGATTTGAACGTCAATAATGGAGTGGAGTAATGACTGTTATCGAATTTCTTGAGTTACTTCAATCAGAACTCTCAAAAATTTAATTATATTATAAAAAAATTAATGCAATCAAATAAAATACATTGACAGCGTCCACAAAATCGTCGTCCAATCTGTCAGACATCTTTGCAATAACTGTGCCGTAAAACGTTTGAAAACAAGTCTGGCAGGGATATTTGTGATCCTGTTTGCGCACGTCAAAGTTTTTAAAAAGTTTTCTCTCAGCAGCACAACTGTGAAACATGAATTTCCACCAAGAAGTTACGGTACATTCAATATCATAATTATATTTGAAGCACATGTCTGGCGCCGGCTTTAGACTTTAGAGTTCTTAGACCAACAGTAATACTTTAATAATATTAATTTTCATTTTCGTATATAAACGAACAATAATCTTTTTTTCTTTGTGCGAGATCTGAACGTATAATTATAGTAATACTGCTTCGGGCCTCGCTTTAACACGAGTATTTATGTGATTAAATAATTTACTAATCATTAATTAATATTTCAAGTATGAATTTAATAATCTCCAAATAATTAAAAACATATTACTCAGAACTTTAAGATAATTGCAAAGGACTGCGTAATGTTCGTCATAAGTGTCGGCCCACTCTAATAACAGCAGACTTAAGTATTACTTAAGTAAGACTTAAGTATTTTAGGAATCTTAACAACGTCAAGATTCCTAAAATACTTAAGTGTAGTACGCCATGATCATAAATTCTTTGTTATTTATAAATCGTTAAACGAAATACTAATATCTTTTGATAAAGTCATGAAAGATTTTATGTCTTATTTTATAATCTTGTTAACCTACTTTAATAAAGTGTCATCCAAATCATAAATAATATCGAAACGCTTATATCAATTTCATATAATTTGATCTGCGATAAACAAAACGTCTTGACTAGGGGCTCTGATTTTACTTGAGTATTTTAAACAGCTACGGTCTTACTATAAAAGATTTAAACACCTGTTGAACAGTTGATTAGAGAAAATTTCAGTACAAAATGGTGTCAAAACAACTGTTCAATATCTATTATTATATATGACGGCGCTGCCGAAATAGTTGTACTTCAAATATGATTTTTTGGTACTTAGATTAATATTGTAATTGGTAATTTCCAAACGAAATAGAGTTATCGCTCTGACGTAACGCTAAACACTGAACAGGCGGCCAATTAAAATGGTACTGGCCGAATATGGCAAAACTATGGTTTATTGTCTATGGATAAAAAAAAGAAGGAGAAGAAGAAAATGGGTTCTAGATTAGATTCCGTGTTGGAGGCGGTCGCATTCAAGTGTTTGGCGGACGCCATAGTTTCAATTGGAAATTATTACGACTAATTGTTGTTGTTTCGTAATCTCTAATAGTGGAAGCTCAATAAGAATT
Organism: Polyommatus iphigenia; assembly: GCA_963422495.1. Taxonomy (NCBI): domain Eukaryota; kingdom Metazoa; phylum Arthropoda; class Insecta; order Lepidoptera; family Lycaenidae; genus Polyommatus; species Polyommatus iphigenia. The sequence goes on from OY730189.1 coordinate 15,884,467, forward strand.
ACAATAGAGGGATTATAAGGTGTATTTCGTACTATTCTCCCTCGCCCGTCTCCCACGCCACTGTCTTGAACTAGCACTTTACAATGAAGACCTATCCTGACAAAAGCCAAGTCCCTTTATATATTATAGTATCCATGTCAAGACTTCATTGTGTCGTTTTTTTTTAAATTGTTTTTATTATGTTAAATAGCACTACTAATTGTTAAACAATGTAATACCTGTTACTGGCCATACTAATTGTTACATGTTTAGTGTTAAGTTTTAATTGTAATACTCTGTTGGTATTGAATAAAGAAAAATAAATAAATAAATAGTTATGTCCACACTATGCGCTTTCGTCTTCAATTTTCATCATCTCAGCTTCTTGTAACATGTGAGACGAGAAAATTTTACTGGGTGGTTATTTGGTCATAACTCATAAGAAATTCCAGAAACAAAATAACAAAGCGAAAGTTTTGGATACGGTCAGAGGACACACACACACTCGCTTTCTCACATTCGCTGTTGACTGCACTATAACGCATGCCCTTGACGAACAGAAAAAGGCACAAAAGGGTGGACAAAACTAAAAGATGTTTAAATCTTTGTGGTAAGACCGCTTTAATATAGTTTATCAACGCTCTCCCGCCATTCTTCCGCTCGTTAGCATAGCGCGTGAGAATGCGCCCAGCTTTTTAGCATAAGTACACAAATACCTGGGTGGGTATACTCTGTTGTACATAATATTCCTATTAATATTCCTCCTCCCGCCTCCATTAATTATCAACATAATGCACGGCACGATATTCTGTGGAATTTAATGTAACCACAACCGCTAAAAACTACCACACGCCAACAAATAGCGCGTAATTTATAGATTTTCCCCACGTAATTACTGGTTAAATTTAACAATTATTATTATTTATTATTTAATAATTATAATTTTCCCCCATAAGTTTGCCGTTATTGCTCGACCCCTTAATAAAACTAGTAAGGTAGAGAGAAAAAGCATTTTTTGTCATAATAGCAGATTGAAAGCGTATTTTTCCGCAATAATAACAGTACAATGTCTCCAAGTATAACCTTTGCAATCATATCAAATCTCATGAAAATCTGTTTAACTATTTAGGCGTTGTTACCTTAATAGATAGGCACATAGACATAAACACGTTTTCGCATTAACTATAGTGGTAAACAAAGATTTATTAGCCCACTCTTTATCTATAGAGAATATTAATTCATATTAAATAGCCCACTCTTTATTCATAGAGGATATTAACTCCCTCGCAAATAAGCGAATATAACGTAATTTATTCGCAAAAAGTAAATTATTATGCTATTATTAACTTGCTCACAATAAAATTTTCATGATGTTCTCGAAACGAAAATATTATATCCATTTTTCTTCCCTTGCTGTTGTGATTTGTGACTGCTAGAAAAAACACCAGTTGGAACAAACATAAAAAGCAACAACCTTTATAAAGTTTACGACTTTTAGTGTAGGTAAAAAATAAAAATTGCTACTTATTTCTAAGAATTTGTTTATTTGAAAAAAAAGTTTTTAAGTGAATAGAATTAGTTAAAATAATAAATATTTTAATCTATTCACTCCAATAAGTGCCTTGAACTCTGTTTTGATAGACTGTAGCCTCGAGGCATACCAAACTTCTACGTCAAGTTTCCAAGTTTGGGGAATTCTATATTTCGGACTTTCTAAATATTTGCGGCTATAGTACACACGAATATTACAGTTAGAAAAGTTATGTACTATCAGAGAAGTTGATTCCTAGGCAGACGGCGGATCTAAGTAATTTGGTCGCGTTAAGTCAAACCGATCAGACCGATCACAGCTTACATTGAATTGACATGAGCCGACCAAATGACTTAGGTCCGTCAACTGCCTAGAAATCAATTTCCTCGATGGTACCTTAATAAGTTTCAACGTTTTCAGTTTCAGTTGTATTGCACGTTCATACTCATATAAACGCAATGCGAGAGTGTACTCGTATACCTATGCCTCCTACATTTTTGCACTAAACCCGTTGAATGTGTTTACTGAAATTAGCATGAGAATTATTTGAGTTCCGAGATAGGACAAAGGATTCTTCACTATAAACAATTTCCGTTTGGTAAACGAAATTCGGCGCAGTATCTAGTTTTACATAAATGAGAAGTAATGATTGTATACAATATACGTCAAGCATAAAACCAAGCAGACCGCTATAAAACATAGCCGAACAATTTTATGGCATTGACCGTCATGTGTGAAAGCGACGAATGGACATGAAATATTTCACTGAAAGCTCCGAATAGGTGAATTAATATAATTTCAGTGTAAAAGGCTTGAGTGAAATAGAATTAGTTCAACTTTTTCCAGCAAAAATTTGTGGACACGTTGAACGCTGTGTGATAATATGTAAGTTAAGTTTTATTTAACTAGAGTTTATTCATTTGTTTTGCGATGAGTTCTAAGCTATTTATCAAGTGGCAAGACAAATGTTGTTCTAAGCAGCAGCTGCGCGAACTTTAGGTTTGCTCCGAATATTTTAACCTCAACTTCGTAGGGTACTACAATAACCTGTAATTTGTATCACAATGTAAAATAGCAATGTATTTCGTGATAAAACCAGGTTTTATCCCTAAATAATGGTGCAATGCTGTAAGCAAAGATACATCAAGTAAACTAAAGGAGCTTAATAGAGCTGTACCTATGCAGAACAAGCACAAAAGGATGATATTATGTAATTACGAGTATTATAATTGCTAGTTTTATTAAATTACAAATATTCCGCACGATTAAATTAAAGTTATAAAATAGATCGTAAATAATATTCCAATTAGCGTCTCGTAAGCATTTATATTTGAACAGATGGCATTTGAAACATGTTTGGCTTATTAGCAATTTGTAGCATTAAATAATTTTTACGATCGTAAAGTGTTATTAGCAAATAAATAAAATACTATTTTTGTGTTCCTTATAAATAATACTACATATTTGTAATATATTTAAGAAAGTAAATCATATTTTACTTTAACTAATGACTTAGACGAAGAAAGTGCGCACTTGAGCAAAAAAGTTTTTGTGATTTCATGTGTTCGCTACTACGTTCGCTTATCGGGAGTTTATATCTCCGTGAAAATTTACAGTAATAAGGATAATATTTTGTCAAGGTGTTTATTTTAAAAGGCGTAGCTATCTATTTGAATCCATCCATACGTCTTCCATACTAATATTATAAATGTGAAAATGTATCTGCCTGTCTGTTACCTCTTCACGCGGAATTTCAATATATTTCTTTGGGTTCCAGTAAAGGACATAGACATTTTTTTCCTGGAAAGTTTTTATCGCCAACCGTACATCGGTTGGCGATAAACTAATTTTGGCGCAACGGAGTTGCGGGTGTCACTTAGTTCTATAAAATAGTAGAATAAAAGTAGTATTTTATTTCTGTCAAATAATTCTAATCCATACTTCCATACTAATATTATAAATGCGAAAGTGTGTCTGTCTGTCTGTTACCTCTTCACGCCCAAACCACTGTACCGATTTTCTGAAATTTGGTATGGAGATACTTTGAGTCCCGTGAAAGGACAAAGGCTACTTTTTACTCCGGAAAAAAACCGTTCCGTTCCTGCGTGATAAACGAGGTTTGGCGCAACGGAGTGCGGGCGTCGTCTAGTTGAAAATATTATGAGAGAGACAATTCTGTTGCTTGTGTGCGAAGGCCTTAGGTAAAACGACCGCGGGGACGTGGCTTTTAGCAATTTTCCTTGAAATGCCAGGCTCCAGCTCTTTAGGTAATCTACGTGCTACATTAGTGTCCTTATATACTTAAGTAACAATTATAACGTTATTATTTTCACTTTGTGGGTTAAGGCAAATTATTAACATTTTTAAATTAATTAAACTGTTTCAGGCACGTCTTTCTACGATAAATTCTAGTAAAGATACGACCATGGATTTTTACCACCTTTTAGCACAGACCTTAAAAAAATTGTCGTAACTAGACGAAAAACTGCAATTTTTGGATAAAAGATAGATACGGCAATGCGTGAGAAATTAGAAAAAAATACGACACAGGTTTTTTAACGCTCGAGTTTGATTTGAATGAGTTACGACATTTCTGTCGTCTAAAAGACAACATTCCCAAGGATACGACAATTTCGCTGCGGGAAATGTTGTGTACTTTTATAGATACGACAATTTATTTCATACTTATTTCATAGGTATGAAAAAGTTATTACATTTCAAACACATAATTTTATTCTTAAACCTATACTTACAACCAATGAATATATGATATAATGAGTACAGAGATAAGTAACGCCATTTCATCTCCCTCCCGCCCCTGTATGATACCTTCGCTGGCGCACCATATACGCCGTTCTTAACGCCTTTTAGTTGATTGTTAGCGTCGATTTGAGAAAACGTGTTTGTGTATATCAATGCACGTTTATTCTGAATGGAACTGAACACGCTTATTCTTAAATGAAGCTTAAAGACATATAGTGAAATGTTGCATGTATGTGTCCACGTATATTTTTTTCCCCTGAGCATTGCTCTGGACATCTACACCGTCTTATTCTTGTATACATATTTTGTTGATTTTACATGTTTGTAAAGATAAAAGCCCGTATATTTTCTGTTAACAATATCGACTCATTTTTTATATAAAACAACTTTATTAGTGCATGATATAAAATGTAAATTTGCTATTATTTTTTTTGTTGATGGTTCAATAAATAATATTGTTGAGCTATAATTGTTGTTGTTAATGAATATTGAGCTCCTTCGCGTCTATGCGTGGACACACACATAATATAAAATGGAGTACAACCTTGCCTCTAGGTCCTTCAAGAGAGAGAGATGTCTCTGTCTGTGAGAGACTCGAGACTCCCTCCGGGAACCCGTACATGGTCTCTGGCCAAAGCTATTGAAGGCAATTTCTGCAAGCCAACCCTACTATCCCTACAAGTAGAAAATGAATCGCTGGCCCACGATGCAAAATACAAAACCGATCTTCTGGGCAAGCTCTTTGCGACTAGATCGACCCTAGATGACGGGGGATAGAAAACGCCGACCATACCACGATGCACGAGCATCATGTCGGAGTTTCATCAGCGCTCAGTCCTGCGTTGCCTTGATATCCAAAAGCAGATTTGGCCTGACGGAATCCCTCCTATTGTGTTGAAAAAGTGTGCTCCAGAGTTGGCTCCGGTCTTAACGCGTCTTTTTCGGTTCTCCTACTCTTTTGGCATTGTCCAGGCTTCTTGGAAGACAGCCTTGGTGTAAAAAGGTGACCGCTCAAATCCTTCCAGCTACAGACCAATCGCTATAACCTCCGTCTTCTCGAAGATTATGGAATCCATTATCAATACCCAGCTCTTTCGATACTTGGGCGGCCAGGGACAAACAGTACGGGTTCCGAAAGAGTCGCTCGGCTGGTGATCTCTTGGCGTACCTAACTCGTCGTTGGGCTCAGGCGATTGAGTCGAAGGGAGAGGCACTGGCTGTTAGTTTGGACATTGCAAAGGCATTTGATCGGGTTTGGCAAAAAGCGCTGCTATCAAAGCTTCCATCATATGGGCTCCCCGAGAATTTATGCAAATGGGTCACAAGTTTCTTAGCAGATCAATGACGTGTTACAGACCAACGGCATTTAGTGTATATATAGTATATAGTCTATATGTATACCGGCTACCCCGATATTTTTCTAGATATAGAGTCGAAACGAACTTGTGTCTAAAATAGAGAATTCACAGGGGAAAGTCTCTGAATGGGGTAGACGTTACTTATTCCAATTCAACCCCGCCAATACATAAGTCTGCGCGTTCACCACTAAAAAGTCACCAATGGTCATATTCGTTCATATTCTCCTCGTTTTCAGGGCACCCCTTTAACATTCTCCCCCAGCATTGAAATACTTGGCGTAAACATATCGAGCGAAGTCCAGTTCCGATGTCATCTAGAGGGTGAGGCCAAGTTAGCCTCGAAAAAGCTTGGTGTCCTTAACAGAGCGAGACAGTATTTCAGTCCAGACCAACGACTATAACTCTGCAAGGCGCAGGTTCGGCCTCATATGGAATACTCTTCTCATGTCTGGGCAGGGGCGCCAAATACCCTTTTGGATCGTATCCAACAAAGGGCCGCTCGAATTGTTGACTGCCATAGTGTTTCAAACAGCTTGGACCCCTTGGAATTACGCCGAGATGTAGCTTCACTCTGCATCCTCTATCGGTTGTATCACGGGGAGTGCTCTAAGGAATTGTTCGGAATCATACCACCGGCAACTTTTCGCCATCGTCCCACGCAAAAAACATACCATCCTCATCACCTTGATGAGTGGCAGTCTTCCACAGTGCGTTTTTCGCGTAACTTTCTGCCGCGCACTGTAAAACTCTGGAACGAACTGTCACCAGCAGTATTTCCGGACCTATACGACCTGCAAATCTTCAAGAAAAGAGCGTATTCCCTCTTAAAAGGCCGGCAACGCACCTGCAGCTCTTCTGATGTTGCGAGTGTCCATGGGCGACGGTAGTTGCTTACCATCAGGTGATCCGTTTGCTCGTTTGCCCCCTTATTTAATAAAAAAAAAAATATTTTTGACTGAACGGATGACTAAACGGATTTGGCAAAAATTAGTTTTAAAATTTTATTAGGAATATACTATACTCGTAAGTTTATTCCTAATATATTTATAAGTTCACCGGGTCTAGTAACAATATGTAATTACTGTAGCATTTGTAGTTCAAAGGCGTATACGGATACAAATAAAAGTAAATTTATAGCTAGCAAAAATTAGATACAAAGTTAATTTCGTTCAAATTAGCTTTGTAGCGTCGCCGTAGCACTGGCGTAGCACCCTCGTAGCGGCACCGTAGCGATTTAAAATTGTCATTATATTGTCACTATGTAATCTCACATACTTGATTAGTGACTATTAGTGACAAATTGACAATATAATGACAATTTTAAATCGCTACGAGGGTGCTACGCCAGTGCTACGGTGACGGTACAAACAGTGATAATGATATAAAGAAAATGGGAGTTTTGCAAGGCATGTGAAAGATTAATGTTGTGTTTTTGTATTGTTTTCCTAAAATTGTGTTATCTGGTTTTTTTAATATACTTATAATACTAGTATATTATTAACCATTAGATATTCGTTGTACAAGTGTAGGAAAGTAATACAACTTCCAGAAACGTACGATTTTGTGTTCCCTCCAAAACTCCATCGAAAGTTTCAGTAAAGCGTCTACCACTTTACTTAATCGACCGATTTGACTCCTTGACTGTATTGACTTTTAGTTAGACTTTGACTAGACTATGGACTTGACAAAACAGAAAATTAGTGCTAAGAAATTGTTACGACAACATTGTTTTCCCTCCATTTATTTGAACCGTAGCGCCAAAATAAGAAAAAAAAAGAAGATTTGACGTATGGACGAAACTATTTTCGCCATCTTGCAAATTGATACTTGAGAGAGTGGGGCAGCTGTTTTATACCTACGTTATACTGCAGTCGCCAGAGGTTTTAACCTCCGAAAATTGTAATAATGAATGGATTTTTGTTTTTGAGGTGTCATTTTCTTTTTTACACTATAACTTGCAAAGTTTACCAAAACATTTTTTGTGCTTTTTATTTTTTAGTTACTTAATTAAAAATTAATATTTCACCATCTAAAACCGGTCCCGAAAAAAATTTTTTTTCTTGTTCCTGTTATTTAATGACTCTTAACCGATTGTTTACGTTGAAAATTAAACAAATACACCATTTTTAAAAAAGAAAGTTTGCTTTGCTAAGCTAAATACAACTATAAGGTTTTTGCAAAGTTTTTAGAGATTAACGCTCGTCGTAACCAAGATAAAAGAGTTTGGGTGGATTTAAGGGTTGTAACGAAAAGTGTGTTAAACTTACTTGTTGTGCGTATTTAATTTTTAGAGAAATGATAACTTTTAAGTACTTTAAAACGTTTAAATATCTCCAAAAATGTGTAAAATAGACCGAAAATATTTTTCTATATTTGTTGCGAATTTATTTAAGTGAGAGCTAAAACATTAAATGCATTGACAAATTAAAGACTTTTTCTAGTCTTTGAAATATATTTAAGCTTCCAACTTAAAGCCAGAAAAAAAAATTGGGTGCTACAAATCTCACGTACATACTAAAGACGCATGCTGCGACCTATGTTTGGAAAATGCTTACCTGAATCCAAAAAATATCAGTTCTTAACCTAATTTGTATTTTTTTCATTTAAGTATATTTTAGCAAATATAATTAATGAAAAAAAATAAATAAAAAATAAATTTTATTCTGTAAAAACCAAACCAAAAGAAATAAAATACAGATTTTCTTCGAAATATCCGTGAAAAGTTTGTGCTACATTTTCAGAAAATTTAATAAAATAGGAGCTAAAAAGTTATACACATTAAGAAATAGAAGGCTTTGTTAAGCCTAAAAAATAATTTTAATTTTCCTATTTATAACCAAAGAAAAATTGGAACGCCATTTACCTGGCGAGGCACACAACAAGCACATTTGGAGGTATGCTCATCTACATACAAAATATTAATTTGAAATATAAATTATATATTTTTTCAACTTATTTTCTTTCTTTGGAATATAAGCAATGATACAAAACAAAAAAATAATGATATATTTTATTATTTTGCTACATATTTAAAAGAAAGAAATATGCTAATTTTCTTCAAAATTTTACAGTTTATGAGTTTAGTTGAAGTGGAAGAGAATAATTTAATAATCAAAAGCACAACTTTTCAATAGGTTAACTTTATTATTTATGTTATCAGCTACACATTCCTTTTTTGTTGAAAAAAAGGAATGTGTAGCTGATAACATAAATAATAAAGTTAACCTATTGAAAAGTTGTGCTTTTTTTCTTATTTTGGCGCTACGGTTCAAATAAATGGAGGGAAAACAATGTTGTCGTAATAATTTCTTAGCACTAATTTTCTGTTTTGTCAAGTCCATAGTCTAGTCAAAGTCTAACTAAAAGTCAATACAGTCAAGGGGTCAAATCGGTCGATTAAGTAAAGTGGTAGACGCTTTACTGAAACTTTCGATGGAGTTTTGGAGGGAACACAAAATCGTACGTTTCTGGAAGTTGTATTACTTTCCTACACTTGTACAACGAATATCTAATGGTTAATAATATACTAGTATTATAAGTATATTAAAAAAACCAGATAACACAATTTTAGGAAAACAATACAAAAACACAACATTAATCTTTCACATGCCTTGCAAAACTCCCATTTTCTTTATATCATTATCACTGTTTGTAGCGTCACCGTAGCACTGGCGTAGCACCCTCGTAGCGATTTAAAATTGTCATTATATTGTCATGTCACTTGATTAGTGACTATTAGTGACAAATTGACAATTTGTCACTAATAGTCACTAATCAAGTATGTGAGATTACATAGTGACAATATAATGACAATTTTAAATCGCTACGGTGCCGCTACGAGGGTGCTACGCCAGTGCTACGGCGACGCTACAAAGCTAATTTGAACGAAATTAACTTTGTGTCTAATTTTTGCTAGCTATAAATTTACTTTTATTTGTATCCGTATACGCCTTGGAACTACAAATGCTACAGTAATTACATATTGTTACTAGACCCGGTGAACTTATAAATATATTAGGAATAAACTTATAGTATATTTCTTATAAAATTTTAAAACTAATTTTTGCCAAATACGTTTAGTCGTTCTCTAGTTTTAGCGAGATTATCAAAATTGAAAGTTTTTTTAAATCTGATTATTTATGACTATTTCATGACGCTACGTTGCTACGAGGGAATGCTACGGAGATGCCACGCCAGCGGTAGTGTCCAGTTCGAGTAAATAATTGTATCGAATTATACATAAAAATACCTAATAAAAGTACTAGCAACCACACTCAGAGAGATTTAATAATTACTTAACTATAATTTAATAAAGATTTTGACATAAACCCCATAAATTCTCTGACAAACTCTTTATTAAAGGTAAAATTACGTAATCTAGTAATAAGCATATTAATTATTTTTGACTGACTATACTTTTAGTGAAGAAGTTCTGTTTATCGGTTGCGTAACATTTTAACTACATCAATATTCTGCGTAAATAACACACTAATAACATTTACCGTTTACGTAATATCGAAATCCTTGTTCTTAAACTGTTGTTGCTCTAGGGCTCTTCCACACGATTTTTTTTACGCGCGTTTGTATCGATACAAACTCGCGTTTTATTTCCGTCAAAAAAACGTCTAATATCTGCCAAAACATAAAAACGCGTGCGCACCAGAAACGCGCGTCGACAGCGCGTAAAAAACGTTGTGTGAAAGGGCCCTTAGTAGCTAAGTACCTGTTTATAGCGCAAAATAACGCGTATTAGTGTGCAGACAGCGGACCTAGACTGTGGCATAATTGCAGTTGTACGAGAGTCAGACAGACGTTTTACATAACGACGCGACGTTTGAAGACGTGAGGTACAGATTTTCAAAGCAATAACATACATAATAATATGTCATAAGAAACCTTATCTATATGTTGCCCGTTTTCACCAACAAAACCTAAAATTTAGGTGTCCCTTAAGCCAATATTCCAAGTTTTGTTCTTGATGAATTGACAAACCCGTAACTCTTAGGCTTCTTACAGACGAACGGCACGTGTCGGCGGCACGTGTCGGCGGCAGTCGACGGCAGTCGGCGGCACGTGTCGGCGGCAGTCGACGGCAGACGACGGCACGTGTCGGCGGCAGTCGGCGGCAGTCGACGGCAGCCGACGGCAGCCTTTGACAGTTTATGACGCTTGCAGGGGGCCTACCACGACCTTTCCTAAAACTATCATGTTTCCAGAACACTTTGTTATAAGATTACAACAACATTACCGTACTCACTTTTTAAATATAATTTTACTAAAAAACTACTAAAAAACTTTTAATATTATAAACTTTTTAAAGATCGCTAGCTTGACGTTAAAGTAATAAATTCTTATCTGTCAAACGATGTCGGTTAGTAGAGGTGGTGGTAGGCCCCCAGTTGTGACGTACCCCCGCAAGGTAAGCGTCCACAGGTCGGTATCGTACCTACGCAACGGACATCTCGCATCAAACGGATATTTTTTTCACAGTACGTCCGCTGAATCGGCAGTGTACGGATTACTGTTTAGCCTAGTAAATGAATGCTCAAAAGGTGGGTATGGATGGAAAAGTCGAAAGCAGAAATTTTGACTTAGGAACTTTGTTTGGACTAATTTGAAGATAAACATACTAGCTAGTCGGTAATCCGTACGCTGCCAATATAGTGAGACGTACTGTAAAAAAAAATATCCGTCTCATGCGAAACGTCCGTTGCGTACTATACCGACCTGTGGACGCTTACCTTTACGCGTTACGTCACAACTGCAAGCGTTAAGCCCGTCACAGACTTAGCAATAATATATATTAATATTTTTATAGCTAGACATATTACTATATATTTTCTATACTAATTTTCGCGTGACCGCACACTCAGCTATAATATGTATTTCTGTGACATTTGGATTTAGTATAGAAAATATATAGTAATATGCCTAGCTATAAAAATATTAATATATATTATAGCTAAGTCTGTGACGGGCTTTATAAACTGACGACGGCTGCCGTCAACTGCCGCCGACTGCCGCCGACACGTGCCGCCGACTGCCGTCGACTGCCGCCGACACGTGCCGTCGTCTGCCGTCGACTGCCGCCGACGCGTGCCGCCGACACGTGCCGTTCGTCTGTAAGCGCTCTTAGGTGACATTTATTTGAAATAAAACAACCTATTATGCGATTCATCCGTCAAACCATTAGGTGACGTTTATAATTTACGGGATAGTTGACGAACCCGTACACTTAGGTGACGTATGTGGCGACGACGACGGTTGCCTTGACAATGAATCTGTTATAGAATGGCCGTCTGATAATTTACTTGTAAAATAGCGAACTCCCATAATTAATATACATATTTATCACAAAACTTCCTCTTTAATCATTCTATCTATTAAAGAAAACCGCAATTAAAGGGAACAAAGGGACATGAGGGCAGAAAAAGCGACTTTGTTTTATGCTATGCAGTGATATACGTCACCTAAGAGTTACGGGTTTGTCAATTCATCAAGAACAAAACTTGGAATATTGGCTTAAGGGACACCTAAATTTTAGGTGTTGTTGGTGAAAACGGGCCAGATACCTTGTATCTATGCTATATGGAGAAGAAACGTTTGTTTGAAAATGAAAAATATGAAATGAATTTTAAAACAAATAAAGCTGAAAGGCTACCTGAAAGGGCAAAAATAAATCTGAAATGGTTTATTTTTATGAAATGAAACGCATTTATATACTACCACTGGTTTTTGTAAGACCGTTTTTACATCTAGTTTAGAAAAGGAATTCAAAGAGATAGGCAGCACTGTGGGCTTAGCAGCTCAGCAACCTGCATCGCGCCAACATGAATTTTATTCATTGACTGAATGGTCCGACTTCCTTTTGATCTATTTCACAAATATTTTTCTGTTGATGGATAAGCTTTTATTTATTTTGTTTAGGTGATGCAAAAAAGATACTTGCTATTAAAGGTCGTTCTTTTTTACTCGAAGTTTTTTTGAATATTTTGGGCGTAATTACTTTTAAAGTTACAACTTTTAAAAAGCTCATAAAATGAAGAAGTTTCACGAATGTTTGGAATTTGTATTGAAAAACTTCCAGAACAAACGTTGTAGTGGTAAGTTTTGTGTGATTAATGTTCGGTGGGAGTCATTAATAACAGTTTTTTACTAATTACTCGGCGCTAGGAGCTCAAGAGCGGAGATAATGACGCGCCTTTCGATACAATTTCGCATTTTCTACTGCTATTCAGACTCGAGTACTCGCACTCGAATATCGAGATCTTTTGATGTATCGATGGTACAAATCGAGAATTTCAGCTTTAAGTCCTTTAGGATTTGGATGGCTATTAAATCGAATTTACACTAGTAAGTACATACTCAATTGTGAGTATTAAAGTCAATATTGTAAACATTACGATTTATTCAGCAATTCAGCTACGTTCAGCAGTGGACGGCAATAGGCTGATGATGATGATGATGATGATTTATTAGTGGTATGACATGTATGTTTTTATTTCATAAACGCTTAGATTTTATGAGGCAGTTTCCTTATCACTTAATAAGAGATTTTCTGAGTCAGTAGAGACTAGAGAGAGTCAGAATTGAGGTATGTAAATAAATATATATTGTCATATCTGTTGTATTATGTATAAGATGTGGGTGGGATATAAACATAATATCCCATTCAAATGTCATATCGTATTATGATAATCTCGTGCTGCTTTGCTTGCCAATTCGTGGGTACGTTTTTTAAATATTTCCATCAATATTTAAGTTCTAGGTGCAATAATTTTCTTATATTCTAAGATTGAACTTACATTTTTATTATCCTCATATACGTAGTTTTAAATCTACTCAATATAATATTATGTAGATTTGACGTACTGTTGAATTTTAATAAATATTGGCAATATTTATTAAAATTCAACAGTATATCTCATGCTTTAACAAACATGCCAATAAGCTCACGTGTCACGGTTCAGATGAAATTTGAATTTCAAGTAGAATATTGCAAGTGGAAGACTAACCAGACTTTAAAACCCTGTCTGAGGAGCGAGCATAAATCTTATTTACGGAGCGAGTTTACAATTCAGTTTCAGCTATTACGTTTGCCAGTCGAGTTTTGTTTCCGTAAGTTTATGTATACTAAATAGGTCAGGCTTTCTGCTGAACTTCGGGAACCGTACTATTATAGCTTTTCATCAACAGCTGCTATTCAATGCTTGTGGAATTAAACATAAAGTAAAAACTATAGGCCTGTTAATAGTAGTAAGTAGTTACATGGTGTTACAAAACAAAGCGATAATAAATTATGTAGTGTATGTATGTGTCCCTTATATGTATATTGTTTAGAGTTCACTATGACATTAGCAGCGCTGAAAAAGTATTTTTTTATTTGTAACAAGCGCCCCAGCGTCTTGAATTTTTCTATACAAAAGTTAAGCGCTTCTACTTTCACAGTGAACTATACACAGGGAACTCATAATATACACTAAATCAATTCAGTCATTTTTAACCCCCGACAAAAAAGAGGGGTGTTATAAGTTTGACGTGTCTGTCTGTCTGTCTGTCTGTGTGTGTATCTGTCCGTGGCATCATAGCATCCAAACGGGTGGACCGATTTTGATCTAGTTTTTTTGTTTGAAAGCTGACATGATCGAGAGTGTTCTTAGCTATAATTCATCATCATCAGCCTGCTCAGAGCTGGACAATCAGGGTTTATCTGGTTCATGAAAGGCCGTTTGCAACTTGTAGTCGTTTGATGGGTTTTATATTTCATTCTAGTTCGTGACATTTGTGAATATACAATATACGTATACACAATATAATGGAAAGTTGACCTGGTGCTGCAGCATCACCTGGTAATCAATAGGATATCCAACTCCACGCCAACTTAGAGCAGAGGTTTCGTGTTTGGGCTCATTTTAATTGCGACAACCAGTAAGAAGTAGACAAACAGTAAATATTTACATGCTGCTGCTGCAGCATCACCTGGATTCTATGGGAACCGAGCTTCGTATAAACCCAAAGTGAAGGTTTCATGTTTGGGCTCAGATTAACGGCCTCGTCGAAAAGGACAGTGATAGATGGTGGACGGATGGATGGGATGGAACACAAGTTTAAAAAGAATGAAATAAAATTAAATTAAAAAATTTAAGAAAACCCTCGCCAAACAACTTTAAAAAGTAATGAAATAATATTTACTGCCTTTAAGTTCAAATAATTCCTAACTTGTGTAAAGTAATATTTTAGTCCATAATTGTTGTCAAGGTGTGTCGGGGGACCGCTAATGTAGATGTTTGATTTCACATAAGTAACAAGTTTATGGATCAATTCACAGCGAACTGAATCGAGATAATCAGCGACTTGGCGGTTGTAGGCTGTAGTTAACTTGGCGGTCCCCCGACACACCGTGACAACAATTATGGACTAAAATATTACTTTACACAAGTAAGGAATTATTTGAACTTAAAGGCAGTAAATATTATTTTAGTACTTTTTAAAGTTGTTAGGCGGGGTTCTTTTTTAATTTCTTAATTTAATTTTTTATTCAGTTACCTACTGAATGAAAAATTAAATTAAACCTACCTGGTATAAACAATAACCATGCACATTTTGAACCACCCTAAAGTGTTATCACTTTGTTTTGTTACATCCTGTATGTATTTAGTTTTATTACTTACCATAATAATTAAAAGTCTATCTTATAGATTAACGAGCCACTTAAGGCACAGTTATCTAACGAGCAGCCGTAAGCAGAAGCGATAATTTTCCGGCTTTGCATAATAGGATCAACCGAGCAAGGATAGGATCAGGCTGCGAGAGTTTTACTACGCGATAGTCTTAGACTAAACAAAAAATAAAGTTAGAGGTCAAACTACGCTTAGCTGGCTTTTGATGGAAGATCATCTCCTATTACTTCACTTACATCCGGCTCTGAAGTTCGATTGGTGTATTTGTATCTTTCTTGGAGTACTTTTTTGACCTCCTACTTTTAGGACTCCATCAACTTATTCCAAGGTTTTTCTATGGCTATAACATAGGGTGAACTTAGTTTTAACTTTGTATACCGACTTTTCGCGTACAACGTGAATTAGTAATCGGCATCTTATACAGGGTGACCGGTAATAGGTCTGTTTCCTTTTAACATGTAAAAATACATCACTTTTGCAGCCTAAAAAGCTATATCATACCCTGTCCAAAAGCTAACGGTTACCGAGATATTCAAGATTTTGTATTTTTTTCAAAAACACCCGATTTCAAAGGAAAACTTTAAATAAAAAAAAATCTACCTATTAATTTCTTAATCTTTAACATAATTTTAGTTCTTAGGTAGATAAACTACAAATACAAAAGTTATTTATCCATCTAAACAGGAAACAAAAATTAGCAGAGTGTTTCAAAAGTCTTAACAAAAAAAAATGAAAATGATTTTCCCTCATTTCACCCCTTATTGTTTAAAAAATCAATAAGACATTAGTCGTACAAATTACTTAATTAAATTCCTTATTTATTAAGCTATCCAAAAAGGTATAATTTGTAATGCAAAAATCTAAATAACATCTTACTTAGGGAATATTAAGGACCCTACGCCGATTTGTCCAAATGAAGAACCTGCTAACTACCTGAACTAGCAGGTAGTAAAATTCTAATTAGCAAATTGGAAAAGTCTAAATAAACATTTGCTACGTCAGGTTAAGTTAAATAAAAGTCTTTGAATAAAAATTAATATTTTATTTACATAATAAGTTGATAATTATTACGGTAAATCCTGTTCGAATTGTCGTCCTCGATTTCTGATGCACTTGCGTAATCTTAAGCGAAAATTAGATCGCGTTACTCTACTTGTTAAAGTTTCTCGGATTTCGTTTGCTGCATAAATTATTCTTCTCCTCAGTTCATGTACATCGCTAATAGGTGTTGCGTATACTAAAGACTTCATGTGGCCCCATAAATAATAATCGCAAGGAGTCAAATCTGGAGACCTTGCGGGCCAAGGTATTGGACCGCCGCGGCCAATCCAACGCTGCGGGAAATTTTGATCCAGCCATTGCCTAACTGTCACTCTGTAGTGTGCCGGGCATCCATCATGTTGGTATATCATACCTCTTCGGGTTTCAACTGGTATATCTTGCATGAGCTCGTGAAGATTATTTCTCAGGAAATTTTCATACGACTCCCCGTTTAAATTGTCCGGTAGAAAAAACGGCCCAATGCAATGATTATGCAAAATTCCCATCCAAACATTCAGGGAAAACCTCCTTTGATGAGCACCTTCTTTTGCCAAGTGGGGGTTTCCACCCTGGGGAGCCCAAAAGTGCATGTTGTGGTAGTTTGTTATGCCGTCACGCTCAAACTTCGACTCGTCGGTCCATAAAATCTTTCTTAAGAAGTTATAATCGTTTTCATCGGAGTGCAGCATAAAGCGGCAGAAATCGAGCCTCCTTGCAGGGTCTCCTTCTTCTAATGCTTGTACTGATGTGTAGTGAAAAGGGTATAACCGAGCGCTATGTACGGTGAACCACACTTTCCACTGCGTTAAACCCAGTTGCTTCGCTACAATTCTTGTAGAGGTGGTCGGATCTCTTGCAAAACGTTCCAATATTCTCTCTTCGTCTTCTGCAACATAACGAGGAGGTCTTCCTGCATCACGTCGCCTTTGATGAACAGAGCCACTTTCCCGCACGCGTTGGTACGCCGCGGAAAAAACTCCAGCACTTGGTACATTAATTCGACGGGGAAAACGACGCCGGTACTCTTCCCGTGCAGCGGCTGCGTTGCCATCACAAAAACCGTAGCAGTACAGTATGTCAGCGTACTCTTCATTGCTAAAAGATGCCATTTTTGATAAACAAACTTGATCAAAAGGAATCGCAAATAAAACGTCAGCGCGCTCAGGACGAGAAGCGTTAACTAAACAAAAACTCTACATATTGCTCTTTAGACAGACCCGAACTGTTACGAACCGACGCGAACAGTTACGAAGAAACCGGATTTTTTTAAACCGACCAATAATAGATCGCTTCTTCCTCCGATAACAAAAGAATTTGACTACCTGGCAACCTAACCCTGAACAAATTGTAAGCCAAAAAAATTGTGCTGAGAGTTATTATCTTACCTTACCAGATGTTTGTGAATTTTTTGCACACAAATTATACCTTTTTGGATAGCTTAATAAATAAGGAATTTAATTAAGTAATTTGTACGACTAATGTCTTATTGATTTTTTAAACAATAAGGGGTGAAATGAGGGAAAATCATTTTCATTTTTTTTTGTTAAGACTTTTGAAACACTCTGCTAATTTTTGTTTCCTGTTTAGATGGATAAATAACTTTTGTATTTGTAGTTTATCTACCTAAGAACTAAAATTATGTTAAAGATTAAGAAATTAATAGGTAGATTTTTTTTTATTTAAAGTTTTCCTTTGAAATCGGGTGTTTTTGAAAAAAATACAAAATCTTGAATATCTCGGTAACCGTTAGCTTTTGGACAGGGTATGATATAGCTTTTTAGGCTGCAAAAGTGATGTATTTTTACATGTTAAAAGGAAACAGACCTATTACCGGTCACCCTGTATATAAAATTCTCGTGTCACAATGTTAGGTAGCGAACTCCTCCGATACGGCTTTACTGATTTTAACCAAATTTTATATGCATATTCAGTAGGTCTGAGAATCGGCTACTGGGTACTTTATATCGATTTCTTTGATGTCGATCTCCAGAAATATAATATTAGTCACAATATTCAGACACGACAGAAAACAAAAAACAAACTAAACATATCAAGGGCAGTAAATGTTTACGGAGAGAGAACAACTGATTATATTGTACCTCGATTAATCAACAATTTGGACCAAACAATTGTAAACCAGATTACTGAAAAAATAAACTAAAAACATATTACTTAAATAAACTGTTATTTATATATATATAAAAATAACAGTTTATTTAAGTAATATGTTTTTAGTTTATTTTTTCAGTAATCTGGTTTACAATTGTTTGGTACAAATTGTTGATTAATCGAGGTGCAATATAATCGGTTGTCGAACGAATGTCCGCGCCTACGCCTAGCGTATGGCGTATTGTCCGTTAGGTGTGAACGAAAAAGTGAATATATTGTATGGAAATACAATAAACTGCGTAACGCTCGCTCACATTCGGCGGCTGACAGTCAGTTTGGTTTGAACACGGCCTAAGATATAAGGATGCAACCTTTTTGAATAAAACAACATAACATGACATGCTGGATTTGAATTTGATAATAATATAGTAGCCAATAGTATCTTATTGGTAATTTTTAGGTATTTTCATACATTCCATCAGCGATATTTTAGTTTAGATAAGGTTAAAACAAATGAAAAAAAAACACAATAACGATTAAATTTTTTATTTGCTATTTAGAAGAGACACAATACAAAAAAATTACCTAGTTATAACAATTTTTATGCAAATTATATCGAATTAAAATTTTACACGGGTACCGACGAACAATATTTACAGGTAATATTTACATCTCTTTGACTCACTCTTTGGACCCTAAAAGTAAAATATGTATAAGATTAACATTAAAAGTCTTTTCTAATTACCCTCTAACCTTTGAGTTTCGGCGTCTCGGCTCAAAAGACGCCGAAACTACTACTTTACAATATTTACATTATAATAATTTAACATACATCAAGACTTACAGTTGTTTATTTATACTATTATTACAATACATGTATCCATATTACAAAAAAGAAAGATGTCTTCGCTCCTGATAAAAGACGAGGGAATCTGTAAAGAGAGAACAATATTACTTGCTTGTTATACATTTTTCCGGGAAATAACTTTTATATTTACTATATTATAAGTAATATTGGAAGCGTAACATTATTCAGTGAGTGGAATTACAAAATTATTATGTTGCCAAGCAGCAGCGGCCCACGACATCATTAGAATCGTTTATTAGAAACCAAATACCACCCAGTAGGGTGGGTACGTAGGGCCAGAGCCTACAATATCTATAATATCTTGTCATAAAACTGACAAAAACTATAGAAGCATTACCTATAAATATTTATTTCCTATTTGAAAATTTCTAAGAAGAAACTGATAGTAAAACATTTTAATTTAACGCTCTCGAAAGCCTTATATTAGCAATTCAATAAATTCCATCCCTGTCTGTCAAATATTAAAAATAAAGTTAGTAGAGATATAAAATCTATGATCAAGGAATACTTAAAACCATTTAATTATGAAGAAACCGAAAAATTAATAGAATATTTAAAAATATAAATTTTACACATTTAAAATCTTACCAAATAGTTTAAATAATACACACACACGATCATCCACATCCACTCGTTCACATCATAAATATTATTATTCAAATTGCACTGTAGTATATTAAAGTTGTACCAAACTCTCTATCCTATTCTTAATAAGAAATCTTACTAATATTTTATTGTATTAAATCTGCTGATCTTCTCTGAACTTTCTGAGTGTGTAACTATTTTAATTAAGTATGTTAAGTTTAAATCTTAGTATATTGTAATAACTAATTGCTAGTATAAAAATGGAAGAGCGTTGTTGCCTGATACAGGCTATCACCCTACTAGGCGACTTCGATATCTATACTTAACTATTGTATGTGTTTTAAAGAAAATAAAGATTTTATTATTTATTATTATTATTTATTATAATATGTCTCGAAAGATCCATAAAAAAGCATTTTATCAAAACTACTTTTAGGTCTAAAAAGCCCAACAACATGAGGCCCAGTAGAAACTATTAATAATATATTTTTATTATACCTCTAAATTCTTATTACTCCGCCAGACAAGAAAGAGGCCTTAAAAACCAAATTGCTCATTCTCCTATAAAAGTATCTAATATTCTCTGACGTACCTTCACATCACAAACATTTCATGAAAAAAACTATTTAAATAGCTACATTAATATACTTTTTCAGTCTGTAACCTCGAGACGGAGGCACGATATTAAACGGTAACTCGCTTTTTCTGCGCCCCTAAGGGCGATCATTTTTCAATGGCTGGCAACATTCGCCGGTAACAATTTACCATTCATCTAGATCTGCTTTTGGGCTCCCACACATAAGCACGATACGACGTCGCGTCGTGGAAACTGGAAATCAACGACACGACGTCGTAACGTGTCACGAAAAAGTTGTTGTGATCTATTTTTAAGACATTGTACTTCTTTTTTTTTTTCTCTGTGACTCCCGTTATTCATAGTTGAATAAATGGGTGGATCCAGTATCTTCTGAGTATCTGCTTTTTCTTTCTTCCTTTTCTTACTAACAGCAGAAGACACGTTACGACGTCGTGTCGTAGATTTCCACGACGCGATGTCGTATCGTGTTTATGTGTGAGAGCCCTCCGAGGGCTGTATCTGGAAAATGATTGGACGATGACGAATCCCCCTCGATATTGTAATCTTGTCACTCGATTTTATCAATTCGAGTGCACGATTTAAGTGATTAAAAAGTGCAGTGGGCGAATACGGGCTTTATAAACGGAAATTTTTGCTATCGAGTGCTCAATAAAATATTATAATACTGAGTATAACTGGAAAACTTTCATAATTTTTAATGCATTAAATACGAATACAAAATTAATCGGGTTTAAAATATTCTGGGGTTCATCCATTAAAACAAAGTTACAAGTTAAAATTATTTACCAGGTAAAGAAGATAAGATTAACATTATAATATTTAAATTATTATCAACGAAACGTCAATTACAGGCGAACATTTCGCTGGAAACTTTAAGCATTCCTTATTTTTCCCAACAAACATAAATTCTCCAATTGTGTTGAGCGACCATTAAATTTTATTTTTGCGGCTACGACCTTATTCCATTTATAAAAATATATAAAATTATCACGGACTTTTAAGTTGCTCCAAGTGTGAGGGTTTGTAAAAAAGTATTTTTTTAAGTTACGACCAAATATACATCTAGATCTAAGTTCAAACGTTTAATTTAATTTAAAATGTGGGTGAAAATTAAGTGCTGGGTTGCCTCACCATTCGTCGTTTAATTAAAAAAGTTCGTCAATCAAGTCGACGGAGGCTATGAGACTACATTCAACCCCGATACTAGATTTCGTGATTTATACAGAGTAGCTGGGCTCGGCGCTTCAGTCACGTAAAAATTTAAATATAAATAGAAAAAAATCACTCACGGCATCCACGAGATCGAAAATTATTTACAAACTAGACGTAAATTAGATATTTCACAGACAAATGAGTACACAAAAAAGCCTATGATCCTTCACGTGGTCTACTTTTTATCTGACCCAAATAACAGAAAAAATGCTCTAGTAGTTCGTGAGATATAAGCCCTTTCAAATAATTTCCCCCGTTTTTTCCGCATTTTCCTCTATTTCTTCGCTCCTATTAGTCTTAGCGTGATAAAATATGGCTTATAACCTTTCTCGATAACTGGGCTATCTAACATTGATTTTTTTTCAAATCGGTTTAGTAGTTCCTGAGATTAGCGCGTTCAAATAAGGCTTGTCAAATAATTTTCCCCGTTTTTCCACATTTTCCTCTATTTCTTCGCTCCTATTAGTCTTAGCGTGATAAAATATAGCCTATAGCCTTCCTCGATAAATGGACTATCTAACATTGAAATAATTTTTCAAATCGGTTCAGTAGCTGTTCCTGAGATTAGCGCGTTCAAACAAACAAACAAACTAACAAACTCTTCCACTTTACAATATTAGTATAGATAAAATATAGCCTACAGCCTTCCTCGATAAATGGACTATCTAACATTGAAATAATTTTTCAAATCGGACCAGTAGTTCCTGATATAAGCGCGTTCAAACAAACTATAACAAACTCTTCCGCTTTATAAAATTATATAGATATAAGTCTAGATTTAAAAAACTTTGCATTTTTGATCGCATAATCCAGAATTTCCGATTTTTATTTAGAAAAACAAAATTTGAGAAGCGGATGTGGAAAAAACCAAACTAAACCTAGCCAAAATGAATCCCAGTCCTAAATGTCGAAGCTAATTATTGTTCTTATAATATTTTACTATAGGAAAAAATTGCTTCGATAGGTAGGAAATAAAGTATCCTACTAACTAATATTGACTCTTTTATATGCCAAGTAAAAAGATATTTAACCTTTATTTTCATTCTGTTCTTTATGTTCTTTTCATGACTGTTATATTTCTCTAGGCACTATTAAACGGGATTAAACAACCACTCGGAGTTTTTATGTTTTATTTGACTGATTTAATCAAAGCTCCTTTTATACGGGGCTTAGTGTCTCAAACGGTTCTCATTTCTCAGTTCTCATTTCTAATGTACTAGCTTCTTTATGCTAAATACATTATAATATTATATTATGCTTAGATATAACAGCGTAAGAGCCATCGACAGCAAGGCTGCCGAACATTTTTGACAGATAAGGCTGGTTTACACTAAATTTGAACTTGCTACTTGCTACAAAATTTTGTGTTTACATGCAATTAACAACTTAAAATTAAGTTAAAATTTAGTTAACTACTTATCAACTTAATACGTGTAAACCAGCCATAAGAGCCAGCGACAGCAAAACTGCCGAAAATTTTTGACAGTTACTTCCTACTGCCAGACACCCATAAAGTATTAAGGTGGTCTGGGAGTCGGAAGCAAATTTTATATTTTATAGAATGACGAAAGTTTGGATATCGCTGGCTCTTGGGCCATAATATATTTCTCTGAAAATACTATCAATATCTTGGAGTTAATAGTCGGTCAGAAGTAATCAGTCTGACCGAAGTGTATTTCGTAGTCGAAGCCTGATCTATCTATAATCGGATATCACCTTTCACTGAAACAGTAAGCCTTCTTCCTAATTAATTAAGTTTAAATAATAAACAAGACGCCTGTCCAATATTGTAAAATACTTTAATATTATAATGAAAATATACAAGAACTTTTGAAATTAATAAGGGTGGGTCTTGGAAAAAATATTAGCTGTCCTACTCCCCACCCTCTTTGCTTCGCTCGAGTGGCCACTTATAAAGTCGGCCGTGACAAAGTATTATGTTGTCATAATCATCAGACCTGTGCAATATACCCATACAACTATAAGTACTTACATAGGTAATTTAATTCATATTGTACGCAACTATTCTCTGAAATTCATTATATCTTACAGGAGCCGTTCTAAAAAGTTTACTATATCCAAAAACTTAAGGTATATCCATACAAAACTTAACCAAAATCAATTCAGCGATGAAAGCGTAAAGGCCTACCTACATGCATACTTTTTTGATATTAGGATGGATTCCATGAAAAGATAAAAAGGAATTTTCAATTAAAATATTCGGGTTGAAAGCGTAGCGAAATTATTGTATCGCATGCTTGTTACAATTCCGGTGGGAGTGAAGTGGGTGAGGCTCAGCACATAACTGCTACGCTTGTTATTGTATAACTTGTGTTTAATAAGTTCCACGTTTTACCTTATTATAGATTGCGTTATTTTTTAAATAAAATTAGAGAAATTTATCTATACTAATATTATAAAGCGGAAGAGTTTGTTTGTTTGAACGCGCTAATCTCAGGAACTACTGGTCCGATATGAAAAATTCTTTCAGTGTTAGATAGCCCATGTTAATTGTTATAAGAAACAAACAATCAAATAGAACGTAAATTACAATGTTGGAATTTCAACTGTAGTTTCCAAATAGTATTATGTAACATATTAACCATTAACCTGACTCAGATTTACCGCCACTGCACGTGTTGTAGCTTAATCCAACTAAACTATTTTACCTACGGCACCCGCTCTAAATCAGCAAAATGCCACTTTACCCACATTTATCACGGAATGCCTCACCTAATTTATATAATGCTCTCCTCCCCCACCCGGGCCAGGGCGGGAACCTGCCGCTATAGGGGGCCAGTCACCTGCAACAATGGTAAATATCTTCATCAAATCGAGAAAATTCAATCAATTTGTTTGAAACGGTGATAATTAACTTCATCGAGTTTTCAATTACGCTCGTTTTGTGTGGCGCTTACGTTGTAAATGGAATGGAATTCTCAGAAAGTTATATTATGTTTTGTATGGTTTTACTGTAACTTATCAGTTTAACGGTTGATTAAAGATGGTATAACGTATCGCAATAAAACCAAAATTAACTTCAAATAGTTCATTTTCAAAGTTAATTTTGGTTCGCTTTGCGATACGCTCAAGACGTTTTCCATTATCGCTCCTTTATAGAATCGCCGATCAAAATGTATTTAATCCATCAAGCCCCATACGAGCACCGGTGATCGCGACAACAATGGCATTTCCAAGAATCTCCGATCGAAGGATTAATTGTTGTAACATGAGTCGAATGTCGACTTTATTTTATCGAACGCTAGCTGTCGATTTCATAAAGAAGCGTACAGAAAAGGTCTTGGCTTACACACCGCAATTTACGACAACCAATCACGATATCGAATGTTTTATTTTTCCGAAAAATATTATATTGTTTTTGCGGTAAACAATATTTTGTTTCGTATTTTATTACTAATGGTTTCTAATTTTTATTGCATGTGACATGTAAGTTTTTCCCTGGATCGCTTTATTAAAAATCATTCACAGAGTTTTGAGTATCTGGCGGGTATTGATGTCGTATTTTATGGCATATACGAGTGCTATTATTAAAATCGCCAAGTTACGTATGAAAAACATTCCGTCCAAACAAAAATGCTGCTTTAATAAAAATATCTGCCAAAAAATATATTTTTCTTTAGTTACAAAAGGTTCTTTTAATCTCGATCACAATCTTATCAAAGGCTTAAATCGCGTAGAGAAAAATGTTATTATCTCTACAGCTAAGAAGCATGTATCATATTGTTGCTGGCGGATTTATTTTAGGGGTCGAAGCAGGCCGAATTATGAGAAAGTTTTGGTACATATTTGTGCAAAAATATAACATTCTGTATTCGTATTTATGTTAAAAAATATATTCAATTATTTTTGTAAGTAAAAAAGTTTAACAAGCCTCAACTGATGTCGAACATTTTATGGGGAACTCGGAATTTAATCTGGTACTCGCTCCAACTTTCTGTGTTCCGTGAATTCCAATACCTACATAATAGGCGTAAAGAATAGTATAAGGAAATTGAGGAAGTGACAAGAATAGCCAAAATGAGGTGGCCTTAGAAAATGATATTATGTCAGGAGAGCATTTTGTAAGTCTATTGACGAGAAACTTGGGCAATTTAAAATAAAAATTTGAGGAATTTTAAACAAAATCGAGGAATTTCAAATAAAAATACGTGATGAATTTAATAGCACAAAATAACATACAATTAAGAACTTTACCAGAAAACGTCGCTCAAGAGGCCGTGCGTTATTTGAATTCATTTTTAGCCCCCGACAAAAAAGAGTTTTGAGCTTTTTTTTCATTAGATATTGATTGTTTTAATAAGCCTTTATTAGATCGACCTGTAGCTTAGTGGTATGGTATAAAATTTAATCGGTCGTGGAGAGAGTCCTGTGTTTGACGGATCCAGGAGATCCCTCCGTACACGACTGATGACAAATCGCAGGTAGTTTTAGTGGTATAAAATCTAAGGAAGCGATTTTTGACCGACTTCCAAAAAGGAGGAGGTAATACGTTCGGCTGTATGTATCTTTTTTTTTTGTATGTTCCACGATTACTCAGCCGTTTGTGGTCCGATTTTCAAAATTCTTGTGTTGTTGTATAGGATATAATCTTAATTTTGTATAACAATTACTAACGTGGTGAGCTGGTGGTGGGATCTATGAGCAATCGAGGGAAATCCTTGAAATTTATCAAAACACTCATAGTGGTTAAAATGTTGTTTCTAGTAAGTTAAGCATATGTTACGAATAAGAGAAATTTCATACGAAGGTGTCTCTTGGTCCAAAGGCACTGAACAGAACTCCTGAACCTTTAAAGATAAAAGTTTGGAAATTGCAGCATCGCTTAGATAACTGCAAGCATTTACCACAATTTCGCTTACAGTAACATAATGTGAATAGTTAACATTCGTATTGGTTATTTACGCATAAAGCCTTATTTTGTAGATAACTGAAAAGAGTGAAATTATTATTTTTAACAAAAAATTAAAACCGACTTCCAAGGTAAAACAATAGTAATATGAACTAAAAAGTATTAAATAACTCTTACTCTTTAATAGTGCCTTTTTCAGAATTCGTCTAAATCTCAACTATTTCTGTACATTACTACAGTCTTCATTACTTTGAAGTCGGTACCAGTCCCAAAAGTTTCATATATTCTAAGTTCTGACATTACTGAACTCACGATTAAATTAGCTGGTACCGACTTCAAAATAATGAAGACTGCAGTATATGTACAGAAATAGTTGAGTATATGTACAGAAAGAGAGATTTAGACGAATTCTGAAAAAGGCACTATTAAAGAGTAAGAGTTATTTAATACTTTTTAGTTCATATTACTATTGTTTTTACCTTGGAAGTCGGTTTTATTTTTTTGTTAAAAATACTAATTTCACTCTTTTTATCTATGGCAACAACAAATGCCGCTGCCTATAATGCTGCGTTTCCATGCTTGCCAAGGCTTGACCAGCGTTAGGGATATTGCTATACTGTGCCAGAGTCCATAAGCACAAGCGTGTAAAGAGAGTATCTGACTTGGCTTGCGTGAGCTTGTGGACGCTTGTATCCGATCCGGTATAGTGTCGGTTTTTGGACACAGATCAAAGGGCGCTTGCTTGGATGTACATAATACACTGACGCATTCACAAGCGAGATTTGTGGACGGTTGTGCCTTGTGGATGCTTGCCAAGCCTTGGCAAGCATGGAAACGCAGCATAAGACCTGCATTAGTAATTGAACGTACCTGTGTGGTGGGCTCGAGCTTGGTGGCGAGCTTGACGGGCTCCTCGGCCGGGTACATGAGGCGGCGCGCGAGGCGGGCGAACGTGCAGCGGAACTGCCGGCTCATGCTGCAGTACAGCACGAAGTTCACCGACGACGTGAACAGTGCCAGCACGTCCATCAGGTCACCTGTGATAAATACATAATATTTATATTATGCGAAAGTGTGTCTGTCTGTCTGTCTGTCGGTCACCTCTTCACGCTCAAATCGCTGGACCGATTTTGCTGAAATTTGGCATGGAGATACTTTGAGTCCCGGGAAGGACATAGAAATTTTTTATCCCCCGAAAAATGTAGGGTTCCCGCGCGATAAACGAGTTTTGGCGCAAATGAATCTTTAATTTTGTGAGTCTCGCTAAAACTCGAGAATGGCTGAACCGATTTGGCTTATTTCAGTCTTGAAATATTCGTGGAAGTCAAGGAAAGGTTTATACGGTGAGAAAATTTTGGAGTTAAGTGATATGACGTTCGCGGGTCATCTAGTTATTAAATAAAAAATACGTGTGGCACTTGGGGACTGCCGCGGTAAAGCATATAATTTTTTATCATTATGCAGTTATTATAGTTCGCATACGTCTTGTAACACAAACACCGTGCCGAAGTCTGCCGAACTGAAACGACGTCAGACGATGCACGGCCACGCCGCATAAGTAGGGGGTGTTAGGTTTATTTTCGTTACGGAATTTCTTGATTCGGTCGCCACGCTCGCGATAAAAACTATACCATAGCTATATAATATTATTGTTGCAAAAATATAAAGTACATATTGTACTACATAATAAGAATTTTTGTCTAGCATTTTTGAGTGATTGATTCGATGTACTAAAACGCCGAGGAAAACTTAGATGAAGTTTTATTTGCTCAGAATTATTATAAAAGTGTTCCATTTCTAAACCATTACTTACTCAATCAAACTGCTTTTCCCTCGAGTTTAATTTCCAGTAAATCTTAAAAATAATATAAAAATCCCACAGAAAGTATCAAGGTAAACATTTTGTGAGACGTTGAAATTAAAAAGATTGTTCGGTTCCTTAGAATAAATAAGATTGATTAAAACCTCGGTAGTACTAATTGAACTTTTTTCAGAACTTCTAGCTCGTGCTCGGAAAAATAAGTCTGAATATAGAAAAGTAAAGGAGAAAATATTTCATTAGGCATTTTCGAAGAACTCGCGAACTAAACTATTTATTGGAAACTGTTTTAGGCAAGAGACGGCGGCAGGAATTACAAATATTATGTCCCAATTGTCCTCCATAGACTCATTGAATAATACAATTGCTGAATATATATTGCAAAATTAACTCAGCGGTGCAAGCGCTGGAATAATATTATAAATTCATTATTTGACAGCTCCAGTTTCTTTATCCAAAGTATTTTTAAAATAAACTTATCATAATATTAATAGTAATAATAAAATCAAGCTATGTAATGAACAAAAAAATATATAAAACGTTCCATTTTTAAAAAGATTGAATACCAGTCTGCAGTAACGAATTTATACCAGCGACGTTTGAATAGAAAATCGAAAGAAAATTTCATCACGGTGTACGATGGAAGCGTTTTAAAATAAAATGATATCATGCAGGTACCTTATCAACTCCTGCATAGTAGAAAAACATTCAGTTATAAAGTATGCTAATAATATATTTTCAAATACTTACTAGCCACGAATCGATTCAAAATCGTTAAAGAGTTGGAGTGTTTTGGATAATTTAGTGCTAAAAGTGGTACATAAAATTT
Source organism: Polyommatus iphigenia (assembly GCA_963422495.1). Classification (NCBI taxonomy): domain Eukaryota; kingdom Metazoa; phylum Arthropoda; class Insecta; order Lepidoptera; family Lycaenidae; genus Polyommatus; species Polyommatus iphigenia. The sequence continues at coordinate 15,913,709 of OY730189.1, forward strand.
GTACAACAATAATATTTTGGAGATTTTAAACATTTCAAGAATTATTCTCGAACGAGTTTCCTTTTTAAACAAATTAACGAACAGTATAGGTGAAGGATGTATTATAATTTCGTGCTTAATATTTTATTATAAGCAATTAGAATTCATTTACGCTACCACAAAATTTATGAACAATGAATATAATATTATTATTATGATAATAATTTGAGTATTGGGCCAACGAGATTGAACCAACTGTTTTGCATAATATGAGAAGATTATAAAGATTAAAGTAAACATTTTCGTAAACAGTGAACTTGAGTAATAAGAAATTTCTCATAAACAACGTAGCGCAATTTCTTGAAGCTTTCATAACATGACTGAACATGATTTTTTAATATTTTTTTTCAGTTAATGTTCATTCATTCTTCTTTTAAAGTTCTTCATCATGCGACAAATTGCATACTTGTTAGGAGCAGTCTCCAAACCGTTTAAAAGCAATAAATTGTAAATGCATTTTTAACATACACCTAATAATTCAAGACGTGAGTGGAAGAATAAGGTAAGTAACATGGAAAAACTTCCCGTTTTTTTGCATATAATATGGAGAAAAACTATGGATTATATGTGTAGCCAGATACATTAGCTAGGTTATGAAGTAGATAGGTTACAAGTTTTATTAAAATAATTAGGGAAAAAATTAGTTATTGTCCGAATGTTACGAAATGTTACTTGTTCGATTCTTCCACTCACGTCTTCATTCTTATATTATATATCTTATATATAAGTACTTATATACATATAAAATTGGAACGCGGAAAAACCAGATAATCAACATTTAAATATGACTTTATTCTGGTTATTTTACTTTGTAACCTACAAAGGCATGAATTATATTGCAATTCGCTTCAATTGACTGTGAAATGAAAATACGCGGAATTGCACAATGGATTCATTTCATTAACATACTCAATAATAATATTATAATGCAATATTGTAATGTAATATTCTGATCGGTACCCAGAAACAGTAACAAGGTGCCCACTCAATTCATATTCAATTAATAAATGACTTGGCAGATATACCTACAATAATATCCATACTGATACTATAAATGCGAAAGTGTGTCTGTGTCTATCTGTTACCTTTTTACGCCCAATCCACTGAACCAATTTTGATGAAATTTGGTAGGGGAATTGTGCTTAAGATGACATACTTTTTGTTTGAAGGTAAATATTTAAAATAAAATAAGTCACATGAGATCAGTAACTTACTTTTATAAATAAATGATACATAAACAAAGAAATTAAACAGTTTAAAAAAAAACAACCTAATATAACAGTGAAAAAAAAAACATAAATTGCACGCCAGGTCGACGAGTGTAAGATGACATATCGATATGGTAAGACGACATACTATTAATCCTTAGACTTTGATGGTATGTCGTCTTATACAATACGTAAATACAAGCTGCATCAGCATCCCTCTAGTTGTCAGTGGTGTAAGGATTCTTTAGTTCTTCATCGTCGACAAAAAATATACAATGCTTCTTTTACCGATTTAGCGGAGACATAAGTAACTATGTCATCTTAAGCCGACGTCTAATATTACCAAATGAGTAATAGTGAATACATTTACATTTTGTAAAAAAATAGTTAACGTTAGAACAAGCTTTTATTAATATTTGTGGCCTATAAGAATCCATGTCCATCATAACAATTTGTTATAAGAAAAGATTCTGACCTTATACGTTTTTTCACCACAAAACAAAAGTGTAAGAAAATTTTTCTTTCATCAAAATTAGGAAAACCTTTATTACTTTGTAAAGTACGGTCCCTGTCCGGCATACTAAGTTGGGCTACTAGGGGCACACTGAGGTGCTCCATAAACCGTCACAAAGCACAATTATTTCAACGAATTTTGCCGATGTGTCGTCTTATCTGACTATGTCATCTTAAGCACAATTCCCCTATGGGGATACTTTGAGTACCGGGAAAGGACATGCCGGATACTTTTATCCCGGAAAAATGTACGGTTCCTGAGCGATAAACAAATTTTGGCACAACGGAGTTGCGGGCATTTAGTAATTTATAATATCAGCAGCAGCAGGTCTAAAAGACGGGCTTCATAGAACATAAATATATTATCTACTATTTATTTAGAAGGCTTGCAGGAGGTCATTAAACGTAAATAAATAAGAAAGTTGCTATTAGCTGATTTTGAGGATTGTAGCTCACGTTTGAAACGGAATAAATATTTGTCTCTATACTTATGATACCTCCCAGATATGTATTTTTTATTATATACTTAGTCAACTTTCCTACTTTAACCTATCAAGCCCCATAAGAGCACCGGTGATCGCGACAACAATAGAATAACAATTTTCCAAGTATACGCGATCGAAGGATTAAAAAACTGCTGTTTAACAATTTTGTATAATAACGATTTGCGTAGTCGAGTTATTGTTTTTGAATTTAATTATTAGCTTAAATTATTCATAAGTAATATTATATTAAAGTTGTCGGTTTGCGGTTAATATGGTTAATCAGTGTAGCAACACGTGCTCTTTGTGAGCACGTCAGGTAATTATTAAAACCATTTCATTACTTATAATTATAAAAATCGGCTTACAAATAATACCGAAATCTGATAGGAATACAATAAACAGTAATGACTAATGAGCAATAATTATGAGGATCTTTTCAAACGCCCTAATTCGCGTTATTATGTGCTTCAAAACATGGTAGATCATTCGATTCTCATTATATTATAAGGCTTTTAGTTAATTTTAAAACTGTCTTATTTCATCATCAAATTCTAATTCAAAATGCGCCTCAGGCAACCTATTCACAATAACATAAGTAATTTATAAGTTAAGTGTGTTTAAGTACAACGATATAAGTTTTTTAGTTATACTTACCGGAAAAAGTTTCTAAATACCTACCTCTTAAAGAGACATTTTTTAATATTATAAACTATAAGTTTTGTAAGAAAAATCAACAATTAAAAAAAGAATAAAATCTGGTCACACACAGCATAGAAATTACCTAAGCTCTTTTAAAATCTCTTACCGAACATGCTATAGCAGCTCTTGAAGAATTCAGGCGCTAACGCACTCGCGAGCCCTAGCAGTCCCTGCGGCACCTCCGTGGACAGGAACAGCCCTAGCACTGCCAGCAGCATTCGCGTCGTACGGTCTGTCCGACTCGTCCGCCGCGCCGAAGCCTCCTCCGACAGAGTTTGTTTCTCTGGCTGCAAAAATGGGAAAAGACGTTTAGTTGTTGTATTTTTAAGAGGTCGTGCAAAAAGGTAATAATAATAGGGTGTGTAGACATCTTACATTTGATTTTCGACAGCGAAGTAAGAAATTCCCTTGTTCCTAGCAAGTTTTTCGAGGAGCTCGCCTTATACATTAAACAAAAGATTACATTGTAATATTTATTGCCTTTTAAAGAATATAGAGAATCAATTTTCATAGACCTTACATATTGTTTTGTTTTTTAAATCTTCCTTTTGAAGAACAAAGACTGTGAAATGGATGAATAATAATGTTATTTATAAAGGAACTTATTACCTAATTTGCCCATGCCTGTCTAATACGTTGAAGAGAAACATTTTGAAATGGAACTTATTATACTTAAATTACTTCGCATAATTTCATTTTGCAAACTTTCTTATTTTGCGAAATAAAATAAGTATTATTAATTTCGCAAACTTTTAATTCTTATTCTAACTCTTGTGATAATTTTACTTCGTTAATAAGTTTGTCACTGAGATTTTGACAAAATTTTGCATCTAAAACAAAATTTATATTTTTTTATTGAAATTTATATAGCTGCGTAAAGATAAATAACTTTTGTTTTTTTTTCTTCATTTTGCTTACATTTGTTGTAAATCGAGCAATAGCTTGTCCAATCAGAGAAATTGGTTCATATTTCAAAGTCAAGTCAATAATATTATTATTCGTGAATCGTGATCTCTCTACTGAGCTTTACATTACCCGACTAAATTACTTAGGTCCGTCATCTGATTACGAAAACTTTTCTCTGACAGCAATACAAGTACTAAAAACTTCCTTCATGACTTATTTTAACCTTCGTATTAAGTAAGTTATGAAGGAACACTTTGGGTCTAAAAACTCTAAGAAGTAAGTACCTTAAAGCGAATGTTGGAGCCCTAAAGTATAAGTTGAAGGCGTTTGGCACTTACATTAAGGGTGTGCCCACAGAAATAAGATCTAGATAGAAGCGCTATGTCGCTCCATTTGTATGAACACGAGCGTGTCACTTTTTTCATACCTACTGTGACGTCACAAGAGCGCTTTAGTGATGGGAGTACCCGTACGCGTGGAATCGATTCAAAGGAATCGCCGCGCCCCGCCTCTTTTGCCATTTTAATAGGTATATCGATTTTTTAATCGATTATTATTCGAGTTCATAGACAGAGGAATGATAAATCTTTAGATACGTGCTTGCCAGGACAGCTAGTAATATATTATATTATTCTAAACTAAATCACTAAACAAGAACATAAATACATATTACATAACTAGCTGTCCCGGCAAACGTTGTTTTGCCATTTAAAGTATTTGTACTTCATCAGTTGATACTAAATCTTACCCCCTCTTTTGTCCCCTAAGAGGGGTGGGGGGAAAAATTTTATACACCAGATGTTAAGTTGGAAAAAACAGTTAATAATATGAAGTAAGTCCATTAAAGAAAAAAGTTTGATACAAAATCTGACCCCCTCCTTGGTCCCCTTAGAGGGGTGGGGGGAATTTTTTTTATACACCAGATGTTAAGTTGGAAGAAGACAAATATATCTGCGAAAACCGCATCCAAATCGGATCAGTAGTTTTCGTGTGATAGTGGAACAAACATATAGACAGACAGACAGACAGACAGACAAAAAAATAACTACAGTTTTGGCTTCTATAGCGATGTAGCTATAGAAGTCAAAACTGTATACCCCCCGCTTATTATTTTTTAAATACCTTTAATGTACAGAATTTTTATTTCTACAGTTTTATTATATTATGTATAGAAATATAATTACCGAGTCACAAAATATCCCAAAGCGAACATTATCATTCCTCTGTTTCATGTCTGTTTCGAAAATCGATTAATTAGAATCGAGAATATGTACAACACTATTTGCTTCATTTGACAGAAAAATGAGAATATTTACTGTACCTCGAAACTAAGCGATGAGTGAAAGTATCGATTGTTTTATTTCCATTGCGCGCTCAATAGCGGACAAACAGAACGGGCTCTATAATTTTCTAACTAAAGCGGCAATGTATTATGAATCATGCGGTACACACGCAATTACGTAGATTTCATTTTAAAAACCACAGCCATCCACGATTAACATTAAATAATTGATTTTAAAATAAAGGACACATGATTTAATAACAAAATTACTTACCGATGATAAGAAATGTATCCACTATTTATTGCAACGTTTCTATGCGAATTTCCACAGCCCAATACGGCACATTGAGGCATTTTTAGAATTCCGATTGACGTCCGATCCCGATGACGGTGGAGCGCAGACTAAAGAACAGACTTTCAAAAGAGTGATGTTTGTCATCGTTTTGGAACGCGATGGCACGCGAAGTACATACACATGGCCTATCTAACTAGATAGAGATCTGTGGGTGTGCCGCATTAGGACATTCTGGTCACGTCAGTAATATCTTCCATTAGTCAGCCCCTAATTGCTAGTAGCTCGTAAAGAGGCTTAAAAAGATTAGTTTTGGGTTAAACTTGAAACCCCATAATGGGAAGATCAGAGGTCAACGGTTACGACCGCTATGTTCAAATTTAATAAGAAGTATGAAAGTTTTAATGAAATTGGAAATTAGCCTTGTTGTTTTTTAAATATTTTAATTTATTTATCTAGAAAATACATAATATGTAAATAGCTACTTTACAGGTACTGCTGCAACTCAAGTACCTACCTCGAAAATATTAAAGATTATCTTGATAGTTGTAATTTTCCTTACACGCAATCAAAAAATAAGTACCGATATAATATTAATTAGTAAAAGCAAAGTACTAGTTAATCAAAAAGGTACTTATGACGAGACAATATCTGAGTTTTGGGGAAAAAATTGTCTTTTATGTCCCCTGTGAGACTTTCTTCATGTATCACAAACACTTAGATAGGTATTCGTTATGAAACGCAAAAAAAGTTTAATTCATATCGTATCTGTTGGCACTGTAAACGACTCCATTGCCGCTTGTATTTGTTATACTTTACTCCCGCGGGATATTTTGAATAATAAAGCCTTTTGCGTTTTGAGTACTCATAAAAGATTTATAATTTCATGTTCAATTTTCTTAGCTTTGCTTTCATGATATATTGTAGAACTTAAGTATAATTATTTATCTATAATGAAAGCAAAATTTACATTAAAACAGCATCTATTTTGTTTATTATTCACGTAACTAATTATTTATCGGTGTAATTATATAGGTAAAACTCAAAGGTGACTGACTGACATGGTGATCTATCAACGAACAGCCTAAATCACTGGACGGATCGGGCTGAAATTTGGCAAGCAGGTAGATGTTATGACGTAGACATCCGCTAAGAAAAGATTTTGATAAATTCTACCCCCAAGGGCTTAAAATAGGGGATGAAAGTTTGTTTATAATAATACTTCTTAACGCGAGTGAAGCCGCGGGCAAATATATTATAATTATTGCTTTAATCGTTTTTTAATTTGTATTATGTACCAAGGACTGCATTATTTGCACAGCGTCGTGGTAATTTTTGGTACTTTTGAAGACCAGCTACCATTACCATACAGCAAAACTGTTATTTAATCACGCCTACGTGTTATTAAAATTTAATTTTATACGTAACGTTATAAACGGTTATAATATTATGATTAAATTACGATGACAAATCGCCTGGAAAATGAGACCATCAATCGTGTGTCGTATCAGCCGCAGTTTAATCGCGTTAAAGTTAAACGACGAATTTCCCTCGCTCGAGTCACACCGATCGCGACAGCCACCCCAATTCTCATACCTCGAATCTCGGATCGATTGGTCTTATTCCGAAAGCGCTTATTTAATCGACGCCTAAGCGCAAGTTCTTACGTCCGTATTTTGTGTTCAGAAGCTACGCGTAGTAATTTAAATTCGCTCGCTCTATTAACAATATAAAGAACTGTATTTTGTGAACGTAGTTGGAGGCTTTCTCTCGTGAGTACACAATATCGTGTGCGCTATAATCGAATGAAGCACAGAGGTACCAGAATTAGACCCCAAGGAGTCTCGCGCTGTGAACCGCAAGCTAGTTGAGCGTCATAAAATCTAACTAGAATCTTAATAACGTTGACGAAGGTTAAGTGTGTTACTAAATTAATTAGAGTGAACAGATTTTAATAAGGTTAGTTAGGGAAAAGGGGCAAGTTTTAGTTTTGTTTTAACTCGGAAAATTAAGGGAAACATTGATACTTTTTTATGCCCATGTTTACCTTAGAGTTTAGGGTTTAGACAATGTTGCCAATATTATAAATTTGAATTCTAGGGGAATTTTTGGATTAAGCATACCTAATAATAAAACCTTGCAAATTAGAACCTTTTTTGCAAAAGTCTACGTTCCCAATTCCAATCCAATCGAAAGTAATGATGAAATACTGTAAATTGTTCGATTTGAACGTTGCCTGAAATTCCTGGACTGAAATTTGGGTAACCCGAAAACGTCTACCACTTGTCTGTGGGATTAAGGATTTGAAGGCAATTGAAGGCCCTATTAACATGCTTGAGCAAGTATTACGGTTACCTGTCGGCTCACGGAGGATTTACTGTATGAATAGAGCCTAAAGGTTTGATCTCGGTTTGAAGATTAATTTTGAGTTTAAGTATTATTATTATTGAAAGATAACTAAATAATATAATAAGAGAGAGATATATAATGACGTGGTTTTACTTTTACGACGTAGGTGCTGTGTTTTTCTTTAATGACGTAGGTGCTGTTTTTTTTTAATTTCACAATCACCTCGATACTTTTAATATATTTAGCACTACTGAGCCCGTAGATATTAAAGCCAGGTCGCGTGTAAAGTTTAAAGCCAGGTGTTGTTTGAAATTTCGAATTTCTAGAATAATTGTGAAACGTGTAGCGAATCAGTAAACAAAGAGAGTTATTTTCGGCACAATTTATTACATTATATGCGTAAATATTACAGAATATTTCTCCAGACGTATGTACGTTCATTAGACGAGTCCCTATGGCGAAGCACGTATGCATCGTTAGTGTCAGCTGAAACATTTTTGGGGTGAGCTCTACCAAATGTGAATAAAATGTTTGCTGTATAATATAAACGAATATTCCAAGTATAATTTTGTACATACCGACCTGTATGCTAAGAAGTTGTCGGTATGCTAAAAAGTTGTAGTCGGTATGCCAAGAAATAACTCTTCAAAAGAGTTATTCTGACACTGAAACCAGCCCCCCTCCATGACATCTTATAGCAGTATTACTTTAATATTACTTTCAGATTTCGCACAAGCAAAAAACATAGCTATGGTTATATAAATAGAGATCATGTTTGTTTATGCGAAATTCAAAAGTAATATTAAAGTAATACTGCTATAAGAGCTCATGGTAAGGCCCCAGATAATGAAATGAATGCGCTGTACATACGTTATTAAAATGTTTAGTAATTCATCAGGCTTAAGAACCTATCAGCTTAAAGTTAATAAGTCGTTAAACAATAAAAGGAAGTATTTTCCGCACGCTTGGGCAGCCCTTCTGAAACAAATCACTAAACGTGTCCAAACTTTAAGCATATTCAGATTACGAATTGGGAACCCAAAGTACCATAAGTTCTGCGAAAGCTCAAAAAGAAAAACATTAAGTATTTTATATTAAAGATAAATATTATGGTTCTTTTATGAGTTTCTTTAATGACTTTACCACTTTATTATAAGCCAACTAAGTCTCTATTAATTATGTTATACGTATCCGCCAAATCGCGCGGTTTGGCTGCTACACCTCGAGAAAATGGAAATCGTATGTAAATGACGGCGTGACCGCGCAACTATTTCGATAAATCTTGACATAAAATGTTTGTTTGTGATATCGCGGTGTAGCAACTACACCGCTCGTTTGCGCAGATGCATAAAAATCGAGCTAATGTACAAAATTTGACTCTCGCGATCAAGATGACATAATATTATAATATACGCAAATAAAGGCAACAAACTGATATATGGACTATGATAGCAAAGTACCGATTTTCGCCCAACGACCTGGATGTTACGCCCAATAACCTTTTTGTGCACGGCTTACACACGTGTCTCAAAAACATGATCAGAAAATGTCTGATAAACTATAAATAATATCTTCCGATGCATAAGGATATTGTGTGTAATTACAACATAGTAGTTTTAATTTTATACATCCCTTATGTTATGTTTATTCTGACTGTACTTCAGCATCATAATATTCAAACGTCATAATATAATAAATCAGAGGCAACAAGGTAGGTCGGAATTGCAACACAAATCGGACCACATTCCCGTTATTACGATTTTATTGAAATTCGGAACTGCAGAGCTATTGAAGTTAGCTTTTAGTTTGTCGGTACTTATTGTGGTGTTCGGTTGGAGCTTTCAGTGTGCCGATTCTGCTAAATAGCTTCAACAATAATACAGTTTTGATGCAGTATCGGTATAATTAAATTACAAAATTGTACTATCAGAGAATTTTATTCATAGGCAGATGGCGGACCTACGTCATTTGGTCGCGGTATGTCAAACCCAGCCGAAAGATCACAACTAACACTGAATTAACATAACCCGACCAAATGACATGATACGCGACCGCACCGCTATTTAAGGATCCCGCAGTGTAGCTTACGCGTTACGTAGTAGCTATTATAATCTGTGGTGCACCGTGTAGCTGCCAAACCGCGCGTACGCGCCACCGCCGCATATAAATCGAGCCTAAGGGACCTACTTCACCGGAACGACATCGCGACGTGGCCAGTGACGTTGCCATGGCAACGTCCAAGAAACGTCTCTCGTCTCTACGTCGCTGCAAAGCGGTTTTTTTCTTAAAGTTAAGTTTTAAAAAACCGCTTTACGGCGACGTAGAGTCGCCAGACGTTGCTTGGCCGTTGCCATGGTAACGTCACTGGCCACGTCGCGATGGCGTCCCGGAGAGGTATGGTTCGACTAAAATAGCAGAATCCGGGTGCACTCTTGTGCATCGCTGAAATATTTTATGTCAACAGCTCAGGTATACGGTGTGCCGTGCGGGTTATTTAGTATATAGATGGGACATTAATTCTTCGGAGTCTCCCGCAGATTCCGTACAGCAGCGAGGGTAGATAACATCGATTTTAATTTATAGAAAAGTCTATTTACGGAATATTATTTATATTCAATAGTTTTATAATCTAGGAGTGCTTAGTTTGTTTATAGAAAGTGTAACAGAACAAAATGATGATAGTTTAGTGTGTGTATAAATGTGTCCTTTATTTTTTTGTATGGATGAATAATTTATGATATTATGAGGGCATTTCTCAAAGAAACATAATATAGAAGTCAAAAGCAACTCTTTTAGCGCTGTCACTACTTACATCCCCTAACCCCTTACTGTAAACTCGTAGCCTTAAACATTATTCCAGTTCCTGCCAGTTTAATTAAATTATTTTGGTAACAATATAATAATATTATGAAAAATCTTTTTCTTACACGAAATGTTTTACCAGCAAAGATCTTTTTCAACACATTATCAAAATTTAACTACAACCGTGCTACTACTAAAAGACCTATTTTTTGTGGTTAGCTCCAAAAAATAAGAACCCTTTTACATGGCAAATAATTAAAATTTCAGCGTACAATATTTTGTTCTTGTTTTCCAAAGGATTTCCAACAAGCATTATACCGTGAAATATGTCATTTTACGTCAAAATTCGAGATAATTAGGCCCGGATGTGAAAAATGGCGTTTTGTAAAAACGCTGGGGCTTTAAATGTTTGTTTTGACCTCAAAGTTATATGGAGCATTGTATGAAAATGTTCGCCGCTAAAAGGATACGCTCGCGTATATTACTTTTTATGCTTGCCATCATTTTATCATCATCATCACTCTGTTTCCATGCAACAACACTGAACGCAAAATCTCAGTGATGTTTCTATTAGCAACCCTGCCTTGGCCTACGCATGTAATGGACCGATTATTAGATAAATTATTATTATTCTAAGGGGTGTGTTGTGTAGTACCTATTTTCTTCTTTCCCAATTCTACAATATTCTTAAAATATTTCATGAACATACAATGTTGTAGTTTGAAAGGAACTGAATTAAAAACAAAGCTGCATTGATATTGCAGAATTATTTACAGTAAGAACATGTTATTATTACCCAATGCTATTCTATGTTACTATTGTTATTACCTCTATATTTTGTGTTATGTTGTTTAGTTAATGTGTCCCGAATAATTTGCATAGGAACTACACGTAATTACATTTTCGTTCAAATTTTCGTTGCTTATTTAATTATTTTACAAACAAACACGGCAGTTACAATTAATTAGCTATAGATTATAACATAATATATTGTTTTCTATAATAACAACAGCAAAGGCAGGCTCCCGTGCGATATGGTAGCTACGCGGTATTTATTATACAAAATAATTATAATTTGAGGCTGTATGTAACAATTACATTTCGCTTTGATCAACCATAAACAGGAAATCAATGCCACACTATAATTAACACGTCATTTTGTTATATTATATATTATAATAACTTGCTTTACCTAATTAAAATTAAAGTATTTTATATAAATTTATATTTAATGTAAATGAAAGTAGGTATATATTTTATCTATTACGAAAATAATATTATAAGATATGAAACTACTTTCACGATATCATATTTTTCTCTCCAAGTTCGATACTGAATAGAAACTAATAAATCCTACCTTTTACGTGTCAGGTCGTAATAGGATTGTGTGTCAATATTTCTCAATGAACCATTTTTACCAAAAAAAGGTTGTAGAGATCTCTACATTTATATGTTCGCCTGCCCATCATTGTAGTACAACAAACAACAAAAAAAGTTAAATAAAACAAATCATACTTCATCCTAATATTATAAATCCGTTTGTTTGTTACCTTTTCACGCCCAATCTGCTGAACCGATTTTGCTGAAATTTGCTATTGCGATACTTTGAGTCTCGGGAATGGAGATAGGATACTTTTTATTCCGGAAAAATAAAAGTACAGCATAAAATATAATACTTACCTCGTGACGTTCAAGCGTTGACCTTTTCAGCAGACGTTGCCTCTTCCTCTCGGTGGTGGACAGCTTGGATATGAGGCACGTACTCAGAACCGACAACGCTATACTCGGTACCAACTTTAGTATGACACTGTAAATCCACATGATCGCAGTCACTAGCTCCTTGTTCTTGGACATCTCGAGCACGTACACGGTCCGGTTGTGCGGCAGCGCCAGGTCCTCCGCGAACTCCGTGTTGTTCTCTCGCGTCACCTCGCTCTCCACTATGTTCATCGCGAAGTAGATCGGCAGACACAGCACCGGGCAGATCACGTACGCGCCCACTATCGCCGTCGTCGTGTTGCGCCTGCTGCACCACGTCCGGTTCCGTTGCGGGTACGCGATCGCGACGTACCGCCACACCGCCAGCGTCACCGCCAGCCAGATCGATATCGTGTGGAAGGTCTGGCTGAAGATCGAGTGGAAGTAGACGAAGACGGCCCACGTGTACGTGTTCTTGTTGACCTGCGGGCCGATCTTGATGTTCATGTGCAGCGCGTAGGGGATGTACTCGAGCATGACGAGCAGGTCGGCGACGGCGAGGCCGGTGAGGATGGAGTTGGTGGTGCTGATCATCTCGCGGCGGCTGAGGACGGTGATGTTGATGGTGTTGGTGGTGGAGCCGATGATGCAGATCACGATGGCGATGTAGCCGTGCAGGCGGCTGTAGGCGCGGTTGAAGTCGCTGGCGCCGGGCACGCACAGCGCGTCCGTCGCGTTCGCCATTCTCGGGGGTTCTCGGTCATGTCATCGTGTCATCCGAGGGGTGTCGGCGCCGATGAAATCGCAGCCGGGCCCCAGTCCATTGTTGCTCTCTGAAACAAAAACGAGCCGTTCTATTTCTGTTCGAAGTATTAAAATTAAACCCGGATAAAATAAAAATAAAATATTATGCTGTATTGCTTTATTATTTCCGTCCGCAGTCCGCAGAGAAATATAAGAAGCGGATAATATTGAACGCTGCTAACTACTTTATTGAATTAAATGGAAATATCTTTTCCAATCATAATAACGTGTAGGACGTGGGTATAGTCCATCGAATCGTTATTTATTAGTTGGTTGAGAAAATATTAAAGACACAGTATCAATAAGCTCTACGCCTAGGCTAGTTGTTATTTATTGTTTTTTTCGTTTTTTTTTTGAGACAAAAGATAAAATTTATATTCTATCATCTCAAAATGATTATTAAAACCCTAGTTTAATTTAAAATAACTTAGTTATAATATTAGTGATGATGATGTCATAGTATAGTGACAATTTATATACCAAAGTTTTATGTGTTTGCTTAATGGGTCAGGCCGTAGTTTTTGCCACAAATAGCGCAAAGGTGTCGCAAAATTTTCTACGAGTCCGTCGCGCAGAGTGACGCAAAATGGCAACGCAAAATTGTTAAGGAGTGCATACAATTATGTAATTTCATATAACTAATAACCCATAAGGTGACCCATAAGTACTTTTTGACGTGATAACGTCTTATAATTCGATATGGGCTGCGCGCCCGTAAAACATGACAGTTCATGCGGCGTTACCTCGCTGACAGCTCTAAGGCGTTCCATTTACACTCTCAAGTCTCTCAACAACCGTAAGGCCCACCTGGGCCGCGCTCTTTGTTTCGATTATATTACGTATTTCGATGACTTAGAGAATACTTTTGTATGAAGAAATTTGGTTAGTTATGACCTTTGATACATTGACCACACTCTGAATGAAAAATAAATAAACAATCTGTGAGCTATTAGCATTATTTCGGCTATTCAAAATTGTGCTCTATTTCCTACGTGTCAAGGTATGACTTAATATATGAAGAATAAAGTATTCGTTTATTTCTTCTGAACAAGTCACTAATTATAGTTTCGAAAGTTTATAATTGAGAAACTAATATCACATCGAACTAAATACTATATTATGATGGCTTGATAGATAGAAAACTTAACATATATTATAATGTAGTTCACACAAACATAAAATATGGATTGTATGTAAGGATATTTCATATTACATTAATTTTACAAAGAGGGTAGGCCGGGCGCCATTTTTTTTTCCACATTGACCTGCCAACTTTTTTGCATAGATTTTTCCCGGAACTGAGGGGTTAAGGCTATGACGTTGTCACGTTTAACTATCGTCAGTAAACCGACTTTACAGACAACCGATTTTATTACCCGACTGCGACGAAGCCCAAAAGGTATGTGTTTGACCTGTATGTATACATCTGTTCCTGTGTAACCTAACCTAACTACTAAACTCAACCGATTCTGATAAATAATACGCCATTCGATTCGTCTTGAAATGGCGTTAATTAGCCATATTGTAAAAAAGAAAAAGTTAACAAACTATAATATCGTATAGGGTTTCATTGAATAGGAAGGTACTAAAAAATCATACTGAGGTTTCTAATAACATTTTGAATTACCATTTAGGATCTATAATCATTTCAAGTTAACTAAAGTGTAAAATTTTAAAAGAATAGAATTTTAGCTGCGTAGTCTAAAATTATATCAACAATCGGGAGCCATTATTGGGAAGATTTGAGCCGGTCTAGATCTTTAAATGGCTCCCGACTGTTGATAGAATTTAGACTACCAACTGCGGGGCTAAAATGGTAACGTTTTGCAATTCCTCCAGAAAATGAATTGTCAAAACTGTCAAACTGACAAATGTCAAATTAGTACAAATTGTGCAAATTACAGATTACTAGACATAATATGAATTACAAGCAGAGTGATTTTTAAAAAATAAATCATAATAAATGATTCGTTTTTTAAAAAACACTGCTTGCAATTCATATGTCTAGTAATTTGCACAATTTGTACTAATTTGACATTTGTCAGTTTCACAGTTTTGACAATTCATTTTCGTTACCATTTTAGCCCCGCTGAACTTGTTTTACCCTTTCATATTTAAAGCAGTCGGGTTTTATAATTTTTTAATTTATTATTTTATTTACCGTAAAGACAGAGCTACAAAATAAAACACACTTTTAGTAGGTAAGTACGACAAATTAATGTCAAATTTTACTCATAACTTTTAAATCTTAGAAGGTGTTACAAAAAAGCGGAGAGTTCTATTGCTAGAAAATAGAAATACAATTTTTTCAAAGAAACAAAAATCCAAATCTCAAAAAATAAACACAAAAACTTACAAAAAGATCACTACGGAAACATAAAGAGTTGCATAATCATTAAAAAACTCTTGAGGACAGAAAGATTATTTGAAAACTTTGGTTTATTATTATCACAACCGCAGTAGAAAAAAAAGTTTACCGAACATAATTTTTTAACTTTATATAGAAATATCGTTTTTTACTGTATGTTGAAACAACATAAATCGATATCAAACACTATTTGACCCCGTCGGGAAATATTTGGTTTGGGTAACACTTTTATCACGTCTTCTAAGTGCATTTCACATACATCCTCAACGTTTGGATACGTAAAGACTAATCCTTTATTACCTTTCAAGTTTTTCACTTTTCGAACAAATTTCACAGTAGGGGTTTTATCTTTTATCCATAAAACACGACCTACAAAGTACTTCAAACTTTTTTTTGTAGAAAATTTAGCAACGATCCAGTCATCTTTTTTTAAAATATCATTATCGCCTGTAAAGTACTCAACGTCGCTCAAACCAAACGGTATAGCTGGCTCGAAGTTCTCCTTTTCTACTTGTTCTTCTAAACATGTCGTTAAGAAATCATCAAATGTTTCACATTCAGAATTATCTGTGTCAGCTAGACTCAGAATATCGGAATTTTCTGAGCTTGATTCAATATATGTTCTTATCTTTTTCTTCTTTACAGATTTTTTAGTAACTTTTGACTTTTCTTTATTATTAATATTAAATTTCCTTTTTTTCCCACCACTTCTTATTTTTACAGTAGTTTCATTTTTGCGTTTTCTTCTACTGTCTGCTTGTTTTGACGTACTTGCGTGTTCATTTAATTTACTTGTCTCACTTAAAACATTACTTTGTTTATTCTTTGGAACTATTTTCTTATTTAGTGCTGATTCTGTAATAAGTTCAGACCCTTTGAGTTTTTTTTTTATTTCAGAGGCTTGTTTAGAGGTAAGTATCACATTAGAGGTTATCATCAGTTTAGAGCAGTCTGCTGAAAATGTTGATTTATTTAACGATAGCTTGGAAGGCAGTTTTTCTGGTTGTAAACATTTCGGCAAACCATTGACCTTCGCTATGAACGAGACATTTTGATTGTCAGACTTTGAAATTTTATTCAACATGCATACATCCGATGATTGTGCTGTATTATTTTGGTCTGAAAAATTCAAGTGAATGTTTATAACTTTGACACAAAACATTTTGAGACTGTCTGGGTTATAGATCATCATTTCATTGTCCTTTTCAGCGTCACTTTCCTTTTCAGCTGTGTCACAAATTTCACATTCAATGGAATTTAACATACCAGAATCATTTAGTACATCAATACTGAGATTGGTTTCGTCAATGTCCAAATCCGGAAAATAACTGTCCTGGGTCCAGTCAAACAGTTCTTCTTCAGAGTACGTTTCATTTCCATTTATCTCTGCGCTATTGTTGCTTTCCTCTTTCTCTTGTTTTAGTTCTCCAGTGGTTTCGTCGAGCATTAATCTTGTGCAGTTTTCAAGTTTTCCATTTCCGTCTAGTGTAGATTCAGTGTCAAATTTAAAACTGTGTATTTCCGGACTAAAACATTCACATTTTCCTTTTAGATTTTGGCAAAAGCAAGACAGAATGCGATATTTAAGTATGAATTTGGCATGACTTACAATTTGATGAATTTTTAATGTATTACGAATAGGGGTCAGTTTACTTACAATACTTGTGTCTAATGATTGGATGCTTTCAGACTTTATTAAAAACGTTTTTACAGATGTTTCTGTTTTTTGCAAAACATCGAAAGCTGTTTGTGCATCTGGTATGTCGGTCCCATGGGAAACTTTGAAGTCTAGAGATCTTTTTATGGTACCCCCTATGCCATCTGCGGCACCTTTTCCGTGGGACGCTTCAAAATAAGACCATGTAAAATGTTTAAATCCATATTCGTATGTGTTGCGAGTCATTAAAAAAAAATTTTTTTTTTGGCGGTACTGGCTCGTGGGACCATCTGAGAAAAAATTAACTGTGTCTATGTTGGGGTAAATAAGCCTGATATGCTTTAATATAGGATCTAGGTGGGCCCAAATTGCTTCTGGGTTGTGTAAATTTTCAGCAGAAATTGAACAAAATGATAGTGGTTTTTCATTTTTAACGTACAACATGCCCGTGTGAAGGGTGATTTGTTTTTTTGAAGCCCCGAAGTGCATGGCTTGGACTTCTTCATGATACTTACAGAGCCAATTTTCCGAAAAGTCTATATGTATTGCACATTCTTTGTGGTCCAACTTATCTATGCAGTACTTATACTGTTGGTATTGATGGCGCATGTTGTAAAGATGTATCTGAAATTTCTTTATTTCCTTGTTAAACAAATCAACTAGACTTTTTATTGTTCCCTTGTTTTCAGTTTTCACCATTCTCTTAGTCTTTTTCTTCTGTCCTTTTTCATCATATTCGTGTTGTCTGACATTCCATAAATACCACTTAATTTCAACATTTTCGTCTCCCTTTACTTGCACAGCATTATCTTTGCAAACACTGCATTCGCCGTACATACACTGTCTGAAATTAGGATCGCAGACGAGATTGCACAAAATTGTATTAATATCATTAGACTCAAAAATGCCCACCGATTTTAAAGCATTTGCAATAAACTGCATGTTGCAATGTTTCAAGCAAGCACACGTTTCCAAATCTTTCAAATTTGGAGAAATTATGTAAAATGGTCGATATTTTTTAAAGGTGCTAAAACTTATTAAACCTACTTCGGAAATGTATTTTTTATGCAAGTTTTTTAATTTGTCAAGAAGATATCTCACTTGCATTTTGCGTTTTTTGTATGTCCGGCACTCTTTTTTACCTGCACTTGCACGGCTCACGTCATCTCTCTCATAAAATTTCCTGATACTCTCTCTCAGAGCATGCGTTTTTGTTTTTAATTCTCTGTATCTTTTTATACTAGTTTTAAGTCCAAGACTTTTTGTAAGGCAGGTTTTCAATTTATATTTTTTTACAATCGGGTTATCCACAACATCTTTAAATATATTTTTATCTTGGTTTTGGCAGGCTTGAAATTTTGATTTAATAGAGTCGGTAAGAACATTGTATTCCAAAATCTTTCTTTTAATGGGTTCTTTTTCCGGGGTTGCGACATTAATTAAGTGCTCATTTACATACTTTTCTGTTCTCTTATAGGGAGTATTTTCTAGTTCTTGTCCAATGGTAGGGTTTTCAGTATCAGCATCCTTGTCCTGAAGTTTCTTCGCTAAATCCCGGTAATTATTCTTTAATTTACGTATTTCTCTTTGTAGAGAATTATATCCTCTCATCAGTTTTTGAACTTGTTCACGAAGTTGATTATTTTCACGTCGCACTTTTTTTTCAATATTTCTCTGAATATTCCTTATCGCGGTCCTATTCAAATACGTATTGCTTTTACTTTCTGTCTCAGTTTCGTTAGTTTGCTCTAAAGCTTCTTCCAGATTATTTTCACATGGACGGTCTTCTGTATCATCCTGGTGCTGCGTATTGGAATATTGCTCACTCGATGTGGACTGTAATTTTTTCTGTCGTAATTTTAACCTATGATCTTCTTTTTGTGCATCAGTCAAAAATTGTTTTTTATTTTGGTAAGCTTTAATTGCTCTTAACTTATTTTTCTTTTTCATTTCTAAAAATTTTTCAGGATCCGTTGTTTTCAGTTTTTCCCTATATCTTCTCGATTTTTCCGACTGAGTCAGAGGCATCTGAAATAACGAAATGAATATTATATGTCATAATGTTTCGAAATACTTTTTGCCTAAAATATAGATGAAAAACAGACACCAGAAATTGGTACTGTAGATAATTACTTAGTAGTTAAATCTTTTGATTGTGTTTTAATGAAATTATTGTTTTCTAGATAATGTAATTTATTTTAACTTTTTTTTTTTGGATCTGTTTTTCCTTGTTAATATTCCATTTTGCATTTTCAATTTGTCATTGAATTATCGTTATTAATGAACTATTTGTCTAATTAAGTTGTCTAATTTAGTCTATACTAGATGATGCCCGCAACTTCGTTGCGCCAAAATTCGTTTATCGCGCGGGAACCGTACATTTTTCCGGGATAAAAACTATCCTATGTCCTTTTTCGGGACTCAAAAAATCTCCATGCCAAATTTCAGCAAAATCGGTTCAGCGATTCGAGCGTGAAGAGGTAACAGACAGACAGACAGACACACTTTCGCATTTATAATATTATATGTATATATGTAAATATGTAATATGTATGTGTATGTATATATATATATATATATATATATATATATATATATATATATATATATATATATATATATATATATATATATATATATATATATATCTATATATATATATATATATATACTGGCTGCCAATAAGACTGGCAGCCAGTATTGGCTTGGCATATGCCGCGTGTGAACAGTTTGGCCTGGCTTGAAAAACTGTTCACACGCGGCATATACCAAGCCAATACTGGCTGCCAGTCTTATTGGCAGCCAGTACTGGCTCTGTGAAAATTATACTTTAGTCACATTGGCTACTTTTTACCAAGAGAAATTACACAACAAAATACACATCTTACTGAAATTGAATTGAATTACTTAGTACCTATACAAATAGGTACTAAGTAATATATCAAGACACAAGACAAACACAAGAACTTTTCATACAAGTCATTCATACCCCAAGCTTCGCAGGCATGCACAGTGCAAACTACCAGGGCCGCGGAGCCGAATTTGAAGATACATTACTTTAATTTTTTTAAGTAATAATATTTTCAATTTTATTTTATCAGTCTGTCATAATGCATAATACAGAGTCCAAAACTGAAGAGTTTTAAAGGTATCGAACAAAAAAACGGGGTTAGTTTATTGCGAAATCCTAAACAGTGCAATGCTAGCTAAAAAAACCACTTGTCAGCCTATGTGTAAGCTCCTTTATTTGGTGGCGTAAAATTAGTAGCGCAAATTCTACGCCCCTGGTAACGCAAGGTAGCATAAAGTCATTTTTGCGCCACTGACGCGCAAACAAAATCCATTATTACTGAATAAATAAGCTATTTTTTAATGTAAATTAAGCCTAGAAAAATGGCGTACATTTCATTAAATCGTGCACAAAAACAATTATAGATTTAAATCAAAAACTTACCTTGATATGTCAAAAAACACTCTCCGCAAAAAATATGACACTTCCTTCTTTGAACGATTTTGATGTCGGACTAAAAAAAATATGGCCGCTGACAGCGTATTGACCATAGACAAAGTTTGTTCGGTGTTGCTACTACTCAGACTTGAATACTACTATTGTTTAAACTCAACCAAATGGCCAGATAATAGTTGCGCAATAAAAAGTAGCGCAAAGGAATGGATTTAAACGTTTTTCGAAAATGAGTGAAAATTAATGAACTTTCTTAGGATATACGAAACAATATTTTAAATGTGGCTAGCTAACTACCATTGTATAGCGTCAAAGCAAGCAGACTATTAAAAAGATTTTAATTTTTGATTTTACTGATGCTTAAAGTGCACCTCTACCGGAACGGATAAGCGTATTTTACGAAAAATTCATCGCTTTTCGTAAGAAAATGTTTTATTTATTTCCAAGGTTATGAACTTATTCAAATATGTTTATTTACCTCGATTCACCTTTTGTAAGGAAATAAGATGCTCGTAATGAAAAAAATATAAGTACTATACTTTTTTTTTAAAATGTGGCGGAGAGTTATGTTATAACTAATGTGGCAAAATCTACGGCCTGACCCTAATAGTAGGGGAGGTAGTGCTAGCGTTTGCTAAGTCATTTCATACCGACCAAATTTTTGTGCAGCGGTAGTTTAATATTTATCAATCAATATAATCAGCGTCAGTCGCCGCACCCGTGGTAGAATGTTAACTGAGAGTATTTCAAAGTTGTAAAAAAAAAAATAGTTGCGAAAAGTGATTTTATACCGAATGAAACTTTGATGGATGATTATTGAGGTCATGTTTAACCAAAAAATCACCGTCAGCCGTATTGCAGTCGGGGGATTCAGCGTCAGTCGCGTCACTGAACATGTAAAAAAATTTTGAATATAAAGTCATTTTATACCGTACAAAATTTATACAGGTGAATGTTTCTACTTTATAAATAATAAAGAAAACCGTCAGTCGCTAATACGATGGTGGAAAAACCGTCAGCCAGCGATATAAGTTATGACCAATATAGCCCTACTTCGCGCTCAATGTATCCTAGGGCGTCGCGTAGACGACATTTCCACCTGCAAACATTAAGCTGACGGCGATTTTCGTTTGAATTAACCATAAAATTATCTCACATAGCAATTTTAAGTAATTAATTCGATAGTCAATATTTGTGAAGAAGAATTATATACATTTTACTTTAAAAGCGCCATCTGTTGTAATATACTAAAACTAAATTAACACCTACCGAACCTAAACGTGTATAATCTAGATATGAACCTTTATTGGGTGCGAATTGGGATCTTTTTAATGTCAATTCAATACGATTCCCAACAACAACTTTGAGATGCTCTCAATTTTTATTCCACCCATTATGAAGTGGCTGACGATCAAAGCTGTTATGTATTAGTGGAATACTATTACTGTAACGATTTTCGCTCGGTATGAAATTACTTTTTAAACTGAGCGCGACCTCCCCTACTATAATGCGCTATGTATAAATTAATCTTTCGATCGCGGATTCTTGGAAATGCTATTGTATTCTATTGTTGTCGCGATCACCGGCGCTCTTATGGGGCTTGAAGATGACACCATCTTATCAGCTGTTTTTTTAAATTAAATTGGTTTGTCCTAATATTTTTATAATTGCATTGGGTATTCAAGCTACTACCTAACTATTGATTTCTGCATTGAACAGCCAGTAACGTGCTTGACCGCCTTTTCAATTTGAGCACTTGAACATTTTTCTCTTTATCGGTCTCCCGCAATTATTTAAAACATTAGTCATGGGTACGAATATTTTCTATTTGGAACTCTAGGTTTTCTTCATGCCGAATAAAAATATCTAAACTTTTTTATAGGAAAACAATTTTTTGTTCTTTTCCGTCACGACAATATGGATCGTTCAAGCACAAAAAACTAAACCATACGCGGTATGGCTGTTTTTATTACCATGTACAATGTACCATCGAAGAAATTGATTCATAGTTGCAGGTTGCAGCAGAGCAGTTGACAGACATTTGATCGAATAATGTTAATTCAATGAAATTCGTGATATGTCAGTTTGACATAACGCGACCAAGTTACGTAGGTCCACCATCTGCCTATGAATCAACTTGTCTGATAGTTAATCTATCTAGACACGCGGTAGCGTGTCAAGTCAAGTTCCAGCATAACAGAATGGCGAGCAGCACCGTGTGTAATATTACACGAATAATAATAATAATGAGACTTGCGAGATAACTACATGCTCTAAATTTCATAAGCACAGCTCAAACGGTTATTACGAGTAAGATATTAACGTCCGAAAATCTACATTTTTATCACTGACTGACTGACCTATAGATCAAAATTCTAACCCACTTCCAGATGACCTAGAAGGCTGAAATTTGGAATCCAGCTCGGTAATTGTGTGAAAGCGTAGGGAAAAATCAGAAAACAAAAAAAACGGTCAAGTGCGAGTCGCACAGAGCAAAACTAGGCAAAAATTGTGTTAGTTGTATGGAGACCCCCCTAAATATTTATTTTATTTTACTTTTATTATAAATTATGGAAATAAAAATATTATTAAAGATTTTGTGAAATTTTCAAGTATCTACCGGCTGCCATTATTGATTTTGAGCAAAAAAGACCAAAAAATCACATTTATTGTATGGGAGCTCCCCGTAAATATTTATTTGTGAAGTGAAAAAACTTTAGGAAATTAATAGAAGGTGACTTTATGAAGTATGTCTGTCTGTCTGTTACCTCTTCACGCCCAAATTGCTTGTACCGATTGTTCTTAAATTTGGTATGGAGATATAGTGTGAGTCCCGGGAATAGACATAGAATTCTTTTAATACGTCTGTCCGTCTGTCCGTCTGTCCGTCTGTCCGTCTGTCCGTCTGTCCGTCTGTCCGTCTGTCCGTCTGTCCGTCTGTCCGTCTGTCCGTCTGTCCGTCTGTCTGTCCGTCTGTCCGTCCGTCCGTCCGTCTGTCTGTCTCTTTGTTAGACAGCTATAATAATAGCTACTTTACTTCCGCACAATAAGCTGTACCCTATAGTTAATGGTTGGAAATACACTTGTGTTATACCGTATTATTCCAATGCCTCCTGATGGTAGCTGCTTTTTCCATCCGCTTGAATTTTCTTTGTTTTATTCGTCTGATACTCAACAAGGCTTAGGGGCTATTTCCCTACTTCCTGATTAGTTTCAGATAGGCTATCCACAACTTATCTGACAGATGAAGGATCTGTCAGTTAAGTTTCAGATAGGCTATCCACAATTTATCTGATAGATGAAGTATCTGCCAGATAAGTTGCGGATAGCATATCAGATACTCGTCGGGAAGTGGTGAAACAACACCTTAAGATTGCGATTGAATATATTCGAATATTATGTATGTTTGAACTGGGAAGATTAAAATGTCTACTGTCTACCCTTGCTCGGAAAGTTTTCTTTACAAAAAGTAATGATATCTCACAAAAAACATAAAATATGTAAAAGTGGAAAGCCAAGTTCCATACAAACATTATTCTTGTCTATGGATTTCGCCGTAAAAAGAATGGAGATCTAAATGAGTGCCAAGTTCCATGGAAAATCGAAATATGTATGTATAGGAACCAAATAACATTATGAACAAATAATAGAGTCTATTTTTGTGCTTTATTGAATATCTATAACAATTAATGTTATTTAAATAATTTGAGATCTTAAACTAGATTAGATTCTACTTGGCTAGTTTTCATCAGAATTAAAATGTTCAATAACTTTATGAAATGACTGATGTAATGAAAACTGGCCAAGTTAGATCTAATCTAGTTTAAGATCTCAAATTATTTAAATAACATTAATTGTTATAGATGTTCAATAAAGCAAAAAAATAGACTCTATTATTTGTTCATAATGTTATTTGGTTCCTATACATACATATTTCGATTTTCCATGGAACTTGGCACTCATTTAGATCTCCATCCTTTTTACGGCGAAGTCCATAGACAAGGATAATGTTTGTATGGAACTTGGCTTTCCATTTTTACATATTTTATGTTTTTTGTGGGATAAAATACCTACTAGATTTTGCCCGCAACACCGTTGCGCCAAAAATTCGTTTATTGCGCGGGAACCGTACATTTTTTCGGGGCAAAAAGTATTCTATGTCCTTTCCCGGGACTCAAAGTATCTCCATGCAAAATTTCAGCAAAATCGGTTGAGCGGTTTCGGCGTGATGAAGTAACAGACAGACAGACGGACAGACAGAGACACTTTCGCATTTAAAATATTAGTATGGAAGTATGGTTATTAACTGACTCTTAGAAACCAGACTGTACAGTGTACGTTCTATATTTTGTTATTCATCGATAGGGTTACTTTGCTAATTGAAAGAATCGCAAACAATCAGGCAAATTAAAAAAATGTTCACTTTGCAAACAATTCCTTGAATTTGTTAATTAATTAAAAGCGTTGAGTGTAGGTAGGTCAATCGGCAAAGATATGGGCAATGGGCATCTTAGTAATTCCATGAATAAAAGGCTATTCAAATGGTGTAATAGGAACTCGGATCAGGGGCGTAGCTACCGCATATACCAATTACACGGGGCCCCTTACCAACGTGCACAAGCAATTATTATTTTTAACAAAAAATTAAAACCGACTTCCAAGGTAAAAACAATAGTAATATGAACTAAAAAGTATTAAATAACTCTTACCCTTTAATAGTGCCTTTTTCAGAATTCGTCTAAATCTCAACTATTTCTGTACTGTATACTACAATCTTCATTATTTTGAAGCCGGTACCAGCTAATTTAATCGTGAGTTCAGTAATGTCAGATTATCTGAAACTTTTGGGACTGGTACCGACTTCAAAGTAATGAAGATTGTAGTATACAGTACAGAAATAGTTGAGATTTAGACGAATTCTGGAAAAGGCACTATTAAAGGGTAAGAGTTATTTAATACTTTTTAGTTCATATTACTATTGTTTTTACATTGGAAGTCGGTTTTAATTTTTTGTTAAAAATAATAATTTTACTCTTTTTAGTTAGGTATCTACAAAATTAGGCTTTATGCGTAAATAACCAATACGAATGTTAACTATTCACATTATGTCACTGTAAGCGAAATTGTGGTAAATGCTTGCAGTTATCTAAGCGATGCTGCAATTTCCATACTTTTATCTTTAAAGATTCAGGAGTTCTGTTCAGTGCCTTTGGACCAAGAGACACCTTCGTATAAAATTTCTCTTATTCGTAACATATGTTTAACTTACTAGAAACAACATTTTAACCACTATGAGTGTTTTGATAAAATTCAAGGATTTTCCTCGATTGCTCATAGCTCAGCAGCATCATCAGCTCACCACTTTCATAATTGTTATACAAAATTAAGATTATATCCTATACAACAACACGCGAATTTTGAAAATCGGTCCACAAACAGCGAAATCATTATCAAAAACGTCTGCTTCGATGCAAAATATCACGAAAAGTACCAATAATTGGGTCATAGTGTGATGACCCATGGTATAATGATGGTTGTGATGATGATGATTAATCAAATTGATGTATTAGCTTATGCTTTCAGTTGTTTAAACAACGCCGAAATCCCCGAACCTGTACCTATAAGCATTCAAAAGTTCTGTTCGGTACCTTCGGATCCAGGGTATAACCTGGTGCGAAGTCTTACTTTTTGGTAGCATTTACCTCGAATGCTTCAGAAAAAATCGAAATCACTATATGTTTCCATACAAATTTCAAGAAGTCCCCTCGATTCCTCAAAGATCCCATCATCAGATCACCACTTTTGTGAACATGGTACCAAACTCGAGTTAAACCCTATACAACACAAAAAGAATTTTGAAAATCGGACCACAAACGGCTGAGTAATCGTGGAACATACGAAAAAAAAAAGATACATACAGCCGAACATTTCCCTCCTCCTCCTTTTTGGAAGTCGGTCAAAAATTAATGAAATCTCAATTTTTTTATTAACAAAAGTCAAGAGAGGGGCAAACCTTCCAGGCCATACAAAATTTTATATGTGCCAAGGCACGCTACGCTTCTTACTCTCATGTTTTTGCGGGTAGTGTATATTTTAGGTATATAATGTACTAGATGACGCCCGCAACTACTGCGCAGGAACCATACATTTTTTCAGGACAAAATGTATCCTATGTCCTTTCTCGGGTCTCAAAGTATCTCCATGCCATTTCAGCAAAATTGGTTCAGCGGTTTGAGCGTGAAGAGGTAACAGACATACACATTTTCGCATTTATAATATTAGTATTTAGTTTGGATTGTCATCTATATAGTTTGTTCAGAAACCGAGTGCACAATAACCAGTAAGTCAGTAAGTTACTGACGCGCTAGTGAAACTTTGTCACGCAGCTCAGGGTGCGATTAGCTCGCTAAAAGATAAAACCTCCACATTTTTGAAAGTTGGTTAAAAAGTAACCTGACAGTATTTTCTTACATAACAGTGACAATAATTTTAAAAGGTACAATTATGATAAAATCGTATCTATTATCTACACTTCTTTTAGTTCTTAAAATATGTAAGTACTTAGATAATTTTATTCTTAATGCATACATTATTATCACATATATTCCTTTTTAAATTGCAGCAAATAAAATAAAAAATCTGGAGAGAAGATGTGTCATGTATATTTTAATAATGTTCAGGTATAACATTAAAGCAAAATATTATGATAATATAGTAAGTACATAATATTATATAGGTCATAAGAGATAGAAAGAAAACGTGCGCGAAATACAATATTATTATAATACAGGGTGTAATTAAACCTAACCTGCCAAATTATAATATATTGATCCTTGTTAAAAATAAAACTACACGTATTTTTTCTTTTATAATCACTCAGTACTAAAATGTTGAGAAATAGCTTCCGAAAGTTATCCTAAAAACACTACAATTAATGGACACGATGCGTCGCGTCGGCCGCGCGTGACGTGCCCCCGCGTCACCCCCGCTCATTCCTCCGCGCCGCGAGTGACCGTTCTGCATCGATTTTAAATGGGATAAAATATGTCATTGAAAAAAATAACACCCAATTTTGTTTTTGTTAAATGGACTCTCCTAATAATACCTAAGCCCTGGAAAAAATTTGGCAGGAAGGTTTAATTGCACCCTGTATATTACATGCTGACTACTAAAACTCATCTGTAATCAAAATGTCTCATGAGTAATGGGAAAGGATTTTAGGCTGAGTGTGTATATAAACTTATCTGGGTACTTCAAACGAGCCTTATTACTCTTAGTGGTGCTCTACAGGCCTATAATAACGAGGACTGCTTGACTCGTAAGGGTCTCTCTACACTACTCTACTCTTACTCCACACAGGAAATACACAATACAATATAAACTTAATGACTCGTCTATTCCTTATCTGTAATATTAAATCCAGTGCCTATAATTCCAGATAGACAAAAACCCTAAAAAATACATTAATAATACAATATAATTAAGTTTTACAATATTCTTAATGTAAAGGATGTGAAATTAAAGTTTAATCTCCTTAAAAACTCATGGCCGTAAATACTTCATAATATTTTAATTTACCATAGTATTTTTTTGTAGTTAATATAAGGAGAATACCGAAAATAAACTTTTCATTACAACGTTCATAATAGTTAGTCATTTATATGAGCTAAAAGTATGACGCATATAAAAGATCCTCAGAGAGTTAAGCCTGGCTTAAAAACATAATTACTTCGTAATATGACACCCAGCTTTGGGTGGCGGCTAAAATGTTACGAAAAACCTTCAGCCTAGCGTATTTAGTAGGCACAAGACTATCATAATATTTCACAAAGTAAATTCAAGGTGAAGAAAGTTTTTTCATTTAAAACATTAAAAGGGCAGGTATTTTTGTCCACTGGGCATACTAGTCTACAGACTTTTACGTCAACAAAGAAGTTTATACAGAAGTTTAATCTAATTTTCAGTTTGTTAGGGCCTAGACATTAATGTTATTTAGGCGATGGCCTTTAAGTGATTACTTGCTTCCTTTGCCTTTATATAAGACTAGAGGACGCCCGCAACTCTGTTGCGCCAAAATTTGTTTATCGCGCCGGAACTGTACATTTTTCCGGGATAAAAACTATCCTATGTCCTTTCCCGGGACTCAAGGTATCTCCATGCCAAATTTCAGCAAAATCGGTTCAGCGGTTTAAGCGTGAAGAGGTAACAGACAGACAGACAGACAGACAGACACACTTTCGCATTTATAATATTAGTATGGAAGTATGGATATGGATTCGCAACACATTTTTAAAATCAGTTGTATACCCAACTACAAAAACGTACAGACATACAGAAAATATTTAAGGACAAAAATTATATTCTATATCTAGATTTGGAATATAAAAATGCAACATAAAGTATAAAACATGAACCAAAAAAGTTGTTTTAAATAATAAATTGACGATGAATGATGTTATTATGCAAAATAATCAGAATTTACATACTGACTTACGAACAAGAATCAAAATAAGTAAAAAATTATATTATCCTCCTAAAAATGTTTTAAGTTTAAAGAATACCTACACTACTTCAAAAAATTTATAACTATTTAATTTTTTTCATCATTATGTATTTATTCTGCACATTATTTGTGTGCAAGAAGGCAATATATCTACAAATCCAAAATGAACTTGGTGAATATGTAAAAATTTCACTTTTTGTCACAATACAATATGTTATTCATTAAATATTATATCGACGATTACTGTTGGTGACGGACACTCATCTATAGGCGAAGGATATCGCTTTTTATGAGACAGCAGCAAAATACTCGCTTATCGAAATAAAATTTATGAGTTAATGGTATAATATTTGCAAAGAAATAGTCTAGAAACGTATTCAAATTCTAGGCACAATAATTCTAAGTAATCGTTTAATGTTGGTAGCTGTATTATGACGGCGAAGGCAGACGCCTCTGTGAAGGATTATTTAGCTTAGGCCTTAGGGCATTCCCAGAGACTCAGAGGCCTACATTACTTAATATTAGTAATATAGGCCCTGACAATATTATGTTGCCGGCATACATTCTTGTAAAGTCTTTAAATTAATAAATTGTTTTAACATGAATGCTGTGCTCCTAATAAAAAGTAATTTACAAAATATCCATACTAATAGTACTAATATTATAAATAAATTATTATAAATGTGAAAGTATGTATGCCTTTAGTTTTTTTTATTTAGTTTAGCACAATTAAAATTAAGACTTCGCTGTCTGTCCGTCTGTCTGTCTCCAGGCTTCAAGAACGGTGATAGGTAAAGACTTGAAATTTTCAGATATTATGTATTTTGTTTCCCTCTATGACAAACTACAAATACTAAAAACATATTATTATATTGCATATTTGATGGGGCTCCCTATAGATATCAGAAACAACAGGAGATAGGCCGCCGAGCGCAATTTGTTTGAGTCCTGATGTAAGTCACACTTTCATTGACACCTAAATAATTACACAAATAACACCCACACATTGACAAATCCCTGTCGCTCACACATTCAAGGCGGTGCTCTCATTGCATTGCTGCGCACACATTGCCATCTACTGTGTAAGTACGCGCCTCAGTCCAGACAACACATTCACACATTCAACAAATTTCACACCTACGCTAGTGATTGACTGTCGATAAAGTTATCGAGCAGTTGCTTTGTAGCATATCGCGAACAATTTTAGCTTTAGGCCCCAATACAATTATTTTGAACAAGTTCTGTTCAATGACGACCTCTGTGGCTCAGTTGGTGGGCGGTTGGTACATCATATTTACAAATCTCATTTGTAAATATGATGTGGGGCTGATAATAAACTCACGAAAGACTAAATTTATACATATTCATTCAGCTCATAATGTGCCTCTCACCTCCCCCACGATTATGGCACATACTCACGATTGTTTCCATTCAAATGTAGCGTATAATGCCTGTCAATGTCCTGCATTAGAAAAAGTAAATCAACATACATATCTCGGTCTTATAATTGACAACCGACTGAGTTGGAAGCCACACATAGACCATGTATGCTCGAAATTAAGATCTGTACTCAGTAAAATCTATATTCTTAAATACAAGTTACCCTATAGAACCTTAAGGTTATTCTATTTATCGTTGGCCCAGTCGGTTGTTAACTATGGATTGAGTAGTTATGGAAGATCGTTTGAAAGTCACTTACTTAATATACATTCATTAATGTTACGCATGTCAAAAGTAATTGTACCTAGACCGGTTAAAAATAAATTTAAAACAAATGAGGAAGGCTTATTTGAGTATTGTAATGTTATGCACATTTTTGATCTTGTTAAATTTGCAATTTTAAATGAAGTTAATGATCCTACACTATTAATAGAAAAAATAAGACACTAGCATTTTAAGACAAACTTGTAAAACAAAATTTGTCAAGCCTGACTGTAATAATTATTATGGAAGTAGAATGCTTTAGACATTAATACCTTCATTTGTAGAAGAGCTGCCAAAAGACCTACAAAAGTTGTATCGGGACAAGTGTAAATATAAACGGCAACTTAAAAAACATCTATTGAGTAAAGTTAGGTAACTAATGCGCCCACATCTTGTCCAGATAAACTCATTGTAGTTTTTGCGGCAAGATTTCTTGTATTTTGATATTATTGTATACAGTCATTGAACAAAATAAATAAATAAATAAAAAATGGCTCGATGCACTCCTTCTCCATAATAGATAAACTATAGCTGTGCGAAATTTCATGCACGCGTTTCCGCATTTTTCGTCAAAAGGGGTCCAAAGTTTTTTGCTCACGTATAGATATATAGATAAATATCGGTAAATTGTTGTATCGACAGCCCCTAATTTCGGAAGGCGTTTGTGGAAATCCATGATCCA
This sequence comes from Polyommatus iphigenia, assembly GCA_963422495.1. Taxonomy (NCBI): domain Eukaryota; kingdom Metazoa; phylum Arthropoda; class Insecta; order Lepidoptera; family Lycaenidae; genus Polyommatus; species Polyommatus iphigenia. The sequence goes on from OY730189.1 coordinate 15,945,163, forward strand.
TAAAGTGATTTATCGTGGGGTCTCTACTCTCTACACCGACGTCCGCCTCCGACACAATAATGTAAGATTGTGTCCGATTATTTCTGTTTTTACCATAGAGAGTATTATAACAACTGTTTTTCCTGTAACTTAGTTTAGAATTAAGTATTTTATCCTAATCCAAACCTTCTTTAAGCCAATTTTCCACGAACTCAAATCTTTTTACACCCTTCTAAGCTAGGTGTAAAAATATGAAATATTGAAATAATTAACTAGATACTTATATCTATCATCACAAATTTTGTGTTACTTCATAATACTTATGAATTTAGAACGTGATTGGTGAGATAATAAATGAATTTTTCGATTAATTATGCATTAGATATTTTAAAATCCGTCGAAAGTCATATAAAAATTCTTATTTTATTAAATTTATGTAAAAATTATAATGTAAATTGATAGCCAACCCTAAGGTCCCTTGGGTAACGTGTCTAAAGAATAGCGGTCATCGGTTCTACAGGGTCATGACTCATGAGTCATGACTCATGGCTACGATAACAGCTGAATTACCTAATATATATTTTTCACGTATGACATGAAATACATACTATAAATAAATAACAATCCTTAATTAACTTCAATTCAAGGTATTTTTAAATCCCTGAAAATCGAGTATAAATAACAACATCGTCTATAAAAGGTCTCCTTTGTTTTTAAAGCGCAAATTAGAATTTTTTACACTTTTTTTTTATTTCAAAGCTTCGAGCGAGTAATGGATATCATATTTATTTAACGATTGAAATATAAATATCGCGTTTTCTTTTTTGCAATAACATTATCATACTGGAAAGAAATATATTTTGACGTGATAACGTCTTATAATTCGATATGGGCTGCGCGCACGAAAAAACATGACGCAATATGCGGCGTTACCTCGCTGATCGCTCTGAGGCGTTCCATTTATCCTCTCAAGTCTCTCAACAACCGTAAGGCCCACCTGGGCCGCGCTCTTTGTTTCTACTTTTGTATGAAGAAGTTTGGTTAGTTATGACCTTTGATACATTGACCACACTCTGAAAGAAAAATAAATAAACAATCTGTGAGCTATTAGTATTATTTCGGCTATTCAAAATTGTGCTCTATTTCCTACGTGTCAAGGTATGACTTGTGCTTTGTTCGAAGATTTTACTGGATTTCACGAATGTATGTAGCGTTTTGTATTGCGAATAGTTTATTTTACTCATTATAAATATTTTTAGACAATTATTTGAAAGAAATACCTACATCGAAATAACTTTAGGTTACACTCGAAAAAGTTTGTTTTTATTTATAGAGATTCGGAAGCGATTTGCTTATTATGTTTGTAAATAAATTACGTTAAAAGCTTTTAGAACTACTAGTCACTATTGTACGAAATGATTTATTGCCCTATTAAGCACACAGACCGGCAGGGAACCGATAAACATTTGACACAATATGTTTAAGGGCTTTCTGCCGGCCGCGGCCATTTTGAAATTTATTTGTATAGCACTAAGGTCGATGTTTGCTTGCGGACTATTTTTTCTTTGCAGAGGAGTGTCCTATTTCAAGTAGTTTGTTTTTATACATCTCAACATCATTCGTCGATTTGTTTACAAAAATAGTTAGTATAGAAGTTTATCATTGAGATAAGAATAAAGTATTCGTTTATTTCTTCTGAACAAATCACTAATTATAGTTTCGAAAGTTTATAATTGAAAAAATAAAATTACATCGGACTAAATACTATATTATGATGGCTTGATAGATAGAACATTTAACATATATTATAATGTAGTTCACACAAACATAAAATATGGATTGTATGTAAGGATATTTCATATTACATTAATTTTACAAAGAGGGTAGGCCGGGCGCCTTTTTTTTTGCACATTGACCTGCCAACTTTTTTGCATAGATTTTTCCCGGAACTGAGGGGTTAAGGCTATGACGTTGTCACGTTCAACTATCGTCAGTAAACCGACTTTACAGACAACCGATTTTTTTAAGTTAGGTACTACAAGCTGGTATTTTCCTGATTTTTATTTACAAAGCCTAAAAAATCGGCCAAGTGCGAGTTGGACTCGCGCACGAAGGGTTAGGTACCATTAATCATTATAGAGCAAGAATGTGTTGTTTTGTATGGGAGCCCCTCTTAATTATTTAGTTTATTGTAATTTTATTATGAATTATTAAAGTTTGAATACAACTAAGTGTTTTGTGAACAATTTAAGTGCCTACAACAAGCAAAAAAAAAAATCACGTTTGTTGTATGGAAAAACAAAATATTTATATATTATTAGAATTAATTTGTTTTCAGTATTTGTTTGTTATAGGGGCAACAGATATACACAATCTGTAAAATTTATAGCGGTTCTTGAGATAAAACCTGGAAACAGACAGATAGACAGACAGACGGGCAGGCGGAGAGATGGTCAGATCTGACGGACAGACGGACATACAGACAGACAGACGAGCAGACAACGAAGTTTTAATAATAGGTTCCCAATTTTTACCCTTTGGGTACGCAACCCTAAAAATCAACAACATGCATCAAACTACGCCGCTTTGCGTAGCCTTTTATTTTTATTCATTTTTAAATTTTAAATACTGATGAATTGGCCGTCTGTTAGCATAGTTTAACTGGCTACGGATGAAAAACACTACTCGTTTTTCAATTCGATAGTTCCTGTAAACACAATCAATACGAATCTACGTATAATAGACCAGTGGTACTCAACCTTTTTTTACGAGCCACAAACATGTTTTGATCTTGGTGTTGCGGGCCGCAACTAAAATTTTTAGGGTTAAAAAATAACTTTCTTAAAATTAACGATTTAAAAATTTAAAATAAATCACGTCTTTCACGACGACTTTGCACTAAGTATTATGCCAGTGGGCATGAATTTTAAAATGGTTAAACATCACGCGGCCCACTGATAAAGTCCCGGCGGGCCGCAGGTTGAGTATAGCTGATATAGACTTATAGCTTTGTGCACACTGTGCCTTTTTCTGTTCGTCAAGGGCATGCGTTATAACGCAGTCAACGGAGAACGTGAGGCATGCCCGCGACGCATGCCCTTTGACCGTATCCAAAAAACAATTTTTATTTTTTGAACAAAAAATTAAAACCGACATAGCTATGTCCACACTATGCGCTTTCGTCTTCAATTTTCGTCATCTTCTTTCATTCAACTTTCGTTTAGGCGCATTCAATTAATGAATGCATCAACGACCACAACGCCAACATTGTCATTTTTGTTTTTTGGATACGGTCAGAGGGCATGCGTCGCGGGCATGCCTCACGTTCGCTGTTGACTGCGCTATAACGCATACCTTTGACGAACAGAAAAAGGCACAGTGTGGACAAAGCTATTGCTTATTAAGACATTAGCTTGGCCTTGGGAATAACAAATAATATGTTTACATAATATACGCCAAACAATACGATATTTACATCTAAAATATATTCAAATAATACCTTGTGGTGACGTAAATACCTCAGTGCGAGTATAATAATAGGCTTGTTTGGAAAATTATAACGCTGCTTGAATTAATAATACAATGTAGGTTAATCACTGAATTAATTAAAATTTATATTTTGTTCCACCCTTTGTTTCAGGGTTTATTTGAGTACAATTACAAAATTGTCCATGTTTTATTGAAATATATTGTGTTTCGAACATATAAGACAACGAACCAGTGTGGGATAAAATCAACTGTGGATATAGGCTTATAGCGTACGATTTCTCTCGTTCTTTACATAAAAAAACACATCATGCCTTCTACTTGTAAAATTATTCACAATTACCCAGACAGAAATAACTCAGAACATATTTTAATGATAATTAAACTTCAATTTATAGTTTGACATAATATTAAAATGTAAATTCTCTATAATATGTTATAATGCCTTATGTCGAAATCTTCATTTATATACAGTTAAGTAATTATTAATATTCGTCTCTGAGTTAGTCCGCATAAGAATCCGCAAGTGTTAAGTTTAGAAATAGATATTTGTATAGGAACAATAAATATTCACTTATAATACCACAAGAGCTTCAAAATTATCGGGTATTTCCCGATAGGTTCGTTGCAAACAAATGAAGGATTCAAGTTTTTCAGGTTAAAAAATCACGAGCGCGAAGCGCGAGTGATTTTTCCTGAAAAACTTGACGACTTTATTTGTTTGCAGGGAACCTTGAGGGAAATGCCAGATAATTTTGAAGCTCGTGTGGTATTCGGGGGATTATTTTTCCGTCCCAAATGTCGGCCAATAGAATTGCACCATGAGACGAAATGTACAGTTAACAAATAAGAATTTGTACCTTCCTTATAGTCTTCTCCATCCATTTTCTTCATATTGTAAGCGTAATCTTTCATAATGTTTGCCAATTGCGCTTCACTCGTTTCAGCACTCAATGTGTATTCCCTCTCAGTACAAAAAGTAGTAAATTGGTTCCAAACTGTTTTTTTTGCCTTCTCCGTATTAATGGGAACATTTCCTTTGACTTTTTTATCGATGGTGGACAGAGAACAAACTCCAAATCGACTCATTTTCATGCAAAATCTCCAATTTTCACAATTGAATTCAACCTGTCAGTTTGACGTGTGGTTAATTTGACTGGATCATGTTTTGTTTTTTATATATAGCAACGACCAGAGAAAATTTTCAAAAAATTATCAGTATAATACCATGTAGGTTGTACCACGTGACGTCGAATGGTGCAATTCTATTGGTCGATATTTGGGTTGGAAAAATAATCAGTATAATACCATGTAGGTTGTACCACGTGACGTCGAATGGTGCAATTCTATTGGTCGATATTTGGGTTGGAAAAATAATCATAAAAATACTTCAATGGATTAATAGCGTTGGTGACATCTCGTGTCAAGGCGGCAATTTTTACTTTGTCACTATGACGCCAATGATGATTTACCTTATCGGCTATTGTTCATTTTCGCAGGGCAAAAACCGCAACGCAATGTCGTCAATTTCGCTAAAAGCCGCACGCCATGTTCGATTAAACAAATCGTGTACGGTCTAGCTATTGTACTTTGTGCTATCAGGGAAACTAATAAGTACATAATTATTTCATAGGCACATAGCGAACTCAAATAAATTAGTCGGTTTAGTAAATAAGTATCAGTCGACTGATTCATGACTAAAACGGACTTGACGTGATGACCCAACTAGATAAATTTTATTTCCTTGGTAGGTACAATTAATGTTACAAAGGAGACGAAAAAAGGATTTATATCTAAGACGACTCGTATTAAAAAAAAAACAACTAGAAGGTAAATACTTGCTTTTGTTTATTGAACGAAATATTAACTGGCTGCTATAATCCACCTTTAATTGATTTAGCTGCTAAACAAGAGTGTTGTTAGGTGAGCGGAAATTTCCCATGCACCCTGTCCAATGTCCATACAGCAGTTATTAGGCAATCACACTCGGAAATTGGACCGAGAGCACCCCTCGGGGTAGCACCTTGAATATCAGACAGACAATAAGATTTACTATAATATTATGTATGCAACACATTCATCTAAGGACAGATCTATAGTTTGTTTTACAGAATCAATGTTTATTCTTTTTCAAGGCTTTACCGGAATTAACACATTTGTGTATTTATGAAGCTTTCTTATGATCATCAGGAAAGTTTCTTTCAGGCGTGTATTTATTTTACAAAGCCTTAAAACATAAATTAATATTATTCATTTACACTGTATACTGTGATATCTACTTTAAGTGGGGCAAAATAATGGTCATTTAATAGAATAGGTTCTTTCTTTTGTTTTCAAAGAGATATTCTTCAATGTTAGTTACACTTTTTAGAACTTCTTTTGTTTCAGCTAACAATAGGTAAACCAATATTTGTGTGCTTTTTATTTTCGTGATAATTATTTCTTTATTCGGTGACTTTGATGGAGGTTGACAAGTGAGGGGCTGGCGACGGCTCGTTTAGTTTCTTGTGTGCGTTGGATTTCGCACAGCTCCTAAACGATGTAGAATTTTTTGAGTGAATAATGGCCTTAAAGGGAAAATTTATTTTGGAAGTTATTCTCTAATTTTTTTGTGCGATATTAGGTATATCGCACAAAAAAATTAGAGAATAACCTATCACGATTAGAGATTAAACTGTACATAGGCTGCTATTTATGTATCCGGAACTGGCCACTTACAAGAACAATATTTAAAAAGTAATTACAACATTTGAAAATAGAACTCTTTGGTTGAAGAATACATTTTGTTTCATGTGACTGTCAATTATTTTTCCATTGTGGCGTCATTTTGAAAATTGCGTGTCTTCATTTGCCATGGATTTAACGCGTGAACATTTTCGTGCAATGATTTACTACGATTTTCGGCGTGGGCTAAATCAACAACAGTGCTTTATTCAACTCACCGCAACTTTTGGAGATGAAGCACCATCAAAAACCACTGTTTATCACTGGTACAGTGAGTTTAATCGTGGGCGGTCTATGCTCACGGATGAAAATAAAGAAGGTCGCCCAGAGGCGTGCAGAGGTTTTTGACATGGGGTAAGCAGCGGTATCGGTTTAGTAGTTTTGGCGTAAAGCAAAACAGACAGACAAACGGACAAAAAGAGATATTTTCGCATAAATTGTAATATTAGTGTGGATATAAATTAAAAACGATGTTTTCTAAACTATTATAATATATAAGTACGTTCTGTTATGAAGAAACAAAAAAACGCCATCTGTTGTCACGTGTTGGAACTACAATGAAAGTTCATTTGCGTTCACATGTGTGCTAAGCTAAAATAAATAAAAACGCCATAGATGGCGTATGGCGTAATATAGATTGTTATATATTAGAAATGCAATGTGAATTCATTTTCATCGATATTTCCATAAAAATTAGATACATAGTATATTTTTGTTTTATAAAAATGTAGCCTATGTCCTTTCTCAGGCTCTAGACTAACTGTGTACAAAATTTTATTACAATCGGTTCATTAGTTTTGGCGTGAAAGCGAGACAGACAGACAGAGATAATTTCGCATTTAATATAAAGTATATAAAATTATAAAATGATAAAATAAATAAGTACATGAATATGAATTACATGAAACTTTCGAGTTACTTACATTTCATTTTTGTTGCTGGTTTAATTGTTGTAACTCAGGTACACGTACCAACCTTTCGACACAAATCACAATTAGAATCTTTTCACTGAATGACAATTGTGAAAACTTGTTTTTTTTTAATTTTTAATAAACACACATTTTCAACACAAACCTCACAGTCAAATAACATTTTTAAGAAATCAAAAAACGCACTTAATATAGAAATTAGAAACTCAGTAATAACTAATATCTAATAAACTGTTAAATGTACAAACTTTTAAATGTTAAAATAATAAAAATCTTCTAAGAAAACTATAAATATACTGGCGCAAACAAAAATAATATGTTACAGTGCTCATCACATGAAAAAATGGCCTCCCAAAATACAAAACACTTCTGTAATGTAAACAAATATAAACCGTACTAAACAAAAATGCATTATGTGCATATGTGATTAATTAGATTTCCGTCTATTATTTTTACTCGGATTATAGGCAACGAACATATCCGATTACTTCCGAACGCGCCGGCGCTCGGCTAAGCTCGGAAACCATGCGGCAAAAAATATGTTCGCGTTGGATTCCGCACAACTTGACAATCGATCAAAAACGGGCTCGTGTCGATTGGTGCAAAAAAATGATAAAAAAATACAACCGTGGTACGTCAAAAGCCGTTTATAATATCTACACAGGTGATGAATCTTGGATCTATCCATATGACCCCGAAACTAAACAACAGTCAACGGTGTGGGTGTTCCAAGATGAGCCGAAACCAACAAAAGTTACTCGTGCAAAAAGTACTTTGAAGCAAATGGTCGCCTGTTTTTTTGGAATTAATGGACATGTGGCTACAGTGCCATTAGAGAATCGTAAAACGGTTAATTCTGAATGGTATACGACCATTTGTTTACCAGAAGTCTTTGAAGAAATAAGAAAGGACAACCGACAACGCAGAATCATATTACATCACGACAATGCTAGCTGTCACACCTCAGCTGAAACAACTCAGTTTTTGGAGGGTCAAAAGATCGAATTGACTGGTCATCCGCCGTACAGCCCTGATTTGGCACCTAACGATTTCTTTTTATTTCCATACGCGAAGAACAAATTACGTGGTCAACGTTTTTCGAGCCGCGAAGAGGCTGTTGATGCGTTCAAAATGCACGTTTTGGAGATACCTCAATCAGAATGGAAAAAGTGCTATGAAAATTGGTTCCAGCGTATGCAAAAGTGTGTCGATCATCGCGGCGAATATTTTGAAAAGCAATAAAACCATATTAAATGATATATGTTTGTTTCTTTTTTTAATTCCGGATACATAAATAGCAGCCCTCGTATACAATAATTATGGTGCTAGTCTAGGTATTGCTTCCAAAAAATCTGTACCCATATTTCGGCTAAGAATATAGCTACGAATATACATATGTATTTTAAAGTTATTTACATAAACGCTCTGGCATTTATATAAATAACTTAAAAATAAATTCGTCTGAATCACAAGCTTCTAGGTTAAATAATAAGTTTCTTTCAAAGAATTCTTTGAAGTGAAATAAGATGATAGCAATAAAAAAATAAGCTGGTATACATTGAAATAAACTTCTATAGACGGCTTAGGTAACCTCAGCAACAAGTCTTCTTTGTGGGAACTTTTACTTGGAATTCTGAAGCCAACAACTAGCTTAGAAAGGGAAACTCCCGTTTGTATTTAAAAGTTCAACTTTTTTCTAACTCTCCTGATGTTCCAACTTCATACAGCTTCGATCCAGGCCGGATTCAATTGTACACAAAAATTGAATTCTAAAGTCATATGCATCCATACTTAATATTATAAATGCGAAAGTGTGTCTGTCTGTCTGTCTGTTACCTCTTCACGCCCAAACCGCTGAACCGATTTTGCTGAAATTTGGCATGGAGATACTTTGAGTCCCGGGAAAGGACATAGGCTACTTTTTATCCTGGAAAAATGTACGGTTCCCGCGCGATAAATGATTTTTGGCGCAACGGAGTTGCGGGCGTCATCTAGTCGAACGATAAATGATTATTTTTTTTGAATATTCGACCAATCGACGTACCAGTAAAATAATAAATGTTGACAAAGACCACGGGAAGTACGTGAGCCATTGGCTGCAAAATGTAGCATGATTTCCGGTGGGATTTCTTTTAGTTTTGAGCTATAAACCAAGGGTGTATGTAGCGTGCAAGATAAACGTTCCTCCATTACGCTGAGTAGCATCTGGTATCGATGTGACGACTCCCGAGACACGATGGGAACTCGACCTATCCTTGCCGCCAATTTATTAACAGCCTGAAGGCTTAAAACAGAAATTCGACGGACTTTATAATATTCAATTGCCCTTAATTTTAAACAAACCTTTTAGGATAATAATGGCCACTTTAATGTTATTCAACTTGAATAAATTTAAATATACGAAAAAGAAAACCATTCTCTCAAACATTTGCGTTGGCGCAAGTAATGTCTAAAGAAGTAGGTACTAAGTACATTTTTATAGCCGTAGACTGTATGGCTCAGTAATTAAAAAAAATAATATGATAGATAAGTAATATGCTTCTCAGTACTTCTTACGAAGAAGCTGAAAACATACTAAAGGTTACTGTATAAGATCCCAATTCGTTCAACGTCCGCATATATTACAATAAAAGCACAACACACACACACACGCACGCACGTATACATGCACACACCCACCATCACTCACACTAAACATAATTAATATATTAATTACTTTAATATTATGTTGTAAACCTACTTGTAAACGTTTTAATAATTTATTAAGTATCCTAGTGTCAAAGTTCTCGAGAATGTTCCTACTGGCCCCGCAGGACAGGCTATGCCTAGTGTGGGGATATGTCTTAATCTGAACTTGAATATTGTATTTTTCTGGAAATAAATTATTTGTATTTGTATTTGTATATACCTAGATTTAAATGTTTCGTTTAAAAAATATTATCCTGCTGAAAAAACTATTCAAGAAATCCGTATTCAAACATAATATTTTAATACTAGATGAAGCAAGCAACACCCGTACGTTTTTCCGAGATAAAAAGTATGTACCATCGAGGAAATTGATTCCTAGGCAGTTGACGGACCTACGTCATGTGGTCGGCTTATGTCAATTCAATGTTAGCTGTGATCGGTCGGATAGGTTGACTTAACGCGACCAAATTACTTAGGTCCGCCATCTGTCTTGGAATCAACTTCTCTGATAGTACCTTCCCAGGAATAAAAGTATTTCAATATCATATTTGAACGAAACCGGTGCAGCACGCAGCGGTGTGGTGTGGTGTACTTTCGTAAAAACTGTAATTTGTGAGATAAAATATATGGACACCGAAACCGCAAGTTATTTTAATATTATATTATTATGTGTAAAATAGTTATCTTATATTATAATTGCTGCATAACTCCACACGTATTTTACTGCATTTAATTCCATTGCTTTTAAATTGCTACATTTCACGGAACTTTACGTTGAATTAATTTTTTAAATAATATGATAAAATAAAATTAAACAATTATAATTATTTAAAAGAAAAACTCAAAAATATATCATTTTAAAAGAACAAAATTACATTATTTAAGGAACTCTTTTAAACCTTTTACTAAATTAACTTGTTTAAATCGCTTTGAGACGGTCATAAAAATAAAATTAATTGAATTATGTTGCTTTATTTCCCTATGTTTCAACCTAGCTCACATCTCATACTCAAACATAATATAACATTACATAATAATCAAATACAATATTATAAAATCACTTATTCTGCCCTTTTACCTTTTTTAACTTTCACAAAAATAAAGTGCTCAATATTAATAAATTAGATTTTTATAACAACAAAATAATTTAAATAGCTTTTAGTTTAATTGAAGTTTTAATTTGAGATACCTACTCTCTGGCAGCGATTTTAGATTAATGATTGACTATACTGTATTCGGCGAAACATGGCGGTAGCGGTCATTGACTCCCTGTCAAAAACTTGTCATTTTCTATATAAACAGAGATTGACAAATCCGTTTTGTCCTTTGTAAATACTCCATTTGTTGAAATGTTATGTTCATATTATATTCATACTAACAAAATAAAGCTGTGAGGTGTACAGTTAACTAACCCTAAATGTTTGTGCTCGTTTTAGATTTTTCAACATCCGTACGCGTCTCAAATTATTATACCTTGTTTCTTCATAAAGCCAACCCACCATAAAGCAGAGTCATAATATTATCAACCACTTTGACATTGGCGACTCACTACGGGGCCATTTTTAAGAAGAAGAAGAAGAATGAAGTGTCAGATGTTGTCAATCGCGGCGGCTTTGTGTAGAAAATGACAAGTTTTTGACAGAGAGTCAAGCTATGTCCACACTGTGCACTTTTGTCTCCAATTTTCCTCATCTTCTTTCATTCAACTTTCGTATTGGCGCATTCAATAATTGAATGCGTCAACGAACGCAACGCCAACATTGTCATTAAAGAACAAAGCGAAAGTTTTGGATACGGTCAGAGGGCATGCGTCGCGGGCATGCCTCACGTTCGCTGTTGACTGCGCCATAACGCATGCCCTTGATGAACAAAAAAGGCACAGTGTGTATTAACAGATAGGAATAAAAAAAATGCTCCGCGACAAAGTATATGTATAAGAAATTTTTATATTTGCGTTAACCTAAGAAATATTCCAATGAAAAGAGGCTATCTAGAATATTAATTTATTATTGATAACCATCAAAAACTTGTCGATACGAAAGGACTACCTAATATATTTTTTCTCATTATCTACATACAACTTAAGAAAAACAACTGTTATTCCCGTGTCTCAAAGTACTCTCCAGGAATCAAGATACAATACCTATTTTCGAGGCACAAAAACAAACTAGTTTCATTATTAATTCTATGAATGTTTTGTCGGGCTTTTGCAAGACTTCAGCGCGAACAAAAGTAATGTTATACAGGGTAAAGCTAATAAAAACACTGAAACACTGGGGAAACTCGCTCACAATCGCCGGCTAAATCAATACCTTTTGATCTATGCCGAGTTTTTCTTACCAACTTACCATGTTTTTATTCAGAGAATATCAGCTTGAAACTGATACCATAGAGTAACTTTTTACATCGCTTGTACTTAGTCGAAAATAGAATGCTACTTTAAATTTTTAAAACGTTATACTTATTGGATTATATATAAAAACTAGATGACGCCTGCAACTCCGTTGCGCCAAAATTCGTTTATCGCGCGGGAACCGTACATTTTTTTGGGATAAAAAGTATCCTATGTCCTTTCCCGGGACTCAAAGTATATCCATATTCCATACCAAATTTCAGCGGCTTGGACGTGAAGAGGTAACAGACAAACAGACAGACACACTTTCCCATTTATAATATTAAAGTATGGAAATATTTATATTGTACCAGATATGAATATGGTCTATGGATTTAACCCAGAATATAATAATTAATCGTGTTAAATAATTAATTAATTAAAGGACAAATGACAATGATGATAACCGCGTAGCTTCTTACAACGCAGTATTTTTCTGTCAAATGTAGTGGTTTATCCTGTGTTTTATACGAAGGTAGCAAAATAAAATTTTATTTTCATAATATTTAATAAAGGATTTCCTTGAAAACATTTCCTTTTCTCGCGCCAAGCTGCAGATAGCAGCGACTTATGAATATGGAGCGGGCACTTCCCTCCTGTTCAAAGAAATTCGGTCACATCTGCCTATGCAAAATACCAGCGGGTGCCTCACTGCGGCATAACATGTTTGTTGATACAGTGGAGGATCTCTGATCGCTGTTTTCTACAAAAATTACACAGGTATGTATTTTACTCCAAAGTTGAAAAAAAATGTATTCTGCTGTCTTTTCAAGTTTTCTGAAAAAGTTGGATTTCGATAACGATTAGCTTGAGTAAGAAAAAAATCTAGTATGGATTTCATTGATATATATACAAAAAAACGGATAATTTAAATAATTTCTAGATAATAACGGTCTTCACCAGCTTTTTAATATAACTTCATCAAATTCAAATTAACAATTTCCAGATTGAAGTTTCAGTGCATCAATTATTGCTTATGCGTCGTCAATCGTCATGAATCGTCATGGCTTGGATTATTGGGTGCCGATTTTCGCATCTTTCTATGCGGGTAAAGAGTCCGTATACGAAATTTTGCCGATGAATATGAAATTGCAAAGGTTCGCTACAGAAATATTATTAGGTTTTTCCCCTTATTAGATTTTAAAAAATAAATATTAATTATTAGATTTAAAAATATACTTAAGCGCGGACTGCCGACTCGAGCCTTGCGGCGAGTAATATTGTGACATTTAGGTTGTTTTGAATCGTGTTTTTTGGCACAATTTGTTTTTTTTTTTTCTCGAATTGGATAGAATTTTATCTTTAGATTATTTCTGTCGTTTTCTTTTTATGAATTACAGCTCCAAGTTGCTGAAATTAACTGCCCATTTTCTCTAAAATTTTGTCGAGTTACATATTTTTTACTCAACTATTTCATATTAAAGTTGTAAAAAGTAGTTCCAACATTGTATAGACGACTTTCTCAACAGTACATTGTATTTTTTTCATACCGTTAAGACGTCAACACAATCCATAAACAGGTGATATTCTAAACCTTTTACAGCAAAAATCACAAAACTGTCGCGGGTTTGAGTTGGATTATTTAAAAATACTAAAAAAAAAACTAGCTCCAACATTAGATTATAATTGAAATGATCTTACATGTTGTGCATTAAAACTTATAGAAATACTGTATTTTAACTGTTAAATCACGTCTGTTAAATCAGCGAAATCGGCAAATTTCGTATACGGACTCTTAAGGGGGCACAAATAACGTGAGGTGTTTAGGGGGGGAGGGGGTTGAGTCAAATCTCATCTAATCTCACGTTGGGGAGAGGGGGGGGGGGGGTCTCGGCAAATCTCACGTAATTTTTTTCTCAACAAAAAAGTATTATTTTGGTCCATTTCATCCAGATTGTACGTATGCTTAAGATTTAGTCGTAAGCGTAATTTCGTTATACGATTAAGATCATTCACAAATTCGTTCGAAAGAAAATCTACTGACTGTCAAACCAAACGTTTACGTAAGAAACCCACATTTTGAAAAATCTCACGTGACATTTGTGGGGGGAGGGGGGGGTTGAATAAAATCTCACGAAATCTCACCAGAGGGGGAGGGGGGGTCAAAAAATTGAAAAAAACACATCACGTAATTTGTGGACGCCCTCTAACATGCAACGTCTGTCAAGCAGTTTTCTTTTATGTACTATTAGCACCTCCGTCATTTGGTCGGACTGGCCTACATAACGCAACCAAATTACGTAGGTCCGCCATAATCTATACATATTATAAAACAAAGTCGCTTTTTTTCCCTCATGTCCCTTTGTTCCCTTTAATCTTTAAAACTATGTACGCAACGGATTTTGATGATTCTTTCAGTGTTAGATAGCCCATTTATCGAGGAAGGCTGTAGGGTATATTTTACGCTAAGACCAATAGGAGAATGTGGAAAAAACGGGGGAAATTATTCGAAAGGGCTTATCTCGCGAACTACTGGAGCAATTTTATTTTATTTCGCACAGATATGAAGTAGACCACGTGAAGGATCATAGGCTATCGATTTTAATCATTTTTTCAGTGGCTATATATTTTATACCCGTGCGACGCCGGGGCGGGTCGCTAGTAATATATAAATCAATTTCCTGATATTATTGTAAATAACCCTCCCGGCAGTCGGGTAGTAAAAAGCGTGGAGAAGGGATAGACAAAATTTCCCCCGATGGTAAATATCCTTGGCCTTATCAGTATTAATGTTGCCAAGGTCGTACTCGTATATGGAGGTGGATGCGGGCAGCCAAATTTAATTTGCCATAGATTTCATTATCTTATCACCCTTATCAGCAATGCAAATTGAACCAGCCGCTATGGTATTGACACATACTTTTTTTAGGTATCTACTGTTGCTATAGCGAACGATTCCTATCCTGTATCCTACTGTGAATACGGGCAGGAAAATGTAAGAGACATGAAACGAGTGTTCAGCCAATAGTTTAGTGACAAAATTGGCCAAGTGCGAGTCGACTCGCGCACGAAGGGTTCCGTATTGTTAGAAAAAAGTAGGCCAAAAATCCTGTTCTTTGTATGGGAATTAGAAGACCCCCTTAAACATTTATTTTGTCTTGTTTTTAGTATCTTTCGATGAAATTTTATATGCATATTCAGTAGGTCTAAGAATCGGCTACTGGGTAGGTACTTTATATATTGATAAGTGTATTTGTTGAATACCTTAATAATAGTAAATTATTACAACCTGACACTGACGGCAACCATTAAGTTTGTGCGACGGGATAGCGATCGACGTTGCCATGGTAACATACTTATTTAGTCACTTCAATAAAATAATATGGCTAATATATTATGGCAAAGCAACATTTACCGGGACAGCTAGTTTTTTTATAATACCGACAACAGAAATACACAAACTGTGAAAATTTCAAAAGTCTAGCTATGGCCTCTGTCTATCTGTATGTCTCCAGACAGACAGATAGACAGACAGACGGACAGACAACGAAGTCTTAGTAATAGCGTAAATACCCAAAGGGTAAAAGCGAGACCCTCTGGCGGAAAAACCCTAAAAATTTACATTCATTTTGATTGTATTGATACGTCTGTTTTGCAGATTACAACCCCACGACTCGTCATAACATTAGTACAATAATAAAAATAATTAATCAGCATCACACATCTTACATCACATCATCAATATAATCTTATGTCTAACCCTCGCGTAAACCTAAGAAATCATTGCGCTTACCAAGTTAAAAAGACTCTAAAATCTAAATCAGTGTTTTTGTTGGGGTCCCCAGGTCGAAAGAACTATTCCAATTAATATAAGAAGGGAGGATTTTACCATAAGGATATTTATAGTGGGGGGTCACCACATCTTTTATTCATATATTCATACTAAATCATAATATAGCTATCATTAATCCCAATAAAATCAGCCAAGTGCGAGTCGGACTCGCGCACGAAGGGTTCTGTACCATAATTATAGAGCAAAATTAGGCCAAAATTTGTGTTTTTTGTATGGGAGCCCCTCCTATTTTTTTATTTTATATTAATATTATTATGAAATATTAAAGTACACATAAAACTAAGGATAGTCTGAAAAATCCAAGTACCTACCTGTTGCTATTATTGATATAGAGCAAAAAAGGCCAAAAAATCACGTTTGTTGTATGGGAGCCCCCCTTAATTATTAATTTTATTTTTAGTATTTGTTGTTATAGCGGCAACAGATAATACACAATCCGTGAAAATTTCAACTCTGTAGCTATTACCGTTCTTGAGTTACAGCCTGCTGACAGACAGACGGACAGACAGACATCGAAGTCTTAGTAATAGGGTCCCGTTTTTACCCTTTGGGTACGGAACCCTAAAAAATGCTGCATCATAAACTTTGCTATACCATTATTGATATATATAACAATTTTTCAAACGTAGGAGTATTGTCCTTTTGTATCGTTTGAGGACATTGAACGTAAACGGACCTTAGTCATTAGTGCTCGTTAAGGCGTTTATATTCGAGACCTATTGTCGATTGTCACACGACTTAGCACAATATTGTCACAATATATTGTATGTTCTGTAAACCAGATTTGTACTAGATCGCCTAAATCGAACGCATAGAAACATTAGCAAGTTAGATAACATTATGTAGCGAAAGCAAATCGGCCACGTCGCACATGCATAAAACTTGTCTTATTTAGCTAATTTGATTAAAAGTTAACCGGCCACATTTAGAGACATTTAATAATTTTTAAACTTCAATTTAATAGAGTTTGACTGATTAAATGTATTATTAATTACAGTAAAGTAATTAATATTCGTCTCTGAGCGCGGCAGTACGGCTTCTAATTAATGTACTCTAGTCGGTATGATAGTATGCCAGTTTACAGTTATTGCCCACAACTTGCGGGAACCGTACGTTTTTCCGGCATAAAAAGTATCCTTTTATCCGTTCTCCGGGGTCATTACGGCATTTTAAATTAATTAAAAAAACTATTAATTACTTTGTACTCGTAGCATAATACTTTAAAATAAATATACAGACTTACGAAGTCTATAATATCAAGTTACAGGACATAAGGCCTTTGTTTATTTTTAAGCTTTTGCCTGCGGTTTATCTACAAAAATATTTTTTACTAGATGACGCCCGCAACTCCGTTGCACCAAAATTCGTCTATGTCCTTTCCCGGGACTTAAAAATATTTCCTTTCCTCCATGCCAAATTTCAGCAAAATCGGTTCAGAGGCTTGAGCGTGAAGAGGTAACAGACAGACAGACAGACACACTTTCGCATTAATAATATTAGTATGGATTGTTCACACGCATTCTCAAGCTCAAATAAAGAAATAGGAACTAACCATTTTCCGTAAAGTTTTCCGACATTCAAACAAAAGCCTGGAAATATTTAAGTTGGTGGTCGTGTCTGCTTATAAGTACATGAAAATATTTGTTAGAGGATTTTTTCCTAAGCTGGGTTTGATTGTGGCATGATTTGAATACGTAAACTAGCTGGCGAGCTACAGCAATCGTATAGCTCTAAAGTAAATCTGAAATATCAGATATTACATTATACTTAGCTATGTAATACAGATTCAGCAAAACACATTTTTACGGATATAATTGTCTGTAATATTTCTCAAGGTCAAAATGTTACTCAACGTCCAGACGCCCCTTAAAAACATTTCAAAACATTTTCCTCTTCAAATATTAAGAAAATCTAATAGCTTTAGGAATTCTATATGAGGTGCTTAACAAACTGTATATAAAATTCATAGTAGGACTTTAAAAGTAACAGTAGACCGAAACTTTTAAGTTTTACTAAAGAAAATATTTTATTACCGCTACAACGACATCAAATTTCAACTTTTCCTAGAAGCTTTGAAAGCTAATAGAGAAGGTAAGCTCAAAGTATCGTAGAGAAAACTTTCACAAAAAGATTTTCATAATGAGTATCATTCTCTCTGACTTCTAAGCGTAGCTTCAATTTCTTCATTATAATTGTACGAACTACAATTAAATCACGTTTTATGGCACTAAAATAAAATGAATCATATTATATAAATATTACGATGTCTTTTTAAATTCAAAGTAAATTGTATTATTATAAAATGTACAGTGCTCATGAAGGCAAAGTTAAAAATGTAATATTCTTTTGTCTGACTGTGAAAAAATAATATAATCTTACCATTTTCACGTAAAAAGAGGGCGCTAATTGCTTTTACAAAAAATGTGAAGGATCATTCCGTTACTCTCATTTAATATTTACATCAATTTGTGACTTCTAAGCATCTCGTCTATTGTTTTTGGAGGCTCTATCACCGGAATATATAAGCTTTTGAAGGTTTTGGAGTCCTGACTGAGTACCGCTTACTCTTTAGTTAGAGAAATTAAAATGCCCTAAATAAGGGGTATCCCTACTCTTGCTATCCAAATAATAATAAATATAATGCAGTCTCGACTCTTGATAATAGATGTTGACTCTATAAAATTGGATCAAAACTGTTTAAATGATGGAGCAAAATAGCATTTCTATGTAATGTGGTCTTAGGATACCTATACGAATAGGACGGTATTTGGTAAAAAGTAAAAACCACTGACATATAAGTACTGTAAAAACATGTTTTTCTTTCACTTCAAACAAATGCAATTTGTCATGATAAATTTTTCACATTATTTTCTAACTTATTCTGTTAGAACGCGACGGCTTGATTGACTTTAGTAGCTATATGACGCTATAAGTACCGCTTGGACCATAAAGGGTATATAAAAAAATATTGTTCGCAGATTTTACTGTATGTATAAACCACGTATAAACAGCTACCATATTTAGAAACGTTTGTGATACTAATTTACACCAATACGTCAGCACTTAATAACTTTATTTGCTTGAAACGAAGTACAAAAACTTGTTTGATGCGCAAACAAAGATTTCAAGTGTTAGGATATGGCACGACGTTTTAATTATATTAATTAATCCTTAGATCGGGGATTCTTGGAAACGCTATTGTATTCTATAATTGTTGTCGCGATCACCGGTGCTCGTACGAGGCTTGATGGTTTAAAGTATAACCAGCATATAGTGTCCCATCACTCCCATGGGCAAGCCCCCCCCCTCCCTCTTTCCTTCAATAGTTCACGATTTTATGTTTTTGTCTTTGGCCACTCTGACGCACGACGAATATGGGAAAAAATGTCATGCCAGAAAAAAACAATCTACGTCTTATGACGTACATAGTGGATAGATTTTATAATCTATCCACGTCAATGTACTCAAACGCCAAAATGGCCCCAAACAACCACAAGGTGGCGCCTTTCAAGTAACCGTGCCTTTTGCCTCGAAATATCATGACTGATATTTCTTTTATCCGTCTTTCCGTAAATATAAAAAATACAAAATATGATTTTCGTACGTCGCGCTAAAATATATTACATACACTAGAATCAAGATGATGCGAGCAACTCCGTTGCACTAAAATTAGTTTATCGCGCGGGAACCGTACATATTTCCGGGATAAAAAGTATCCTTTGTCCTTTCCCGGGACATAAAATATCTCCATACCGAATTTAGCGGCTTGATGATGTAGCAGACAGACACACATTTGCATTTATAATAATATAATAATAATATATATGGACACTTCACACCACGTCAGTCTGGCCCCGTGCTAAGTACCTGAAGGGCTTGTGTTACGGGTACCAGACAACGGAAATATATTTAATACTTTTATATTTAAGATTTTTATTATATTATACACATATTTAATACACATCCATGACCCAGGAACTTAGAAAAGTTTTTGTTCTGTCGGCGGGATTCGAATCCGCGACCCCCGGCTTGAGCTACCAACAGCCCACCAACTGAGCCACAGAGGTCGTCAAGTAGGTATAATGTTGGTATGGAGTATTTAAAATGATATTATAACCATGATGCAATTTTTATCACTATTTTTCAAGTATTTATAAAGGTGAATAATTAATATCAAATTTAATATCGCTGTAATTGTGACACCCAACTAATTATACTTACTTATATCTAAGAAAAAACTTCATTAAATTAACAAAATGAAAAAAGTTGTACCTTACACAGTCTTTATTATTCTAATAAAGTTTTTACGTCAATCTTTATTTTATTCCACTATCATGATTTACGTATAATTTTTAATCATAATCACAGAATACATAGTAACTATGTATGTTATTAGTACAATCATAATTATTATAATAATTAATATTATGTTTTCTATTTTTGTACTAGGTACTTAGGATATTGTGTAAATTAATTAGGTAACCTCTGAGTTTTTGTAAAACTCTATTAGGTATACTTAAACGACAATTTTCTATACCTAATATGATTGAGCATAAGAAAATGTTTAAAATGATAATATGAATATAATATTATGAATATAAGATGAGAGTAAAATGTTTAAAAGCCCTGAATTCTACTCAGATATTAAGCTATTGCATAGCTTTTATCGCGGGCTTTGAGCGCAACGATCGAATCAAGAAATTCCGTAACGAAAAAAACTTAACACCGCCTACTACGACCGGCACAGCGGTGCCGCGGCGTTGCCAGACTTTGGCACGGACGCACGCGGTGTTTGTGTGCGTGGGACTAGACGTGTACGAATTATTATTGCATAAGTTGATAAAAAATGCTATGTAATATCTTTACCGCGGCAGTGCCAATGCCACACGTATTTTAATAATTAAAATACTATACAAAAATAGCATTTGTGTATCTTGAGTTTGAGCCTCATAAATCATAGCATTTTGTGTGAAGGCTGCTTATTATGTTATCATTTGTATTTTATATCGAATACAATTCGCTATTTGACATTGACCCGAACCTCTCTACGGTGCAGGTCAAAGATCACCTAATATTTAATAATAATTAGTAAATTTCACTACTATTGAATACAAAATAGAAACCGATCAATATTGTGTCTACATTTCACTGATCTACATAATAATACGATTCCATGTAATCAATGGCGACGCCGAATTGGCCAGCACTGAATTGAATGAACCTGTCTTAAGTTTGCTGTCACAGGAAAATCAATATGCTAATCATTAGCATATTGATTTTCCTCTGACTGAATTTCTACAGATAAACAAAAAATGCATTAGCAGCCAGTGGCGTAACTACAACATCCGGGGCCCGTGGCAAATTGATGGGGCCCTATTAGTAAAAATCGTCACGTTAATAATAAGACAATGTATAAAAAATTTCTGACCTCATGGCCTCTTGGGCCGGGGCCTTTTGGGTCGGGGGACCGTGGCATTTTGCCACCCCTGCCACCTTTATAGTTACGCCACTGTTAGTTTATCTGTAGAAGTAATAGATGAAATGCGAAACACGACAATTCGCGGAATTATACTACCGTAAAGGCCTCCCTCTGTGTTGGAAGATGTTGGATAGCTATAATGATTGCTAATTGGACGTTGATGACCCCTCTTCACGTTCGGCATTGCGCGTATATTTTGTCCATCATGGGCCAACACATGGATAAGCCGCATAACATAATCATCCCTATATAGGCTGTTTATACTGCACATTAAATATACTCACGATGTCTTTATAGTCATCGTAAGTAAATATATTCAATGTGCCTTTGCTTATCACCTTCTTGAATCTGTAGGCATGTGAATTGGGACCGAAACGTCTCAACTAACAAGGCAGGTGTGCGACAATACCAATTACCTATTGTAAGTATTGTGACTACATCTCGTGCTGATCTTACACACCATGTTATGCACAGTATAAATATCATACAGCGAAGTAACTATTAATACCTACGGTATTATAAAGGACATTATTCATGAGTACTTGTAAACAGCCCCGGATTTGTAAATCGACCGTATAGGTCCATGGGGGCCGGCAGATTTCGTTAATGTATATAATAAATCGGCCTACAGTCTACATTCATAAATAATCGGCCAAGTGCGAGTCGGACTCGCGCATGAAGGGTTCCATACCGTTATATAGCAAAATAGGTGTTTTTTGTATAGGAGCCCCCATTAAATTTTATTTTATCTGGGGGCACGGTAGTGCCCCAGCCAAGCTTTTTTGCAAAGGCACGGCCATACTATACTTTTCTCGAAGCGGTTCGCAGCTATTTCACACCCCCTTTATCTTCGATGTTAACAAAGCTAGGGATTCAGAATTTCGGTCACTAGGAGCAAGTATTAAAACTAGCTTAACCTCCAAAGTATATGAAATTTAGATAAATAGTTAAATAGTTACGGATGGTCAAAGTTACTACATTTTGTCACTCACTGACTTATAGATGATCAAAATTCTAAGGTACTTCTAGCAGACTTAGAACCTTGAAATTTGGTACCCGGATAGGTCTTTATTTACAATGAAAGGAAAAATTATGAAACCGGCCAAGTGCGAGTCGGACTGGCGTACATAGAGTTCCGTACCGTAAATTTGTATGGGAGCCCCCCTTAAATAATAAGTATATTTAATTTTTATTATTAATTATTAAAGTTAATATACAGTTGAGTTTTTTCTGAAATTTTCAAAAACCTTACTGTTACCATTATGGATATAGAGCAAAATAGGGGAAAAAATCGTGTTTGTTGTATGAGGCCCCCAATTGCCAAGCCACTATAATAATTATAAAATAAAGAAATCTATTAATACATTTACTAAATGTTGATTTAAATTACAAAATAAGTTGAAGGCTTGGCTTGAATGTGATCTGAAAACTTTTTACGACAGAAGTATTACAGCTATGCAATATTTTGCTTGGCTCCTTTTACATTTCGTGTTTTGGTGGGATTTAAATATTATTATTAATTATTAAAGTAAACAGATAATTAGGCTTTTGTGAAAATTTCAAGTGCCTACCTGTTGTCATCATTGACATCGAGCAAAAAATGTTAGAAAAATCACGTTTGTTGTATGGGACGCCCCCTTAAATATTTAATTTATTTTGTTTTTAGTGTTTGTTATTATAGCGGCAACAAAAATACATACTCGTACTCTGTGAAAATTTCAACTCTCTGGCTATTACCATTCTTGAGTTACAGCCTGGAGACAGACGGACAGACATCGAAGTCTCAGTAATAGCCAATAGGGTCCCGTTTTTACCCTTTGGGTACGGAACCCTAAAAACATAAATTCGGTACTGTTTTTTACACACTTCATCAAGCAAGCAAGTACATATTCGTATCCTTACCAGAAATTTTCCCTCTTAAAGTCTGCCAAGTGATTTAGAGCGCTGTACTCGTGTAAGAGAGCTCAAGTGGTTCGCCAGTACCCTCTTTACAAGACACCATCATCATCATGATCACTATTATCATCGTCATCATAGTCAGGTATTACTACTGTCGCACTCAGAGACATTTAATTAATTAATTAATTTATTTATTTATTTTTAGTATACAGACAGGTTACAGTCATTACATGACAATATAAACATAATCTTAAGTTCTAGGCTAGACAGCAACCCAAAAATAGTATACATAACATAATTATCATAAGGTTGTTACTAAAATTAAACTAATAAACTAATAACGAGAAAACTGATACCTAAAACCCACTACAAAACATTGAGTATACAGTAGACACAGATTGACTTATATTTAGCAAAATTTATTACTTATGTTACTACTTAGGTTACAATAAAAGCTAAATAAACAATATTTACTTAGATTAAGAAAAAAGAAAAGGATGTGTAAAATCATTGTCTGAGTTATCAACATTGTATGTCAGGGGTGGAAACAAGAGATGGCAAATATTTAGCTTTCATAATATTGTTGATCGTTTTCTTATAACGTGAAAATTGACGAAAAATATCTACGCTCCACCTGTCCACTGCTAAGTCATTATAAGTACGACACATTCTAACAAGCGGATTGTAATAGGATAGGACGTATTGTTTTTGAATATCTGTATAGAGAACATTTTCGGTGTACGCGTTCTATAGCGAGTATTAATAGATATTTGTGATAGAAGATTAGGAGCATCAATAGAAGAATGGAGTATTTTATGTAGGTAAAGAAGATCGTATCTCTCACGAGCACTTAATGGTAACACGCTGAATTTGCACAGTTGAGTGGCATAGTCTTTTACCATACGACCGAGATTAAGTTTTCGTGTAAGGTATCTCAAACACATTTTCTGTACCCTCTCAATGCTCTCGATGTGTGTTTTGTAAAAGGGGGACCAAACTGGACAGAAATACTCCACTACGCTTCTAACTAAGCTGAAAAATAATACTAGCACACTATTTGGTTTTCTGAAGTCTTTTGTGGAGCGTATGACAAACCCTGATGACCGACCTTTAATGATTATTAAACTTCAATTTAATGAAGAGTTTGACAGTTAATGTATGGTGCTTATGTTAATTTTTAATTGTTAATTAATTGTAATTAAATCTCCATTTAATTACAATTAAGTACCTAATTAATATTCGTCTCTGAGTTCGGTAATCTTTTAAAATTTAAATAAGTAAATAAAGCTTATTAATAGATTTTCATATTATAATAATGCCTCATCGTTGTACGTTTTTGATACCAGCAATCAGCATATTATTACATAGGCTGCTATTTATGTATCCGGAACTGGCCACTTACAAGAACAATATTTAAAAAGTAATTACAACATTTGAAAATAGAACTCTTTGGTTGAAGAATACATATGGCTGTAAAAAAAATATGTTCGCGTTGGATTCCGCACAACTTGACAATCGATCAAAAACGGGCTCGTGTCGATTGGTGCAAAAAAATGATAAAAAAATACAACCGTGGTACGTCAAAAGCCGTTTATAATATCTACACAGGTGATGAATCTTGGATCTATGCATATGACCCCGAAACTAAACAACAGTCAACGGTGTGGGTTTTCCAAGATGAGCCGAAACCAACAAAAGTTACTCGTGCAAAAAGTACTTTGAAGCAAATGGTCGCCTGTTTTTTTGGAATTAATGGACATGTGGCTACAGTGCCATTAGATAATCGTAAAACGGTTAATTCTGAATGGTATACGACCATTTGTTTACCAGAAGTACAGAGTACCAGAAGACAACGCAGAATCATATTACATCACGACAATGCTAGCTGTCACACCTCAGCTGAAACAACTCAGTTTTTGGAGGGTCAAAAGATCGAATTGACTGGTCATCCGCCGTACAGCCCTGATTTGGCACCTAACGATTTCTTTTTATTTCCATACGCGAAGAACAAATTACGTGGTCAACGTTTTTCGAGCCGCGAAGAGGCTGTTGATGCGTTCAAAATGCACGTTTTGGAGATACCTCAATCAGAATGGAAAAAGTGCTATGAAAATTGGTTCCAGCGTATGCAAAAGTGTGTCGATCATCGCGGCGAATATTTTGAAAAGCAATAAAACCATATTAAATGATATATGTTTGTTTCTTTTTTTAATTCCGGATACATAAATAGCAGCCCTCGTATAGCAGTTATTTGTAAGGATCAGGGAGATCGCACACGTCACACTTTTTGTGTGATCGAGTCTGCGGCGCACAAAAGGCGCACAAATGTCGTTCGCGGATTTTTCACAGACTTAACGCACACGACGCACATCTTCGATCATTCTGTCCGCTGAACTGTAGGGACGTAGACGCTATGGAAATCGTGCAAAGATCGCGAAGTATTATTTTGTACTTGAAGTACAGAAAAAGAAGAAAAAATAGAAAATTTTGGGTACATCCTATAATTTCGGACAGATTATTGAAGGGACAGTTCCATATTAAACATTTAATTCTGCATTATTCTGCCTTAGAGGACTAGAGATATCATAAATTACTGGTCTGTTTTGTATTTCATGAGTTAACATCGTTACATCGATATCTGGCGCCATGTTAATTATATAGATCGCGTACGTTACGTCACTACAAATGCAGATTGTAGACTAAAAGTATGCGCCGTCTGCGTTAGCGCGTGTTGAAGCAAACGTTCTATTTTTTTCGCACACTTTTTGTGCGGCGCCGCGCGAAGCGGCGCGATGCGGTCTGCCAGAATTATACGAATTTTTTGTGCGTCGGACTTATTGCGCGTCATGTGTGTTACTGCATATAATTGCATAGGTTAAAAAGTGCGTCACGGATAGTCTGTCGTCTGCGATCTCCCTTAAAAAATACCCAAACATATTCATACTATAATACATATTATACACGACCTCCGTGGCTCAGTTGGTGGGCTGTTGGTAGCTCAAGCCGGGGTCGCGGGTTCGAATCCCGCCGATGGAACAAAAAGTTTTCAAAGTTCCTGGGTCATGGATGTCATATAATAAAAATCTTAAATATACGTATAAGTATTTTTATACTTATACGTATATTTAAGATTTTTATTATAATATATGACATCCATGACCCAGGATTAAATATATTTCCGTTGTCTGGTACCTGTAACACAAGTCCTTCAGGTACTTAGCACGGGGCCAGACTGACGTGGTGTGAAGCGTCCATAGATATTTAAAAAAATTAAGCCCTTACTTGAAAATAATAACACAGGGAATGACTCTACGAGTCTTGCTGACTTTCTCTTATTTACTTTTGAATGTATCAGACATAGACAGTAGACTTTTTTCATAATATTAGGAGGAAAACGAGCAATCGAGTCATCTGATGGAAACCAACTACCCCCGCTCATGGACACTCGCAATATCAGAAGAGTCGCAGGTGCGTTGCCGGCCTATGTAGATATTTTTCGGTAATGTAATATTGTATCAATCTGTACTATTTTAATAAGTAGCTTCTAACGTAGTAAACGTAGACAGTACAAACTGTCACTAGCAGTATTTCCGGACCTATACGACCTGCAAACCTTCAAGAAAAGAGCGTATTCCCTCTTAAAAGGCCGGCAACGCACCTGCAGCTCATCAGCTGATGTTACGAGTGTCCTTGGGCGACGGTAGTTGCTTTCCATCAGGTGACCCGTTTGCTCGTTTGCCCCCTTATAGCATTAAAAAAAACACAGTAGAAGTAAATAGCTTCTAACACAGTAGAAGCCGCGGGCAATGTCAACATTTTCTAAAGTCTGCAAGTACGTAATAATCGATGAGCATCGAAAAAGGTTCTATTGAAAACGTATTTTAAAGCGGGTTGGCAAATATTAAGAAGCACTGTTTTGTGTTCATTGAAAGTACCTAATTTCGTTGTAAATTGAAAGTCTTCAATACAACATTCACCATTTAAGGAGGATCTCGTGTGTAAAAGGAAATTCTTGTGAGGATTTTCTTTTCCTTACAGAAATTATGTATGTCCTCCAATTTAAAAATCCGACTGTAAATAATAATTAGGTATGTCATAATAAATTGTTTTGACTGTCACATTATAATAAAGTAGCCGAAGCCCCTAGCCAAGACGCTTCCTTTATCGCTTCTTTATAGAATTACTGATAAATAGAATTACTATAACATGAGTCGAATGTCGATTTCATTCTATAAAGCAGCGACAAAAAAAACGTCTTTGGTAGGGGCTCTGTATAAACCATTCATAACTTTGGGAGTAGCGGGTAACTTTATATTTGTATAGTATAGAATTAGGTTTTTTAAATAGGACCTAGCTACCACCTACCATTTTCAACGATATCCATACTAAGTACCTATTTACTCTTCTACTCTAATATTATAAATGCGAAAGTCTGTCTGTCTGTCTGTCTGTTACCTCTTCACGCCCAAACCGCTGATCCGATTTTGCTGAAATTTTGCATGGAGGTACTTTGAATCCTGGGAAAGGACATAGGATACTCTTTGTACCGGTAAAATGTACAGTTCCCGCGCGATAAACGAGTTTTGGCGCAACAGGGTTGCGGGCGTCATCTAGTTAATAATATGATGATCGAATATTCATCGTAAAACTATATAAGTATGCATATTATGAGTGTGGTCGTCCGTATGCCAGCCTATCTGTTACGGGTTACCTCTTCACGCCTCAGCCATTGACCGATTATAATGAAAAGTTGCAGAGATACTTTTGAGTCCCAGACCCCGGCAATACACATAACTCATAAGTCATAACCAGCGTTACCAGATTTTTTTTGTGCCAAGTCGGGACTTTTTGAGTGAAAAAGCGGGATTCTTATTGAAGAATCCCGCTTTTTACTTTGTCCCGCTTTTGATTGCAAAAGCGGGACAAAGTAAAAAAAGTATAAAAACAAAAGTTTTTTGAATTTTTATCTTTTTATTTGCGTTAAAATAACGTTTACGTGACGATAGATAGCTAAAGTAGTCAAAGAAAATCCACCCCTCTACCTCCCACACTCTTATCTTCATTACGCACCTTTCTTTCTCAGCACGCTGCACGTACGTTCGGGCTTTCCCCGAAAAGCGGGACTGAGGCTGTCCCGCGCGGGACATTTAATTTTGATGAAAAAATCGGGACGTCCCGCCAAAATCGGGACGTCTGGCAACGCTGGTCATAACTCATAAGATAGTTTCACTTCTGCACGGTTCCCGCGAAATAAAGAAAACGATGCGCAACAAAGTAGCAAGCACATATTAAATAAACATATTGTAGTAAAAAATTAAGCAGTTTTATATACATTTAATACTTATAGGCATTAAATACTTTAAATGAAAAATATTATATAATCATCCAAGTATACAAAATATTACGAAGTTAAATACCTAAATCGATTGTTAACTTTGTACTCATATTTTATTGGTACATCCTCATTTGCGTCACGGTTTGCTAGCTTACATTTAAAAACAATGCAGAAGATACGTTGACCGCGAAGAGGTCGATCAGCAAAAAATTACTCGTTCAACTTGACTATTTTATAAACTTTACTAGATAACAAACTAAACAAAAAGTTGTAATATTCAATGTCGCAGGAATTCGTTAATTCATGTTTATTTCTTACCTACAAACAACGGCTCACATACTTTTCACTTATCACTTGACAGTTAGAAATGTTCAAATATCGTGCACTTTATACAATCCTCATACAACGGGAGCGTCTGCCGGCGTCCGCGGTTAAGCTGCGACTACATCTGACTGCTGCGAGCAACGACGCGACATAACGCCGACCCCAGAGTGATAACACAGTGTAACATACAGTAGATCATCTTCATACAGGTGTAGATGGAACCGAACGCACACAAAGGCGTGAATACAGACACACTTATCAATTAATGCAGTTTCACGCGCGCGCGTGAAACTTGTATCTGTGTTGCGCGAATTTGTTGTAAAGAACACGGCTGATTTATGCTACTGTATACGTTATACTGTGATGAGCCCTCAACGAAAACATTATTGAATAATGATGGTAATTTTGGCGAACCATTTTGTTTTTGTCTCCTCGCATTGATATCGGGACATTGAATTGTATATTGATGTACCTACAGTATTATTCCGATTTGAATTTCAATATCATTTGACCTCGAAGTATATTGTGCCTATTTATTACCTCATCGTACCTATAATATATTAAACGATGAGAAAATAATTAAGTGGACACCACCGTATTCTTAGGCATAACACTAGATTGTAAGCTACAATGGGTTACTTTACTTTTATTTTTGTTACATAGCTGTAAGCTGCTGTAGCTGTGTAGCTGTAACATTGTTATATTATTTAATATTTTGTTTAAAAATAATAAACCGACTTCCAAAAAGGAGGAGGTTATAAGTTCGGCTATGGATATATTTATTTTTATTTTTATTTGTGTATGTTCAACGATCACTCCGCCGTTTGTGAACCGACTTTCAAAATTTTCTTTTGTTGTATAGGGTTCAACTCCAATTTAGTACCATGTTCACAAAAGTGGTGACCTGATGATGGGATCCATGAGTAATCGAGGGAACTCCTCAAAATTTATATGGGAACATATAGTGATTTTGGTTTTATGTGAAGGATCCTAGGCATATGCTACCAAAAATGGTTCCGAAGATACTAAGAGAACTTCGGATTCCTTATAGATACAAGTTTGGGACTTTCGGCGATATTTTAAGAACTGAAAGCTTCGTAAAACTCGTACTATGCAAATTAAATTCATCATCATCATCATCACACGATGCATCATTATGAGTTATGACCCTATTATTGGTACTTTTCATTACCAATAATACTCGACAAACTCAATAAAATACTCATTGAGTTTGTCGAGGGATTTTGAAAATTATATTAATGTTGTTACAAAGTAAATGATTTAAACTTGGTGTTGTGGTTACCAAGTTGGCAATTTGATCATGGGATCTATGAGGTACGTAGGAAAAAACTTTTTTGAAAACTGCCTGAGTATAGTAGTTGTGATAGTTTCATACCTAAATCCTATACATCTACAACTGACAGCTTACATGTTTACCGGTAAACAACTAAAAAGAGTGAAATTATTATTTTTAACAAAAAATTAAAACCGACTTCCAAGGTAAAAACAATAAGTAATAATATGAACTAAAAAGTATTAAATAATTTATCCCGAAAAAATGTACGGTTCCCGCGTGATAAACGAATTTAGGCGCAATGGAGTTGCAGGCATCATCTAGTCATGAATTAATCGTTTAAGAACCGCAGAGATGGCGTTAATACATTTATAGTTAAATTAAGATACAGCACTATTTTATCACAAGGCTATCAGTTCACGATGAATTATAATAAAAAAGCTTTTGATAATTTATCATGTTAATAGAATCAGGCGTTACTTTGCGGAAATCCATAGCTTAAAATTAAGTTTGTTAGCAATATTCCGCGAAATAAACCAGCTCACCATTTTCAGTCAAACATGTTTTATGTTTTATTCGATTGTGCAAATTATATTCCTGAAAGACAAATGCTTAACCTTTGTAAACAGTGA
The DNA here is from genome assembly GCA_963422495.1 of Polyommatus iphigenia. Taxonomy (NCBI): domain Eukaryota; kingdom Metazoa; phylum Arthropoda; class Insecta; order Lepidoptera; family Lycaenidae; genus Polyommatus; species Polyommatus iphigenia. Next base: position 15,976,117 of record OY730189.1, read on the forward strand.
TAGTTATATTTTATTAAGTGATGTACGTGTTGTAATGTTATTCGATTCATCAAATTTTGTTATCTTTATAGTTTGATATAAACTATTGTTCTAATGGAAAAAAAACCTCAACCTGTAAGTAAATGAGTGAGTGTACGCCATAGGCATGCGTACACTCACTCATTTACTCACTGATAATAATATGTAGATTTTTTTAAAGTTAGGGCCAGTAGAGTTAGGCCGTGCAGATTCAGAAGCTTGGCTCTACATGAGATCTCTTAACTTTTTCACAGGGTAAACCTTATGTGGTCGTCGAGGCTACATTTTACAAGAAATGTTTTTGGTGGGATTTCAGTTCTTTTTGTAAGTTGGTCCGTGTAAGTACTCATTTACAGGTTTTTTAGTTACTGTCTACAGTCCCGTGTAAACTTTCATGTCCTAATTTATGAAATTGGTGAAAGTCTCATGTAAACCTCCACCCCAAGTGAAAGTTATAAGTTTATGAATTTTTTGTTGTTGCTTGTGTACTAAACTTAGATCACATACCAAATTTCAGCTTCCTAGCAGGAAGTAGCCAAACATTTTGATGATCATCAGTGTGTCAGTGAGTCAGTGACGAAATCGGTATATTTTAGGTATCAATAAAATCTAAAGTATTAAAGTGCATTTTGAAGTCGGTACCAGCTAATTTAATCGTGAGATTTAACGGCATTACACGTGTGTGAACTGTACATTTTTACTCATATAACATTTAAAATAATGTAACATTGTTATAATAAATCTAATTAGAATTGAGTATTGACGTAAGTCAATTGTTGGTAAGTAGTGTATAAATATTTAATTAGTAGCTGAATCGGAAATAAGTATTCCGTAAAAAGGTGGTAGACACAAAGAGCGTGATAGCCGATTCGATTCCCGTCTTGGGACATAGATTTTCCAAAATATATTGCTGTTTTTATCAAAATCGAGCTCTCAACTCTTTTCAGCTTTTTTCGATATTATGATCTGGGTGCATGGTAGTGCACCCGCCGAGACGAGCCAAGCGAAGCGCCCTTTTTCTCGAAGTGTTTTGTCGTTTTTTGAACCCTCGTAGAGTTGGTTTCCGATGTACCAGGTAGTTCATATTCTCAAGATATGATGTCAATAATAGAATAATTAAACATCAAAGTCTCAATTGAATAGCTTTAATACTTTAGATTTTATTGATACCTAAAATATTTAATACTTTAGATTTTATTGATACATAAAAATTTCGTCACTGACTAGTGAGTCAGTGACGAAATCGGTAAACATTTTGATCGGTAAAACATTTTGATGATCATCAGTGTGTCAGTGGACACACTGATGATCATCAAAATGTTTGGCTACTTCCTGCTAGGAAGCTGAAATTTGGTACGTGATCTAAGTTTAGTACACAACCAACAAAAAAAATTCATAAACTTATAACTTTCACTTGGGGTGGAGGTTTACATGAGACTTTCACCAATTTCATAAATTAGGACATGAAAGTTTACACGGGACTGTAGACAGTAACTAAAAAACCTGTAAATGAGTACTTACACGGACCAACTTACAAAAAGAACTGAAATCCCACCAAAAACATTTCTTGTAAAATGTAGCCTCGACGACCACATAAGGTTTACCCTGTGAAAAAGTTAAGAGATCTCATGTAGAGCCAAGCTTCTGAATCTGCACGGCCTAACTCTACTGGCCCTAACTTTAAAAAAATTTACATATTATTAACAGTAAGTAAATGAGTGAGTGTACGCATAGGCAGTACGCATGCCTATGCGTACACTCACTCATTTACTTACAGGTTGAGGTTTTTTTTTCCCATTAGAACAATAGTTTATATCAAACAGCTATAAAGATAACAAAATTTTATGAATCGAATAACATTACAACACGTATATCATGATCACTTAATAAAAGATAACTATCACTGCTTACAAAGGTTAAGCATTTGTCTTTCAGGAACATAATTTGCACAATCGAATAAAACATAAAACATGTTTGACTGAAAATGGTGAGCTGGTTTATTTCGCGGAATATTGCTAACAAACTTAATTTTAAGCTATGGATTTCCGCAAAGTAACGCCTGATTCTATTAACAAGATAAGTTATCAAAAGCTTTTTTATTATAATTCATCGTGAATTGATAGCCTTGTGATAAAATAGTACTGTATCTTAATTTAACTAATGTATTAACGCCATCTCTGCGGTTCTTAAACGATTAATTCATGACTAGATGATGCCTGCAACTCCATTGCGCCTAAATTCGTTTATCACGCGGGAACCGTACATTTTTTCGGGATAAAAAGTATCCTATGTCCTTTCCGGGGACTCAAAAAATCTCCATACTAAATTTCAGCAAAATCAGTTCAGCGGTTTGGGCGTGAAGAGGTAACAGACAGACACACTTTCGCATTTATGATATTTGTATTGTATGGAAGTATGAATGGCCATAAGGCCCATATGGGCATTGGGCAATCATCAACAATGTTTATTGTGCATGCTATAGTAAGTAAGCTTCACCATCATGGTGACAATCATGGCTATTCCTCATGACGTAACGAGAACAATCCTTAAGGACTTGTAATAGTAATACTAAAAAGTAATAACTATAATAAGTATCTTTAAGAGAGTACGCAATTTAAAGAACACATTCATATATTTAAACATGGTCATAAATAAAATCTATATATATATATATATATATATATATATATATATATATATATATATATATATATATATATATATATATATATATATATATATATATATATATATATATATATATATATAAATAATAAATAAATAATATCTATGGACGCTTCACACCACGTCAGTCTGGCCCCGTGCTAAGTACCTGAAGGACTTGTGTTACAGGTACCAGACAACGGAAATATATTTAATACTTTTATACTATACATATATTTAAGATTTTTATTATATCATACACATATTTAATACACATCCATGACCCAGGAACTTTGAAAAACTTTTTTTGTTCCGTCGGCGGGATTCGAACCCGCGACCCCCGGCTTGAGCTACCGACGTGCTCACCACTGAGCCACAGAGGTCGTCAATATATATAAAACTCAAAGGTGACTGACTGACATGGTGATCTATCAACGCACAGCCCAATCCATTGGACGGATCGAGCTGAAATTTGGCATGCAGGTAGATGTTATGACGTAAGCATCCGCTAAGAAAAGATTTTGATCAATTCTACCCCCAAGGGATTAAAACAGGGGATGAAAATTTGTATATAATAATTAATAATACTTCTTAACGCGAGCGCAGCCGCGGGCAAAAGCTCGTAATTTTATATTTTGAAATGTACTGAAGATAATTTAACACACCTTTAAGACCGTATAGGCAGGCAGGTAGACGTACAAAGTTTCGCCATATTATAATTTCCACGTATAAATCCATTCCGAGACACAAACGTGAAACATGTCCCTAAAATGCAAATCACACTCACATTATTTTAAGTTGTCTCTCTCAGAATTTAAATATGTCAACGGATAAGTATCTAAACCCATAATTTTGAGCGAAATTGTAATTTATAGTCTCTGCTAATGAAATTTTCACTTTGTGGACTCGGGAGTTTATTCACATTTACATTTTCCCGTCGAGTGTCGACAGATTTTTTTAAACAATATAAAGAGGCGTCTGAAATTAACACAATACATATTATTAAGGTGACGCCGCATTAAAGTAAAAAAACCGTGTTGGATATGTTTTAGATTGCTTGTTTTCTATGAGAGGCCGGCCCGCAACAACAACAATGGAACAGCAAAAAATGGAAAGGGCGTAGCGACAAGATGGTTTTTGTCGCGTAATTTAAAAACCATAAATACATCAATTCATATAAGCTATGGGCAAATTAAAGTGTATACTTGAACCATTCTATGTACAAATTTTGGAACCTTAAATCACTCTCCTCTGTTGGAAAAATAGGAATCCCTTTTTTTACAGAGGTCTTTTCGATTGATTATTCTGTGCTATAAAAGTTGTCCAATCGTGTTATGCTATGGGTAATTCAAAGACAAAGGCATGATGAATACTGACAATGAACTTTAATTTCTATAGCTTTAGTCATTGCTGAGAAAAATCGATATCGCTACAGCCAAATTATCAAGGCGTCGCCTTAAATACTGAAGAAAATAATCACCTTTAATAGTACAACTGTACAAAGCTATCTCGTATTTGCTTAGCCATTATAAGTAGTTAGAGTAGAGTCAATACAATTTTCTTCAGTTCATACATTTTAAATTAATCTTGGCTAATGCTAACGATGAAACATTTCACAAAGGTCGGGACGGTGGAGATTACTTATTACTTTCCTAAGTAAAGACAGGTCACTAAGTCAAAGGCGGAAAGTAAACTTCCTTGTTTACATGTCATTAATTTTGAACAGTGCTCAGTGGCTCTGCAGGCCTTGAATGGAGATCATTTATTTTACTTTATATGAAAAGGTTTGCAATTGTATTTGTTTTCACCATAAAATCATAAAATAGTTACAAAAATTTCTAGCAGTTTGTATATTTTTAAATAAAAGATCCCACAAAAATCATCGGCGTAAGAATTTTCAACTAAACACTTACCTACTGCTAATAAACGGTAAAAATATTCAGATTTTGAAGCCATTAAGAGCGCAGCGAATTATAACAATAATAATTTACCGAAACAGACTCATGTTTCCTTGCAAATTTTGGTAATTAAATAGCCAGATCTGTCTTGTCTCGGGCTCCTGGCGTCAAAACTCATTAATAATACTCAGAAGTGGACAATCTCTTTTAGTACTCAATTAGTAACAAATGTTATATTTATAAATAACTAATTATAATAATTATACATTTTAATCTGCGACACCCTATGGGCGGAAAACTCATGTATAATGTTAACCATTTTTTTAATAAAAATTTATGAATAGAAAGTTGTGTAAGTTACACTATTTATAACTCAAAAACGCCTGAACTGATTTGGCTGCATATTGGTGGGACCTTGGAACGAGGAATAGGACATAGGATCCTTAATTTAACGATTATAATATACGCCCAACATAGTGGTTACGAGCGTTTATAGTTAGTACATATTAATACCTGTGTTAAAATGACTAGAAACAAAAATTCTTGCTGGACTGTTCTAAGCAGTTTGGCGATCAAGCTAAGTATAATCACCACTCACCATTACCATTTCGGTAATAGTATTATTAACCAAATTTCGGTTTAGCGAAAAACGTTATTGAGAAATTCAAATTTCGAACACGTATCAAGGTGCACTTAAGATGGCAGGCGTAAGCCTCAAAATACAATATCACAGAATCACCGCCGGCGATGTGGAGTCTAGTCGTGTCCTCGGCGAAATTAGGCAAATTCCAAATTAGATATTCCAAGTGGGCCACTAGGAGTATAAAGCTTATCATGGTGTGTTATCCGATCATTATTGTACCATCGAAGAAATTGATTCGTAGGTATCGCATTCATAGGATGACGGAACTAACTCATTTGGTCAGATTATTGACGTGATAACGTCTTATAATTCGATATGGGCTGCGCGCACGATAAAACATGACGCAATATGCGGCGTTACCTCGCTGATCGCTCTGAGGCCTTCCATTTATCCTCTCAAGTCTCTCAACAACCGTAAGGCCCACCTGGGCCGCGCTCTTTGTTTCTATTATATTACATATTTCGATGACTTAGAGAATACTTTTGTAAAAAGAAGTTTGTTTAGTTATGACCTTTGATACATTGACCACACTCTGAATGAAAAATAAATAAACAATCTTTGAGCTATTAGTATTATTTCGGCTATTCAAAATTGTGCTCTATTTCCTACGTGTCAAGGTATGACTTGTGCTTTGTTCGAAGATTTTACTAGATTTCACGAATGTATGTAGCGTTTTGTATAGCGAATAGTTTATTTTACTCATTATAAATATTTTTAGACAATCATTTGAAAGAAATACATCGAAATAACTTTAGGTTACACTCGAAAAAGTTTGTTTCTATTTATAGAGATTCGGAAGCGATTTGCTTATTATGTTTGTAAATAAATTACGTTAAAAGCTTGTAGAACTACTAGTCACTATTGTAAGAAATGATTTATTGCCCTATTAAGCACACAGACCGGCAGGGAACCGATAAACATTTGACACAATATGTTTAAGGGCTTCCTGCCTGCCGCGGCCATTTTGAAATTTATTTGTTTAGCACTAAGGTCGATGTTTGCTTGCGGACTATTTTTTCTTTGCAGAGGAGTGTCCTATTTCAAGTTGTTTGTTTTTATACATCTCAACATCATTCATCGATTTGTTTACAAAAATAGTTAGTATAGGAGTTTATCATTGAGATAAGAATAAAGTATTCGTTTATTTCTTCTGAACAAGTCAGTAATTATAGTTTCGAAAGTTTATAATTGAGAAACTAATGTCACATCGGACTAAATACTATATTATGATGGCTTGATAGATAGAAAATTTAACATATATTTTAACGTAGTTCACACAAACATAAAATATGGATTGTATGTAAGGATATTTCATATTACATTAATTTTACAAAGAGGGTAGGCCGGGCGCCATTTTTTTTTTTGCACATTGACCTGCCAACTTTTTTGCATAGATTTTTCCCGGAACTGAGGGGTAAAGGCTATGACGTTGTCACGTTCAACTATCGTCAGTAAACCGACTTTACAGACAACCGATTTTTTTATATTCTTTGGTACTCGAAATCTATCGTCTTGATATTATAGTTACGCGACCAAGTTACGTAGATCCGCCGAATCAACTTCTTTGATAGTAATATTTTACATTATGAAAATAATCTTATTACACATATCCCTATCCTTGTCTTAACCTAAATGGAAACCTTTATTACTCATCAATCACACAACGCCAATAACTGAAATCAGAATTTATTGCGGTCTATGGTGAAAAGAAGGTTGAAAATTTGACTTTTCAATTGTTACAATCATCATCCACCTTAAGACAAATCACAATTTCATACAAATTTATTAATCTATACATATAATAAAACTGTAGAAATGAGAATTCTGTACATTAAAGATATTCAAAAAATAATAAGTGGGGGGTGTCACTACATCGCTATAGAAGCCAAAAATGTGGTTAGATTTTTGTCTGTCTGTCTGTCTGTCTGTCTGTATGTTTGTTCCAGCATCACACAAAAACCACTGATCCGATTTGAATGCGGTTTTCGCAGATATATTTGTCTTCTTCCAACTTAACATCTGGTGTATAAATTCCCCCCCCCCCACCCCTCTAAGGGTACAAAAGAGGGGGTCAGATTTTGTATCAAACTTTTTTCTTTAACATGAAAACTACTGATCCGATTTGCAAACGGTTTTCGCAGATATATTTGTCTTCTTTGAACTCAACATCTGATACAAAAAAAAAATCCCCCCACCCCTCTGAGGGGGGTCCGATTTTGTATCAAACTTTTTTCTTTAATGGACTTACTTCATGTTATTTACTGTGTTTTTCAACTTAACATTTGGTGTATAACATTTTCCCCCCACCCCTCTTAGGGGACAAAAGAGAGGGTAAGATTTTGTATCAACTGATGAAGTAGAAATACTTTATATGGCAAAACAACGTTTGCCGGGACAGCTAGTACATATAATATTTAAATACTAAATATATAAAATGTTGTATGAACCTGTGTCTTTTGTAACTAATTTCCAAGTTAGTACCACAAAATCCAGTAGCGAGCAGTATACTGACGCAGCCTTCGCTGTAATGCGTAAATTATATTAATTTTACAGTACATTCTGAGCCAGCTCCTCCTCAAAAATGTTTGTTAATAACATAAAAAATTCAGGTGAAAAGAATACCCGCCAGCCCGCAGACTCGCAAGCCTCATTTATTCTCATTATTTGTTTCAGAAAAGCAAAATGGTTTCACTAAGAAGGCTTAGGAGACAGCAATTGTTGCCGTTATAACATTTTCATTATTTCATAAGCATTTGTCTCCCAACCCTTAGAGGCGAACATAAAAATACGTTAGCGGGGGTAAAACTGCGCAAAATGATTATGTTTAGGTACGTGCTTGTTTTAATACAATTGCCGTATAAAGGAGGTAAGAGAGTGGAAACAGCTTTGGACGATTCTTTTGTTTCATATTACGAGTATGTTTACGGGGATGGTTGTAACATAACTTTTATTCTTATTCAATTTAAAAAGTAAAATTCGTTTAGTAAATTCTAGTCTATTATGTTGATCTACCTAGTTCAAATTATTTAAGACAGACGCTGTACATGTATCCTAACTATATTACCTGCTTTCGTTTCAAAATAATATCGAAAGGTAGAAATTAAAAATATTATATTTATAGGTCTACCAGAATCTGATGGCAAAAAGTGAGAAATTAAATTGACTCTAGCTATAACGGGGTAATTGGAATATAACATTTTGATCCTTTTTTTTCTAAATTTATTTTAATTCTGTGTGTTAAACATGCAAATATAAAAATAAATCCAATGATCAAGGATATTTTTTAAAAATCTGCTGTCAAAAATTGCCATCAGATTCTGGTAGACCTATAATTGTTTTTACTACCTCAATACATAATCTATTAACTTCGTCAATACAATATTAGAGATATATTTAGATGTTCGAGCGGATGTTGCGGCAATACGGTTTCTTTCATAAGCCACGTCGGCTTGGAGCTATCGTTTGGGATTAGTCTACTCGAAACAGTTTACAACTATTTCGAGACTAGAGACTTACACTAGTGTAAGTCTCTAGTCTGGTTGGCAAATAAGTCAGCAATGTTTTTACCACCAGCAACCGTGCCCGATTCCCTATCATTGTTGAGGGATAACTATTCGCGGATGACTTTTTATTTTTAATGAAAGTCCAAAAAGCACGAGGGCTATCTTTCACACTATTTTCAACAGTTTCTATATAGTTTTTGTGGCATAAAGCAACTAGTTTCTTACATCTTTTTCGTAACAATTCATACTCGTATTGGTCACGTGGATTACCAAATTTATTTGCTTTACGTCTTAAACATTCTTTTTCTTTTAATAAATTTATTAGATCAGTTGTAAACCATATGGGATATTTTGTTTTATGTGGTTTGCGTTTCGGAACGTGCTTACTAATAACATCATTTAGAACTTCGTAAAATTTCTTCACCATATCATCTACATTCTTACAAGACGAGAATATTTCAGATCAACTCACGTCATCCAATAAGGAAGTGATTTCTTTATAGTCAGCTTTATAAAAATTATAGTCACATCGTGGGACGCCGTCTACATTAGTACTATCAGAATTAATGCAAATATCTATATCAAGGGGTGGATGGTAAGGATCTAATTTGCTTAAGCAATAAGCTTCATTGACATGACATTCCAAATTACTTAGTACTAAATCTAGAATTTTGTTATCTTTATTCGCTATAGAATTATTTTGATTCAACCCGGTCAAGGAGATAAAATCATTAAGAGCGTAGCCTAAATTGTTTTGATAATTATCAGCAACAAGAGTTTTACCATCCACTCCTTTATTCCAGGAAAGAAATATATTGAGCAATCATCAAAATACAGCTTTAGGTACAACTTTATTAGACGTTTAGCGTCCAGTTAAGTAATATTAAATTACCGTACTACATAATATTACGTAAGATTACGATCCATTACTGATGTAATTTTTACCTGTCCTATCGTCAATTTACTTAAAACTGCGAAAATCTTACTTTCTTAGATTTCGAAGACTTAGATTGATGATGCGTTTTGTATGAAATGAGATGTATGTACCGTTGATAAAATGTAAGGGTTTTTTCTACTCACTGGGCTATAAGTTACCGAACTGTCGGTAGACAAAATATGGGCTCCAAACCTTATGTAATATCGAAGTTTAAGTTTTGTGGGAGAAAATCCATACTAATATTATGATTGCGAAAGTTTGTCTGTCTATCTGTCTGTCTGCCTGTGTTACCTCTTCATGCCCAAACCGGTGAACCGATTTTGCTGAAATTTGGTATGGAGGTACTTTGAGTCCCGGGGAGGACATAGGATACTTTTTATCCCGGGAAAATGTACGGTTCCCGCACAATAAACGAATTTTGGCGCAACAGAGTTGCAGGCGTCATCTAGTATCAAAATAATATAATCTTATCTAGACTTATTGGATACAATAGATTTTGTTAAAGAAAATTCTTCAAAATCTTCCTTAGCCATCTATATTCAAATAGTTTGAAATCCTTGGGTAATTTATATAAACGTTTACAAGGTTTACTTACAATAGGGCATATTTTAAGAGGCCGGGAACAGAGATTATTGTGGATGTCGGCGGAGGGCTCACGTATTTCCAGTATTTGCGCCCATTATATTGTACATAACAGGAATAGTCTGTATGGGATCGAATGATCGGTCCCGCCCACGACCGCCCACGCTCTTAAATTTAAACACAGTAGCTGCTCAGACCAACTTCTAAAACTACATGGGTTATTACCCTTCATCAAAACAAATCACTGCTACTTGTACTATCAGAGAATTCGATTCCTAGGCAGATGGTGGACCTAAGTAATTTGGTCGCGGTAAGTCAAACCCATCCGACAGATCACAGCTAACATCGAATTGACATAAGCCGACCACATGACGTAGGTCCTTCAACTGGCTAGGAATCAATTTCCTCGAGGGTACATTGTTAATGTGGACAATAGATCTTCGCGTTACTCTTTCAGCAACGACTGCTGAATGCATTTTGTGAACATTCAGTTTGGTAGACTAGTTCGAGCTAGACCGTACTCTACTAGCCTTGTATTCTAAAAAAGTACAATGCTCCAGCGGAAAAACTATGATTGAAGATGGATGTGACAGCAAATGCTGATGCATGTAAATTTAGTTAAGGCATATTTGTACCAAATAAAGTAGGTCTGCCATCTGCATAAGAATCAATTCCGATGATGGTATTAATAGCATTAATTGTTCATACTCTAGCGTTTTTACCCCATCATTAATTTTTGTTCTATCATGCTGATATGAAAATCCGTTTATGATTTCGATAAACAAAATCTGTAGAACGTGACCAACCCACCGCCTGCTCGATTACAGGTCTAGGTAAGCACTGGCCGTGGCCGGATACCTCTCGTAGTAAATACACATGAGCACTGTCATTGTTGGTGCAATTATTGATACAACAAACTATAATATCTAGTATTTGTACAAATGCCCCATCGTATAGGCCAATCAATCAGACTAAACGCTGAACCCGCCCAGGGCATGGCGGAGTGCCTCAGAGTTTTTAGTCGATAGGGGTTGCATCCATTACCATATTTTAGGCAGGATCCCCCATCCCCCGCAAAATTATATCATTATTATTATTAAAAGGCTAATCTGACTGAACTCGTTTTGCACATTCCATAGTGAAGTGCACTAGTGAAGAGAGGCTAAAAGAAGACAGACAAACCTTGCAGGCTTATGGTACACTCTCAATTAGACATAAGTTATAATTGTATTACCATTTAAAAAAAACTGAAGCCTACATTCGAAATTTTGAGAATCCCTGATTTTTACGTACGTAGAAAAGATGGAAATCTCTCTCCACCGTACCTTATTTTCTAAATGAGTAAGCTACGTAAGTATATCCTTTTCGGAAATGGAATTCTAAATAGTGAGTCTTATCACTATTTAGAATTCCATTTCCGAAAAGGATCTAGCTGGCTTAATCGCGCCGACAAATGTTATTATCCCAGCGAATGTGTTCGCATCAGTAAATGTAAAATTAAAATCACTCGTGTTAGCTAAAATTGAATGCCTCTTTTAAACAGGATTTTAAGCAGGCTCGAGTCATGACTAAATAAGCTTAATAAGCCAAATCTTACTTTATTTTATTTATTTATTTTCTTCACAAAAGTATAAGTACATATTACAAAAACAAAACTCGGTGTCACAAAAACTTAAAGGGCTTGTCCGTTCACCGGTGCATCCATCTTCAAAATATGCTCATTACTGCTATAATACTTATTTAGCTTATTTTAATATTGTAAAGATTTGAAATAATAACGAAGTATCGAATGTATTTAAAGAAACTTCAAAATGACTTTTGTACTAAAATGTGTGTAAGCGCAAATCTCGAGAACGGGTGAACCGATTTTGCTAATTATTTTTTGTTTCGTTTGCTAATATCGGTGAAAGGTTGTTACGGAGACAATAATAAAAAAGTGGATAAGAAGAAATAATACTTTACTCGCGTAACGCTATTGACAGAACTTCATAAATATGACGGGAAGACGTCCGTCGGGTCCACTAGTGTTCTTCTTCCTATATATAAAAATGGATTTTTAAATGTGTTAGTCGCGCTAAAACTCGAAAACGGCTGAACGGATTGGGCTGATTTTAGTCTTAAAATATTCGTAGAAGTCCAGGGAAGGTTTTAAAGTGACACGAAGTTCACCGGGACAGCTAGTCTTCTAATATATAAAAATAGATTTTCAAATGTGTTAGTCGCGCTAAAACTCGAAAACGGCTGAACGGATTGGGCTGATTTTAGTCTTAAAATATTCGTAGAAGTCCAGGGAAGGTTTTAAAGTGACACGAAGTTCACCGGGACAGCTGGTCTTCTTCTTATATATAAAAATGGATTTTCAAATGTGTTAGTCGCGCTAAAACTCGAAAACGGCTGAACGGATTGGGCTGATTTTAGTCCTAAAATATTCGTAGAAGTCCAGGGAAGGTTTTAAAGTGACACGAAGTTCACCGGGACAGCTAGTCTTCTTATATAAAAAAATGGATTTTCAAATTTGTTAGTCGCACTAAAACTCAAAAACGGCTGAACGGATTGGACTGATTTTAGTCTTAAAATAGTCGTAGAAGTCCAGGGAAGGTTTTAAAGTGACGCGAAGTTCACCGGGACAGCTAGTCTTCTTATATATAAAAATGGATTTTCAAATGTGTTAGTCGCACTAAAACTCGAAAACGGCTGAACGGATTGGGCTGATTTTAGTCTTAAAATATTCGTAGAAGTCCAGGGAAGGTTTTAAAGTGACACGAAGTTCACCGGGACAGCTAGTTTAAAGTATATTGTTTGCAGCCCAAGATATACCCCATGTATAGTAATCACGTACATACAAAGACCAAATTATTCTGGTCTGTCGGTCGCACGTAGACGGTTCAGTATTATCGGAAACAGGGTCATTATTGCGGACGGCTGGCGGATGCTCACGGTACACGAACCCCTCTCGAAAAGGGTTTTATGGACTTGCACACAACTACGTATTCGTTACTTTCATTAAGGTGACGCAGCGTTAAAGTAAAAAAACGGTGTTGGATATGTTTCAGATTGCTTGTTTTCTATGAGAGGCCGGCCCGGCCTCTCATGGAAAACAAGCAATGGAACAGCAAAAAATGGAAAGGGCGTAAGCGATAAAATGGTTTTTGTCGCATAATTTAAAAACTATAAATACATTTCATATAAGCTATGCACAAATTAAAGTGCATGCTTGAACCAATTTATGTACAAATTTTGGAACCTTAAATCACTCTCCTCTGTTGGAAAAATAGGAATCCCTTTTTTTACAGAGGTCTTTTCGATTGATTATTCTGTGCTATAAAAGTTGTCCAATCGTGTTATGATATGGGCAATTCAAAGACAAAGACATGGTAAATACTGACAATGAACTTCAATTTCTTAGCTTAAGTCATTGCTGAGAAAAATCGGCATCGCTACAGCCAAATTATCAAGGCGTCGCCTTAAAGGAAATGCCGTAAATCCCTCTCGAAAAGGGTTTTATGGACTAGCACACAACTATGTATTCGTAACTTTCATTAAAGGAAATGCCGTAAATCGAGCCTTAAAGAGGTCTTTAAGTCACAGAGGTTCTGTGACATTACTATTTACACTGAGCCGTCAATTGTTACTGCTAAGCTTTTTAAAAAGTACTTTCTATATACCTAGTCGGTCCCAAAGTTCTGTCATAGATTAAAATAATGATAATTACAAAAGTACTTATCAGATTTTAATAAATTATATATCAATTTAAAGAACATGTAAAAAGAAATCAGAATAACTTAAAATTATTCAAAATTTTATTCATTATTTTGAACACAGGCCGATAATCGCCGCGGCCAATCATGTATCGTAGCACGCACCATATTTATGTCTATTTCAGCGACTGTTTTTCGTAAAGATGCCTTAAGGCTCTCCAAATTTTTATGCGGTATACTATAGACCTTCCCCTCTAAGATCTGCTAAATGTTATAGTCCAAAGAATTAAGGTCCGGGCTGGAGGAAGGCCAATCCTCGTGTCTAATGAAATCGATGTTTTGACGCTCAAACCAGGATTGAGTGCTCTTGGATTTGTGTGCAGGCGCAGAGTACTGCCGGAACACGAAGTGATGTCTGAAAAATAGCGTGGTGGGCAGGCCTTTGACAAGCTTATCCAAAACCGTCTCTTGGTACACTTTTTCATTGGTTTTGACCCCCTTTTCACAAAAATGAACCTCATTTAGGCCGTAATAGGACACTCCTAACCAGACCATCACTGATGATGGATGATGGCCTTGTTGCACCCGCGGAACTTTTTTGCTGCTTCTTCAGAGCTCTCAGCATACACCCTATCATTTTTTTTGTTGTACTTCTCTTGAATATCGATTTTTTTTTCCTCCATAAAGAGGATATCACGGTGTCGGTTTTTCGCGTACCGCTCTAACATCCCCCGGAATCTTTTAAGCCTTATTACTTTTAGACGATTATTAAGTAAGTGTCAACTTTATTTTTTGTATGCTCGTAGACAAAGGTCTTCATTTAAAACCTTTTTTACTGTTTTTCTACTGACACCGATCTGCAACGACATCAATTTCTGTTTTCGGACTGGATTTCTTGCTATGCGCGCCTTGATAGCTTTGACCACTGCTGGTGTTCGTGCGGAGCGTGACCGGCCAGTTCTTTTCTTGTCCACAACACTGGAGACTTCAATGTACCTATCAGTACACAAACCTAAGCGTAATATTCAAATTTTTGAGCAACTTGAAAATTGTACTCGGCGTGTGCCCACAGCGATGCAACGCTAAAACAGCTATTCGGTTTTCTTTTAACGTCCACTCCATCGTGAAAAAGCGCAGTAAATGATAGTTTTTTGTTTTAAAATAATAGTCAAATATTCAAAAAAAGAATGCAATAATATTTTCATAAAATCATGTTCGAATTTTAAAAATTATGTGCCAGTGACAGAACTTTGGGACCGACTAGTTAATGTATAGCTACTAGCGACCTCGATAGACGTTATTCCGTCACATCTATTAAAAGCGGTAGGTTATGTCACTGAGTAAAACTTTGTTGTCCGTGGCTTATGTTATATTATGTCTGCATTTGAAATAATTCTATACCGTAGTAAAGTGCTCTTGAAATTTCTAACTATCCATTACGAGAGAAGTATTCTTAAAAAAAAATTTGCGTATCGGTTTAGCCGTTCTTGAGGTTAGCCCTTACCAACATATTGAACGATAAATTTTTTATCATAGACAATTAATTGATAAAAGATACGCTATGACTTTATATAATGATTAATGATATACTGTTTTATAATCTTTTAAAAATATATTGTAACACGTCTTGAGCTCTCCTACTATAAATATAAGCAGTTGGCATAAATTGAAGCTTAAAATATCTTCAAAGATATTACCTCCTACATAGTCGCATTGATATTACTTTTATGATTTCTTCCTTCGCTGATAAAATTACATAATATAAGGTATCATTACCTCATAAAATATCTGTGTCACCGTAAATTCATAATATTATCATTTTTATGGGCTGGTTGTAAGGTGTATAGCTGTAGCTAAAATCCACGTAATTTTATGTTTTTTGCTCTCGACAATTTTTACTTGTCTTCCTTTGTCTTCCCTGCATATTTTAAAAACACACATTATGTCAAAAAAATTCAAGTCATATTTTCATGTTTTTATGTATGTACCATCGAGGAAATTGATTCCTAGGCAGTTGACAGACCAACGTCATTTGGTGGGATCATGTCAATTCAATGTTAATTGTGACCTGTCGGCTGGGTTTGACATAACGCGACCAAACTACGTAGATCCCCCATCTGCCTAGGAATCAAATTCTCTGATAGTACTTATCTAACCAAACAATACTAATTAACAAAATTGATTTGCAGAAAATTTGAGCATACGTCATAGAAAACACATAAGCTACAACTTTCTTTCTGTACGATATCCTAAGAAAATGAATTTTACCCGAACTAGTTTCATAGAGAGTGCTATCCCAGATGCTCCCGTAGTATGTACATCAGGATAATGTGATGTATTGTATCCAATCGTGATAATACATAACGTAGTCAGCCCTAAAACTCCTTCAAGGACCTATACAATAAGGCCTTGATAAAAATACGCCTTTATTAAGTTACTGCCTTAAATAAAATAAAACATTTGACCTCTTTTAGTGAGGGAGCCCTAGAACAATTTTTTTTTTTATTACTAACTAGCTAATTATTTGTGAGTAGCTTTATTTTGATAATACAAACAACATTTTTATCTGCGAAAAATCTTGAAAGTGGTAGCTAACAGAGATAGAAAGGATTTCATACTTTGATATTTTGATGGTCCCAAAATATGGATTGTTCTATTTGTAGGACAATATTACTCTTAAATTATGTAATTACTATTAACCTACCAATATACAAAAAATCAGCTAGTTAGGGTTCTGTTTTAGGGTACCGTAGTCAACCAAGTTTTGTTGATTACAGAACCCTAAAACGGAACCAAATCAGCAGATTTTTTGTAGATTGGTAGCCGGTAGGTTAATCTTAAATATAAAATTCTCGTGTCACAATGTTAGTTACCGTACTCCTCCGAAACTGCTTTACTGATTATTACGATATTTTATATGCATATTTAGTAGGTCTGATAATCGGCTACTAGCTACTTTTTACATTGATAAGTGCATTTGTTGAATAAGTAAATTAATAATTATTATAACTCGAGACTGACGGCGACCATTGTTTGTGCGACGGGATAGCGATAAACGTTGCCAATTGCCATGGTGCCATAACTTATTGGGAGTGCCTCCGCTGCCGGCGCCGGCTCCCAAAAATATCAGTAATGGGAACCGGCGGTAAGTATACTGCCGGCAGCCGAGATTTAAAACAACGGCTGCCGGCGCTGGCACTCAAAATGGGAACCGGTGATAATGCGTAAAACGCTAGGTTCCAGTGCCGATACACAAATTTTAAAAATAAATAATTATAATCTCAAATATTCGACTTCTTTACCGACTTCCAAAGGTGAAGGTTATATTATGTTCGGCTATGGATATTTTAGTTTTTTGTGATGCATTTTCATCTACCTTAGCTTTACCTTAGCTACCTTTTTTTCAGCTACCAAGAAGTAAGATTTTGCACCACAGTTATAAACCCCGTGGTATACTTCCGAAGGCACTGAACAGAACTTCAGACTCCTTAATCCTTATACATGTTAGAGAGTTTCAGCGTTGTTTAAATAAGCAAAGGTACTTATAATAATTATGCTACTATGCAGATCACATTTATTAACATCATCATCACCACCATTAACATAGGTATACATCCTTACATTATGACCTTTAGCTCAATACGTTTTATATTACGTATTTAGCTTATTAGCGTTTTTGATCATTATTCTGTAATTTGACAAGCGTTGTTTGCCGAATAAGCGCGGTCAGCCTATTCGGCTAACATCGCGTGACATCGGCAAACTTCGCAAAACGGCGCCGGCAGCGGAGGCACTCCCTAACTTATTTAGTCACTTTAATAAAATAATATTTGCGAAATACTTTATACGGCAAAACAACGTTTGCCGGGACAGCTAGTATCTAATAGTTATACCAAAAGTAAATCTCTTCTAGACATTAATTATTAGTTTTTAAATCGGAAATAATAAAACGAGCGAATAAAAAATTACTTAGCGACTGATGATGAACAAACTGTTTTAATAACTTGAGCGGTATGAATTTGAGTAAGCGAAAAATAAACTAAACTAACGACTAATATTGATTTATAATAAAATCCAGAACGAGCTTACAAAAAGTGGATTGTGATTAATCTATTTTAGATATTAAAATTCTATCCGAGCGACTGTATTACTAAGTGAGCGACTGGAAATACATAGCGGGCAACTTCAATATTAAAGATAGATTCAATTTTTCTAAGTGAGGTTATACATTACGAACTACTAAAAAGTTCACTTTGAGCAAATTTTTGTGAGCTGCTTTATTAATGATTATTGGTTACTGTATACTATTTGAGGGTTTATATTTTATATTTTGATACGTGTTTTAATGAAAACTACAGATTGTTAAATGCGCGCGAATTCGAATGGGGGCTGGGCGACGAATCGTTGCAGTCAGGTGAGTTGGGCTGCGGACCAATAGCGTTGCGTGTTTACGATTGCCATGCGCTTGCATCACTGGCTCGCACGCAGCATTGTGCGTAATATATAAATAAATAGTAAATTTACAACAAAATATTTAAACAGTAAAAATATTTTTTGTGTTTAAATATTTTGTAGTAAATTTTTGTGCAGGAACCTAGGTAATTACTATTTTAATCTGAAAAACAACTCAAACATGTTAAATATTTTCGTATGAGAAAATTATTTTGGTATTACGTATGTATGAGGATTTCGATGGCACCCGGCCTCTTAACAGAAGGCCTACTTAACCAAGGTTACCGAAGCGGGGGGACGGGGGGGCGCAGCCCCCCCAAAGGGAGGCTCGGGGGGCGCAGCCCCCCGCCAAGACAAAAACAAACACAATCCAGAAAGTCCAAAAGTAGGTTAGGTTAGGTTAGAACTTAAGACCACAACACAGAGGGAGCCGAGCGAGCGCAGCGAGCGTGCTGCGGCAGCAGCCGGCGATCGTCATAAAATTAAAGGCCAAATTAAGCTACTCACAAAAAAATTGCTTGATAGTTATAAGAAAATTGTTTTAGGGATCCCTGATTAATAGTGTTATTACTTATTAATTCATGAAGCCCCAAGCGGCCACATCCGGCCGCGATAACAATGAAAAAGCTATTGTGTCTCGTTTTGCCACGACTAATGGGTTAATCAGTCATCAAATAGTTGTTTCATATTCATTTTTTTTGTTTTAATATGAGCTCATTATACTCTGCTCATAAGTGTATTTTTCATAGTGGTTTTAGTATTTGAAACACTTCATTTAAGATAAAATTCCGCTCAGTATAAAAAATACATTTGCCAAATATTGAAAAAAATGCAGGACGTAACGTTGACACTCAAACAGATATTAGGTCGCTCAAATATTATGAAGCTGCTCATTTTGTATTTTAAGTAACTCAAATAAAAAATTTGTAAGTTGCTGTTTTGTTAATTTCTCATCACTCACAGTCAGTCGCTCAAATAGTAATTCTATAACCCAAATTAATTAATTTTGACACTTAAAACGGTAATTTACAGTCACTCGATTAAATACTACCCTTTTTAAATTCTACATCTTATAGAATTTTCGTGACGCGATGTTTGTTGCCAAACTTCTCCCAAATGTCTGTGGACCTATTGGGTAGGTCTTGAGAATCTGCCTAGGAACATCTATTTTCCTGAAATAACAGTCATCATAATAATATTAGTGAAAAAAAAACGTAGTAACTGGTCAGTCAGCATTGTGGATACTTAAAAAATAAATATTGTAAGGTTGTTCGAATTTACAAAGTTTTAATACGTTACATGGTGAAAAGTGGCGTAAAACATTATCGGATAATAAAGTTTTGTTGAAACTTATTAAGTACAAGTGTAGTGAAGTGTGACTTGTGACTGCATGAGTGAAAACAGAAGTGATTGTTTTTCGGTGTGGAACAATGGAATCGTCCTCCGAACTGTGTTTGGATGGCAGCCATTTATTTGAACACGCTGGTAAGCATTAAAGAATTAAATATTAATCCTTCAAGCCCCAGAAGAGCACCGGTGATCGCGACAACAATATAATTCAATAGCATTTCCAAGAATCCGCGATCGAAGGATTAATGTTATAATGTTAGTTGATTATCAGTATCGATTGTTTCAAGCTACGTTGAGAGTTTGAAACTATCTTTATAAAAGAAACTACTTAATGATATTTGAATTGTGACAAGTTTATAACGGTCATAGTCTGATTAACAAGTGCCATTTTCGTCAAAACCTGATCTCATGCACCGAAAATTATGATTTTGGTCTCATTTGATTCAGAATACCATCTAGAACATTCTATCAAAATTCCAAGAGGGGTTGAAAAAAAATGCAATAGTTATAAACAATTAAGTAAACATAAAAATAAGGGTTTGGATTTTTTTTTAATATTTCGAAAACTATTTGAGATAATCGAAATTTGAAAATAGATCCTTAAAGAGCAGGAAATTTGCTAAAAAAAATTTTAGATCCTGGAACCTTACCAATAATCCTTATAGCTTTAAATGAGCGGCGAAAGTAACGGTAAAAACACGTAGTTCGGGTTTTGCGTGAATTGCCGCAATCTGCCACGCGAACTAAAAAATATATTTTAACTGATTAAATATTAATATAAAGAAATAAAAAAATTTGGGTACTAAGTAGACATATCAATAAACAATAATCCGTCAACAAAAATAAATTATCACAATTTGTTTAAATGTTATGCTTTTGTTCTTTTGTTAATAGTCACCATTTTAATGTTAACATAAAAACGCTGATTATTTATAAACAAGAAATCTTGAAATTTTTATTGTTCTTTTGAGCTAATCTTAAATGAAAATGGCACTTGTTTACCAGAGTATCAACCATATTTGTATCGTAACTTTGAAAAATTCACTATAATATTCTGTAATTAATTTTTCAGCATAATAATTCGGTCAAAATGGCATCATAATGTTTCTTTTTCGCAAACGTACAAAGCTTTGCCGTGTGTAGGGTTACTATCTGACCGGCTAAAGCCGGTCTAGACCGGATTTTTACGTGTTAGACCGGACTCCGCCCGGATTTTACGTCAGACCGGATTTTTGTCATACTTGCAAACTCCCGTCCGCTCAAGCGATGAGTGCCGACTGTCGCACGCACTGAGCCCGGAAGTCCCGGAATACAAGCACTTCTCAGTGGATCAAACTGACTGACTTTCAGTGGAGTCAGTGGGAGCCATATTGCTTACGCAACTATGCTAGCAACCAAAAATATGGGTCTAAATAATATCTATAAGTATAGTCTATCTATACTAATTACCAATATTTTAAAGCTGAAGAGTTTGTTTGTTTGTTTGAACGCGCTAATCTCAGGAACTACGGGTCTGATTTGAAAACTTATTTCAGTGTTAGATAGCCCATTTATCGAGGAAGGCTACATGATATATAATCAGTGCCGTAAATAGGGCAGTGCCACCGGTGCCCAGGCACAGGGCGTAGACTCTGGGGGGCGCAAGAATGACCAGACCAGGCAGGACATAATATTATTTTTTCTGTTTTCTCCCGATAAGTTCCCGCTGCGCTTCTAGTGGCCCAATTGTAATTGGTGCACCAAGTTTTGTTTTATCGCCCAGAATGGAAGAAAATAGCCTAGGCCTAAACATAGCGTTGCTCTCGGTACCTAATATTGTAATATCTAAAAAAAAAACCAGGGGCGTTGTTATAGAAGCTCGCACAGGGCGCAAAAAAAGCTATTTACGGCACTGTATATAATATTAAGCTAAAATAAATTGAAGCGAAGAAACAGAGGAAAATGTGGAAAAAACGGGGAAAACTATATGAAATTGCTCATTATTTTAAGAACTACTGGAGCAATTTTTATGTTATTTAGCACACATGAAGAATAGCACGTGAAGGGACATAGGCTATTGTTTGCGGAAAAATGTACGGTTTTCGTGAAATTCCTAAATTACGCGGGCGAAGCCGCGCGGAACATCTAGTAAGTAGGTAAATAAAAACGTACTTTAATCCTTCGATCGCGGATTCTTGGAAATCGATTGTTATTCTATTGTTGTCGCGACTCGCGATCACCGGTGCTCTTATATGGGGCTTGATAGGTTAATAATGATATTATATTAGTATGATTTTTATTTAATACAGTTGCGTGACCGGACTTTTTTTCCAAAATCAGGATTTTTAAACATGTCAGACAGGATTTTGCATTTTTTGGCCTGGTAACCCTAGCCGTGTGTGACCTCAAAGGTTTTGCTTGTTCAATTTTCTATTAGCCGGTGTATCCGCAATTTACGATCGTGTAGTGGTTATTAATCACCCATAAGCTATGTCCACACTATGCGCTTTCGTCTTCAATTTTCGTCATCTTCTTTCATTCAACTTTCGCTTTGGCGCATTCATTAACCGAATGCGTCAACAAACACAACGCCAACATTGTCATTTTTAATAACAAAGCAAAAGTTTTGGATACGGTCAGAGGGCATGCGTCGCGGGCATGCCTCACGTTCGCTGTTGACTGTGCTATAACGCATGCCCTTGACGAACATTAATTTTCTTTTAATAAATGCAGCCCTTTCCGCTGCGTCTTGACATAACGTACGCGTACCTTTACAACGCGTTTGTATGAAAGTGTATAGCTTTGTCCACACTGTGCCTTTTTCTGTTCGTCAAGGGCATGCGTTATAGCACAGTCAACAGCGAACGTGAGGCATGCCCGCGACGCATGCCCTCTGACCGTATCCAAAACTTTTGCTTTGTTATTAAAAATGACAATGTTGGCGTTGTGTTTGTTGACGCATTCGGTTAATGAATGCGCCAAAGCGAAAGTTGAATGAAAGAAGATGACGAAAATTGAAGACGAAAGCGCATAGTGTGGACATAGCTTATGGGTGATTAATAACCACTACACGATCGTAAATTGCGGATACACCGGCTAATAGAAAATTGAACAAGCAAAACCTTTGAGGTCACACACGGCTAGGGTTACCAGGCCAAAAAATGCAAAATCCTGTCTGACATGTTTAAAAATCCTGATTTTGGAAAAAAAGTCCGGTCACGCAACTGTATTAAATAAAAATCATACTAATATAATATCATTATTAACCTATCAAGCCCCATATAAGAGCACCGGTGATCGCGAGTCGCGACAACAATAGAATAACAATCGATTTCCAAGAATCCGCGATCGAAGGATTTTAATCCTACTTTAGTACGTTTTTATTTACCTACTTACTAGATGTTCCGCGCGGCTTCGCCCGCGTAATTTAGGAATTTCACGAAAACCGTACATTTTTCCGCAAACAATAGCCTATGTCCCTTCACGTGCTATTCTTCATGTGTGCTAAATAACATAAAAATTGCTCCAGTAGTTCTTAAAATAATGAGCAATTTCATATAGTTTTCCCCGTTTTTTCCACATTTTCCTCTGTTTCTTCGCTTCAATTGATTACAGCGTATGACGTTGTCACGTTCAACTATCCTTAACCCCTTAACCCTCGCTTCCGAATCTCTATAAATAGAAACAAACTTTTTCGACTGTAACCTAAAGTTATTTCGATGTATTTCTTTCAAATGATTGTCTAAAAATATTTATAATGAGTAAAATAAACTATTCGCAATACAAAACGCTACATTCATTCGAACAAAGACGAAATCCAGTAAAATCTACGAACAAAGCACAAGTCATACCTTGACACGTAGGAAATAGAGCACAATTTTAAATAGCCGAAATAATACTAATAGCTCACAGATTGTTTATTTATTTTTCATTCAGAGTGTGGTCAATGTATCAAAGGTCATAACTAACCAAACTTCTTCATACAAAAGTATTCTCTAAGTCATCAAAATACGTAATATAATCGAAACAAAGACCGCGGCCCAGGTGGGTTGAGTACGGTTGCTGAGAGGATAAATGGAACGCCTCAGAGCAGCTGTCAGCGAGGCAACGCCGCATGAACTGTCATGTTTTTCGGGCGCGCACCCCATATCGAATTATAAGACGTTATCACGTCAAAAACTAACTGTGCCGCCATTAATTAAAGTAAAATTAGTTCTTAATAACAATATTGAGATATTTGGAATCTAAGACTCTGGTTCTAATGTATCATTGATCAATTCAAAGTTATTAAAGATAAATAATAAAGATCCTAACTTTAGTAACAATGCTAATTTGAAAACAATTAATGGCGTTAAAAAAGCGAACGGCATAATCAAAGTTAATATAAACATTTTTGATATGGAAAAGGAAATGAATGTTTTTGTGATAGACAGAAAGAATTTTGACTATGACTTTTTAATAGGACTAGACTGCATAAAAGAATTTTACTTGTGTCAAGATGAAAATTTGAAAGTACATCAGAAACTGCCTGGTTCTGAAATTCAACGGTTTTTTGAAGAAAAAAATTATTCAAATATAATAAACTTTAATGAACACTTATGTGAAGAAAACTTTCAAATTTACATAAATCATCTAGATTTCAAGGATCAAGCACAGATTGAGGAGTTGATATCAAAATATAAATCTGTTTTTGCAAAAGATAAATATGACATAGGGAGAGTAACGGGCTATGAGGCACACATCGATTTACAAGTGGAAAAATATTGCAGTAAAAGACCATATCGTTGCACTATTCAAGATAAAAAGGAAATAGAAAAACAGGTTGCAAAGTTATTGGAAAAAAATATAATCGAGGAATCATATAGCCCTTTTTCAGCACCTGTTGCACTCGCTTACAAAAGAGATGAAAATAAAGAGTCCAGATTATGCATAGATTTCCGAGAACTTAATAAGATAGTTGTTCCGCAATCGCAACCATTCCCTCTTATTGAAGACCTTATAGTGAAAACAAGAGACTGCAAATTTTTCTCTACGCTAGATTTGAACTCCGCTTTCTGGTCCATACCATTGCGTGTTACTGACAGATACAAAACTGCATTCGTCACACAGGAGGGCCACTACCAATGGACCTGTTTGCCGTTCGGTCTAAATGACAGCACCGGCCATTTTTCAAAGAATAATGTGTTACATTATACGAAAAAATAAGCTAGGAGAATTTGCAGTAAGTTTTATAGACGACTTATTAGTATTTTCTAAAACATTTTTAGACCATATAAGACACCTAAAACAATTATTTGAAGCCATAAAAAATGAAGGCCTGAAACTCAAATTTTCTAATAGTATGTTTGCAGCACAATCAGTCAAATACTTGGGTCATATAATACAGAATAACTCAGTCAGACCGCTGAAGGATAATTTGATATCAATACAAAATTTCCCAATTCCAAAAACACAGAAACAGGTAAGGCAATTTTTAGGGAAAATAAACTTTTACCATAAGTATGTGCCAAATATAGCAATAAAACTAGAGCCCTTGCATAATCTTTTAAGAAAAGGACAAATATTTAACTGGACTGAAAAATGTCAACAGTCATTCGATGAAATGAAACAAATTTTATGTTCTCAACCAATATTAACAATCTTTGATCCAAATCTCCCTATTCACATACTCGTATATACAGATGCCAGTATACAGGGACTGGGAGCAGTCTTGAAGCAGCCACAAGACAATAATGAAGAAAAACCTGTTGCATACTTCTCTAAAAAGCTAAATGAAGTTCAAAAAAGGAAGAAAGCAATATATCTGGAATGCCTAGCGATTAAGGAATGTGTTAAGTATTAGCAACATTTATTGATAGGTAGAAAATTTACTGTATTTACTGACCACAAACCGTTAGAAACTATGAACATTAAATCAAGGACAGATAAGGAATTGGGTGAACTTACATTCTATCTATCACAATATGATTTCCAAATTAAGTACTCGCCCGGCAGATATAACATTGAAGCTGATTGTCTGAGTAGAAACCCTGTCCTTGGACCAAATGAAAATCGAGATGAACAATTAAAAATAGTAAACACAATAAAACTACAAGAAATCTTAGAAGATCAAGAAAAAAATGAAAATATACAGTGCAAGAAAGATAAATTAATATCAAAAGACAACAAATATTATAAGAGAGTAAAGAACAAAGACAAAATAATTTTATCTGAAAAATTTAGCATACAATTCATAAATAAAATACATAAAGACATGGGTCACTTAGGAATTAGGCAGATGCAAAGTATGATTAGTTCATTGTATACAGCGGAGAACATCACAAAGAACATAAAAAGAATTTGTGAAAATTGCTTAGTGTGTATAAAAAACAAATCAAGAGGACAGAACAAATATGGATTAATGTCACATTTGGGACCTGCCACAAAACCGTTTCAAATATGTTCTATTGATACAATTGGAGGCTTTGGAGGTACACGGTCGACGAAAAAGTATTTACATCTGCTAGTGGACTATTTTACTAGGTATGCACATATTTTAACTTAAAGTACACAAAACTCAAATGACTTCATCAAACTCATAAAAAACTGTGGAGAAATTCATAACATTGAATTGATTCTATCGGATCAGTATCCAGGTATTAATTCTAAAGTATTTAAAGGATTTTTGGACCAGGAAAATATCTGTATAATCTTTACAGCAGTTAACTCGCCTTACTCAAATGGTCTAAATGAAAAACTTAATCAGACATTAGTCAACAAAATCCGATGCAAAGCAAATGAAAATGTTAAAAAAGTTGCATGGACAACCATTGCTCAAAACTGTGTAAAAAACTATAATGAGACGAAACACTCGGTTACTGGATATCCGAATGAGATGAAGCTGAAAAAGACTGAGAATGATTTAATAAAAGACAGGCAAAAAGCTTTAGAAAACACAATGAAATCACATAATTACAACAAAGAAATCTATGATAAGAATCGAATATGCATAGACTTTAAAGTTGGTGATATTGTCTTTGTGGAGAATGGTAACAGACTTAATAGAAAAAACTGGATGAATTGAAACTCGGACCTTATCAAATTATAGAAAAAATATCAAATACAATCTACAAGATAAATACTGATCATAGGAAGTCGGAGTCAATTTTTTTCACATCTCAAAACTAACCCCAGCTCCTGATGGCATCTAGTCTCAGAGTTTGCGTGACTAAACACCTGATTATATTTTCTTTTGGGGGGGAGATGTAAAGAAAAATGTATTTTTCTTTACTTGCATTTTGCCGCCATTTAGATGATTATTTGACATATATCCTTCTGCTCTACGACTTCTATGTAATCTATGAAAAGAAAAGATGGCCGAAGGGACTAAAAACTAGGAAGTATTATCATTGATTTCGGCGATTATTAATTTAATAACACTAAATGTCGTTTCTTTGTTTTTTCCAGGTAAGATTTTTTATAATTGAAATGTAATAATTAAAGCTTTGTGTTATGTGGATCCACACATTTTGATTAAAATAAAAACTTTGTTTTTTCCAGAAACCCAATTGTGTTATTATTTACTACGTAATCGTCGAAAATCAGGAAATAACCTTATGAGTATAATAAAAAAATCTGGATTTCTTGTTTTGAAATAATCAGTGTTTTATGTTAATGTTACAGTTAAAACCCATTTTTCGTTAGAACTCGTTTTCCCTAGTTAAAACTAGTTATAACTTAATGCCTTTGTTAAAACTAGAAATAATCAGTTAAAACTAGAATTTACCACTGACATATTTGATTTTCAGATAAAACTAGTTGTCACATCGAGCTATAGTTAAAACTAGCACTAGAAAAACTAATTTGGGATTGAAAACAAGATATAAGTTTTAAAAATATTTATTGAAAAGTATTTTCAGTCTTAGGTCTTTTTAATACTGGGAACCAAATAATAATAATACTTAATCTAAGGCTTCTTACAGATGAACGGACGAACTTACTTTTCTAAAACTTATAATGTTTCCAGCACTTTGCTGTAAGATTACAATAACATTATACCGTACCTACTCACTTTTCAAATATAATAATTTTACTAAAAAGCAGTAAAAATGCAAAACATTATTAAATCCGCTGTGAAATATTAACTTTTTAAGGGGCCGGGTGCCATCGAAATTCTCATAGTATACGTAATACCAAAATCATTTTCTCATACGAAAAGATTTTTAACATGTTTGAGTTATTTTTCAGCTTAAAATAGTAATTACCTAGGTTCCTGCACAAAAATTTACTACAAAATATTTAAATCATTTTCTCATATTTAAACACTAAAAAATATTTTTTAGTGTTTAAATATGAGAAAATGATTTTGGTATTACGTATGTATGAGAATTTCGATGGCACCCGGCCTCTTAAGATCGCTTGTTTGATGTTAAAGTAATATTGCTCATCTGTCAAACGGTGTCGCTTAGTAGAGGTGGTGGTAGATCCCCAGTTCTGACGTACCTCTTAAAGGTAAGCGTCCACAGGTCGGTATCGTACGCAACGGACGTCTCGCAACAAACGGATTTTTTTTCACAGTACTTCCACTGTATCGGCAGCGTACGGATTACCGACTAGCCTAGTAAATGAATGCTCAAAAAGGGGATGTGGATGGAAAAGTCGACAGAAGAAATTTTGACTTAGGAACTTTGTTTGGACTAATTTGAAGATAAACATACTGGCTAGTCGGTAATCCATACGCTTAACGCTGCCGATACAGCGGACGTACTGTAAAAAAATAATATCCGTTTGATGCGAGACGTCCGTTGCGTACGATACCGACTTGTGAACGCTTACATTTACGCGGTACGTCACAACTGCAAGCGTAATAAACTGTCGACGGCTGCTGTCGACTGCCACCGACTGCCGTCGACTGCCGCCGACTGCCGTCGACTGCCGCCGAAACGTGTCGTCGCCTGCCGTCAACTGCCGCCGACACGTTCCGTCGCCTGCCGTCGGCTGTCGCTGACGCGTGCCGCCGACACCTGCCGTTCGTCTGTAAGCGCTTTGAGGGTTGATTCAGACCGCAACGCGACGCGTTTCTAAATTCATATGGATTTGACAGATTCGCAAGACGTCTCACGCAATTGAAATCTATCAAATCCATACAAAGTGCCGCGCCGCGCCTCACCTCGCCTCGTCGCGTTGCGGTCTGAATTGACCCTATGACTTTTACATTTTAGTCATCAACTTTTTAGTTGCCAAGATGACAATATTAATTATAAGTAGGTAAATAAAATAATCAAATAAATCAACAGAACAC
The DNA here is from genome assembly GCA_963422495.1 of Polyommatus iphigenia. Classification (NCBI taxonomy): domain Eukaryota; kingdom Metazoa; phylum Arthropoda; class Insecta; order Lepidoptera; family Lycaenidae; genus Polyommatus; species Polyommatus iphigenia. The sequence goes on from OY730189.1 coordinate 16,005,121, forward strand.
AACCACCAATAATTTTAAAAAGAAACAATGTTAAAGAACATTAATTATTAACACACAATAAAATCTAATCAGTCAAACTTAAACATCTCGCGACCAATCGGAATAAAGTACGATGATCAGGTGATGCCTCGCAGGCCGCAGCCAATAAGAATAAGGTATGATGAACTCTGACCTCGGTCGGAACAGTTTTAACTGAATCGCTTCGGGAAAACGCGTTTTGTCTAGCACAAACTAGTTTTAACTGATTTTCGATTCAGACATTAGTCAATTCTAGTATTAACAAAGGTATTAAGTAAAAACTAGTTCTAACTAGGAAAAACGCGTTCTATCTATAAACTAGTTTTAACTGTAACATTAACATTGAAATGGTGACTATTAACAAATTAAGAAAAGCATAATAATTAAACAAATTGGGATAATTTATTTTTGTTAACGGATTATTGTTTATTGATATATCTACTTAGTACCTAATTTTTTTTATTCCTTAATATTGATATTTAATCACTTAAAATATTTTTTTAGTTCACGTAGCAGATTGCGGCATATCACGCGAAATCCGAACCACGCGGTTTTACCGTTACTTTCGCCGCTCAATTAAAGCTATAAAAATTATTGGTAAAGTTCCAGGATCTAGGATATTTTTAGGAAATTTCCTGCTCTTTAAGGATTTATTTTCAAATTTTGATTATCTCAAATAGTTTTCAAAATATTTAAAAAAAAACCAAAGCCTTCTTTTTATGTTTACTTAATTGTTTGTCCGCCGCATTTCGAGACGTTCATTAAATCATCATTTAAAAAATTTAAATTAGCCGCCGCCCATACAAACCGCAACACTTAATGCTCATTAAACATGAAATTTTCTCTCAGAGTCAGTTAATGATAAATTGACACCTCAAAAATATGGCGATTAAATTTAAATACGGATGAAGCACCATTTAGCTCGCTTGAGTCGCTAATCATGGATTTTGCCACAGATTAATATATATTATATAGCAGAGATTTTGCTGTCAAAGGGTGATCTTCTTCGTCTTCTTTTTTATATGATTTGATTTATAGCTTGTCAAAAAAGAGTAGACACTACGTAATTTTTAAATGATGTAAAAATATGAAAACTTTTTTAATCGAGATAAAAACGTGCAAATTTAAAGACAGACTGTACTTTCCAAAACTATTTTTTTTCAACTTATGTCAATGTTTTTTTTATTGGCCGTGACTGCAGCCGTCAGAGTCGATCATTAAAAAAATAGCGCTAAACATCATTTAACAAATTGAAATTTAATGCTTTCATTACAGATACCTCTCAGAGACAAAATTAATTGACTGATTAATTTCTGTCCCATATAAATCATTCGTACTCTGGTACTACCTAAATATTTAGATTTTAGGTAGGTTGTTCTTATGGACTATGGAACGGCATGAAGACAAGAAGAAGGATAAAAGTTGAAGTAGTAATTTTTATTTTGTTTTGATAATGGTTGGCGAATAACATAATATTATTAACTTTTATTGACTTGCTATCACAATAATATTTGTAATGCGTATTGCTTTGATTATATTTCTTCGCTTCATTCTTCGATATATTAATTAACTAGGTAGTCCTTTGTTTATTTGCTAGGCAATCGCGTTTTTTTTAAAAGACGTATGTGGGTACATAAAAATATCGTATGGTCACTCTCAGCGCGCTTCATTCTTTGTTAACGCGAGGCAACGCGAGCACGTATACTTAGTAACCACGCCAAAGCGCAGCGCTCAGAAGAAAATTAGTTATTATTATTAAGATGATTGAGTCAGTGTTGTAAGTAACTAAAGTCAGTGTTATTTTATTGTGTAACAAGAAAATACATGTAAGTACTATTAAATACTTAGGCAGGCACTACCGAGGCCAAGACGAGCCAATGATTATATGCAATACTAATCGGCATGTACTGTAACCGCGAGTCAATAAACGTACAATGTGTTTGGAATGTATAATGTGTTTGCTTTATCTGTTCTATAAATAGAATGCTTCAAGCCCCAAGCGGTCGCATGCGACCGCGATAACAATACAAATCTATTGTATCTCGTTTATGCCACGATCGAGGGATAGAACTATATGTTTGCCGGATTGGGGGAAATAACTGCAGTTGATTACTGCAATTATTTAATCAACCGGCATGTACTGCGACTGTGAGTCAATAAGTACAGTGTGTTTGGACCGCGAGTCCTTTTACACAATCTTTATTCTACAGGGTGACCGGTAATAGGTCTGTTTCCTTTTAACATGTAAAAATACATCACTTTTGCAGCCTAAAAAGCTATATCATACCCTGTCCAAAAGCTAACGGTTACCGAGATATTCAAGATTTTGTATTTTTTTCAAAAACACCCGATTTCAAAGGAAAACTTTAAATAAAAAAATCTATCTATTAATTTCTTAATCTTTAACATAATTTTAGTTCTTAGGTAGATAAACTACAAATACAAAAGTTATTTATCCATCTAAACAGGAAACAAAAATTAGCAGAGTGTTTCAAAAGTCTTAACAAAAAAAAATGAAAATGATTTTCCCTCATTTCACCCCTTATTGTTTAAAAAATCAATAAGACATTAGTCGTACAAATTACTTAATTAAATTCCTTATTTATTAAGCTATCCAAAAAGGTATAATTTGTAATGCAAAAATCTAAATAACATCTTACTTAGGGAATATTAAGGACCCTACGCCGATTTGTCCAAATGAAGAACCTGCTAACTACCTGAACTAGCAGGTAGTAAAATTCTAATTAGCAAATTGGAAAAGTCTAAATAAACATTTACTACGTCAGGTTAAGTTAAATAAAAGTCTTTGAATAAAAATTAATATTTTATTTACATAATAAGTTGATAATTATTACGGTAAATCCTGTTCGAATTGTCGTCCTCGATTTCTGATGCACTTGCGTAATCTTAAGCGAAAATTAGATCGCGTTACTCTACTTGTTAAAGTTTCTCGGATTTCGTTTGCTGCATAAATTATTCTTCTCCTCAGTTCATGTACATCGCTAATAGGTGTTGCGTATACTAAAGACTTCATGTGGCCCCATAAATAATAATCGCAAGGAGTCAAATCTGGAGACCTTGCGGGCCAAGGTATTGGACCGCCGCGGCCAATCCAACGCTGCGGGAAATTTTGATCCAGCCATTGCCTAACAGGACAGGGTATGATATAGCTTTTTAGGCTGCAAAAGTGATGTATTTTTACATGTTAAAAGGAAACAGACCTATTACCGGTCACCCTGTATATGCATCGGAATTGATTGCGGATCTCTGACGATGTTGTACCTATTCTATAAATAGAACTATATTATGTTTGCCCGATTGGGGGAAAGAACTGCAAGTTAATTACTACAAGACGTGTTTAATTATTAAGTTATTTTATAAACCGCCATGTGTGGATTGACCGCGGGTCTCTAAACACAATTTATATGCATCGGAATTGACTGCGAGTCTCTGACGATGTTCTATATTTTCTATAAATAGAACTATACGTTGGCTGGTTTGGGGGTTAACAGCGAGCTATTTAAGAAACCGCCATAATGTGTGGATTGACTGCGAGTCTCTAAACACAATCCTTATGCATCGGAATTGACTGCGGGTCTCTGACGATGTTTTATCTAATAATAAAAGTATAATATGTTGGCTGGTTTGAGGAGATTAACTGCGAGTTAATTACTATTTAAATTTAAAATATATCGATATTTTTTAAATCAACATAATGTATGGATTGACTATGAGTCTCCGACAATATTTAAAAATAAAAATTAGCAACTACCGCGCGTTTTCTCGCGCTCTTCTATTTCTATAAATAGAACTACATAATTATTATTATAATATTAATATCCTTGCCGCTTTATAGAGAACAGCTATTTCGAGCTAATAACTAGATTGACTGCGAGTCTCATCAGCTGTTAACAACCAATGCGCGTTTCGCGCGATCTTTTTTGTTCTAAATATAGAACTACGATTTTAATTTATTATGTCTGCTGGTATATAATTATTTTTATTAAATAAATTTTGCACCAATGTTGGGACTCGGGATACACCGCGAGTGTATAACGAAACTTAATATCTACGTAACGTGATAGTTACTACCCTCAATATTTTTTGTAACATATTTTATCGACAAATAAGTCGATTATAATGAGCAATTATGCTACCCCAATATTTATTTTTTAGGTCACTAATACCAGACAATCGGGAAAACATCACTAGAAGTGACCGATATACGGGTCGATCAGGTTACGAATGAACCCGGAGCTTTCCCAATAATAAACCAGGTGCCAACGGTCGATTCTGAGTACCGGCACCGATAGAACCGGTCCAGATCCGGATAGATACAGGGCTCCTACAGACGTTAGGTGAACCCTCGTTGGATTCGCCAGATTATGGTTTTAAATGACCCCAAAAACGATTAAGATAAGCTACTGCTTATAAAACATTCCTGATAATAAGTGTTGCAGATCGATTCCATTTCCATCGATTATTATCATTATAGATTTCACCTGACAAAGTCTCGATATTATCAGACTTATCAACAGTATCTGACTTATCTCGATATTAATTATTATCAGACTTATCAGATAATATATTATCAGACAAGACAACTTCGTAACGGAAACCTATAACACTCAGACTCGATAAGTCTTGTCTCAATATCAGACCGAAATTAATATTGTTTCGCTGGATAATTCCAGTATTTGTTCTCAGAGACAAATTAGTAAATCCCATCAACCGGGTACCTTTTGGGCTCTGGCAAACCCTTCCCGCTACCCGTTAAAAGGGGGGGGGGGAGAGCTGGTGACCGTCGGCTGGTGCCGCTAGTACTGTACGGCTACAATAAACCCTCTTCGAGTTTGAAGAGCGTTGAGGCGACTAAACGCTTAACACCGCAGCAGTAGTGCTGACAGTTATTTTTATATATATTTTATAGATGTTACTATTATAATTATTGTGGGCTTAATACAGCTATCCCCAACCCGCGGACCGCGGGCCACATGCGGGCCACCGGGTCTTTATTTGTAGCCCGTGTGATGTTAAACCAATTTGAAATTTACGCCCACCGGCAAAATATTATACAGTCAACGTGAAAGTCTTTTTTCACTTGTAGATCGTTAATTTTGAATAAAGCTATTTTTTAAACCTAAAAATGTTTGTTGCGGCCCGCGACACCAAGACCAAAAATGTTTGCGGCCCGCATGAAAAAAAAAAAAGATTTGGGAACTTCGTTCCACAAACAAAAACAGGTTGGGTACCACTGGCTTAATATATTATACATCATGACATCAATAAATTATTAGAATTTAAAACTATATCTTCGTGTACCCCCACCGTAGGTACCAAGGTTACCTTATTTCAAAGATTTTTTTTCCCCAAACAAAGCGGCGGAAAATATTGTATTATACTTTAAATACAATTATTGAATTATTTTAAATTTGAAACCACTTCGTAAGTTTATTTCGAAATTACATGCTAATTTGGAAAATTATCGTACGGCTTTCAAGCCAATACCCAAAAGTGGATATCTAGCAAAAATAGATTTAAAAGTCTACTTCTTGGTTCCTTTTAACTCACTAGTCGATCGAAAGATTTTAATTTACGGATTAAGAGCCTTAAGCGCATCACAGACGGTGAAGATAATATAAAATATATATTATCTTAGAGCATATTTTAGAATATCGCTCACCATACAAATCCTATGAATCATCACACACGACGAAGTTAATTTATATTTTATATTTTGTAACTTAAGATACCGAGCGATATGGAAATATATATTTCGTATCTTAATATGTTATCTTAAGATGCGAAATATATACAGATTTATGAATACAGGGTGTTTTTGTGTCGGGCAGCGGGCTCATCGGTGATCGGACGCACTAGTGGATGCAGTGTTGCCAGTGCTGTATGTTAGAAAGTTATATACATTCGAAAAGTAACATTTTGAGGGAAAAAGTAACATTTCGGATAATTTTAAATAAAATTGACTTATAATTTATTGCTAGCATAAAAGCTCATGAATCGAAATGAATGTTTCTCTTGAATTTCTGAAATACTCCTGAAACTTCTTCGTTGACTGATATTGATAAAGGTTAAATTCGCCGCAGGTTTTTCTCTTTTTTATGTGAGGCTCTATCCAAATGTTTCTCCTTTTGGAATGTACTACTGCAATCTGCATTTCACATTCTATATTAGAATCATCGTCTGAGGAGTTGTCTAACAAATCAAGAAGTAAGGCAGTATCAGTTATCACTCATAGTCAATCACCCTGTATATAGAACTCTAACAAGGAATACGTGTGGCACCAACGCAGACTCGTAAGGAAATGAACAGATTTTTAATATTATCGTATCTTAGCCGTGTGTGATAGCTTAAGATACTATAATATTTTATATTTGGGCATCTTAAGATAAAATATTATATTATCTTCACCGTGTGTGATGCGCTTTAAGTCTTGACGTACAGACTATCAGATGTGCTAACATTTTTTTCACAAAAAATATAAAGAAGGAAACCAGACCAGGCGTGGGCTTTATCACTACTAGACTTACCACGCTTTAACAATATCAGTGTTCTAGGCGACAATTCTTCAGCCTCAGGCGCCCCTTTTTTGTTTACGTTTTATTGTTAATAGTGCCATGGGTGTATTAAATCCACAACAAATATCTAATTATTTAAGTCTTAACGTTTATAATATTTATATTATTATAACATAACTAGCGGTCCCCGCAAACGTTGTTTTGCCATATAAAGTATTTCGCCCATATTATTATTTTATTGAAGTGACTAAATAAGTATGTCACCATCAAAGTCCATGATTGCTAACCCGTCGCACAAACAATGGTCGCCGTCGGTCTCGAGTTGTAGCAGTTTACTATTATTTATTCAACAAATGAATACATTTATCAATATAAAGAGTAGATGTTTTCCGATTCTCAACCCTAGCCGATATGCTCGCTAAGATTCACGAAAATCGGTCGAGCCGTTTCAGAGGAGTTCAACCACGCACACCGTGACACGAGAATTTTATATATTAGATATAGTATATAATAATATATCCCAATTAAAAACGGAATAACATAGAACAGTTACATCCGTGTACTATTCGTGAGCTAGCTCAACTGAGAGATGTTTTGACACTTTCATATCCTGATTCCTGACTCCCGCCGCGGAATACAACTGGTTTTCAGCGATTAAAATTTTTAATACTAAATTAAATATGCCATGATAAATACGATAACAGAATCATACTTATTCTTGAATAATAATTGTTAAAATATTCAGCCTGGTGGACCGAGAACACAATATTCTCGACTTTCAATCATATTTATATGCAATAATCACATTATCGACGACCACAGAACCGGACCTGAGTCCGGTTAAAGCAGTAGACTCCTTAAAATTTATTCTAAAATACTTTACTTCGACTTAGATTTTAGATAAATACTCTCTTCAATCTTATTAGTTATTAGTTAATATACTTATTACAGAGATCTACGTCCGCTCCATCGGAACTAGCCAAACAATTTGACAATGTCTGTAATACGATATCTTCTACAGCCATAATTGTTCACTGTCATTGTTTATGAACAATGTTGACATTATTGGTTGGTGACATTAGCTCAGATGAATGTGTGAAGCGTCTTTCGAAAGAAGCTTTCCGGTCAAAATCCTAGCCCATACCTGAGTAGTATAGTACCCGGGATCCACTTATAAATTATTTGTTTTTTCTTGCACACTGAACATTGACTCAAAACTTTCTGCCTAATAAAACTCGGCAAAATAAAAAATTATAGTTTTAAATATTGGTATCGAAATTTATATTACAAAGACATCCTCCCGGGCGTGATTGGATCGGTGATGTTATTAAATTATGTAATTCTTTTTTTATTAAAAAAGAAGACGTTATATTTAAGGTATTACGCCGTGCGATGGTTATTCAAGATTATATTTAATAGTATAATGCTACAGTACGGGTTATTATTGCTAACGTTTAACGCTCTGCACAGAACAGCCACCTCTCAGTCGGTTAGCCGCTGGATAAATCAGGTGCTGTGCGAGTGCGGCGCGGCGTCGACACGAGCATCGACACGGGGACTGAAACTGGATACGATTAGTAAGACGACAGTCGACAGGCAGGACTAGCGACTTCAATACTTTCGCTATTTTCCTTAGCCATAATTTTATCGACGAAAAAAGTTTCGCTGAATCAGCTATATAATCACCATGATCCCAGTACGTTATCATTTGAATCACAAACCATAGAGGTCTCTTAAGTTTTGTTTCTACTGACTATTATTATTATTTATGGGCATAATGTTAAATTCTTTCTGGAATATAATGATTACTATTCATAATGTTTATATTATATTATATTGTATTATGTAAAAAAAATCTTTCTTTTGTTACTCTGAAAATCTACCTGGTTAATTAATATATCGAAGAATGAAACGAAGAAATATAATAAATGATCAAACGAACTTACCAAGTGAAGTTCGATCATTATTATATGAGTCGCTTCATTCAAAGATATAATCTCCCTCCCACCCAGTCTGCAGTAAACTTTGTTTGCTGCAGTACCCAAAGAAATAAAGAAAGATTTTTTGCATTACCTCTCTCTAAACATAATGAAGCGCGCTGATGACAGAGTGACCATACGATATTTTTATGTACCCACATACGCCTTTAAAAAAAAACGCGATAATGATCGAACTTCACTTGGTAAGTTCGTTTGATCATTTATTATGTAAGTAAATAATCAAAGGCGTATTATTTTCTAAGTTTTACAATTTGGATTATGTGAATAACCTGTAACATAGATGTCTACAATTACCATTTTAATATAAGAAAACCATTGCTATTAGGAATTTTCATAATTGTAGTTGATTGTAACTAGTGAACATCTTTAATTTCAACAATTTCACAATTTGGTGGCAATGTTCTTACTCCTTTGTATTTAGGTATTATATTTAGTTTCTATGGAAGTGACTATACTTTTCTAGTGAAATACTACTATTCATTTGCAAGAAATGGTAAAAACAGCTGTTCAGGTAGTACCTACTAAGTAGGCATGTATTGCACAAAAATGCTTTCACTTCATATCACATTTATGAAGTTCTATGTTTACTGTGGCGTTATCTATATATTATTAACACTTCAAATAAAAACCTGAAAAGAACCCTTGTAACAATTAAAATAATTAGCCAAGTGCGAGTCGGACTCGCGCGCGAAGGGTTCCGTACCATTATAGAGCAAAATCAGGCCAAAAATTGTGTTTTTTGTATGGGAGCCGCCCTTAATTTTTTATTTAATTTTAATATTATTATTAAATATTAAAGAAGACTTATAACTAAGGACTTCGAGAAAAAATCATGTACCTACCTGTTGCCATTATTGATATAGAGCAAAAAAAGCCAAAAAAATCATATTTCTTGTATGGGAGCCCCCCTTAAATATTAATTTTCTTTTGTTTTTAGTATTTGTTGTTATAGCGGTAACAGATATACATAATCTCTGAAAATTTCAACTCTCTAGCTATTACCGCTATTGAGTTACAGCCTGGAGACAGACGGACAGACAGACAAACAGACAGACGGACAGACGGACACACAACGAAGTCTTAGTAATAGGGTCCCGTTTTTACCCTTTGGATACGGAACCCTAAAAATGAAAACTGAACATTTTTCAAGAATAACCTCAAACTTCATCAAACTCTGCAATAATTAGCGAATTTGGCGTTTTTTTAATTGTCATCTCTGAGAGGGGACATTTCATTTTAAATGAGCATTAAGTCTTAATTGACGTCTCTGAGTGCGGCGGTTAAATTTTTGCATTTTTTCTCAGCCCCTCTTGGAATTTTGATAGAATGTTCTAGATGGTATTCCGAATCGAATGAGCCCAAAATCATAATTTTCGGTGCATGAGATCAGGTTTTGACGAAAACTTGTTAACCAGAGTAAACGTCCGTAAATTACAATGGTATCTGAGGATATACAGTTTCGACGATTTTAATAAAAGTAGAAACGTAAAGTTATTATATTTTTAGATGATTTAAGAGACATAATATTACACACTAAACTTTAGAGCTTAGACTATCTGTAGACTATACAGTATACAGACTAGTAGAAGAGCCTTGTTTCGCAAGTTTTGTTGATAGCTTTTGGAAGAGTCTATAATATTATATACTTACAAGCTGGCCCGGCAAATGTTGTTTTGCCATATAAAGTGTTGTGCCCATATTATTATTTTATTGAAGTGACTAAATATAAGTATAGCAACATGGCAACGTCCATCGCTATCCCGTCGCGTCGCACAAATAATGGTCGCCGTCGGTCTCGAGTTGTAATAATCTACTATTATTTATTCAACAAATGCACGTCCAATATAAAAAGTACCAAGTAGCCGATTCCCAGACCTATTGAATATGCATATAAAATTTGGTAAAAATCAGTAAAGCCGTTTCGGAGGAGTACGGTAACTAACATTGCGAGTTGTGACACGAGAATTTTATATAATAGTACAGGTAGTCAACCAAGTTTTGTTGATTACAGAACCCTAAAAAGGAACCCTAACCAGCAGATTTTTTGTATATTGGTAGGTCAATAGTTATACATTGTCCTACAAATAAAACAATCCATATTTTAGGACCATCAAATCAAAGTATGAAATTCTTTCTATCTCTGTTAGCTACCACTTTCAAGATTTTTCGCAGAGAAAAATGTTGTTTGTCTTATCAAAATAAAGCTACTCACAAAAAATTTGCTTGTTAGTAATCAAAAAAAATGTTCTAGGGCTACCTGACTATTTTCAGAATAAGAAATTATAACCATGAAATTATATGTTTTATATAACATCCTTTAAAGGCCTACGCCCTATATTGAGAACATCAGTCAGTCAACATCATCAGTGTTAGATATAAAGATCACGATAATTATGAAGCTTGTTAAAAGATCTGTAAGTTCAGCAGTCTGGGAACTTAAGTTTGTAGAGCGTTTTAGTGAAAATAATGTAGTGTTTTAGTGAAAATCAAGTTTATCTGAGCGGGCTGCCAGAAATATCAAAGCACGCTAGCCCCGCCTACACACCATTCATACATTCCAGAATCGTGCCCCCGGGCATTGTGTTTTGCGTTGCAGATAATAGTGAACAATATCGCATAACAACGGTTCCCGCATTATAGCACGAAAGTAATTGGTCGCAAGTCGACCAAAAAGTGTTTTTGATGATTACTTAAAAATAGAATACAATACATACTAATATTTCCTTTAGCCATTATTTTATAAAGTGTGTGATTGTAGAAGTGCAAGTTATTTAATGACAGTAACTCAATAAAATATGTAACAGATAATTGTTGCAAAGCCCAGAAATATTCATAATTTCGAAAAATATAACTATCGAGTCAAAATAAGTGTATCGTGTTTTCCGTTAGGCAAATATCAGATAAATATACAATTATTAAATAAATCTCAATTTCATTTAAGTCAATCGTCTTCTGGGATCGTAATACTAATTAGAAAAGACAGCAAAATTTTACAGCCCGCTCTCCTACAAGAATCAATAGACGCTGAATGTTCTGGAGAGAAGGAAATAGGTTAGACAATCCCGGAGAATCTGATAGCATCGTATCTTCGCAGAACTACATTATACATTAAGTGTGCTCAGACGGTTCAGGCTTTCACGGCTGATTTGAATTTCGTTGACAGAACGACGAAGCCAACGCGATTTCTTTATCGCTTCTTTATAGAATCGCCGATCGAAAATTTATATGAAATTGACATGTTAGTGTCTAAACACACCACGCCGAAGTTTCGCGGCGGAAGTTCGGCATGATTCCACCTGCAATGTATTTTAAATTACCGATGACACACTATTTCGAAATTCCGTCGCGTTATAATATTGTATGCGTTTGACATTACCGACGTAAGTATGCCGAACTTCCGGTACGGAACTTCGGCATAGTGTGTTTAGACACGTTCCACAATTTGATGAAAACTCGTTGACTAAGACTCTTATACGGGCAGGCTCTAGACGTATTCTGACTTACTTTTGTCTGTAAACAAAAGGTTTTTACCTATTTACACTACACTTACTCTCTTTTATAAAATACAGTAGTAAATAGTACTTAATACTACCACAGCTCTGAAACTGTTTTTGAAGTGCCAGTACACTGAATAGTTCTAGAACACACAGAAATCAGGATACTATTATTGTATTATAAATAAATAAAAGTCCTTATTGGCCTTATACTGATAGGGACCAAAGATAAAGCTAAAGTTGTAGTACAAATGAAAGGCCTTAATACGTTTATGCTCAACAATCAACAGTTATCTAAACTGATAAAGAGAAGCCAATCTAACTTCGAAATAGTACCAATTCGCGTCTTGGAGTGTAGACCTGTATCTTTTAACCTGTAGGTCGCGACTCCCCAGGGGATCGCGAAGTTTCTGTGGGGCCGCCAGATCATGTTGATAGAACTATTTCAGTAAAATAAACAATTAAAATTAAAAACTTGATTTATTAAGTAGGAGACTTCCCTACATGATAAAAAGTAGAGAGGGGTCGCAAAATATTTTTTCATTGAGGGGTCACATCATAAAAAAGGTTGAAAGACACTGGTCTAGACTAATGATAAATGATACTACATAATAAGGGGAACCTATATATCCTCAGACGTAATATCTTTGACTATATAAACGACTTGATGTTCTGATTAAGCGGCTTACGAGCCATTGTTCTGATTAAACGATATTTTGCCCTTCTACAAGGAAAAGCAAGGAATAGATGTTAATAATTATATTAAGGGAGATCGCAGACGACAGACTTTTATGCGATCAAATTCTGCGGCTTCCATACATTCCGCATGGCGCGCGCCATCACATTGTATTGAAGCCGCAGACTTTGATCGCACAAAAATCTGTCGTCTGCGATCTCCGTAATTGTTAGCTCTCATTAATTAAGATTATATGAAGTAATTCCATTTGAATGCTCAGCGTTTATATCTGAGCTTTTGTTATGAAATCCTTTAAACATGTTCCAGAAAGTAGATTGGTGTTATATTAGTAGAAAAATTTTTAAAGCAAAACGAAATAACATCTTTAAATGCATTTTAGTAGATAATTAGTATGAGAAATTTTCTAAAATAATATTATGACGGTTAAATTATTTTTTACTTTATGGAAAAAACTAACTAACTAACAAAACTAACGTTCATAGGTAAATAATAAATTATTATTAGAACTAGCTGTTGCCCGCGACTTCGTCCGCGTGGACTATAGTTTATATGTAGTTGTTCCCGTACATCGATTGAATAGTTAACGTGCAAATCATAAAACTTATTAAAAGTGTATAGTGTGGGACAATATACTTTTATGGTATGATAGATGTTCCGCGCGGCTTCGCCCGCGTAATTTAGGAATGTCATAGAAACCGTACATTTTTCCGCAAAAAAAGAAACATAATATGTATGTCCTTTCACGTGGTCTATTCTTCATGTGTACCAAATAACATAAGAATTGCTCCAGTAGTTTCTTAAGATAAAAAGCAATTTTAAATAATTTCCTTAGTTTTTTCCACATTTTCCTCTATTTCTTTGCTCCTATAAGTCTTAGCGTACTAAAATATAGCCTTTCTAGATAAATGGGTTATCAACACTGAAAGAATTTTCTAAATCGGATCAGTAGTTTCTGAGATAAGCGCGTTCAAATAAGCCCTTTCAAATAATTTCCCCTATTTTTCCACACTTTCCTCTATTTCTTCGCTCCTATTAGTCTTATCGTGATAATATATAGCTTATAGCCTTCCTCGATAAATAGGCTATTCAACACTGAAAGATTTTTTAAAATCAGATCAGTAGTTTCTGAGATTAGCGCGTTCAAATAAGCCCTTACAAATAATTTCCCCCCGTTTTTTCCACACTTTCCTCTATTTTTTCGCTCCTATTAGTATTAGCATGATAAAATATAGCCTATAGCCTTTCTCAATAAATGGGCTATCTAACACTGAAAGATTTTATCAAATCGGACCAGTAGTTCCTGAGATTAGCACCTTCAAATAAGCCCTTTCACATAATTTCCCCCGTTTTTCCACATGTTCCTCTATTTCTTCGCTCCTATTAGTCTTAGCGTGATAAAATATAGCCTATAGCCTTCCTCGATAAATGGGCTATCTAACACTGAAAGAATTTTTCAAATCGGTTCAGTAGTTCCTGAGATTAGCGCGTTCAAACAAACTAACAAAGTAACAAACTCTTCCGCTTTATAATATTAGTATAGATACGAGCACATAAAATGAATATCTTGTCTATTTAGTATTCATATTATTTTTTATTTAGGTACGATTGAATTTGTATAAAAAGATTTTTAAACATAAAACATGTAATACTGAAAATCCAGAAAATTATAGACCTATATTTTCTCTCCAGCTGTTAGTTATTAAGGATGAATTCAATCTATTTCCTTCTAACAATTTGTTATATTAATGTATAAAGTACAAACTGGCTGTCCAATTTATCAACGCCCGGCTTTAGCTGTTGGATTTATTAGAAAATTTAAAATGTTTCTACAAAATACCGCTTATAACTTAGACGCGTTCGCCGAGGAAAGGTCTTTTAAACCATCGGAGTAGTGGGGCTTTAATTTCTTGTCTATATACTTATAAAACAAAGTCGCTTTTTTCCCCTCATGTCCCTATGTTCCCTTTAATCTTAAAAACTACGCAACGGATTTTGATGATTCTTTCAGTGTTAGATAACTCATTTATCGAGGAAGGCTATAGGCTATATTTTATCACACTAAGACTAATATGAGCGAAGAAATAGAGGAAAATGTGGAAAAAACGGGGAAAATTATTTGAAAGGGTAACTTTAACGCGCTAATCTCAGGAACTAATGGTCCGATTTGAAAAATTCTTTCAGTGTTAGATAGCCCATTTATTGAGGAAGCCTATAGGCTTATATTTTATCACGCTAAGGCCAATAGGAGAATGTGGGAAAAACGGGGAAATTATTTGAAAGGGCTTATCTCGCGAACTACTGGAGCAATTTTTATGTTATTTGGCACAGATAAGAAGTAGACCACGTGAAGGGTTATAGGCTATCGATTTTAACCATTTTTTCAGTGGCTATATATTTTATACCCGTGCGACGCCGGGGCGGGTCGCTAGTTATACAAATAGGGGAAAATGAAAAATAATGATCATCACCGAAGATCACAATTCGACGGTTTTGGGACTGCCCTTTACGTTTTAGGCTAATTAGAGCCGTCAAGGGCTATTACATATCTCTTTCTACGTAGACATGTACATAAATAAAAAACGACACAAAACTTCTGACCAATATTTACGGTTAAAAACAAAGGACAATATTTAACAATTGCCCAATTAAAATTAGTTACAAAGAGTTAACTTAAAGTCTTATTACTGTCAGTTGTCACTCAGTAGATACAAAGTTAGCAGCAACAAATCTCAGAAGTTACTACTAACTAGTTGGAAATATTGAAAATACAACTAGGCGATTGTGAAGTATGCCGTATTTAATTTGTCATTTGATAGAAAAAGTCTGTTTATACGAGACAAAACGAGGCGCGACTTGTGGATGCTTAATCTAATATATATAAATCTCCTGTCACGATGTTTGTCCGCGATGGATTCCTAAACTACTTAACCGATTTTAATGTTTTTTTTTAAATGTGTGCTTTTTTCCAACTTGAGAGATAGGATAGCTTAGATCTTTAATTATAGTCGCAATTTTATTTTATTGCAAATTATTTGTCTATAAAGAGCGACCATTGTTTATGCGACGCGGGTCACGGGATAGCGATGGACGTTGCCATGGTGACATCCTTATTTAGTCACTAATTCAATAAAATAACACGGGCGATATACTTTACATACAGTGGAGTTCCCAGAGCGTAAAAATCGTGCAAACCTCCGATTTTTGCAATAGTGGATGAAAATTGAAAAGAAAAAAAGGAATGTGTAGCTGATAACATAAATAATAAAGTTTACCTATTGAAAAGTTGTGCTTTTGATTTTTAAATTATTCTCTTCCACTTCAAGTAAACTCATAAACTGTAAAATTTTGAAGAAAATTTGCATATTTCTTTCTTTTAAGTATATAGCAAAATAATAAAATATATCATTATTTTTTTGATTTGTATCATTGCTTATATTCCAAAGAAAGAAAATAAGTTGAAAAATATATAATTTATATTTCAAATTAATATTCTTGTATGTAGATGAGCATACCTCCAAATGTGCTTGTTGTGTGCCTCGCCAGGTAAATGGCGTTCCAATTTTTCTTTGGTTTTAAATAGGAAGTTTAAAATTATTTTTTAGGCTTAACAAAGCCTTCTATTTCTTAATGTGTATAACTTTTTAGCTCTTACTTTATTAAATTTTCTGAAAATGTAGCACAAACTTTTCACGGATATTTCGAAGAAAATCTGTATTTTATTTCTTTTGGTTTGGTTTTTACAGAATAAAATTTATCTTTTATTTATTTATTTTTATTAATTATATTTGCTAAAACATACTTAAAGGAAAAAATACAAATTAGGTTAAGAACTGATATTTTTTGCATTCAGGTAAGCATTTTCCAAACATAGGCCGCAGCATGCGTCTTTAGTATGTACGTGAGATTTGTAGCACCCAATTTTTTTCTGGCTTTAAGTAGGAAGCTTAAATATATTTCAAAGACTAGAAAAAGTCTTTAATTTGTCGATGCATTTAATGTTTTAGCTCTCACTTAAATAAATTCTCAACAAATATAGAAAAATATTTTCGGTCTATTTTACACATTTTTGGAGATATTTAAACGTTTTTAAGTACTTAAAAGTTATCATTTCTCTAAAAATTAAATACGCACAACAAGTAAGTTTAACACACTTTTCGTTACAACCCTTAAATCTACCCAAACCCTTTTATCTTGGTTACGACGAGCGTTAATCTCTAAAAACTTTGCAAAAACCTTATAGTTGTATTTAGCTTAGCAAAGCAAACTTTCTTTTTTAAAAATTGTGTATTTGGTTAATTTTCAACGTAAGCAATCGGTTAAGAGTCATTAAATAACAGGAACAAGATTTTTTTTTTTCTGACCGGTTTTATATGGTGAAATATTAATTTTTAATTAAGTAACTAAAAAATTAAAAGCACAAAAAATGTTGTGGTAAACTTTGCAAGTTATAGTGTAAAAAAGAAAATGACACCTCAAAAACAAAAATCTCTGGCTTAAAACCTCTGGTTAAAACCTCTGGCGACTGCAGTAATAATGATATGGCAAAGAAACGTTTGCCGGGACAGCTAGTACATTATAAATTAGTTGGCAAGCAGCGTCAAGCTATTTGAAATGACAGTTTTTATTGCTTTTATGCATCACCATATCACGCATTTCTGTGTTAACTTAATATGTAAAACGCTATTATGCTTAATTACTTCCGAAGCCATATAGAAACAACAAGGATGAAAGGGGTTGACCTAATAAATAATAGGCTCGCACCCGTCAGCCCAGCTGAAAACTAAACATCGAATATTTGTTAGATGAAATAACCAATTTCTAAGTTACTGACGAATAATATAACCCAAATAATAATATAACTATTAGTAATATTTTTCTGTGTGAGAAATCTTACACTTTAAATATAGATTTCAGTAGACAGATGCAGCAGCATCCAAGCAGTATGTTTTTCAAAACATACTAATTAATTCCAACATCTTAAAATTGGAATCTTGTTGTCAAATTTTATAAGCCTGCTTTAGCTTGGCATTTTGGCGGGCATGTGAAAGAGTGCTCTTGTGTTTTTGTATTATTTTCCTAAAATTGTGTTAGCTGGGTTTTTAATGTGTAATATTGGTAGAATATTAACCATTAGATATTCGTGTTCATGCACAAGTGTAGGTAAGTGATGTAATATCCAGAAACGTGCTATTTTGTGTTCCCTCCAAAACTCCATCGAAAGTTTCAGTAAAGCGTCTACCACTTTACTGAATCGACCGACTTGACTCCTGTGACTGTTCTGACTTTTACTTAGACTTTGACTAGACTTTAGACCTGACGATACATGAAAACGATGATGAAAATTATAATAGGAGGAATATGGTTTTCCCGCCATATTCCTTACTTTTTTACCTTGTCTGTGGCACAACATACACATCCTTTGTGTCAAGTTGCCAAAAAAAAAAAGCCTGCAGCGCATTTGGCCAACGTATAGAGGCCTACTCGGCAATAAATTGAGACCGTCATTCCGTATTCTACGCGTTGGTCAAATGCGCTGGCTCAATGCGTTGGCCCGATGAGTATCTGCGGGCTTTAGAGTTATTTCGAACAAACTTTGACATTAGTGTCCGGGATAACCTCAGAAAAAAGCGCAGGAGCCAACATTAGTATCTTTCTCTTTCACTCTCACGGATTTTCCTTTATTGTTCGTGAAGCAAATAGCAATTCACGGTTTTACTTTTTGCGCTAATTAAACAATAAACATCTTAACTCTCTTCCATAGTTATATTTTATAATCTATTCTTAATAGTATAAGTAGTTATCTAAATATATAAGTCTGTCTCTGACATTAGGATCTTTAACGTCACCAAGGTTAAAGTTTTCTGTATTGTCAGTTTTTTGTTTTAATATCCGTTGGAGAGAACCGCTTTTGTGCAAGAACATTGACTCAAAGGAAAATCAACTTTAACCATTTGTAACATGATATTGAAAGTATCCAGTTACTTTCAGAATACAACTACACAAAAATATAGACGGAAAAATTGTTTATAACATGTTGTCCACGTAGTCGTGTGCGTATAAGACAAAAAAACGAGGAATACGGCTTTTGCTGAACCAAAGATTTCCTTTGGTAGGATTGATCTTTATATCCCTAAGATGGGTTTACGATGTGGAGCCACCTGAATATTTCATGCAGGCGGGGGAGGGGGTTGGTTGTTAGTTGAAATGGTTTAGCTTTAACAAGGTATGAGGTCAATAACTGCGTGGGATTTAGGTATATAGGCGAGTTTGGTATCATTTTCGAGAGTATTGCATGTAAAATGTGTCACTGACAATCGATTATTTTAACAAGGCCTCCGACAGTCAGTTACGAATTTCCCATGGGGATATTGTATCCATAATTTTAAGGCTAGGGTTCTATAATAATTTTTGTTCATAAACAATTTTTAATGAATTAAATAAATATTCTTCATATGTTTTTTGTAATATAATTATGTCTATGATTGTAGTATGTAATTATTTAAAAATATTATGTAGAATGAGGTACAATAATAATAATAAAAAATCTTGTTTTTCAACAAATTGCAGAGAAATTTTTGCTCCTGACCCTTTTGTGTGCATCAAGTCGTTAGTTGCGTGTGTACGGTGAATTATGCGGCTATTAATGAACCAAAGATTTTCTTTGGTAGGATTGGTCCTTATGGTCCAAGGATGGATTTAAGATGTGGAGCCACCGCGATTTTTGATGTTAGTTTTTTTTTAATTTTAGCAGCTTCTGCTCTGGAGGAAAATAGAGTCTCAATCTGTATAGAGGCATTCATTATGGTACTATTCCAAGTTCAGTACCATATTTGGATGACTTAAGAATGCTAAATTCATTTTAGGACTCATATTTGCACGATAAAGATGTTGAACAACGTAAAAAGAAGAAGAAGAAGAAGCATTATTTAAACGCGCTAATCTTAGTATGAGTCAGTAATTACTGGTCCGATTTGAAAAATTCTTTCAGTGTTAGATAGCCCATTTATTGA
Organism: Polyommatus iphigenia; assembly: GCA_963422495.1. NCBI lineage: Eukaryota > Metazoa > Arthropoda > Insecta > Lepidoptera > Lycaenidae > Polyommatus > Polyommatus iphigenia. The sequence goes on from OY730189.1 coordinate 16,024,876, forward strand.
GGAAGGCTATAGGCAAAATTTTATTACGCTAAGACTCATATTAGCGAATAAATAGAGGAAAATGTGAAAAAAACGGAGGAAATTATTTGAAAGGGCTTATTTCACGATTTTTTCAGCAATTTTTCTGTTATTTGGCACAGATAAAAAGTGGAAACGTGAAGAATCATAGGCTTTTATTGTGGACTAATTTGTCTGTGAAATATCTAATTTACGCGGGCGAAGCAGCACGGAACGTCTAGTAATATTATAAAGCTGAAGAGTTTGTTTGTTTGAACGCGCTAATCTCAGGAGCTTACTCATCCGATTTAAAAGAATCTTTCAGTGTTTGATAGCCTATTTATCGAGGAAGGCTATAGCTTATATTTATCACGCTAAGACCAATAGGAGCAAAGATACAGAGGAATATGTGAAAATAAAGCTGAAGAGTTTGTTAGTTTGTTTGAACGCGCTAATCTCAAGAACTACTGGTCCGATTTGAAAAAATCTTTCAGTGTTTAATAGCCTATTTATCGAGGAAGGCTATAAGCTATATTTTATCACGCTAAGACCAATAAGAGCAAAGATACAGAGGAAAATGTAAAAAAACGGGGAAAATTATTTGAAAGGGCTAATATCTCACAGACTACTGGAGCAATTTTTATGTTATTTGACACGAATATATAGTAGACTACGTGAGATATGGGTTATTAATTTGCGTAAATCTGAAATTTCAAGGAAACCGTATACGGTTTCCTTGAAATTTCAGATTTACGCGGACGAAGCCGCGCGTTACGTCTAGTAATATTAATATGTTTATTGCTCCATTCATCACCATGTCTTTGGCATGCAGAATAATGCGGCTATCAGCCTCCTTATATTAATTAAGCCCTGTCAACAGCGTTTTCGTTGGTTGAAAATCATATATTCAAATTTTTTATTTTATTTTATTTTTACTATATTTTATCTGAATATTACATGCAATACTCTTTAATCATAAAGCCTGTAATGATACTAATGTTCATATTTTATACCTCAGCTTACATGCCTTTATCTAATACATTAGAAATTTTTGGACAGTCATTGACAGCCATAATATGAATGAGTGTAAATAGCTTTGTCCACACTGGGCCTTTTTTTGTTCATCAAGGGCATGCGTTATAGCGCAGTCAACAGCGAACGTGAGGCATGCCCGTGACGCGCGTTGAAATCTTAGCGCTCGCTATAACTACGCTCGCTATGACACTTTTGACACTAACGCGGGTGGATTTTAAAGCATTCAATTATTGAATATGCCAAACGAAAGTTGAATAAAAAGAAGATGACGAAAATTGAAGATGAGATTGCATAATGTAGACATAGCTAATTGCTCAATTTATACCGGCGCGGAATGGAGTGGAAGCGACTTTTTGCAACGAAACTGTACATGGCACAATGAACTTTATGTCACCAGTATAACACAGAAATTAAATACGTTGCGATACGTGCGTCTTTTTCTTTCTTTTCTTCTCTTGACTCTCTGTTTAATGAATTCTCGAGAATTCAGTGGAAGACACGCGTCAAATTTTTTGGAACGTATCCAAGTAAATATTTAATTTGTCCACCTCCATTCCGTTCCGCGTCGGTATAAATAGAACCTAGTGTAAAGAAAGAAGTTGTCACCTATGAAAGTAAGTGTGTAAGTAAGCCCTGCTTAAGCCCACTAGCGCCAAACTTATTTTTTAATAATTATATTGATATTATACTAGATGACTAGGTATGTGAACATTGTAATTTGTATCACTTTCCTTTTAATTTTAACCTTCCTTGGACTTTCACGAATATTTCAAGACTAAATTAGCTATTTTAAATATAAATTATTAAAAAAAACACTCGCTATACGAAAAACCTGATAAGAAGTATTTAACTCGGTAAAAGTTTAACTTAGATTGGTACATGTAAGCCCACACCTTATGGTGATAACTGACAAGTTATTCAATTACAAAATACAACTTTAAGGTACAAGAGTGATCACTCATAAATTAATATTATTACCTACTTGGCGGGTTACACTGTCAGTAAACAAATACCAATATCCATTGTCTTCATTAGTGTCTGTAGCGGATTTGTTTGTTGTCACTTAATTAAATACTCAAGTTAATAAGGAACTCGTTACCTTGGGGTAACAACTGAGTAAATAAAGGGTATTTACTCAGGTTTGTTTTGTGAAGCTACCTGACTTAGCAAGCGTAGGTTTCAATTGTTATAAATACTTATTTTCATTTCAGTCACAGAGCGTCAACTATCTTATAGAGTACCACCTACATTTATAGTTAGCTCCTACGAATAATAAAAAGTATTTTTTATTGTTCGTAGGTTAGCTTTCAGAATTGTTGAAACGCAAAAGTGTCTCATGTCTGGATGTCTGTGCTTTTATATTTCCTGTTCACACAAACACAGAACTGTTGTTAAGCAGATGATTTGAATCCCTTAAAAACATAGGATAGTTTGTAAGGAAAGTTGTGCACTGTATTAAAAAAGTCGATATGTTATTAGGTATCTTTTCAATCAATTTTGAATCGAATCGATATCAAAAATGGCTGCTTACTCGAATTCATTTTTCATTTTTCTTATAAAGATTGTTTTGTCTCATATGAGAAAAGGTAAATTTGTCGGTATCAAATGCTGGGTCGCGGGAGAGATACATAAACATGACACAGAAGAAAGTAATCTAATACATTTTTCCATGCCGTCACGCTCACGCCCGATACGTTTTGTTGTTGTAAATAACGACAACACTTTTATTTTTCTTTTACAACGCATAAACAATGTTTATAAATAGCAAAATATACGAAAAAATAGAAATTTCTAATTACACAAGGGAACAGCATCTTTGTTGCATGACATTTTATGCCAGTAGGCATTACTAGTTTTGCTAAATTAATACTGGGTGAGAGGTGCTCACGTCTGATTTGTAGTCAGAATTTTCGTAGCAGCCTAAGTTTTTGATATTATATTGTTAGCGGCAACACCAGAAGCTGATTCACCAAGCCACCCCCCTACCCCTCAGAGTGTATAAAAACTGCCTCGCCACGTGACTCGTCCTCTTTTCCCCTTGAGAATTCATGCGAAATAGACGTGCCATTGCTTGTGTTACTTTGTCCGTTAAATTTTGAATTTCGTTATTTTGTTCTGTTTAAATTTTGTAATTAATTAGTTTGTTAGCAATTAAGCGATTAGTTTTGTTATTTAACTTTTATTTAAAGTGTTAAATTAGATTTATAGAATTGGTGTTGATTTTTTTTCATTAATTAAGGTTTCCCTGCCTAAAATCAGAAGTGGGATAAAGAAAACACTCCCACATTTATTATTTTCCAACAAGGTTGTTTAATTTAAAATAGTCATGGGTAGATCGAATCGTTCACGGTCAAAAACACGGGGGAAGCGCGTTGCACGCTCGCGTAGTAGAATCTCGCATGGCAGGCCGTCTCGTAGCACGTCTCGGGGACGCACAAAGGAGCGGCGGCGATCTCGTCGTGACCGTTCGGGCTCGGAACGATGGAGCCGTAATTGCTCGCGTGAACAGCACGAGCGGTGTCGTCGCCGGCGTTCACGATCGAGGAGTTCCGGCCGGGAGCGTCAGAGTCCAGGTCGATCATACTTGGAACCGAGGGACGACACGCTGCATCAAGACTACGCACAATCGCTCGAGGCGATAGCCTCGCGGTTGAGGGCACTGGAAGGTAAATCGGGGTGGTCGAATACGCCCAGCGCTGCTAATGGAGACTCCGTGGGCTGCTCGACGGAAAGAATTGTGGACGCAATTCAATCACTAAGGTCAGTACATACACAAAACTATTACGTCTCTAACTTTGATCCTGATGTAAACGACGTAGATCAGTGGTTTTCCGAGGTGGATAGGGCTCAGCTTGTAAATAAGTGGTCAGATAATGAGTGTCTGTCGCGGGTAGGTAACTGTTTAAAGGGAAACGCGAAACAATGGCTTAGCGAGTGGGTTACCAACGATCGTTCGTGGAGTACCTTTAAAAATGATTTTAGATCTTTATGTGTAAAAAAGATAGATGTGGCTAATATTCTTTTCGAAGTTATGAATACGGATTCAGAAAAATACTCCACTTATGCGGAGTACGCGCGTAGATCGTTATTACGACTACGAATTGTCAAGGGGTTGTCCGAGGAACTTATGATCGCAATCGTAATTCGCGGCATTAGAGACCCACATATCAAGGCGTGTGCCACAAATGCGAAACTTACTATCGACAATATGGTCGACTTTTTGTCAACGTTTTCTAAGCCAATTCTTAAATCGATACCTATGTCTTCATTTTCTCAGCACTCTCGACACAAGTCGACTTTTAAACGCATATTAAAGTGTTTTATTTGCGGCGACACTCAACACAAACAGGTTAATTGTCCAAAGAAACCTAAACAAAAAACTAACTCCTCTCAAATACTCGCATTACCTAGTTCGAGTGATAATAGTTCTAAGTCCGATTTGTCATGCGCTTATTGCAAGAAGGGTGGGCATGATATTACTTCGTGTTTTGCTAAACAACGTTCAGATGCACAACGTTATAAAAACAAAGTTAATTTTTGTTCTACCTCCGACTTTAGTAAAAATAATGACGTTATGGTTGGTATCATTCAGGGAATTCCGGTTGATATACTTATTGACAGTGGCGCGTTAGATGTGTCATTAATATCCTCGGATGTTGTAAATCATTTTTCGTGTTGTAAGAAACCTATTAGCAGCCAGTTAAAGGGTATTAGTGACACAACTATTTTTGTTGAATTTTACGTGACACTGACAATCGAGTTCCCGGAGATAACGTTGGAAGTTGATTTGCTAATTGTGCCTAGAGAGTGTATGAATGCGCCTATAATTATCGGTACAGATGTACTTAATAGAGACGGGGTCACGTACGTACGTACACGAAGTTTGCAACGTTTGACTCGCGGGCTTTCAGTTAATCGTGTGTGCAGTGTTCAAGCGAATATCGAGTGTAATGAAATTAAAACAACATTAGTGGGCGATGATTTGAAAGTTTTATTGTCTATTCTTGATAAATTTTCTAAGTTTATGATTTCGGGTACCGCCATGACTACCGTTTCCACCGGTAAAATGCAAATTCGCTTGAATAATGACACTCCGATATACTATCGACCTTACAAAATGTCTTTTAATGAAAAACTAAAGGTGCGGGATATCATTAAAGACCTTCTGTCCAAAAATATTATTCGTGAGTCGGAGTCGCCTTATTCTAGCCCGGTTTTGTTAGTCAAAAAGAAGGATGGCTCAGATAGGATGTGCGTGGATTTTCGTGCACTAAATAGGATAACCATAAAAGATCGATACCCACTTCCTTTAATAGATGACCACCTTGACAGACTAGGGAAAGCGAAATTGTTCACAACTTTAGATATGGCTACCGGGTTCCACCAAATCATGTTACAGGACGATTCCATTCCCCTTACTGGTTTTGTTACGCCCGAAGGGCATTACGAATATATTAAAATGCCATACGGTCTCGCGAATGCTCCCATAGTTTATCAGCGAATTATATCAAAAACGTTGCGTGAGTTTATCGAATCTGGCTTAGTTTTGGTATATATTGATGACTGTCTAATACTGCATTCCTCAATCGAGGAAGGTTTGCAAACACTCGATCGTGTGTTGACAACGTTAACAAATTCAGGTTTTTCGATAAACTTACGCAAATGTTCCTTCCTATGTACCGAGATAGAATACTTGGGTAGAATAATATCGGACGGATGCATACGACCGGCTGAAGCTAAGGTTCAGGCTCTGATAAATTCAAGGGTACCTCAAAACGTGCGGCAAGTAAGACAGTTTCTGGGCCTGGCGGGCTATTTCAGGAAATACATATCTGGCTACTCATTAAAAACGTCTTGTATAGCACGGTTGACAAAGAAAGGCGTCGATTTTGTGTGGGGTGAGGAACAGGAAATGGCTCGCCAGGAACTCATTAAGTGTCTTACCAGTAAGCCGGTACTTTGTATTTTTGATCCTGAACTACCCACGCAGGTTCATACAGATGCGAGTAGTGCGGGTTACGGTGCGGTCCTACTCCAGATTCATAGGGATGGTAGTAAACGTGTAGTGGCGTATTACAGCCAGGCCACTAAGGGGGCCGAGTCTAAATACCATTCCTATGAACTGGAGACTCTTGCGGTGGTAAACGCCCTTAAACATTTTAGACATCATCTCATTGGTAGGCATTTTACTGTCGTAACCGATTGTAACGCTCTCAAATCTACTCAGACAAAAAGGGACCTGTTACCACGGGTAGCTAGATGGTGGGTTTACTTGCAGGATTTCGACTTTGATATTCAGTACCGAAAGGGGGTCTTATTGCCGCATGCTGACTATCTTAGTCGAAACCCTGTTGCAACTGTAAACAACATAACCAAACCACGCAATTGGGCACAAATCGCACAATCAGGCGATGAGGAAACGCAACAATTATTGCGATCCCTAGACGAGGGACAGTTGGACGCCTCGAGATACGTCAAAAAGGGTGATCTTTTGTATTATCGCTATACGCCTACGGGCGAAGAGGGGCGTCTCCTCTGTTTTATTCCTAAGGGGTATCGACTGAGTCTGCTTCGTATTTTTCACGATGAGCATGCCCATATTGATGTCGAAAAGACTGCCGATCTCATATTACGATATTTTTGGTTTCCTGGTCTAAGGACCTTTATTTCCAAATATGTTAAGCATTGTTTAACCTGCATAGCTCATAAACGTGTACCACGATCCCCATTACAGCCAATTACTTCATGGGCCAAGCCTAATATTCCATTTGACACTCTACACCTTGACGTTTTGGGACCGTTACCAGAATCACAAGGTTTTAAAGCACATACTAGTTGCAGTTGATTCTTTTTCCAAATTTTGTCACTTAATTCCTATTCACCGACAAGATTTAACTGAGCTGAAGCGAGCCATGCAATTAATTATTTCTTTGTTCGGTACCCCCAACACTTTAATTTGTGATAGAGGTAGAATGTTTGAGGCTTCTAGTTTTATATCATTTCTTAATGAATTAGGATGCCGAGTGCATCACATCACTCCTGAGATGCACCAAGCTAATGGCCAGGCCGAACGCTATATCCGCACGATTCTCAATATGCTTCGTATCGAGTCAAATCAAAAGAAAAGTGAATGGGCTGAGGAGTTGTGGCGACTGCAATTAATTTTAAATATCACAAAACAAAAGACAACCCAGTATTCTCCCTTGAACTTGTTGATCGGGTCCGAAAATGCATTACCGGTTGTCCGCTCGTTAATACGCGATGTGGCTTTAGAAAATTCTACTGACAATCGTGAGTCATTACGCGAATTGCGAAGACAGAGGACGACCGAACGGTTGACACGTAATCAGGCCGAACAAGATCGACGGGTGAACGAAGATCGTGAGTCTCCCCGCACCTATAAATCGAATGATCTCGTATTTGTGATCAAGTACTCTCAGTCACAGGGCAAGTTGGATCCAGGAATGCGTGGACCTTACCGAATTACCCGAGTGCTTGATCATGGGCGCTATGAGCTGAAGCTGGTCAGCGGAGCATACGGCAAGGTTACTTATGCGGCCGCGCAGTACCTGGTGCCCTGGAGAGGAGAGTGGACCCCGGAGACCTGCGCAGCATTCTTCGAGGGTGAGTTTACAAGTCTGTTTGGTACGCTTAATAGTGGAGCCTATGCCAGAACAGCCGTCGGAGGTACGCTTAATAGTGGAGCCTATGCCTTGACGTGAAGTCCGAGCAATGTGATTATTGACGGCAGTTCTGACGGGCATGCTTAATAGTGGAGCCTATGCCTGAAAGCTAGCTAGCTAAATAATGTAGTTGACAATTTAATTGCGCACTTTGGTACCATTTTTGCTTGTTACTCATTTATAAAAATCGGGCCATTTTTGGTGTGTTGTGTGAGAGCTACAACAGTGTTAGAGCTATTTTTATGTAATTCCAGGAGAGGAGAATGATGACGTCTCAGCAGATGCCGCCACTGCTCAGCCCGATCCTACTCAAGAACAACCCGGTCCATCATCGGAGCCTGACGAGGACGTCAGACTGTCAGGAGAGGCCGTGTTAGCGGCAACACCAGAAGCTGATTCACCAAGCCACCCCCCTACCCCTCAGAGTGTATAAAAACTGCCTCGCCACGTGACTCGTCCTCTTTTCCCCTTGAGAATTCATGCGAAATAGACGTGCCATTGCTTGTGTTACTTTGTCCGTTAAATTTTGAATTTCGTTATTTTGTTCTGTTTAAATTTTGTAATTAATTAGTTTGTTAGCAATTAAGCGATTAGTTTTGTTATTTAACTTTTATTTAAAGTGTTAAATTAGATTTATAGAATTGGTGTTGATTTTTTTTCATTAATTAAGGTTTCCCTGCCTAAAAATATATTTATGTTTATTAAAAGCTTAGACTCTTTTGGTCGCAAATTTAAATGCGATATAATTAACGTACCTGCAGTCACTCAAATAAATAAACGACGTTATGAATATGAAGCAAAAATAGCAAAGGATATTAATCCTTCAAGCCCCATAAGAACACCGGTGATCGCGACAACAATAGAATACAATAGCATTTCCAAGAATCCGCGATCGAAGGTTTAAAATGAGAATAGTATAAATAGCTGTCGACGTCGAGATAAAACTTAGATACAATTTTCAACCTTTTGCGTATCGCGGAAATGGTTTTCACCTGTGGGAGTTTGGGCCCCGTGGTGCTCTCCATCCGGTCATAAAAACGTCAACAGAATAGTGCGAACATTAAATTGTAAAACAAAGGTATAGGCTTCATTATTGTTTCAATATTTCTTTGAAATTATTCAATACATGTGGAGCAAATAAAAAGATCCAAGACTTGCTTTGTTTATCACTAAATTATACGTAAGAAGGTTTTTACTATTATTTATGGTACAATCACAGATTAAGGATATATATATATATATATATATATATATATATATATATATATATATATATATATATATATATATATATATATATATATATATATATATATATATATATATATATATATATATATATATATATCCTTAATCTGTGATTGTACCATAAATAATAGTATGGTACAATCACAGATTAAGGATATATATCATGAACTAAATGACTTTCTTTTCTATATATATTATATATAATATATATATCCTTAGTCTGTAAAATGTAACCCTAGCCCGTCATCGCGTGGCCATTTTGTGCTTATTTTCATACAAGTAGTGTGCGTTTATTTTCTTGAATATTTCTATTTGTCGATCATTTCGAAGCACATTATTATACAGAAAAGAAAGTCATTTAGTTCATGATATCGATAAACTATAGTTCAAGTAATGAGAATCCGTAAACACACGTAAAAAGCTATGCAATTTTTGTAGACAAATTATTAATTGATGTGACATTTTTAGCACTAATGCCTTATATAGCACGAATAAGGGATTATTAAACTTATAAATTATCTTTTTAGCTTACAAAAATACCGATTGAAAAGCCCAAAATACGTTGTTCAAAACTTACGTATTTAATGTTAAAGCCACGTGTTTGAGGCATTCTTTGGCCATTCTTATGGTTTATTATTTAGCGGTACTACAAAACTCAACAATATCTAACATAAAATGTTCACTAAAAACCTTTATTAACACTTTTATTACATGAAATATGCAGACCGACTCCTTTGTTATGTCCGAGTAAGTAGGACATAACATTACACGCTTTTGACGCTTATACACCGATATAAGGCTCTCTCCTAGTGTATATTATCTCAATGGGTACAATTTTCTTTTCTAATTATATTTGAATATGAAGTGAACGTTTTTAAATTAAAATTGGAATTGAATTTCAAAGCTTAATTCCTAAAGCGTATTTAATTTGAAATGAAGTTTAATTTCACTGCAAGAATACAGTAATATTCCTCAAGATTCTACATAATTTGCAATCTTCTTTATGGAGTATTCAAAAAGGCAGTACTGCTGCTAGCTGCAGGTGTCGTTGTATAATTATTGAGTTCGCGATCGACGCTTCACGGAGGTTAAATAGGATCTTCTTCGCGAATATGATTTTCATTATACACTCGAGGAAGTTGATTCCTATGCAAGTGGCAGGTTTTTTAGTTTGGTCCGGTTACGTTGATCGGCAAAGAGAGTATAACAGAATTATATTTCCATCTTGGTCATTTTGTGTTTGCCAAAATATTAACATAGCGATCTCCTTAGCAACGATTAGTGGAGGCAATGAAGGTTTTCACCTCCGATTTCGTTGAACCTCCATCGATTTTCATGAAAATTGGTGAGTAGGTGGGGGATACCCTAAGAAACAAAAGTGACATAGTGTCAACTTGCGCTTTTGCCCTGGGGGTGGATGCCAAACCTTCTCGGGGGGTGAATTTTTTTAGTACAAATAACCCCAGGAATCAATAGACACACAAATTCTAAGCAAAATTTGCTATATAAAGTTTTTTGAATAAATCAATACTTTTGGAGTTATTAAAGATCAAAGATCATGTTTTTGCATGAGAAAAATATATGTCTTAAAGCGGTTTTTTATAATTAAAAAAGAAACTATAGGTTTTTACGAAAAATGTGTAATAACCAAAATTAAAGCCAATAAAAAATCAAACTAATTTCTACCCTGAAATACCTTCCTGTATTCATTCAAAGTGAGCTATAAGTGATTGTATATATATTTTCTTTCGGCGAGTACCTAAGTCTAATTCCTTCATGAGGTCACGAACGAAAACGAAAACGAAAACGAAAACGAAAACGAAAACGAAAACGAAAACGAAAACGAAAACGAAAACGAAAACGAAAACGAAAACGAAAACGAAAACGAAAACGAAAACGAAAACGAAAACGAAAACGAAAACGAAAACGAAAACGAAAACGAAAACGAAAACGAAAACGAAAACGAAAACGAAAACGAAAACGAAAACGAAAACGAAAACGAAAACGAAAACGAAAACGAAAACGAAAACGAAAACGAAAACGAAAACGAAAACGAAAACGAAAACGAAAACGAAAACGAAAACGAAAACGAAAACGAAAACGAAAACGAAAACGAAAACGAAAACGAAAACGAAAACGAAAACGAAAACGAAAACGAAAACGAAAACGAAAACGAAAACGAAAACGAAAACGAAAACGAAAACGAAAACGAAAACGAAAACGAAAACGAAAACGAAAACGAAAACGAAAACGAAAACGAAAACGAAAACGAAAACGAAAACGAAAACGAAAACGAAAACGAAAACGAAAACGAAAACGAAAACGAAAACGAAAACGAAAACGAAAACGAAAACGAAAACGAAAACGAAAACGAAAACGAAAACGAAAACGAAAACGAAAACGAAAACGAAAACGAAAACGAAAACGAAAACGAAAACGAAAACGAAAGCGAAAACGAAAACGAAAACGAAAACGAAAACGAAAACGAAAACGAAAACGAAAACGAAAACGAAAACGAAAACGAAAACGAAAACGAAACCGAAACCGAAACCGAAACCGAAACCGAAACCGAAACCGAAACCGAAACCGAAACCGAAACCGAAACCGCAACCGCAACCGCAACCGCAACCGAAACCGAAACCGCAACCGCAACCGCAACCGAAACCGAAACCGAAACCGATACCGCAACCGCAACTGCAACCGAAACCGCACCGCAACCGCAACCGCAACCGCAACCGCAACCGAAACCGCAACCGCAACCGCAACCGGAACCGAAACCGAAACCGAAACCGAAACCGAAACCGAAACCGAAACCGAAACCGAAACCGAAACCGAAACCGAAAACGGAAACGGAAACGGAAACGGAAACGGAAACGGAAACGGAAACGGAAACGGAAACGGAAACGGAAACGGAAACGGAAACGGAAACGGAAACGCAAAACGTAAACGGAAACGGAAACGGAAACGGAAACGGAAACGGAAACGGAAACGGAAACGGAAACGGAAACGGAAACGGAAACGGAAACGGAAACGGAAACGGAAACGGAAACGGAAACGGAAACGGAAACGGAAACGGAAACGGAAACGGAAACGGAAACGGAAACGGAAACGGAAACGGAAACGGAAACGGAAACGGAAACGGAAACGGAAACGGAAACGGAAACGGAAACGGAAACGGAAACGGAAACGGAAACGGAAACGGAAACGGAAACGGAAACGGAAACGGAAACGGAAACGGAAGCGGAAACGGAAACGGATACGGAAACGGAAACGAAAACGATAAAGATCCAAAAAAGAAACGCAAGACTGTTTAGTTATGTATTATGTGCAAAGTGCCAATTTTTAGTTGAATTTGAAGATTAATGTTTCGTTTTTTATTTAATTTTACAGTTGTACTCCTTAGTTTATAGAAATAAGTCAAAAGAAGTTGAGTTTTTAAGTTCCTCTATCTATCAGATCTCTTTATTTAAGAAGAGAATATTTTTTTGTTAAAACTTCTTATCTTCAAAGATTATAATATATCTCAAGATTTTATTATAGTTTATGTTATTTGAAGGTCTGAAATAAAAGCCGAAAGCATAATCAAGTATTTTACTCATTTCAATAATTTCTTGATACCATAGAATCCGAATTTAAGGTGATTGTTCATGAGCGGTCTCCAGGACCGCACGTAGGTGGTTATGTTACTGAAATAGGTGGTAGGTAGTTAAGGGTTAAATGAAGAAGAATGGCCTAAGTCTAATGTCAATGAAACGGAAATAGACGAGTCAGCCATAGTAAGCGAGCAGTGTAAAATCATAGCAGTAAATATGGATGTAAACGCAGAAGTTTTTAGTGAAAAATTACTGTATTTTAGCCAATATACAAAGATAGTAAGAATGGTTGCAAGATTACTAAGAATGAGCCCCAAAATAAGACAGAAGTATAATATTAATTCTAACCGTATTTACTATGAAGAGTACAGAAATGCAGAAAACACATTAATCAAGATAATACAGAAAGAAACATACACAGATACAAGGAAAAAAGATACTAAATTAGTAACTATAGAAGAAGAAGGTTTAATAAAAGTAAGTACAAGACTAGACTGCAGTAAAGAAGATAGAGATTTTGTATACCCAATACTATTACCTGGAAAAAATGAATTGGTTATAAGAATGGTTCAAGAAAAATATAGAAAGATGAATCATGCGGGAACTCAAACAATGATGACTGAACTCAGGAATTTATTCTGGATTACTGGAATTAGAAAATTAACGAAGAAGGTAGTTGATCAATGTATCATTTGTAAAAGATATAAGGCGAAGAATTATGTAGTACCACAACCTCCACTTCCAGAAGATCGTATAGGCAATACAGCAGCATTTGAAGTTACAGGAGTGGATTTGGCCGGACCCCTTGTGCTCAGAGATGGAAAAAAATGCTGGATAGTTTTATATACCTGTGCAGTATATAGGGCTTTACACCTGGAACTGACGGATACCTTATGAACACCTGGTTTCATCATGACTCTGCGCTGATTTATAAGCAGAAGGGGAAGAGTAAAAACTATTTACTCAGACAATGGAACCAACTTCGTTGGCACTGCAAATCTATTACAAGAAATTAACTGGAATGAAGTGGGAGAGGCTGCCCAATTCTATGGAATAAAATGAAAATTTTCCGTACCATCAGCTCCTTGGTGGGGAGGATGGTGGGAAAGGTTGGTAAGGTGGTGAAGGAGATGTTGAGGAGAATACTGGGGAATGCATCAGTAAATTTTATAGAATTGTCTACAATTCTATGCGATTGTGAAGCAACCATAAATAACAGGCCTCTTACTTATGTAGAAATGGGGGTATAAGGCCTTTTACGCCTGCTATGTTCCTGCATGGTTTGCCAAACAATGAGGTACCAGACCTAGACCAAATAGACAACAGAAGCTTGAATGTACGACACAGATACTTGCAACAACTACGAGAAGACTTTAGAAGGAGATTTAAGAATGAATATTTAGCATTGATTAAAAACAAAACTTACAGCTGTAAAAGAGAACCTAAAGTTGGGGAAATGGTGCTTGTAGAAACGGAGGCAAAACGCATTCAGTGGCCGGTTGGTATAGTTATAGAAACCATCACTGGAAAGGATGGCTGTACGCGGGTGGCCAGAGTTAGAACTGCACTTGGAGACAGATTAAGAGCATATCAAAGATTATATCCCTTAGAAATCTCTGTGTCACATGAGTGGCTGAACGCTACATTCCCACCAGAAGAAAGTACTGCAGGTCAGCAGAAAACTCAGTCTACAGGTAAGACACTCCCTATTCCTGTTTCGCCTGTTCCATATTTATCTACCACTACACGGTCCGGTCGGGTGGTTAAACTACCGCATAGATTTTTTGATTGAGTCGTTGACTTGGTTTTAAGATTGATTTGGCCATCCATTTATTTTTCTTTAGAGTTATAAGTACTTATTTGAAAACATGTGTACTGCTTATATTTTGTATGTGTACCTACTGTTTAGTGATAAGAAGTACGTACTCATTTGAAAACGTGTGTAAGTGCGTCTTATTGTTTTATTTTATATAATTTGTAAAATTCTGTCAGTGAAACATTTGATGATTATACGATAGGATTTAATTTAGGTAGACTTATGTGATAAAAAGAATTTAGAATTAATTATTTATTTTTTTTGGCTAAAGTCTATTGATTGGTTTCAAGATGTTGATTAGTTTGCTATTTTTGCGCTCCCCCGGAGTGTGTTGTGTATTCGATATTTGAATGCAGTTTAGAATATTATGATGTACTAGCTGTTGCCCGCGACTTCGTCCGCGTGGACTATAGTTTATAGTTGTTCCCGTACATCGATTGAATAGTAATAACGCGCAAATCATAAAACTTATTAAAAGTATATAGTGTGGGACAATATACTTTTATGGTATGATAGATGTTCCGCGCAGCTTCGCCCGCGTAATTTAGGAATGTCATGGAAACCGTACACTTTTTCCGCAAAAAAAGAAACCTATATCCTTTCACGTGGTCTATTCTTCATGTGTGCCAAATAACATAAGAATTGCTCCAGTAGTTTCTTAAGATAATAAGTTTTAAATAATTTCCTCCGTTTTTTTCCACATTTTCCTCTATTTCTTTGCTCCTATAAATCTTAGCGTGATAAAATGTAGCCTATAGCCTTTCTCGATAAATGGGCTATCTAACACTGAAAGAATTTTTCAAATCGAGCCAGTAGTTCCTGAGATTAGCGCGTTCAAATAAGCCCTTTCAAATAATTTCCCCCATTTTTTCCACACTTTCCTTTATTTCTTCGTTCCTATTAGTTTTAGCGTGATAAAATATAGCCTATAGCCTTTCTCAATAAATAAGCTATCTAACACTGAAATATTTTTTCAAATCGGACCAGTAGTTCCTGAGATTGGCGCGTTCAAATAAGCCCTTTCACATAATTTCCCCCGTTTTTTCCACATTTTCCTCTATTTCTTCGCTTTTATAAATTTTAGCGGGATAAAATATAGCCTATAGCCTTCCTCAATTAATGGACTATCTAACACTGAAAGAATTTTTCAAATCGGACCAGTAGTTCCTGAGATTAGCGCGTTCAAACTATACTAAATAAGCATTTCATATAATTTTCCCCGTTTTTTCCACATTTTCCTTTATTTATTCGCTCCCATTAGTCTTAGCGTAATAAAATATAGCCTATAGCCTTTCTTGATAAATGGGCTATCTAACACTGAAAGAATTTTTCAAATCGAACCAGTAGTTCCTGAGATTAGCGCGTTCAAACAAACAAACTAACAAACTCTTCCGCTTTATAATATTAGTATAGATCTGACACTGAAAAAGGTGTGTTTGTTCGTTGCTTAGGAACCATATATGATATCGTGTGCTCTTCGTAAATAAAATATTTGTATTTTACATAATGCCTTTGGCTCTTCGAATTAGAATCAGATAAAGTAAGTTCCTACAATCCCTATATCAAGAAAGCTACCGAAAGCTGGCGAGTTACGCATACTTTTATTTTTAGATAAAACATCGTCAGAGACCCGCAGTCAATTCCGATGCATAAGGATTGTGTTTAGAGACTCGCAGTCAATCCACACATTATGACGGTTTATAAAATAACTCACTGTCAACCCCCAAACCGGCCAACGTAAGTTATATTTATAGAACAGATAAAACATCATCAGAGACTCGCAGTCAATTTCAATGCATATAAATTGTGTTTAGAGACCCGCGGTCAATCCACACATTATGGCGGTTTATAAAATAACTTAATATTATATTTAAACACTTGTAGTAATTAACTTGCAGCTATTTCCCCCAATCGGGCAAACATATAGTTCTATTTATAGAATAGGTAAAAACATCGTCAGAGATCCGCAATTAATTCCGATGCATATACAATAAAGGTTGTGTAAAAGGACTCGCGGTCCAAACACACTGTACTAATTGACTCACAGTCGCAGTACATGCCGGTTAATTAAATAATTGCAGTAATCACCTGCAGTTGTTTCCCCCAATCCGGAAAACATAATACATATTATTATAGTACTTTCATCAAGCTCCAAGCGGCCACATCCGGCCGCGATAACAATAGATAAGCTATTGTGTCTCATTTTTCCACGATCGATGGGTTAATTCTATTTATAGAACAGATAAAGCAAACATATTCCAAACATTTACATTTATTGACTCGCGGTCACAGTACATGCCGGTTAGTATTGCATATAATAATTGGCTCGTCTTGGCCTCGGTAGTGCCTGCCTAAGTATTTAATAGTACTTACATGTGTTTTCTTGTTACACAATAAAATAACACTGGCTTTAGTTACTTACAACACTGACTCAATCATCTTAATAATAATAACCTATTTTCTTCTGAGCGCTGCGCTTTGGCATGGTAACTAAGTATACGTGCTCGCGTTGCCTCGCGTTAACAAAGAATGAGGCGACCGAGTGAACCATCAAGCGGAACGATATTTTTTTGTACCCACATACGTCTTTTAAAAAAACGCGATTACCTAGCAAGTAAACAAAGGACTACTTGGTTAATTAATGTATCGAAGAATGAAGCGAAGAAATATAATTGTAGATACAGTAATTTTACGTACTTTGCAATGCGACGTTGCCTGCTCGAACGTCACAATATGTACCGTGCGAAGAGGCAACAGCACGCATATGTCGTATACATATATATGTATATAGCGTAGGTATTCTGTTATACTCTCTTTGCCGATCAACGTACCCGGACCAAACTAAAAAACCTGCCACATGTATATGAATCAACTTCCTCGAGTCTACATACAATGTATTACGAAAAGATGTTCTCCTAAGGCAAATTCTCTGAAGTAATAAGCGACTCGTTAAAATACGAAGGCGAGATATGGGGGAAAATTTGGAGACGATTTTCAATTTCAATGTAATTATAACATTTAATTAATGGTTAAATGGTTAAAACACATAAAAGTGAGCATGTATCAAATTGAACAAAAAACGATTTTGTTACTATCGAAGTATTGTTTTGATATTTTTATGAGTTAATGTATTGTGAAAATTTTTTATATAGGATCATTTCCACATTGAAGATTCTGTCTGTCGGTCCGGTCCGTTTGTCTGTCTGTGACCTCTTCACGCCCAAACCGCGGTACCGATTTTGTTGGGTAGGAAAATAGAAAAAGAAAAGGAATAATAGGATACTTCTTATCCCGGATGAATGAATGGTTCCCGTGCCATAAACGAATTTTGGTGCAACAGAGTTGCAGGCGTCGTCTAGTATTGGTATAAATTGCTTTAATATAGCTTGCGCAATTAACGTTGGTCAAGTGTCAAGATCCATAGCAATCATTGATGCATTTGGTCATCTACAAGTTTGTGTTCACCTAGTGTATTAGCACATTAATTTGATACCATTTTATATTTCTCAATTTACTGATGATATTCCTCTAAAGGGCTACTACTACGATCAAATTGTTTGTCAAATTTTACGTGTTTGTCAAACAGTTTAATAGTGTACAGCTTTGTTTGAAGCGTTTGTCAAACAAACTACGTGTTTGACCTAGGGTTGCCAACCGTACTATAATATATAGTATTGTACTATATTTCGAGCCTGCGTACTATATACTGTTGAACTATTATATAGTACGCAAAAATACTATATTTTCAACTCTAAAATTATGTCATTCCTGCTCTCTATTCCCGCCACTTCGGCATTCACAGAAAGGATATTTTCGGTTATAAATTTGAAATGGCGGGAAGAGAGAAACAGAAGTAGTGTCTCATTTATAAATGAGCTTTTAATTTACATTAATCTTAAAATTGAATGTAATAAAGCATATGACACTTCTATTTTAGACAAAACATTATTAAAAAATGCAAGAAGTGCGAAAAAATATAGTTTTTATAAAAATAAATACTTAGATAAATATATACAACAATATTTCTTACTTAAATATTTCTTTGAACATTTTTTAATTTTTCCATAACATACTATATTTTTTAGAAGTGTACTATATTTTTTATCGTTTATTTTGAAAAATACTATATTTCGCCGGAGAAATGTTGGCAACCCTAGTTTGACCTGTTTGAAGAAAATTTGGATTTGCGTAGCGTTTGACAAACGTGTTTGAACATGTTCCGCTGTATTTGTCAAAGATGTCATGATCTCATATCGATTCTAGCTAATTGTTTGACAAACTTGTTTGATGCACGTTTGTTCGTCTGCGCTGCTGTTTGATGAAAACGTAAATTACATCAAACATGTTTGTCAAACAAATTTGATCGTTTGCAGGGTACTTTACCTCTGTATATCAAGTGCGAGCATTTCTATTTGAAATTAGAACAGTTCCAATTACATTGTTGAGGCAATTAAGATTATCAAGCGCTGATAACCTAATTGCTAGTCTGAGAGTATAAGGCCATGTACAGATGACACAAAATCAACAAGCTTCATTACTTGTGAATATAATCGCCATATTGAGCCATAATTCGTATATTGCGCGGGAACTGTACATTTTTAAAAGTATTAAATGTTCTATCTCGGGACTCAAAGTATCTCCATACCAAATTAAAAAAAAACGGTTCAGCGGTTCGGACGTGAATAGGTAACAGACAGACACACTTTCGCGTTTATAAATTTAAGTATGAATATATATTTATTCCCGAACTAGTGAGAGTCACACAGTTTGTCTGTTATACTGTCTGTATATTTCAAGCCCTGTTTTAATCCTTCGATCGCGGATTATTAGAAATCTATTGTTATTCTATTGTTGTCGCGGTCACCGGTGTCCGGGGCTTGATGGGTTAATCTAATTTGATAATATGCAGCTTTGAGTCTCGATAGTTTCGAGACTCAAAGCTGCTCATCAAAAAACCCCAAGCAATAAACTTCTATAGTTTTTATTGTAGAACGTGCGGTTAACGTGAAATAAATGAGATCTGCGTAGGTATACCAAGTTGCAGGCTTAAGTTTATCTAACAATACTTTCTTGAAGGTTCAATCAGCTTGTACTATTTTAACACAGAGTAAAATGAAATACAATACACAATATATGATTATAATTACGTTATTCATGAATTCGGTAACTCATTTGATAGAATTGCTACAAATAGGTGTGAAAAAGGTAGAATATCTAAAAGACTATTATAAAATAGACTCTCATCACCTGTTTACGATCACGCAGCGCGTGTGAAACAGGCGGGAGGCATTTTACGACCGAAATGCCAGATAAATTGATGATGGCGGGCGTAAAAATACGTCATAATTTTTTAAAACATGTTGACATTAAACGTGTACATTTTTTACCATCCATTTAAGTAAGCATAAAAAAGATGGTGCCAAGAATTTTATAACGCAGGTCCTGTTTTAAATACAATAAAGGTACAATAATCTAGATCAGGGGTCACCAATTAGTTTTGCTCGGGGTCCATATTAAGAAGGCGACTAACCCAAAATTGACGATTTTATAAATCATTTTTGTACTTGATAATAAGCCCCGAATTGTTTAATTTTCTAAATATAGATACTACATTATATTTCCAAGAATTCGATCTGAGCGAAAACACGATATCGTAAAATTTTCTCGATAGAAAAAAATCACAAAGATGCATCTAACTTTGACGATTTTTTTCCTATATAGCCAAAACCATGCATTAAACTGAGTTAATATTTTTACACATCATATAAAATTCTATCACCGAGGGTTAAACCTAGCGGATTTTTAATATTCTCTATATTTTTTAAGATATTTAAGAAAAACCACATTGGCGCTTCACCGCTAGATTTGTCTCACCTCTCAGTCGCCAACAGTCGCATTCGCGCGCGCCTGACGAGAGGACGTTACTTCCTTTGTCTTTACTCCGGATTGAGAAAATATTTAATCGAAACCATGGGAAACAAACAAAAATTAAATAAACACACTAAACGCAACCTTTACAGGAGAAAACGGGAGCCGATGAACAATTATTGTAGAAGGCTATTTAATTTAATATAAAATATGTATTTATTTGTTTACAAATATGATAATGTTATCATGACAAATATTTTGTCAAACCCATATGTTGCGGCCGCACATGCGTAGTGCTTCGTGCTTGAGACGTTACCATTGGACGATCTGCGTGTATCGTCCAATAGTATCGTCTCATAGCACGACGCTTCGTGACGATAGACGAATCAGCGGCCGCGGCAATAGAGATTGAAAAAATAAATCGGCTTTAAATCGATATAGTTTTGACAAAAACTAATGTATGACAGCGATTTGAAAATCGATTTGGTTTCAATGAATGTCGTACTCGATACCATGAAAATATCGAATAAATTTCTTCGGAACAACGCTACGCGTGCTTGAAATGATAAGATTAAATTGTCCAACAGTGATAACATTATATTAAATGCAAAATTCACTACTTCGACCATTCGCTTGATAATAAATAATAATAAGAGTAATGAACAAAGGTGACGGCACATTAATTATGCGGGATTGCAATCCAGTTATTAATTATATTATCAGTTGCCTATAATCCCGCCAAGTACTTTAATATTTACTGACGAGTGACCTGTGAGTGGCATAACTTACAATGATTTTGCTGAAGTAACAAACCTTAGAAGCACTCTAAATAATATATTACTACTTATATAAAAACTTGTGATACAAATCAGATTTTCTACGCCACAGGCATTTTTTTTACCTTGCTAACAAAGGTATATTATTGGGGCAGACGAGAATGGCGGTAAAAATTATGTCCCATCGAAAGCGATGCTAGTAGCGACATCTATCCCACGTTATATAGTTAATAGCACCGCCATCTCCACAAGCAAAATTGAACTATGTCGCCACTTAGTCAGCTAAGGTCCTTAGTAGTGTTCATTTTGGTGTCCTACCTCTAGGGAGCTCTTATATCTACTCCAGCACAACTTCGACCAACAACAGGATAATTTTTCATTGTCTAAGTGAAGCAATTGTTCTATTTTAGAGCGTGTCGTGTTACTCATTTGTTTCGGAGACTAGGGATCTTAATTGTGTTGATAAATAAAGTAATAAATCGCTACTAGACGGACAGTTCTTAAATAATTATTATTTTTAGTGTCCGTTGTATTCTTGCAGTCCTGCTAGTAGGTATAATTGTCTCTGCATTCAAATATTATGAGAATGAAGTGATAATGTCTCCAAATTGGAATACGTTAGATTTGTTCACAAAAAGTGGGATATAAATAAAATATATTCCTGCACTTCATAGCAGTGGAATCGTACATTATTATCCACTTACTTTCGCTGTCTTAAATATACATTTTCCTTGTCTTTTCTCGTAATATTTGTTATTTGGAGATAAAATGTTAACCAAAATCACGGGGAGAAACAAAGATAGAGTAGGTTCATGTGTCGCTTGACGCCGACGGTGATTGATCACATTAGTATTTATATACTGGCAAAAAACGAACACACTTTTTATAGCACCTACTATGATAGTAGCTTGACCCGGCGTCTGCCTGGTAGAAAATAGGAACGACAACTGAATGGTGGGTCATAATTACCCGGATTTGAAACCGTTCTTAACTTTTGCCATTTCAACGATATTGAAGCAAATTTATCTTCAACTTATAGGATAGTTCTTAGTTTATAATATTTTGAGGAGATACAATAAAAACAAGTAATATAATGTTCATTTTTTCCTATTATATTTAAAAAGACAGTGTGTTTACAGCTGCACAAATTGACATCTCGAAATTTATTAATAAATAAACAAAAAGCGTCTAATCCACACTTTGTATTTTACTATTTAGAATGACAAACGTTAGATCTTAAAATAAGGGTAAGTAAAAATGATAAAGAATCTTAGGTTTAGTCACTATGAGCCCTGTCATCCACGCAACCGCCACAGAAAGAAATGCCGTGTTCAGGGCAGATGAAATTTTTGCATCTTGAGAGGTATTGGTAGTATTCCTGTCTTTTTTAGCGAGAAATATTATCTGGCATAGTTTATGAAAACAAGAAACTTTGGCAAGGAGCTCTTCTGATGTTTCTCCTGTAAACTACCATATTCCTTTGCACATATCTCTTATTAGATGAACTCGCGTTATGTTTATTTATGTTTAGTAAATGCAATTAAATTAGTATATTTATTTCGTGTATAAATTCTTATTAATTCTACCTATGTTGTTAGAAAAAATAATCAGGTAAGTATTTAGAAAAAAATAAATTTAAGAACACAACAAACAGGGTATATTTTTTAATTATCTACTTGTATAATATTACATTTCCAGTCAATTCAGTATTCATATTGAAGTCAACAACTTTCAGATTTTTTGAACCAGCAGTCGAAATGTAGCTAATTAAAAGCGAAAATAAAGAAAATCATTTTTGTATGTGACTCGGCAAATCTCGTAATAAGCAATTATATACGTTTGAGATACTGCTTATTAGAAGTTTCGGAATGTCGTGAATAAAATATATATTATATTTATTTAGTATGCATAGCATCATAAATATATTAATAAATGAGATATGTTGTACTTAGTCTGATTTATTCGCAAGAAGCTAAGAACAATTGAAGCCGTAAATGGATGAAGTGGATATAATTAACATTTTATGGCGTAAGTGCATTTTTTTAAAGCCTATGCAGTCCCACTGCTGGGCAAAGGCCTCCCCCAAGGCTTTCCACTTCTCTCGATCTACCGTAGGCCAACCTGGCTCGTATGTATGAAGCTCATCGCGCCATCTTTGGCCACGGCGGCGTCGTCCATCATCTGGTCTGGTACCCAGTCTTTAGTGACTTTTGCCCTACGGTCAGGATGCATTTGGCTAGTAATTAGTTTGACCTGCCCACTCCCATTTTAATTTGGCTGCCAGAGCAATTACTGATTTTTTTTTTCTCTCATAATTTGAAACCTCGTAATTTACCTACTTTGCATCTTGCTATCCATTCCACATTTTTTTCATTTCTTCAAACTCTTTTTCCGGTCCTAAAGCCTCCATTTTTGTAAAAAAAAACCGAACATTTTTAAATTGTTAGTCCATTTCATCCACTTACGTCTTCAAATATGAGTTGCTAAACAATTAAATTAATTTAAATTCATAAAAAAATCCATATTTATATTATTTTTGTAATTTACACAATTTAATGAAAATAATTTAATAACATTAGTTAGCATACTATTCTATTAACCTATTCTTCTCAGAATACATCCCCCCTAATTTACAGCGCTTTTTATGCGGTGGAAAAAGCGCTAAAATATTTAATGCCCATCTCACTTCGTATGCCAAGTGACATTTCCACTATGTCAGACAAAGTTAAGTAGACTTTGTACTGTGCGGTAGTACTTAATAGTTCCATGATACTTAGCTATTCACCTTGTAAATTACTACTTTTATTATTAAGAAGGAGAACCTATACTGACAAAACTATTAATTTACATAGTCTTTATGCTATAAGTATAGGCACTTTACTCATTATAAATATATACATTGCAAAATTATACGAGAGCTTGCCACTAAGCTTATCTGATGCTTTAACTATCAATATGTCTGACAATTCATAATCCTCTAGCTTAAAAGGTTCTAGCAGTGGAATTATTTGTATACAGACAGACAGCCCGAACAAGCACAACCATTTTTGAGTTCTAACAGAACTGTTACCAAAAATTGTTGTAACTTGTAAGTTAGATTAATTTCCCACCTCTTTTCATCTTTTTGTTAGCCTATAAAATACATTATTTATTTTTTATAAAATTGATTTTATTCTTGAAGAATTGATATTGTAAACTTTCTTCCATCTCCAAGTCTTTTTGTCCTTATAAATTCAAAGGACAAGGACACACAGCCAACAGCACAGTAAGGAAAACTAAGCTACAATTTAACATAGCACATAAATAACGAGAGAATCTACTGTTATTGGTTCTAGTGCGGCAGTAGAGAGTAGAGACCAATATTTTAAATCGAAGTTGCGACGTAACGCGCTCCACTGCTTCCTGCTTAAGCAGAACAAAGGTTGCACACTGGCACGGTAATATATTATTGTGATCCATATTAAACTCCGTTCTGTTCGTGATAGGTAATTTACGATATTCTTCTTTGTTAATTATTGTATTGTTCAATGTTCATTATATTGACTGTACCGTAATGTACCATCGAGGAAATTGATTCCTAGGCAGTTGACGGACCTACGTCATTTGGTCGGCTTATGTCAATTCAATGTTGGCTGTGATCGGTCTGATGGGTTTGACTTAACGCGACCGAATTACTTAGGTCCGCCATCTACCTAGGAATAAACTTCCTGAGTCATGTAGCTAATGTCATCTGGTGGTTTGGTGACATACGAAAACGTTACCTAAACTAAAAAAATGATAAGACACGATTTCCATCCTCATGCCTCGAATGTCACTACTCTTACGCGATCTTACACGATGTGCGCTTTTATAATTTTGGACGTGACGGTAATATCGTGGACGTTCGCGATAAAACGATAACTCAGGGAAGTATAATTTATGGATCTATTCTATATGTAGACGCTTTTAAATTTCTGTAGACGATAACGTTTTAACGTGCACATTAAAGGACATCACGACGTTTACACTCTTCTGAGCCGCACAAAACGTCCGCGGTGCCTAAAATCAAAAGAGAATTTAACTTACCCAACGTTTTATGGTAGCAGTCGGCGTCCGCAATAACGTGACGTCAAGAATTATAAAAGCGCACAAGTGGCACGCATAGCCGCCTGCGATCGAAGCGACATTTGAGATACGAGAATCGGGCCAGCTCTGTGTAATTTATTTGAAAATCTATACTAATATTATAATTGGGAAGAGTTTGTTTCTTTGTTTCTTTGTTTAAACGCGCTAATCTCAGGAACTACTGGTCCGATTTGAAAACTTATTTCAGTGTTAGATAGCCCATTTATCGAGGAAGGCTATAGGCTATATTTTATCACGCTAATACTAATAGGAGCGAAGAAATAGAGGAAAGTGTGGAAAAAACGGGGGGAAATTATTTGAAAGTGCTTATTTGAACGCATTTATCTCAGGAACTACTGGTCCGATTTAAAAAATTCTTCCAGTGCTAGATAGCCTATTTATTGAGGAAGGCTATAAGCTATATTTTATTACGCTAAAACTAATAAAAGCGAAGAAATAGAGGAAAGTGTGAAAAAAACTGTATAAATTATTTGAAATGGCTTATTTGAACGCGCTAATCTCAGGAACTACTGGTCAGATTTGAAAAATTCTCTCAGTTTTAGATAGCCTATTTATCGAGAAAGGTTATAAACTATATTTTATTACGCTAAAACTAATAGGAGCGAATAAATAGAGGAAAATGTGGAAAAAACGGGGGGAAATTATTTGAAAGGGCTTATTTGAACGCACTTATTTCAAGAACAACTGGTCCGATTTGAAAAATTCTTTCAGTGTTAGATAGCCTATTTATCGAGAAAGGCTATAGGCTAAACTTTATCACGATAAGACTAATAGGAGTGAAGAAATAGAGGAAAGTGTGTTTTATAAGAAAAAAACGGGGAAATTATTTGAAAGGGCTTATTTGAACGTATCTGAGCAATTTTATGTTATTTGGCACACATGAAGAATAGACCACGTGAAAGGACATAATATTATGTTTGTTCTTTGCGGAAAAATGTACGGTTTAAGTCACATTCATCCGCGGGCGAAGCCGCGCGGAACAGCTTATAATAAAATCGTAGGAAAGTCAATTCTGTACATTGAATGTTTTTGTACAATAAATAATACTTGGAATGTGATCTACTATGCTAACGCGGACGAAGTCGCGGGCAACAGCTAGTAATAGAATAATTCTGCAACATAAATTATTGTATCAGCCTAGAGTTCTGGGATGTATTTTTTTCGGCTATATAATTGAAGGTGCCGGTTGGCAGCGGACGACATGAAGCAACCGCAGACGACGTGTCGTCGCGACACTACTGGTTTCTATGTATTTCTATGAAATGCCCTGCTCAGCTCGCTAGCTGTCGTGTGCAGCTTCGTGTCGCTACTCTAAGCTAGAAACACTTATTCATAGAAATACATAGAAACTAGTAGTGTCGCGACGACACGTCGTCTGCTGCAACTTCATGTAGCCGGGTTCCAACTTGTACCTTTGAACATCGAAATTTGAAATTCAAAATATATTACTATCAGTGATTATATATCACTCTAGAATCTCTAACCCGTCAGGTGTACTCAGCTAGAAGCGGCTAATAATATAATATTTCATATCAATTTTAGTCGCTAATTAATATATTTTAATATAAGCAGACTGTTGACGAGCGAGAGTGTTAATTATGGTGTCACGTGATATTCACTCGTCAGAAAGTACGGCCTCAATACGCCTTGGTGGTTTATGTAACATTTCGCGTTAATTAAACAAAAGCCTCTCCTGTCTACATTAGCGCGTAAATCAATCATTATATACATAAATATTCGCCGGATCGGCTGTATGTATACATTGTAATGAGACGCTCCAGCTGCCTCATGACTTATTAAAGCGAAACAATTACCAAACATGGGATTTCTTAGCGAAATATCTTTACAGATGCTATTTAAGAGCGGGCTGTGCAATTTTGCTGTGTTTTCTAATAAGTATTACGATCCCGGAAGACGATTGACTCAAATGAAATTGAGATTTATTTAATCATTATATATTATTTATCTGATATTTTGTTAACGGAAAACACGATTCACTTATTTTGACTCGATGGTTTTATTGTTCGAAATTATGAATCTTTTTGTGCATTTCAACAATTAATATTCTGTCACTTATTGAGTTACTATCATTAAATAACTTGCACTACTACAATCACACACTTTATAAAATAATATCTAAAGGAAATATTAGTATTGTATTTAGTTTTTAAGTAATCATCAAAAAACTGTTTTGGGACATACGACCTTAAACTTTCGTGCTATAATGCGGGAACCGTTGTTACGGGATATTGTTCACTATTAGCTGCAGCCTAAAGCACACTGCCCGGGAGCACGATTCATGGAATTATTGTATCACGACTGGAGGATAGCGTTGTGTGTAGCTAGCCCCGCCGGCTAGTGTTTTGACAGTAGGCTCTTAATTGCGAACGCAACTTCACTCAAGTAAAAACGTGAAAATTGTCTTATAAACAAACACCTTGATAGCGTGGTGTACGGTTGCATAGTTATTACTTATTAGCAATTAACATAAAGACGTTACTGTACATACTATACATTAAAACCAGTAGTTTTCTAGACAATGTTGATGCGGGCATGTTTGCAGTAAAATAATTATAATAGGTACATAATAAATAATGACGAATATCCTTTTAAAAAAAAAATAATTACTGTCCGCAGCCGTGACAAGCACTTGTATACGTCTATAAACAATCATTAAACTGTAGCCGAAGCCATCAAAGAGCACATAAATAGACGAAATGTTTGTCAATCACGCAAAAAATATGTTTCGGCTCACGTGTACAAATAAAATAGACATGTTTGAGGGACCAAAAAATTGTCTCGAATGTCTTAATAAACCTAAAAGGTTCTTTACCTCTGAATAAACACACGCTTCACTTCAAAAGTATTAACCCAAGAGCCAGTGACAGCCAGACTTTCGTCATTCTATAAAAGCTAAAAGTTTTCCTGTGTACGACCTCTATAGAGGTAAGAACGACCCGAAACTATGCAGTTTCGGTCGCGGTTACTTTAGAAGTCCCAATTGTGAAGGTCTACCAAACGAAACTGCATAGCTGCTGATCTTCTTACCTCTACACTCTACAGGGTCGTATACAGAAAAACTTTCAGCTTTTATAAAATGACGAAAGTCTGGCAGTCGCCGGCTCTTGGGCTTTTGAAGTGAAGCGTGTGTTTGTTCAGAGGTAGAGAACCTTTTAGGTTTATAATTTTCAGCTTTTATAAAATGACGAACATCTGCCTGTCGCTGGCTCTTACCCTAGTATTTTATCTCCGCGAGGTTTTCACGTATTAGGGAAGATATTGAACGTGGGCTCCCAATTCACCTCTTATCAATTTCTCGACCGTCGCATGGCCGGCTTCAATGAAGTACCTTTCTGTAAGTGGTTTTGTTAGGTCTGAATTTCCCAAGGAGTCACGTCTTTTGTTTTTTTTGAAATTGGGTAGTACGTTTATTTAGTTAAAACTAGATGACTTTTGCGCTAAAATTCGTAATATATCGCGCGGGAACCGTACATTTCTTCCGCGTATTCTTTGAGTCCTATCCCGGGACTCAAAGAATACGCGTGCCAAATTTCAGCGACATTGATTCAGGGGTTTGGGCGTGAAGAAGTAACAGACAGACAGACAGACAGACAGACAGACAAACAGACGGACAGACAGACAGACAGATAGACACACTTCCACATTTATTATATGGAATGTAAATGTATGGAAGTATGGATTAATGATCAACTCCCTAGCGGTCGAAAAACTATATATTTCCACGAATCCACGATTGAGGGATTAATATTTTTAGTGACGAATATAATTGATTGATAGAAAAATAGAAGAGTATCGTCATATAAGTCTTAAGCTATTATTATTATCGTTTTTACAAATTATTTTAGCTTATATCACAGAATATATATTAGTAGTACCAACTTATATGAGAATATGCTTACTTTTATTTGAATAAGTAATAAAAAAAAACTAGTAACGATGGAAGTTTATAGAGTTAGACTGAAAAGTCCGATACCGTTCGATACTTCTCCAGACTTGTGTTATTTTGTTTCAGAGTTTCAATGAATTTAAATAAATATCAGATGCTCTTTGAAATACCTTTTCCACAACATTGGTAGTAATAATATTTGGCTTATTATCATTACTATTTATCATATTTTATACATCACGTCAATGACACAACAGTTAAGCTAAACGCTTCCAACAGTAATGTAATGGTGGCTTCTTCTATTGTTATTTTAACTTATTGTGTTATATTATATAATATATTGTTTTCAGTTATGTTAATTATAACTAGAAAATAATATGATAAAAGTATACTTTTTAAAGTAACTGACAATAATTTGTCTAACATTAAAATCTTATTTTTGTCTCACATTATAATCGTATTTCTGAAATACAAGAAGAATAATGTTAAGTACTCACATACGGTTTTGCTCGATAGTTTTACTAGAAGGAAATTACATATTTGACATATTTAATTCCATCGAGCCGGCTCGAAGCGAACCTTCGAGCTGTCAGTTTTGCCGGTCCACACGGTGGTTATTGCTCGATTTGGAGTAAAACTATCGAGCAAAACCGTATGTCAGTACTTAACATTAAGTAGCCCGCAAACGATCAAATTGTTTGTCAAATTTTACGTGTTTGTCAAACAGTTTGATAGTGTACAGCTTTGTTTGAAGCGTTTGTCAAACAAACTACGTGTTTGACCTGTTTGAAGAAAATTTGGATTTGCGTAGCGTTTGACAAACGTGTTTGAACGTGTTCCGCTTTATTTGTCAAACAAGATGTCATGATCTCATACCGATTCTATCTAATTGTTTGACAAACTTGTTTGATGCACGTTTGTTCGTCTGCGCTGCTGTTTGATGAAAACGTAAATTACATCAAACATGTTTGTCAAACAAATTTGATCGTTTGCGTGGTACTTTAGACAGTTTAAATATTTCTAATGCTCAGTACTGACATACGGTTTTGCTCGATAGTTTTACTCCAAATCGAGCAATAACCACCGTGTGGACCGCAAAACTGACAGCTCGAAGGCTCGCTTCGAGCCGGCTCGATGGAATTAAATATGTCAAATATGTCATTTCCTTCGATTTGGAGTAAAACTATCGAGCAAAACCGTATGTGAGTACTTAGCATATAAAATATTTAAATTGTCTTTAGACCAGCACGAGTCGGCGCATGAGTACCGAAAACTATTCCACCTCAATTTTTTTATGCGATCCTCTTCAAATTGCCCTCCTGATGATATAAATGCATGTTGCCATGGTGCAACCCGGTGCTATATTGTTTAAACAAACATTGTTTAAACAATTGCAAGGAATTGTTATTTTTCAACCGGACAGTTTCTTTTATATTCTTTATTGAAATACCAATAAAAAAGGTCCTATGACTTTTTACGATAAAGTTAATATTTTTATAGATATAAATTTTTAAATGTTCGAAAAATCTCAAATTTGGGCACATTCGACTCATGAAAAATATATTTTAAAAAATAATAATGTCTAAGTAATATATATTTTAAAATTCTCTATACAATAGTTAATAATATCTTTAGTAGAGACTTATAAAAAATTCATAGTTTTTTTTTTTATCTTAGCAAAAGTAGACAAAAAATTGTGTTTTTTTTTGTATGGGAGCCCCCCTTAAACATTTACTTTATTTTAATTTTATTATTAATTATTAAAGTACAAATATAATTAAGGATTTTGTGAAATTTTCAAGTGCCTAGCTGTTACTATTATTGATTACGAGCAAAAAAAGCCAAAAAAAATCACATTTCTTGTATGGGAGCCCCCTTTAAAAATTATACTTTATTTTATTTTTAGTATTTATTGTTACAGCGGCAACAGATATACAGAATCTGTGAAAATTTCAGAAGTCTAGCTATAGCGGTTTTTGAGATACTGTCTGTCCGTTTGTCTGTATGTCTCCAGGCTGTATCTCAAAAAACGCTATAGCTACTCGTAGCTACTTCTGAAATTTTCACAGATTGTGTATATCTATTGCCGCTATAAGTACAAATAAGTACTATTATATAATAAGCCCATACAAAAAACACAATTTTTTGTCTACTTTTGCTAAGATAAAAAAAGATATAAACAATGATTGTTTTTAAATCTCTATTAAAGATATTATTAACTACTGTATAGAGAATAAAAAAATATATATAACTTAGACATTTTTTTTTATATATTTTTCATGGGTCAAAAGTACCCAAATTTGAGATTTTTAGAACCTTTAAAAATTCATATCTTTAAAAATATTAACTTTATCGTAAAAAGTCATAGGACCTTTTTTATTGGTATTTTAATAAAGAATATAAAAAAAAATTACCGGTTAAAAAATAACAATTCCTTGCAATTGTTTAAACAATATGGCACCGGGTTGCACCATGGCAACATGCATTTATGTCATCAGGAATTATCTTAATTATATTAATTATCCAATTTGAAGAGGATCGCATAAAAAAATTGAGGTGGAATAGTTTCCGGTACTCATGCGCCGACTCGTGCTGCACTACTTAAAGCGGCCCGGATTTCGTAGGCTCTCGTAGACAGTCTACGGCGTAGCGGCGTTCTGTAGCATGGTTCTACGCGGACTACCTAGTGTACCTATTTTAATATTGTACTGCTTTCTCATTAATTTTAAGGGTCTCTTACAGACGAACGGCACGTGTCGGCGGCAGTCGACGGCAGTCGGCGGCACGTGTCGGCGGCAGTCGACGGCAGACGACGGCAGCCGTCGACAGTTTATAACGCTTGCAGTTGTGACGTAACGCGTAAAGGTAAGCGTCCACAGGTCGGTATAGTACGCAACGGACGTTTCGCATCAAACGAATATTTTTTTTTACAGTACGTCCACTGTATCGGCAGCGCACGGATTACCGACTAGCTAGTATGTTTATCTTCAAATTAGTCCAAACAAAGTTCCTAAGTCAAAATTTCTGCTTTCGACTTTTCCATCCATCCCCCCTTATAAGCATTCATTTACTATGCTAAACGGTAATCCGTACGTTGCCGATTCAGCGGACGTACTGTGAAAAAAATATCCGTTTGATGCGAGACGTCCGTTGCGTACGATACCGACCTGTGGACGCTTACCTTGCGGGGGTACGTCACAACTGGGGGCCTACCACCAACTCTGAAAGCAGTATTATTAGGTACTTCGAGATTTTGTACCACAACCTCTTAAAAGTAAGATTACTTTAAGAATGTTTCATCCACACGTTTTGTGACGTCATCCGATTTCATCGCTCTCAGCGTACCATGAGCTCCATTTTGACACAGATGAGCAATATTGTTAATTATTATACTTTCACGTCAAACTAGCGATCTTATAAATTTGATATTTCTCAGTAGATTTAACATTGTTTTGTATTTTTTCCTGTTATTTAGTAAAATTATATTAAAAAATGAAGACGGTATGACATTGGGAGTCATTCTTTCACCGATGTTTCTATTCTTGAGAGTTCCTTTAGTTACCAATAACAAAAAAAAATAGTCAACTAGCCTGATCTTTTACGCTGTTAGATTTATTTTATTGAAATATTTTAAGGTGTAGTATAAAACCTTTCAAATTCTCTAGTGAGTTTTTATTACATATTTTGTTTAGACAATAATTCATTTGTTAACACATTCATGTGAGAGGGACGAAGCGCTTAGCTGCTATATCTCGCTTTGACCTACAGCAAAATATTATGAACAAATAATTTGATATCGTTCGTTCAATCCCATTCCTAAGTGTCTTAAGTTCTAAACTCTAAACACACTCGGCCGAAAATAAGCGACCGAAGTTCGGCATGATAACGCTTGTAATGCGCTATACGCATACAATATAGGTAACGTGACGTTATTTCGGCATGGTGTTTCATCGGTAATCTTATATATAAAAATGGATTTTCAAATGTGTTAGTCGCGCTAAAATTCGAAAACAGCTGAACGGATTGGGCTGATTTTAGTCTTAAAATATTCGTAGAAGTCCAGGGAAGGTTTTAAAGTGACCTGTGACACGAAGTTCACCGGGACAGCTAGTTTAAAATATATTATTACAGGCGTAATCTTGCCGAACTTCGGCAATCAAGGGCATGCGTTATAGCCCAGTCAACAGCGAATGTGAGGCATGCCCGTGACACGCGTTGAAATCGTAGCGCTCGCTATGACACTTCTTTCAACGCGGGTGGATTTTGACGCATTCAATTATTGAATATGCCAAATGAAAGTTGAATAAATAGAAGATGACGAAAATTGAAGATGAAATTACATAATGTGGACATAGCTTTTTTTTTTATTTATTTATTTAATAAGGAAATACATAATTATTTATAGGTACTCTCCATAAACCACTAAGGTTTGTCCGGAGTGTACTGTTGTTTTATAATATGTACTACATTATTTAGGAAACTTAATTCAATATTCTTTTACACAATATATAAAATGAGACATAATATGTAACACATGATCATAACATCAGAAAACAAAATATTTAAAAAATTATTACATAACACAGTATAAGTAACAACTAACAATAAGCAAGTAACAAGAATATCTTATTATCCTCTTAGTCATTTTCATTTAACAGTTTATTTAAATAACATGTTTTTAGTTTATTTTTAATATTCTTTTCAGTAATCTGGTTTACAATTGTTTGGTCCAAATTGTTGATTAATCGAGGTACAATATAATCGGTTGTTCTCTCTCCGTAAACACTTACTGCCCGTGATATGTTTAGTTTGTTTTTTGTTTTCTGTCGTGTCTGAATATTGTGACTAATATTATATTTCTGGAGATCGACATCAAAGAAATGATCTTTGAGGATACAATATTCAGTTTTAAGTGTAATCGGAACTACTTTACAATATCTATATATTTCTTTATCATTTTTTTTATACTTTTCTTTAATATTAGGTGGCACAATGGTTTTTAAGATTCTTGTTTGTAAGTTTTGGATTTTATGCAGGTAGGTTTTGTAAGATCTGCCGTAGCTAGTTAGTCCGTAATTTATGATAGAGTCAGCGAGGGCGTTGTAGAGCATCAGTCTTACTTTAAATGGCATTTTGTTTTTAATTAAATATATATTTGATAGAAACGCTTTAAGCTTATTACATATCTGTGTAATTTGTGGCTGCCAAGCTATTGGCCTTGTTCGCCGGCGTAATTTTTGGCGAATGCGCCACAAAACCTTTTATTGCGCATGTCCAAAACATGCCATGTCGTGACAACGCCACGAACAAAGTTGTTTATATACTTAGTTACCTGTTAAGTTTAAACAACGTGTACAGTATGTACTCCCAAATTAATAAAACACATGAAAATCTTCGCTTATTGTCGTAATCACGGAAACACCGAATATTATAATATGAAACGTAAGAGTCCCGAACAATGCTTTTGCATTTTGCACCTTGTTCGAAAGAAATAGTTCGTTCTATCTCATTCCTAGACCCTAAGTATGAATAAAACAATATTATTTTCATACACTTTATGAAGCTCATGACACGAATGAAAGTCTGTAAAATTATTGTAATCTTACAACAAAGTGTTCTGGAAACTTGATAGTTTTAGGAAAGGTCGTGGTGAAAGAAAGCTCACGCGTTCTCGCAATCCTGCGTGCGAAGAGAGGAAGAGTATAGACGGGTTTTAGTGGGTAGGGCTGCGGTCAATTCACCATCTTTACGGCCGCAGCGAGTCCTACATACCCGGGGGAGTGTCCCCAAACCCTCCGGCATGCGCAACAGCATTCCACGTCTCAAAAAAAAAGCCGTTGACAGTTGATGACGCTTGCCCCCCCGGCAAGCGTCATCAACTGTCAACGGCTGCCGTCGACTGCCGCCGACACGTGCCGTCGACTGCCGCCGGCACGTGCCGTTCGTCTGTAAGAACCCTAACGGGTTTCATCTTCTTTATGAGAATTTTAATACTTTTTTTAGGGTAATTAATTAAAAATTATTATTTTCATACCTATTAATTGAAGTGTGTGCGCCAACTTCATGAACCTACTCATGATTAGTCAAGTACTAACTTTGTGTACTCTACGTGATCTATTTTATATAGGAGTCGGAACTTGGAAGGCAGCACTAACTTGTAAGTAATTTATCTGCATGATTTATGCAATGTACGCCAACTTACACTGCGGTTTGTTATCACTTATCTCTAACCACATTATAATTCAATACCATTATGTATTTGTATACCAAACAGTTTCTTAAAATCATATTGTTTTAGTGCATAAAAATGGCAAAACAAATGTTTTGCAATTTTTTTATTAGTGAATCGAAAAGGAAATGGTTTTTACTGTATGTTATATGTTTGCGTATTGTATAATATGTATGTTTGATCCACCGAAGTGCCTTACTGACCTGATTGAAGACATCAATAAACTCGACAGTAGCCCGGGCTCCTAATTATTCCTGATCCCTACTCAATAATTAGTTTCTTTTTATAGTCGAGGCAAGACAGATTGATCAAGCTCGCTATTTTAATTCCAAATAGTAGATTGGTCGTTTTAATCTATAATAAGTATTTTTGTTGACATATAATAAGCACCCGAAACGGAAGATAAATGAAATAATAATATCTCGTGTTGTGTTTACAAATAATGACCTGCGAACATCTTACGTGGTATCCGCACAGGAAGTATAAAGCTGCGTACATACTAGGCAGTAAATACATACAGAAATAATAATAATAAATAGTTGAACGAGTATGGCGGGTGGCCTGAATAGTTGAGGACTTTCAAGTGATATATTACGCTTTCTAACAAAGTTTAAGAATAATCATTAAATAATAACATGAGAGATAGGTGTTATATATTTAATCTAATGTCAATTTACTTAATTTTGCATGTGACAGAAATAAACACTGAGGGCCAGTCTATGTCACGACGTCGTCAACGTGGAACGGTGCGGTAGTACGTGGCAAGGTACGTTGACGTGACGTGCAAATTTACGTTAACGTAAAATGCACATCACGATAGAGCAATATTGTACGTCGCCATGCCTCGTAAAACTGCTACACTCTTCACTACTTATCTATATGTGGACCGCACAATATACGTATTCTGCTTTTGCTGTTGTTAAAAACGGAGAAATAGAAGTAAAAAGACGTGCATTTTTACGTTATGTTGACGTAAATTTACACGTCACGTCAACGTACCGTGCCACGTTACCTTACCGCACCGTTCCACGTTAACGACGTCGTGACGTGGCGATGTGGACAGGCCCTAAGGCTGTCCCGGATAGCTGTGAAGCCAGCCTAACACTGGCATCATTTCAAGTGACAGTATTTTCGTATTTACGCATCAGAGGTAATAATCAATCGCACGACATGTTAGGGTGCGTCCACATTTGTATCATTTGCGCGATCAGATCCCCGATCAGATCTCCGTCGCGTATCATCGAAGCGTGTCAAAATGATACGCGTATCATGATACGCCCCGATCGCTATTAACCGCGTATCTAATACATGCCGTATCAAATACTCGCATGATCGGCAGAATATCATGCGAGTATTTGATACGGCATGTATTACTTACTAATAGGCGTCCACACTATGATACGCATACTTGATACGGCGCGATGATCGCGACGGAGATCTGATCGGAGATCTGATCGCGCAAATGATACAAATGTGGACGCACCGTTATGTGCAAAAATATCCTTGTAAATGTGTAAATTAGCAATTAGATAGTGGCGCCATTATTTTACGTTTATATTTCATTAAATTGAGTCCCAGTGAGTCCCAGTGACAGTAATATCCTAAATAACATAGTGTGTACAGGCCCTAAAGTAATAAGTTTCGTTTCTAGAGCCGACAAGCGTTTCCATTTGCTTTTATGACGAGCGGACGGCTGAGTCCTTCAGGGCCAGGATATGGGGTGACAAATTCTTTTGTTGTATCTAATATGATTGTTTTGTGGGGAAAAAGAAATATGGCAGACGTAAAAAATATGGTTTATTTTCTTATCTTCTCGTGTTTGCCCTAAATTTTAATATAGCCCTAGAAAAGTATTGAGACATTTTTATTATTTATTAGTTAGTGCCTTTTTCAGTATGCTGTTGTTATAGTATTACATGAATCTGGCCACCAGCGGACCAAAAATGGTCACATTTTGCAATTCCTCTCAAATCAAACAATTTTAATGTTATATTAAATTATAAGATGACAGTTTATTGTAACATTTTTAAATAAATACTTAAATAAAAAAATAAAACACGTTTATTGTAGACTATTACACTATTCGACAAAAAAGCAATTCGGATTTAGTGGACCATTTTACGAGTTTTCATAAAACACTGTCAAACTAATGAATTGCTTAGTATGAATTGAATACGAATCACTATATGAATTGCACCCAAAGTGAGTTTATAAAATAAATCATATTCTGATTCATAATATTATGATTCTCCATAATACCCTTAATTTAGCCCCGCAGGAGATTCTTTCAATGAAAACTCACAACCAGTCACAAATAATAAACTTCTTTTTACAACGAATTTGACAAATACTCTTGCGTGCAAAAAAATCGACCCACCACGCGCATTTCTGTTGAAGTTCAAGATCTTCAAAAATTATAGTTATTAATTATTTCTTTTTATTAATAATATGAGTCAATATGATAGGGAATGTGTACATTTACTCTACATTTTCTAAGACCAACATGCTTGACTACAAACGACACAAATCACTAAGCGTCCCTATCACTCAGTTTTTTAAACGTTAATTGGACGGTTTTGTTCTGTGGGAAAAATCGGTCAAATCTTATTGTTTCTGTTTTGTCTTGATTTTTATTGATTCATTGATTATCTAACTTGATTCTGGACGAAATTTCTTTGTGGCAAAATGGATATTACTCCGAATAAAGCCTCTCAAGTAGGGGCTTTGCTAAGAGCTGAATTTAGCGAACGAGTTATGGCTAGAAGTCTGAATTTAAGTCGAACTTCGGTTACAAGAGTATACCGAAGTATTCTTAAGACTCTAAACTTTACCATACGACCATGTTCAGGAAGACATTGGGCTACATTTGAACGTGATGACCGTTTTAAGGTGTCAAAGTCCTTGCGGAATCGACATCTCATTGCAGTTCAAGTGCAACGACGACCAAGAGAAGTCCAATGAGTTACAGTAATTAAGTAGACTGTACGATGGATACTTGCAGGCAGCTGTTTGACTTCATGAAAACTCGCTAATGGTCCAAAATTAGCCCCAGCACACCGTCAAGCGCAGCTTAGTTTCGCACGTTCTCATGTTGATTTTTCATTGAAGCAATGGCGGGTCGTGCTCTTTCCTGATGAATGCTAAATCAGTCTTTGTGGTCACGATGGTCGCAGGAAAGCATACTGTAGACAAGGAGAATGCTTTGCGCAGGCGTGTATTAGCGAAAGGGTTCCATTTGGTAGGAGTTCGGTGACTGTATGGGGCGATATTTCTTTTGATGCAAAAACCAATCTTGAGTTCGTAATCGGGCCGCGCCTTGGCACTTTGAGTACCCATCGCTACATTCAGGGCATGCTGTGATAACATGCGATGCCATGCACTGGTTTTGTTGGTGAAGGTTTCATATTGATGCAGAACAATGCTCGACCGCACGTTGCTGCGATAGTTCGTCAATATCTCTCCGACGTCGAAATTTCGGGTTTGGACTGGCCTGCAAGGAGCCCTAACCCTAATCCTATTGACCACCCATGTGGAGAACTCAAAAGGAGAGTCAGGGCCCAGAATCTTGCCGCAGATACCCTTCAGGTCCTCCGAGTGGCTATACAAGAAGATGGGGATGGTATCGCTCAGGAGTTCATCATAACTTTGGTAAGGTCAAAGAAAAACCGGCTGGAAACCTCAATTAGGGTAATGGGTGGCACTACGAGGTATTGATATCAATTTGTTAGTGTTTTTCACAAGAAAGATGTCATTAATCGCCTATTGAAATGTTAACTAAACTGACCGGTTTTTGTTTTAAGGCTATAGAATTCGTAAACAATGTACAGTTATAATAATTATAGCATTTATTAAATCCTTATTGTACTACCTTTAAACCGATACCAACATTTATTTAATACTAATTATACTTTTTTTTTTTTTATTTAATAAGTACTACCACATCATGTACATTACCACCTTAAAACTAAAATCTCATACAGTATTACGTCTAATGCACATAACAACAACGGTGTACATAGCATTTCCATAAAAATGTGTCTTACATTTAACTTAAAATAATTATTAATGATTCCTTAAAATTACATAAAATAATCTATTAATTTTTTGGTATAGGAAATATAATTATCGCGATCAACATCGAGATCTGCAATTTCACTATTTATTTTGTTATATTCGTTCAGAATTTTAGACATTGGAGAACATAGCCCAAGGTTTGTTTTGTACGGGGTTATATAAAACGTTTTAGTGATCTTGTGTCTGGGATATTTGAAAGGTACATGTAAGCCTATACGATCGTGAAGATTGCTGCTTTTAATTGAACCATGAATAATTTTATGTAGGAAACACATGTCTTGCAATATTAGCTGTTACGTAGGGTCATCATGCCAAATTTTCGCAAACGTTGTTCGTAAGGCTGCCTGTATGAGAAATTATGAGTGCCGAAAGCTAGATATTTAGTGAATGCTCGCTGTATGCTTTCCACGCGCTGGGAATGAATTGTATAAAAAGGACTCCAAACTATGCTGCCATATTCGAGGTAGCTACGGACTAGAGCGTTATATAATAAGGTTATGGTTTCCGGCTGCTTAAATTTTGTGGAGTTTCTTTTTATAAAACCGAGCATACGTGCAGCTTTAGTTACAACAGCATCAATCTGTTTGTAAAATTTTAATCTACTGTCGATAGTAACGACTAGATCTTTAACAACTTCAACCTCTTTTAATGCAATGCCGTCGATTTTGTACACGGAAGGTATGGGTTTTAATTTGCGAGTATCTATACTAATATTATAAAGAGGTAAACTTTGTTTGTTTGTTTGTTTAATTGTAATGAATAGGCTACAAACTACTGGACCGATTTAAAAAATTCTTTCACCATTCGAAAGCTACATTATTTACGAGTAACATAGGCTACATTTTATTTCGGAAAATGTAGGGTTCCGTAAGATATTTGGGTTTTTCTGACACAAGGTGAAAAAAATCAACCAGAAAATTTACTTATTTTGCGTACGCTGCCTAAACTATAAAAGATAGAACCATACAATGTTCTAAGTAAATGTAGATCTTTTAAATATCTACAAAAAGTCCGCGACACACTATACCTATCTATGTCAAGTGAGGTACAACAACCATTATTTTATTTAAAAATCTTGATTTTTTTTGGACTACATTTAAACGCATTTATTTTACTCTTTATCAAAATTGCTATTAATCTTTATCAAAATGAATTATTTCATCACTAAGTACAATTTATGTAGATAATATTTGGTTTTGGAATGATTAAAATTGGACGTTTGGTTTAGAAGTTATGGCGAAATTAAAAATTGCGATTTACGCCCGTTTCGAAGTGGGCGCTACCAAGGCAGGGGTGCACAGTAGTGAAGATTATGACCGGCCCTGCAGCTGGTGAATTGGCTCATATACCAAGAATACCAATGATCCCTATTGATTTGCCTATACCCTTCAAAAGGCTCCAATTTCCTGTAAGAAAATTATTTTGCACTAACGATAAATATTATGTTAATCCCAGGGCCAAATATTCAAATTAGTAGGAATAGATTTATGAAAAGAATGTTTTGCTCTATCACGAGATCCCGACCATCAGTATATTTTGTTACCTGAAAATAACTTAACGTCAATTAATGTTGTTTATAGAAAAGCTCTACAATAATCGCTTTAGTTATCTATCCTAAAACAACGGGTTGCACTCCGGGACTACCGTCAGAGGTGAAAACTTATTATTAATTACATTTAAATATTCTCATCATTAACAACTTTAACATCCACAGAAAGACAATCTGTGCAGCCTGCGGAAAATGACTGCGTCGTCGATGTTTCTGTGAATTGACCTGGGAATCATTTTGCTGACCGTGTCTTTCCTGGGTAGGCTTTTTGCAGCGGTAACCGACATCCACGCAGGCAGAGCCGCGGGCGACCGCTATCTATACATTATAATAAAACGTAAAAAGTAGAAATGAAAATTCTGTACATTAAAGATATTCAAAAAATAATAAGCGGGGGGGGGGGGGGTGTCACTCATCGCTATAGAAGCCAAAAATGTAGTTAGTTTTTTGTCTGTCTGTCTGTCTGTATGTTTGTTCCGCTATCACACGAAAACTACTGATCCGATTTGAATGCGGTTTTCGCAGATATATTTGCCTTCTTCCAACTTAACATCTGGTGTATAAAAAAAATTCCCCCCACACCTCTAAAGGGACGAAAGAGGGGGTCAGATTTTGTATAAGACTTTTGCTTTAACACGAAAACTACTGATCCGATTTGCATACGGTTTTCACAGATATATTTGTCTTCTTCCGACTCAACATTTGGTGACTAAAAATCCCCCCACCCCACCCCTCTAAGGGAACCAAAGAGGGGGTCAGATTTTGTATCAAACTTTTTTCTTTAATGGACTTACTTTGACATATTATTAACTGTTTTTTCCAACTTAACATCTGGTGTATACAATTTTTCGCCCCACCCCTCTTAGGGGACAAAAGAAAGAAGTAAGAATTTGTATCAACTGATGAAGTAGAAATATTTTAAATGGCAAAACAACGTTTGCCGGGACAGCTAGTATTTTATATGACAACATGTGTAGGCGCACACGATGCGACAGGCGTCTGCGACAGCTCGACGACTACACGCAACGACAGGCTACGGCCGACAATTTTCATATATTTTGTTCGAAGCTCCGCACACTTGACGTCAGAGTCGCAGAGTCGCAACGACAGACGTGCACCTTGGATCGAGACTGACGCGCGACTGTCGTCGTGTGTGCGCGTGTACGCGATTCCAGACGCAGGGACTAGACGCAACGACAAGTCGCACTGTTTGCGATGGCTCTAAGCACCGTGCAGTTCGAGTCGCACCAGGATTTTATTGCGTCAAAGCGTATTTGCGTAACAGTAGACGATGATTTACTTTTTCGAACGCGCTACTGAATAAATAAAATAAATGAAATGAATAAAATAAAAATTGTTTTATTTCTGAATAGATTTAAAAAAATGCTTTCAGAACGTTGATACTACTGGTGCCTACCACCGGTTCGGGAACTAACCCGGCGAGAAGAACTGGCGTAAGAAACTCGCACGGGGCCCACTTTTTTACCAAAAAAAGTGAGAAAAAAATTAATCTTTTAAAATAAAATAAAATTTACAATGCTGTAACTTAAAATATACAATGTAAAAATACAATATACATAATTGTAAGTCATACAATAGTGTAGAAGTAGTCTTGCAAGCAGCCATCATACTCCCAAGATGTGCCATCATTTATGAAATCAATGACCTTATAATAGGCTTTGGCACACAAACGCTCTTTGACTACTTTCTTTTTCTTAATGGAAAGATTTTGAACGTTTTCTGGGATTTTATTGCAAAGGCGCCCTTTGCCCTTTAAAAGATTTACTGACTTTACTAAGTCTGATCACTGGCAAATCTAGCTTGTGCTTATTTCTGGTGTTTCTACAATGAATGTCACCTTTGGCTTTAAATTTACATATATTTTTTCTAACATATAATACATAACCAAAATGTATTGAGAAGCTACTGTCATAATACCAATTTCTTTAAACTTTTCTCTCAAAGATTTAAATGTAGACATTTTGTAAATCGAACGTATAGCTCGCTTCTGCAGCACAAAAATAGTATTTATATCGGTAGCGTTACCCCATATATGCCATTCTACTGTAAAAATAGCTAAAATATACTAATCGTGCAGTGTCTTCGTCAGAAATTTCCCTAATCTTTCTGACTGCATATGCTGCAGAACTGAGTCTATCTGCGAGTTTAGCAATATGGGGACCCCACTGTAATTTGCTATCTAGTGTAATACCTAAAAACACAGTAGTGTCCACCAAATTCATTTTCTCATCATTTAATAGTACATTGGTTTGAACTTGCCGTACATTGGGCAAAGTAAACTTT
The DNA here is from genome assembly GCA_963422495.1 of Polyommatus iphigenia. Lineage (NCBI taxonomy): Eukaryota > Metazoa > Arthropoda > Insecta > Lepidoptera > Lycaenidae > Polyommatus > Polyommatus iphigenia. The sequence goes on from OY730189.1 coordinate 16,068,080, forward strand.
TAACGTTTAGTTTTCGTAGAATTCAAAAGTAAATTATTAACATTAAACCAATGTACTATTTTTGAAAGAGTACTGTTTACCTCGTCGTAATTAGACTGTTGTCTCTTCACTTTAAAAATAAGTGAAGTGTCATCAGCAAAAAGTACTATTTCATTATCATTGTCCTTAACTAGATAAGGTAGGTCATTTATGTAGATGAGAAAAAGAAATGGGCCCAAAATATAATATAATGTGTGGGACACCTAATTCTATTTTGGTTCCATTAGATCTCTTATTATTAATTTCAACCCTTTGAGTCCTACTTTTGAGGTAAGATGTCAAAAGTGCTGTGTCCCTTATGCCATAGTGGTGCAATTTCTTGATTAATGTAGCGTGTTCGACACAGTCGAAGGCCTTAGAGAGGTCACAGAAGACACCTAAGGCATCCTGCGATTTCTCCCAAGCTTCAAATATACTACATAGAAGACCTATACCAGCATCCGTTGTGGAACGACCCTTAGTAAAACCGTATTGATTTTCGTGTAATAAATTATTTGAATTAAAATGTACCAATAGCTGTTTTAAAATTATCTTTTCAAATATTTTGCTAAGAGTCGGTAAAATAGATATAGGTCTGTAATTTGTCGGATCAGACTTAATTCCCGCTTTAAATAAAGATATAACCTTGCTGTGCTTCATTTAGTCAGGAAAAACACCATTCTCTATACAGTTATTAAAAATCATTGCTAGATGAGGAGCTATGATGTCAATTATTGATTTAATAATTTTTGTAGACATGCCCTAAGGATTAGTGGTGTTCTTAATGTTTAATAATTTAAAAGTATCGATAATGTCTTTGGGGTCAATCTATTTAAAGTTAAAATTGACATTACATTCCTTTACATTATCTTTGAGTAGTTTTTCGGCAGCTGCAGGTGAGGAGTTTAAGTTTTTCGTAGTTGAGACCGGAATGTCAGCAAAGAACTTTTCAAAGGCCGTCGCAACTTCTAAATCGTTGGTAATTTTTTATTTTTAAAATACAGTTGAAAATACGAGCTTTAACGGGTGACGTTTCCAGTCTCACCAGCTTTTACCTTCCAAGTAGTTTTAATTTTATTTTTAGAATTTTTAATCTTTTTCTTTATGTACATAGCCTTAGCAGCTTTGCAAACTTTTCTTAACGTTTTAGAATAGTTTTTAACGTATTCTTTAAATGCTACACTAATAATAAAGCATTTTTCTTCATACAGATTATATAGATATATTATGTCAGGTTGTGGATATAGATATATAAATAACTGAAATCGGTATATATGGCGTCAATTTGTGTGCCGTTGTCTACATGCTGACATAAGTCAGAGATGAATGGTACGAGGTTAGTCATAGTCGACCTACCAGTTCGAAAGCCGTGCTGATGATCCGTTAGGTCTAGTTCAGTGAACGCAGTGATGGTAGGAAGTAAGGCAGCCTCAAATAATTTGGAAAAGCAGGAGAGTATAGAAATGGGCCTATAGTTAGATATATCAGATTGGTCACCCTTTTGGTAGACTGGCACAATTCGAGCCTTTTTCCATTGCTGCGGGAAAGTTCCTTCTTCTAGTGAGCGGTTAAAAATAGTTGTTAACGGTAGTGCTAGGGCTCGTCCACAGCGTTTAACAAATATTGGAGGAATGGAATCAGGTCCGGCCCCTATATGATTGTTGATTTTTTTAATTTTATCAAAAACGTCACTCTGCTTTAGTTTGAAAGATGAAAGAGATTGACAAGAGATAATACTATCATGAGAACTGTAATCGATTGTGCTAGGCGGAAGAGCTGTATTAAATACTGATTGAAAATGTTGAGCAAATAGTTCCGCGACAGAGACACCAGAGTTAGCTACTGCATTGTTTAGATGTATTTCTGCGGGTATTGTGGAATGATCGCCACGTTTATCTATACTTATAAAATTACATGTCCTGACTGACTGACTGACTGACTGACTGACTGATTCATCATCGCTGAGCAAAAACTGTTAAAGTTACAGCCACGAAATTTGGTGAGTAGGGTTGTTTTATTAAGTAGACACCCACTAAGGAAGGAATTTTGAAAATTTTACCCCGAGGGGGGTGAAATTGGGGTTGAAAGTTTGAATGAAAGTCCGTCATTTCTTGAGTTAGAAACATGAAACTTTATTTTTAGGTTACTGATTAAAAATGAATGGATACGTGTTTAAGCGTTTTTGGAAATTCTACCCCCAAGGGGGTGAAATTGGGGTTGAAAGTTTGAATGAAAGTCCGTTATTTCTTGAGTTAGAAACATGGAATTTTAGGTTTGGGCTACTGATTAAAAATGATTAGATACGTGTTTAAGCGTTTTTAGAAATTTCCACCCTCAAGGGGTGGAAATTTCTAAAAACGCTTAAAAGGGGTGAAATAGGGGTTGAAAATTTAAATGAAAGTCCGTCATTTCTTAAGTTAGAAACACGAAAGTTTATTTTTGGACTGCTGATTAAAAATGAATAGATAGGTATTTAAGCGTTTTTGGAAATTCTACCCCCAAGGGGGTGAAATTGGGGTTGAAAGTTTGAATGAAAGTCCGGTATTTCTTGAGTTAGAAATATGAAACTTTATTTTTGTGCTGCTGATTAAAAATGAATGGATACGTATTTAAGCGTTTCTGGTAATTCTACCCCCAAGGAGGTGAAATTGGGGTAGAAAGTTTCAATGAAAGTCCGTCATTTCTTGAGTTAGAAACACGAAAGTTTACTGACGTTTGCGTTTGACGTTTGCTTAAATAGGGTCCCGTTTTTATCCTTTGTATAAGGAACCACAAAAAGGGGAAAACTATCCATCTTTGTTATTATACTATGTTAACGCGGACGAAGTCGCGGGCAACAGCTAGTCTATACATATAATAAAATCGTAGAGGTAAAATTTTTGTACATTGAATAAAAACTTAAAAAAAAAAACAAGTCAGGGGCATTCAAAAAGAGTAATAGAACATAACTCAACAGTTTTTAAAATTTTTGTTTCTCTGTCTGTTTCTATGTTTGTCGGTTTGTCTGTTTGTCTGTTTGTCTGTTTGTACAGGCTAATCTCGGAATCCGCTGGACCGATTTCAATGAAATTTGGCATGATTATACCTTACATTCCCGGTCAACATCTTAGGTAAAAAAAATAACCAACTTCCAAAAAAGAGGACTACATGTTGACTTTGCTGTTTGTGGTCTGATTGTTAAAATTATTTTTTTGTTGTATAGGGTTTAACTTGAATTTGGTATCATGTTCACAAAAGTGGTGACCTGATGATGGGATCTATGAGCAATCGAGGGAACTCCTCAAAATTTATATGGAAACATATGGTGATTTTGGTTTCATGAGAATTATTCTAAGCATATTATGCTACCAAAAAGTAAAATTTTGCATCAAGGTATACCATGGTTCCGAAGGTGCTGAGAGAACTCCTGACTCCTTATAGATACACGTTTGGAAGTTTCGGCGTTGTTTTAAGAACGGAAAACACAATATTATGCTACCGTGCAATTTATATTCATCATCATTACCATTACACCATGCATTATCACATTATGGCTCTATTATTAGTACTTTTCATAATCTTTTAGATCGAGACGAGTTTTTGGAGCGATTATGAAAACTATTTTGTTGTTTTAAAGACGTATATTATGATACCAATTTGGTACTAGAAGCTGTTACCAAGTTGGCAATTTGATAATTATATCCATGTAATATACTTATAGGGAATTCCTCAAAATTTTTAAGGAAACATATAGTGATTTTGATTTAGTTAGATTTTAGAAGTATTCTAAGCATACGCTACCAAAAAGTAAGATTTTGCCACGGGTATACCACGGTTCCGGAAGTACTTAGAGAACTCCTGACTCCTTATAGATACAAGTTTGCGGATTTCATCGTTGTTTTAAGAACTGAAAGCATAAGATACTATGTAATTTCTATTCAACGTAATTCAAGTTAAGTATAGATGTGTTAGTTTCATACCTAAATCCTATCTATCTGCAACTGACAACTTTATAATATTATGTGTTGTAAATAAAAAGAGTGATTATTATTTTTTACAAAAAATTTAAACAAGGTAAAACAATAAGAATATAAATTAAAAGTACCTATCAAATAATTCTTACTCTTTAATAGTGCCTTTTCCAGAATTCGTCAAAATCCTAACTGAGTATTTCTGTACATATTGTCTTCATTACTTTAAAGTAGATACCAGTCCCAAAAATGTCAGATATTCTGACGCTGGCTGAACTCATAATTAAATTATTATCTGGTACCGACTTCAAAAATATATTGAACTCACAATTTTGCATGAAAAATTATCAAGTCAACATTATATTATGTCTAAACTACATCTAGGTAGGTCATGGATTCTATAAGCAAATTTTTTGTTTAACAAAAGATAGAATAGTGAATGAATAAAGGCAACTATCTCGATCTTAAATCTTCGGTAGGGTATCTGCTGGGTAGGGTTTCAGGGTTCTGTAATCAACAAAACTTGGTTGACTACGCGGTACCCTAAAACGGAACCCTAACTAGCTGACTTTTTAAGTGTAACATTGTCCTAAAAATAGAACAATCCATATTTTAGGACCATCAAATCAAAATATGAAATCTTATCTATTTCTGTTAGCTACCACATTCAAGATATTTCGCAAGAATGTTGTTTGTCTTATCAAAATGAAGCTACTTCCAAAAAATTAGCTTGATAGTAATCAAAAAAAATGTTCTAGGGCTCCCTGACTAATAGTGATCATAATGATGGTTAATATAATTTGTGTAGTAGCATATTATGCATCATACAACGTTGAAACCCCTAAAAATGTATATCTATGTTCGGCGTTCTTTTTAGCACCTCAGAACCATGGTATATCTTGGTGCAAAATCTTACTTTTTGGTAACATAATATGCTTGAAACACTTCATATAAAACTAAAATCACCTATTATGTTTCCATTTAAATTTTTAAGAGTTCTTTCGATTACTCATGGATCCCATTACCAGATCACCACTTCAATTAAATATTCTGTCTTCTGACGCTTATCCTTTATCTTCCGTCACATGTTTCTGTCCGCTGTCCCCTGCCTGTGCCCCATGTCCGCTGTCCACGCCAAGCCCCACTAAGAAAGGATTTTTTAAAAAGATCTCTGTGGTTCGAATCTCGCCGGCGACAATTTATACTTTCAGGCTATCGATGTTTGGTTCCTGGGTCTTGATTGTCATTTTAAAAATATTATATTTAAATAATTATATTATGTGTAAATTATACTCATAATAATAATCCTTATCCAAAAACATGCGTGGTTAGATAAGAGTATTTAATTTTCTTAATCTCGATTACAATAACACACATTAACGCTGACGAAGTTGCGGGCAACAGCTAGTCTATCCTAAAACAACGGGTTGCACTTCGGGACCACCGTAAGAAGTGAAAACTTGTTAGTTATTATTAATTACATTTAAATATTCTTATCATTAACAACTTTAACATCCACAGAAAGACAATCTGTGCAGCCTGCGGATAATGACTGCATCGTCGATGTTTCTGTGAATTGACCTGGGAATCATTTTGCTGACCATGTCTTTCCTGGGTAGGCTTTTTGCAACGGTAACCGACATCCACGCGGGCGGAGCCGCGGGCGTCCGCTAGTTTTTAATAAAACTCCAAAAAGCCTTATACTTCTTGAGTTGTTACCGTTTTAATCATAAGAAGAGAGGTGGGTCGATTTTTTTGCACGCAAGTTTATAATTAATACTTTCTAGCGTACGTCGTGATAGTGGAGTAATCCATGGTGAGTGTATCGCTCAAGTAGCCCTCAGCGTTAGCTACTCTCACGTATTCTTCTAGATATTCCTCCATCAGTTCTTCTGGTATTTGGAAAGGATTCAGTGATGTCACCATGACTGAAAATAGTAAAGTTAATATAAAATTCGTGATATTTACATCAATAATATAATCTAAACTTATAAAATGAACAAGAATAATTAATAATAACACAATATTGTTGTTATAACTAACGAATGTTACGTTCTCATAGAATTTTCTTTATATCTGCAACGTACTGTAAAATTATTTTTCATTTATTTATTTTACAATATCTGTATTATTCATTAAAATAAACAAAAATTACTTTTAACGTCCTGTTCACTGGCGAACGTGTAAGTTAACTTCGTATATTTTACGTAGATGTCGTTGAATCCTGCTTCCTCTGCGATTCTTTTCACTTTTGTTTCCGGATCCTAGAAAATGAATAAGTAAATAACTCTATGAAGTGCCAAAAAACATATTGTATCAAAAATTTAATCTGTGTTATCGCCACAATCTTAACACACTCGATGTTGGTTGATAAGCAATATGTCGTGTTATCTTATATCTGCACGCGTAACTCATAAACTTACATTATACTCAAGGTTGTACGTAACTCCGTTACGCCCAAATTCGTCTATCCCAGTAAATATAATTTTACAGGATAACTCAAAGAAGCTCTGTCAGCGCTGCTACTTTTACAGTGAGGTCTTACGGTAAGTTATCATTGTAAGTATCACGGTTCAGTTTCGACATTCGCACTGACAGCTTACAGCAAGCTTAATGCGAACAAGAAAATATATAGTGGAGGCATTGAAGGTTTTCACCTCCGATTTCGTTGAACCTCCATCGATTTTCATGAAAATTGGTAAGCAGGTGGGGGATACCCTAAGAAACAAAAGTGACATAGTGTCAACTTGCGCTTTTGCCCTGGGGGTGGATGCCAGCCCTTCTCGGGGGGTGAATTTTTTTAAATGAAAACAACACCAGGAATCAATAGACACACAAATTTTAAGCAAAATTTGTTATATAAAGTTTTTTGATTAAATCAATACTTTCGGAGTTATTAAAGATCAAATATCATGTTTTTGCGTGAGAAAAATACATGTCTTAAAGCGGTTTTTCATAATTAATAAAGAAACTGTAGGTTTTTACGAAAAATGTCTAATTACCAAAATTAAAGCCAATAAAAAAACAAACCAATTTCTACTCTGAAATACCTTCCTTTATTAATTCAAAGTGAGCTATAGGTGATTGTATATAAATTTTCTTTCGGCGAGTACCTAAGTCTAAGCATTCAAACTTAAATAACGGTAAACCGATGCATTTTATGACATGTACTTCTTTAAGACCTTCTAAAGTGCTTAAAAGTACCTTTCTAATGAAAATTTTCAAAAGTTAATAGCTTCAAAATTGAACAAGTTATGATAAAAATAAGATGACCCTTTCAAATTTTTTTGCAAAAATCGAAAAATAAAACATTGACCATTTCTATAATAATTCAAATTTATGGTTATCCCCAAAGATGTTTCTTTATTTTAGCATAAGTAATGACCTCAAAATTTTTTCTTGGTTTAGAATGCTTAGTTTTGAAAAGAAGAATGATTTAGTATACTCGAAATTATTCAAATTTTCGTAAATATCATTTTGTTTTGAACATAACTTCAAAAATATTGAACCTTCGTAAAAATTATAGATAACGAAATTTGAGTCTATTTTTTAAGAAATCTTTTGATTTTCTTTTGATTTTTATAGGATGAAAAATAACGAAGATAGAGACGTTTAAAGCCTAACTTTTACTGCGAGAACCATGAAACCGGGACCTTTTAACCTTATTTTTTTTTTAACCAAGGGGTTTAAAAAGTATTTGTCAAGTCGATCTTAAAGCTCTTTAAATTACATTTAAAATGGTTCATAAATGAACCCGATAACTTAAAAATTAACAGAGCTATTGTGATATTAACGAACATTTTTTTTGAAAACAATTTTGAAGCAGAGATTTGGGATGCAAATATTGTAGGAAAATGACAGGGGTCAATAGGTGGTACATCTATACTAATATTATAAATGCTAAAGTGTTTTTGTCTACCTGTTACCTCTTAACACCCAAACGGTTCAACAGATTTTGCTGAAATTTAGTATGAAAATACTTTGAATCTCGGGAATGGAAATGGACATAGGATACTTTTTATCCCGAAAAAATGTACGGTTCCAGCACGATTGCAGGCGTCGTATAATCCATACTAAATATACATTAATCTTTTCAAGTCTTTCAATATTCAGAAAGGAAACGAAACGGTAAATGTCTATTTGATAAGAGAGGGGCTTTTTATAATGATGTGCGTCTATGAAATATTTCAGTCTAGCAGATTCAGCCTTTGCGTAAATTTTTTGCACAAAGGGTAGTTTGAAATCGTTGTTTGAATATTTTGGACTAAATAATATCAATGTTTGAAATATATTAATATATAAAATTTATCTTAACTATGAAAAAATATTCGAACTCATTAAAGCTGATAAAAAACTTACAATAAAAACTTAAAGCAATTTTTATTCACACATTGGGTAGTTTACAAGCAGGGGTGAAAAATTGTCGCAAAAAAAACTTTAAAATAAGAAATTAATACTAAGTAAATTAACTGAAAAAATTGGGTTTAAAAACTGAAACCTATTAAGTTTTTGAACACAATTTTGACCGTTATTTCGCAATAAAGGTGTACTTTTAGGGGTTTATATTTCAGTTTTATCCAAAAATCTAAATATATAAAACTCAAAGGTGACTGACTGACATGGTGATCTATCAACGCACAGCCCAAAACACTAGACGGATCGGGCTGAAATTTGGCATGCAGGTAGATGTTATGACGTAGGCATCCGCTAAGAAAGGATTTTGATCAATTCTACCCCCAAGGGGTTAAAATAGGGGATAAAAGTTTGTATATAATAATACTTTTTAACGCGAGCGAAGCCGCGGGTAATAGCTAGTTATACCATAAATATTAAACAAACTTTTTTTGTAATGTAAATATACGATTTTAAAGCAAAGATATACAAAAAATGTTTTTTTCACGATTAAAGGGATGGTTGCTAAAAGGAATGAAAAATTAATTATAATATAATCATAAATCATGAACAAAACATTAAAAACATTTATTTTATCAAATGAAACACAATTAGTTAAGCCAGAATGGTTAAATCTGCATTTTTTATATTTTCAACAAAAGGGGTGGATTTCACCCCTAAAATAAAAAAAGCGCGATACGAGCGTATGTCACTTTTAAAGTAGAGGGCTTAACGTACTTAATCCCAAATTTTCATCCAAATCGATGGAGGTTCAACGAAATCGGAGGTTGCACCTGATTTTTGCCTTCATTAACTGTACTAATATAGAAGTACGAGTAGATAGATCTCACCTCGCAATCGTGGTACGGTGATATCACGTCGTCTATATCTTTAACCCAGTCCGACCATCTTTCCGATTTGCTAAACCATCGGTAGACGTCATAAATCATGGGGGAGTTGCCCACCATCAGCAGCAGACAATCCCCACCGTCAGTCAGCATATCGTAGGTTTGAGAGAATGCTGTTCTGAAACATGAAAAATGTTATTTTATAGGTCACATAATACTTATAATAATATAAATTATATATTATTATCATCAAAAGTAATGTATGCGCATCCACTGCATCGGATTAAACCGTACGCTTTGTATATTGTCGGCGTTTACAAAACATTGATCTTCCCAATAAAACGCACTCTGTACTATACAAGCTTATTGAAACAAAATGCAACCTAGACTTACTTCTGGTCCGGTATCCAGTGGTAGGAAAAGAACGCAAAGATGTGATCGAACGCGCCGATAAAGTGATCCGGGAGGTTCGGTTTCCCGATCTCCACCAGCTCGAACTTCACTCCATTGCCAGCGTGGTGGGTGTTCAGCCTGTTATTTCACAGTTAGGTGGTAGGACTCCTTTTAGTTCATGGGATGTGAATCTCCCGTCGGCGCTGCCTACGTCCAGAACGCGTATTGGCCTGGCTAAATCTAACTGGTTACTGCCATTTTGCAGCGTGTCCAGTTTACTACCTGTGGAGTTCTCTTCAGTTTTTACATCCAATGAGTCTAATATTTTTTTCTTTTCTTCATCGTGTCCACCTGAGATCTTCCATTTAAAGCGTCCAATGTTCTCCGCCAGACATCGCAAGTTGTCTCGATACTGTAGTCTATGGTACTTAACATACGACTCCGGATTGTTCATGACTGTTGATTTCTACGCAATTTTTACATGACTATTTTATTTCACTATACATCGCTGTCTATATTCGTGTTTATAGATATTTTTAGATAAGATAAATATGTACCTAGACATACTTTATTGCTCACATAAAATAGGCTATTTGACAGTAAGAATTTTTTTGTGATTATTTGCTTTAAATGCATAAAATGATAGTTTTTTATGTGATTTACATAAGTTTTAATTCATGAAGCCCCAAGCGGCCACATCCGGCCGCGATAACAATGAAAAAGCTATTGTGTCTCGTTTTGCCACGACTGATGGGTTAATAAAAATAATAACAACTAATATATCCAAAAACACAAAAATATGTTTGGCTTTTTGTTTCTCGCGCCACTTATTCCAAAACGATCCGGATTAGCTAATGTCATGATGACGTCACAGGCGAGTAATGTCGTTTACACAACAGATTGAAATATACATTGGTTCACACGCTAGTGACATCACTTACAAAGCGCGACGCCATATTGCTGAATAAAGCGTTTCGGTGGCTTATAATTCGAATTTTGAATTTTTATTTACATGTTTTTAACGAAATACAATTTTTCAAAATAAAAAAAATTACTTTCGATGAACTTCAACCAAATAATTCAAGATAGAAATTAAAAATCTGTCAAATACCCAATTAAAATGTACAATAATCATGTTAGTAAAACTTTTATTGTTAGAAAATAATAATTTTGTCAGGATATAGTACGAGATACGACTGCAGAACTGTGCAGGTATCGAGTACACGCTTAAAACCACCTTTTTACTAATATTTATGATTAAGAGAACATATTTCTACTGGGGTGCCAGTCCAAATGTGGCCGCAACCATTTAAAAAAAAATTAAAAAATTGAGTTTGCGGGATAAAATGTTTTCATCAGGTATTGAAAGCAAACATGGTTCATTTCACGGCAATGAGTATAGAGATTTAGAAAAATCCGGTGTGCCATTGGGCACCCGGCCGCAACTCTATTGTAACCAGGTGTGAACAGGTACGATTCCGATACATTTTTGCATCCATAACGTATATTGATCTTTTATATATCAAATGGAAGCTTATTTTCCTCTTATTATTACAATTTAGGTGTGCCTAATTAAATCTGGCCGCAAATAAGGGGTGCGGCTGTCAAAGATGGCAAACTATCGAAGGTTGAGGGAAAGGGAGATAGCGCGTAACATTACGGGTCTAACGAGTGTAGTGATTGTACATCATGTGAATGTACTTAACCATCGGTTCAAACAATAGTAATAATCGGCCAAGTGCGAGTCGGACTCGCGCACGAAGGGTTCCGTACTATTATAGAGCAAAATTAGGCCAAAATTTGTGTGTTTATATGGGGGCTGCCCTTATATTTTAATTTTATTATTAGTAATTAAATTGCACATTTAATTAAAGATTTCGAAAAATGTTAAAGTGCCTATCTGTTAAAGTATCGACATAGAGCGAAAAAGGCCATTTTATTAGTGTACCTGCATGTTAGGGGCAGATGGCGTTATTAGTTAGTATTTCTGTGCGTCAATTAGATGGCGTTTTTTTAATTAAACAGCGACGCGTTGTTGGTATTCCTGGGCGTTAATAGATGGAGTTTTTTTTTAATAATTTTTTGACTGTATAATTATAATATGTCCTTATACAGTTTTTTTGGGTTTAAATTTAAAATAAATAACTTCGTTCCATTCGGGTGTCCCTTTACACCTCTCAAGTTTTTTTAATGAATATATTTAATTTACAATAAAATCTTTTTATTAGCGTTCCGTACCCAAAGGGTAAAAACGGGACCCTATTACTGAGAGAGCTGGTTCTTCTCGCCGGGTTAGTTCCCGAACCAGTGGTAGGCATCATGTATATTGTAGACAGCTTTGCCAGACGTCCCGATTTTGGCGGGACGTCCCGATTTTTTCACCAAAATTAAATGTCCCGCGCGGGACAGGCTCAGTCCCGCTTTTCGGGGAAAGCCCAAACGTACATGCAGCGTGCTGAGAAAGAAAGGTGTGTAATGAAGATAAGGGTGTGGGAAGTAAAGGAGTAAAATCCTTATTTGACTACTTTTGCTATCTATTGTCACGTAAACGTTATTTTAACACAAACAAAAAGATAAAAAATCAAAAAACTTTTGATTTTATACTTTTTTTACTTTGTCCCGCTTTTGACTGAAAAATCCCGCTTTTTCACTCAAAAAGTTCCAAAGTCCCGACTTGGCACAAAAAAATTCTGGTAACACTGATTGTAGACCAACTACAACGGTAGGCAATAACAGGCGGGCTGCGAAACCGCGAAAGGTCGAATCTCGGACCGTGAAATATTGTAATGCATTTTATACCAAGTATCAATTAATACATAGATAAGGTATTCGTTATACCTTTATTTAATTAAAATAATATTTTCAAGCTACGTAGGACAAGTTTTTTTTCTAGATCTCGTTAAAAATTTTCTACAGTATCCGGACCGCACCTAAAATTACTTGCCGACCCCTGATGTAGACGTTCAGAATATATTTGCAAAAATTTATTCTGAATAAAAAAAAATTTGAGTTTGAGTTTGAGTTTTAAGACTTCGTTGTCTGTCCGTCTGTCTGTCTATCTTCTGTCTGTCTGTCTCCAGGCTGTATCTCAAAAACCGCTATAGCTAGACTTCTGAAATTTTCACACATTGTGTATAATATCTGTTGCCGCTATAACAACAAAATACTAAGTGATTTTTTGGCCTTTTTCGCTTTATGTCGGTAATGGATAGGCACTTAAAAATTTCATGAAATCTTCAATTAAATGTGCAATAATTTAATAACTAATAAACAAATTAAAGTAAAATTAAAAAATAAGGACGGCGCCCATACAAAAACACAAATTTAATATAAAAAACACGAGACCGACTCGCACTTGGCCGATTATTACTATTGTTTGAACCAATGGTTAAGTACACTAACATGATGTACAATCACTATCCTCGTTAGATCCGTAATGTTACGCGCTAGCTCCCTTTCCCTCAACCTTCGATAGTTTGCCATCTTTGACAGCCGGCACCCCTTATTTGCGGCTAGATTAAATTAGGCACACCTATATTAAAATAATAAGAGGAAAATAAGCTTCCACATGATATATAAAAGATCAATATACGTTATGGATGCAAAAATGTATCAGAATCGTACCTGTTCACGCCTGGTTACAATAGAGTTGCGGTCGGGTGCCCAATGGCACACCGGATTTTTCTAAATCTCTATACTCATTGCCGTGAAATGAACCATGTTTGCTTTCAATACCTGATGAAAACATTTTATCCCGCAAACTCAATTTTGTTAATTTTTTTTTTAAATAGTTGCGGCCACATTTGGACTGGCACCCCAGTAGAAATATGTTCTCCTTATCATAAATATTTTAAAAAATGTGGTTTTAATCGTGTACTCGATACCTGCACAATTTTGCAGTGGGATCTTAGACTAATATTGTACACTTACAAAAACTTGGAGGAGATGAGGAAAGATTATGAAATATTTAATTAATTTCAAGTATTAATATATTAGGAAAAGATAAATACGTGGAATGAAACTCCACATTGCATGATAATCATCTAATCACTAATGCATGCGCTTATTACACCAATACACGTTCAACATTACAATAATGGGACTATAAATGTATATAGTGTAGATGTAGACGATAGATTAACAACATTAGTTTGATGGTACCATTAAGTGGCGAACTATTAATAAGATCTTCGCAACATTTTGAGATTACACAGAGGTGGACGTAAAAAAACCCATTTGTAGTTCAAAATGTCGTACTTACGGCGAGATATCTCACGAGAGATGGTTATTATCTGTGAGCAGCGCAAGAGCAAAACTATCTTGCCAATTTTTACAATTTTCAAAAAAGGAGCTGTACTAACTGATTTTGACTGATTTAAAAAAAAAGACCTCCTCCGTTTTTAATAATTCCTTATACGGATGCATATATTTTATTTTTAACAAACAAGTATTAACCCACTGCAATTTCGTCAAGTACTTATACTCGTAACAGTGATTATCAACGAGGAAAACCCTTTGACGTTATCTAAAGGAGCTCCAGGGAAAACGTCTTGGGACCTGCAATTAAATAATCTAAAAGAAAAGTAGGAAAGTATACAATGAGATACTTCATATTCAGGAATCTTATTTTTTAGCCAGTGTCCCCAGTTTCTCTAGGCTTCTTTCCGAAACGATTACATTCACAATTCTGGGGACCCCTCGTCTCTTAAAACACATTGGTGTTTCAAGCATTCTGTAAAGTTCAATATCATTATCATACAGCGACAGTTTGCCATTCGAACCTTTTTCCATTACATTGTAATTCACGACGGAAACCTAGCTGTGATATCGTTTTATCTAGGTGGGTGATATATTCTTATGTGCACAAGAGATTTCTTATCAGTGCACTGATAATATATTTATCCGTGTTTTTATACTGATTATATCTCACTTCCCTACCTTTTATAAAACTGACCACATTTCCTTATACTTGATTTGTGTTTGGATTACAAGATTCTTAGAAGCTGAATTTGAGGTGAGCCTTTCTTGGTGGAGCCTTGCGCCTCAAATATCTGCGAGCGTTAGCTTTAACCCATTATATAATCAAACAGAAGTTGTCTCTTCATATTGAAAGACTTCTAAAAATACTTGATAATATCTCTTGTATAATAATTTAGAAAAAAAAAAGTGTATGTGTTAAGGTGGTTCGTTTCCCATACAAAAAAATAATCGACATTAATTAGCTAATTTCATACTATTAAGTACTACATAAATTTATATAATGCACATCTATTTATTTTGCAATACCATTCCCGCGAAATATATTTAAAATACTTTATTTCACACAGAAGTCACATTTTTATTGTTTTTGAAGTGAAAACTTCTTTAGCGGCGTTGAGCACTTTTGTGGGATGGGTAAAAACTGTGAAACTCGCGTCAGATTCTCATGCTGATCGAAAAACCAAGGAAAAAACGTAGGACGGTTGAAGAGTAGTGTTGTAACATCGAAATCGATTAATCGAACAATCGATCGTTTTTTTCGATTGTCGATATTTTTTAATCGATTGTAAGGGTTTCGATTAATTAAAAAAATCGATTTTTTTAAAATCGATTTTCATAAAAAATGGGTTAAAAATTTAATCGATTGTAAGGGTTTCTAATAATTAATTAAAACGATTGTTTATTTTTTTTATTTTTTAATCGATTTTCATAAAAAATGGGTTAAAAAAATAATGCGCAATGTTAATAACTAATCAAGTTTTCACTTCTGCCGGCACTCCCGGAGTGCAACCCGTCTTTTTTTTTTAAAAAAGTGACATTTGTGGCTTATGACACTTTTTATAAAAAATCAATAAAAATGTGACTTCTGTGTGAAATAAAGTATTTTAAATATATTTCACAGGAATGATATTGCAAAATAAATAGATGTGCATATAAATTTATGTAGTAATAGTATGAAATTAGCTAATTAATGTCGATTGTTTTTTAACCACCTTAAGTCACGTTTACCCTTATCAATAGTGATATTATGTCAAGAACCAAACTACCAATAACTACCAACCAACCAATTAATGTTTACTAAGATTAGTATACACGTTTGTCGGTGACCTTACCCTTACCTGTCCCCCTAGTTTGTTTCACATTAATGACAGCGAACTTGGCGGCGTGGGCCCGACGTGAAACACGTACTATTACAATAAATATGTAAATAAAAGACATTTACATAATTCTGGTCATTTGACAAATGGTTCAACCGTTCTCTCGACGTTTCCGAGTAATTTGATGTGTCCTTCTAGCGTTCCTACCTAAAGGGTGAAAGCTGAGCCATCGTTTCTACATTATTTTATCAGGCTGCGTATTATCGGACTGTGTCTGATGATAGACAGACGGCCTGTCTGAGACAGAATCAAGATTTTTGGATTATATTTCTTTAAGCAAAATTACGTAAAATCTGTCAAGACACCCATAGACTGATTTTAATTACAGAAACCCACACTTCAGCCTACCAATAAATCTAAAATGAGACTCTATTTAAATCACATTAACGGTTATTCATCAAAGATGAAATCGAAACCAAAAGAGGTTTACTTTGTACACCCACAAAGTACGTAATTAAGGTCGGAAATCCCACTTATTATTTATATTCGGTTTATAATCACATCATTTTCAAATGATGAATCAGATGAGGACTCAAGTATGAAATTTGAAAATTATCTCTGAGCAGAAGTTAAAAAACACTAGGATAACAAGTTTTGCTTTTGTGTTTTGAGAGTGGTTTAATAAAAATATTTTATAAGAGCAAGGCTACCTACTCTAACTACCGCTACGCTAACTACCTCAAAGTGCTAAGAAGTCAAAAGCTTATGTTGTTTAGCATTACACGTGTTAGCCAGAAATATTCGTTTTATATCCCAACATTACGACGAAACTTTGACCAATGAAAACCTAAAACATAAAAGTAGAATGGGATAAAAACCTAAAACATAAAAGTAAGATCCTTTCTCGGGCTTCAAATTTTATTATTGTAATTTTACGATATTGCTTTGTTTATGTTTGCGTCCATTAATTATTTCGGCAACTCGCTAATAGCTCGAATGCCTAATCCCTCGCAAGTTGGAAACGATCAAACAACTTTGTTGGACATTGTTAAAGTTAGATTCTGTGGGTTTCGTAAATTGTTAACATACTTAACAATCTGAGAACGTTTGATCTCATTCTAAGTTGTTGTAAAACAAATCGCTCCGATACTTATGAATTTTGATATTCTATGACCTTTCTTTAAATATTCCTTATAAAAAAATGGGTATATCTACTCTGGCGATGTGTTTGATTTAATAATTTTATGTTTTAAAAAATAATTTTATCGATATACTTCGCAAAATACTGGCGCAAAGCAAAACGAAACGGTTCTTGATGTTTTAATTTGATTGTCATTATCGCGCCTTGTTTAGTTTCTTTACGGTATGATCTGACCAACAATACTCTCCTTTAAGATAGCCTTAAAGGAGAGTATTGTTAGGGACCTCCTTTAAGGCTATCGGTTAAATAATTTTCAATGAATACTTTCTCAATTGATATTTAATTAATTCTCACTGATAATGATGTTCTAATCGTGTTGAGGGGCGAACTCAATACTTATTGGAGAAATAATTGCTATTCGCTGACGCGGGGATCCCGTAACATTCTATTTTCCAATAATGAACCAATTCGCCCCTGCGGCACCGGGGTTTCGTCCGATAAGAGTGGAACTAGTAAAAGGGGATTTTGTAACAATAAAGTACTTAGCCATTTTCAATCATTTCCTGTCCCTACAGATGCTCTGAAGCAGATAAACAAAATACTATTTAGAACTGCTATACTGTACTCGGCGAAACATGGCGGTAGCTGTCATTGACTCCCTGTCAAAACTTGTCATTTTCTATACAAAGCCGCGATTGACAACATCTAACACTTCATTGTCAATCGCGGTTTATATAGAAAATGTCAAGTTTTTCACAGTGTCAATGACCGCTACCGCCATGTTTCGCCGGGTCATAGTCACAGGCTACACGGTCAAATTTTCATCAATCTAATCCATCAATCTGATTGACGGAATATTGACGGTTATAAAAATTTCATATTAAAAATACGATCAATCCATCAATCAGTGGCGTACACGATCAAATTTTTGTCAATCCTTGCCAGATTGATGGATCAGATTTATGAAAAATTGACCGTGTAGCCGCTGACACTGATTGATGGATTGATCGTATTTTTAATATGAAATTTTTATAACCGTCAATATTCCGTCAATCAGATTGATGGATCAGAGTGATGAAAATTGACCGTGTAGCCGGTGACATAAAGGTAATATACCTATCGGAATAGAGAAACAATCCCGAGCTGTCAAGCATAACCAAAATTTGATTTACATCTGTGTATACAATTATGTTTACGTGTGCGTGTCAGTGAAGTACAAACATCTTGTAATTCGACAAAATATCGATCATGGAATAATAATTGTAAGATTGTAAACATAATAAAATGGGATAAAATAAAACTGCATAGATATATTATAATAAAATTGTAATTTTGAAGTAAAATGTGACTTTTCTTCAAAATGCTTGCTGCATAATTAAGTATGCATGAATTTTTCTTCGGAGTCCAGTTTGGACGGTTAATTATTTTAAGCCATGAATTTCTAGTATCCAGGTCAGCAGGAAATCTGAAAAATTGGCCAAGTGTAAATCGGACTCGCGCATGAAGGGTGACCGGTTTTAACCGGGCATTTTTTAAAACCCGGCACGATTCGACACGACAGGTTACGTCACGTCACATCAGTACACGACACGACACGACTTCACTAGACCCTATTAATTTTCAATTCACTCTCAATGAGCCCTTTTATTTGATGCCCACTTGCAGAAGTGCTTTCAACTATTCCCCTATCTTGGATGAGAAGCCATATTGGATGTAGAATGACATTACATCTGTGGAAATTTCAGAAGTCTATTACTATAGTGGTTCTTGTTATACAGCCTGGAGACAGACAGACGGACGGACGGATGGACAGACGGACAGGCAACGAAGTCTTAGCAGTAGAGCGGGCTGCGGGACCCCACTACTAGGACTTTTTACCCTTTGCGTGGGGAACCTTAAAAACGATAAATTATGTATGATAGTATATTAATATACTTAAACTAATTATAAACTACGGATGAGTATTTTATCATTTCAACATTCCTAGATAATTAGTATACTTAACTTAAAAAAATATTTTCATATCGATACAACTTATCGATAACTTGATGCAGCCCTAGTGTAAATTGGATGAAAATTGTTTACACAAAATATCCTTAAATTGTGCACCATGGCTAGTCAAGTTATGTTTTCCATATAATGAACCATTTAAAGAAGTGAATTATCAAAATCAATACCAATAACTCGTAGGGAATTGGCAAAAATAAACTTAAAACTAGGTCCTCTCGATGTAGAATAATTCACCTGTGAAATGAATATTTGTCCGGGTTTTTTCGATGTGTGGATCCAGAATCATTCCACAAACATTTAACCATGTTTCTAGAGCAGTATTTCTAAAAATTATTCATTGTTTAACTTAAGGCCGTCCCCCGAGCAAACGACCTTGGCCATACATTTGCCACGTTGCCGAGATCGCACCAAAACCCTATTTTTTTTTACTTAACTCAGTTCAAAATTGTCCTAAAAAAATTTAAAAGGGGGAATATGTAGTTTATGATATTGTCGATCTATTGGCGTGTGTTTCAAATAAAAGTAATTTGTAAATACTAAGGAGATGCTAAATTTATGCTTGAATTTTAATAAATTGGCTTTACTTTGGAAGCTGATATATAAATATTATTGCTATATATTTATTATAACTCTGTAGCTTTTAAATTATGAGTTTATAGGGCTTGAAATACGGTAAATTACGGAATCTCCGTAAAGAACGCCCTTAAAATCATGAACGTAGAAAAAAAGGCGGACGGAGTCTTGTTATATACAAAACTGTGTCTTCACTTTTCTTCAGAGTCGGCCACGCACACATTCTGACGCCTGTCAAACGCTATGAACTAGCGCAAGAATGTGTGCGTGCGGACCGTGTACATACAGCCAGCTGGCCGACTCTGAACGACACAGTTTTGTGTATGGTGGGACTCCGTTCGCCTTTTTTTATACGTCCATGCTTAAAATCACAATTTTTCTGAGAGCCCAAATTGACAACGATCGGCACAGGGTCAGACAGACTGTCAAACAGATGAAAAAAAAGCTATGCAACCTCAAATCACGCTTCTCTTTCTACCACGCAGTGTTACTGATAGTGACATCTCGCTTGCTCAGGCCTTTGTTTCTCTATTCCGATAGGTATATTAACTTTATGCGCCGGGTACAGTAGAGTTCTAGTCAACGTCGTGCGGAAACTGTTCATTTTCCCATGACTAAAACTATTCTATGTCGGTTCCCGAGACTCAAACGTACCCACCAAATTAGGTTTATCACTAAAACAGACAGACATACTTGTGGATCTATATTAATAAAAAATGAATTTCAAATTTGGATTTGCAAATGGCGAACCGATTTGGCTAACTTTAGTCTTGAAAAGTTCGTGGAGGTCCATGGAAAGTTTATATTAGAACACAAGTCATACGAAGTTCACCGGGTCATCAATACTATAGCTACATTTTCTAGTTCCAAAGGTTACAAAATGGTTACAAAAGGTTAATGGACCCTTAAAAGAATCTATAAAGCCACGTCACACCCATATCAAAATACACCTATCTAGCCATGAGCTTAGCCACGGACAGACTGACAAGAAGGACATACATAAATTGCGGGAAGCCTTATTAAGTACAGAAAAAGGACAACAATGTGGACGAAAATATAAAATTCTAGTTTTATAGTAGGTAATCCCAGCTTCTGCCTGCTATATATAAAACTACACAGTTAGGTTTAGTATAGTATAGGTGATACGTCATGTTCTTTACATGTATATTACCTATAATGGTATAGGTGAACAACTTCACTCTGAGTGTGAGGATGTCTTTTTATTAGATCGTCCTTATAAGTATAAAATAATTATTGATCTACTACTTATATAGTAAGTGATTGAATTATAAGATTCATATAGTTAATAATTATAATATAGTACGAATTCTATCATAATTTCATATTTATTCAAATTGATCTAAATAAAGTTTCAGAATAATACCAATTAAGGTTTTGATCGTTTACAAACAAGCATTAAATAGATAAGACAGTTTACCGTTCTAAACAAATATTGCCCTTATCAACAAATATACAATATTTAAAACATTATTATAACACAGTCTATGGATATCTTTATTACGCTGTGATTATAAGTTTAAAAACAGAGCCTCTGGACGTATGAATACAGGCTGTAGTTAAATGTTTTCATATAACATTTACATAAAGTATATTCTAATTCATTTGGATCTGATTCGAGGTGATGTATACATTCATTTGTATGTTTTGTTTGTATGTTTTGTGTACATTCATTTTACCGTAAACGAAAGGGCTTACGACTAGGATCGCGTAAATTAATTGAATATAATTTTATTAGCCTAGATAACTATGAAACCCGTAATTACACTCCGCATATCAGTCGATATGCGGAGTGTAATTACTGTAGCTATAAGTCTATGGCTCATATCTAATAGCAAGATTTATTTGATATGTGAATGTTAAATGAAATTCAGAGCAATCAGCTTTAAAATTATTCAATAATTAGTCTGGTGGGGAAAAAACCTATTTATAAATCTTGAAGCCTTTCCACGTTGGCCTAAGATGAGTGATTGCAATCGCAGTCATGGTTAATCATGGCCCAACAAGGAGAAGGTTTATTACTCTTACCGATAGAAACTACAGTATAGATTTCATCGTTATATTGTATATTTTGATATAGAAGTATGTGGGCGTCATCATCATTATCTATATTTTGATGAAGTGTGTCTATAAATAATACAGGCCTTTTCAACCCCAAAACCTGCTCCTATAGGACACTTGCAAAAGCTAGTTTAAGTATGTGCATAGATTTTTCAAGAGAAGTTTTAATTAAAGCGTAGCATGTGGTGACGTGGGGGCAGACAGCAATAAATTTATCACCGACCGACCAATAACGCGTACAACCTAGCTCCTCCGAGCTATTTAGTTGCTATTTTTACTTTGCCTAGTCCAAGTACGACGACCCTAATTTATAGCCAGAAAGTGACAGACATAAAATATACATACGCGAATACATATTACTTGTGTATTACTATTTCTAAAGGGTCTTTATTTCTGCGATCATATTTTACAAAAACATTTTTAAGTCATTTTTGTATTGAATTTAAAAGTATTTAGAATTTGGTACACAAAATTCAAAGAAATTATTTTAAGTACCTAATAAATATCTAGCTTTATTTTTTATAACAATAAAAGTAAAGCTATATATTATATTAAGTTTTATTATTCGTAGATATAAACTATAACATCTAATAATACAAAATGCAAAATATTTTTTAATATTAGATTAGTATTATAATTTTATATTTTGATCCTTTTTTATCCTTATAGCGGCTAATTTTGAGTGTGAAACATGCAAATATATAATTTAGCCAATGATCAAGGATTTTTTTAGAAAATATGCAATCCAAATTTGCCATCAGATTCTGGTAGACCTATTATTATAGTCCCCTTTTTCATATAATATTTTATCCTGACGATACGTAATTGTAACATAACATTATTGTAATTTGTACATAATATTATACAAAGTAACTACATAGTATAATAGTAGTACTAGCCAACCTACGAGAACTGTAACTTCCATTTCGATTCAATGTATGTCCGTTGCTTATGTAATAAAACCGCTATAACGGGTTGTAAAATGTACCGTGTTTTACAATTTACATACATGACGATTTGAATACTTTACACTTGTATAAGATCTCAGGAGGATAGTATATTTTTTACTACGGGATATGCGCAGTAAAAGTAGGTACGTTGTTGCCATAAATAATTTAATAGACATTTCTTCAAGTACTTTTTCCTGGTTTACCAAACTTACTATGTTTACGTACGGCCCAGGTCTATAATAATATGGCAAATAAATAACACGGCAACTGATATCTTTTTAGGCGACTTTCTATTAAGTCACAAAAAAACTAACTTTGCAGTGATTAAATATCTTAGCAACTATTAAACTATACAAGCAACAAAAGGCTAGGATCAAAAAAAACTAAAAAACGGCTGCTACTGTAAGGTATCAAATATATCAAGCGGGATCAGTGTAAAACTGGTTGAGGTATTATAAAACCTAATATGGCGACTAATTTTTCCGAGGGGATATCAAACATTCTTCACTGGCAACTATTGGCTTTCATTATAAAAATACACATTTGGCAGCGATTATAAGGTAGCTTTAAAACTGAAAATTGGTATCTATTTGGATATTAGAATATTGTTTGCAGATTCGTAAATTCTTGAAAAAGGCGGCAAATGTTCTCGTGTATCTGAGCAGTGCGAAGGCTGCGGAGCATTCATTATTAATGAAAAGACTTAACAGAAGGCATACTTAATCACGGATACGGAAAGGGGGGCTCGGGGGGCGCAGCCCCCCGCCAAAACAAAAAAAAACCAATCCATTAAGTCCAAAAGTAGGTTAGGTTAGGTTAGAACTTAGACCACAACAAAGGGAGCCGAGCGAGCGCAGCGAGCGTGCTGCGGCAGCAGCCGGCGGCCGTTACAAAATAAAAGGAGGGCTCGGGGGGCGCAGCCCCCCGCCAAAACAAAAACACAATCCAGAAAATCCAAAAGTTGGTTAGGTTAGAACTGTGACTGTGCTGCGGCAGCAGCCGGCGACCATCACAAAACACGTTGTAGGTTGGGTTAAAGGCAAGTGCACCACCTGGCACCCCCCTGCCGGCGCCCATGATTAAATCAAAACTAATTAAATTAATCGATTTTGATTGCCTTAGATTAGTTTTCCGTTCGATACATAATTTTTTCACTCCCTTTTGTTACACTTAAGATAGTCAAGAAAAAATTAAATAGACCAAGAATAGTTTTTTTGCATATCACAATTTGGTTTATTTAGATCCCTAAAAATGTAGCCAAAAGAAATTCATGAAAGCCTATTTTAACTTTTTTATCCGCCAATAATTTGTCGCCTTAGAAGAAATGCAATTGCCACAAAAGAAAATCACTGCCAGATAAAATTTAAATAAAACCTCAAAACTTATTAAAAAGCCGCCGCTATCTAGTTAAAATGCTACCTCAAATTAGTCGCCAAAGTAGTTTATTTACTATCCATTTTCAGTTTTTTTAAGACCCGGAATGGTATCAATTTGTCGCCGCGTTAAATACATGCCTAATAATATTTATTATTATCACATACGTGAAAAGTAGCTATCGTTCTTTATTTGCCCCGCGCCGCGAGTGACCCTTCTGCAACGATTTTAAATGGGATAAAATATGTCAATAAAAAAAATATAACACCACTTTTTTTTTGGTTAAATGGTCTCTCCTAATGGTACTTAAGCCCTGGAAAAAATTTGGCAGGAAGGTTTAATTGCACCCTGTATACAGTGTGTAACAAAAATAAGTGATAATATTTTAGGGTGTGTACGTGTTCCTTGTAGAGTTCACTGTGAATGTAGCAGCGCTGAAAGACAAAACAATTTTTTCACTTTTGTATGGGCAAGGGCCCAACCGTCACAAGCTTCCCCATACAAAAGTGAAAAAAATTTTGGTCTTTCAGCGCTGCTACTTTCACAGTGAACTCTCTACAAGGAACACGTACATACCCTAAAGTATTATCACTTTTTTATTGTTACACTCTGTATAAGATTAGCTCGAATGACACCCGCATCTCCGTAGCAACTAGCACCAGAATTCGTTTATCGCGGGGGAACAGTACTTACATGCTTCTGAGATAAAATTATCCTATGTCCTTACCCGGGACTCAAATTATCATCTCCATACAAAATTTTAAAAAAATGGGTTTAGCCGTTCGGTCGTGAAGAAATAACAGACAGACACACTTTCACACTTATAATATTAGTATGTATTATTAACACATACGTGATTAAAAAGTAGCTCTCATTTGAAGAGGTGAGTGGAAGAATGAGTTAAGTAACATTTTTAAAAATTTACGTTTTTTTTTGCATAAATGTAGCTTTTAGGACTTGGAAAATGATTTGCAATAAAAAAAATTGAATTTTACGTATACTTACAAAGTTAGCCAGATGATGAAGCAGGTAAGTTACAAGGTTCGTCCAAGTGACTATGCAAAAAGCGGGTAACAGCCATTATATTATGTGTTGTATTACGGGAGATCGCTTGAATATTTTACTTTTTTTAAGCAATACGAGTATGTCGACTTTTTTTATTCTATTGGTCAAAGGTGGTCAAAGGCATAGATATTATATAGAATGTACACATTATTCAGATAAAAAAGTACTAACAAAATTGGGTGTTATTTTTTTATGACATAATATTTTATCCCGTTTCAAATCGTTGCAGAACGGTCACAAGCGGCGCGGGGGAATAAGAGGGACTGACGCGGAGGGGAGGCGCGCGCGCGGGGGCTCGTCACGCGCGGGCGACGGGTCGTGTCCATTAATTGTAGTGTTTTTAAGGATAACTTTCGCAAGTTTTTTCTCAACATTTTAGTACTGAGTGATAATAAAAGAAAAAATACGTGTATTCTAATTTTAAACAAGGATCATTATATCAAAATTTGGCAGGAATGTTTAATTATTGCACATAGACAGAAAAACACGATTTCCTAATTTATAATTTTATTAGTAAGGATCAATTTATTTTGTAAAATCAGCTTCATCTCTTTTTCCCGCCATATTTTACTTGACACTGGCCATGGTTAAAAAGCCGAGCGCCATATTAAGAAAAAAAAAAGAAGAATTAGTATTCGTTGTCAAAGAGGTGAAAGAGGTTATTAATAAACTAAAAGTTTGAAAACAGTGAAAAAGCCTATAAAGTATTTAATAAAATAACTCTCGTAGTTTATACGAGAAAACTATAAAATTGAGAAAATTTAAACTGAAAGGTAAATAGTTATTAAATTATATAGGGTACAATTAAACCTTCCTGCCAAATTTTGATATAATGATCCTTGTTTAAAATTAAAATACATGTATTGTTACTTTTATTATCACTCAGTACTAAAATGTTGAGAAAAAGCTTCCGAAAGTTATCCTAAAACACTACAATTAATAGACACGACGCGTCACCTGCACGTGACGAGCCCCCGCGCGCACGCCTCCCCCCCGCGTCAGCCCCTCTCATTCCCCCGCGCCGCTAGTGACCGTTCTGCAACGGATAAAATGTTATGGCATAAAAAAATAACACCCAGTTTTTGTTGCTTTAATGGACTCTCCTAATGATACCAAAGCCCTGGAAAAAATTTGGCAGGAAGGTTTAATTGCACCCTGTATACCTAATATTTACCCGGGAATACCCACTCTTTAAAGGATTGTGCATTCAAATCTTGTTAAAAAAATACAGTTGTACATAGTACTTTTTTATCTGAATAATGTGTACATTCTATATAATATCTATGCCTTTGACCACCTTTGACCAATAGAAAAAAAAAGTCAACATATTGCTTAAAAAAAGTAAAATATTATTCAAGCGATCTCCCGTAATATATATATATATATATATATATATATATATATATATATATATAATATAGTGGCAAAATAAATTGATCTTTACTAATAAAATTATAAATTTGGAAATCGTGTTTGTTTGTCTATCTTATATACCTACCTCTTAACACTTAAACGGCTGAACTGAACATTCGATGAAAATTGATATGGAGATTATTACTTTCATCATCTCGTTTTCTATAATTCCTAGTAGATGACGCCCGCAACTCAGTTTTGTTCACATTTAGTTTTGGCGGAATTCCTTTTAATCTTTCCCGTCTGTCAAAGTATAATCCAAATTTCTTTTTGGCCTGTCTGTTTGGCCGTGAGTTTCTTGTCTTTTCAATTGAGTCTTGTTTCATCTCAATAAAAAAGACAGTCTTTACAGATTTTGTTGCATTTAAAAGTGAAGAACCGAATAACTTCACATTTTTCTTAATTTATCCTAGAATGGAGATTTTTTTATGTTTTTTTTAACATAATATTAAAAACGGAAGATATTTACACCTCCTGATACAATAATTAACAAAAGCCATTACTTAATTTGTGATGAAAAATCATATAAAGTTTTTTCAAAACTTTAAACGCGATTTACTCGAAATTCGAAATGTGTTACTTGTTCGATTCTTCCACTCATGTCTTTATTTATTCTATATTATCAACGCTTTACTATCAAAATTGATGCAGTAATTTGGGAGGTCATTCATAGCAATTAATCCTTCGATCGCGGATTCTTGGAAATGCTATTGTATTCTATTGTTGTCGCGGTCACCGGTGTCCTTATGGGGCTTGAAGGATTAAACAAAAAAAACTTTCAAATGCTAGTATCGACATAGAAAAGCTTCAAAATATTTTTTGTCCGAACTCCGAGTAAATACGGTGTGAATTGTCGAAAGAAATAGGAGCCATTTGCTGTTCTTCCCACGGGTCTGAGACTTTAAATTTCTTCCAAAAATAATAACAAGCAAAAATCTCGACCTGTCCAATATTCAGGTACAGTTCGCTAAAAATACTAAAGTAGTTGAAATATCAGATCGGTTGAGCTTAAAAACACTTTTCTTTAAATTGCTTTACAACATGACTGGTGAGACATCACCACAGATCATCACAGACCAAAAATCTTTTTAATACAAGCTACGATAGATAACAAATAATTACCAGTGTCGCAGTCATCTGGTTTAATCTGCGATTCGATTGAATGACTAGCGTATTCATTGAATGACTCCATTCAATTGAATGACTGAAGGACAACTAGTCAAGACGTTGACCGAAACGTTTAACGTCTTGACTAAACGTCATTATAGTAAAGACGTTGAATGGTATATAGGCGATATAGCCGACTTTGTAATACTTGTTTAGGGTGACCAAGAGTTTGCAACCTTATTTTGAATAACAATAATTAGTGATAATAAATAACGATTGAGGACACGGCCATAATAAGTATATTATTATGATTCTATAGGTACCTACCTATTGTATTTTAAGTTTTAAGATGTGCAAATTGCAATACTGCCTATTCGTATTCAGAATACTATAGTCTGTCAAGAAAGTCATGACAGGCGGGAAAATTTTCTAAACGTAATCACGCTTATAAGGTATATTATTTTTTTTTTTGTATTTTCACAGAGAACGCTTAATACATTTTAAATATTGTCACCTTGTACATTTTTATCTCGAATAAATAAAGTTCTCATATTTTTTATTTCATTTAAAAATTTTCCTGCCTGTCATGACTTTCTTGACAGACTATAATTCAAGGATTTCAAGGAATCAAAGTTGCCAGTTCCAAAAGTTTCACATATTCTGTCAGAGAACTGAAGATTCAGCTATCTGGTACCGACTTCAAAATAATGAAGATTGAGTACAGAAATAGTTGAGGTTTAGCTGAATTCGGAAAAAGGCACTATTAGATAGGAAAAATTCTTTAATACTTTTTAGTTCATATTAATGTTATTATTGTGTTTACCTTGGAAGTCGGTTTTAATTTTTTGTTAAAAATAATAATTCCAGTTAAAAAGTAGCCTATGTCCTTTCTCAGGCCTTAGACTATCTGTGTACAAAATTTTATTACAATCGGTTCAGTAGTTTTGGCGCTGTTGTTTGATGTTTCTGATATCCATGTTGGTAGGTGAGTTATTTAATAACGTGTATAACAATCGAAAGAATCTAAAAACTTAAATCAACATGGTACCACCTCTTATAGAAATACGTATGAACAAGCGATAGCGCGATCTAGGCGACTCTTGGTGCCATCTGTTATGAGTTTTTGGAACTAACTTAATTTGAACAAATTTACGCATAACCACCCCCTTACAACCCCTTTTTTCAGTTAAAAAGTAGTCTTTGTCCTTTCTCAGGCCTTAGACTATCTGTGTACAAAATTTCATTACAATCGGTTCAGTAGTTTTGGCGTGAAAGTGAGACAGACAGACAGACAGACAGGCAGATATACTTTCGCATTTATAATATTAGTATAGAATTATAGATAACAATATACAGGGTGGAACAAAAATAAGTGATAAATGATAATACTTTAGGGTGTGTACGTGTTACTTGTAGAGAGTTCACTGTGAAAGTAGCAGCGCTGAAAGACCAACATTTTTTTTTCACTTTTGTATTACTGTACTGTAATACTTACAAAAGTGAAAAAAAATGTTCGTCTTTCAGCGTTGCTACTTTCACAGTGAACTCTCTACAAGGAAGACGTACACACCCTAAAGTATTATCACTTATTTTTGTTACACACTGTACTAACCTTGATTTTGTTGTTCGTATTCGGCCAGTTTCGCCTCAATTTTTTCTTTAAGAGTAGCCAGCGGCGGAGTAATAAGTAATCGCGAAATCTATTTGTCACACTATTTTATAATCAATAAAGCACTTTAAGAAAACTCAATCGGAAAAAATATCAACACAGTGTTCTTTGCGCAAGTTGTTTAAGGCCATATTACTATTGGCGACTACTAGCGCCGCAGTGGAAAAAAATGAACTAAATTATTTAATAGCCTGACTGATTTTATGTCCGCTCTTTTCAAAGGGCTATGTTACAATCCGCGAACTAGTTGGACGTTGGATGACGATTGTTCAATCGACGTTCGGCCGAGTCATTCAATTGAATGGAGTAATTCAATGAACACGCTAGTCATTCGATCGAATCGCAGATTAAACCAGATGACTGCGACAAGTAACCTGTCCAATGACTAGTCATTTCACCCCAATTGAAAATTTATTTTTTTTGGAACAGAAGTGACAGTTGCCAGGGCTGTGTTACTTAATTCTCAAGTTCATATCGAGAGCATCTAAGTAAGGCTCAAGTATGTTTAGAAAATTCTGTATTTAAAGATTGATTTCTTTCGGTGAGCCTTTGAAGCTTGTACCTGTTCAATACACAACTGATCATTAATTCTACAGTATATTTCTTAAAAGGTCAAAGGATTTTAATATTACAACGTCCCGAACGATGAAAATAATTAAACCAGCATTATTTAGATTCAAAACTAATTGACTTCATAAGCTTTTTAAATATCTGGTATAACAACGATGAAATATTTGTTTTAATATTTTTAAACTCTACTATATTTTGCATTTTAGTTTTTAATTAAAGTTGATTAAAAACTAAACTTACAAAATTTATGTAATTATTCATTTTAAAAGGTTTGTCAATAATTGCTAACACTTTGTAATATAGTTCAGACTACCCTTAATTAATTTAATCCTTCAAGCCCCATAAGAGCACCGGTGATCGCGACAATAATAGAATACAATAGCATTTCCAAGAATCCGCGATCGAAGGATTAAAATCATTGTTACAACTATTTACAGACAAACTCTACAGTTTAATAACAATCAGTCTATAATATTATGTAATGAAAAATGATTACAGTAATAGGTAGTAATGATTTAATATTCTCTATAATACATAGAGCTCGCAGTCATCAATAACACTAATCTTCAAACCCTTTGAGATTACAGAACAAATCGTTCATAATTTATGGCTGTATTAAACTTGTCCTATCTTTAGGTACTAAACAATTTGTCTTTTGCAACGAACGATTGAGTTCGGAAAAAGTTTTGGTAGAGCCGTTACGTGTACAATTTTCAACGGAAATCAGTCAAATACTCGTTGTAACTTTGTTAGCTTTCCCCCATCGACGGGAAATTTAATAACAACAATTTTTCATTTTTGCAGAACAACGAGAAAAATAGATTATACCCTGCCTACGTTGTTTTTTAAATTGATCTCTTACGTTCATGCATAATGACGTATTTGTTAGTTACTATAAAGGTGAACGCAGATTTGGGCCGCACCGCACGCACCGCAGTTATAGGCAAGCTCGCATACCTACCCGCGCCGCAGTCTTCGCAACTTTATATAAAGAATTCGAATGCGGCGACTGCGGTGCGTGCGGTGCGGCCCAAATCTGCGTTCACCTTTAGAGGAGACGACGGAAAATTTAAGCCACTTTGAAGCTAATATTGTTACTCAATAATAATAATTATTGTACATAATACTACTATACGTAATATAATTGTGGACGTTGAAAGGTGAGGGCAACACCCCCGAGTAACTTAAGAATCACTTTCATAATGTGGTCGTTGTTAATACTCCCACGACTCGAATGTGATTGGGTTTATAAATAAGTTGGAAACATTAAAATTCAGTTAGCGAACGAGACACATTTCAGTGGTCGCTACATCGCTATAATTTCATTTACGGCTAGTAATAGATCGGAAATTTCACTAAAAGCTTCGTAAACTAATTTGTGAATTCCGTTCATGAGTCCAATTTTATGAAACGGCATTCTAACTTGTTCATTGTTAGTTAAAATTATTAATGAGCACAACCATTGTATTTTTTTTTTTAATGAATTAATTACTATGTATCCATTTATAATATCTTTGATTTCAACTTATCGCTCGTTAGAACATATTTTAATAATAACACCCTCCTACAATGTTTCTAAATATGTATAAGATAGATATAAACTCCTTATTAGTTTAATCTGTCAGGCTCGAACAAAGCTTTCGCCCTCCTACCCCAGATCAGTTTTCCTTAAGTTTAAGTAGTTTTGAACATTACTTTCATATCGTACGAGTACTTTATTCTGTTCAACTCGGTAAAACTTGCACGGATTCCTTTTTATAGTGGAAAAGAGGGTGTAATCTAAGCTAAAGTTTACATCGCCTTTATGCGGGTGATTCCATCTCGAAGGTTCGCACTTCTCACATTATTTGTGATTGTTTGTTTTATTTTTAAATAATGGACCATAAATGTGAAATTAAGTTATTTAAGTATTTAAATATAGTTTTATTAGTTGACTTTCACGTTTACAACAATTTCTAAGAGCAAAAATGGACAAACAAAACAATTTACTAAAGCAGTTAAAAGACTTACACAATTTTATATAGTAATAAGTAGATAGTAAGTTACAAGAAATATCACAGACATTAGTTCTCGTGATATTTCCTAAATACACTTTGTGAGTGATCTGTCTGAATCTAAACTCTGGATTGTCCTTATTCATGATTCATGAACAAGCTAGCGGCGTGCCTAAGGTCTATTATAAATTATATCTAAAGGACTCTATTCAAGTTGCGATCTTGCTAATCCTGGGTCGTCAAATATACATGTCCGTTATATCAGGAAGCAATTTGTAGATGTCACTTCTCAGTCATTACCATCACCAAATAATTGTTATAGTTTAAATTTAAATTTTCGCAAGTGTTTTAACATATTATTGATACAGTTTTATTTATTAGACATAGGAAAATGATTTAATAAGTATGCAGTTATCGTCTTTTCTGTTTAATATGATAATGTCTAAGTTTAATTTAAATTGTTATAAGCTCATTGACTCTAGTCTAGAACTCACAACATTTGTAAAATAATATTCTAGTCCGTTATACCTACAACATGCCTGAAATATAATTTTCCAATTTTTATGACTTTCGGAGCTGTACGAAGTAATTTTCTTAATAAATCGACTAGAGAATTGTATCGAATTATTTGGTCTATTACAAAGTAATTGGTTTGTAACAAAGAACCTTTGAACTGAAAACGGGTTGAACCCCTACTACGGTTTGTATCGATCATTTTTTCATTTTCCTAATAGAAAATTGCTGAGTTTTCAAACAAAGAATTTTGCTAATAATACCTGGGATATTTCGAACGAACTAAAATGTATATTGTTAGATCTGATAAAAATATGGTAGTTTATATTTTAATATGTTTCTTATTCAATTTTAAATATACTCTGCAGTCTACACCGTTTTAAAACAAAATCCTTTCTATCTCTGTTAGCTACCACTTTCAAGTTTTTTCGCAGATAAAAGTTGTTCGTCTTATCAAAATGAAGCTACTCACAAAAATTAGCTTGTTAATAATAAAAAAAAATTGTCCTAGGACTCCCGCACTATTAACATCAATTACTAAGGAAATTACTAACGAAATTACTCAGAAACATTTAATGATATTAATTTAACTCAAAATTTAATGATATCGAGTTTGACACATGTATGGGATATTAAAATCTTCAATTAATTACAGTTGAAACTAGTTATTAATATTCATCTCAGAGTAAGGCAGTAGTTGGTCACTGACTATGCAGGAAGCTGACACCCCTGGCCTTGAACACTCCAAGGCACTAATTCCAGGCTTCACCAAGAAACTGTCAGAATTAGTGCTCACCTTGGGTAGGAACCAATTAAGAATCCTTACCAGAAGCCTAACTGGGCACTGCAAGCTCAACAAACACCTAAACAGAATGGGTATTTGTAGCATAACGACTTGCAGATTCTGTGAGGAAGGAGGAGGATGAAACACCTATTCACCTTCTCCTCGACTGTCCTGCTCTACTACAGAGCAGGAACAGGCACCTTGGTCGCCACGTCCACAGAGGAAATTCGTGGCACCAACCCCTGGTTGGCTTGGTGTATCGTTCAATTTATGAGCAGTATTGGGTTGGGGATGATACTCTGGTGCGAAGGAGTCACAAATCACAATAAATCCTCATGGGTCGCAGTGACGTCAGGGCTACAGCGACCTGCCTTCTTTAAAAATAAAAAAATGCAGTAGTTGAGATGCTAAATCCTTATTAGCATGATGTCCGGCAACTCCGGCCTATACTTATATCAGGCTAAGCTGTGCCCCTTCTTCATAGAATCGCCTATCAAAATATGTGAAATTAACACGACAAGAGTCGAATAGCTTTGTCCACGCTGTGTCTTTTTCTATTCGTCAAGGGCATGCGTTATAGTGCAGTCAACTGCGAACGTGAGGCATGCCCGTATTAATTAATGAATAATATAAATATAAAAATAGTTAAGTTTGTCTTTTCTTTTTTTTTTAATAATAGGAAAATAAAACAATTTAATTTCTAAATTCATAATTTATATCATTAAGAGTCCTTTAATTGACCCAAATTATTATTTTATTAAATTTAAATTCTTTTCAACTCTTTACGTAAATAATATTAAAATAATTAAACATCAAACATTTAAATAAATCATTTACTTATATTATTTATACAACAAGTACCTAAATTAATAG
This sequence comes from Polyommatus iphigenia, assembly GCA_963422495.1. NCBI lineage: Eukaryota > Metazoa > Arthropoda > Insecta > Lepidoptera > Lycaenidae > Polyommatus > Polyommatus iphigenia. The sequence continues at coordinate 16,101,873 of OY730189.1, forward strand.
AAAATATCAGTAAAGCACAATACTTATCTTATTTCTCTAGTTGCTCCAGTCTCTCGACACAAACTAAACTTATTCACTATTGACTCTCGTTTTTATACCATCCAAACGGATATTAACAGTTGACAATCTTAATATTAAATAATAATTACAGAATTAATAAAATATTTCCGGTATATTACCGGAAGTATTTTAAACAATACTATAAAAATTAGTAAATACATCGGTAAAATATAACAAATATTCTATAATCTATAATAATACATTAAATAAGTACAAGTACATTAAATAAGTTACTAAAATAATAATTAACTTTAATAAAACATTAATCAGACTAGCGGAAATATTTTATACCGGAAGTATTTTAACAATTTGTAAAACCTGTTAGAAAAATAAAGCAACCTAGTAAAATAATGTCATTTTAGATTTATCATTAATTAATTATGACATCAAATATTAGAATACCTAATTGAAATGATTATTATTATATTTACATTTTAACATTTGAATATTTCTAATTCTAAATAAATTATTTCAGCTAAGGTTTTAAAAATACGGTTTTAGTACATAATTATGTATTTATTATATATTATATTATTATTAATTATTTAACACGGCCATACTGACTTGTACTTCGTTCTCTGAAGTACATTACATTCTATGTGTTAAGTTTTACTCAACTCAGATTCAACTAAAGACTAAAGTATAAATATTATGTACATCATACATTGCTACTATCCTACTTTTCACATCAAGTGGACATAGCAACGGTCAGTGATCTAACTTCAATTTCCTGGCTCCACACCTGCTGCACATGAGACGAGCCTAAAGCAGAGCACTGACTTTCAGCAGTAACCAATAATTATTATGCAAACACTTTAATAATATGTTAACCATGTTAACCATATTAACCCTCATTTTCAATTGATACATCACAATAGTTTACATAATATAACATTCCTTTTATTTACAATCTATGTGTCTTATATCATAAGAACACACACAAAAGAAATCGTTAAATTCTTACAAACTTACAAGTTTATTATCTAAATAAATCCTATATCATATACTTAAGTAATAATTTATAAAATATAATTTTTATTATTTCACACATTATCACGATCAGTCCATTCTCCCGGCCATAATCTCAATTTATCTTTAGCTACAGTTATCTACCTGTTCCCCGTAAGGCGTACGTACCTATCATTCGGAAGAAGAGCAGTTATTTCATAAGGACCTCTATACTTAGGACAAAGCTTTTCATGTCGTCTAATCTTGTCTTACATATTATTATATTATACTACATTGCCTACTTCAAATACCTTCGTATCCCATCTCACTGAATCGAATCTAGTTTTAAATTTGTTTCCTTCTTAACAAAGACGCTGGTAAGCTATTTCGCGATCAGATCTAACATCCGTTTTTTTCGGGTAAATCTAATCGTACCTCGTTTAGTTGGGCTTGGATTGGGGGAATGTTAGCATTACGACCAATAAGTAAAGGGTGTTAATTTTGTAGAACTTTGAATTATTGTGGTATTGATTGATTGTTGAATCTTCGACAATCCGTTCAGCCTATCTGCCGAGCCATTACAAGAGGTATTTAGCATATCAATAACTGTGCAAACGTATCTTACTACCTGGCAATTTCCCCTTGGTGTCCCTGTAGCTATCATTTTATGATGTTCAGTTGCTAGCTCTCTAAATAAGTTATGGATTTGGCCAGAACTAAAATTAGTTCCTCTATCAGTTACGACCGTTGATAGGGTTCCAAATAAAGTTACAGTTTCTCTTATAATAGGCACTAACTCATTTACATTAAGACTTTTGGGAGGTTTCAATAGGCAAAATGTGCGTTTGTAAAAAAAAACAGACCTCTTTCCGGCAAATGATGAGGATAGAAAATACGTCATGTCTAGAGATCCAACCAGTTACCAGACTCAAGGTGCCAATCTGTAATAGTTCTTTGTTTAAAGAAAAATATGTAATTTTATGGCCATAAAAATTAATAACAGCGTACCAAAGAATATCAGAGAGTTACCTTTAAACAAATTTAAATATACACTTAAATTATGGCTCCTTAGTAAATAAAATTATAATTTAAATGAATTCTTTGACTGATTTAACCCATCAAGCCCCATAAGAGCACCGGTGATCGCGACAACAATAGAGTAGCAATAGATTTCCTAGAATCCGCGATCGAAGCATTAATTATTAACTATTTTCTTTATTATTATTATAATTTAATCAATGAATTGTTATTTTTTATGACTTGTATTTTAATTTTTATAAATTGTTATAACGTATTGTAAGGTTTATTTTATTTTAGATGAATTATTGATGTATTATTATTTGATAGATTTTATATTTTGTATTAATTATTTTTTTTTTATTTGACGAATTATTTGCTTTGCTTTATTATGTTATTATTGACTTATTGTTAATAATATTTTAATTTAAAAATATAACTGAATTGATGTTGATAAAATAAAAGTAATGTATAATTAATAAGTTTCACACACAATTTTAATCCTAGAATGGAAGCATCAATTAGATAAGATAACAGTTGTATATTTACTGCATTCTGTGAATAAACGATTTGATTTGAAAATTTTGTAAAGCCATCAGCCCATCAATTAAAAGCAATATATTATTATTGTATATGTACCCTTCGCTTGTTTGCAAAAAAAAGGACCTGTACAGTCTAAATAGTTTTATTAATTAGGTGTAAATATCCCTGTTTACTTTAGGACCAGCATGCCCTTTCCGTTCGATACATATAAGGCAATGTTTTAAATATTTTGTGACCAAAGCCGACATTCGGGGAAACCTTTATTGTACCCCACATGACAGTTTTCGTCATTAAATAATTTTAGCAGATTGTATCTAGATCCTTTTGGTACATAAAAGTTTTGCTTTTTAGGTTGTACTTTATAAAATGACTAGCTGTCCCGGCAAACATTGTTTTGCCATATAAAGTATTTCGCCCATATTATTTTATTGAAGTGACAAATTAAGTATAGCACCATAGCAACGTCCATCGCTATCCCGTCGCACAAACAGTGGTCGCCGTCAGTCTCGAGTTTTAATAATTTATTATTATTTATTCAACAAATTCACTTATCAGTATAAAAAATAGCCAGTAGTCGATTCTCAGGCCTACTGTATATGCATATAAAATTTGGTAAAAATCAGTAAAGCCGTTTCGGAGGAGTACGGTAACTAACATTGTGACACGAGAATTTTATATATAAGATATTATTGCGTAGATAGCATTGATCTTCATCAATTTTACCAGCTTCGACTCTAGTTATAAAATTTTGAGTTTCAGGATCATTTTGTTGGGCAATTTCTAACCAAGACTGTGGTTCTTCTATAAGATTTGTCGAATATGACAGTTCAGGGGAATCGTGCGGTGATATTTCTATGTTAACACTAACAGTATTAGAATCATTTACTGGATTACGGCTGAGAAAATCAACATGTCTTATGTATTAACCCTTTTTATAAACGACTAGGATGTTTTGGTGAACTTCGTGTCACTTATAAACCTTCCCTGGACTTCCACGATCATTTTAAGACTAAAATTAGCCAAATCGGTCCAGCCGTTATCAAGTTATAGCGTTACTAACAATTGAAAATCCATTTTTATATTTATAGAAGATAGAAGATTTGAATTTCGGGTTAGTTTTCGAACCGGTGCAGGTAGGCCTCATGTAGACTCTACGTTCTATGTGTTAACTTTGTTAACCTATTTGAAAATAAATATTTTTTGATTTGATTTGAGTTATTTCTAGCTAAATCCTGTTCGGTGCCCCACTCCCATTTTTTTTTTGTAAATTTAGTTATTGGTGCCGTTCGGGACGCAAAATTTGGAACGAACTTTCTGAAATTACATAACTTGTGATGCCCATAAACTGCCGACGTACTTCCCTTATATTGCTGGGGATATACGAATTAATTAAAGCCTTAAATACTTTTGCCTCACTAGGTCTAATACCTTCTTAGGATACAGTTCTGCCTAAGTATTATTTAATGTTGGTACGAAATTTCTCCCAAGACCTGCCTTCCGTAGGTACCGAGGACTGGAACCACGTGTGGGCAGATCCATTCAGAGCCTTACCGGCTTAAGCTGCTGTCTTGATGCTGCTCCAGTTGAAATCCACCCGAAGACTCTCGATGCTATCACACCAACTCTTTGCACCACTGTCGCTTGTTTCAGGATCGATTAGTGGCAGAGCAATATCATCATCTTTCTGCTGTGTGGCAGACACGACGTCGCGGAATGCTTTGAGGAGATTAGCAACAGTTTTAGCATCCATCCTGCAACATAAAATAAATATTAGCTATCGAAAACTTCATACTATAAAAAGTACTATATAAAAAAAAAGTCTAAAATAATAATATTTTGATTCTATCCCACTTCTGATATTAATTAATTAATAATATAAATATAAAAATAGTTAAGATTGTCTTTTCTTTTTTTTGTAAATAATAGGAAAATAAAACAATTTAATTTCTAAATTCATAATTTATTCCATTAAGAGTCCTTTAATTGACCCAAATTATTATTTTATTAAATTTAAATTCTTTTCAACTCTTTACGTAAATAATATTAAAATAATTAAACATCAAACATTTAAATAAATCATTTACTTATATTATTTATACAACAAGTACCTAAATTAATAGAAAATATCAGTAAAGCACAATACTTATCTTATTTCTCTAGTTGCTCCAGTCTCTCGACACAAACTAAACTTATTCACTATTGACTCTCGTTTTTATACCATCCAAACGGATATTAACAGTTGACAATCTTAATATTAAATAATAATTACAGAATTAATAAAATATTTCCGGTATATTACCGGAAGTATTTTAAACAATACTATAAAAATTAGTAAATACATCGGTAAAATATAACAAATATTCTATAATCTATAATAATACATTAAATAAGTACAAGTACATTAAATAAGTTACTAAAATAATAATTAACTTTAATAAAACATTAATCAGACTAGCGGAAATATTTAATTATTTAAATATTTTAACAATTTGTAAAACCTGTTAGAAAAATAAAGCAACCTAGTAAAATAATGTCATTTTAGATTTATCATTAATTAATTATGACATCAAATATTAGAATACCTAATTGAAATGATTATTTTTATATTTACATTTTAACATTTGAATATTTCTAATTCTAAATAAATTATTTCAGCTAAGGTTTTAAAAATACGGTTTTAGTACATAATTATGTATTTATTATATATTATATTATTATTAATTATTTAACACCCGCGACGCATGCCCTCTGACCGTATCCAAAACTTCAATAATGACAATGTTGGCGTTGCGTTCGTCGACGCATTCAAGTTGAATGAAAGAAGATTACGAAAATTGAAGACGGAAGCGCATAATGTGGAAATAGCTATTAGCTTTGTCCACATTGTGCCTTTTTTCTGTTCAACAAGGGCATGCCTTATAGCGCTGTCAACAGTGAACGTGTGGCATGCCCGTGACGCGCGTCAAAATCCACCTGCGTTGAAAGAAAAGTGTCATAGCGCGCGCTACGATTGTCATTGACAGCGCTATAAGGCATGCCCTTGATGAACAGAAAAAGGCACAATGTGGACAAAGCTAATGTCGAATATTAGCTTTGTCCACACTGTGCCTTTTTCTGTTCGTCAAGGGCATGCGTTATAGCGCAGTCAACAGCGAATGTGAGGCATGCCCGCGACGCATGCCCTCTGACCGTCGAAAAATTTCGCTTTGTTTAAAAATGACAGCGTTGCGTTCTTTAACGCATTCAATTATTGAATGCGCCAAAACGAAAGTTGAATGAAAGAAGATGACGAAAATTGAAGACGAAAGCGCATAATGTGGACATAGCTATTATCGAACGCTTATATCAATTTCGTACATTTTTGATTGGCGATTCTACAAGGAAACGATAAAGAAAACATGTTGGCTAGGGGTTCTGGTTTGTCCGTTTAAGTGTGTTAAGATGGTGACCCTACTCTCGGAACACAATGGACCCGATAAAATGAGATCTCTGGTTTGTTCGCTCCGATCCCGGAGTGCATAGTATTAGTTGATCACCTATACAAGGAAAATGCTAATACAGGTTTTCAGTAAACATCCCGAATATTTTCGTGAAAAGCTTTCATATTGCGTAAACAACAGTCTATAGGCATTATATTATATACAGTTTACAGAATGTGTATACGTATTTCTTATACAGGGTGTAACAAAACTAAGTGATAATACTTTAGAGTGGGTATGTGTTCCTAGTAGAGTGTTCACTGTGAAAGTAGCAGCCCTGAAATACCATTTTTTTCACTCTTGTATGGGGAAACTCGTGACGCTGGGGCGGTTGTCCATACAAAAGTGAAAAAGTCTTTCAGCGCTGCTACTTTCACAGCGAACTCTTTACAAGGAACACGTATACACCCTAAAGTATTGTCACATAGTTTTGTTACACCCTGTATAGAGATCACTGTGAAAATAACAGCCGAGCTGAAAGAGGATTTTTTTTGTGATTTCAATTTACCCCAGCGTCAAGAATTTGCCCATACAAAAGTTAAACAAAATGTTACATCCATACTAATCCATACTTCTATACTAATATTATAAATGCGAAAGTGTGTCTGTCTGTCTGTCCGTCTGTCTGTCTGTCTGTCTGTCTGTCCGTCCGTCTGTCCGTCCGTCTGTCTGTCTGTCTGTCTGTCTGTCTGTCTGTCTGTCTGTCTGTCAGTCTGTCTGTCTGTCTGTCTGTCTGTCTGTCTGTCTGTCTATCTGTCTGTCCGTCCGTCCGTCCGTCTGTCTGTCTGTCTGTCTGTCTGTCAGTCAGTCAGTCTGTCTGTCTGTCTGTCTGTCTGTCTGTCTGTCTGTCTGTCTGTCTGTCTGTCTGTCTGTCTGTCTGTCTGTCTGTCTGTCTGTCTGTCTGTCTGTCTGTCTGTCTGTCTGTCTGTCTGTCTGTCTGTCTGTCTGTCTGTCTGTCTGTCTGTCTGTCTGTCTGTCTGTCTGTCTGTCTGTCTGTCTGTCTGTCTGTCTGTCTGTCTGTCTGTCTGTCTGTCTGTCTGTCTGTCTGTCTGTCTGTCTGTCTGTCTGTCTGTCTGTCTGTTCGTCCGTCCGTCCGTCCGTCCGTCCGTCCGTCCGTCCGTCCGTCCGTCCGTCCGTCCGTCCGTCCGTCCGTCTGTCTGTCTGTCTGTCTGTTCTCGCTCGAACGCCTGAACCGATTTTGCTGAAATTTGGCATGGAGATACTTTGAGTCCCAAAAAAGGACATAGGATAGTTTTTATCCCGAAAAAATGTACGGTTCCCGCGCGATAAAAGAATTTTGGCGCAACGAAGTTGCGGGCATCTTATAGTGTAATAAATGCGAAAGTTTGTCTGTCTGTCTGAACCGATTTTTCTAAATTTGGTATAGAGATTGAGTTCCGGGCAAAGGACATAGATACTTTTTACCCCAAAATGTCTACGAATTTTGGCGCAACGAACTTCCGGGCGTCATCTAGTGCAGTAATAAAGGTAATGGGACATATTCCTCTAGTGGAAGTACCGCTGATCATTACACGGCTGCATTCACAAGCTTTGTATCTTGCGCAGACAAAGACATCGTTAATACCTTAAATAATATCCCTCTTAGCGCAGACAATCCTTGAAATTCAACTAATTCCTACTCAAGAACGTATATTGTGAACGATAAAGACCTTTGAGTAACTTTATTGCCTTTATGTCTTTATGTTTGTCTTTTACCTTTTCAAGCTTGAACTGCTTGACCGACTTTAGGTATAAAAACTGTTTTGATAACATTGTACGTAAAGAATTTGGATACTTTTTCAATTAAATTGCAACAAATTTGCAGTGTAATATGGCAAATATCCACTACGAAATATTTTACTCAAATGTATCAAAATATAATTACATAATATCTTAATAATAATAATAATAATAAATTAATATTAATAAAATAATAATAATTTCATGTTTCAATAATAATAATAAAATATCATTCAATAATAATAATAAAATAATAATAATTTCATGAATATTTCCCACGAACATAATATATCAGCGTACCTGTTATTTTTATAAAAATTATAATGTTTTTGTGAACCATATTTTCACGTACGAAACCATGTTGCGTATAAAATAGAACCTCCTAAGATAACACGAGAACTCGTTATACAAAATTCGTAGAAAACAACAGAACAGATCCCAAAGTTTGGTGGAACATGAACAAACGCAAAATATTTAAAAACTTTTTCCACGAAATAAGAAATTAAATAAAACATTTTAATTTATCTCCATCGTGGGACGGTTACGGACACAATTTCGCATTTATAATATTATTAGTATGGATTTAACAAGACGCTACTTCCAATTTGTATTATATTAAAACTAGCTATTTGACCGAGCTTTGCTCGGTATTCAATAAAACATTAATAAAATGTCATTTTCTAAAAATGATTCCTAGCTAGATCGATTTATCGCCCCCGAAACCCCGTATATACTAAATTTCATGAAAATCGTTGGAGCCGATTCCGAGATTCCAATTATATATGTAATACAAGAATTGCTCATTTAAAGATAGGGCTCATTAATGGCGTAGTTCTGTTCCAAGATAATTTAAGCGTATATTTTACTTTAGCTGAAGCTCAAAATGTTATTTCATTCGGTAACCAGTTCACTATTATAATAATAGCTTCCACTTTAATGAATTCTCTAAATTATTAATAATTCTGTATCTAATTTCAAATTGGTGGCAGATTTTCGTTTATATTATTGACGTTTTTGCTCCAAAATTTTTTAATTACGAATTTCGTAGCAATTCCAAAGTTAAACATAAAAATCGTGTCTCATTCTTTTACTCCACATCTATACTTATAAAATTACATGTCCTGACTGACTGACTGACTGACTGACTGACTGACTGATTCATCATCGCTGAGCAAAAACTGTTAAAGTTACAGCCACGAAATTTGGTGAGTAGGATTGTTTTATTAAGTAGACACCCATTAAGGAAGGAATTTTGAAAATTTTACCCCAAAGGGGGTGAAATAGGGGTTGAAAATTTGAATGAAAGTCCGTCATTTCTTGAGTTAGAAACATGAAACTTTATTTTTGGGTTACTGATTAAAAATGAATGGATATGTATTTAAGCGTTTTTGGAAATTCTATCCACAAGGGGGTGAAATTGGGGTTGAAAGTTTGAATGAAAGTCCGTCATTTCTTGAGTTAGAAACATGAAACTTTATTTTTGGGTTACTAATTAAAAATGAATGGATACGTATTTAAGCGTTTTTGAAAATTCTACCCCCAAGGGGGTGAAATTGGGGTTGAAAGTTTGAATGAAAGTCCGTCATTTCTTGAGTTGGAAACATAAAACTTTTGGGTTACTGATTAAAAATGAATGGATACGTATTTAAGCGTTTTTGGAAATTCTACCCCCAAGGGGGCGAAATTGGGGTTGCAAGTTTGAATGAAAGTCCGTCATTTCTTGAGTTAGAAACATGAAACTTTATTTTTGGGTTACTGATTAAAAATGAATGGATATGTATTTAAGCGTTTTTGGAAATTCTACCCCCAAGGGGGTGAAATTGGGGTTGAAAGTTTGAATGAAAGTCCGTCATTTCTTGAGTTAGCAACATGAAATTTTATGTTTGGACTACTGATTAAAAATGATTGGATACGTGTTTAAGCGTTTTTGGAAATTCTACCACCAAGGGGGTGAAATAAGGGTTGAAAGTTTAAATGAAAGTCCGTCATTTCTTAAGTTAGAAACATGAAAGTTTATTTTTGGACTGCTGATTAAAAATGAATGGATAGGTATTTAAGCGTTTTTGGAAATTCTACCCCCAAGGGGGTGAAATTGAGGTTGAAAGTTTGAATAAAAGTCCGTCATTTTTTGAGTTAGAAACATGAAACTTTATTTTTGTGCTACTGATTAAAAATGAATGGATACGTATTTAAGCGTTTCTCTTAATTCTACCTCCAAGGGGGTGAAATTGGGGTAGAAAGTTTCAATGAAGGTTCGTCATTTCTTGACTTATAAACATGAAAGTTTATTGACGTTTGCTTAAATAGGCCCTTTGTTCAAATTTAAATTCAAAAATCTGTAACTGTCACACAAAATAATTACTGTCCCGTCATTTATCCCATTCCCGCAAATCTCGCAAATCGAACATAAGATTTATTTGTCTTGTTCGTTTTCATATTTTAATAATTGTGCTTAGGAAAAAATTTAATCTTTTTTATTTAAATATTTCATCCGCATATTTGTATTTCACTGCAATTATTAGGTGTTTGTGCAATCGCTGTACTAGGTAATTGAAATAGCTTCTCCGATAGATAGATATTTCATTTTTTATATTTAACCGCATTACTTGGACGGCATTTGTAACGAATCCCTAAATTAATTCGGTAACCGCTGTAAAAATTTTCCATCCGCCATTTTATACAGCATCGCACGGAGTTCAAATTTGAACGACGCGACCGCGCGCATAACCGTCGTTGTACCTACGACAAACGGGCATTAGTTAGGCAGTTATAATATTTTAATTTTTATTTAATATTTATACAGTTATTTTTCACATAGGCATTTAAGTAGTTTATTATCATCCCGCATTTTATTTTCTTTTTTTCATATTAATAAGTATTTTATTACTACATATTATATTTATAATAACGATCACGATGTTTATTTATAATTTTAATTTAAATTATCGATCGTATTTAAGTACTTATTAGTTATTACCGCATCGCATCGCATTCATCATTTTATTATTATCGCCGCATCATAATATTTTTTATCATATTATCGTTGATTTAAGTGGGAGAGCCAAGCTTCGGCACGAGTGGGCAGGCTCATCCGGTGAAAGACCACAGCCTCACAGAATACCGGCGTTAAATAGTGCTTGCACTGTGTTTCGTCGAGTGAGTGAGTTATATTTAATATATTTATATAAAATATTGTATGTATTAAATTTTAAATATTTAGTGCATATATATTATTTTATTTAAATTCTAACCGCGACTACCTACCTACCCGCCCCGCATTCTTAGGTACCTACCTACGTCATTTACAAATTGTAACCGCCGTTTCAAAGCGACAAAGAAATTTTATAACTGCTTAATTTGTGCTTTCGATTTTATACCTACATTGTAAATCGTTACTCGGTAACGTACATTATTTTTAAATTTTATAATTAAACATTGTTTCATAATTATTTGTTTTAAATTAGTCTCGCTTTTGATTTAGTTGCCTAATCTTTCCTTTCAAAATGGTTAAACCTGGCAAGAGGAAGTCGAGTAAATCTTTTGAAGGTGGCAATAATTCCGATACCAATAAAAATCAATTAACATTGTATTCGGTTAAGCGCGATGTTTTATTTAAGCGCATGGAGAATATTCTTAATCTTGCTCATAAAGCTGAGACAGACTCGCGGCAGGTCAGAGCTTTTAGAACTAGCGCGTTGAATATTGAAACTATGCGGTCTGATTACCAAAATGTTTTGGAGGCATTTAATTTATTGCAAATGCAGATAGATCCGAATGCTAATATTGATTACGATTCCTGGTCGGATTTCGAAGAAATGTATTGTAACATTAAACAGGTTTTGTTCGATACGGAATCGAAGCCGTCGTCAAATGGGCCTGCGTCGTCATTTTCGACAAGACCTCGAACCCACTTACCCCCTATAGACCTTATGTCTTTCAATGGGGACATCAAAACTTGGCCTCTGTTCTACCAACAATTTAAAAACATAATTCACGACAACGAGTCGCTTACTGACAGTGAACGTGTGTTTTATCTAATAGGTAAATTAACCGGGAATGCCGCTTCTGTATGCGTAGGCCTACCGCCGACCGCTCAAAATTATCCAATTATTTGTAATAACAAAAGTATGACGATCAGCGTTCGCTCGCTAGTTCATACCTAAATCAATTATTACGTTTCAGACCGCTAACCTGTACAAGTTCGAGCGGACTCGAATCATTCGTTAATAATTTTAATTCTTCGGTAGAAGCGCTTAGGCAAGTACAAATCGAGAACTTAACAGATTTCATTTTGTTACATTTAGCCCTTCAAAAATTAGATTCAGTAACTGTGAGATTATTCGAACATACTTATAGGAAGGAAAAGTTTCCAACCTATGAAAACTTAATTGAGTTCGTGAAGGAAAATAGTAAAGTGATTTCGCGAACAACCTGTGCATCTACACAGAAGTCTAATATTGATAGTAATCAATCGCAGCGGGGAAATATAACCGCGTCTACTTCACGGAGTTTAACTAAATCGTTTGTGGGTAAGAAAATGTCCGACGTACAGCGCGTCAGTCCGCCGACTTTAAAGTCCGCGGACAATTGTGTACTTTGTAATGCTAATGTACATGACAATATGTACTCGTGTGCTTCGTTTATGAAGCTTACGCCGCGGGAAAAATTTAGTTTTATAAAGCAGAAGTCGTTTTGTAATAATTGTTTAAGCGTTAAACATAAAACATTTTCATGTACGTCGAAAAATACTTGCAAATATTGTAATTCGAACCATCATTCGCTTTTACATTTTAATGTAAATAAAACGGGTAATCACTTGGCCGTAGTGTCTATCGATAATAATTCCAATCACAGTAATAACGATTCTGAGACACCTACAAATAAGGTCGATAATGGTTTGCAGTATCGCGATGCATTAGATAAGGTTGCAGCAAGTTCGAGTTTATGCAACTTAGCATTTAAAGGTAATTCCGGATATAATACAACGGCTTTACTGGCCACCGCGAAAATACGATTTATCGATAAATTGAACCGCGTTCATTATTTGAGGTGCTTGGTCGACCCCGGTTCTCAAAGTGAGTACATTACTGCCAGCTGTTGCTAACGCTTATCCTTATCAGTTCGTGAACAAGCTCGCTTTTCTGAAGTACAAGGAATAGGAGGCATTACGCTAAAAATAATAGGGATGACTGAGTTCAGTTTTGCTTCGAGATTTATTAACGACAGTCGTCGCTATACCGCACAACCATTGGTCGTTGAACATATTACATCTAGACACGCGGTAGCGTGTCAAGCCAAGTTCCAGCATAACAGAATGGCGAGCAGCACCGTGTGTAATATTACACGAACCATTTGCAGGTACTTTTGACCCTCTCATAATTCTGAAACTATTTCACATAAATGTTTCAAATTTGGCTCATATAATGAGACTTGCGAGATAACTACATTTTCTAAATTTCATAAGCACAGCTCAAACGGTTATTAAGATATAAAGGTCCGAAAATCTACATTTTTATCACTGACTGACTGACTGACTGACCTATAGATCAAAATTCTAACCCACTTCCAGATGACCTAGAAGGCTGAAATTTGGAATCCAGCTCGGTAATTGCGTGAAAACGTAGGGAAAAATCAGAAAACAAAAAAAATCGGTCAAGTGCGAGTCGGACAGAGCGAAACTAGGCAAAAATTGTGTTTTTTGTATGGAGACCCCCCTTAAATATTTATTTTATTTTACTTTTATTATAAATTATGAAAATAAAAATATAATTTAAGATTTTGTGAAATTTTCAAGTATCTACCGTCTGCCATTATTGATTTTGAGCAAAAAAGGCCAAAAAATCACATTTATTGTATGGGAGCTCCCCGTAAATAGTTATTTGTGAAGTGAAAAAACTTTAGGAAATTAATAGAAGGTGACTTTATGAAGTATGTCTGTCTGTCTGTTACCTCTTCACGCCCAAATTGCTTGTACCGATTGTTCTTAAATTTGGTATGGAGATATAGTTTGAGTCCCGGGAATAGACATAGAATTCTTTTAATACATCTGTCCGTCTGTCCGTCTGTCTGTACGTCTGTCCATCCGTCCGTCCATCTGTCTGTCTGTTTGTTAGACAGCTATAATAATAGCTACTTTACTTCCGCACAATAAGCTGTACCCTATAGTTAATGGTTGGAAATACACTTATGTTATACCGTATTATTCTAATGCCTCCTGATGGTAGCTGCTTTTTCCATTCGCTTGAATTTTCTTTGTTTTATTCATCTGATACTCAACAAGGCTTAGGGAAGTATCTGCCAGATAAATTGCGGATAGCGTATCCGATACTCATCGGGAAGTGGTGAAACAACACCTTAAGGTTGCGATTGAATATAGTCGAACATTATGTATGTTTGAACTAGAAAGATTAAGATTTCTACTGTCTACCCTTGCTCGGAAAGTTTTCTTTACAAAAAGTAATGATATCCCACCAAAAACATAAAATATGTAAAAATGGAAAGCCAAGTTCCATACAAACATTATTCTTGTCTATGGACTTCGCCGTAAAAAGGATGGAGATCTAAATGAGTGCCAAGTTCCATGGAAAATCGAAATATGTATGTATAGGAACCAAATAACATTATGAACAAATAATAGAGTCTATTTCTTTGCTTTATTGAATATCTATAACAATTAATGTTATTTAAATAATTTGAGATCTTAAACTAGATTAGATTCTACTTGGCTAGTTTTCATCAGAATTAAAATGTTCAATAACTTTATGAAATGACTGATGTAATGAAAACTGGCCAAGTTAGATCTAATCTAGTTTAAGATCTCACAATATATAACATTAATTGTTATAGATATTCAATAAAGCAAAGAAATAGACTCTGTTATTTGTTCATAATGTTATTTGGTTCCTATACATACATATTTCGATTTTCCATGGAACTTGGCACTCATTTAGATCTCCATCCTTTTTACGGCGAAGTCCATAGACAAGAATAATGTTTGTATGGAACTTGGCTTTCCATTTTTACATATTTTATGTTTTTGGTGGGATCACATTTGCCCGATTCGAAAATTGATACGATGGCAATGAGTCATATCGGAAAACTGCAATTAGCCGATGATGAATTTGAACGGCCAGGGCCCGTAGATATGCTTTTAGGTGTAAATATTTATTGTGATATTTTATTATCGAATAAAATAATTAAGAGTTCGAGCCCTGATATGCTGTGTGCGATAGAAACTGCAATAGGCCATATTTTGATGGGGAGCGCTCCAGTGGTCTCGCTAAATCCCGCGGCGCCGCGTACTACATGCGCATTTTCGATGGAGCCACTTCATAAAGTCGTTGAGAAGTTTTGGGCTACCGAAGAATTACCATCGCGGAAATATTTAAGTCCCGATGACGAAAAATGCGAAGATATTTATACTTCTACTACTGTCCGCCGCGAAGACGGCAGTTACGTTGTTGATCTTCCATTTAAAGAAAATCCTTGCAAGTCAGGTAATTCTTATATAACCGCTAAAAATCGTTTATTTTTGTTAGAAAAAAGGTTTGCGCTAGACCCCGAGTTAAAAATAAAATACGATGATATAATTCGCGAGTATTTAGCCTCCGGTATTTTAAGTCGTGTTGCGCCTTACGAGGGAGTTTCTTCGCAGGGATTTTTTGACCGACTTCCAAAAAGGAGGAGGTAATATGTTCGGCTGTATGTATCTTTTTTTTTTGTATGTTCCACGATTACTCAGCCGTTTGTGGTACGATTTTAAAATTCTTTTTGTGTTGTATAGGGTTTAGCTTGGATTTGGTACCATATTCACAAAAATGGTGATCTGATGATGGGATCCTTGAGAAATCGAGGGGACTCTTTGAAATTTCTATGGAAATATATAGTGATTTTGATTTTTTCTGAAGCATTCGAGGCAAATGCTACCAAAAAGTAAGACTTTGTACCAGGTTATACCCTGGATCCGAAGGTACCGAACAGAACTTTTGAATGCTTAAAGGTAGAGGTTCGGGGATTTCGGCGTTGTTTAAACAACTGAAAGCATAAGCCAACACATCAATTTGATTGATTATCATCATCACAACCATAATCATACCATGGGTCATCACACTATGACCCAATTATTGGTACTTTTCGTGATATTTTGCATCGAAGCAGATGTTTTTGATGATGATTTCGCTGTTTGTGGACCGATTTTCATAATTCTCCTGTTATTGTATAGGATATAATCTTAATTTTGTATAACAATTACGAAAGTGGTGAGCTGATGATGGGATCTACGAGCAATCGAGGGAAAACCTTTAAATTTATCAAAACACTCATAGTGGTTAAAATGATGTTTCTAGTAAGTTAAACATATGTTAAGAATAAGAGAAATTTCATACGAGGGTGTCTCTTGGTCCAAAGGCACTGAACAGAACTCCTAAGCCTTTGAAGATAAAAGTTTGGAAATTGCAGCATCGCTTGGATAACTGCAAGCATTTACCACAATTTCGCTTACAGTAACATAATGTGAATAGTTAACATTCGTATTGGTTATTTACGCATAAAGCCTTATTTTGTAGATAACTAAAAAGAGTGAAATTATTATTTTTAAGAAAAAAATTAAAACCGACTTCCAAGCTAAAAACAATAGTAATATGAACTAAAAAGTATTAAATAACTCTTACTCTTTAATAGTGCCTTTTTCAGAATTCGTCTAAATCTCAACTATTTCTGTACATACTACAGTCTTCATTACTTTGAAGTCGGTACCAGTCCTAAAAGTTTCAGATATTTAGACTTTAGTGAACTTACGATTAAATTAGCTGGTACCGACTTCAAAATAATGAAGACTGTAGTATGTACAGAAATAGTTGAGATTTAGACGAATTCTGAAAAAGGCACTATTAAAGAGTAAGAGTTATTTAATACTTTTTAGTTCATATTACTATTGTTTTTAGCTTGGAAGTCGGTTTTAATTTTTTTCTTAAAAATAATAATTCTAGCTCATGTCACCCCCTAAATACAGTCCACAAAATTCATGGTATTAGAGCTACCAGTTTATATGAAAGTCTAAAAGCATATTATTTCTAAGGTTACATACTTTTAGGTATACGTTACATACTTATCAATTAGTATAAAGCGATACCTAAGTCTTGAAATTGAGAAATCTTTATACAACTACAAACATACCATCACCATCCACCGAGTATAAGATAACGTGTAATTTGAGATATAATATGTGGTAGAAAAGTTGGTACATAGTTTTACAGACCAGAATCCGATCAATATTCGCTTCGGCAACTTAAACAATAACTTGATCAACTTGAGATTGGAAACTATCGTGATTCGCTCTCCGTACTTAAAAGTTTGATATGAAATGTTACCGATAGATTTAAATGTAATAATATGTTGCCATAGTTGTACTTTTACTCAACTGATGTGCGTGTTTTAACGGTACATATTTGTGGTGTGCATTAAGATTATTACTATTTTTATGCTATCGGTAAAATTTTCCCTTGGCCAGGCATGTAAGTGTCTAAACACACTAGGCCGAAGTTACGAGGCGTAAATTACGTCCGCAATGTCAAACGCATACAAAATCGCATGGAACGCAACGGAATAGTGTGTCGTCGGCAATTTAAAATACATTGCGGGCGTAATCATGCGGAATTTACGCCGGAGTAACTTCGGCCTAGTGTGTTTAGAGTTTAGACACGATGATAAATGCGTAAAAGTAGGTACTTACTGTTGAATTATTCGTTGGATACACTTGTAATTACATGATAATATTATGTAGAGTTCAGTCTAGTCTAGAGAATAATTATTATGTTATCTTGATAAAATATTTTGAGGCATAGTGAGGACAAAATTTTGAATTTGCCACTGAGGAGGATTCTTATCTACTATCTTGTTCGTCTTATATCGTTTTCTGTTAATATATATTATAACCCAAATCTATTTATGAGTAACGGAAGAATCATTCAAATAATTTACATTTTTCGTCACATTCTCGGGAAATGATTTGCATGAGTTTGAAACAAACTTCACGCAGCACCTACAAGTAATATTACTATGGTAATTTATATAAACTGCTACGCATTTCTCGTCTTATAAAACTGAAAGCAATTTGCCCTGTTTATGAAATATCCAAAAATGGAAAATAAAATATCTTACATGAACACCTTGAAACACTTACATTTTGGTTGATTATTTAAGTAGTTTATTCGAATTTAGTCAAGGGGTATGAATATGTACGTATCTGTATACCCTGTGGTGCAATTAAACCTTCCTGCCAAAAACTTTTTCCAGGGCTTAGGTATCATTAGGAGAGTGCAACAAAAATTGGGTGCTATTTTTTTATGACATAATATTTTATCCCATTTAAAATCGTTGCAGAACGGTCACTAGCGGCGCGGGGGAATGAGCGGGGGTGACGCGGGGGCAGGCGCGCGCGCGGAGGCACGTCACGCGCAGGCGACACGTCGTGTCCCTAAATTGTAGTGTTTTAAGGATAACTTTCGGAAGCTTTTTCTCAACATTTTAGTACTGAGTGATTATAAAAGAAAATACACGTGTATTTTAATTTTTAACAAAAGAATCAATATATCAAAATTTGGCAGGAAGGTTAAATTGCACCCTGTGGCCTGTATAATATTTATTATATTTGTAAAGTTCCACTAAGTACTAACTTTTTCACCATATTGTCATTTCCGATAACTTACTTTGAACTACAACTGAAACTACCGAAAGATTAATCCTCCAGAAACAGATGAATTCGAACAAGCTCGCTCCTATTACGTATTACCAAAGCACATTTCCCAGGAGCTACGTCACAAGGATGCCGTCTGCAAACTTAAATTAAGCTCTAACTACTAAGCTTTAAGCCCTAGTAATAGTAGGTAACAGACGCCAATGTACCCTCAAGCTCACAAGAAATAGTATGTTTTTTTTAATTAGCCTATAGTGTCCCACTGCTGGGCAAAGGCCTCCCCCAGGATCTTCCACTATTCTCGCTCCTCCGCCACCGATTGCCAGCCTGGCTGGTATGTCTCCAGCTCGTCACGCCACCTTTTTCTAGGCCGGCCTCGGGCAGTATGTTACGATTTATCTAAGTAGCGGCGCGGTCACGCTGTCATTTACATACAATTATTGCTTGGGACATAGTAAAGCTTGGGATCTTGCCTTGTGACCTTGTAATCACAAATCGCGCGTTAGGGCGGGCGAATATTAATCGAGCCCAATAAAGCCGTTGTCGTGCCTAAAAATTCCGAAACGATTTTCACTTTGTCATAACTCTGGATGTGCCTCGCTGATACAGCCTCATCCAGCTAACAAGGTCGCAGAGATTGTCAATTAGTTTGACAATCACACTGAAACATGTCGCCGCTTTGACCCGGAAACAAGGTAAATACAACTCACAATGTGATTTTCATATTTGCTTCGTCTTTATTGCTTTCTACTCAGGCTCGTCATTTCCATCGCCCCTAGTTTTTTTGCGAATTTGATATTGAAGATTTTCAAGGTTGCAATGTTAAGTTAATGAAAAATTTAAATACTTACTATGTTAAAAAATTTAAATTTCCAATTTCCAAGCCAGTGTCAATTTTTAAATCCATAATGACTATAGCTACATATCAAAGCCACTTCGTATGAAGCCTAAGCTAGTCTAAATGAAAGTAAGGCTAGTCTTTCACGCAAACAATAATTATTTTTCTCCAAAATAGAGCACACATTATATCGAGTTACGAAGATAAACGCTTTCAATATGTTGAGTTAATACCCCCCTGAATGTGAGTTTCATCATAATCTGCTTAGAGCCGAATTTCAGATGTTTCGGCCTTAATCCGACCTTTAAATCACTGAATAGGATTAAAGTGATAATGTGACGTTTCATATCATTTGTAGATTTATATGTAGAATGTAGATGTACCATCGAGGAAATTGATTCCTAGGCAGTTGACAGACCAACGCCATTTGGTCGGAACTCGGATCATGTCAATTAAATGTTAATTCTGATCTGTCGGCTGGGTTTGACATAACGCGACCAAACTACGTAGGCCCCCCATCTGCTTAGGAATCAACTTCTCTGACTACATTTGTAGATTTTTCCTACGACTCCTTACGCGCTTTAAAAACTCCTGAAATGTTATCGAATAATACAAAATCTAATAAATACTAAGACTAATATACTATGATGTACTTCCACGTGTCTACGGAAATATTTTAAAATCGATTCGCTGGATCGATTACTGACTTTTAGAGCCTATCGAAGATTATCGAAGCAAAAATTATCGAAGCAAAAAGTAGTGTTAAGACTTTTATATTTAATCCACTTTGGCATTAAGATGTGTGGCAGTCGCAGAGAAACTTTTCATGTTGCTCCAGCACTTGTATTAAACAAATTTCATTAGACTCAGTACTTCGTTTGCTATTCTTTAGTCACGGACCGCGGTAAGCCTGAGATATCTATTACGACTTATCTTAATCTTAATACGCCTTTAGCTTAATTTACTCCGGCAAATCCGATTATATTGCGATTGAAATTATTCAAAACCCACAAACAAATTATCCTCCGATACCAATACAATACAAACTTAATTATTTTCAGACAAACACAGTTATGCTGATCGTTTATTTCATTGGATTAGATTATTTTACAGAATCACCGCAGATTCTTAAACGGGTATGATTCTATGTAGCATAGTATTTATTGCATATCAACACGCCCAATATTATATTTACTCAATTAAGCGAAAATCTGTATTTGTCTGTTACCACTTTCCCGTCTACGGCTCACGCTCAAACCTCTGAACTGATTTGGATGAAATTTGGTACAAATTAAATTCTGAAAAATTTCTGCAGGTATACAAAGTCGGAGGTTTCGAAATTTCGCAGAAAACATTTGTACAAATATTGATATGAAGTTTGTGGTTTAAACCTTTACAAAAATTAAAATATATTTTCTCCCGTCTTTCAAAAAACCCATTCGAGTGCCAAAGCTCCTTGTAGCTTGTGTCATATTTGAGGAATTGAAAGAATTTCAGAATCAAAGGAAGTTTCGGATCAATTTGAGGAATCTGTTCAAAACATTTGATTTGTATTCATTAAGCTCACACGAAGTTCGTATGAATTTTTTGTTCATAGCAATACGGACTAATTTTTTTTTATTAAATAAGGGGGCAAACGAGCAAACGGGTCACCTGATGATAAGCAACTACCGTCGCCCATGGACACTCGCAACATCAGAAGAGCTGCAGGTGCGTTGACGGCCTTTTAAGAGGGAATACGCTCTTTTCTTGAAGGTTTGCAGGTCGTATAGGTCCGGAAATACTGCTGGTGACAGTTCGTTCCAGAGTTTTACATTGCGCGGCAGAAAGTTACGCGAAAAACGCACTGTGGAAGACAGCCACACATCAAGGTGGTATGTTTTTCGCGTGGGACGATGGCGAAAAGTTGCAGGTGGTATGATTCCGAACAATTCCTCAGAGCACTCCCCGTGATACACTCGATAGAGGATGCAGAGCGAAGCTACATCTCGGCGTAATTCCAAGGGGTCCAACTAATGGGCTGGAATAATGAAATCGGCTTAAAAGAAATACATCGGTACACATTTTTGGTACACAAAATTATGTTTTTCAGTCGTTCAGATAATTATATTTTATTTCATCGATTTAACTAAATTAAAACATTATGGATACATAATATGTCGTCAGGCTGTCAGGCAATAATAAATGCGTAGTGAAATTAAACAAGACGTTACACTTTTAATATTACAATTTCTTGTATAATGTATTATTATTTGTATTTTGTAATAATCACACTAGTCATATATTTCTGACTTGCATTTCGATTATGCTACAAAATTCAATCTACAGATTGTAAAATTATTAACTTTAGTATCTATTATACAGGGTACAATTAAACTTTCCTGCCAAATTTTGATATAATGATCCTTGTTTAGAATTAAAATACACGTATTTTTTATTTTATTATCACTCAGTACTAAAATGTTGAGAAAAAGCTTCCGAAAGTTATCCTAAAAAACACTACAAATAATGGACACGACGCGTATAGGACTCAACTTTAGTACCTATTATATAGGAGTCAACTGCATAGGAATCAATTTCCTCAATGGTGCATAAACAGGTAATATTTGCGAGTAAATTTTGTTTCGGTTCACGTAAATACACAACGAATTTAATACTTTCATATTTACTACGAATGTTATATATATGTACCTCCATATTTGAGCTGGGATAAATCTGAATACCGAGGCGTTTGCTTGTGGGAGCTCTCACAAACAGAGATAATAAATCCTTTCTGATTTTATACAAAAATTCATAAAAGATTCCAAAAATGTGAAGATTTATTTACACGACATTGGGATTTAGTTAAGATTGAAAGCTCTTAACAGCTAGAGAATTTGATTACGGTAGGTATATGATAAATAGTTTTCTTTATTATATACAGTACATTTTCGTAGACAGTTTGTTCTTTTTTAATCCCGGGAATCACATTTTTTCGCTATTATAGCGTAGTGCTGCAGTTCCTATCGCTCAATGCTAACATTATTTTAAGTTAAAAATAAAACGGCCACTGTTTAGGTTCCAAAACGGAAACTCAATACTTTCATGACAGTAAATATGATAATAATATTATGTTACCCGAAAAAGGTTTTATGAAGCTAGCGTTCTGCGACAATAACTCTCGTATTAAAGGGTCAAACATTGTATGACTTAACTTATACTGCTTAAATTTCGTCTCATACCTATATATTATCTTCCCAGCTTTACATTTAACCTATATACTTGGATGGCGAGATGAATTGTACGAAAGGTCCTAAATGCATGTTCTATACATATTATAAAACAAAGTTGCTTTTTTTTCTCATGTCCCTTTGTTCCCTTTAATCTTTAAAACTACGCAACGGATTTTGATGATTCTTTCAGTGTTAGATAACCCATTTATCGAGGAAGGCTATATTTAATCACGCTAAGACTAATAGGAGCGAAGAAATAGAGGAAAATGTGGAAAAAAACGGGGAAAATTATTTGAAAGGGCTAACTTGAACGCGCTAATCTTAGGAACTACTGGTCCGATTTGAAAAATTCTTTCAGTGTTAGATAGCCCATTTATTGAGGAAGGCTGTAGGCTATATTTTATCACGATAAGACTAAAAGGATAATGTGGAAAAAACGGGGGAAATTATTTGAAAAGGCTTATCTCGCGAACTACTGGAGCAATTTTCATGTTATTTGGCACAGATAAGAAGTAGACCACGTGAAGGATCATAAGCTATCGATTTTAATCTTTTTTTAGTGGCTTTATATTTTGTACCCATATGCGACGCCGGGGCGGGTCGCTAGTATATACATACTAGCGACCCGCCCCGGCGTCGCATATAATATATAAACCTACTTATAGCATATTTACGGACCTTAACGAATAAAAATATTTCACAGTGAACTATTATACGGAGTCAGCTTGTCTTGGTCTGGTAATTGGCATATTAGAAACGTCACATAAAATACTATCTTAACCTTAGATACATAGTTATACGCTGTATAAATATATTTTTATTAGTATCTAACTGTCGCACTTAGTGACGAATATTTTTTAATTAATTTTGACATAAGCCCCATACATTATAATATATCTGTCAAACTATTTATTAAATTGACATTTAGTCATCATTAAATACCTATTTCAGAGTGCGGCCGTAGCCAGTATGATGGTTGATATTTACCTTGACGGACTGTGTCAAACAGGACTGTCGAATATCATAAATGACTGGATAAAATGCAAACATTATATTCCAAATGGGCTCGGTCACAAATCCGAAGGGACGAATTGACGGTCAATTATGACCTTGCATAATTTTAACATCAAAAATATCTTGTGAAAAGGCGAGTTTCAGCCCGCATTATTAAAGAATATTATTGTTTGAGATAAAGTTGGGAATTCCAGACTTGGGGTTCTTGAGGAATATAGTAAAATAGAAGTAAAATCAAATAGGGTTTACAAGAAAGTAGAAACTGTATGAGTTTTTGGAAAAAAAAACTTTCTTTCTATGAGCGAGTATGAGAATGTGATCTTTTATTTGAGTTTGACAAAATTATTATTTGCCTCTCACGTACTCAAAACTAATCATTTTGTATTGGTCTTAGAATGTTACATCAAAATCACACAATAATTTTAATGTAGAACTACCTACTTTGTTTTGGTACAAACAACAAGCAATTGGGACAAATAGAATATCGCTAGAGGTATTTGGAACTATGCCAAAAATTCCTATGTAGTTTAGCAAAGAATGAACAGCGACTAATGGTTATTATCCTTCTTGTACGATCACAATATGGTAACCAGTAGGTAGGCCTTATTACACAAACATTCGTAACAAAGATACATAAGATTACAAAACAAAATCCAGCTGAAAGGCAAAACGCTTTAAATGCATCGCGATAACGTCTTTGAAGATTTGTGAATTCATTTCTCTACAAAGATAACAGGACATTTAAGGCGACAAAAATGTACCCATTTACGTTACTATGACTACAGCTTCTCTGAGTCCTCGTTTTTCCTTCCATACATGAATAAAATATAAAGAATTAAAAAATAATAAAGGTATATTTTGCCTGATACTTAACGACGCATTTTTAATTTTTATAAAATACAGCTCGTCACTTTTATCGTTTTTCGCTATTTTATTTTACTTTCGGTTTTCGCCAACCATGCCTGCTTGTCTTTAAAAAAATACTTGTTGCCTTTACTGCCATATAATTTACGTTAAAATCCCAAACTGCAGAGCTGGCTTGATTCGCTCTTTGATAGTAACAGTGACTCGTGATCTACTAATCCTTTCAGCGCTCAATCTCCGTCTCCGAGCTTTGTGACGCAGCATTTCATAAGTATTTGCACTCCTCGTCACAACTCAATAAAACTACGTAATACTGTTACCAATTTTCTTGGATCCTCTTTTTCAAGTTCGATACGAAATTCTAGTGCATTTGAATGAGTTTACTTTAAGAAACTGTCAGAAACTTCGTTGGGCTTCCAGCGGAGCTCTTTGTAATTAAAATAATTACTGAAAATGTTATTCATCTTAAATTCGCATTGAAAAGAGTTTTGAGTTTAAATTATTCGAACGAAATTAGTTTTTTTTTTTTATTAAATAAGTGGGCAAACGAGCAAACGGGTCACCTGATGGTAAGCGACTACCGTCGCCCATGGACACTCGCAACATCAGAAGAGCTGCAGGTGCGTTGCCGGCCTTTTAAGTGGGAATACGCTCTTTTCTTGAAGGTTTGCAGGTCGTATAGGTCCGGAAATACTGCTGGTGACAGTTCGTTCCAGAGTTTTACAGTGCGCGGCAGAAAGTTACGCGGAAAACGCACTGTGGAATACTGCCACTCATCAAGGTGATGAGGATGGTATGTTTTTCGCGTGGGACGATGGCGAAAAGTTGCAGGTGGTATGATTCCGAACAATTCCTCAGAGCACTCCCCGTGATACAACCGATAGAGGATGCAGAGTGAAGCTACATCTCGGCGTAATTCCAAGGGGTCCAAGCTGTTTGAAACACTATGGCAGTCAACAATTCGAGCGGCCCTTCGTTGGATACGATCCAGAGGGAGTAGTTGGTATTTTGGCGCCCCTGCCCAGAGATGAGAACAATATTCCATATGAGGCCGAACCTGCGCCTTGTAGAGTTGTAGGCGTTGGTCCGGACTGAAGTACTGTCTCGCTCTGTTAAGAACACCAAGCTTCTTCGAGGCTAATTTGGCCTTACCCTCTAGATCAGTATTTCCCAAAGTGTGGGTCGCGACCCACTGGTGGGTCGCGAGTAGATTTTGGGTGGGCCCTGAAACTATAGGACGATTGTCGTACTCTTTCGATTGTCATATTTTTACTCGTTCGTTCGTCGTCGTGGGTGCGTGCGGGACGGGGGCGGGGCAAATTAGAACGCAAACGTAATTGTAAGTAAGGCTGACAATGATGATATGGTGGTGAACTACGATAAGAATTAACAGGTAAATGCTGCGGCAGCAACATACCACTGCTTTTTGTCTTCGTGACACAAGGTGGGCCGCGATCTTAAAACTTTCTTGTAGATGGGTCGCGGTCCCGAGAAGTTTGGGAAACACTGCTCTAGATGATATCGGAACTGGACTTCGCTCGATATGTTGACGATCTCAATGCTAGGGGAGATGGTTAAAGATGTGCCCTCGAAACGAGGATATACGACCATTGGTGACTTTTTAGTGGTGAACGCGCAGACTTGTGTCTTGGCGGGGTTGAATTGGACCAAGTTACGTCTACCCTATTCAGAGACCTTCTCCAATGAATTCTCCACCTTAGACACAAGTTCGTTTCGACTCTCAGTGACATTTTGCCGAGAAATATTGGGGAGCCGGTATATACAGCCTCACCTGTACTATCATCCGCATAGCAATGAATGCCGCTGGTCTGCAATATGTCATTGATATGCAGTAAGAATAGAGTAGGCGATAGCACACAGCCCTGAGGGACACCAGCATCAACAGACTGAGTTTCCGAGCATTCGCCGTCAACTACGACCTTTATGCTTCTGTCTGCTAAGAAACCAGTGACCCACTTACATAATTTCTCGGGCAGTCCGTATGATGGAAGCTTTGATAGCAGCGCTTTATGCCAAACCCGATCAAAGGCCTTCGCAATGTCCAAACTAACAGCCAATGCCTCTCCCTTCGACTCAATTGCCTGAGCCCAACGATGAGTCAGGTACGCCAAGAGATCACCAGCCGAGCGACCCTTACGGAACCCGTATTGTTTGTCGCTTAGTAATCCCTGGCCGTCCAAGTATCGAAGAAGCTGGCTATTGATAATGGATTCCATTATCTTCGAGAAGAGAGAGGTTATAGCGATTGGTCTGTAGTTGAAAGGATTTGAGCGATCACCTTTTTTGGGGATCGGGTGCACCAAGGCTGTCTTCCAGGAAGCCGGGACGATGCCAGTGGAATAGGAGAGCCGAAAAAGACGCGTCAAGACCGGAGCCAACTCTGAAGCACACTCTTTCAACACAATAGGCGGGATTCCGTCAGGCCCACTCGACTTTACGATATCAAGGGAACGGAGGGCTTTTCGCACTGAGCGCTGATGAAACCGAATATCCGACATGATGCTCGTGCATCGCGGTATGGTCGGCGGTTTCTGCCCCCCGTCATCCAGGGTCGAGTTTGACGCAAAGAGCTTGCCCAGAAGATCGGCTTTGTCTTTTGCATCCTGGGCCAACGACCCATTTCCTACGTGTAGGGATGGTAGGGTTGGCTTGCAGAAATTTCCTTCAATAGCTTTGGCCAGGGACCAGAATGCACGGGTTCCCGAGGGGAGGCGCTCAAGTCTCTTGCCAATTCTATTGACGTGCTGTTGCTTTGCCCGAGTAATCTCTTTCTTGAGGGACCTAGAGGCAAGGTTGTACTCCTTTTTATATGTGCTGGTATTTAAATCCCGAGCAGACACTGCGTTGGCCCAGGATTGGTAAGCCTCCTGCTTCCGGCGAGAAGCTTTTTTGGGGATGAACCAAACCAGGGACGAAATCTGCCGCCAGTTGGCACTACAGAGGACGGAATGAAAAGTTCCATCCCCTGCATCACCACATCGGCAACAGAGTTGGCAGTGGTGTCGGGATCATCCGGCGAGAAGCACACGTGCCCCCAAGGATAGGATGCAAAAAACGACCGCATCCCATCCCAGTCTGCTGACTTGTAGTGCCACACACGACGGTATTTAACAGCACGCTGTCTCAACACCGTCGTAACTGGCACAGAACTCCTAACAAGGCAATGATCCGATGAACCAAGTGGTGCGGTTACGGATATTTGGTCGCCGTCAGGATTTGAAGTTAGCAGGAGGTCCAACAAGGAAGGATTCTGACCATCCACATCTGGGATTCGCGTAGGCGTAGTGACCAGTTGTGTCAAGTCGTTCGCAAGGGCAAAGTTGCAGACAGATCTCCCCGCATGATCAGTTTTACTGGAGTTGAGCCAGTCGGCGTGGTGGGCATTAAAGTCGCCAAATATTATGATCTCTGCGGAAGAGATCTGCTGCTGCACAAAATCTGAAGCAGCTTGCAGGTGCTCCAAGAGTTGGTCCGTCTCGGGGTCACCACTATGGGACCTATATAGGCATGCATAGACGCGAGGGTGATCGTCGCAATCTATGCGGAGCCATAAGATTCTTTGGGTAGAAAGGAGTGCTCGAGATAATACCCTGGGTGGGAAAGGTATGATGTGTCATTCGGAGATGATATCTGCGTCTCGGTTAAAAAGAGCAAAGCCGGCTTTGCCGTCTCAAGGTGGTAATGGACGGCATTAAGGTTGGAGTCCGCGCGGAACTAGTTGGCCGCGCCTTAGGTATGTGAGCGGTGGGACGGAGAGGCGGGGGCGCTTGATTTTGACAGTTCTGGCTAGTTTTGACAAAAAGCACAAGAGATTGCAATAGCAAAATGAGTCCGCCGATAAAAAGATAATCTAAGGAAATAATATTTAAAGTGCATACGTTTTTAAAAAACGGAAAGCAGATGTCAATAGTTTAGAATATAAAACTGATCAATTGTCTTTTATTTATTCTTTTCAATAATTAAATAATATTATTGTTTACGATATCTTGAGATTGGTCGTCACTGTCTAATCTCATGTGCATTGCGAGCAGCAAGCAACCCGCCCCCTCACCCCCGTCCCTACCTAAGGTGCGGCCAACTAGTTCCGCGCGGACTATAATCCCCTGATATTGCAAAAGTCCACGTTTAATATCGAGGGGGGTGCCTTTGTGTGTTTGCTCTTGCCCCGAGCAGATTGGAGCGCAGTTTTGCCCTCCCCAGAATACGAGGGGCAGCCTGGACGTCCACGTTCAGTTCCAAGGGTTCCTGAGCATGGACGTCCAGAGAGGGATTCTCCAACGCAGTTAGTACCCTCCTGGGGTAACAAATTGTTTTTCAACTGCGGCATTTCTAAGGGGGTAGGGGATTGGGCCCCCGGTAAACTCACTCACTCGGCGAAACACAGCGCAAGCGCTGTTTCACGCCGGTTTTCTGTGAGGCCATGGTATTTCTCCGGTCGAGCCGGCCCATTCGTGCCGAAGCATGGCTCTCCCACGGACAAATACCTGCGTTCAGCCACCCCTCCCGTGTCACCGTGAAAAAGCTCACGATGGCACAGGGGAGGTGCCCAGGGACACGACGTGGACGGACCGGTATCGCCCCCAAAATATTAAGTTGATTAATTATAATGAAAAAGTTTGAAGATCTGATTTGAGAGAGATTTGAGTATAAAATATCTTTCACTAATCTTCGAGCTAAAAAAGTACCCTGATATTTGCCAATGCCAACTATCTTAGTGATTTTATTGATCAGAATTATTATCTTTTAAATTGATGTACCTATCTTCAGTATTGCATCTCCCATTTCTGAAATTATTTTATACCTAGGAAACTCTTTGTAAACGCCGACCTAATATAATCCCACTGCGGATAAATTGAAAATATTCCAGTTTATCTTGTCGCTGGTTTTTCAGTTTTATTTTTACAAATATTTCTTGAAACTCTCATTCAATACTGTAAGTAAACATTTTTCCTGATCGAAACATTGCTCGTGGTTACGGATTACGTTTTATTTCCGAATGTTTTTATTTCTTCCCATTGAAGTAACTTTTTCCGGGAAAATTGAAAATTATGAAATCATGAAAATCTGTAAGATAGGTACATAATTTCTTTTGTTAAAAAATAATAATCACTACAAGAGTAAACATAATACCGCGGCATGTCAGTAGGTATTTTTGCAGTGATTTTCCGAATTATTTTTTTAAAGAAAATAATAATTAATGAACAGAAAATGATACAAGCAATGATGAAAAACTCAAAGCAGATATGTTACTACCGCGCGCGTTGTAAAGATTCAAATACGGTCCAATTGGGTCGTCTGTTATTTAGTCTGCATCGAGCGCAGTCACGAACGTGCCGCGTCTTGTCTTACCTAAATAAATTGAAAATGACGTCGTGCGTGTCTCGAAAATGTACCAATTATGACTCAAAAGTAAACAAAACACATGGAATCTCTTACCACATGTCTTGATTGAAATAAATACCTCGATTATTTACATTTTCAATTATTTTTTTAACAATCTGGAAAAAATTGAATTTTCGTCATAGCTCAGGCGAAGAAAGAGACAGTGATACGATTCGACGTTTAAAAATTAAAAATAGAACTGTCTCTTTTATGTAAATGGTTTTTCGTATCTTTTGTTTAACTTATCTGTCAAATTTGTCAATGTTTGCAATTTTGAATTTGAAAATTGTTCGGAAGAGACTTAAGCCGGAAAATAGTATGGACGTAACATATCTGTATAAGTAGAATATCATTGGATACAAGTCAAGTATTTCAATGTAAAATTTTCATACATTGCTAGCCAATTATCCGGATTGGGATGATAAATTGTCTTTGTGCTCGAACAAATCGCTCTATCAAGCGGCAATTCACGTAACAAATTAACGGTTACCGTTTAGCCAATTCAACGTAATTTCCATTTAAATGGCTAATTTCATTGGATGAGGATAGGGTTAATTAATACGAGTGCATTTTGTGAGGGCTTAATTATAGAATTGTGATACTATGTGCATTAGTAATTAATGAATCTAATCGAATTGGTGTAGCTAATATTGCTTCATTTTGTATGGGCTTAGGCCCAGAATTAACAAACTTGCTGCTCACTGCTCGGCCGGTTCCAAATTTGAATGGCTCATTAGAAAATACATCGCCTTGCGATTTTGCAGTTTGAATCGACCCTTCCCCGCGTTCAATAATAGCACCTCCTATCCCAGTCTTCTAACAATGTTAAATCTACTTAATGCTTACTTTTATAACAAGCAGCAATTGCTCCGGCAATAACGAACAAAT
Organism: Polyommatus iphigenia; assembly: GCA_963422495.1. NCBI lineage: Eukaryota > Metazoa > Arthropoda > Insecta > Lepidoptera > Lycaenidae > Polyommatus > Polyommatus iphigenia. The sequence goes on from OY730189.1 coordinate 16,132,572, forward strand.
CTAATAGTTAAATCCGTAATCACCCGACTCCTACATAAAACGAATCTTCCACGTCGTTAAATCTAAGCTCGTAACTGCGTCCTCGGCGTTTGTATAAGATGTATTTGCGTGGAACACTACAGTTAGACGGCCATTCTGGCGTCACACGAGTCCATCAGACTGAACGACATCAAGCTAATGCAGTAACAAAGATGTTTTACGGGCAGATCAATTTTTATATGGGCGTGGAAGACACGAACTTTTTTTTCATACAGCCTCTAGAAAAAATGATGTTTAATTGCATCTCCGAAAACAAATTAATATATTATTGGAGTTGTCATAGAACTCTGTGTCACTTTACGCTATGCTGCATGTTATTTCCACAGTGAAAAAGGCATTTTCCGGCTATTAATCTACATGCAACAGTTAACACGATTTTTCTGTCATCCTGAGCAGAGTGATGGACTTAACCAGCAACAAAATTGGTATCTTATTCTAGGGTACAAGTTTTAATACCAGTACTTTAAAGAGAGAGCCTAATAATGTACCTAAGTCAAAACTATATTATTTAAGAAATTTCAAGAAAAGGATACTATACGAGTACTACATACTACGAGTATTACATGTTCTATTTTTCTGTACTTTTTACAACCAGCTTTCAGGACTCCTGTAAGATATCCATACTAATATTATAAATGCGAAAGTGTGTCTGTCTGTCTGTCCGTCTGTCTGTCTGTCTGTTACCTCTTCACGCTCAAACCGCTCAACCGATTTTGTTGAAATTTGGTATGGAGATACTTTGAGTCCCGGGAAAGGACATAGGATACTTTTCATCCCGAAAAAATGCACGGTTCCCGCACGATAAACTAATTTTGGCGCAACGGAGTTGCGGGCGTCTTCTAGTTGTGAATAAAAATTCAAAATAATTCTAATCCTTTATTTTTACACAAGTAACACTGATAACACAACTTAAGTTGTATTTTGGTAGACAGTATTAAACTAAAAGCACATTTTATGTACAATCTACGGTATATCACTAGTAAGTCTCATATTTATATTATGTTATGTAGTACATGGAACTACTACTGACATCGAAACATAACAAATATTATATTTCACAACTTTCCAAAAAAACACAATACAAGATGGTGTAAACACCGTTATCCTTGAAACCATCAAATGAGCCCGTCAAAATGAACAACTTTTTCTATGAGAACAATGCTTTCATTTAAAAAAAATCCGTCATACCCATACAAATTGCCGATCCGGGCATCCGTATGGGTATGAAGACGGCATTTTTTTGAGTGCCCAGCATTGTTCTCATAGAAAAAGTTGTTCATTTTGCTTTCACTCAAAAAAAATCCGTCTTCATACCCATACAAATTGCCGATCCGGGCATCCGTATGGGTATGAATACGGCATTTTTTTGAGTTCCCAGCATTGTTCCCATAGAAAAAGTTGTTCATTTTGAATGGCTCATTAATTGATGGTTTCAAGGTGGTGTTTACACTAACACACAATATACTTACTTCTAAAGTAACCATCCCTCTATTCTAATTGGTGCCCGTCATTTACCTGAAGTGTAATGAGAACCATATTCACAAAAGTACAATTTTCATCCTTATTTATTTTTAATACCTCATTTTGTGTACCAATTTCAATATGTTACACGAGTCAAATGCAAAATATGTTTACACTTTTTATTCGACTAACTTATTCGATATTGATCTACAAAACACAACTATAATTATTTTACTCACATTTAAGTTAAATATTTATAAATACTTTTAAAAGTATTGTACAGTAAATTTTAAAAGTATCGTATACTTTTATAAGTATAGATTCGTATGAGTGTATAAAACTTTAAATAAATTTTATGAAGGACTTTGATTTTTGGTCTCTCGGAAAAGAAACAATATGAGGCTGGAACCAAGTAGGTATATAGGTATATCACTAGAAGTTACCTCACTGTGCCACCTGCTCTCATTAAACTAAGATTGTTCCACAATTAAGTAGTGAACTATGTCCAATAATTATGTCCGTACCGGTTAACCTATTTCGATTAACAGCGATTTACAATGTTACATTTCTAGTGTAATATATATATATAATGACAATTTTAAATACTATTATAATAAAAACAAGTTAAACCAGTGATATGACAAAACGGTCACTGCTACATATTATACGATGACAAAAATGTGGAATTAAAACGCGCGGACCCAGAAGCCCAATGATAGAAAATGTATTTGCGAAACAAAAAATTCAATTTATTGTATTATTGCGAAGACCCTCACATCTTTACTCATGTACGTAATTCAATTTAAACAGCCCGACAGTGTACATTACACATACGGGTACTGTAAAAATATTTTTATTTTAGGACATCAAAAGAAGAGAGAATTTTGTAGACGCAAACGATAATTTACGAGGTACTAAACCCTGGGAATGAGTACAATATGTTGGTGACTGGGGACGCTTCCCACTCCATTAAAAAATACGCAACAGTACACCTGGCGGCTCGCCTGTAATCTAGATATAATAAAAGAGCACTAGCGCCTAGTCTGACTGAAACATTGAAACATAACCACATAGCGAACTTTCTGCAAACAATACGAACACTAAGTTATACTACAATACAGAGTACAGTATAATATACAGTATACAATATACATTTTAATTGACACACCATCATAATATTCTGTGTATGAAATCTGATATGTGAGTCTCATAAAACTTTGTTAAACAAACATAATAATGTAACACATTTTCGTTCATTAAAGATCCTTTTCGAATTCACAAACATTATAGAAATTCATATTTTGTTAACGCTAACTTAAAACACGAGTTTAGTAAGTAACCAATTTGGAAGTAAATTAAAACTTCTTGATAGATTCTTGTATTTTATATCGGAGCCATTTTTAAAAGAAATATGAAATTTAATGGACAACTATTAAAAGTTGCCTGAAGTAAAATATTATCATAATTAGGGCAGTTACCATAATCTCCTCAGGGAAATTATGAGGGGTATATTTTTCGAACTTTAAAATTTGTCATTCATTTTGCGCATTCTTTATGTCAATTACTGTTTTCCCCAAGAAACTAAAGTATCGTTTCACATATCTTTTGTCGTAAAATGTTTTGTTGTATGTAATAGGGCGTGGAACCTTTCGGTGGCCCCGGAGGGTCGGGCCCTTGTCCCTTCACGCTGATTCGGACCGAAAGTGGAAACGCCACGATTGTTGTTTCGTAAACAAAGGATAAGTTTGCGACTTTGATGTTATTACAATTAATAATACACTATGTAATACATAAATTATTACATTTGCCCGACTAGTGTGTTAAACAGTCGAAAACATATTTTTTAGAAAAACAAAGCTTCTTCGAGTCCTTTTCTATAGTATCTAGCTTTAAAAATTTCCGTGAAAAATACCTTAGCGTCCTCACGTCGTAAATGTACTTGTGTCAATTTGATTGAGTAAAGCTACTCAATCATAGAGTTTAGAGGTTAATCTTCATAATATTTATTATGAAGATTAACCAATGTTCGTAGTACTCTTCGTAAGGGGCTCACAACTTTAATATTGCTCGGTAAAATAAAAGGAGAAGGCGCACTGTCAGATTTTTGGTACCTGAATGGGACAGGCGCACGAGGTCACGCTATCGGAAGATCGCGATTAGTCGGTGACATTGGACCTTATTAGTAGAAATTGTACACATGTGCAAATAACCTCCTCCAGTTTTGCCGGGCAATTTTGAACTTGTGCGCCTAGCCTATCCCAACAATATAACATAGAAATATTTTGTAGCAAACATTTCGCTTTTGTGACCTCTTACACGTGGCCCGACTGGCTATTTATACTCTGTATTATTTCCACCTAGCTGCACAGCTGATGCGTGTCACAAACTCAATTTTGATCAACTTTGATCAGCGGTGACATTACGACGAAATGGGAGCGATCACGATATTGGTCGCTGAACACGTCATCACTTTAACACGTCAATGTGTCACCCTGAAAAGGGATGGACGGGTCCTATACGACATTATTGAGTTGTATGTTTGTTATTCAGGTCCACTTGGAACAGGCAGGATTAACCCTTAACCACTGACGTGTATTTACTTGCACTAACGCTGACGTACGTCTCACGGACGTACGCTTGCTTTAAACAGCTCTAGGTCAACATTATATACGAAAATATGGTTATTTTATTATATACTAGCTGTCCCGGCAAACGTTGTTTTGCCATTTAAAGTATTTCTACTTCATCAGTTGACGCAAAATCTTACCCCCTCTTTCGTCCCTTTAAGAGGGGTGGGGGGAAAAATTTTATAACCAGATGTTAAGTTGGAAAAACAGTTGATAATATGAAGTAAGTCCATTAAAGAAAAAAGTTTGATACAAAATCTGACCCCCTAAATCTTTTTGGTCCCCTTAGAGGGGTGGGAAGGGGGTGATTTTTATACACCAGATGTTGAGTCGGAAGAAGGCAAATATATCTGCGAAAACCGTATGCAAATCGGATCAGTAGTTTTCGTGTTAAAGCAAAAGTCTTATACAAAATCTGACCCCCTCTTTCGTCCCTTTAGAGGGCTGGGGGGAAAAATTTTATACACTAGATATTAAGTTGGAAGAAGACCAATATATCTTTGAAAACAGCATTCAAATCGGATCAGTAGTTTTCGTGTTAAAGCAAAAGTCTTATACAAAATCTGACCCCCTCTTTCGTCCCTTTAGAGGGGTGGGGAGAAATTTTTTTATACACCAGATGCTAAGTTGGAAGAAGACAAATATATCTGCGAAAACCGCATTCAAATCGGATCAGTAATTTTCGTGTGATAGTGGAACAAACATACAGACAGACAGACAGACAGACAGACAGACAAAAAAACTGACCACATTTTTGGCTTGTATAGCGATGTAGTGACACCCTCCGCTTATTATTTTTTGAATATCTTTAATGTACAGAATCGTCTTTTCTACAGTTTTATAATATGTATAGATCGTCACTTCAGTATATAGTGTACTAGTAAATAAAATATGTCTGTTCTTATGTTTAATATTTATTTATATTTTTCAAAGCAAACCAAAAGCTAATAAGAATGACCCGAAACAAAAATGCCTCTTTTCTATTAGCTCAAAAACTTAACTTATCAGTCTAAAACTATTACAGAACTATGTTATTATTTATGAAATATTTTTTGATATAAAAAGGAATAAAACGCACTTTTTTATGGACTTGACACTTTTTGCAACACGATATACAGATGTCATAATTCCCTCAGCATGATATTCATAAGTTATATATTTTTATGCTTCCCTCTAAAATTCTGCTAAAGCAACATTGTGATCACTTTCTTATGAAGTAAGAATGACGGATTTCAGACTCTGCGATCTCTTCAGTCTCTGGAGGCAGAATTTCATTTTCATCGACAAGGGAATCGTCAGACTTCGTAAAAATAAAGTTTTCCTTAACAAAATTCTCAAAATTTTGATCGTTTAATTATACTCCACTTAATAGAAGCCTTCAGCGTTAAAAAAAGTTTATAATAAACTATTTTAAAGCTAAAAGAAATATAAATTCAAAAAGGAAAAACTTACACTATCACTGACAATACGTCTCCCAGACGTAACCTAGTGTATATTTACTTATTTGAGTTTCACCACACTTCTGGTCACCACCGCTTCGACCGCGTTACCAGTACCTAGGAAGGTACTGGAAAGGACAAGTTCATCCGACTAAGATTTTAAAAGATATTATCGTTTTTGTCGCGCGCCTACGTCTCTCAGACGTACGTCAGGGTTAAAGATAATCGTGGATTATTAGGTAGGGTTATGTTACGTCAATGTTATCTGTCAGCTAAGGTTGTTATAACTATAATTATTAAGCAAATCCTATGATGTGCTATGCTATGCCAAGACTCAATTTCTCTTAATAAAAGAAAGTCGTTCTAGTTACTCTGCTATAACTCAAGAATGGGCTGAACCGATTTTGCTGAAAATTACAGATTATATCTTTATATCAGGAAGTTTAAGGATACTTTTATCCCGATCTCGTAAGATGTAATAAAATATATTTTATAAAACATATTTTAAGCAGCAGTACTATAACCGAAAGTGACTGAAGTGAGCGTTCAAGGTGTAATATACAACCAATATGTACATTGAAACTTATGTATTTAATATATTTTGAGGGACCGACCGGCTACCGTTATGAAATAGCCATAATATGTTACATATTATATTTTTTTAAGTAGGCATAAAAGTTTATACGACATGGAGATAACTAAACGATCTACAAAATTTTGTATTTATAGAAACTTTTACCGGTCACATACTACTTAAGTACTACAGCTATAATATGGATATAAGATTTCGTTAGCGTTTGAAATTGTTTTATATTAACGTGAGTTAAAAGGAAATGCGTGGTGGGTGTCGACTTAAATAAAAAATACCTACTTACAATTTGCGTCTTATATGGTTTCCTTCGATAGGGTATTTCAAAATGGGAGCTCTATTTCTGTCTTAAGAATTTCAATACAGAAATACACCCACCGGGGTAGAAATTCTGCAAATGCTGGAATTGGAACGAGACATTTTAATTTATAACCAGAAGCCACAGAGTTGATGAAAAACGAGATTGTTTTGCTACGAACAGTAATCTTATTAGCCGATTGGTGATAAAAGTCACGTAACAGCTTTTAATTTTCTCAGTTATTTTTCTAACAAAAATTATGCAAAATGTTACCGCTTAAAGAATTCTTCTCTCCTCCTCTCCTATTTATTATAGTAAACTAGATGTCATCCGAAACTCCGTTGCGCCAAAATTTGTTTATCGCTCTAGAACCTTACAATTTTTCAGGATAAAAAGTATCCTTCGTCTTTACCCGGTACTCAAAGTATCTCCATACCAAATTGCAGTAAAATCGGTTCAGTGGTTTGAGCCTGAAGAGGTAACAGACAGACAGACACACTTCCGCATTTAATAATGATAAATAGATTCTAACTAAATTAATTCAATCGAGAAATATTTCACAATCTAAAACCTTACGCAAATATTTAACTATTCATGGCACATGCCACCCTCAATATTTTCGCTGAGCTTTGAGCAAAGCGATCATTAACAAAAGCGGGGTTGGGCTAAACAAGCATTAGATAAGACCGGTAAACATTTCACTGTCTATATAAAACATAGTTAAATGGGTCATATAGGTTAATGTTTGTTCGTAGTTATTTTACTTCCACGGGATCCTTAAGCTCCGTTTAGACCAAACGAGCGAATGCTCATTCTAGGAAAGCTCTTTTGATGTAAACTAACAACGAGCATTCTTTCGTTGTTCTAGTATGTTCGCCACGTGTTCGGCGGTAAATAGGTAGAATGCTCTAAGAATCTCGCTCGTTTGGTGTAAACGACGCAAGAGCGCTCGAGCAATTGCCTAGAGCGTTCTTTCGTGTTCGGACGTGCTCGCTCTTCGAGGCGGTCTCTTCAAAGGGATTCTAGTGTTCTTAATATTTTTACTTTTTGGCGGCTGGTTTTAAGTAGTTTATCAAAGGTTATTTCGTAAATATGGATTGGAGTAATGAAAAATGTTTACAAACGATAGAATTATACCATAACAAAAGATGTTTATGGGATCCAACCTTTGATGATTATAAAAATAAATTAACTACTTATCGTTGACGAATGAGCAATGAGCATTCGCTCGTTTGGTCTAAACGGAGCTATATGATTCTCATCTATAGAGCAAAAATTCTTATTCTTGATGTTCTTGTTGATTCGATTGGTGTAAACGATCTAAAGTATGTTGTAACGAATTATAGTTTACACTAAACGAATACGAAAGAATGTTCTTGTGCTGTTCTTGCTCTATGTTCTTTTGGTGTAAACCCACCTTTACGTGTGTAAATAAAGTCTGCAGCTAAGTGCGACGCGAGCAGCTGTACCGGAATAAGTATTAACGATACTTTTGACAAACGGCCCCAGTAACTTACTGCCGGTTGGGAAAATGTGTTTGCTGTTTTCACTCTATAAACATGTCCCTCTGTTTAAACGAGTAAAACGCCGCCGTAAAGACTAAAGTAAGGATTTCACAAGTAATAGTGATATTATAAATTTAATTACGTCAAAACAAAAAACAAAACTAGATCAAAATCGGTCCACCCGTTTGGGTGCGACAATGCCACAGACAGACAGACAGACAGACACGTCAAACTTATAACACCCCTCTTTTTGTCGGGGGTTAAAAAGGATAATAAAAATGCCCAGAATTAAATGGTCCCCACTACAAGTTACGGAACCTGAAAAAATTATAATTGATACAGATGATGAACCGATATATAGTTTGTGCGTTTGAAGATGATATGGGTGACACATTATATTTGACAATTGTAGGGAAGAAACCTAAAAATTTTAATCGATAATTTAAAAATATCGAATCACTTCGTAAAGGAATTGCAATCGAAATTATCGATGTCGTACTGACGTTTCAGAGTGGCGCTAGCGATTTAAGATGGCCGCCCTTTTTATCGATTTGATTTCGATTCAACAGTGTCAATCTCTATCGGCAAAAGTTACGTTTCATGCATCTGACATTTTTCAAATATTTTCGTATCAATAATTTCATACTCCTATTTTACTGTTAATATTTATAATTTTATAATAAGTTAGCATTAAGCAACGATCTTAAGCTTCAGAAGTCGTTTTGTTATAGAGTCCTCTACTTCTGTCACGTGCAAGGTACTCCAGCTGGCGTTGCCAAGGTAATATAGGCCATTCTCAAAATCGAGCCTTAAATTACGTACTCTATGTAGTTTTAGTTTTATTAGCGCGTATGTAGTAATAGTAACTTTATACAATCTAATATTTTACTGTAATCTGTCATTAAATATATTTTTCATATTATACACCACAGCTGCCTTACTGTATAGATCATAGTTTCTCAACCTTATTTTGCTCACCGCCCACTTTGAGAGTATGTTTTTTTCTAGAGCCCCCCAACTTAATTTTACTTACCATCTGTCGCGAATTTAAAACAGCTATTGCCACGATTATATTTAAGAATGAAAGAAGAATGTTTCAATGGGAGCAATTAAAACGCATGTTGAGCAATATTTTGCATACCGTATATAATATATGCACACGTGATAAAAATGATTACAATACCAACAATAACAAAAATTAAACGATATTAATTTTTATTTTACTTTAGAACGTGATTAGCGTGTATTTTTTGCCTTTTTAGACTATATTTATTAATCTACCCACGCCCCATCTGCGCCATCTCAATGCCCCCTAATTTTCTCCGGGTCTTCTACTGCCCCCCCGAAAGTCTCAAACACCCACAAGACGGCGTTATCGCCCACGTTGAGAACCTATGGTATAGATCATTGATTCCCAAAGTGGTCCAGGTGGACCCCACGGGATCCACGGGAGCCCGATAGGGGTCTACGCTTGCGTAAAAAAAAATGGGGGTCCACGAGTCGTTATCGGGGGTCTATAAAAATTAGGTGACCCGATTTGACTTCTCCTATGAATATAGGCAGACAATATTATATTAATAGCAGATTAAATATTACAGAGCGAGGAGATTTAGAAATAAGTAAAAGTGTGGTAATTTTTTGAACTGGGGGGGGGGGTTAGCTGTGGGGTCCACCGGATCCAGCTAAATGTTTAAAGTGGTCTATGACAAAAAAAAGTTTAGGAACCTCTGGTATAGATAATACAACTTCATTAACTTATTGAATTGTAAAAGGAAGTACTCCACTTTTCCAATTTAATATTATTATAGGAAGTAAAGAGGGCTGTTACGATCAAATTCAATTAAAATACAGGATAGATAGGTACTTGACCCTTTTTAAGCGATCCCGAAAAATGAATATTTTATTATTAAAGCAATAAATTAAAATTCGAAGAATCCTAATGATAATTTTATCAACTGGAAATGAAAAATGAAGAATTCAATCGAATCTTCATTACTTAGATACACAATAAAAGTATAAAACAATCTATGAAGACTAAGGAAAATATAAGTACTATTTAGTTATGAGTAATTAGAATCTTAATAAAATTCAATTAAAAGTTGTTTCTTTTAACTGATTTTTTAACTACTGCTGTAAATAATAATTGAAGGATAATGAAGGAATCTAAAATTAGTTCAGTATAATATAATATTTTAAAGGAATAGATTATTATTTTAATTATTATATTAACAGGATATTTCAATTAGAGCTCGAGACTAATGGCTGCTGTTCTGTATTGTGTACCCTATAATTAAGCTTGGCATTTATTCTTGTACGAAAAATCGTCTTGGAACAATCTTCCTTTGGAAAAGACAGAGAATATTTGATACTTTAGTAAGTTCTTGTTAGTTTAATATTTCTTCTTTAATCTTGTTAAAATTAATTATCATATATCACGCTAAAACCGCATAATCAAATTTGATGAAATGAGATACAAAGATATTTTGGGTCTCACGAACATTGAACATTTTTGTTGAGGCAAAATACAATATGGTTGTAACTTAAACTAATTGGAGAAAACTTATAAAGCACAATCGTATTGAGATTTGAGACCTACTTCTGAGTTCTATTACGTAGGTATATTCCCTTTCGGTACTTTAATAAGTTCGAAATTCGAATTAACATGTACGTAATATATTCGAATTCGTATAAACGAAGTATATTCTCAGTCGAAACGTTGAAAATAATATTGGAGCTCGTAGCAATCGTGACTGTACCTACATTTGAAGAAGTTTTATTCATATTTCGTTCCAACCCGGCTGTCCCAACCCACACTCTGAAATCACGTAGATTTACGTGTTCCCAGTATAATTGGTTTAATCTAAAAGTAATTTTGATGATGGATTTAATACGTAAGGTGTGTCGTCTACTGGGTTAATGTATGGAATCCCAGCTAATGCTGATTACACGGAATTCTAAATCCGAGCTTTGATTATAATAATTGGCTTATCTACATCAAAACGTATGTTACATACTGTTACATAGTAATATTTACATTAATTAAACATTATATCTTCAGTAGTTTTTTTTTAATTATTAAATAAGGGGGCAAACGAGCAAACGGGTCACCTGATGGTAAGCAACTACCGTCGCCCATGGACACTCACAGCTGCAGGTGCGTTGCCGGCCTTTTAAGAGGGAATACGCTCTTTCCTTGAAGGTTAGTAGGTAGCATAAGACAAACCTTATGAGAATTTTTGTTTAAAATGTTGCTGCTTTTTCTGCAGCATAAGCTGTCTTTTCATTTTTGATTTCAATAAGATCTAACTTACTCTAGTAATTACCATACAAATTCGTTTTTAATCTACACGCTACTTACAACTATCAACTGCTCAATAAGTATACACGATTTTCACTAACTTAAGATATCGGTTCGCTGCAATATCGTATTAAATAGGGGTCAATGCGCAAGTAAAAATAAATAGTCTACTTTTGAGAGTCCTTCACCTTTTCAATAAGGTCGTCATTGTTTAAATAACATAATTAAATATTCAGCGCATCGAATCGAATTTAAAACAATACAACGAATACACTCCAAATATTATGCTTTATTCGCGTATGAATCTGCAATCTTTATGTTTATTGTATTGAAGAAATATAAGTATTTCACGAATTGAATGCTGATAAGTTGAAGCGAATATGGAATACTTGTTATTGTACTTATATTATTCACATTAATTACATAGTTCGTATTTCATCAATAAGTTGATAAAATGCCAATGAACATAGACCAACTATATTTTTATTGAATTACACCTAGCCGATCTGCAGAAAGGTTTCAAAGTAGCCGTCCATACCTATATCGTCCTAAAACGCTATCAAATATAAATAACTGTATGGACGGTTCAGTTTCGTTTGATTTAATTTTGTTTCTCTCTACAAAACGGCTAGGGTACTGATATAACTCACATTCTAGGCTAAATTACTTCACACACCGATTTCAATGGTTTTCAGTGTCACTGAGTTAATATCACGCCACCAGGTAGTCCTTAGAGTTGCACAACCGTAGCGGTTGTGGCTGCGGGCTACGACTTGCCGGGCCCCTGGTTGTGGTTCCGCAGCGGCAGCAGCTTGCCGGCCAGCCGCGTGAAGGTGCAGCGGAACTGCCGGCTCATGCTGCAGTACAGCACGAAGTTCACTGCGGACCCCACCAGCGCCATAATGTCCATCACCTCGCCTGGAAAAAAAATTAATATTATGATCATGATATAGATGACCAAGGCCGGCCGCATACACACGTTTTAGGTATGCGTTTTCCGTATTCGGATATCCGACTCAGTAGGATATACGTTCGTTTTTCTCCATGCGGAACGAATTCCGCAAGTACGTTTCAAGTGCAAGCCATCGCGTTCGCGCGTGAAAAAACGAACGTTAGCGCTAGTCTCACGGAATTCCGAATGCGGAAAACTAATTGGAAAATAGAATTCGGAAAAGTGCGTATGCAACCAGCCTAAAATGAAGGGAAATTGGAGCTTTGAATGATTACATTATAGATTGGCGTATTGAAAAGACGTCAATTTACAAAGAGCAGATACAAAGAAAGACTTTCCTCTAAATAAACAAAGGCGCGCGCGTACGGTCGTGTCAATTGATAATAATAATAATAATAAATATTTATTTCATCAAAACATTGTACACACATTATATTAAACAAATGTCGACCTTCCCTATTAAGTACTAGTGCACCTGTGTCAGGAAAGGCCACTCTTCCTTAGCACACTTTTACATTAGTCTGATGAAATAGTTACAAAAATTTAGATTAAAACTTAAGAAAAAATATTAAATCATATTATCAGCAGAGGCTGTGTGTGCGTGTGTGTGTGTGTGCGTGTGTGTGTGTGTGTGTGTGTGTGTGTGTGTGTGTGTGTGTGCGTAATAATAGTAGACAAAGTGCTAATTGTAAAATAAGAATTTTTAAATTAAGTGTAAACAGTAAAAAATTGTGTAAATATTAAATATGGTGTAAATAGTAATATAGTGTAAATATGATATATGATGTAAATAGTAAAAAATAAATAGTGTAAATATAAATATTGTGTAAATAGTGAAAACAGTAATTAATAATAATTATGGTGTAAAATAATATGTAAAATAGTAAAATAGTGTAAATATTAGTAGCTTTAGAAATTAAGACTCATTAACTAGAAAATATTCAGCTTCTTCATAATTTAGGGTCTTAAGCCAGGCTGTTACTTTGATTTTGCAGTCGCGTTTATTTAAAGAGTAGATTTTTAGTATTTTATTACATTTATTGTATAAATACGAGGAAAGGTAATGGAACTGACATTGGGCGAATTTTGTACGTAGCTGTGCAACATTTGCTACTTTGTAGTTTCTTCTTTTTTTAAACATTTTTGGGTCATATTCTAATTTTATATGTTTTTTTAAGATGACATGTAATATGAATAGTCTTCTGATAGATAGAGTGTCGGTAATATTGTGTAAGGACTGTGTGGAAAATCTTCTCTTTTTAAAATAAGCAACTTTAAGTAGTGCCCTTTGTGCTCTCTCAACATCAATAAGCCTTGTTTTGTCAGCGCCACCCCAAACTGTAATTCCGTAAATCGCTATTGATTGAGCCAGAGCAATATAGATGCGGTCTATTATTTTTCTGGTGGTAACGTGACGAAGAAGTTTAAAGAGCCAAATAAGCTTACGTAACCTGGAGGCAACAAGATCTATTTGAGGATGCCACGAGAGTCTTTGGTCCAGCATAATACCTAAGTACTTCACAGCGTGTACTTTAGTTAGTGCAGGGCAGTTGCAATTTATGGCGCCTAGTATGTTACAACACTGATGTACTCTGATGTTTGGGTCAACTTCAGGCTGAGTCTTATAAGTAAGTGTGAAGGTCACGTAATTTGTTTTTTGGGTGTTTAGCGTGAGTAAATTTATTCTTAGCCACTTCGCTATTGTATGTAACCCATACTCAGTGTCCGTCTTAACCGCCTCCCAAGATGTGTTTGAAAATATAACTGCAGTGTCATCAGCATATGAAAAAATATGAGCGTTAGGTATTTTTAGATTGCAGAGATCGTTCAGGTAGACCAGAAACAGGGTAGGGCCGAGTACACTACCCTGAGGAACTCCATAATCTATTTTTTCGCTGTTACTAACCTGTTCGCCGACCCTGACCCTCTGAGTCCTGTTACTGAGGTAGTCTATAAGCAGTTTTAGTGAAACATCTCTAATTCCAATATATTCCAATGTTTTTACAAGGATGGGGATTGACACTGTGTCAAATGCCTTTTTTAGGTCGAGAAAAACAGCTAGGCATTTATTTTTAGCATCTAGTTCATTAACAATTACAGATGTCAGTGCCTCAACTGCGTCTGTAGTTGATTTGCCAGATTGGAAACCATATTGATTATTTGCTATGATGTTATATTTGCATAGGTAATTTACGATACGTATATTTATTATTTTTTCCACAATTTTTGAGATTGCAGTTAATACTGAGATTGGTCTGTAATTGCTAATGTCTAGCTCATCCCCACCCTTGAATACTGGCGTAATAATAGATTCTTTTAACGCAGTAGGAAAAACACCTTTCTCAAAACATAAATTTACTAGGTGACAAATAACTGGCACAACATGGTGTCTAGCTAACTTAAGGTAACTGGTTGGGATGCCATCCCATCCAGGTGCGCTATTAGACTTAAGATTTGTAAGGACATTGTAAACCTCTCTCTCGTCAGTGTCAAAAAGAGCAAAGGAGGAGGCCAGTGGTGAAACCGGAGGAGTAACAACGGGTTGATCAGCATGCATCAGTGCTATTTTATTTGCGAGTTCTCTACCTATGTTACTGAAGTAACTATTAATATAATTAACGGAATCCAATTTTGAGGACTTAATATGTAGCAATTTAGAGTTATCTGATTTATCTTTTTTTAGATTTGTAACTGTAGCAATACTTTTCCAAAGCTTCCTCGAGTCACCACCAGAATCCTGCAATAGTTGTCTGTCGTAATCTCGTTTCAACTTCTTTATTAGATTGTTGCAAAAATTGCGGTAACGTCTGTAGGTGAGTCGAAGAATATCATCTGTTGGGTTTATACGAAGTCTTGATTGCAATTTGTTCCTATGTCTAATGCACCTGAGGATTCCTGGGGTAATCCATGTTTTTAAAATACGCTTATTTTTTGGTATAATTATAGTTTTAGTGTTTTCTTCAATTGATTGTGTAATTTTGTCTATAAGTCCCTGAGCCACCAACTCGGGATCACTACATAGTAAAAGTTCATTTAAATTTTTATTTTTTAAGTCTTCGCACGCGTCTTCGAAGTAGGTAACTTTTTTAGTATTTATGCATTTTTTTACAATAGCAGTACTGTTTAAATGTAACAATATCATCATATGATCAGTAACAGACGTATTCAGGACAGCAACCTTTGCAGAAACTTTGCCTCTATCCAATTTTACCATGATATGGTCTAAGCAGTTATTTTCTCTGGTGGGGAGATTGTGCCCAGGCATTATATTATGATCAGCAAGCATATCTAAGTAGGCATATCTATTTCTACGTTCTATACATTGCTCAGACTCTTTAGGAATTAAATTAATATTTATATCTCCCATTATAACTGTGGAGTCGGATGCATGTATCCGTTCCAAGTGGGAGTTCAGTGAAGTAATAAACCCATTAGCATCTACAATAGAAGGAGATCTGTATATGGCTATTATGGTATAGCTCCCGCACTGAATTTGCAAACAAGATGCATCTTTTAGACGTATTTCCTTAATATCGGATGCCACAACATCACGTATGTATACAATAACCCCGTCACTTTTGTTTTTGTGATAAGAAGACGAGAACATTTTGTAGTTGGGTATTGGTGGGATTGGTTTATAGTCGCATAGCCAGCATTCGGTTAATACTATTACAGTGGGATTAAAATTTAATTGTGAGATTGAGAATTTAATTGATAATTCGAGTTCCACGAGGAACATTATGACATCGTGTACTCAATACGTTATATAAAATCTGCCTGTAAGGTTCAGCTAGTTTGTCACCTTAAAGGGCTTTCAGGGAGCAATTTATAATAATATGCATGAATCGTGGCTTATGAATAACATCTTACAAATTTCGCGCACACGGCACAACGATGGCACTCCAGAGTTCGCGAAGAACACTTAATCACGACTCCTTAAACCGCCCGCCTCCACTAATGACAGTCGACGACCTAAAGTAATTACCGAACCAACAACACTTCGAATAGCAATAAACTATGGCAAACACTTCACTTGATACTTTTGATTTTAATAATGTTTAGCAAAAGTACTTGGAACTGATTTAAAGCTTAATATCGCTGTGTGAACGAGGTATTTTAATGATCATTTTCTAAGCTACCGGGTGAAGATTTTGATGTAAAGTCCATATTTTTTCGGTCAAAATCTTAAGATCAAGTTAATAAAATTAACGAAACTAATCATAAATACAATTCCAATAATGAACTAGCTACATTACTATGTATTTGTTGAAGCGAAAATGCTTGAAATCAAATACGTCGAGTTCTTGAAGTAGATAAATATTTATTGAAAACGATAATAATCTGTTCATAGAAGGTAATCATACTTTCATGATTAAGGAAAGTTTCGGCGCGTACGTAACAAAGTTTTCTAATGAAATACGTGAAGAGATTCAAATAACGGCAGGTTGTTTATTTTTCTACAGTCGAAGGCACTGGAACAATAACTAAACTTATAATTAGGTACATATTATGAGCTAATCCTGAAGGTTACCGTGAAAAAGTTATCGTTATCTGAAGAATTCGTTTCTGTTGAGACGATGTAGAGTTTTATAAAATACATAATATACAGTTGTAATTATTATGGTATTTACTTGTAAAAAGCTGGCCACAAGAGTGCTTAAAACTCCATAAGTCATTGCTATTGTTAAGCATTATAAGAAAGGCGCAACAGATTTTCTTAAACACTTGTCTTAAATGCATCATCATGTACACGTTAATCACAAAGTTTATTTTTGAGATTGGGGAAAAGAGACGTTTTTGCTAAACTTTTAATTAAAAACTGTCAACGTCAGTGTCATCTTTCAAATTCTATCCTCGGAGCGTTCAAAGTTATGAGGCGCCATTATAGAGAAGCTCATGTTCTAAGAAACGCTACTTTAAAATCATTAAGCCTGACCTCCGCCAACCTCTATAATCTTCGTCGGGACAAAGGGTCCCCTAACGAACGCTGGCACTAAACAATTAGTCCAATATATAATTTAGTCTCAAATAACCGATGAGTATTCGGAAGCTGGCGACTGTGGGCGTCCGATCCACGTTATAATATAAAGGTAGGCTGTAAATTCTGCGAATGTCTTCCGGTCCCTTATCTACCGGCATAAAGTACACGATATCCGCAATAAAATCTCTCGACAACTACAGGAAGACATTGAAAAGATTTGAGCTGCAAAACTTTACGAGCCTATTAATATACGATACGTAGAATGTTCTCAAAAATTGTTATAATTTTTCAATATTACTTGACCCGTGCGGTGGTACAATTTAGGGACAGTCATAGGTTCCATGGAGGCCATATCAGCACGATAAATTATATCCATATGAAAGGGAGGTCGTAAATTTTGGCCACCCCGTTTCAAAATCGGACACGCCGTACATACAAAACAATTCCCAATGGCTTCCTTTTAAAAAAATCCAATGTAAGGCAAAGTAACATAGCTCTGTTTATCGTAAATGGTATGTGAATTGTGCAGGGTACGAACTGCAGGTATTTGGTACCTGCAACTAAAACTAATTCTGTACACTTGTTATATATTATGTACTCGTAAGGTTATAGATACGAAGAAAATATTTAAATATGTTTAAAACAATTTAACAAAATATTTTTATTTTGACCCAAATTAATTTATTATTTACATGCCAATCCAGTGTTATAAGTAATATGTCTCAATCCCACCAAAACATACCTGTTAAAATGGGGCCAAGTTCCTATCGGCTAATATTTGGCCTAAAAAAAAGAGTTGAAATCCAATCCAATGCCAAGTTTGGATGCACTTCATCGATCGTAATCATCTTCATCAACGGCCTGATCCATAATACTTCTAAATTTGAACTTGGCAGGTTTTCGTGATATACGTTACACTTGATTAATTATTGTATAAATTAGACAATATTCATATCATTCAGTTAACTTGCCAAGTTCAAATTTAAAAGTATTATGGATCAGGCTGTTGATAAAGATGATTACGATCGATGAAGTGCATCCAAACTTGGCATTGGATTGGATTCCAACTCTTTTTTTTCAGACCAAATATTAGCCGATATGAACTTGGCCCCATTTTAACAGGTATGTTTTTGGTGGGATTTCAATACTTTTTTTCAAGAAATCATACATACTTATTTATTTATTTAATAAGCCATACAGTGTATATTATACATGACAATATTTTATTCCCCCCTCCCCTCGTCCTTCCGCCCTCCTCATCGTTTCTCATTGTATCACTGGAATTTTTATCTAAAGTTCGTAGATGAGCTGACTCACGCTTGACCGATTTCTTTAATTTCTTAATTTTTCGTTAATCTGCATAATATAACACACGACCTGTGTGCCAAATTTCATAACTCTAGGACAGGGGTCGGCAGACCGCGGCTCGCGAGCCGCATGCGGCTCTTCCATAGGATTAATATGGCTCTTCTTACACTCACTCACTGCCTAACTTTAGCATAAAAAAAGCTTTAGCATAAATAAAACACCTAAACATTATGAAATTCAACTGAATTATCCGTCAACGTGCGCGCTCGCACTCTGTTACTGTAAAACAATAATTACCTAAAATAGAGTTTAAACTGTTTGATACAATGGAATAACCTTTCTGCAAGAAAACGACAACAAACTAGCATTTGCTATTATGTATATGTATCTTAGTTCATGTGAGCAAACATTTTCATCTTTGAATCAGATTAAAAGTAAATAATTAAGAAGCAAATTATTCGACACAACCGCTTTCTAGTGTAAAACAAATTAGACTCTAACTAATTATTATTATAATTACTAGCTGTCCCGGCAAACGTTGCTTTGCCATAATATAAAGTACCTATTTCGCCCATATTATTTTATCGAAGTGACTAAATAAGTATGTTACCATAGCAACGTCCATCGCTATCCCGTCGCTCAAACAATGGTCGCCGTCAGTCTCGAGTTGTAATAATTTACTATTATTTATTCAACAAATGTACTTATCAATATAAAAAGTACCCAGTAGCCGATTCTCAGACCTACTGAATGTGCATATAAAATTTGGTTAAAATCAGTAAAGCCGTTTCGGAGGAGTACGCTATCTAACATTGTGACACGAGAATTTTATATATTAGACTAGCTATCCCGGCAAACGTTGCTTTGCCATAATATAAAGTATTTCGCCCATATTATTTTACTGAAGTGACTAAATAAGTATGTCGCCATGGCAACGTCGATCGCTATCCCGTCGCAGAAAGAATGGTCGCCGTCAGTCTCAGGTTGTAATAATTTACTATTATTTATTCAACAAATGCACTTATCAATTATAAAGTACCCAGTAGCCGATTCTCAGACCTACTGAATATGCATATAAAATTTTGTAAAAATCAGTAAAGCCGTTTCGGAGGAGTTCGCGGACTAACATTGTGACACGAGAAATTTATATATAAGATTAGGGCCTGTTTCACCACTTCCTGATAAAGTTCCAGATAGGCTACCCACAACTTTTTTGACAGATTCTCCATACTCCATCTGTCAAGTTAAGTGGTGGATAGCCCATCTGGCACTTATTAGGAAGTGGTGAAACAGGCCCTCAGACTTATAAAATTTATGTAGCGGCTCTTTGAAGGTATGGGAAAATCTACAAACTTGATATTTGGCTCATCTTATTGGTAAGTCTGCTGACCCCTGCTCTAGGACAATTGGAAGTGGCCTCTTAAGTTCAGAAATGAACCGACTCACGCTTGACCGATTTTTCTCAATTTTATGGTAATCTACATAATTATAACACACGACCTGTGTGCCAAATTTCATAACGCTAGGACAATTGGAAGTGGCCTTTTAATTTCGTAGATGTACCGATTCACGCTTGACCGATTTCTTGAATTTCTTAAATTTCTGAATTTTTTGGTAATCTACGTATAACACATGACCTGTGTGCCAAATTTCATAACGCTAGGACAATCGGAAGTGGCCTAGAGGTTTTGATTACCGGTCAGTGAGTGAGTGAGTGCCAAAATTAGCTATTTTTACAGCATTTTTTTTCAGGATCTACCGAACCTAAATCTGGGTATACTGCTTAAGTACTAGTATATAATTACGTAGGTATAATTTTATCTTTGCACTCGCAATAGACACTGAGCTACAGGGGGTCAAAAGTGCGTCGAAACGGTTCGTGTAAATAGTGCACGGCATGCGCGCGGCCTGCTGGAACTTGGCCAGCGCACTCCGTGCGCTTTGACAATATTCTTACAACAAATATTCCTAGACATAAATTAAAAACAAGAATTTTTTGCTTGTAATAAAATATCTAATCATAACAGAGTGCCTACGATACTCATTATTAAGAAAGCGATGAACATTAATAAAACAATAACGAGACTTTTCGTCTTTATTGATGAAATTAATATTTTAGGCAAATGAAGTGTACAAATGGTGTTCACAGTTCATGTAAAATGTTAATTGCTTAAAAGCAAGTAAATTGGCATTCAGCTCAATAAACATAGCGCTTTTAATAACATTCAAAGGAATCACTCAGATAAGGTAATTTATATTTTACTCAAAATTTTAGTAAAGCGATCATTTAAAAAGTCGCAAACGGCAAATCATGGGCAAATCGCAATAGTCAGAAGGCAAAAAGTCTTTTTTTTTTTAATTCAAAATTATGCCTATTATATCGTCGGTACGGGAGCCCAACAAGAAGAACCGGTGTAAGATAGACGGACTCACAATCCACAAACAACCACATAAAATAATGAGACCATTTATTTTTACGACACTTTTTTGTTTTTATTGTGTTCAGTGACTTGAAGAATCCTATCGCGGACAAACTTCAACGTTTCTTATCAAAATGCCAAGTTTGGCCTATCTCATTTAAATTTTTGTTCCCTATGGGGTTTTCATTATTCGTACCTACAGTGACAATGGACGTAAACATATAAAATATTTTTTTATCGTATTTGAAGCTAAGATCAAACAATATTTGGATGAAGCTATAACTTTGCTTAGATTCGTCATTGTCAATATTTAGTATGGAGGGGAATAGGGGATTTTGGGAGTAGCTCGAGCGTGTCCGATTAAGCTTGTATAGGCTTCCGACATGTGTCTAGTTATCATGGTATAGAAATCAGATTTCTCACGTGGTGGGTCAAAAAAAATTTTTTTTGAATATTGAAATGTCATCCGATCTGTCAGATTAAGATAGGGGATGTTTAGTATACCCCAAAGAAGCTTCCATAAAAAGCACTGACGATTCAAAGATAAGGTAAGCCTGTAGGAACATTTTAAAATATAAAAAAATAAACCTTCATATTTTCCTAACTAAACTTCGCAGATATTTTATTTTGCACTAAACTAAATTATTTAGTCCTTGTCGTTTAAAATATATTAATAACTGACCGAAAAAAGCAATTTTTTGAGTATATTTTCATTTTCAAAACTTTAAAATGGCCACAGTTTCTGAACCCACCACTAAAATAAGAAACGCTCCTATTATTTTTTTATCAGTTTTACCTAATGTAAAAAACCTACTAGGTCTCCATCGCGCTCGAATGACTACAAAATTAGCACCTTCCCCTCCCCTACTAATTGTTTTGTTTTGTAATTTGAGGAAGCTTTTTTATTAAATAGTTTGTTGTTTGCAAGTTGAATTGCAATACACGTGATTTTTCTTACTAACGCTCCAAATATTTTCTGTATTTGGGTCCAGTCTTTACCTTAGTCATATTTTGTAAAATAATCAACTTGTAATGGATTATTACTTCTTTAAATCGCTCTAAATCAAAACAAGTCTCACTGATTGGTTCACAATCCCTTTTAGGTACTAAAAGAAACTTAATATCTAACCAATTTACTAAATCGGTAAAATAAAAGATTACCGTGATTTTTCTCAACAAAAGCAATATTCATTTGTTTCTAGCTGGGTACCGCCTTTTCGGATAGCCTAATGAAAAATTGTTAAACCAAACAAATATTCTAGGATTTATGTAATTTTAAATTAAAACGTAAAAGCTCTTTGAATCGTAGATATTATGATCACGTCCCCGAAGATTTCAGTGTACAACGTAGATTGTAAGACATACTGAATAATACAATGTTTTACACAATGATTTCGACGAGGGACTACTAGACGTTTCTATACTATAATAGAAATGGCGCCGAATAGACAAGCAATTTAGAAGTGCTTGCAGTTCTACTCCCATATGACCAAAAGCCGAAATGTTTGGACGCTTCAAAATGAACAAAGAAATAAATTAAAATGAAACAAAAAAATAGAATGAAAATGTTGAAAACTTTGCGTCCGCTCTGCGTTTTTCTTATGCATAGAAAAAGTCTTTCCTGTTTTTTTTTTTCAATATTAACGTTAAGTTAGTGTATGCGCGCACGGGCAACTTAGTTGCTCGGCGATTTATTTGTCTCTTTCGAAAAAATAATCGCCATGTCGCCGGGGTGCGCGCACGAGAGCGACAGCAACCCGACTTTTTTCAGTTTTTTTTCTAGACCAGTGTTGCCATATATACATATTTATCCGTATTTATACAGATTTTTGGCGAGTAATACCAATAATTAATACTGGATACAGATATTTATACAGAATTACAGAATTTTGTAAATATGATTAATTTTGTAAAAATTCAACAACGCAACAAGCTAAATACAGACACCATTGAAGGTCTTTTGCATACAAAGTAACTGATTGGTGCAAAACCATGCTATAATCTATATTCTAGAGGTTGATGAGCAGTTGCTGTTGAAATTTAACAAAAAAAATTACAAATGAAAATAATATTTCGATCTTATTGCTATGTTTATTTTATTTTATTTTATTATGTTAAGGGCCTGTTTCACCACTTCCTGATAAGTGCCGGATATTCTATCCACAACCTAACTTGACACCTGACAAAGTATGGAGAATCTGGGGGCGATTTCCGGTTACCTCCAAGTGTGCACGAATACTTCTCCAGTCTTTCGGTGCCCCCGACTAACGGACTAAATCTGTGTAGTGTACATATCTAAATTTCTTTTATAAAAACCTTTTTTATATTATTTTGTACTCTTTAGTTTATGGTATTTTGACTTGTTTACTTTTTGATAGATTTTGTCATGAGATTATAATAATTCAACTGGAATATCGAGTGTGCTATTTTATCATTTTCTCCTTTGCACCTTCAAAACAAGAAAGTTGGGCAAGCGATTCACCTCGCAACGACGCGAGGACCGTGCTCACTTCATTGGTGACCCCGGAAGGAACACAGGATGGAGAATCTGAAGGAGAATGTAACCAGCGAACAAGGAGACGGCGCAAGACATCGGTGACCATACACGCCATCTCCATTTTTTTCCACGCCATTTTTTTCCGGTCACCAATGAAGTGAGCACGGTCCTCGCAACGACGCGAGGACCGTGCTCACTTCATCTGTATGTCGACGGTTCTCTGGGTTCTGGTGAAGTAATCGTGACGGTGTCCCTGGGCAACGCTCGCTTGAAACATCTAGCGGATGTGGCAAGCGGGCGGCAGATCGACCGGCGGACCGGCTGACCCCGGACCTGACTGCGGCGTTGCCGCCGTTTGGGGGAGGGGGCGGGCTCGGCTCGGCCTGTCGGGGCTTGGCTGTGTAAACAGCCAGGTCTCGATGGGCAGACGAGCGCGTCTCTACCCCCAAACGACTGCGACAAGTTGCTGTCAGATTTGGGATCAGTCGGTCTGGGTTGGGTTGAGGTCTGGTCTGGTTTGGAGTCCTAGTGCTCACAGCATTAGAACCCCAACCCAGACCGGAACTCAACTCGACAATAAAAACCCAATCCAATCGGTGTTATCCGACCCGTGCCGAAGGATGCATGGCTGGGGGAAGTCAGCCGCGAACGGAGGACCCTCGATACCAGGCGACCTCGAGGAGTAAATAGCCTTACCCTTGCAAGCGGGGCTCTGTGGGGGTGGACCTTTTATTTCCCTAGCTACTCGTGGGATTTGAATGAAGATAGAAAAGTACCAGGAAAGTCTTGTGGCCGAACTGGAAGCTTTATGCTCCACGGAGGCGATGGAAATTGGCGTAGCCGAGGACCACCTATTGTCTGGGTCTGTCGGGGCAGAGGACACTACTGTGTCTAGTACCCCTTCTGACCCTCTACCATCTAGCGCTTCTGCACCTTCTTCTTCTGAAGTTGGGGCTGGCGCTACCGCTAACGCCCCTAAGAGAAGGAGAAGACAACTCAGTGGGGCAGTCAAGAGACGCATTGAGTGGTGGATGGCGAGGGGTAAGAGCCTCGAAGAGGCGAAGACCCTTTGTCAGAAACCACTCAGTGAGTTTCCTGAGTATGCCGAGGAGTTGGAGAAGCGTTCGAGCTCCAAACGGCAGCTCTCTGACACCGCCAACTCACAGGAAAGACCGACGAAGGCAGCCAAGTACACTAGTGCTCAGGCGCCCAAGCCGAGTTTCTGTGAGGCGGCGAGTGCCATTCGTGTGGGCATCCTCGATGCTGGGGGACCTCTCTCACGGGAGAGTGCCGAGGGGTTGAAGAAATGCATTCTTCGAGTCATCGACGATCAACTGGAGGGGAGGGACCTAAGCTAATAGGATGCGTCCACAGATCGGGTGGACTTGTCTTCACCTGCGTCGACGCTGCCTCCAAGCAGTGGCTGGCGCGGCTGATCGACATGATCCATCCCTGGGATGGAGCAGCCCTCCGCGTCGTTGACGAGGCGGAGCTGCCCAAGCCCCGTTACGCTACGGCGTGGGCTCCTGACCTAGAGGTGGATGAGGTAGGAATCATCAAGCGACTGACCTCGCAGAATGGAGGTATGGGAATCCGGCTTTGGAAAGTGGTCAGCAGGAAAGCCGATGGAGAGGGTCAAACTTTTACCTTTTCCTTTGACGAATCTGCGGTCAAGCTGCTTTCCGAGCGGGATTTTCAGCTCTACTTCGGGTTTAACCGGGTTCAGCTTCGCTTGAAGGGACCAAAACCGGCACTCCCGTCAAACCCCGTAGGGTCTGACGGAGTGACGGCAACACCTCCGCTGGGCTCAACTTCCCAGCCCCACACCTCACATAAAGGACGACGGCCAGCACCTCTTATAAAGCCAATAGGCTATAGAGGCACGGCGCCGCCCCAAGCTGGCAGCAGCGGCACATCATCTGCCACTGTTACTGCTCAGCCCAAAACTCTACACGTGCAAGCACAAAACTTGCACGTGCACACCAGCAGGGGAGGCGGACGCCCGGCTGCTCAGACCAATCCCAGACCTCAAGTTCCCCTGAAAGGGGCAACTGTGAGTAGGGGTAGGCCTGGACAGTCCCGTGGTGGACGCGGACGCGGACGCGGCGGCTCTGGGGACGTCTGCGCTGTGAGGAGGCCAGCGCAGCTGCCCTCATTAGCGCAGGAGCACTCAAGTCGCAAGGTGGCGCGAAACCCCCTGCTCCGACTACCCAACCTGCACCACACAGACTAAACACACTCATACACACATTCACATAGATTCACTTTAACACTCTACAGCTACACTCTACAGTAACACTACACAAAAAAAAATGATTAAAGTAATACAAGTCAACTTACGACACGCGAAGGCTGCCACTGATGTACTCTGTCAGAAGTTCATCCGGGAGGCGCTCGATATTGCTTTAATCCAAGAACCGTGGGTCAACGGGAACACGGTGATGGGCCTAGGACTGGCAGGTAGCGTACTTTATTTTCAGCATGGCCAGAGGCCCAGATCCTGCATCCTCTTCAGCAAGAGGATGAAATTTTTGTGTGTCTCTTGCTTGTGTACAGATGACACAGTAGCTGTGTATATTGAGGAGCCCGGCGGGACAGCAGGCAGACTGATGGTTTGCTCCGCTTATCTACCTGGAGACCCTCAGGACCCCACAATGCAGCTATCACCGGTAATAGACTACGTCGGGAATCAGCGCATCCAACTTATCCTGGGAAGTGATTGCAACTCACATCATACAAGTTGGGGTAGCACCGGCGTGAACTCCAGAGGTGAGAAACTATTTGACTTCTTACTTACTAATAACCTCCACACTTTGAATCAGGGTACTTAACCAACGTTTATTAACCCACTGAGACAGGAAGTCCTTGACATAACAGTATGTACAGGCCCTTTACGACATCGCGCCTGTAACTGGCATGTATCGGACGATAACTCACTGTCCGATCATTGTTACATTAGGTTTGATATACATGACAGTATGCCTGGGAAAGAAGTAACTTATAGGAATCCAAAGGCCACAAACTGGAGTGTATTCAGAGAGGAATTGCAGATAAACCTCGCAGCTGTCAACAAAGCTGTCAAGACCGTAGAACAACTGGAACTAACGGTGGGAGAGCTGGAGCATAGCTTGAATGATGCTTACCTCAGAAGCTGTCCTGTTAAGAAAACGTCAAGTAAACGCAACGTACCTTGGTGGAACGGTACTCTGGCGCAACTCAGGAAAGAGACCCGAGCTCTGTTTAACAGAGCCAAAAGAGACGGGAACTGGGACGCATACAGAACCGCCCTGACGACGTTTAATAGGGAGCTAAGGAAGGCCAAAAGACGCTCTTGGGCAAGGTTCTGTGAGGAAGTGAATAACACCTCGCAAACCTCCAGACTATATAAAGTCATATCTAAGGCCCCTAGCTCTCATCCCAGCACTCTCAAGAGGCCAGATGGTACTTATACTAAAACGGCGGAAGAAACGCTAAGATTACTAGCCGAAGTCCACTTCCCCAACAGTATCCATCTCGAAAATCACGAAACCTTCTCTCATACGATTGTTGAAACGAGACCATCAGTTGACGATTGGAGAAGAGCTTCCGTGATCTTTAAGCCTGACCGAGTCACATGGGCAATTGACAGTTTCAAGCCTTACAAGACCGGCGGCGAGGATAATATATTTCCGGCCCTCCTACAGCAGGGCAAGGATATTATCCTTCCTCTGCCACTGAAAATATTCAGAGCAAGTTTCGCGTGGGGCTACATCCCATTGGCATGGACAAAGGTAAGGGTGTCCTACATACCCAAGAGTGGGGACAGGGACAAAGCTCTACCAAAGTCATACAGACCAATTAGCCTCACCTCTTTCATGCTTAAAACAATGGAGAAGGTGGTCAACCTACACATAAGGGACACCTATCTCACTAAAATGCCGCTGCATGAAAGACAACATGCCTACCAAAAAGGCAAATCTACCGAGACGGCCCTAATGGACTTGGTAGATCGGATTGATAGAGCAATTGAAGATAAAGAGATTGCGTTGTGTGTCTTCCTTGATATTGAAGGCGCATTCGACAACACTTCAACCAGCTCTATCACAAATGGCCTGGCTTCAAAGAATATAGATCCAACTACTAGGAAATGGATCAAAGCCACGCTCGACAACAGGGTAGCCTCATCGACTATCATGGACCTGACACTCAAAATCAGGCTGACACAAGGTTGCCCACAAGGAGGTGTGCTGTCACCCCTGGAATGGTCCCTGGTAGTGGATGAACTACTAAGGGAACTGAACCTCTTAGGTTACTACGCTCAAGGGTACGCTGACGACCTGGCGATCATGGTGGTGGGAAAATGCGCATCGGTGGTCGCTGGGTTGATGCAGTCAGCACTGAGAGTCGTCGAGGATTGGTGCCAAAGGGTCAAGCTAACAGTAAACGCTGATAAGACGGTCTTGATACCTTTCACCAAAAAGAGGAAGTTGGAGGGACTAAGACCCCCAACACTCTTCGGGAAAACTATTAAGTTTGCGGGTGATGTCAAATATCTAGGAGTAATCCTAGACAAAGGACTCACTTGGAATGAGCACATCAAGTATATTACGAAAAAGGCTAGATGTGCTCTGGGTTCCTGTTGGAAGCTTGTCAGCTCTAAATGGGGTATTCGGCCGAAGGCAATGCTATGGCTATATACAGCCGTAGTGAGACCGATTACCACATATGGCTGCGTAGTGTGGCATAAAAAGGCTGAACAAGTAAACTGTAATAAAAGTCTAAACAGCGTACAGAGACTGGCATGTCTAATAATCACGGGTGCACTCTCGTCAACACCCACCGCTTCCCTCGAGGCCCTGATCAACTTAACTCCGCTTCCTCTGCTTGTTCAGATGGAGGCCAAAAAGGTGGCTCTCAGGGCCAGGACGGCGGGTAGGACGAATTGGGCCAACACCCCATTTCGACAGCTGGAACAGTCTCTCAGTGAATCACCTGTCATGGCCATGCCATCAGATGCCATGATCAAGGTGCATAGCTTTTCGAAGCAATACCAGGTTTTTATACCTTCCAGGGAGGACTGGGAAAGAAAAATCCCAATCGATGTCCGCCCTAGCGACATAGTTTGGTTCACGGTTGGATCAAGGAAAGACAACCGTGCGGGAGCCGGATTCTACGGAGGCAGGCCACCGAAAGGCAAATACGCCTGTTTGGGGGAGTTTGCGACCGTGTTTCAGGCTGAAGTCTTCGCTATCATCGGTTGTTCACTAGAAAGCCTGGAGATGGCCCTAGTTAATAAAAACGTGTTTATCTTCTCCGATAGTCAAGCTGCACTTAAAGCACTGACTGCCGCAGAAGTCTCGTCCAAATTAGTTCTGGAATGCATTGAGACGTTGAACATGCTGGGAAGGAACAACAACATCCGCCTAGTATGGGTCCCGGGCCACAGTAACGTCCCCGGCAATGAAACCGCTGACGAATTGGCTAGGCTTGGGGCCGAGAGTCTCATATATGGCCCAGAACCAGTCTGTGGTATAACTCCCAGTACCACAAAGCAAGTGCTCAAGGAATGGGGCCACAGACTATGCAGGAAGCAATGGGCTGAGACCCCTGGCCTTGAACACTCCAAGGCACTAATTCCTGGCTTCAAAAAGAAACTATCAGAATTAGTGCTCACCTTGGGTAGGAACCAATTAAGAATCCTTACCAGAAGCCTAACTGGGCACTGCAAGCTCAACAAACACCTAAACAGAATGGGTATTTGTAGCTTAACGACTTGCAGATTCTGTGAGGAGGAGGATGAAAAACCTATTCACCTTCTCCACGACTGTCCTGCTCTACTACAGAGCAGGAACAGGCACCTTGGTCGCCACGAATACTCATCCACAGAGGAAATTCGTGGCACCAACCCCAACCATATCGTTCAATTTATGAGCAGTATTGGGTTGGGGATGATTCTCTAGTGCGAAGGAGTCACAATAGATCCTCATGGGTCGCAGTGACGCCAGGGCTATAGCGACCTGCCTTTAAAAAAAATGGAGAATCTGTCAAAAAAGTTGTGGATAGCCTATCAGGCACTTTATCAGGAAGTGGTGAAACAGGCCCTTAGTGTGTTTAATTTTTTTTATTAGATTTTAAATTTTTACTGGCTGACTCTTGGGAAATTTCATACTATGTTTATGAAATTGAAAGTATACCCAAAAAAATTTTTCCGTTACTTTAGAATGAGTGTCGAAAGTTTCGATGAACTGTGATTTGGCATTTACGTCTGAGTATTATTTTAATTTCTTTTTATTATACAGTAATGGTCTGATTTCTACTTCTTCAATTAGTCTACTATTATCAATATCTTCTTTGACCGGCATTTTACTTGGCATCTCGGAACATAGAATGCGCGCGCGTATCCGTCCGTACACTGCAGCTTACGCCCATAAAGGTAATATACCTATCGGAATAGAGAAACAATCCCGAGCTGTCAAGCTTAACCAAAATTTGATTTACATCTGTGTATACAATTATGTTTACGTGTGCGTGTCAGTGATGTACAAACATCTTGTAATTCGACTAAATATCGATCATGGAATAATAATTGTAAGATTGTAAACATAATAAAATGGGATAAAATAAAACTGCATAGATATATTATAATAAAATTGTAATTTTGAAGTAAAATGTGACTTTTCTTCAAAATGCTTGCTGCATAATTAAGTATGCATGAATTTTTCTTCGGAGTCCAGTTTGGACGGTTAATTATTTTAAGCCATGAATTTCTAGTATCCAGGTCAGCAGGAAATCTGAAAAATTGGCCAAGTGTGAGTCGGACTCGCGCATGAAGGGTGACCGGTTTCAACCGGGCTTTTTCTAAAACCCGGCACGATACGACACGACATGTCATGACACGATTCGACACGACAGGTTACGTCACGTCACGTCACATCAGTACACGACACGACACGACTTCACTAGACCCTATTAATTTTCAATTCACTCTCAATGAGCCCTTTTATTTGATGCCCATCTTGCAGAAGTGCTTTTTAAAACTATTCCCCTATCTTGGATGAGCAGCCATATTGGATGTAGAATGACATTACATATGTGGAAATTTCAGAAGTCTATTACTATAGCGGTTCTTGTTATACAGCCTGGAGACAGACAGACGGACGGATGGACAGACGGACAGGCAACGAAGTCTTAGTAGTAGAGCGGGACCCGACTACTAGGACGTTTTACCCTTTGGGTGCTGACCCTTAAAAACGATAAATTATGTATGATAGTATATTAATATACTTAAACTAATTATAAACTACGGATGAGTATGTTATCATTTCAACATTCGTAGATAATTAGTATACTTAACTAAAAATATTTTCATATCGATACTACTTATCGATAACTTGATGCAGCCCTAGTGTAAAATATATGAAAATTGTTTACACAAAATATCCTTAAATTGTGCACCATGGCTAGTCAAGTTATGTTTTCCATATAAATAAATATTTAAAGAAGTGAATTATGAAAATCAATACCAATAACTCGTAGGGAATTGGCAAAAATAAACTTAAAACTAGGTCTTGTCGATGTACAATAATTCACCTGTGAAATGAATATTTGTCCGGGTTTTTTCGATGTGTGGATCCACAATCATTCCACAAACATTTAACCATGTTTGTAGAGCAGTATTTCTAAAAATTATTCATTATTTAACTTAAAATCACAATTTTTCTGAGAGCCCAAATTGACAACGATCGGCTCAGGGGCAGACAGACTGTCAAACAGATGAAAAAAAAGCTATGCAACCTCAAATCACGCTTCTCTTTCTACCACGCAGTGTTACTGATAGTGACATCTCGCTTACTCAGGCCTTTGTTTCTCTATTCCGATAGGTATATTAACTTTATGCTTACGCCTTACACACAAACTCACGCTGCGGCGGTCGAGTGGTAAATAAAGTACTCTGTGAGTGGCAACTAGCCGGTCGGCGACTTTTTTGTTGCCCGTGCGTGCACTTGCATAGAAACCAATAAGGAAGGAGACAGTTGCGTCGCGGGCTCTGGGCAACGAAAAAGTTGCCCAGAGTTGCGTCGCTACGTGCGCGCACATCCATACTAGCTCCTAGACTTGATCAAGAGACAAATAAATCGCCGAGCAACTAAGTTGCCCGTGCGCGCATACCCTTAGCGGACTGCCAATTCATACTGATTAGAAACGTGTCTCTGATTGAAACATAGCATAGCCACTATAATTTTTAGGGTTCCGTACCCAAAGGGTAAAAACGGGACTCTATTACTGAGACTTCGATGTCTGTCCGTCTGTCTGTCCGTCTGTCTGTCTCCAGACTGTATCTCAAAAACGGCTATAGTTAGACTTCTGAAATTTTCACAGATTGTGTATTTCTGTTGCCGCTATAATACCAAATACTAAAAACAAAATAAAATTAATAATTAAGGGGGGCTCCCATACAACAAACGTGATTTTTTTGGCCTTTTTTGCTCGATTTCAATAATGGTAACTATTAGACACTTGAAATTTTCACAAAATCCTTGATTGTATGTGTTCTTTAATAATAATAATAATATTAAAATAAAATAAAAATTTGAGGGGGGCTCCCATACAAAAAACACGATTTTTTGCCAATTTTTTATCGGTACGGAACCCTTCGTGCGCGAGCCCGACTCGCACTTGGCCGATTATTTAGTTTATAATTTCTATTAATACTTTTTACTGTTACGTAAGGCTGCCGCACTACTCGCGACTTAATGTGAAGGCAGCCTTAGATAGTGCGTGTTGTTGTTGTTGTTTCTAATAATACTTAAGAGTCCGTATACGAAATTTGCCGATTTCGCTGATTTTACAGACGTGATTTAACAGTTAAAATACAGTATTTCTATAAGTTTTAATGCACAAGATGTAAGATCATTTCAATTATAATCTAATGTTGGAGCTAGATTTTTTATTTTTTTAAGTATTTTTAAATACTCCAACTCAAACCCGCGACAGTTTTGTGATTTTTGCTGTTTGGTTTTGGTTTAGAATATCACCTGTTTATGGACTGTATTGACGTCTTAACGGTATGAAAAAAATACAGTGTACTGTTGAGAAAGTCGTCTATAAAATGTTGGAATTACTTTTTACCACTTTAATATGAAATAGTTGAGTAAAAAAATATGTAACTCGGCAAAATTTTAGAGAAAATGGGCAAAGAATTGCTGTTAATTTCGGCAACTTAGAGCTGTAATTCATAAAAAGAAAACGACAGAAATAATCTATAGATAAAATTCTATCTAATTCGAGAAAAAAGAAAAAAAAACAAATTGTGCCAAAAAAAACAAGATTCAAAACAACCTAAATCTCACATTATATTACTCGCCGCAAGTTCGAGTCGGCTTTCCGCGCTTAAATATATTTTAAATCTAATAATTAATATATATTTTTTAAAGTCTAATAAGGGGAAAAAACTTAATAATATATTTTTGTAGCGAACCTTTGCAATTTCGGCAAAATCGGAAAAATTTCGTATACGGACTCTTAATACTTACTTATTAATATGATATGATTGATTAGTAGTTTTGCACTGCAAGTAAAATAAACGGCACAAAATAGTAAAACTTTCCTTCTGTAATCGAGTTACGTCAGCTCTGACTACACCGAACTTGTTGTTTAATAACAACAAAGAATTTTACGTGAGATATTTTCGTGTTAGGGAAACAACAAATAAGATATCAGAC
The DNA here is from genome assembly GCA_963422495.1 of Polyommatus iphigenia. NCBI lineage: Eukaryota > Metazoa > Arthropoda > Insecta > Lepidoptera > Lycaenidae > Polyommatus > Polyommatus iphigenia. Next base: position 16,165,687 of record OY730189.1, read on the forward strand.
AAACAGTTCCTAGGGTTGTGTAACTCAATATTAAGAAGCGCTCTTTGTACTTGTCATTCAGAACGATGGAAGGTATGAAAAACATTATAGTATTACCGATATCAATTTCTTATTAGTAAATATCCACAAGTTATGGATATCAGTAGTATCATGTTTGCATTAAAAGCTTTTTATCAATAGTATCAAATTTCATGAACGTCTTACAATACGTAACGGAGTAATCCTTACGTGACACATGTGTATAATTTGACCCCACGTCAAATTTTTATCTTTAGATAGCTGCACACCATGCACACACACACATGGCGTCTCTCACGCCCCATAGGAAATAGGTCGAGTTGTGTCATTTAACAAATGTAAGTATTGTGCGTTTAGCTTTTAGGTGAACTTTTTTTTTCTTTAACCCTTCAAGTTTCATCCCTTGAATAATACATAACAAATAGTAAAGCTAGCTTTTGTTAACATGGCACATGACTATAATGTAAACATTATATTAAGATCAAGACGACTTGTGATTACTTAGTACTTAGAAAAACAATATTTTAAGTGCGCTTTGAGTGAACTTTTCTTACAATACTCTGAATAATATAGTGGCTGTTAATACCGTGTGATTCAGTAGTAGTCAATTTAAAAAATAATATGATACATAAACCTTTCAAGATCTCTCTACCATTGGAAGATGTATACGCTACCATAATATGTGCAATGTGTGCAATGCACACGGGCGCCATCCTCTTGGGGCGCCAAATTGCCATCTTTAGGGGTGCCAAAACCAAGGTCCTAAAAATTTACCTAAAGGGGCGTGAAAATCCTTTTTTTCACACAGGCGCCAGTAGCCCTTACGTCTTACGGGGGCCCTGGATGTATACGATTCAACCACAGACATCTAATATTTACTACTATTTATACTGAAACCTACGTCTGTGGATTCAACGGATTTTTGGGTTTTCCCGTACTGCCCTGTTACGCACCATTATGCTATCTCAAAAAACTCAAATTTGAGAAAAACGGCTCAAAAGTTTTAAATAAACATTTGCTTGTATTGTATTAATAAAAATGTGCTATAAACTTAAAACTGTTTGATTGACTTTGTTGAATGTTTCTAGAACATATTGTCATATATATTTTTTTAATATCTGTAATACTTAATATTTAAATAGAGTTAAACGAGTTATGAATAACCATCACTTCATACAAACGTGGTTACGCGTCGTGTGATAATTTAAGTTAGAAGAGTTGCGTGCAATCAGAAGCACGCGATGGGTGGAAAACTTATCTATGTTATCTAATAGTTGTATTAGATGTGTTTGACGAGTGCTGCCGAAAGGTGGTAAAAACCTCTGCAGTTCGACGCGGCGTTACGTCGCCAGATGTGAGCGTCTTTGTCAAATTTGTATGGATTTGACAATTTCAAAGACGTCTCACGTAATTGAGATCTGTCAAATCAGTACAAATTTAGAAATGCATCTATGCGTCGCGTTGCGGTCTGAATTGACCCTTACAGATGCGTCACAGACGCTCAGTTCGAAAGTTAGGCTTTCGATCTGAGACTATAAAGCGTCAGTGACACCGCGTTAAGTGTCGCCGCGACAGAGCGACAGATAGATGATCTATGCTGAATAATTATGAAATTCTAGAGAACATGATTCGAGCCAATGATATTCTATTATAAAAAAATTCGAGCACAGAGACACTGACGCGGCGTCAGTGACGTCACTAACATCGGTGTTAAGTACCCAGCAAACGATCAAATTTGTTTGACAAACATGTTTGATGTAATTTACGTTTTCATTGTAAATTGTTTGACAAACGCTTCAAACAATGCTGTACACTATCAAATTGTTTGACAAACACGTAAAATTTGACAAACAATTTGATCATTTGCGGGGCAATAATACAAATATATGCACCAACTGAGGCCTCCAAAAATAGCCAAAAAGAGGATTTTTATAACCAATTAGGCAAAGCCATCGAAAATACACACAAGAACGTCATAGTTATGGGTGACTTTAATGCTCAAATTGGCGAATACAATGGAGTTAAGATGCCGGTAATAGGGAAATTTGGCACAGGAAAACGTAACCATAATGGACAAAGACCCATAGACATTGCTCTTCAGAATAATCTATACATCGCAAATACATACTTCAAAAAAAGGAAAAACAAAAAGTGGACGTGGATCTCGCCAGATACAAAATACAAAAATGAAATAGATTTTATCCTCATCAATAAGTTACAAAGATGTAAGAATGTTGAAACAATCAATAATCTAAATTTTAACACGAATCATCGCCTTGTACGAGCAAAACTGAGTCTTCTAAACACTAAATTACCGAGGAAACATTTTAAATCGCACAGAAAAGAAATACCACCATCTATTCCTGATAACATATTACTATCTAAACATTTGACAGGTCTCAATAAAAACAATGAACTTTATGATATACAAGATGAATATGACAACATAGAAAAAAGTCTGCAGTATATTAACAGCGAAATAATCAATCAACCTACATGTAAAGATAAAATAGGAAAAAGAGCTAGATAATTACTTGTGAGAAGGAAAGAATTGTTAAGAAACAGGAGAGGTAACAAAACTGAAAAAATTAATAAAAATATCAGACAACATAGAAATGAAGAAAGAACAAATAAAATAAAACACTACATAGAAAAGTCAGGAGGTATTAAAAGGGCTCTAAGAGATCTAAGAGATCATACATCATGGATTCCCAAAATTAAAGGAAAGGACGAAAAAGCAGAAACTGCTAGAAAAAATATTCTGAATATAGCTACAAACTTTATTAAGTCTTTATATCATGATAATACTTACTGTTCAGATAACACAAGTCAAAAAATATCAGAAAACCATGAAAAAGTCCCTTCGATCCTAAATTGTGAAGTAAAGAAAGCAATACTAAGCCAGAAAAATAAAAAAGCAACCGGAGATGATAAGATATCCAACGAACTTTTAAAAGGGACATTACATGATATATTGTAACTCCACTAACAAGGCTATTTAATGAAATTCTTATAAACGAATATATCCCGACACAATGGACCTCTTCCACAATTAAACTACTGCATAAGAAAGAAGATAAAGACTAAATCAATAACTATCGACCAATAAGCCTATCTCCAAACATCTATAAAGTTTTTGCTAAAGTCATATTAGCTAGGATAGAAAAAGTGCTTGATGAAAATCAACCGGAGGAACAATCTGGTTTCCGTTGCGGATACTCAGTATTGGACCATATACGTGCATTGAGACAAGTGATTGAGAAATACAAAGAATACAGCTTAACTTACTATATAGCGTTTATTGACTATAGTAAAGCCTTTGATACCCTACTGCATATAAAAATATGGGAGGCACTTGAAGAACAAAGAATAGATGACAAATACATTACAATTTTAAAAACTATCTATAAAAAACTATCTAAAAAAAAAGGGGAACCTTTTAACATACACAAAGGAATACGTCAAGGTGACCCCCTATCACCAAAGCTTTTTGCAGCTACAGCTAATACATTAGAAAAGGTGTTTAGAGGCATGAAATGGGATAGCTTTGGATTAAATATTAATGGCACCAGACTAACACATCTCATATTCGCCGATGACATTGCTCTGTTTGCTACAACTTCAGAAGATATTAATATAATGATAAATCAATCGGCTACTGAAAGCAAAGCGGTCGGTCTGGAATTATACTTAGACAAAACAAAAGTAATGACGAATGGTCCTAAACACGATGTTACAATTGAGGATAAGCAGATAGAATACGTGGAAGAGTACATATATCTGAAATGCTTGGAAGAGTTACTGGACTTTAAAAGAGGTGATGAAAAATCCAAATATACACAGATATTAATATAATGATAAATCAATTGGCTACTGAAAGCAAAGCGGTCGGTCTGGAATTAAACTCAGACAAAACAAAAGTAATGACGAATGGTCCTAAACATGATGTTACAATTGAGGATAAGCAGATAGAATACGTGGAAGAGTACATATATCTGGGTCAAGTAATATCACCCCATAATAAAATGAATAAGGAACTGGAAAGAAGAGTCGGAAATGCTTGGAAAAGTTACTGGACTTTAAAAGAGGTGATGAAAAATCCAAATATACACATTAAACTTAAAAGCAAATTATTTGATATTTGCGTTCTCCCTGTTTTAACGTATGGAAGCCAAACATGGTCCCTTACCAACCAAAACTTAGCCAAATAAACCTCCTGTCAACGAGCAATGGAGCGTAGCATACTTGGCATAAAGAAAATGGATCGACTAAGAAACGATGATATCAGAAATATATTAACTAAAGTACAAGACATTACGGTGAAAATTAAACGGCTGAAATGGAAATGGTCAGGACATTTGATAAGGGGCACAGACAAATGGAGTAAAAAACTCACAGAATGGTACCCTAGAAACGGCAAAAGACAAAGAGGAAGACAAAAAAAAAAGATGGGCCGATGACTTTAAACTCATAGCGGGAGTTACTTGGAGTAGAGTAGCCAGGGACAGAGTTGAATGGAGGTCGAGGTTGGAGGAGGCCTTAGCCAAATGGCATACGGAGCAACATGCCTAATAAACTATAATTGTTATTTAGAAGTAAGATTAGATATAATATAGAAAATAATGTAATAATATAGTAATGTAGTAGTTAAGTAGTGTTATGCTCTGTAAGAATGGCTATAAATAAATAAATAATAATAAGTAATAACACGCGGCTGTAATGTAAACAAACGAGCCGCGGCCGGGAGACACTGTCCGCGCCCTCGCTCACCCCCGGCTTTGCCTACACGTCGGTGCGGCCCGGCCGCGCTCACTGTTTCAGCGAGTGGCCATGCGTAACTATTTCAACTTTAAGATAACAGACTTAGTTTGAGTTACAGAATTTATTGATACATTCTGCCCATCTGTATTAACTTAAATTGAATGAGTAATGCCTAACTGAAACAAAAAAAAAAATAAAGTTAAACGAATTTGTCATAAGAGATTCTGACTCACTGATAAATATTTTTTTAAATTGTCTATAGTGCCATATAGACTGTACTGATTAAGACTATTTTGCAGTGGTTAGGCGTAACTCGTCTACTTTAAAATAGCATACTTGTGCGTAACAGGGCAGCGTAGCTTACCGCAAACTTGTAATTACTTGTAATGTTGATAAGATGGAAAAAGTTTTTTTTTATTAAATCAGTAAAGCAATATGCGGATTGCGGAGTGACTAGACCCTTGAGTGAAAACGTGACGGGACTCAGGAAGATATTTCCGAACGTATTCACCAATTTGACTTAAGATGATAACGGCGAAAGCAATATATTCTAATAGTGCTTTATATGTGACCCTTTTACGAAATGTCCGGGTTTTTTGTAGTGGATACGACCGGCCACACGTGGACCAAAGTTTTAATTTCGGGGAGATCGAGTTAGTTCAAAAATCTTAATATTGAAAAATAAAAATAGGTACGCAATACGCATGACTTATAATGTGTTATATATTAAGGAGATTATTGTTAATATTTTTAAAAAATTTGAAAGAAAGTTTAAAAATGTTTTTGGCTCTGTTTTATGTGTATGGAGAAATGTCCGAGGCCTTCAATACAAATTAATCTATAGTAGGTACTTAATCAACATTTGTTCTGGAAAGTCATTTATCACTGAACTAACTGGAATGATTTACTATCTCAGTCGCTACTTGAACAAGTCTAGGACATGACAGAGTGCTACAAGAGCTTTCGTTAAATCGTTTATACACTGGTCTGTTTGGTAGCAATCGAAAACGAGCCGAACAGAGAATGTGCTCAATAAAACTTTAAGAGGGCGACTAACACAAAAAATCAAACATCGTCCTTCTCTCTTCATACTCGCGCCCGTCTTTCATATCAGGTGAAAAAGGACGACGCGGAATCATCGCCAAGTTAGTTTTTTCTTAATAACTCGATAAATATACAACATTTAAAAAATCCGCTTGGTCAGTTTCTCAATGATAGAATTTTATACAATGTGTTAAAATATTAGCTTAGTGTAACGCACAGTTATGGCAATATATAAAAAATTCGTGAAAATTTGATGCATCTTTGTGTTTTTTTTTTCTTCGAAAAAATTTTAAGATATCGTGTTTCCGCTAGCTAATGAAACAATTCGGGGCTTATTTTCAAGTATAAAAATGAATTATAAAATCGTCAATTTTGGGTTAGTCGCCCCCTTAAGTCTTGATAAGTTTCCCCACCTCTCGTCCACGCTTCCCTGCATAATTTCCCATGCTCCTTGTCTCTATACGTCTGATACAATGAAAGCGATTCTTATTCCCGCCGAGTTACATCAAGCGAGAGGCATCTACGTGCTTCATTTATTTCCTTTTCCGATCTACAAGGAAATAAATTTTGGCACTGTTCAGTAAAATTATAATAGATTTAACTTTTTTATTATTCCGACCGTAGCTTTAGCCGAAAAATTCTGTTTTTCGTGCATCTACAATTTTAATTTGTCCGTCCCACACTGCATTGTGTTTTCCTTTTAATCTTTTTGTAAACTTTTATATTTGAATCTAGTTTCTAGAGCTCGCAGCGTGCGAGCGGCCCCAACGTACAATAATGTGCTATTTTATTTTCTCATATTGTCCAGACGGCAGAGACGTTTTAATTATTATTACAAAGGTAAAAGTCACAGCTTTGTTGCTTCCCGCGTTAAAAAAGAACATTAAAATTTTAAATTAAACGAGAGTAAAAATTACGTAAAATTTTATATCGGAGTACGCAAGTGCCGTTTTCTATTCAAGCTCGTGATTCACTGTGAACAAAGAGTTTACGAGCTAGAAATGTTCGTAAAATACGGCGAAATATGACGAAATCTCTCGTCAGCATCGCCCGTCGCCCGTCGCCTCCCGTTACACAAATTCACTTCACGTAGATGAAAAGTTACGACACCCATCCAAAAAATGAACAGTTTTTTATTGCTTTAAGTGCTTGACATAAATATGACAAGCCTAAGCCCAAGAATGCCTGCGTCTGAGTTAATTAGGGTAATAAAACGTGAGGAAAAAATTACGAATGTAAGTGCTCTAAAAATAATCAAATCTTGACACTAAAAACTTGCGCATTTGATCAATTGGATATGACTCTATAAAAATCAAAGACTTTAAACTATTATGTATCAATTTATTAATTTTGACAGCGGTCGAGCTAATACAATATCTTGACTAACACAATATCACCATAATCTTAAGGCAACGTCTTGGGACTAACGTGATAAGTTTTCGGCATTGTCAGCCGCATTCTAGTTCTATCATCGCCAACCCCTTATCACAGTCTGCTCTCGGATCCCGTCCGATGAGCACGCGTTTCCCGCTCAAGTGCACGCTGCTAGGCGACTGTGGTGCTGTCTCTTTCTATAGACAGCGCGCTCTCGCTCGGCACACTTTGTGCTTGTTGCGATTTCGCGATCACGTCCGCGCCACGAGGTTTTTCGATTTTAGTGTGTCCGCGATCGAGCGAACTCTGCGCCGGCGCTTGTTTCGCCTCGCCCGAGTGCGGGCCCTCGCCCGCGCTTGCCGCCGTAGGTCGCGCCGCGCCTTGCTCGCCAGCGCCCGAGTGCTAGTGTTGTGAGTGTTTGTGTGTGTTTCCCGACCGCTTGGAACACATCGTAAGTACGGCGACACGAAAAATAGGTACACTACACGAGGTTTGTACCTCTTTACACACCTCCCCTCCCGGTCGCCGGGCGGGGTTGTACCCTCTCAAAAAATTCTCCGTTAAGAGCAGACTGACCGACCGACATCATGGCCGACATGATTGATAAATTTTTATCTTTCTTAAAAGTAGAGTACCCCGACGCCACGAAAAGGTGGGACAACTTCGTGAGAAATCACGATGCTGTTTCCCCCGCGTCTTCCGACTGTGACACCGCCGTGACTCCTGTAGAGACCGTGGTCCCCCGACTTACATACTCGTCTCCTTCTGAGATGTCTTGCTCGGAGCAAGAGACTGACCCTGGTGAAGGCGACTTCACCACGGTCGTCAGTAAAAAGACAAAGAAGAGGAAGCGCGCCGAAGGCTCTTCCTCTCCAGTCTCGTCCTCCCCGACTAAACAGGCCGGGAAACCAAAGTCTAGAAAGACTAAACCGGCCCCTAGGCCCGAGCTACCCGCGATGCCCGTGCAGACTAGTAGTGCCGCGTCCCCCGCTCGCCCCCCGATCGCCCCTCAGGCATCCCAGGCCTCGCAGGCCTCGCAAATAGTCCCGTCTCAGGCCCCTCTGGCTTCCGAGACGGAACCCGCTCCCAAAATGCCTCCTCCTGTCATAGTACAGGAGAAGGAAAAATGGAACATCATTTCGGCCGCGATAAATGAGAAAAAGCTCCGTTACTCGTCGGCTACCACAACTCCGATCGGGATAAAGGTCCAGGTCCAAACGCCTCAGGACCATCGCCTTCTAACTGCGTTCCTCCGCGGAAAAAACATAGGTTACCACACCTATGCCTTAGAGGACGAACGTGTCCTCCGCGTCGTCATAGTAGGTGTCGACAAGTTCATCTCCGAAAGGGATGTACTTGAAGACCTAATAGCCCAAGGCTACCCCGCGACCGAGGTACACAGGATGTACCACCCCGTCAAAAAACACGTGTACAACATGGTACTAGTGATCCTCCCCCTTACCCCCGAGGATAAAAATTTTTTTAACATACGCGCCGTATGTAATATAACCGGCATACGCGTGGAACCCCCCCGTAAAAGAGGCACTCCTGGCCAATGCCACAGGTGCCAACTTTACGGGCACTCCGCGCGAAACTGCCAAGCCCGACCGCGTTGCGTCAAGTGCCTAGGAGACCACGGCACCTCTGACTGCCCACGCAAAACACCAGCTGAGGAGTCCGAACCCCCCAGCTGTGTGCTATGCAAAACACAAGGCCATCCGGCTAATTACAGAGGGTGTGTAAAAGCACCCAAAGTAAAGAGACGAATTGCGCCTCAAACAAAGAGAAACAATAAGGAAAAAACAAAGCAGAGATTTATCCCTGCTCCGCTTCCCACTAAATCACCTTGGGTGAACAGCACTAGTGCCCCTAATAACTTCCCCGTGCTCCCCAACAGGGCCCAGCCCACCGCCGCGCAAAAACCCGCGCCCTCCGCGACAAAACCCGCGCCCCCAGCGACAAAGCACGCAACACCCGTGGCAAAACCCGCGCCCCCCGCGAAAAAGCCCACTCCCCCCGCGAATATAACCTCCAATTACGGAGACGACCTGGGCTACGTGACCGATTTCCTAAGCCTCATAAACCCGTCAGAGGTAGCCGAATTCTCCTACGGACTACGGACGGCTAGGACTTTTTCACAATTATCCGCCTGTCTGTCGACTTACAACGACTTGATCCGCAGGATCAATTCTCTCAATTTATCACTATCGTTTAACTAATGGATTCAACCGGAAGAATAAAACCGCGCTCCCTACAGGTAGTTACGTTTAATACAAACGGCATACATAATAATATAGACGAAATCCGCGAATTCGTCATAAACCACAATGTCGATATTTTACTAATGCAGGAGACGTTCCTTAAGCCTAGTAGAAAAAGCCCAAAAATAGCTAACTATAAAATAGTTAGAAATGACAGAACCCGATCCCAACTCGGAGGCACAATGATTTATTACAAAAAATCATTGCACTGTGTTCCCCTAGAACCCCCATCCCTAACTAATTTAGAAACTTCTATTTGTCACATTAGCATGACAGACCACCAACCTATCATAATTGTATCTGCCTATTTAGCCAGCAAAATGCCCATAACTTCTAGCGAATTAAGATCGCTATTTAATTTAGGCAACGCCGTCATCATTGCCGGCGACCTAAACTGCAAACACTCAGAGTGGGGCAATGTCATCTCTAATACGAATGGCATTAGATTAACCACCTTAAGCGACTCCTTAAACTTTGCAATTTTAGCCCCTAACGACCCCACTCGCTACGACACTGCTAGCCGTAGTAACAACCTTATTCATAACCCTAGTGTTATTGATATTGCGTTAGTTAAAAACATTAACCTCAACATCTCTTTGGAAACAATCCACGAGCTTAACTCAGACCACAGACCAGTTAAAATTGCGCTTGGCAATTCTAACAAACTCGCTGCTAGTACTAAAAAGATAATTGATTATAAATTACTAGCAGATAACCTAGAAAACCTTCAATCAAGTCACCTCGATCTCATTCCCGATTTCACAGAAAACTCTAAAGTGGCGCTTGAGGCCTCTCTCCACTTGACTGATCATCTGGTAGAGAACATCGAAAAATCTTCTAGGGAAATGCCAGCGATTCATGAGAATCGCTGGCCTCTCCCAGATGATATAAAAGAGTCCATCAGACTCCGTAACGCGGCTAAACGCACATACGATCGCTACCCATCGGAAGACTGGAGGAGGGCCCTCCGTCACTACGAGAGGGAAGTTAAATATAAAATCAAACAACACAAAGCCGAGAGGTGGGATCGACTTCTTAGCGAACTCGAACCGTCTCACACGGCCTACTGGCCGCTCGCGAAGTCCCTCAAAAAAGATACGGCGACATGCCTCCACTAAACAGACCAAATCGTCCTCCTGCACTGGAGGATATCGACAAAGCCGAATGCTTGGCCGACACCATAGAAAATCAGTGCCGACCTAGTACTCTCCCGACCGACCCTGATCATGCTAATCTAGTCAATACCGAGGTAGAAAGCCGACTCATGGCCCCACCATCAGAGCCCCTCAGGCCGGTGGATGCGGAGGAAATCAAAGATATTATTAAAGATTTGAATTCCAGAAAGGCCCCAGGCCTGGACGGTATCTCAAATAAAACTCTTAAATTACTACCTGCCACTATAATTGAATTACTCGTGAACATCTTTAACGCCCTTTTACTAGGATGTTCATTCCCAGATATTTGGAAAGTAGCTATAATAATAGGTATCCACAAACCGGGTAAACTCCGGACGGAACCAAGTAGTTACAGACCAATTAGTTTAATTAGTTGCCTCGATAAAATTTATGAAAGAGTTATACTAAGACGCCTAAAAGACGTCATAGTTGATAAAAAACTCTTACCTGACGAACAATTCGCATTCCGCGAATTCCACAGCTGTCCCGCTCAGGTACACCGCCTAACGGAGTACATATTAGAACAAAAGAACAATAGGAGACCGACTTGCGCTGTTTTCTTTGATGTCGCAAAAGCATTCGACAAAATTTGGCACAATGGGCTAATTTATAAACTTTTTAAACTCGGCATTCCCGATAGTCTTGTTATAATAATAAGTAACTACCTAAAAAACCGTAAATTTCGTTTTAGAGTCGAAGGCATTCTATCTTCACTTAGAGATCTAGAGGCTGGAGTACCGCAGGGCTCGGTTCTCTCCCCGACCCTCTACAATCTCTACACGTCCGATTTGCCCACCCACCCTCGAGTACAAAAAGCGCTATTCGCAGACGACACGGCCCTTTTCTTTGCTCATCGCCAAATAGCTTTCGCGTCCAAAAAACTCCAAGAAGCAGTTACCGAACTCGGTAAATGGTTCGCTAAATGGAGAATCGAACTAAACCCCGACAAAAGTCACGCTATATTATTTAACGGACTAAAACGTAAGAAAATGCAACCTATTAGTCTGCACGGAAAATTAATTCCCGAAGTCACGGCTGTCAAATACTTAGGAGTAGTACTAAACAAGTCGATGTCATTCACGAACCATATATCGAATACCGTACGTAAAGCGAAATTTGTATTATACAAATTATATCCTTTACTCAACGCGAGTAGCAAAATGTCCTTAAGACATAAGCTCACCTTATACAAAACATGTATAAGAACGATACTCACTTATGCGTGCGTCTCTTTCGCACACATAAGTGACAATCAGATGAACCAATTGCAACGAGTTCAAAACCGTTTTTTGCGCATGGCAACAGGTGCGCCCCGTTACATGCGAAACATCGACTTGCATAGAGACTGCGAGCTTATCACTATCAAAGCCTATATCAAAGAACTCTCGGAGAGATTCTTTGAGAAAGGCAAAGTACATCCCAATCCGCTCATTCGTAAGGCTGTGGACTACGAACATGACGCACGGACATTCCGATACCCCTTCAGGCGGCCTAAGCATGTCTTAGCCGACCCTGTAGACCCCATCACAGAATACATAACGTACTGTGTTCAGTTACGTAAACACAAATCACACTCACCCGCGTGGTTAGTACTGCACCGGGGACGACGCCGGCGCCTTCCCCGAGGACTTAACACGACCCGAACGACAAACAGACAGACCGACCGAAATCCGGTGCCGAGCTTGATCCCGGGGTTGAGTTCGCATGCGGATAGCATAGAAACACACCTAAATCATGACCGGGACCGCGACATTGTCGTAGAGAGCTCTACCAATTACTTTGACATTAGAACATACACGCGTATGTCACCCCAACCGGACTCGGAAGGGGAGAGGGACGGCCCTCTTTTATGCAATAACATTAATAACTTGAGTTCATCTACCGCGATAACTCGTACGCAGCTAGTTTGTGCTACCGCGCGCGAGCAGCCTCACTCGTCAGAGAGTGAGTAAGGGGTCGGACCCCTTAAGAGCAGGGGGGACCCGTTTCCCCACGTCAGATGAAAATAGCTTATTTTCGTAGCTCTCCCCAATATTGCCTGATTAGAATGTCACACGTGTGACTTTAGGGGAGGGGGCCAGGCCCCCTCATTGTTTATCTCCAAACCAACTAGCAACAGACTAGTTATAGCCACGATTAAACTACCACGGTCTTAACCAGACCAGTAGCTTGGACCCTTTCGGAAAAAAAAAAAAAACCCTTATCACAAGATAAGACGCGTCATACGCCCAAACCGCTTATAATGGCTTGAGCGAAGGTAGCGTAATAATTATTAAAGTTGGAGTATGATCTAGGTAACAACTAACATTGCAAGATCTTGCAAATCTTCAGCTGATGTTACAGTGTCCATGGGCGACGGCAGTTGCTTTCCGTCAGGTGGCCCGTCTGCTTGTTTGCCCCCTAATTTCATAAAAAAGGGAAAGAGAGCAGGGGAATAAGGATAACCCTTTTCCCATTTCCCAAAGGGGAAAGCCCTATTCCCTCAATTAAGCCTTTTCTCTCTAAAAGGCTGGCAACTCGGCGACGGTAGTTACCATTAGGTGACCTGTTTGCTCGTTTGTCCTCTAATTTTATATAACCGATCCTCTCAAAGCTGGCCGAACACTTGCAACTTTTCTAATATTGCGAGTGCACATGCTCGTTTGCTCCTTAATTTCATAAAAACGTGTGTGGTAAAACTTACAAAAAAAAATTAAATACCACCAAAAACATATTCATATAAAAATCTTGCCAAGACGAGAACATAATATTATAGTTCGTGGTGTCAAAAAGTAGTGAGATCTCATGTAGAGACAAGTTTCTAACCTTACATACTCAGCCCAAAATCTAAAAACCTAATTTTACACTTAAGTCGCGGCAAAATACTAATTGATTATAATTTTTCAGCCGTACGAGAAGAATCTAAAAACTCTACATATTAGTCAGAATGGGTGGCTTGGCCATTTTGATTTTCGTCATGCTATGGGCTTTGAACTTGAACCTTTCTGTTGTACTTAATAACTTTTATAATAACCGTAACAAAATGGCTAGGCCACCGATTTTGACTAATTTGTAGAGCTTTTAGATTCTTTTCGTGCGGCTGACACATTATATGAATTAGTATTTTGCCGCGACTTAAGTGTAAAATTAGGTTTTTAGATTTTGGGCTGAGTTATGTAAGGTTAGAAACTTGGCTCTACATGAGATCTCACTACTTTTTGACACCACGAACTATAATATTATGTTCTCGTCTTAGCAACATTTTTACATAAAAATGTTTTTGATGGGATAGGTATTTCGAAATATTTGTCGTTTCATACTTTATAGAATGACATAAAAATAGTATACGTAGGTGAGACGATCAATTTTTCATCAATCTGATCCATGAATCTGATTGATGGAATATTAATGGTTTTAAAAAGTTCATATTAAAAATACGATCAATCCATCAATCCGTGGGTTAGACGATCAAATTTTCGTCAATCTTTACCGGATTGATGGATCAGATTGATGAAAATTTGACCTGTGTCATATAAAAGTAATGATTTTAAAAAATACTGTCAATTAAAATACAGTACCCGGCGATAAATATTGCACATCGACCTTTGGAAAGTGACAGTCGCGGCTAATTTCGGTTTTGTAGAGCGTTATCTCTTACGCACGAAATACAAAAAGTCCGGTATATATTAGGAGCTGTTAAAAAAACCATAATTATTATGGTTTGCTTCTTTTGACAATTTTATTATTCTTTGTATAAAATACACCAAATTTTCTATAAGCTATGGCTTTAGGTTCGGGTAAAATAAAATAAAAAAGCGTGTTCAAATTATGTTTACGTATATTTTAATTCTTTTGGAAAATTACAGCTGCTGTAGCAAACTTAGGGGTGTTAACAACTCTAGATATATATTTTGAACTGGACGCGACTGCACTCTATTGAATTTGAACAACGACTGACATAATGTCAAATAGGTGTGTGCTACAAAGATAACGCTCTATGAAATTAGCCGATTGTCTCTTTCCAAAGGTCGATGTGCAATATTTATTGCCGGGTATTGTACTAAATATTGCTAAATGAAATAGCCAAAATATAAATGAAAACGTGATTGGTAATGTAGGTACAGTAAAGTTTGGTAAACAGATTAGACTCCATTTTGCGTAATCTAGAGTTCATAAATCAAAATGCATATTTTGGTGAGCGACCAGACAATTTTGTTCGTCCGAACCCGAAGGCCCAACCGGCTTATATGACGTGTAACCTAGTGTAACTGTAACGGACAACTTACCGAACGAGTAATAGCAGACTTCAAACAGCTGCGGAGCGATGGCGGTGAGCAGGCCGAACAGCGCCTGCGGCAGCTCCGTGGCCAGGAACAGGCCCAGCAACGCCACCAGCATGCGCGTGGTGCGGTCTGTGCGCCCTCCGCCCTTCTTGCCGCTCTCCTCGTTCAGTCTCGCCTTCTCTCCCTGGGTGACAAATTACACTTGTAGTCGTTTTACAGAAGGCTCCATAATGGCTATAGTCTTAAGAGGGCGACTAACGCAAAAAATCAAACATCGTCCGTCTCTCCTCACACTCACGCCTGTCTTTTATATGCCAGGTGAAAAAGGACGACGCGGAATCATCGCCAAGTTAGTTTTTCCTAATAATTCGATAAATATACAACATTAAAAAACTCCGCTAGGTCGGATTCTCAATGATCGAATATATTGTACGTCGCCATTAGTAATGCACGGTTATGGCAATAAATGAAAAAATCGTGAAAATTAGATGCATCTTTCTGATTTTTTTCTATCAAAAAATGTTTAAGATATCGTATTTCCGATAGGTCGGTTCCTCGAAAATATATAATGTGTAATCTATGTTTAAAAAATGTTACAATTCAGGGCTTATTTTCAAGTATAAAAATGAATTATAAAATCGATAATTTCGGGTTAGTCGCCCCCATCAGTCTGTCTATTAAAAATAGGTGGGTTTATCACTTACGAATCATATAAAAATGGATCAGCTTATGATAAGTTAAATAATATTGCAGATACATAACAACTTGAATGTTTGCACACATGCTACCCTTATTATTTGAAGCAAGTAATAAAATTGCTCTTGGAGGTGATTAAATCACCTATATATTGGATCCGAGTAGTGTGCACGCGTGTAAAGCTGCCAAAGAAAACTAGTATCGAATGAAATGGGCTAAAATATAAAGAAGCGTCAATCGAGACACCAACCCTCTGAAAACGCCAGCTTTATCGGAATAAGATTATGCTTACGTACAAAACGTTTTCACCTTCTTTTGAATGCTTAAACAAATACTCGATCGTAATACCGCAGTGTTTTACTATGATAATAAAGTTTTACATACAATAGTACTCTCGCTTTTATTGAACATTCAAGAATCCGATATAGGTATGTTCTCTTTTATTGGCGCAGCTTTAAAATGTTTTTTACTATTCTGTGTTTAATGCTGATAAAAGTGATCTTCGACCCTAGATAGCAGTAACATACAGCAAATGGCTCCCATTTTATTTGGTGTTTTTTCCAAACATATCTCGAAAGGATTTTCCAATGTCCGACAGACATTAATTGAAAATGTAACTACAGTACGATTCGGCAGACATTCTCGTATATTTAGATCGAACAACAAAAACACTAACTTACAATAATATGAAACTGAAAGTGTTCGGTATATTATTATTTAGACAAATGTTTGATTTGCACGAAATTGTGCGGATTTAGCTTATTAGTGCTGCAGACTGCAGTAGACTAGCAGTGTGATTGTGTAAAGTAATTTCTTGTTTGTACTTCTCATGGTTAACTAGAAAACTAAGGGCCTGTTTTACCACTTCCTGATAAAGTGCCGGATAGGCTATCTACTACATAACTTGACCGAGTATGGAGAATCTGTCAAAAAAGTTGTGGCTTATCCGGCACTTTATCAGGAAGTGGTGAAACAGGCCCTAAGAATTCCGATTCCTCAGGAGGTAGACCTAACAGTCGTAATCGTCCAGTGATCAGAAACAGATCCGGGACACTCCCTTCAGTAGCGGCTGATACCAGCTTTTCTTAGAGTTAGGGCCAACCCACACGAACCACAACCACAAGACAACCACAACCACACCACAACCACACCACGTGGTCGGGCGTATATTATATATTGCATCGACGCAACGTTGTGGTTGCGATGTGGTTGCGACGTGGTTGCGATGTGGTTGCGATGTGGTCGGCCGTGGTTGCGACTGACAAGTTATCTGACAAGTGGTCGACAACGACTGCAAAATGTGGTACGTGTGAATGGTCCAGTTCATTTACAATATGAAATATACGCCCGACCACGTGGTGTGGTTGTGGTGTGATTGTGGTTGTCGTGTGGTTGTTGTACGTGTGGGTTTGCCCTAAAGGTCGACGCTTCTTACCATGTAATCCCTTTTACCTTCTTACCATGTTTGCTGGAGACACTTTGAGTCCAGGGAAAGGACATAGACTACTTTTTATATTGTAAAAATGTACAGTTCCCGCGCGATTAACGAACTTAAGCGCAACGCCCGCAAGGTCGTCATCTAGTAACGTATAAATAGTTAAATATTTTAGGGTTAAGTAATTAATTTTGTAATATAGCTCTCTTCATTTTCATCGTATGTAATGTTCCAACGTTCCGCACCTATCTACTGTGTGCTACACAAGCTATTTCAATTTATCGCGGCAGTAGGTGGATCGCAAAGTCGAAAGGTCAATCGTAATATTAATTTTCACGCAGGTTTTCTGTTGGTTATTTGCTAATGGACTACTATTGTTATTGATATTGACTAGGTGTGGGATTAAAGATGTTTAATTTATTTTTATTATTTATGAAATAATAATAAAAATTGTCTTTTATAATTATTATAAAAATTGTCTACATCCTGAACTAGATGCTAATTGTTTTTAGCACGATTTACATTACATTTATCACTTTTAATGCTTCGATCGCGGATTCTTGGAATTACTATTGTATTCTAATGTTGTCGCGATCACCGGTGCTCGGGGCTTGAAAGATTAATTGAAGTTAACCTTGTCAATTAATTGACGGGTAGACAAGATAACCAGGGAGTTACCTTGTCAGAAGACAATAATTAACATAGCCATAAGAAAAACAAAGAATATTTTAAGGCAAAGCTGTATGGGGTTCGTACTAAAATCACAATGTTTGATAACAAGCAGGCTAAACATTAGCATCAGATTCACAACATTAGTGGTGTATGTGTCGAGCTCAGATTTCATAATAAATATTAAAGAGCCTCATGAACCCACTATATATCTTCACGTAAAGAAACTCGCGCTTCGCTTGACAAATCGCACAAATATATTAAAAGTTTTCGTGCTCTGACTACAACGCACACCGATACTGTATACAGTAACACGCGAGTTTTCTTACTGTTCACGTTTACATTTGACGGACGACGCGTTTTGTAGTTCTCTATTATGTAAGATATTGATAACTACTATTACCTGCAACTTCGTTGCGCCAAAATCATTTATGGCGATAAATTCGCCTTATCTCGGAATAAAAACAACAACTTTGCTATATCATTTCCCACGTGATTCAAATTCAAATTCAAATGTCCATTTTCCATACGAAAATTTATTAAAAACGTTTTAGTAGTTTATCATAAAGAGATTTCACACAGTCAGGTATATTTATACACTTTTTAGAATATTACGTAATATTATTACTATGGATTCCTTTTTTTTAAACTGTGGCTTACACGTGTAATATGCACACGAGGTTTCAGTATGCCAGACAATACGTACAATGGAGCTTAAGAGATTACTCTCATTAGCGCAATACGGCATGTTTAAAAGGGGTCGGTGCAGATCTTATTGCATTCAATAAATTACATCTTACGTATTTTAATCTAGATTAAAATTTTACACATATTTTAAGCAGAACTTCCATACCTCAATCTTCTAACTGTTCACCAAACTAAAGTTAACCGTATATACGTTTAACATCATCACTGATATGAGTGCTGCTGTAATTATTACTTTATTTAATCTACTACATAACTCCACAAGGCACACCAACAAAAATGTATAGATACACATACACTATGAAAGCGGTGTTCGAGACCAAGGTTAAAAAGTTCCGATGGCCGCCGAGCTGGCCGCATTATATCGTTTTTAAATTTCATTGCCAATCGCCGGCGAAATTGCCTAAAAACAACTCAAAAGATTTATTTTTATAACCGCGGTACGCGGAAAGATATTAATGAAATATTCATGAATAATATACATAAACTACGCTCAGAAATTCGAATGTTTTTATCTCGCGAACATTTCTCGAGTTTAGATGGGCATAACGAATGGAAAATAGTGAAAAACTTGCGTACAAACGCCGGATGTACATTGTGGGGCTGAGATTTATACGGATCGTGTTTTCTGAGGTTTACTGCTTCGCATGACTGTTTTGATAGATCCAGCGAAGTTTAGACACATCACATGCAGGGGAGTTATTTAATATTCGAGCCCGAACTAGTTCGATCGATATTCTATTGTGAATTGTAAAACTCGTGTTGAACTGTGTTCCTTTTAAAGAAACTGCCACGCGCCTCGCCAGATGCATGCACCGTTTGCTCCAACATTCGCTGAATATAAATTGCTCCTTTTCTGAATATCATTAAACTTTACTTTAACGTGAAATTGTACCGAGAAACGAGAACATTTTAGTTTGCACTACCCTTTCACGTTTACCTACCGATAAAAACTTTCGTGGAGTTTAGATTTTTATATTACAACCCTATTTCAAACTAAACAGTAAACACCACAATATTTTGACAAAGACCGAGGTATGATATTGTTAGCAAAAATATAAAAACATTTATCCGTACGTGAGCGTACGTAAGCCTGCGTCCCCATCAGACACGGCACGGCGCCGTACCGTAACACGGTGCCGCAAACGGTGCACCGCGCGCCCCTATTCTGGATGAAACTTCCGAACAAAAATTGTGTCCAAACTTAAACAAGGCACTTATTTGGAACATATAAAATCGGCCAAGTGCGAGCTAAGCTCGCGCACGAAGGGTTCCGTACCATTATTATAGAGAAAAATAACCAAAAAATTATGTTTTTTGTATGGGAGCCCCCTTAATTATTAAGATTATTTTAATTTTACCATCAATTTTTAAAGTTTAAATAAAATTGAGTATTTTGTGAACATTTCAATTACCTATCTGTTGTAATTATTGGTATAGAGCAAAAAATTGCATCAGCAGCAGCATCAGCATCCATCAGTTTCTGTTTCTTTTTCAATCTTCGTCTTAGTAACAACAAGAGGATAATCCATCGCGATCCATATCCAGACAAACACTTTCGTTCGAGCGCAAATATCGACTGAATAGGGACATGGGTCAGCGTACCGTACGCGGCACCGTGACACGGTGCGGCACCGTACCGTATCACGGTGGCGGCGTCGAGCCGTAACACGGTGACGGCGCGGCGCCGCGCCGTGTCTGATGGGGACGCGGCCTAACGTTACTTCTTGAGCGGGTGTTTTCATAATCCTCCATTGTGTGCAGTACTGTACGACCGTTAATTACAAAAACACATTTGTTAATTACAACAAAACGTTGAACAAACAAATAAAATATGTTTTGTAAAAATTCAGTCACATTTTGACTATTTACCTATTACCAACCTGTTACTAGAGATCGCCCAATGGTCGAAATTCGACTTCAAATAAAAAATTAAATTATAAGTTTCAAATTTCAACGCATTGATATTCACCTATTATGTTATAATATGTACTATTTTATAGCCTGTAACCTCTAACCTATAACTAATTGCTAATTGAAATTTGACTTACTAAAAAGCAATAAAAAGTTACCTCATTGGTTTTTATCGCAGACTTTTTGAGCAGCTTCTGTCTCCGGCGGTCGCTCGACTTCATCTTCATGATCAAACACACACTCAGTATCGATAGCACCACACACGGTATGAGTTTTAAAAATACACTGTATATCCAAAATATAGCGGTCAGCAGCTCCTTGTTGGTGGTCATCGATATGGCGTAGATGGGGTCGCCAGCTAGAGCGGTGTCGTTGACGACAGTGACGTTCGCAGTGCCGTTCACCGGCCCGCTCGGGGTGCTCGGCCTCTCCTCTATGTTCATCGCGAAATATATCGGAAGACACACCACCGGGCACACCATGTACGCGACCGCTATCGCCAAGTTCGTGTTGCGCTTGTTGCATATCGTGCTGTTCTTCTGCGGGAACTTGATCGCCACGAACCTCCACACCGCGAGCGTGATCGTCAGCCAGATCGATATCGTGTGGAAGGTCTGGCTGAAGATCGAGTGGAAGTAGACGAAGACGGCCCAGCCGTACGAGTTCCGGTTGAGCTCGGTGCCGATCTTGATGTAGATGTGGAAGGCGAAGGGCACGTACTCGAGCATGACGAGCAGGTCGGCGACGGCCAGCGCGGTGAGGATGGAGTTGGTGGAGGAGGTCATCTCGCGGCGGCTCAGCACCGCGATGTTGACGGAGTTGGCGACGGAGCCCAGCAGGCAGATGATGAGCGCGATGTAGCCGTGCACCTTGACGTACACGCGCTGGAACTCGAGCCCGCCGGGCATGCAGTACGCCACCACCGCCGCCGCCGCCGCCGCACCGCCGTCGTCCCCCGCCGAAGACATCGCGCCTCACTGCAGCGGAGATGGAAAACCCCGCATGCTCCTCTGGCCTGACATGTTTCTGAAAAAAAAACATTTAATTTTAATACCGAAAATAATTCGAAATTCGAATAATTCAAGTGACAATAAGAAGACCAATTAAAAGTTTTAATAAACACTGTTCAGATGAAAGTTAGTGAACATACAAATGCAAATGTACGTAGGTAGTTCCAGTTAATTGCTTAGAGTTACTACGATGCACGATGAAAATTACAGATAATGTTTCAGCTAGAAATCACCTAACTCTATTTAGAGGGCTACTCTTGTGTTATACATATTTAGGCGGTACAAAAGTTTCTCGCGTACGAAATCTTTCTTGCGCGAGTCCCACTCGCATTCTGTCGGATTTTATCAGTACCTAGATGAACTCAACTTCATTGCGTCGAAATTCGTTTATCGCTCGATAGAGAAGAGGTGATAGGAAGACATACAGACACGCTCGTTTATTTTATTGGTATGGACAAGCGACCCTAGATTTGCACGGTTGCTATAATATGCATGAAGCAAACCTTATTAACCTTCCACATTACATAAATCTAGAATTGAAAACTAAAACGAAATCTTAAAGCATGTTATCAAACAGAAAAGAAGGAAATAACGACTTCCATTTATTAAATGTACTTTAGACCTTTTATTTTCTCTTGACATTAAAGTTATCGGAATATTTTAATATCAAATTTCAATTACATATTATTCTGAATCACTATCAGAATTAGTTGTATGTTATATTCTATCAAAATAGAAGTTTCCTTTACTAAAATGAAATACGAAACATTATTAGTTTTCAATATTTTGATAGGATGGATTGGGAATTATTCCAATATAACTAATTTCACTAAAGTTTCTAATTACTTCTGTGTTAAATATTTCAGCACTATACTTTGATAAGTACTCGTTAGAACGTTACTGCAAACTTATCATAATTAAATGAATCAAATATTATGTACTTATCCATACTAATATTATAAATGCGAAAGTGTGTCTGTCTGTTACCTCTTCACGCCCAAACCGCTGAACCGATTTTTCTGGAATTTGGTATAGAGGTACTTGGAGTCCCGGTAAAGGACATAGGATACTTTTTATTCCGGAAAAATGTACGGTTCTCGCGCGACAATCGACTTTTGGCGCAACTGAGTTGCGGGCGTCATCTAGTAGTATTATAAATAATATTTTAGTAAACATTTGACTAAATGTAGACAAAAAACCTGAGGAACTCAAGTTTTAATAAATAAATATACATCGGTTTTTGTCCCCATAACCTTCTGCGTACCTACCTACTAATTTTCAAGTGTATACGTCTTATAAACAAAAGTAACTTATTAAAAGAATAAAATTGTGATCAATTTTTCGAAGTAAAATCGACTATTGTGAAATTTATTGTAACAGAAAAACATTTTTTCCTTATAAAGAAAACCTTGAAAAAGAAAAACCTTATATAAGTGGAAGCCCTAATACAATAACTCAACATCGACCATTTCCTTAATGAATTCATTCAACACTCCATAAGTAATGGACGGAAAATTGAGCTATATGTGCCCTTAAACGATATCCCAGGTCGGGACCACTTTATTCGATTTGGCGTTACCATGCGTTACCGACTCTATCGGAAACTATGATCAATTTAATTTAAACTTTTGATCGGAGAAATTACGCTTGATTACGCTCAACCGAAACTCAGACCTAATTTAATTAAAATTAAACTAATTTTGTTTATTATAACTTGCGACGTTTAGTATTTCATTATGATTGTTTATTTCGCTTTAATACAAAATTTCTACCGTACCCTGACATATTATATTATGTAATAATATTAAGTAATTATTACGATTCAATTCAAAAAAGAAATCTTAAATAATGTGTGTACCTATAGTCTATCTAAATGGTTAACATAATATATTATTATATCATGTTTTAGGTTTTCTGTTTAGGAAGCACGTGCGCGTGCCTTTTCCAATTGCGTGAATTGAAAATAGTATTTTTGGATTCATAAAACAAGCAATGGTAATAGTGGGCTTCGAAAATCAATACTTATGTAAAGGGTTTAGAGGGCGAGGTTACTTTCTGGTTACTACGAAACAGGAGATACTCGCCCACACTGTTTCTATATATTTTATCGATTTTGCGCAATATCAGCGAGTTAGAGTACACAATAACAACTACGTCGTTGTCTAGCCAGATATAGAATCAGATATTATTAAATTGAAGTAACATTTACTATTGTAAATTAAAAAAAAAAACATTTACTATTGTAAATTAAACAAATCCTTTGTTTTCTAATTTAATAAAATTAGAAAAACAAAGGATTTGTTTGATAGAAATATTTGTCTTGGCCCTATTGACAAAAAATGCACTACAAGAACTGTATAAAGGTGGTATAAAGATACAATGTTGTGCCAAAAAATCCTTGAATACGAGCTACGATTGCATAACACAATGCCGGCATGTTGTGTTCGTTTTGCCAAACGTGATGTTAGTGTGGATTAAAACTGGTTTTAATTTGTGTTTTCAGCTTCAAAAGTATGTCTGAAAATTCAATCATTTCAACTCAAAGCCAGTGCATTGCCTAAAAAATATGTTTGTTCGGCGAAGCGTTAATTGTTCTAAAATTAAATTTTATCTAGAACCGTGCATAATTTTAATTTATGTTTCATTTGGTATCGGGGAATATTACGATTAAAAAATGAGTCCATTATTATGTGTATGTAATAAAAATTGTATGTCTATTTTGCATGCAGTATTATGCTATACATACTGCTAAATAAGGATCAGGTATTTTTTCTGAACAATGGAATATCACGCAACCGTAAGATTTTTCTCTATATTGCAAGAATTTGATATCAGGAATACTAGGTTAGTATGGTGCTATCAGATTAAGCAGAACTAACTTAGTTCTGTCTACCCCGGTACTATAGTGCGCAGAATATGAATTGTGTGATAGTGTACGTAATATATCCAACTCAAAACATCAATTTAAAAATAAACAATCAGTGATAACAAAGTCGTTATAAAGTTTAGTCGTAGTGGGCCGCGATATCCCAGTAATTGATGACAGGAAAAGCACATTCCGCCCATTCGGAAACTTTACCCTGTGAACACCATAACAGAAGCTAGAAAACTTAGCAAATATAACGTGACTTCCCAATTTCCATGGAAGTGGAAATCGGCTAACTTTTCAACAATGTCAACCCGTTCGATACAAGCGATAACGATATTATGCTATTGGCGCCCAAATATAAAAGCAGATCTTATCGTTCATATCTTTGAAATCATCATTTTATTGATCATTTATATTTGGCTGGTTAAGCGACTGCGATAAACATTGTTTGAGGCCCGATTTCACCAACGTCTGTTAGTGTTAACCGCTTGTTAAAATTTCATATCTTCTCTTTATAAAAAATTATAAAAAATTGGCCAAGTGCGAGTCGGACTCGCGTACGAAGGGTTCCGTACCGTTATAGAGCAAAGATAGGCCAAAAATTGTGTTTTTTGTATGGGAGTCCCCCTTAATTTTTTATTTTATTTAAATATTATTATTAATTATTAAAGTACAATTATATTTAAGGCCTTCGTGAAAGTTTCAAGTGCCTACCTCTTATCATTATTGATTACGAGCAAAAAAAGGCCAAAAAAATCACGTTTGTTGTATGGGAGCCTCCCTGAAATATTAATTTTATTTTTATTTTAGTATTAATTGTTGTTATAGCGGCACTGGAAGTACACAATCTGTGAAAATTTCAGAACTCTAGCTATAGCGGTTCTTGAGATACAGCCTAGAGACAGACAGACAGACATCGAAGTCTCATGAATAGGGTCCCGTTTTTACCCTTTGGGTACGGAACCCTAAAAATAAAAGAAGAAACGTAATACTAATTCGAGCATTAACTTCAACAGTCGTTGATGACATTGGACCTTAATATGTTACTAATGTTATTATGTTATGTATTAGCATATTAAGTACAGTAGATTAAAAACCATCAAAGAAAGTGAATTGATGAATCTGAGCACAAAATGCACTACATAATAATATCTAAGTAACAACTAACAAATTGCAATAGACAAGACACCACGGTGAAACTTCTAATGGCACTGGTTTTTAAGCTGTGAAATACTAATTATCATGTCTAAATGTCCTATTCGTTATTAATTAGTCGTTTTGTTTGCTCTTATCCCTACGCGTTTTTAAGTTAGTGTTTCTAATATTGTTGGCCTTCTGTCATAGGTGGGTACTTTATTTCTGGATGTGGCCTTTTAAGCTGCTTAATTAAACCATAAGGTACTAATTATGTATTCTGTGATTAAACGCTCTTGTTTTTACAACCAGTGCATACTGGTGACAACCCAGCTTTCATGTACCTATAATGTAACCAGGTACATGAAAAGAATGGAACAGCTCAATAGTATTGTTATCTTAATAGATGTAAGGCGTATGAGGAAGTGTATTGCTGTTTACTTCATCCAGAATCCATCAAAGCTCAAATGAAAATTATTTTACTAAATTACTAAGGTTTCAATGGAACAAATATGATGTTGTGTGGAGTAACTATTACAATTGGAGACTAAGTGGATGCAGTGGATAAGTAACATTTTATGACGTAAGGGCAATTATTTAGTTTTGCCATTTTAATTTGAACAAACCTTGTAACTTATCTACTTCATCATCTGGCTTATATAGATGTTTTTAAAAAAATACTATATTATTATTATTAATAAAAATAAAATTGGAATTTAAAATCATTTTCCCGGTCCTTATTTCCATTTTGTTGCATAAATGGAGGCTCCATTTATACAACAAAACGGATTTTTTTTAATTGTTAGTAGCATATCATTTTCATAAAATGTCATTTTATGTGTGTTTTTTTTAATTTTTTGAATACCGAGCGAAGCTCGGACATATAAGGGAAAAGACCTAATGCTAGACACTGAACTAATAGATGACACTTATGACAAAAATACCATAAAAATAAGAATTACTCTAATTATTTCTCACCCCTGTAAATTTTATAAGCTTCTCAAGCTATCTGTTGAATTGAAAAAATATATAAGAGACGCCTTCGGGAACAAAATTTTAAAATGGGATCAGTTTGCGTAAATAATATGACCGCGTCAACACGCGCTCGGCAATTTCTTAGCAAATAGGTTAAGGAAGGCGAAATTTTGCGTCGTAAGTTTTGAATACATTTATTTGATTTTTTGTAATTTCTATTGATTTCATTGGATTAATGGTCATGTTGTATACACTAATTGATGTTTATTTAAGATTTTTTATCCATTTTCCCTAACAATATAAAGGGTGTCTACTATTAGTTCTTGAAAATGTAAAAAACCTAATAGATGACATGGATCTCATCTTTGAGTTTTGCAATACATACTAAAGTTATTTTGTACTTTATTCTACTGCAAAAATCATCACTATTCTCTGAAAATACATATAATTCTATTAACAATCTAAGAACTTATAACTACTGCACCTAAAAATGGACATGGTGTCTAATATTAGACCTTGTACTGATCTAAAAATCGATTGCTTTAGTTTTTTAGCAGTAAAAAGAAGAAAAAGGAGAGCTGAGAAAAGAAAGAAGAAAAAAGAAGAGGCAAAAGAAGCATGGAGACTAAAGACTGAAAATAAATTTGCTTGGAAAAAACATGAAAAATAAAAATAAAAGGAAAGATAGTTTCAGCATAGAAGAAGAATGAATAGAATCAGGAGACAACGTTGATAATACTTCTGATGCATGACTAGTTACTATGATGAAGTAAATGAAATCTTTTGAAAAATGGCAAATAAAGACCTAATAATAGGAATAAAATGCACTCAGGGAGTGCCGGCAGAAGTGAAAACTTGATTTTTAACGTTGTGCATTATTTTTTTTAACTCATTTTTTATTAAAATCGATTTTTAAAAAATCGAAACCCTTACAATCGATTAAATTTTTAACTCATTTTTATAAAAATTGATTTTTAATAAAACGATTTTTTTAATTAATCGAAACCCTTACAATCGATTAAAAAATATCAACAATCGAAAAAAACAATCGATTGTTCGATTAATCGATTTCGATGTTACAACACTATTCTCCAACCGTCTTACGGTTTTTCGATCAGCACGAGAATCTGACGCGAGTTTCACAGTTTTTACCCATCCCACAAAAGTGCTCAACGCCGCTAAAGAAGTTTTCACTTTAAAAATGTAATATGTACTTAATGTAATGTTCTATGTCAACTATTAGTTCATATTGGTGTCTACTATTAGTGATGTTCGTTTTTTGTAATGTCATCTATTAGTACTTATGACTATGTTCACAAAAAGACCAATAATATATTTTTTAATTGATTTGTCAGAGAATAATTATAATAGTTTTATTGTGTAAGAGTTACTGAAGACATGGAAGAAGTTATCAATCCTTTATTTTCATAAATATATATTCTATAACATTCAAATGTTTCATGTTTCCTTAAAGTGTCTGCCATTAGGTCTTTTCCCTTAGCTAGTAATTAATAACAAATTATATGCCCAATTTAAAAACATTGTTTCACCAATTAGTTTTATACATTTTTCAACATTTAACGCTATAAACAATAGCAAAATATCGAATGATAATCAAATAAAAGAAGCTAACAAAATGAGCACAACAATAGTGCAAATGACTCATTACGCTGAAACTGCAATCACTGCTTTGATTCGCTCTCATCTCGAAATGTTTTATTCAGCGTACATTTTCAAACGCTCCGTTGAAATGTTTGTATTGCTGTAAATATCAAAGAGTATTTATCGACTTTTTCGACGTGTATACTGTATAAAAAACAAACATGTCTGATGAAAATAAGCGGCACACTAAAAGCTGAAATAAATAGATCTCGACGCGACGGTCTAAAACAAAAAATAGGATAAAAGTTCGTCCGTCGGACGTTACGAATTCTTTCGTTTAGGTTATAAAAATGTTCGTGAGGACATTTCATTACACTGTTAGTCCCATACTTATTAGAATTTGAAATGCTTTCTAAATAATATTGTTAAAGATTATACACTAATATATTATACAATAATATATGATATTGAATGTACCGTAACTTCTTGGTGGAAATTCATGTTTCACAGTAATATAATACACTTTTCATACACTTTTTCCACTTTTATTAATTTATTTTATTACAATTATTTTTCACACGACCGGTTTCCATAATGATTTCTTAAGTTTTCGCGAGTATCACTCATGATATTATAAGTTTAAACACTTACGGATTTTGTCGCGGAGCACTTTTATTAATCCCGACGTTTCGGCTACTTTACAGCGGCCGTGGTCACGGGCGGACTGAGGTGACAGGTGTCCAATTTCTTGAAGTTATCCAACTACCCGACGACTCATCAATATTTGTTTGCGTTCCGATCTACGCAGAACGAACTCACAGTGTCTTGAAGCCGAGGTATCATAGATTTGTGCTTTAGTTTGTTTATCACTGGATCCCAACTAGATGGCAGCACCCAACCATCTTCGCGGTTGAAATTAGGGTGTTTTTTAATTTCTATGGCCTCGCGTATCATTCTTGGGCGGTATCGTGCTTCTTTTGCCAGTACTTGTGGCTTATCAAATCTTATGTAATGGCGAGGTTGATCCAGTGTGTGTTCACAAATTGCGGACTTGTTGTTCCTACGGTGTTTGACATCTGCAATGTGTTCCTTGATACGGGTTTTGATGGCCCTTTTGGTTTGCCCTATATAAGAGAGGCCACAATCACAGTCGAGTTTGTAGATTCCTGCATCTTGAAGGGGTAAGTTGCATTTCACTGATGGTAAACATTGGCTGATCTTTTTGGGCGGCTTAAAGTATGCTTTTATTGAAGCTTTCCTTAGAATGTAGCTCACTTTATCAGTGACTCCCTTTATAAATGGTAACACTGCAGGTAATCTTTCCACTGTTGCCGGCTTCACTCGGTTGCTGCTCTGTTTGCGTGGTACCCGAAGCTTATTGTCGCGTAAAACTTGTGCAACATGATGAAGTTCGGTGTCCACATGCTGTTCATCGCAGATTCCTCGTGCTCTTTGAAATAACGATTTTCCAACAGTACTTAACTGTGCTGGGTGATGATGGGAATCACCATTTAAATATCTGTTTGTGTGTGTAGGTTTGCGATACACCGTATGACCTAATGTGCCATCAGGACTCCTTATTACTAATACGTCCAAGAAAGCTAAGGAATTATCTCTCTCCAACTCCATTGTGAACTGTATTTTGGAGTTGAGGCTGTTCAGGTGCTCAAGGAATATGGATACTTTGTCTGATGGTAATATTGTGAAAGTATCATCTACATACCGCTTGTAGAAGGTGGGTTGTACAGGTGAGGACTCAAGGGCTAACTTCTCGAAGTTTTCCATAAAAATATCAGCCACAACAGGTGAAACAGGTGAGCCCATCGCAACACCATCTACTTGCCTGTAAAAGTCATAATTCCACAACATATAGCCAGATGTAAGGCAGTGTTCTAACAAGTCTAACAAGAATCCTTTACATGGGCCTTGGTCTGTCCGCGTAGAGGCGAGAGTACATTAGCCACCAGCTGAGCCAATTTGTAGGTTGGTGAGTCAATTTGGCTTACGACCAATTGTAATTGTAAGCCAAATTGACTCACCAACCTACAAATTGGCTCAGCTGGTGGCTAATGTACTCTCGCCTCTACGCGGACAGACCAAGGCCCATGTAAAGGATTCTTGTTAGACTTGTTAGAACACTGCCTTACATCTGGCTATATGTTGTGGAATTATGACTTTTACAGGCAAGTAGATGGTGTTGCGATGGGCTCACCTGTTTCACCTGTTGTGGCTGATATTTTTATGGAAGACTTCGAGAAGTTAGCCCTTGAGTCCTCACCTGTACAACCCACCTTCTACAAGCGGTATGTAGATGATACTTTCACAATATTACCATCAGACAAAGTATCCATATTCCTTGAGCACCTGAACAGCCTCAACTCCAAAATACAGTTCACAATGGAGTTGGAGAGAGATAATTCCTTAGCTTTCTTGGACGTATTAGTAATAAGGAGTCCTGATGGCACATTAGGTCATACGGTGTATCGCAAACCTACACACACAAACAGATATTTAAATGGTGATTCCCATCATCACCCAGCACAGTTAAGTACTGTTGGAAAATCGTTATTTCAAAGAGCACGAGGAATCTGCGATGAACAGCATGTGGACACCGAACTTCATCATGTTGCACAAGTTTTACGCGACAATAAGCTTCGGGTACCACGCAAACAGAGCAGCAACCGAGTGAAGCCGGCAACAGTGGAAAGATTACCTGCAGTGTTACCATTTATAAAGGGAGTCACTGATA
Organism: Polyommatus iphigenia; assembly: GCA_963422495.1. Taxonomy (NCBI): domain Eukaryota; kingdom Metazoa; phylum Arthropoda; class Insecta; order Lepidoptera; family Lycaenidae; genus Polyommatus; species Polyommatus iphigenia. The sequence continues at coordinate 16,196,340 of OY730189.1, forward strand.
AAGTGAGCTACATTCTAAGGAAAGCTTCAATAAAAACATACTTTAAGCCGCCCAAAAAGATCAGCCAATGTTTACCATCAGTGAAATGCAACTTACCCCTTCAAGATGCAGGAATCTACAAACTCGACTGTGATTGTGGCCTCTCTTATATAGGGCAAACCAAAAGGGCCATCAAAACCCGTATCAAGGAACACATTGCAGATGTCAAACACCGTAGGAACAACAAGTCCGCAATTTGTGAACACACACTGGATCAACCTCGCCATTACATAAGATTTGATAAGCCACAAGTACTGGCAAAAGAAGCACGATACCGCCCAAGAATGATACGCGAGGCCATAGAAATTAAAAAACACCCTAATTTCAACCGCGAAGATGGTTGGGTGCTGCCATCTAGTTGGGATCCAGTGATAAACAAACTAAAGCACAAATCTATGATACCCCGGCTTCAAGACACTGTGAGTTCGTTCTGCGTAGATCGGAACGCAAACAAATATTGATGAGTCGTCGGGTAGTTGGATAACTTCAAGAAATTGGACACCTGTCACCTCAGTCCGCCCGTGACCACGGCCGCTGTAAAGTAGCCGAAACGTCGGGATTAATAAAAGTGCTCCGCGACAAAATCCGTAAGTGTTTAAACTTATAATATCACGACCGGTTTCGAATTTTATCGAAACCGGTCGTGTGGAACATAATTGTAATAAAATAAATTAATAAAAGTGGGAAAAGTGTATGAAAAGTGTATGTTATTACTGTGAAAAATTATACAATAAGACAAAACTCGTATGTTGTGAGAGCGAGTCGCAACTTCAACAAGCTATACCGAGATTACTTAGAGATTACTATCTTGATGTATTCACTACTAAGACAACGACGATTAGAAAGAGCTTGAGCAGCAAATTTTTTGATAACTTGATTTCCTAAATTTGTATAATATATTCAAACCACAATACTATGTTAAATTGTACGATATAATTAGTATACTCTTCTTTCTGGTTTTTAGTCAGACCTACCTTTAAAGTTTAAACTTTTTGGTTTAGTTGTTTTGTTATCTTACTTAAAAACATAATATCTGTATCTAATTAGTAAGACCGTTCACAATATCTTGTATTCAATTGCTCTGTTACTTAGAGGTGAAAACTTGTAATTGGCTTTCTGATCCACATATAAAATTTCCACTGATGTCACTTAGCTGTAAGTTTTCCATGTCACATAAATAAATAAATAAATAAATACAATAATTTATGTTGTCCGCTACTTCGCGCAGTTTGTTTACTGCACAGGAATTAATCTTAACAAAACAATTAATCTTTCTCGTTTCTCAAAATATATCGATACTACAATTTATCTAAGTCAATTTAGTGGTTTAAGCGTGAAGAGATAGCAGACGTCTAGACTAACAAGATAAAAATGGATTTAGTTACTTTTAAAAGTAACAAAACGTTGCTATTAAAAAAAGATTCTCCTGTGTTAAAATGAAAAATTTCTGTATTCGACGGTGCTCCCGCGTTGAATGAATCTATTGAAATATTGATATGCTATCCTTTACAGCGATGATCCATGGCAGTTATTCATCTGACGCGGATTTTTTGTGGCCAGAGCTGACCCTTCTGAAAGGCTATTCAACGCCTTTGTTTGTGATCGCCATTGTGATCTACGACCATTGTTTTAACGACCCCTTTTTTGACATGGTCGTCTGCCGATTACGTAGGGTTGTCGCTCAGTAACTGCTACTTTTGACAGTAGATGAGATAAGAGGATAAATCTTTAAGTATGAATTCATATTTACCCGTAGACCGTCTTACGAATTACGATCCACATGTAAGGAAAGTTGTTAAAAAACACAGTAAAGGCAGAATATAAGTGTAGTACTAACAATCAAATTATTCTTAATAAAAGACCTTAGGACGGCCTTTATTAAAATCAAAACCCACGGCCTTTATGAAAGAGGCGCTTTTATAGCGCGTAAACAAACGACAGCTCATGTAATATGGACAAAAATTAAAGTGTGACTATAAGGTGCTTTACCTTGAAACAAATTTCAATTATGTTTTTAGATATCAAACAGATATTACACAAGTCTCTAATGTATAAGGGACAGAGAAACTGATAAATGAAGCACAGTATACAAAATTACAAACACCATGAAAATGTACGTAATATTAAAAACTCTTATTTTGTTTTACAGCAAAAGACCATAAAATAAAATTCAACCTAATAATACCCACGCAACATATTACTCTAAAACCCCTGAACAGATTTCTACTTTGTTGTTGTTGATTTAATAAAGGGCTAAAGGGATTGTTACTCCTCTCAGAAGACCTACGGGCTAAAAGCCTATTCAAATCGGTCGTAATTTATGCGTTACCCTTTGAGATGGGAATAATAATTAATAGATGTCGACTTTAATTGTTTCATACGAGCCCAAACAGTAAAACCCTAAATTACTTTGACTAGCGACCGCTTTATTTAGCATTTCGTTTTTTGTGAAAAACGACGCTGCTTAGCATTTTAATGTATTAAAAAAGGGTTAAGATTCCCAAAATTACGTCCACGTGACCTCGCTCCCGCTTCTCCCTCCATAAATAATCGTCGTAAATCTACCCACGTGCCGCGCCTTATCTCCTATCAACACGTCATTTTCGGAAGTTTATGATGTACGATAGAGGCGTTTTAACGATGTAAGAAGCCAGTACAGTGCAATATGTTCGGCTGAATAAAACACCGCACAAAAGAACTCGCTTTATAGACCCATCCAATAGCACCCAATTTTATGTAGATGGCTGTTAACTTTTTATCCTCCAAGTTTTCACACGAGCCAAGCGGCTTAAGTTCTAGATTGAGTACAAACTTTATTATGTTGGGTGAAGCACCACTTTTGTACTCTTTTGCAATCAAATGATAAACTTTATTAAACAAGTCAATGCTTGTTAAGTTAGTTTTAAATTTGAATAATGGACCTTGTTATAATTTTATTTTAATGTTTTAGTAATGTAAAAATTGGTGTATGAAATACCTATTTTCATCGATTTATTGCTGTTGTAAAATGTTTTGTTAGTCCTCAAAGTTTTCGGAACAATATCAAACTACGACCTAGTTTAGTTGGAAGTTGATCCCTGATTTTGTATAGTTTGCTGCATTAAACTCCAATTAGGGTAAACCACACATTAATCGGTAACTATTACTAATAATATTTTGACAGGAATTCATGTGACGAACTATTAACCAATACTAACAAATATTGTATTTGAGAGTTGTATTTTTTAACGTGTTACATAAGTGTTACTACGTAATTTACCACTTTTACCACAATGTTAAATAATTATTTAATATAGGTAATAATAATATTTAATAAGTAACTATAATATTTCAAATGCAAATGCATTGTCTATAATTTTCATTCTATTTTGCTCATTTCTGCAGCGAGCAACACTAAAGTACGTTAAAAGATAAGTATTAAATTAAACTACTTATATTGTCTAGAGCTCGTAGCAGTCCAAAAGGAGAGAAGTTACATAATACTCGTGCATCCGACTTTAATTACATTTGCTTCAAGTTACAGAGTAAATTCAATGTGAACCTATACGTAAGCTTTTCAATATTACTATTTTATAAGGTAGAGCCCTTGCTCTATTCTTTTATAATTGTGGCCTGCTAGGGCATATTCTTTTATAATTGTGGCCCTATCAGGCCACAATTAGAAAATAAAATTTCAAAGTGTAGGCCACAATTAGAAAAGATTGTGATGGCTACAAAATTAATAAAAAAGTGCAAGTAAATAAGTATCATTTCCCTAGGCGCATTAATAAAAAAATGTGTCTACAAAATTAATAAAAAAGTGCAAGTAAATAAGTATCATTTCCCTAGGCGCATTTATAAAAAAAATGTGTCTACAAAATTAATAAAAAAGTGTTTGTGAATAAGTTATATAAATAAAATTGAAGATTATGTAGACTATAGATATTCTCTTGAAATATGCACGATGCAATATTCGAGTGCAGTGATGAATATCGTTATACACTACGAGAAATTTCAGCCTGTAACCGAGGTAACTTGTAGAATCAGATTTTCATATAGATGGTTCAATCTATACTAGAGCAAGGTACTGTTGAAACTATACCTACGTGTTCTAGCAATCAGCGGCGGCCTTACCCATTGTGAGGGCCCGGGCATCTGGTCTTTGCGAGGCCCTTTGTCCTACGGGAAAGTACCGATATCAGGGGTTGCTAAAGTGTGCGCCGCGGCGCCCTGGTGCGCCGTGGTAAGGCAAGAGGGGCGCCGTGACTCGTGAGTCGACCCTCCATCAGCCAAAGCAGGCAGATGATTTAATATTTGTTTATTCTTATGTACTTGCTAAAGCTTACTATAATCATTAGAGGTGTTTTTTTATGCATCTTTTTGTAATGGCTAGGTAGAGTTCCTACTCTACCTAGCCATTACACATAGCGGCTTCCTAGCCGCGATAAAATATTGCAACGTGTAACTGCGCCGCAAGTTGAAAAAGATTGGGAACCCCTGACCTATATGATGCAAAAATACGTCTGGTTGTTCGGTAGATAATTAAGAATCAAAAATAAAAGTTTTATTATAATTTTTGTATAATTAGCAAGATCCTGTTTTACAAGTTTGCTCGACGCGAGGCCCCTGCAAGAGCGAGGCCCCGTGCGAGTGCCCTGTTTGCCACCCCTTGAGGCCGCCACTGCTGGCAATTTCCACACGTGAGTCGAACGTGACCGCTTCCGGGACAGATATCTGAGGGCTAATCCTACACCTGGCCAACCGATATAGATTCGATTATAATCATACTCGTACAACTATTGATTAGTTATTTCACCCGAGATTGCTTTGTCTAAGCAATATCTGCAGCCAAATTGCTTATTACCGTGACATAATATTATTAACTAGATTATGCCCGCAACTCCGTTGCGCCAAAATTAGTTTATCGCGCGTGAACCGGGTTAAACCGGGTATTTTTCCGGGTTAAAAAGTATCGTCCTTTCCCGGGTCTCAAGGTATCTTCATGCCAAATTTCAACAAAATCGGTTCAGCGGTTTGTGCCGGAAGAGGTGACAGACAGACAGACATACTTTCACATATCTATTATTATGGATTCATACTGACATTTAACATTTAAAGTGTATGCCTCGTTTCACCGATTGAACTTTACTTATTTTGAAATAATCTGAAAACTTTTGAATCAGTTTTATGAATTATCAACCAGCATACGTTTTACCGAATAAACAAAAAACGAGGATATATACAATGGAATGTCGGTCGTAGAAAAAAAAAACATTTTCATTAAATGTCTAGCGTACACTGTACAAAAATGTTTTTTAAAAGGTCACGTCCTGCGAGTAAACGTCGTTACACGCAGCTGAATATAATAATTGAATCATGCAGATGTAAGCTTACTGTATGTAACGCTGTTACACTTGGGCCCACTTGTGTCTGGCTTCAAGTAAATCTTTGATCACATTTCGACTTATCTCTTTCTCCGTATACAAAAACAGGCTTAGAATAAGTCTGAAATAGGGTATGGTATACATTATTTTTTCCATAAAACAATGATCAGTAGACAGAAAAACACACTTTAGTATGTATAATATCCATACTAATATTTTAAATACGAAAGTGTGTCTGTCTGTTACCTCTTCACGCCCAGACCGCCGCACTAAACCGATTTTGCTAAAATTTGGTAAAGAGATACTTTGAGCACGGAGTAATATTATGTATACTGTGCTTTGAGTCCCCGGAAAGGACAAAGAATACTTCTTATCCCGCAAAAATGTACGGTTGCGGCGCAATAAACGAATTTGGACGCAACGGAGTTGCGGGCGTCAACTAGTTAATATTAATAAACAATTTCAAAATTAAGAATTTAGAATAAATATACATAAATTTAAGTTATCACCAACAAATTTAAGATAAAATGTATAATGCTTATTAATAAAAATAGATAATTAAAACAAGCAAATTAATTGCAATATCAAAATATTTATGGTAAAGATTTTGCATTAAAATGTGTCGTCTTAAATTCAAATACTCAATCACTGCCGTCGGTCCCGAGCGGACTCGCAAGAAAAGCTACGAGTAGTAATGAAAAATAATACTCTTGAGATTAATAACTGGAGATTGAGGACTCCATGACATAAAATGTTATATTCAACATCAAAGATAAACTTGTAACGAAGAAAAAAAATACATTTCATTATTTAGAAAACGCAATCCATTTAATCTATCTCTGCTAATGTTACAGATGAAGAATGGAGAATCTGTCAAAAAAGTTGTGAATACCCTATTCGGCACTTTATCAGAAAGTGGTGAAACAGGCCCTAAAACTTGTAAGGAAGAAACAAAAATATACATATTATTATTTAGCAAACGCAACCCAATTTATATATATCCCTGCTAATATAATGAATGCGAAAGTTTGTCTATCCGTCAGTCTGTTACATTTAAGTCCCTAAAGAAGATACTTTAACTCCCGGGAAAGGACATCTTAGTATCTAAGAAAAATGTACGGTTCTCGTGCGATAAATTAATTTTGGCGCAACGGAGTAGTGGCCGTCAACTAGTTCCTAATATAAATGAACGACTGTATATTAACAATGACAGTATAGGGAGAAAACTGGATTACTGGACAAAGAAAGGGAAATGAGAAATGAACTTACTTCAACAATAGCTGATTGCTGTGCAAACTTTGTTGAATTGCACTGCGCAGTGCACTGCATAAGCTGACCCTCTAGCCGACACGTTTTCTTTATAGCTTATTTAAAGAATCGACGATCAAAATATATAGAACTAGCGACCCGCCCCGGCGTCGCACGGGTATAAAATATGTAGCCACTGAAAAAATTATTAAAATCGATAGCCTATGATCCTTCACGTGGTCTACTTCTTATCTGTGCCAAATAACATAAAAATTGCTCCAGTAGTTCGCGAGATAAGCCTTTTAAATTTTTTCAAATTTTTCAAATCGGACCAGTAGTTCCTGAGATTATAGCGCGTTCAAGTTAGCCCTTTCAAATAATTTTCCCCGTTTTTTCCACATTTTCCTCTATTTCTCCGCTCTTATTAGTCTTAGCGTGATAAAATATAGCCTATAGCCTTCCTCGATAAATGGGATATCTAACGATGAAAGAATCATAAAAATCCGTTGCGTAGTTTTTAAGATTAAAGGGAACAAAGGGACATGAGGGAAAAAAGCGACTTTGTAATATGTATAGATAGATAGATAAACAAGATGAGTCGAATGTCCAGGTCATATTATGGTAATTCTATATATTTTTGATCGTTGATTCTTTATGGAAGCGATAAAGAAAACGTGTTGGCTAGGAAGCTCTGTAGCGCTACGAAGCGGCTACGTGTGCTACGAGGCATCTACGAGTGCTACGAACTTCTACGGCGCTACGCCGCGCGCCCACCGGACCGCATATTCTTCCGATACAATTTTAATTTCCTCTTCTCTGCAGCAGCTATTATTTTGAATAATATAACTTTTTATAACAATTGAAGACATATGAAGACAGTAACTACCATTTTACAACATAAGAACTTATTATTACTCTTTTTTTTAATTACTCATTTTTCCCTTGAAATTCGAACAAATCTTGTGACTTACCTACTTCATCATCTAGCTAATTTATGTTACATCCACATTTTTTTTTCATTTAAATCATTTTCCCGGTTCTAAAGCCTCCATTCATGCAAAAAACGACATTTTACAAATTGCTAGTTACCCACTACATCAACTCATGTCTTCAATTATGATATTGTACATTTTCATTACAGTTTAATTTTATTCAAGATGCTTCCGGCGTTGATTCAAAATTAATTTCCTCATTTCGAAAATAGGTTGCTTATACAATAAACAGTTTATTTTTCGTGAACATTTAAATTGTTTTCATAAAAATTGGTACCAAAATTAAGTCGAATATAACATATTTTGCTACTGCAATAAATTGATTATACACCTAACGCGACATTACGTAACTCTTTCCTGATTAAATATTCATATCAAGAGGTATTGGCGTACCCAAACATTATTACAGTTTTTATGCAGACGGTTCATACATCAGCGGCTTACCTGACTGATAATAAATTATTCGCGACTACCATCCATTTAAAATAAGACTACCCAATCGACAGATTGATTTATGGGAGGTTAATATCGACTAATAAAAAGTTCGCCGCGCCAGAATGATGAAAACATAATTGAATTTACTTTGTACATGTTGTGTTTAGCGCAAACATTTTTTTTTCAGAATATTGTGCCGAAATTTCGTTTTTCTACGACAAAGTAAGTGGTATAAAATTATCTATAGAGTAGATATGACCGGCAGTTTCGTTCAAGAAAATTAATGAGTTGAAACCGCACATTTTGTCTTGTGATTTTTCCCTCGTCTAGATATGTTTGTCGTCAAACTACTTCTATGCCAAATTCCATCAAAAGCTGTTTACTAGTTAACGGTTTACTGGTTTAACTGGCAACAGCAGGTTTTTCTTCAGAGAGAAGCCCTAGTCCTTATAATAGATTGAGACTTGGATAAATATATTTTGAAATGTAAGTGTAGGAACTGCGGTCTGTTCTATAAAATAAAAAATACAAAAAATTTAGAAAACTAAATAGCTCTAAATATTCATTGGTTAATACTAAGCGAAATAGAATGCAAATTTAATACTGTAAGCGGGTTTAAACCGCTCCTGAAGTTGCAACAAACATTTATTATTCATAGTGATCTTGACAGAGATTTGTGGAGCCAACTTTAGACGATTAAAATGTACGAACGTTTCATTTTATTAAGATTAGTTCTTACTAATTGTTATGATATGAAATCGAGTGTTTTAGTAAGAAGTTTAGTAGCATCAATAAGAGCTATTAGAACACGTAGAATTTGTGTGTTTGTTTTAACTACTTGAAATACTAATCTTATATCTTTAAACGAGCAATTCTTGTATATATATAATTGGAATCTCGGAATCGGCTCCAACGATTTTCATGAAATTTAGTATATAGGGGGTTTCGGGGGCGATAAATCGATCTAGCTAGGAATCATTTTTAGAAAATGTCATTTTATTCGTGTTTTATCGAATACCGAGCAAAGCTCGGTCAAATAGCTAGTAACTGTAAATAAGCTATTTCAGTGTGTCAGTGAAACGAACACATTTGTAAAATGTTACATAATAAATAATTGAAGACATCACACAGACAATATCAGTAGATGTAGTGGATAACTAACAATTTAAAAACTGGCGATTCACTACATATTATAAAATAAAGTCACTTTTTTCCTTCATGTCACTTTATTACCTTTATTCTTTAAAACTACGCAACGGATTTTGATGTGGTTTTCTTTAGTAGATAGACTGATTAAAGAGGAAGATTTATAAGTATTATAAAACTCATTAAATAGTGGAGAAATACTGTTAATTTTAAATTAATTAATTAGGTTAGCAGTGTGGTTGAATTTTAATAAATCACGTTAGCTTTTTTAAATATGAATAAATCACTTTAGATTTTATGTAGGCTTGATTTGTGTTATCAGAAAGCATAGGCCAGGGATGGTGAATCCTGCCTTATCAACGTGCCACTTTTCTGAATAATCACTAAGGTGATGTCATAGACGTGCCATTGGTTCACCATGTCTGGCATAGACGGATAATCTGTTCGAAAGCATAGCGACTTTTACTTAAATAATAGCAAGTTTCATAGATTAGTATTGTAGGGGGGGGTGCTTCAGGAGGTCTGCGGTATGCACCAACATTTAAAAAAGTGGGCCACGAAACAAAGGAGTTTGGGAACCTCTGATTTAAATGAATATTTTCGAAGATATTACAGATTTAAAAATTGCGGGACGTAGCTTTTGCGGCGGTACCGACCAATGCGGGCCACGGGTAGTAGTGAATATTTATAATTAAAAACTACTGCATCGATTTTAATCATTTCTTCAGTGAGTGACATAAGCTATAATATATTTTGTACCCGTGCGAAGCCGGGGCGGGTCGCTAATTTTGCATAAATAAAGAATTTGGGACCGGGAAAATGATTTGAAATCAAAAATATTGTGGATTTTATGTATAGCTAGATATATTAGCAAGATGAGGTAGGTTTAAGTTACAAGATTTGTTGAAATCATAAGTGAAAATTGATATATTATAATTATTAATCTAATTTTGCCACTTATAATTTGATATTTAAATAATTTATACTTAATAAAATAATTGCTCTTATGTTCTAAAATGTTACTTATCCACTTCACCCAGTCATGTCTTCGATTAATTAATTGAACGGTGATATGGGTATAAATGTGTAAAGTATTAAATAACTAATAATAATTATCTACAAGCATTCAATTAAAACTTATTAATTTTATGTTAGACAGACGGCTAAATTAGAACAGAACCTTAATTTTGTAGCTAAACTCAATTATTATCAGCAAAGACTCCTACGCGAGTTACTTACTTATTATTCAATTTTCCGTTATGATTCTTAGAGAGGTACTTTATTCTGACATAGTCATGATGATGCGTGGTTTGAAGGTGGTCACAGGAGACATGAAACTTGTAAACCAAGTCTAGGTCATGACTATGTACAATTCAGTTATTTATCATTTCGACATAGGAACAAAAGTGCCCTAATATCTATATATATAAAACTCAAAGGTGACTGACTGACATGGTGATCTATCAACGCACAGCCCAAACCACTGGACGGATCGGGCTGAAATTTGGCATGCAGATAGATGTTATGACGTAGGCATCCGCTAAGAAAGGATTTTGATAAATTCCAACCCCAAGGGGTTAAAATAGGGGATGAAAGTTTGTATATAATAATTCTTCTTAACGCGAGCGAAGCCGCGGGAAAAAGCTCGTTATAATATAACTGTACCCCCTTCGTGACTTTACTTTAAAATCTCATAAACTACCCTTTAAATCTAATGCCTCCCTTCCAAATCTCATTTTAACTCTGTCCTTTCATTCAAAAATTTCAGGCTGCGAGTTTGCATGATAATGATGATTACACTATATTCTAGAAAGAATTTCCTTTTCGCGTTCTACATTATTCATGCTCCTGCAGTGTAATCAACACAAATGGCCGCCGCAGCAAACAGCTGACTTACCAACACAAGCAACAAAGTAAGAAAACACAAATAGATAATGATATACAGACATACTGAGACTTCTTGCTAAATATTTACTCGCTACATAAATATTTATACGCTACTTTCAGTGTATGACTGATATGATTTTTATGTATTTTTGTTTATTTATTGCTAGCTGAAGACTTTGCTACTTGAAATTTGCTACGCCTTTAAGTGTCTATTTTTACCTACTATGCTTTGGCACTCTTTAGTGCCTTAACAGCTGGAACGGCTGCACTGAAGCTTAGACGTTATTAGCTTTTTAATAACATATTCGTTCGTGAGAGTATTTCGTATGTGCAACATCCACCAAGTTATCGCTTTCTAGTTGGAAAGGTTTTGCGTTTGCAATATCAGACTATTAGAAATGTGAGCGAAACGACCGCAGATGTGCGAAGAATATTAGTATTTAATATTTATAATTAGGCCCCTTACACACTGTGACTTTTATCAGCGATGCAGTCGCGATGCTGTCACGATGCAGTATCGATGCAGTCGCAAATGGTCCACCATTACACACTTGCACTACTTTAAGCATCGATACAGTAGTCAAAATCAATACAAAAATCTGTTAATTGCTGTTGTCGCGATGGTGTCGCGACTCGCGTGTGTGTATCGATGCTAACGCGCAACTGTATCGATACTAACGCGCGACAGCATCGATACAAAAATTGCTGGTGTCGCAGTCGCGCGTTTAAAGAACGCGCGACTGCATCGCTGTTAAAAGTCGCAGTCTGTAAGGAGCCTTAGTGTGCGTGAGCGCTGATGCTTGTCGCTTGCCTGCTCGAGGGAATTTTGTCGATATAACGTCAAAGCAGTTGGATTTTTAATACATGGTTATTTCCAAACATCCGTACTTCTGTACTAATATCATAAATGCGAAAGTGTGTCTGTCTGCATGTTACCTCTACACGCCCAAACCGCTGAACTGATTTTTCTTAAATTTGGTATGTAAATACTTTGAGTCCCGGGAAAGGACATAGGTGCTTTTTGTCCTGGAAAAATGTACGGTTCCCGCGCGATAAACTAATTTTGGAGCAACGGAGTTGCGGGGTTCATCTAGTACCTAATAAGCAATTCTTCCACGCTTGTCGTTATAAATTTAGCATTTTAATTAAATCCGCCTTCGAGTTGTATAAGCCATAAAACTCATGTCAATGTTTGGCTCAAACAAACTCTAATTCTTTACATAATCGGGATAAATGAGTTTAGGCTAAGCATCACATGAGTTTTAGGTCAAACCGATTAAAGTTGTTAACCTAATAGAAACTTGGTTAATTTGTAACGGATGTAGAGTCGAGGCGTGGGGAAACGTGATTGTTTAGATGAGGCTGTACAACCTCGTGTTTGGTCCACGAATAGCAAACAGAACAGTGACTAGGATTCTACTCCGATGGCCTAGGTATAGTAACAGTAATAACAATAATTACATGCAAAATGTGCAAAAATGATAATAGATATACAATAAGGTAGATGGTTTATAAAAGAAAACAAATAATGATAATTGACTTAGATGGCACTGTTTGAAACTGGGAAAATAGCTTGTCATGGGTATTTAATAAAGAAAGTCAACCCATTTCAAGGACATAAAACATGGATTTTAATTTTGAAATAAATAGTACTAGTAGACTCTCGTATCTACATAGTTGGCGAGAAAAGTAGGAGTTTCCTTAAAGCATTCTACTCTACTGGCGGTTTTTCTAAAAGAGGACCTTTCGAGGGCAAAATAGGGTCTCTGAAAAAATGGATCGAGTAATCTATATAGTTAGCAAGCGGTCATATTCCGTGCGTGAAAATAACAAAAAAAAACGTGACCCGTGCTAGTTTTAGGAGAAGAAAAGCAGACTATATCTGTCGGAAAGTCAAAAGGCAGCAAACAAACCTAACAGCTGTAAAAATAACGCATCGAAAATACTAAGTATCATAAAACATACAATGTTCTTTAAAGATTTTTATTTTTTAATATAAAAAACTAATATTCTCGTGTCATAAAGGGCGATGCATATTAAACTAGAAGAACGCAGTCCAAAGCGATTTCCGGCGCTGATGGCTCGGAGTCAGTTCTTTGAGAGTGAGGCTTCTCATATATTTAATGGCACTCGACACTCACGGAAACTATGTTGATTGGATTGCGGTCAGATATTCCACTGCGCAATGGAATATAGAATTTATTTTTAAAATAGATAAATCAAAGCTCAAAGCACATATTTTTTTAATCACTTTTATTTGTTCAGTCACGCGTCGAATTCCTGTTTGATGTTACAAATTTTATATTTTTATATCGTATACGATTTAAATCAAGTTTATTTTAATTTCAATGATTTTTTAAATAAACAAATTTACGTTAATTAATGAAGTATGTAATGAAAATGAAATGATAAAATTAGAATTTTGAATACCCATTACGAAATTCAGATTTCGTAACTTTTATTACGGTCATAATAATTTAATGGTATTATTTTATTAGGACTTCTATTTCTGAGTAACCTCTGGTAGTGTAGGTAGTAATGATAGAAGAAATATTGTTTATCAGTGAGCTTATTGTTTAACCGAGGAAAGCAAACGGCATTAGTAAACAGCAATTTCGCTAACTCCGTTTCGCGTTGTGTTATTAACTTTGGAACTGACAATATGGAATTTCGGGATTCGGCCTTTCAATTGGAGTCAACATTGTTATAGTTGATAATGCGGGAGCTCTATTGTCTATGCTCTTCGTTACGTGTCATTCATAGATAACCGTAGGTTACTAATTTATAATAATTTAAGCGGAGTTTTGGCGGGCATGTGAAAGAGTGCTGTTGTGTTTTTGTATTATTTTCCTAAAATTGTGTTAGCTGGGTTTTTAATGTGTAATATTGGTAGAATATTTACCATTAGATATTCGTGTTCATTCACAAGTGTAGGAAAGTGATGTAATATCCAGAAATGTGCTATTTTGTGTTCCCTCCAAAACTCCATCGAAAGTTTCAGTAAAGCATCTACCACTTTACTGAATCGACCGACTTGACTCCTGTGACTGTATTGACTTTTACTTAGACTTTGACTAGACTTTAGACCTGACGATACATGAAAACGATGATTATAATAGGAGGAATATGGTTTTCCCGCCATATTCCTTACCTTTTTACCTTGTCTGTGGCACAACATACACATCCTTTGTGTCAAGTTGCCAAAAAAGAAGAAAAAGAAAAGAAGAAAGAAAGAACAATTTAAACACGAAACCTAGCATAAAACGCAAAACTGCCTGTATAAATTATGCTAAACAGAATGAAAAACTAGACGTGTCACCCACAACGGTTTTAAGGCTTTATAGTTTTTAGAACAAACTTGGCAGGCAAGAAGTAAATGTACCTAAAATTATAATGGACGCTGTTAAGCAATTACCTATTATGTATCATCCCATAAAAATTACGTATTGAGTTATGAATGCAGTCATGATCTTTAGATCATTTAGAACAAGATGTATTATACCTCAACAAAAAAATATTTGGGCTAGTACACATATTATGCTTAACAGCAACCATAATATAAATAATAATTTGAAACTCTACTTTAACCTACCTCTACGAAAAGCAGGTACGCTACGAAGGCGACTAATATTTCTCGCTCTACTTGCAATCTTGGAATTCTCAGCGAGCAGACAAGCGGTAAATTGTGCAAAAATGTGGATGTGGCTTCAGCAGGGCGGTATTTGCGAGGTTTTCTAAGAACTTCAAATATTCGAAAGAGTATGCGAGGCGGAACGATCGAATCGAATCGATCGGATCGTAAATGTAAACACCATATCCATTATCCAATAATATCAATATGCGGCGAGTGGAACACTTCACTACGTGTTGATTCCATCAATCGCTGTGATTGCATAGTGTCTACGGATTTATTACAGGGAATAATATCCGTGATATATTATTTGTCACCGACGCAGACAAATGGCGATAGAAAAATGCTTATTGCTCGTTATAACGTGATTTATACAGCCAAACCCTCGCAATTCGTCTATTTATCCCTGTTATATCGAAATATATAAGACAAGTTGTTGGCTGTAACTTTATTTTTTTTCGTGAAAATATTCATAATACTTAGAATTATTGTTTTCCTTGAGCAGTTTACATAATGATCATAGGGAAAAGCTATAGTAAGAATGTTAATATAATAAATAGTAAGCTCTTAGAGGAGATTTATTATGTAGCTATAGTCAATGTCTATTCTAAAGATAATTATATCAAAGCAATGTTCGTCTAAGAAAGTATTTTTCAACCTGTCGCGACCACCTGGGATATGAATATAAAGAAAAGGATTTTTTTATTATTTTGATAATATATTTTACAATATTATATAAATATTATACTTGCTAAAAAAGCTAAAGGGTGGGAGGTCACGAAATATATTTTCGTACCAGCCCCCTGGTCGCATCATAAGAAAGTTGAAAAACACTGGTCTAAGAGATACGACAGTTAGTATTTTTTTTCGATCAATTACTGAGCAAGCGCTTGAAGCCAAGAAATTAATGACAATACATACCTTCATAAATATTTATAATACCAATCTTAGCAGTACGAAAAGAAAACTCCCTTTTCGAAACATTAGTGGAGAATAATCGACAGTCATTTAATAAAATTAAGCGTGGCCTCAATAAACACTAAAAGCATTTGAGTTAAAAGTTTCGTGAGCCATTTGTGAAGTTTATTTTTAAAGCAGTATCGGTAGTCATTTGTTTTGTCTAAAAATCCGGGCAACTTTCGTGACGACTGACTTCTGCTATAGGTAAACAAAAGCAGTAAAATGATTATAAGGATAACACTCTAGAACTTCTACTAGAAACAGAATACTATAACTTTTGAAGACCAAACAGAGTAATCAAATATTGAATATTGTAGTGACAGAACACTATAAGAATTTTGCGTGCTATCTCTTTTCGCGAGAACGAATGTTCTATACATTATTTCTAGAGAAAACAAAAATCTGGCAGAAATTTAGTAACGAGTTAGGTTAATTAATGTTAGTTGATCATAATATTGTTAAGACGTAACTCAATAGCTTTGTCCACATTATGACTTTTTCTGTTCGTCAAGGGCATGCGTTATAGCGCAGTCAACAGCGAACGTGAGGCATGCCCGCGACGCACTGACCGTATCCAAAACTTCAAAAATGACAATGTTGGCGTTGCGTTCGTTGACGCATTAAATTATTGAATGCGCCAAAACGAAAGTTGAATGAAAGAAGATGACAAAAATTGAAGACGAAAGCGAAACGAAACGAATGTGAGGACATACCTTATCAGACATAGCCCGTGCCCTAGAGAAGACATTCTATCATAAAGTTAAGGATTCCTGCCATATAACATGACAATTGTAAGTCCGCCACTCAGCGACAGTAGAAGTTCGGGAGTCCTGTAGGTACAATAAATGAATGTCGCATGTTCGATAGTCGTCCTGGGATTAACTGCGGTACATTATATTTTGTACTTTTCATTACATTGTGAAAAGCGTGTTTTAAACATTATTATTTAATGATTAATAATTAATAATGTTTGTCGTATGGTTTATGGATTTTGTGGTTGATTGATGATTATATTTAATATTATAATATTGTAATAAATTATAGATATTGTTGTTAGCAGTTACTGAAGTAACATTCGTGTGTTTACGTTGGTAAAAAGTCCCAGTTAAAGGTTAATTTAAAATGTACATACCTACTATCCAAATTTATTATATAGTGCACAAAAATAAGTTAAATATAAATACGCATAGTACTTTGTGTTTCTTAAAATAATTATTTATTGTATGAATATTCATTTTCGAATGTGTTATTAAATTTTTGATTCTTACACTCGTAGTGTTTACTAACTCCGCCAATTTGCGAATTTAAAATTAAAATAATATTAAAATATGTAAATTGGCTTCATTTCAGTGTTATAACAATGAGTTTGTACGTACTCACGTAAATCATATAAGAGTTATAAGACATCTAAAGGTTTTTTAAATCATAGTTATGTTTTTTATGTCTCAGTTTCCGGAAAAGCCTTTCCTTTTATTCATACCTTAGGATTCACAGTTATCTTTTAGTCACCTAGGCAGATGTCTAGATACTTTAACAGTTTATTATTTATTGAGATTTGAGAAGGTATTGCAATTTTTACGTGATTGTGGGAAATACCATATTAAAAATATTATTAATCGCGTGTTGGGCAAATCCAAGCGATATTTATTTGTTCAGCTCATCGTTCGCTTAGTACATATTATATCAGTGTTTATTTTCCTACACCGTAGATGAACATTTGGGCCCCATCGATATCGTCAATATCGAAAAAACTCGTGAGATCATCGAGCGATATCGGCGACGTCCCTGCGGAAATTATACAGAGCCATGTGAGGCAAACTTTAATAGCGTAGGGACACACGAACAGTATGAAATTATTTCCGGGCCCCAGTAATTGTTCTTTCTGCGAAAAATATTGCGAGCGAGAAAAGTGGCTAGGAATTAAAAATGTTAATTACATTCTGTAGTACAACATTGAAGCACCTCGGACTCCGTTAGCGGGAAATATACTCTATGTTTTGTTTGTGCGAATGTGGAATTGTTAATGAAGGTTTTTGCTCTAATGGAGTATGCAACAAACGGCATAGCTGATTGCATCGAGTGCGCACGTAATGCACTCGATTATAGGCTACAGAGTGATGCAGAGATAACCCTGTTAGCTGCTAATAGCTCGCTTTAGCCTCGGACTTCGGGGCTGAGAGTAAAGTTTGCGCTTATTCACTTTTAATCACGATAGATAGTTGACGGTACCATTCGAAACGAGACATAAAATCTACAGTTACTTTTCCATGGTACACATAATTAAAGCTACAGTTACTTTTCAATGGTACATGTTTTGTAAAAAAAACTCTTGAATATAATCAAAAAAAGAAGTCCAACAATCAAATGATATGCTACATAGAGTACAAGTTTGCTAAGAGAACAAGGTAAAGGTCTACCTTGTTCTCTTAGCCAACTTTGACGATTTATAACGAAAAAAACAATCGTAGAATCCCCAGTAAAACCTCACAGTTACGACTCGAAAGCGTATTATAGTGGACATAATACTATAATAATGATAAACTTGGAATGAATAACAAGTAGGGGTCGCGTATGACGGACCATTGCGAGCCCCTAATATATTTAATGGCCTAGCGCAAAGGTTTCCAAACTCTTTTATTGTGTAAGACCACTTAAAAAACCTCTAAGCTTCTTGAAATATCATGTTACGATTAAACTTTTAGAATATAGCCAAATTATACTATATGTCTATATTAATGTAAGTTAAATCAATAAAAGATATTTTCATGTACTCCCAGCTTACGATTGTGGACAGGAATACTTTGGGAATCACTGGCATAGAGACTACTGTTGGCGGACCGCCAGAATCTGTTTAGCTGAAAACATCTAAGAAACAACGTTACATACTTAATGCTGTTTTGCAAAAAGAATTTAGCCTTTTTACTTATTTGAAAATAAATAAGATTTTGATTTGTGAGACTTATTATCCACATAATTGTTGCGTAGTAATTTTATCGCGCTGGAACCGTATATTTTTCCATACAAACTATCAAAATTTCTTGCCCGGGACTAGGGGTATAACATATTTAAACCTAAATCAGATTCACATTTTTAGTATAGATTTGCAAGAGTTAAGAAAGTTGATTTTATACAAAATATGAAAACAATATTTTAACAAGCGCATAGCTAGGGTGTACTGCATTATGTTTAAATCATAAAATATGTCAATAATTGAAATAAATTGTTTTTGAAAATGCATACTAAAAATGGTAGCAATTTACAAAGTAATTAACTAAATTTACCTCATTACAGTAATTAAGAGAAGAATCCTTAATGATGTACGTAAATTACTTAGGAGGAACATCAAATGAAATTGAGTTATGTAGTCAGGTTAATTATTGCCTTATTAGTTATTACCATCTGCATCTTAATAACAATTTGGAAAACGAACATCTATTTTATTAAATAGGACCCGATATACGTTGTTCTCTAATTCCAGTTTTATTTTGTTAAGCATTTAGGCCGTCCCCCGAGCAAACGACCTTGGCCATACATTTGCCGCGTTGCCGATATCGCGCCAAAACCCTATTATTTTTACTTATCTTAGTTCAAAATTGTCCTAAAAAAATTAAAACGGGAAATATGTAGTTTATGATATTGTCGATCTATTGGCGTGAGTTTCAAATAAAAGTAATTTGTAAATCCTAAGGAGATGCTGAATGTATGCTTGAATTTTAACAAATTGGTATTACTTTGGAAGCTGATATCATGAGTATAATAAACAAAAATAGAAAATTTAAAACGGGGAAAGGAATGTTGATATACTGAAGATTATTGCTGTATTTTTATTATAACTTTGTAGCTTTCAGATTATGAGTTTATAAGGCTCTAAATACGGTAAATTACGGAATCTCCGGAGGGAACGCCCTTAAGAGCGATTAGGTTTTTCCTGTTCTGTATTCATAAGTATTACTTGTTTAATGTACTGGTCTGAATTACAATGTTCTAAATTTAATGATTAACCGTTCTACTGTTATAATTCAACATTTATATAGTTTCATTTCATATTGGACCCAATTTGTCCTATAACGAAAACGAAAACGATTGACATTTTAAAATAATACAATTTTGTAGTTTGATAGGAAACTGACATGATCGAATTAGGAATGAAACGCGGGTTTACATTATTCCAATTCATTAGTCCAATCCAGCGCTGGCATGCTACTGGAATAATGCAAACGGGCACTGGGGTGCAATTCATTAAACCTGCCATAACATATAGACGTAATACATACAGTATAACTGTAGTGTAGATAACTACTATTAGGTACTATACCTTACCTTAACACTTATCTTAAAACACAATTTATTATACACTTTTCTATTAGATTTTCCAAAACTTTATAACTAAAACACAATCTTTTTCGAGTAACGTTAGGTGTAAATTGACGGCATAGCATGTATTCGAAACCGGTCTTGTTATCATAAACTATTGTAAAAAAATGTATAAAAAGTTGTTTATTACAAGATGAACATGAACTTCAATCAAGAATTACTGACGTACACTCATTTAATGAACCAACTTCCAAAAAAGGATGAGGTTCTATTTTACTGTTGTATAGGTATATATTTTAAAGGTGTAAAATATAAATTATTCACTTCACTCACACGCCCAAGCAGTAAGTTAACCTTTAACTAAGTAAATATTGTTAATACAATCATAAATCGCTTGCACTTATTTAATAACTTACGTAACCAAGTTCGATGTAACCTTGGCAGTGTTAACCAGTTATGTGCGTTACCTACTTACACAATTTATATTTATCATGCAAATTGTTCATACAACCAAGCTCTAGAATTAGATACATTTTCTTATGATCGACATGCGCATGAGAATTACGGAAATTGGAAAAAGAGCAAAAATTACATTTTTACACCCACTTCTAATCTAAGATTCATATTTCGGAAAATATGACCTTGAAATTTCAAAATTTACTAGTACTGGGCTATTTTCTGCTGATAGACCGTATCCATTGGATTCAAATTTGTAGTGCTATTTAGATGTTAAATGGTTGTTAATCGAATAATGGTTGTATCCGGTTATCCGGCCTTTGGTGGCCGCGAATATAGTAAACTACCTACAATATTATGTAAGTTACAGGTCTTAACTCTTACCTATCAAGTCTCATTAATCTATTTGGTCGGATAAGTTATCAAAAAACAAAAAAACGACCTTGAATCCTAAGTATTTATCTAAAAACACTAGGCCGAAAATACGCGGCCGGAGTTCGGCATGATTACGTCAGCAATGCGCTACGCAAACCTACAATATAACGCGACGTGATTTCGGCATGGTGTCTCATCAGTAATTTAAAAAATACATTGCAGGCGAAATCATGCCGAACTTCGGTCGCGTATTTTCGGCCTAGTGTGTTTAGACACTGAGCCTTGCTTTTATCTGATTCAAAACATGTTTCCTTATAAATGATATTTCGTTGAGTAAAGCTTCGGAAAGCTTTTCAATATTGAGTTTAATTCCCTGAGTCGAAGTACAATGGGAGTGATTACTAAGCTCAGAATCGTTGAGCCAACGGCATAAAGAGTATCTACATTCTACAATTTACAAACCGTGCTAGAAATTAAGAAATTAAAAAAAAAACTCTTTTTGAAACTCTAATAAATGCCATCAGAATACATAATTGATCAAATCACCGAAGTTACTTACAACCTGTCATGCAATATTCATTTTTAATTAAACGAAATTTTTCAGCACTAAGCGGGCTGATAATGATGAACTATTGCCACAGAATATTAATCGTTCCTCCCGTTTAGATATCATGATGCCACGAACAGACACACAAACAGACAGAAAGTCATGTCTGATGTCAAACTTATAAGTTATCTACTAGATGACGCCCGCAACTCCGTTGCGCCAAAATTCGTTCATCGCGCGGGAACCATACATTTTTTTCGGGATAAAAAGTAGGTATCCTATGTCCTTTCCCGGGACTCAAAGTATATCCATACCAAATTTCAGAAAAATCGGTTCAGCGGTTTCGGCGTGAAGAGATGACAGACAGACAGACAGACGAACAGACAGACAAACACACTTTCGTATTCATAATA
The DNA here is from genome assembly GCA_963422495.1 of Polyommatus iphigenia. Taxonomy (NCBI): domain Eukaryota; kingdom Metazoa; phylum Arthropoda; class Insecta; order Lepidoptera; family Lycaenidae; genus Polyommatus; species Polyommatus iphigenia. The sequence continues at coordinate 16,218,146 of OY730189.1, forward strand.
AAGTAGGAGCGCCACTCTTTTTTATCGAGGGCAAAAAATATTATCATACCGTATTCGTAGAAAAAAGGTCGCAACTTAAAATAACTCAAGTAAAATCTTGGATAACAAGCCATTGAAACAATAAGTAGAGCACTAGTTAATGGAATCAGGCGTTACTTTGCGGAAATCCATAGCTTAAAATTTAGTTTGTTATTATTTTTAGCAATATTCCGCGAAATAAACTTCCACCTTTAAGTGAATGAGTGAGTGTACGCATAGGCATGCGTACAGCACCTCCCTCCTCCCACACTGCCTATGCGTACACTCGCATGCAAGAACTTGCAAACACCACCACCACACAAGCAATAATGTTGGCAAATCCGTGCAAGGCCCCTCACCACCATGCAGGTTGAAAACCTCGACGCGCGTTTCGCTCCAACACCGGAGCATCCTCAGGATGTGGACTCTACGAACAACGTCTGTCAAGTCAACTTGACGGACGTTGTTCGTAGAGTCGTAGAGTTCTTAGAGGATGTGGACTCTACGAACAACGTCCGTCAAGTCAACTTGACAGACGTTGTTCGTAGAGTCCACATCCTGAGGATGTTTTCAACCTGCATGGTGGTGAGGGGCCTTGCACGGATTTGCCAACATTATTGCTTGTGTGGTGGTGGTGTTTGCAAGTTCTTGCATGCGAGTGTACGCATAGGCAGTGTGGGAGGAGGGAGGTGCTGTGTGCATGCCTATGCGTACACTCACTCATTTACTTAAAGGTGGAAGTTTATTTCGCGGAATATTGCTAAAAATAATAACAAACTAAATTTTAAGTAGAGCACTTCTAAGGCGGATCTAACGATTTTCTCATAAAATAATGATAAAAAATACTCTGAAAACATAGAAATGCACATCAGGATTTTCAAGATAAACGACGAAAACAAAAAGAAGGGCCTGTCGAGATACGCATAATTTAGGGTTCCGGTGTCAACTGAAACAACTATATTTACTTGTTTTTCTTCAACTTTATGCGAGATGATATTATTATTTTATATCTTATATATAAAATTCTCGTGTCACAATGTTAGTCCAACAACTCCTCCGAAACGGCTTTACTGATTCTTACCAAATTTTATATGCATATTCAGTAGGTCTGAGAATCGGCTACTGGGTACTTTATATATTGATAAGTGCATTTGTTGAATAAATAATAGTAAATTATTACAACCTGAGACTGACGGCGACCATTGTTTATGCGACGGGATAGCGATCGACGTTGCCATGGCGACAAACTTATTTAGTCACTTCAATAAAATAATATGGGCGAAATACTTTTGTCTTTTAACTTTATGTTATGGCAAAGCAACGTTTGCCGGGACAGCTAGTCTTATATATAAAATTCTCGTGTCACAATGTTAGTCCACGAACTCCTCCGAAACGGCTTTACAGATTTTTACCAAATTTTATATGCTTATTCACTAGGTCTGAGAATCGGCTACTCGGTACTTTATATATTGATAAGTGCATTTGTTGAATAAATAATAGTAAATTATTACAACCTGAGACTGACGGCGACCATTGTTTCTGCGACGAGATAGCGATCGACGTTGCCATGGCGACATACTTATTTAGTCACTTCAATAAAATAATATGGGCGAAATACTTTATATTATGGCAAAGCAACGTTTGCCGGGACAGCTAGTACTTATTTTATATATTTTATAAAAATGACGTATTCTTGGTGTCTCGATAACGGTTGTGTCTTTATGGGAAAAACGACGTATTATTTTTATATCTTTTTAGTAAATCAACTACATTAACATGTGGAAAAGTAGAAATTAACTGCGCCAATTCTAAACTTAATAATTATTGTAAATCGTATATTCGTAATTTACATCACAGGTAACTTCCATATTATCTAATAATAATTAGAACAGAAAATAATGAGCGAAAAGGTCTTGTTTAATTTTCTTTTCAAAGAAACATAAACTTCTCAATTATATCATTAGAAAGTAGTTCACAAACCGAAAGAAGGAAACGAATTTATGTAATTGTTAATTTGTTAGAAAAGCGCTGCAATTGAGTTAACTACCTCTTGAAGCTAATTTCCTTCGTTACCAGGATTATTAAGTCAATAAAGTTTTCATTTAATTAACATTTTATTTTCGTAAAGTAGATTTTTATATTTGTTTTAATTGAAACCTTGGATATTATAACATTTTAAACTAAATGTTTAAGATTATGAAAATACCTCGTATTTTCAGTAAGTCATACTTAGTAAGTACATAGATTTAGATAATATACTAATTAACTGCATTTTAAGCTTTTCTCAAGCTTCAAATTAATATATTACTTTGGCATGCATCATTATATTTTGGTTTATTCCTTGTTACTCATTCACAAACTTAAAAAGAAGTAGATAAAAAACACTGTATAAAAATACTTTCAAACTTTACGAAACTTCCATCGAAATAAACTTACCGTTACATGCAATCCTTATCACTTAACTGTGGGATAATCTCCAGACAACTCTGCGTGGGTTAAAGTTGGGAACATTCGTCAGTATTTGTCAGTCGAAGGTTTCGTGGTTTCAGAGCGGAGGGCGGGCGGCGCGTGCTACGCCTCAGCCGCGCTCATCGTAACTGCTGCCTCGACGCTTATCAGTTTACACGCGCAATTATCACTTATCACAATGTAATCAAAGAGATGCGTTTCTACTGTTTTGTTTTGTTGTTGAGCCTCAAACAATAATTATTGTTCTTACGTCGTCGTCTAGGAAGCTTAGGGATTATATTTGAAGAAATGACTTGATGAAGACGGTAACTAACAATTTCAAAACTAGTTTTTTTGAATAAATGGAGTGGACCAAGAGCCCGCGAGGGCCAGACCTTCCTTTGTTTTGTAAAGCTGAAAGTTTACCTGTTTGTGATCTTTACAGAGGTAAGAACGACCAGCAACTATAGAGTTTCGGTCGCGGTTACCTTAGGAGGTATCCAGTTCTGAAGGTTTACCTGACCTTAGAGAAGGAGTATAAAGCTCAATTTCATAGCTTATATTCTTCGCGGTAAGTGGAGGAATCTCGTCTTCCAGTGCCGGACATTTTTGGTTGGAAGGTTTGTTCAAGTTATAAGGGAAAAAATGAGTCATTGTTCTCAAGTTGTAAAATGTTAGTTACTGGCTTCATCCACTCGTGTCTTTAGTTATGAAAAGTAGTCTAATTAATTCTTATGACATATTGTGATATTAATAGTATTTAATAAAACCTTTTATAATTGTTGTTGTGTTAATAAAACCTTTTATTGAAGTTTACTTTTATTTTAATACCTGTGTTTGAAGCTCGTTTGATGAAATTTCATATTTTTGTTGTGTTCGACGCGCTGTTTGATCGTGTTCCGATGCGTTTGAACAAACTTTGTACCATTATTTTTAACCGACTAAAAAAGAGAAGGTTATCAATTCGATGCGTATGTAATATGTACTTATGTAATATTTCCAGAACTGGCCAGTTTTCGTATATCAGTTAGTCTATATCCGCATCTGGACAAATGTGCAAAATTTCAAAAGTGTATGTATGTTTTTATGTTTGTGTTCATATATCTCCGGAACTACAAGTCCGATTTAAATATTTTTTTGTTGTGCTATATAGGTATTGTTTAACTAGGGAGACTTCTGCAAGTTTAATAAAAATAGGTTTAGTAGTTTTTGAGATAGGGAATTTAATTCTCAATTTCGTACAATTTTTAAGTCGGTTTTATCTTTTAAAAAATAATATTTATTCGTCACAAAACGTGTACTCCACAGCGCGTATTGAACCAAACTGCGTAGTGTCGTTTGACAAACCGTTCAAACCGACATCAAACGGTTGCATCAAACACGTAAGGTTTGAATCAAACCGTTTGATCGTCTCGGGGGCACTTTAGAGTATTATATGGATTGTAGATGGAGGAGAACTATCTCTATATTATGTAAAAAGTGTCCGCTGAAATGCGTTAAATTAGGGTGGCGCTACAGTAGCAACGGGGTAAATTTTAAATCATTTGGGCATTTTCCAAAAAAAGTGTATACCCTGTTCAAAAACCGAGTTTTTTTTTGAAGTGTAGTTTTTAGTTAATTTTATGGTTTCTATAAATTCTTTATAGTCTTAAGAATAAGAAAATATACAAAGAACAGTAAAAGATTATTGCTTTTTATCAAAAAATGTTAAAATAGTGACTGAAGTAGTGATTTAATGGTCAGTTTGGAGACTTTTTAAAAATGCTTTAATAGTTTCAAATTTTGTTTGTTTACCGGTTGTTATCTTTTAATCGTTGACAGACAAAACAAACTATTAGAAAATGCTAAGAGTAATGTTTATAATTGGAACACATTATTACACGAGACATTTCAAGTTCGATTTGGTGACAAGTCGTGCCAAAACAAACTTTATTTTTCTATTATCTCTAAAAACAGCCCGTATATCTGAAGTTCATTTAATATATAATATATATTGTCAAGGTTTAACTAATTTCAATATTTTTGTGTATTTTTTATCAAAATACTTTAAGAAATATGTCTATAATTATGTTTTTATGCTCTTCGCTAAGTGCGACAATCAAGGTTCATAAAGTAAAGCTGAGGTTACACATAGTACTAAAAGTCGAAGTAATTTAACATATTTATTTATTTATTGCTTGATGAACTTTTATAGACTTTTTTTTTAAAAACACGCCAAACTAAAAATACTTTAAGTACCTATATGAACTAGTAGGCGTTTATAATATACGAGCTTTTGCCCGTGGCTTCGCTCGCGTTAAGAAGTATTATTGTATACAAACTTTCATCCCCTATTTTAACCCCTTGGGGTTGAAATTTATCCGCTAAGAAAATCCTTTCTTAGCGGATGCCTACGTCATAACATCTACCTGCATGCCAAATTTCAGCCCGATCCATCCAGGGGTTTGGGCTGTGTGTTGATAGATCACCATGTCAGTCAGTCACCTTTGAGTTTTATATATATAGATTTTCGGTTATTTTTACCCTTTTTGCTCAATTTTTATGCTTTTTATCTAATCAGTCTTAGATACCTGTATATTTATAATATCTTTTATAAAATTAATTTTACAATTTTAAGCTATTATGGCGACAAAAGACGATTTCTAAATTTTTCCGTCTTTGTCTTTCAAATTCTTCTGGTCGTTCTTTTTTCAACTTCTCCTTATATCTTCGATTTCTTTCGGCGCCACTTAGTGGCACAGTGTAATCTATATTTTGTTTTAAAAATAAATCTGAAATTAATATAAAACGTACTTACTAATGAACAATGAACTATAGGTACATATATATAGGTAATACATATATATAGTTACATAGGTATAGGTATTATATGTTTAATATTTATTATAATTATATTATGTTTATTAATAATATATGTATATATAAATAAATTTTATATTTACATTTCCATACTATTAATTTAATGTATGCGTGTAGCCCTAGCTTTATGCGTCAGTTTGGTGACTTTCATAGTCACGCCTATATGTGACGAGACAAGATGTCATCAAACTGATGTCACTTTTTCGGCCAATGTTTTGTTAAAACAGTATATTGGATACATTTAGTTAACTAGTCAAAAGTAATTAAGTGTAAACACTGTGCTGAATAACGTTTGATTAATTAGAAAACGGTTGCAAGACAAAAGATATGTTATTTATTACGTAAAAGCATCTCTTAACTGACAAAAAAAACGAACCGTTCCTCGTCACCACAAAAACACCCTCTCCTCAGAGCGTATCAGGCCAACTGGCAAATTTTAAATAGCGGCTTGTATTTTTCGGTTTTATGTGTTGCTAATAAGCAAACTATCAAGTATTTTGGTATAATTATAGATAGAAAAAAACCGTCACCAAACTTACGTGTCAGGCGGGTCTCGAATATTTTTAAAGATTATTATATAAGAAATTAAGTTATTTTTAAGATATATTATATTTACTAAGAAGAAAATAAACTATTTTTTACGCACATTTAAACTTTAAGAGGCCGGGTACACTTGGAATTTCTCATACATACGTAATTCCAAAATCATTTTCTCATACGAAAATATTTAACATGTTTGAGTTGTTTTTCAGTTTAAAATAGTTTAAAACACAAAAATTTTTTTTTTGCTTTAAAATTTTTTTTAGTAAATTTACTACTAAATATTTAAACACTAAAAAATAGAGTAAAACACTAAAAAAATTATAAATAAATAGTAAATTTACTACAAATTATTTAAATACTAAAAAATATTTTTTAGAGTTTAAATATTTTGTAGTAAATTAACTATTTATTTATATATTTTTTAGTGTTTTACTCTATTTTTTAGTGTTTAAATATTAAGTACTAAATTTACTAAAAAAAATTAAAAACTATTTTTTTTTTTATGTTTAAATATTTTGAAGTAAATTTTTGTGCAGGAACCTATATAATTACTATTTTAAACTGAAAAACAACTCAAACATGTTAAATATTTTCGTATGAGAAAATGATTTTGTAATTGCGTATGTATGAGAATTTCGAGGGTACCCGGCCCCTTAACGCGTGCTTCTACAGAATATTTTTAGTGATTTCCATTTTTATTGAAGCAACATGCTGTGGGACAGGCCAAAAACAGCTCTCCCGTGAAATTAAAATATTAATAATTAATTATTGAGAGAACTTAGCACTAATATCGCGTATTTGAGTAAATGTTTATTATATTCTTATTATTTTTTTGAAAAAATTAAGCTATATAGTTTATCCATATTGTTGTAATTAAAGTTCAAAGACGTGCGACAGCCTAAAAACCAGGGGTACACTTTTTTTGGAAAATGCCCATTTAGCAGCTTTTATTTCAGCTATTTTAGGTTATATTTTTCAAAATATATTGGTATTAACCCAGTAATTCTGTGACTCGGCTATTCGGCTAACTTCAATTTATATTTTGTCACCAACGGCTACATTCATTCCATAACCTTTGCTGCAGCTAGCGCCACTTTCAACTGTTATTTACTGCGTACAGCTGGACACTTTTTCAAATATCCCCCTGGATATAAGATAGTTCTCCTCCATCTACACTCCATAGAGTATTAATAACAGTTATTAATACTCTAAGGATTTAATATTTACTTTTTATTAAATAAAATTAAAAAAATATTATAAAGTTAATGAGTAAAAATATATCATTTTCGGTAATTCTATACAAACTCTCGAAAAAACAATCATTTGTGTTATATAATTTCGTTTACTGATATTATCTCAATGGTTTACTGTCTACGCCACCTACATCATGCCTACATCCCTATAAAGTATAAAGGATCTATTCACTATCCTGCAATCTGCATTGCAGACTGCAATGCAGCAGGACTGCAATTTGCAGTCCTGCTGCAGTCCGCCGTGCAAGCCTGCAACACCATTCACTATCCTGCTTAAGCCGGCGGACTGCACGCAGGATAGTGAATGGTGTTGCAGGCCTGCACGGCGGACTGCAGCAGGACTGCAATGCAGGATAGTGAATGGACCGTTTAAACCTACTAGTAAATATTTTGAACTCCACAACTACAATAATTCTTATAAAAACTGAAGAGTCAAAAATTTATTTCTTTCTTTCTTTCACGGTTTTGGCAAATGAAACAAACAGTTGCTAACAGTTTAGCTTTTTGTACTAGGTACCTTTAATATTTTTATCCTTAGAGTGGGTTGCACGAACTAACTTTGACTTTAACTTTAACCGGAAAAATTGACAGATGTCGTATGAGCATATGGGGTGTTTGGACGCCATATTTAACTTTAACTTTAACCACGCCTCTGGTGCAACGCAGCCTTACTTCATGCGGAATGAAGTCAGACCTTTTGAATCAAATACGACTATGGCTAGATAAAAGAACGCACCTCAAATGTCATGACATGACACATGTACATGACTCGCGAGATAACTGTCAAAGTGACGTTTCGCAGAGACCGCAAGTTCCGATTCGGGCTAGGCAATCTATAAATTAGCGGTTGTTGGATTGGCATTTATCATCTTTACTTGTATAAAATTCAATTTAGAAAAGTATTGAATGAAAACATTATGTATTAGCCCACAGAATACCTAATTTGGTTTTTAAATTGTTTCACCTAACTTGTCCTAACGCAATGTCGCGCTGGGCAATCGCATCTGCAATTATCGCGTTAAGCTTATTTAACAGTGCAACCGGCCTAGGAGAGATTATTTATGCAATTAATGCCGGTGGACCGGCACACACCGACATATACGGTATTCAATATGAGAAAGATCCTTTACAAGGAAGAGTCGGCACAGCTTCAGACTATGGGAAACAATTAGTCATGATAGGAAGAGTCAACCCAAAAGACGAAATATTATATCAAACGGAGCGGTACCACCACAGCACATTCGGATACGATATACCAGCCAGAGAGGATGGAGACTACGTGCTGGTGCTTAAATTTAGTGAAGTTTACTTCAATGCCCCCAATATGAAAGTTTTCGATGTAGTATTGAACGGCGACCACACGATAGTTGCTGATCTAGACATATTCGATAAGGTGGGGAGAGGCGTAGCTCACGACGAATATATTCCATACTCAATAAGAGGCGGTAAACTCTTTTACAATGATGAGGAGTCTGATATCCGTGGTGGGAAGATTAAGGTTGAATTTATTAAGGGTTACAGGGATAATCCTAAGATAAACGCTCTCTATGTTATGAGAGGTAGTATAGAAGAAGTTCCTAAACTCCCACCGATCGTGTGGCCTGAAACTGAAGCAGAAGAACCGAGAGAAGAAATAGAAGAGAAGACCACAAAATCGAGACGGGCCAGCGGCCCCAAACAGCCCGACCCCTACTCGATGGATGACAGTTCTGTTCTCATCCCAGTGTTCATCACCATTGGTGCTTTTATTCCTTTATTGTTTTGTTTGTGTAAGCTATAATGTTGTATGTCTGCAATTGTGTGGTTGTTATGAACATTAAAATGCTATGTTGGTTTTTATGATTTCATATGATTTGCACGAGTACTGCTAGTCAGATGTAGACAGTACAAATATTTAATGCTACATGATTCTATTAAATGCCTTCCAGTACCTATAAAAATCGCATTTAATATTATATTAAGTGTCAGTCTTAAATGTTGAAATCTATGTACAAATGCCCGTCCTAGACATTATGTGCCTAACTTATGGCATTAACAGCCATAACATTTCCTATATAAAGGCTACATGATACATCTAATTGTCAATATTTTGTCAATTATTAATAATTTCATAGATTTAATTGCAGTTTGTTTTGTAATAATTGACTGCAGCAATTTTGTTTTTCTTATTTATTATTCAGAGATTTTTTAATTGAAGTTACCCATAGACATAAAGTAGATATTATTATCCATAAAAGTTAAAACAGTTTTAGCCTCTAATTCACAGCAGTTATGCTTAACCATAATTTTTGGGTGGTTTATAAAATATTTTTTGTATAGTGGTGATGTAATAATTTGATGTCAAAGTATAAAAATAAAAAAATAAAAATATTTATATATTTACCTTTCACCCTACTTGTTAAACTAATATGTATTCTGTCATCTGTGACCCTACATAAATGCATATTAAATTATCCTTGGGAAAATTCAGAAAAACACTAATTAAAAATAATCTTATTTATTTTTGTAAGTAGTAATGCAGTCTTAATAATTCATAGATAGCCCATACTAAAATGAGCAACTTAATTATTGTTACTTTTGTTCTCTCTTCTTAATTTCAGTTTTTGAGATAATTTCACTAGTTTGATCAATCTGAAACAATGATAAAGTATTATTTAAAATGTTTTTTGTACGGGGTTCGCCATAGTAAGATAACTATTTTAGGAAAAAAAAATCGGCCAAGTGCGAGTTTGACTTGCGCATGAAGGGTTCCATACCATTATAGACCAAAAATAGGCTAAAAATTATGTTTCTTGATATTTATTTTATTTTAATTTTATTATTATTGTTACTTTACATATGTAATTGAAGGTTTTGTGAAAATTTCGAGTGCCTACCATTATTGATTATTATGAGCAAAAAAGGCTAAATAAACATGACGTATGGGAGCACCCAATTGCAGTGCCGGTTTTAGCACTACCAGCGCCCTGGGCGAGATTTCTTCGTTGCATAGGGACTAGGGTGCTGGTAATGCTAAAAAATAGGGCGCCAGCAGCGCTCCTTTTAACTAGGCGCCCAGGGCGATCGCCCAGGGCAAACATACATAGACTACATGCAAATCATCTAGATACGCTTTTTAGGGTTCCGTACCCAAAGGGTAGAAACGGAACCCTATTACAAAGACTTCGTTGTCTGACGTCTGTCCGCCAGCCCGTGTGTTCGTCCGTCTGTCTGTGTGTCTCCAGTCTGTATCTCAAGAACCGCCATAGACTTCTGAAATTTTTACACATTGTGTAAGTATAATATCTGTTGCCGATATAACAACAAATACTAAAAACAAAATAAAATTAATATTTAAGGGGGGGCTCCCATACAAGAAACGTAAGTTTTTTGGCCTTTTTTGCTCGATATCAATAATGGCAACAGGTAGGCACTTGATATTTTCTAATACTATAAAGTACAACAGTACTATAAAATAACTTCAATAAGGTACTATTATGTATTCTGTGCTTCAATACATGGAATGATGGACCTATAAAAAAAGGCGGACGGAGTCCCACCATACACAAAACTGTGTCCTTCAGAGTCGGCCAGCTGACTGCATATACACGGTCCGCACTCCGCACGCACACATTATTACGCTAGTGCCTAGTCCATACCATTTGACAGGCGTCAGAATGTGTGCGTGGCCGACTCTGAAGACAGTTCTGTGTATAAACTCCGTCCGCCTTTTTTTCTACGTTCATGCTTCAATAATTAATAATTAAATTCCCATACAAAAAACACAATTTTTGGCCTTCTTTATCGGTACGGAACACGAAACCCCGGAACTTGGCCGATTACTGTATATTTTGCCGTAGTTAAGTAAAATTGTTTTAACCGACTTAAAAAAAAGAAGGTTATTAATGTTCGGCCTAAGTATTGAACTAGTGATGAAAAGGACGTATATTTTATTTTAGGTCACTGTGATGATGTAATGAGATAGAATGATACCACATAGAGTGTAGGCCCCCATCCTATTGGATGTAAAGTGTAAGCCCCCGTCCTATAGGCTGTACCTAGAAGAAGGTAGAAAATATAAATTAAAATGTAACCTATTAAATACTTACGCATTTTCTGTAGTATTGCTTTTTGGTTGACATTCTTTATTGCTATTGACAACGAAACCTTTCCTACAAATTGGAACATCTGGACTTGGACTCGTAGTAAGTGTTGTGTTTACTTTAGGATCTGAGAGAATTATAGTCGGCGCAGTACTTGCACTCTCCATCATAGTCCTCGTCGTTGTTGATGTAACCGCTTCTGAAACTGACACAGTGCTATTCTCTTCTAACAATGTTGTGTTTTTCATATCGTATGCTGTACTGTTTGTTTCCTCGTATACTGTCGCGGCTACAGTCGTAGAATCGGATAAGTTCGCCTCTGATATCAATGGTGCCGTTGAACCAGGCCTGGGAGTAGTTCGATTTTGAGGTTTTATTGTCAGCTGCGAGTAATCATAAGCGTAGTCATAATCCTGGAATACAATTATTCAGTTTTGTAATAATTCTAGCGGTAATCGTACATTTTTATATTCGCAATTAATATTTTTTTGTTGACTCTACATGTACGGTGTACCCAATAAGGCTGTGCTTAGTATGTTTTTTTTTATAAAATATACATTTAGATATAAGCTATAAATTAATCATTCTGGAATAAAATTAACAGGATTAGGAATAGGTTTACCAAAAGTAAGGTTTGGTAGGTACTTTTTGTACCTAACAAGCTTTGTATAGACAATTTGACAAATAAAAGACAAATTGAACTCCCGGCCAGAGATTTTTTGCCAAAGGTTTTAACTTCTAATTAATCTGAAATAAACATGCTTACCACATACTCCTCCTTGTCGCCGGTTAAAACAGCAATAATTTGTACATCTTTGACATCAACTTGAACATTAAAATCGCCAGTCTGCCGTTGATCAAAACTCAATGAATCCACATAGGCGCAGAGTATGCTCGTAAAAATGTAAATGTTACGGTACATTTTGAACTTCGAATAATTTTTGTTAATATAATTAAATGCGTAGTCCGTACGAGTCCCACAAACCAGCACGACTGGCCGTGTTGTTCCAGACCCGCTTGTGATGCGGTGTTTCCATCAGATTAACAGTTATTTCAAGTAACCGCGGCGGGTCGATAGCCTTTGCTATTGCACCGCGTCAAATCATTGCGTAAAGGTCGCGAATATAAGCTTTAAAAAGCTTTATACATTAGGTACTTACATACTATAACATACGGGCTAATCGTATCATTCCCAGCAAGCACACAACACTATTATAACAAACTTATTAAAGAACAAGTTAATGTACAAAGCATTATAACCAAATCGTATATCGGCTGTATATCTTTTATACGACTCTTTTAAGTAAAATTTGGGCCCCCCCTTTAGACAGCGTTGAGTTGTATAAAGGCTATTCAATAGCATTATAATTATCATATTACTTCATTATTAAAGTCAGTTATGAGCATAGGGATAAACAAATGGCATTTTTTGCGACTTTAATACAGTTAATATATAGCTTTTAAAATTACAATCTGTTATTAAAATTTCATAACAATGCTTACTGTTTTACTTCTTCTGTAAAAAAGAAAATCATAATGATTTTAAAAATATATTGATTCTGCTGACTCCTGTTAGTCGTGCAAAGTATTGTGTTGACCTGAATTAATTAAATGCAGTGTTATAACATAACAATGTGACAGCTAATATTGAATGGGTAAGTAATGCCTTTATTTCTGATTGTTTTGAGTGAAATTAGCTGCGCACATCATTTTGTCGGGTGAAATATACATATTTTTAGTAAAGAATACACGCGCCCTCGCTAAAATACTTTATTATAGTATAAAATTTTTAGAAAACGTAACCTATAGTTTTAACAAATATAAAAACTAGCCTTTAGCAATAGGTTTAACAAATAAAGTAGCTTATAAAGGTATCCGTACAAAATACAAATAATTTCATTCCCTTTTTAGTCGATCTTATAGTGACTTGTATTCTTTTTGTAAGATAGGAAAAGGAAAGCTAATGGCGACAAATAAAATTAAAGCTTTAAGCATTTGGCGATAGCATAATTATTATAGTGCTGTTAATTTTAATATGGCCCGTTACAAAAATTAGAGCTCGTATCGAACTACAGACACTTACTTATTATGTTCAGTCATATAACAGCACTTCAGAAGTATGTTATAATGTTTAAACTCATTATAATGTAATAGTGACTGATCGTTATCGAGTTTAGCAGGGTACCGTAATCATTTGGTAAAGCCTATATATGATTTATGTTTTTTTGGTATGTACAATTTATAAGAAAGATAGTACTAACTAGAGTGATGATTTTTTCCAGAATAATGGCTTCAAGGAGTGCAGAAGAGAGAATTTTGAGATGGCTCGAAAAAGAAGACACTGATGATGGATATATTTTTTTTTACTTCAATTATTAATAAAATCAGTATTTAAATCCTTTTTAAGCTTTCTTTTGAATCCGCCTGTTTTTTCTTTTTTTTGTTTTGACGTGATAACGTCTTATAATTCGATATGGGGTGCGCGCCCGAAAAACATGACAGTTCATGCGGCGTTACCTCGCTGACAGCTCTGAGGCGTTCCATTTACACTCTCAAGTCTCTCAACAACCGTAAGGCCCACCTGGGCCGCGCTCTTTGTTTCGATTATATTACCTATTTCGATGACTTAGAGAATACTTTTGTATGAAGAAGTTTGGTTAGTTATGACCTTTGATACATTGACCACACTCTGAATGAAAAATAAATAAACAATCTGTGAGCTATTAGTATGACTTAATATATGAAGAATAAAGTATTCGTTTATTTCTTCTGAACAAGTCACTAATTATAGTTTCGAAAGTTTATAATTGAGAAACTAATATTAGTGGAGTTCCCAGAGCGTAAAAATCGTGCAAACCTCCGATTTTTGCAATAGTGGATGAAAATTGAAAATAAAAAAAGGAATGTGTAGCTGATAACATAAATAATAAAGTTTACCTATTGAAAAGTTGTGCTTTTGATTTTTTAATTATTCTCTTCCACTTCAAGTAAACTCATAAACTGTAAAATTTTGAAGAAAGTTTGCATATTTCTTTCTTTTAAATATATAGCAAAATAATAAAATATATTATTATTTTTTTCATTTGTATCATTGTTTATATTCCAAAGAAAGAAAATGAGTTGAAAAAATATATAATTTAAATTTAAAATTAATATTTTTGTATGTAGATGAGCATACCTCCAAATGTGCTTGTTGTGTGCCTCGCCAGGTAAATGGCGTTCCTATTTTTCTTTGGTTTTGAATTACAAGTTAGACAGACAGAGATACTTTCGCATTTATAATATTAGTATGGATAAGAAAGGATAAAAGGGATTGGAAAAAAAATCGGTTGTGTGTAAAGTCGGTTTACTGACGATAGTTGAACGTGACAACGTCATAGCCTTAACCCCTCAGTTCCGGGAAAAATCTATGCAAAAAAGTTGGCAGGTCAATGTGCAAAAAAAATGGCGCCCGGCCTGCCCTCTTTGTAAAATTAATGTAATATCCTTACATACAATCCATATTTTATGTTTGTGTGAACTACATTATAATATATGCTAAATTTTCTATCTATCAAGCAATTATGTGTCCTATTAAATTCTAACAAAACGAAATGTTTAAAGTTCAGTTTGCCAAATGTTAGGCAAGTACAAACCAATGTACTATTAAATGATGAGAAAATGAAATTAGTGGACACCACTGTTTTCCTAGGTATAACTTTAGACAGTAAATTACAGTGGAGTCGCATATTGCAAATCTGGCGGATAGGCTCAGTTCTGCAGCATATGCTGTTAAAAAAATCAGAGAAATAACTGATCTAGAAACAGCGTGACTTGTTTACTTTAATTACTTCCACAGCATTATGTCCTATGGAATCCTTCTATGGGGAAATGCAGCGGATATTAATTCAATATTCGTGCTGCAGAAGCGAGCCATACGTTCTATTTATAAGATGTCATCGTGTGAATCCTTAAGAGAAAAGTTTAAGGAAATAATTAATATTCTGACCGTCGCATCTCAATACGTCTTGGATAACGTACTGTATGTAAGAAAGAACTTAAATAATTTCAAAAAGAAAAGCGACAATCATTGTTTTAACACTAGGAATAAGAACAAATTAGAAATACCAGTGATCAGACTCAGCAAAGTCAGCAAATCTTTTAAAGGCCAGTGTATACGCCTGTACAATAGAATCCCAGAAAACGTTCAAAATCTCTCTATCAATAAATTTAAAAATGTAGTAAAAGAACGTTTGTGTACTAAAGCTTATTATAAAATCAATGATTTCATCAACGACAACACACCTTGGGAATAGGGTGGTTCTTACAGGCTACTAGAATATTTTTTATAATTCCTATTGTAAACAGCTCTAAGTTATAATATTGTTATATAACACGGTCAAATTAACTAGACGCACGGTGATGGCATATTGCATTCCAGTGGTGCGTCAGGTTAATGTGACCGTGTTGTACTGTATATGTTTTTAATTGTAATTTTCCATCTTTTTAGCAAAAGATGGACCCGTGCGAGTTTCTTACGCCGGTTCTTCTCGACGGGTTAGTTCCCGAACCGGTGGTAGGCACCGTAGTATCGACGTTCGGTAATGTTTTTGTAAAAAAATTACTCCGAATAAAATATTTTGATTTTGATATTAGTTTCTCAATTATAAACTTTCGAAACTATAATTAGTGACTTGTTCAGAAGAAATAAACGAATACTTTATTCTTCATATATTAAGTCATACCTTGACACGTAGGAAATAGAGCACAATTTTGAATAGCCGAAATAATACTAATAGCTCACAGATTGTTTATTTATTTTTCATTCAGAGTGTGGTCAATGTATCAAAGGTCATAACTAACCAAACTTCTTCATACAAAAGTAGTCATCGAAATACGTAATATAATCGAAACAAAGAGCGCGGCCCAGGTGGGCCTTACGGTTGTTGAGAGACTTGAGAGTGTAAATGGAACGCCTCAGAGCTGTCAGCGAGGTAACGCCGCATGAACTGTCATGTTTTTCGGGCGCGCACCCCATATCGAATTATAAGACGTTATCACGTCAAAAAATGTTACACATGTTTTCCACATATGTAGTAACTGGGTTGTAACAGGTGTAGTAAAGTTGCGTAATAATTAAACACTAACTTTGATAAATGTAAGTCACCAAATCCCAGTCATTCTAAAACCGTGTGTTGTGATAACTGCCAGTTTATAGTTTAATTAAAATAAAATAAATTAAAATCAAAAAACTTTTTGAAATGAAGGTTTTAAATTTTAATGAAACACTCTAAAATGTTGGCCTATTTTTGCTCCAACTGGCACTTGGTCGATTATTTAGTTATTTCTGGCTAGATTCCTTAGTCTGTTTGATTGTATAGTTTGTGCTACGACGTATGCTCTGCATCTCCCAAATGGTATTTATTCCTGTATTGATATCCACTCGACAGTGGCATGCAAAATGGCAGATTTGTCATGTCTGTGGCGCCCTGAGGGGGTTTCGCCATATACCGACGTTTCTACACGACCAGCATACACTAAAACTGCAATTTCTTGTTCCTTGGTCTTGCAGGAGCCCATAAAAGGATCTAAATCATTTTTAAATTAAATTTTCTACCCTGAAAATAGTACTTTTATAATATATTTGTCAGTAATAATGTTATACAGCTGGTATAATTACTGGGTACCAAAATGTTCAGTAGATTTTGGGTCATATTTTAATAATAAACCACTATTTAGCGAGCTAAGAGTATTTATTTATAACTTTATAGTACTATTTACAAAATAATATCACTCAAGTCATGACTCTCATACAAATATTTTATAAAATCAACGATTTAAGTACAGGACAAAAATGGAGGCTGCCTCTCAAACAGCTTCAAGTAGGCTGTGTATTACATGATATCTTAAAGTCATTTCATACTCTAGGCATTACAATATTATATAAACAATAAATTAAGGTATATTATTGTTTATATAATATTTATATATTATCTGGGTGGTACAAGGGTATTGTAGGTTCTTAGGTAGGAATTCGCTCCAATGGCGAATTCGAGCGAATTCACTCGAATTCGCCGTTCGAGCGAATTTGAGCGAATTCACCGTTCGAGCGAATTTGAGCGAATTCGCTCGAATGGCGAATTCGCTCGAACGGCGAATTCGCTCAAATTCGCTCGAACGGCGAATTCGCTCAAATTCGCTCGAACGGCGAATTCGCTCGAACGGCGAATTCGCTCGAATTCGCTCGAACGGCGAATTCGCTCAAATTCGCTCGAACGGCGAATTCGCTGGAACGGCTAATTCGCTCGAATTCGCACGAACGGCGAATTCGCTCGAACGGCGAATTCGCTCGAACGGCGAATTCGCCCGAACGACAAATCGAACTTTTCGTCAATTTTGTCGATTTTTTTCTTTGTTTACGTTTCGATGCAGTCACAGTGTAATCAAACAACAAAATAGCCATGGCGGGATATATATATATATATATATATATATATATATATATATATATATATATATATATATATATATATATATATATATATATATATATATATATATATATATATATGTATATATACAGGGTATATATAGCACGCGGCGGAATCCTCGAGGCGGTCGCATTATGCTTTCTGTCTCGGTCTAGCAAATGGCAGTTCTAAGCGACAGAAAGAGAAAGGGCGACGGAAAAAGGCGATTCCGTGCTGCCAGATGAGGTCCAACCCTAAGACTCAAGAGAGTAAGTAATACACAAGGATTTTTATCTTAATTAATATATAATGTCAATGTTGGTTGATGCAAAGCAATGATTGTACAAAAATCGTATATTAAGTTTAATTAATGTTTGTAAGTATAGGTACATATAGATATTACAAATATGGAGTTTCTTATCATCACTCACAAAAAATTAGCTTGTTATATAGTAATCACAAAAAAAAATTGTTCTAGGGCTCCCGTACTATAGTGCAATACGTAGTTTGTTATATCCGTATTCCGTACTATTCCATGTTATGCGAACATTCTAATATCGGCCATTAAAACTCAGAGGAGGACCCGCCCGATACGGGTTGTCACCTGTCTGTGACGAAACCCTTTCGGGGCTCTAATCGGACGGTACTA
This sequence comes from Polyommatus iphigenia, assembly GCA_963422495.1. Lineage (NCBI taxonomy): Eukaryota > Metazoa > Arthropoda > Insecta > Lepidoptera > Lycaenidae > Polyommatus > Polyommatus iphigenia. The sequence continues at coordinate 16,236,447 of OY730189.1, forward strand.
GTTTTCGTCATTATTTATAAAATATAGAACGTTCTATTACCTATGTAGTTGTGTAATTATTAGTTAGTCAAGGTGTGCCGTGTGACGACGCGAGCCTTCACAAAACTTGGCTTTTAGCTAGTATATAATATACAGTAAAAAAAACTAGTGAAGATAACGCCACTGCAAGGCCAGATTCAGTATTCACATACCTTCAGATCGCACATCTCGGCTCTCGGGCGACTGAGCCTGGACTCTGGAGCAGGGCTTCAAATATCGTTATTTTTTTATCTCCCGAGATGTGGAGTCCAGGGCTATATTTAATTTAAAAAAAGTACAAGAAGGAATGTCATTTGTCAATGTCAATTTTACATTTGTGATTTACGTCAACCGTCAAATGACGTTATTTGCCAAACAAAAACCGAAATATTTACAAATAGTGCAACAAAAAAAGGACATTTCCCTGGGAAATTAACTAGCTACGTGTTTTTACTTAAAACGTAAAAATTTTATTGTGTGTAGTTATATAAGGCATGATAAAGTTTTGGAAAAGTGCAGGTAAACAACTTATCAAAGTAGGAAATTTATCACAATAGTCTACGTTGTACGGAAACCTTTAGTTAATAATGTTTTATTTTTTAGCAAAAGGGAAATCTGGGTGTCCTGTTCGACCACCTGAGTCGCAGTCGCAAAATAATCCAGGATATCAACTCTTGTCTGCTGATCTAAGTGCTGAAGAAGGTAACAAATAATAATTAATCTAAATCAAATAAGTATCAATTTTGATATGCATAAAAACTTAGCAGCTTTGTATTTTCAACATCAAAATTTATTAAAACCTAAAATGTTTTAGGGGACGACAACACATTTGAGAAGAAATCTCAACTCTCTCTGACATTACAAGATATTTTGTATGAAAGAAAATGTATAAAACATTTTATATCTTTTATGGAAAGTATAGACAAGGGACTACTTATAAACTGTTGGTTGGAACTAGACCAGTACCGGTTACAGTTGCTCAGCGTACCAGATGATACCAATAAAAGTTGTCATAGTAAAATGAACCATTCTAAAAGTTTTGATGGTAATTCAATAAAGTCAGCAGCAGATGCAGAAAATATCCTAATGTCACAAAGGAACAGCTGGATGTCAAGCTCCAACAGTTTGAACCTGAGTAAGGTTGAATCTAAATCTGAGGCACATAAAAATGAATCATCAAATGTTACAGATCAGGCTATACATTTGTTCAAGAAGTATATAGCTTTGGAAGCTCCACATAAGCTTAATTTAACAGATGAAGTAAGGAAAGTTGTGATATCTAACATTTGCAATCCAGATGGAAAAATTAAGGAAGATTGTTTTAAGCCAGTGCAAGATACTTTACTGTGTGAAATTACAAAATGTTTTAGTGACTTTCAAAGTAGCCCCCAGTTTATAAAATCGCAAATAGATTTACTAACTAGCAGTAGGATAAATCTTAAAGATATTTTATATAATGAAACTATACTATTTTATTTTACAGAGTATTTGGAACAGGAATCTTGTAGTGTGCTTCTAGAGTTTTTAATTTCTGTTTCTCATTTTAAAGACAATCTCGCGAGTGATAAAAATACAACAGTAGAAGAGACTCAAAGTGATGCAATTGTTCTTTACGATAAATATTTCTCTCTTCAAGCTACCAGTCCAATTGGGTTCCCGACTGAAATTCGATTGAAAGTAGAAAGTGACATTTGTAGTGAATTGGGCCCAGCGGCCACATGTTTTGATATCCCTTATAGAATCGTATTTAGGACTCTCACTAGCTATGTTAAAATATTTTTAGAATCGGAAATATACTACAATTATCTTTCGGAGATGATCAAGTCTGTAGATCAGATGACTTCTTACAGCAAAGCACATTCCGACTGCAGCAGCGAGCTGAGTGTGAGCACACAGAATACTCTGTTGGCAATGGGGGATGTCTATTTAAGAAAAAAACGTAATCATTCTGTACCCGATATGACTATTGATTCTCATCAACTCTACAATGCAGATGCATTATGGCAACGAAAGAAACACGATGGTTTAACTTTAGGAAGGATAAATAGTTTAGGAAGGTTCGAGTCTAAATTTGAGCCTGACCCTGATAAAAAAAATAAATCTGTTTTAAGAAAAATGGTCAACAAATTTGTTCCTGCAAACTCTTCCGATGTCAAAGAGGAAATGGCGTGGCAGATAGCCCACATGATAGTCAAAGATGTGACAGATCTAACTATGGCACCACCGGAAAATTATCAAGAGTAATGTGATATAAATTGTTTATAAAATAAATTTGTATATAACCAATATATTATAATATTATGTTGTAAAATACTAATAATAAATTATACGTAAACGTTCTAAAGTTTTAATAATAAATAATTTTACAACAAGTACAAAATATAATACTAATTACAGATTACTATACATATTATAAGGCTGGATTTATGAGTAGTGTCTGCGCGGTTTTGCCATTAAAGGTTTGTTGATTTTTCATAGTGGCATAGAGTAATATAGTGGTAATAGTAAAAGAACTCATTAGTTTGATATTAAAGAGTTATTCTTCAAAAATTATTCTCCGCGTAACTCTCGTGGGTTCACTCATAAATGAGTGAAATGTTACAAAACTAACTTACTATTATTTATTTATTATATTATTTATTTATTTATTATACCTATTATTTCGTGGGTTACGCGGAGAATACTTTTTGAAGAATAACTCAAAAAATGATATATTTTCTATAACAATTAAAATATTCATAAAAAATAGTTTTATATAAAAACATTAACAATTTCTTAATACTAATTTGAACATACTCAACATTCATTTTGGTATTTAATAATTTCTGCTCATCTTAAAAAGCAAAGCAAATATTAATAATATCTGCTCATCTTAAAAAGCATTCAAAGCATCATTGTTCGAGCGCCGTTGAATCTTAATATTAAAAAAAAGTTTTTTTCACATTGTTGAATAAATGTTAATGGTTGGCGCTATATGCGTCATCGGAAGTCGGGGTGGCTCTGAACCTAGCAACGGAGACTGTTCATCGGGGAAGTTCAACTCGTTCTCCGGACTCGACATCACGGACTTTGGTTTCTGTTGACTCAACGTCCATCTTCTATATACAATCGCATTTAATAATGCCTGCATTGGATTTAAGAAAGCCTGGAACAAAAAAAACTATGAGCAACTTAAATAAAACCTTATCTGTTTGGGACTGATACTAGTTCAGAATTTCTTATGAGAAAGAAATTAGAAACACATGGCTCACTGAGTTATGTGGACTGCGGTACACCATACAGTCCAGTCTTTCCTTATTTTCGTTGAAGTCTTACATCACAATATAATATATATGAATCACACTTTATAATATTATGTTCATAATTTGATACAACTTACAGGTCGTTGCGACTAGGAAAATGGAGTATAAAATCAACTCAAAGATAAATAACACGCGCGGTGACTAAGCCTTTATAATATTTTATATTTAAGGAATTATGTGTCCCATTATTTTATTTATTTACGTTTGGATCAAATTCGCTCAAAAGTTGGCCAGACACGAACCTTACAATTTTCCTTTTATACACTCTAAAATCTAAATGAAAACGTTTTCAATATTTTATTTCACGCTCAACGAGACGATTGTGAACTGTGTATATGTCGCAGGGAAAAGAGGATATCAGGGATTTCACGATATCCCTAGGGATATCACGAACTCCCGGTAGATACCGAATATTCTTGTTTGTTACGTCTTTTTACTAAAAATATCTAGTGATATGTCATTTCACTAAACTAAATCTAGTGAAACGTCAGAATAGCGGACACCGCCGAATAAAAATCAAGCCACGCATTTCTCTCACTTGCTCTAGTATACACACGGGTACTTTGATAGGATCATCTAACATCTGAATCTGACAAGTAAGATGTTAGATGATCCATGCGTCGGATGGGCATGTAAAAAGTCGGTCCTGCGCCTGATCTCTCGCCGGTCGTGTCAGTCTTCCGTCCCACCGGGTTATGAGAGTAAAGGAATATAGAGATTGCTCTTGTGTACTGCGCACACACTTGGGCACTATAAAATTACTCTTGGCCTGGTTTCAATGAAACCGGCCACCGTCACCAAAACCAGAGTGGGAGTTATTATTATTTTTATCGCACGTGCAATGCAACTATAGCAGATCTGAGGGGGTATCACCATATCTCTAAATCATACAGTTGAAACCAGCTGAACCCTCAGCTGGTTTCAACTTCATCAGATACTTCAGACCTTTAATTTTTGACGTCAAATGAAGCGGCCGACCAAGTTGAACATTTTTTGTAAAGGTGGCATGTCGATCTCTAGTTTGGTTAGGCTCTTGTACAGGCACAGGTACTACAGGTACTCCAGCTCTTCGACTATCCTAGTTTTTACGGTTCCGTACCCAAAGGGTTAGTCTGTCCGTCTGTCTTCAGGCTAGACGAGCTCCAGCCGCCAGCTCGAGCGACGCATTTGTTTCACTCCCACTAGTGCCCGTGTCACGTGTGGGAACTAGAGCGAGCGAGAGAAATGAGTGGCTCGATTTTTATTCGGCGGTATCCGCGTTTCTGACATTTCACTAGATTTAGTTTAGTGAAATGACATATCACTAGATATTTTTAGTAAGAAGACGTAACAAACAAGAATAATCGGCATCTACCGGGAGTTCGTGATATCCGTAGGGATATCGTGAAATCCCTGATATCCTCTTTTCCCTGCGACATATATATATGCTATTTCTGTAAGTAAGTACCTCATATAGGTATTTGAAAGCGGACTATAATTTAAAGCGACGCCTTGATAATTTGGCTGTAGCGATATCGATTTTTCTCAGCAATGACTAAAGCTAAGAAATTAAAGTTCATTGTCAGTATTCATCATGTCTGTGTCTTACCCATAGCATAACACGATTGGTCAACTTTTATAACACAGAATAACCAATCAAAAAGACCTCTGTAAAAAAAGGGATTCCTATTTTGCCAACAGAGAAGAGTGATTAGCTTCCAAAATTTGTACATAGATTAGTTCAAGCATACACTTTAATTTGCCCATAGCTTAAATGAAATGTATTTATGGTTTTTAAATTACCCGACAAAAACCATTTTGTCGCTACGCCCTTTCCATTTTTAGGGTTCTGTAGCCAAATGGCAAAAAACGGATGTTCATTACTATAAAAACTACCAACGAAAATTGGTTTGAACGAGATCTAGCAAGTAGTTTTTTTTATACGTCATAAATGGTAAACCTTAATTTAACTTTCATTTAATCAACTGAAATATAAAAATAAATCTCAAACCTTTTAATTTCATAGAAATAAACCTTATTGCTGCTGCGGAACCCTTCATGGGCGAGTCCAACTCGCACTTGGCCGGTTTTTATTTGCTGTTCCATTGCTTGTTTTCTATGAGAGGGCGGGCCTGCCTCTCATAGAAAACAAGCAATCTAAAACATATCCAACACGGTTTTTTACTTTAACGCGGCGCCACCTTAAGCAAATGTAGACGTCGTCATCGGTACCATACCACAGTACACAAAATACAAATAATATATTAATTGTGATCATAAAGGTGATATGCACTTGGCCTAACTACGCAGCAGTGCAGCGGCGGCGCGACGTATTTACTAAGTATGGTTTTAGTGAAACGTTCAGATTAATCCTTCGATCGCAGATTCTTGGAAATGCTATTGTATTATATTGTTGTCGCGATCACCGATGCTCTTATGGGGCTTGAAGGATTAATGTAGGTAAATACCGTTAATACTAACCATTATGTACCAAATGGTGATAATAACATTAACAGGCATATTGAACCACATCGTCCACAACAGCAGTCCGTTAATAAGGTTCGGCAGCCAGCACAGGTAAAATGCACCATTGATCAGGAAGAACTTTAGCTTCAACGCATCCACCAACCTGCGCTCTTTGCTCGTAAACTGCAAGAACAATAAGATCCATAAATAAAGATATCATCACAGACTGAAATTCCCTATGAATATGACTCCGTGAGGAAAGTAGATAGCAGTATACTGTATAACCCACAACTTGCCCACAACCTATTTTGAATTATTTTAAGTTTCTATGAGAAATGGGGAAAAGCCCAATTATATTGGGTAGGTAAGTACCTAACTTAATACTTATCCATCTATAACACGTACTATCGAGGAAATTGATTCCTAGGCAGTTGACGGACCTACGTCTTGTAATGTAAATTCAGGTCTTGCAATGTCTGTAAATTCAGTACTAGGCTAGGTTTGACGTAATCGACCAAATTATGTCGGTCCGCCGTCTGCCTAGGAATCAACTTCTCTGAACATACATAGTTGGAAATATGCCCGCGAATTTGGGCATTTATGCGCAAAAAGATGGGCAAGCCCAACTCTGAGGGATATAATATTATCATTGCCGGCATGGAGGTTCTGTGAGAGGAAAATGACTCCTTTCGTACCGTTGTTGACAAAATATACTTAATATTAATTTCATCTTGCGATCTTACTAAGTGGTAAATGTTCTAAAATCTAAACTCAAAAGATGTACAGTCGATAACAAATCGAATTTGTTATCGACTGTACATCCATGTTTTCCCTTTGCTATAAGTACCTACGTGATATATTAGGCTAGGATCCCTTCATAGAAGGACCTTCACCGAGCAGTTTACTGGATGAAAAGTATTTTATATTCAACTAGCGACCCGCCCCGGCGTCGCACGGGTATAAAATATACAGCCACTGAAAAAATGATTAAAATCGATAGCCTATCACGATCCTTCATGTGGTCTACTTCTTATCTGTGCCAAATAACATAAAAATTGCTCCAGTAGTTCGCGAGATAAACCCTTTCAAATAATTTCCCTCGTTTTTTCCACATTCTCCTATTAGCCTTAGCGTGACAAAATATAGCCTATAGCCTTCCTCGATAAATGGGCTATCTAACACTGAAATATTTTTTCAAATCGGACCAGTAGTTCCTGAGATTAGCGTGTTCAAGTTAGCCCTTTCAAATAATCTTCCCCGTTTTTTCCACATTTTCCTCTATTTCTTCGCTTCTCTTAATCTTAGCATGATAAAATATAGCCTATAACCTTCCTCGATAAATGGGCTATCTAACACTGAAAGAATCATCAAAGTCCGTTGCGTAGTTTTAAAGATTAAAGGGAACAAAGGGAAATGAGGGAAAAAAAAGCGACTTTGTTTAATAATAAGTATAGATTTCGTATGTCAACAAATTAATTGCAGGTGGGTTGCCTAAAAAATTTCAGTCCAGAATAAAAAAAATAGAAAAAAAAAACTTTTTTTTTACATTTCGCTGGTTTGGTTAATATACAAATTCTATACCAATCGAAAGTATGGAGCCCGTAGAGTATGAAAACGTTAGGTTGTCTATTTTTTTCCCGTCACAACTCTTGGGTAGGCAGGTAAATCGATACTACTACTAATCGGTACCGGTCTGGTTAATGCTTAATGCATATTCTATGGGCTTCATACTTTCGATTGGTATGGAATTTGTCTATTAACCAAACCAGAAAAATGTAAAAAAAACTTTTTTTTTTTGTTTTTTTTTTTTTTATTCTGGACAGAAATTTTTTAGGCAACCCACTTGCAATTAATTTGTTGACATACGTAATTGAATATAAAATACTTTTCATCCAGTAAACAGCTCGGTGAAGGTCCTTCTATGAAGGGATCCTAGGCTATATGGTGCGTACTGCTGGCTTGTCTCTGGTACTGCGTAGTGGTATAAATAGCTTAAGGAAATGGATCTTATACTGCGTTCCGTAACAAACGTTTATGTTTATACTTTATAGTTATAGCAAGTTTATAGTATAGGAGAAGGTGGTAATGTGGCCCCCCATTTTGTTTATCAAGCTTTATTAAAAAAATACAGGAGTCAGAAACCTAAAAAATACATTATGTGACTTCTCATTCATTTGTTTAAACATGTCTTATTAGGGAATAAATAAAACTCGTACAGGATTATCTAAAAAAATATTTATTCTTGACTAATCACATTTGGTATCTTGAGATCAAGTGATGGTAAAGGTAAAACCCCTGTAAAACACATTAAATGTATTGCAGAAGTGAAACTTAACGGCAAAAATCACAAATGTAATAGCCACCTTCAGAACCTATACAGGTTACATAAGCCCATAAGTCACAACTTTGACACTGTACCCATGGCTTTCCAGCTCTGTCATTGGAACAAATTGTGTCGCAGAACATACATGGTACGTCCGCGTTTTCAGGAACCATATTTGTATACGAGCCGTCATAGTGTTTACGGCGTCTTCGTCAGTTTCAGAGCTACTGCTGGATATTGTAGTGTCTCTCTGGCGTCAAACGGTATTCCTACCAGCGCCTTCTCCATATTGGTTATGTCTTCTACGTCATGAAACTCTCTTACATGTAATGTGACCCCCGGGGCCACATTACGACCAATGTGAGGGGGCCAAATTACAAGTATTGCTAACATTTAAACAAACGTTCCAAAAATATTTATTAAATGTCTAATTTTATATTTACCTTTTAAATTCCGTAGGAGAAGAGTTTGATGTATCCGTTGTTCGAACCCAAAAGCCAAATCTTTCTATTTTTTAACAACTATCGAAACAAAATCACACACACTTAAAAGTTTCGCCGGTCGCAAGTTTGAACTCGATCAAATGACAATCGAACGTGACAGCCTCTGTTGGATTTGTACGGCACTAAATTAGCAGCATGCCGCGAGCATCCCATTGCACCAAAATTATATTAGATAGCGTTGTTAAAACATTAAAATATTGAAGGGGGCCAATATATATTACCACCTTTTCCCAATATCATACTTCCTGCTTTATGCGTGTAATTAGTTGTATAAAAACACAGCGTATAAAGTTCTCATAATTGATTACGACGTTCAAAATGGGCGTGACTCCTCACGATTTATGCCAAAAACGTGATCATATGAGAATATTGCAAGTTGCAATATACATGAGAGCGATTGTAAATAAACGAAGTCTTGTTTTCATCTGGGGACATTGAGTATTATTACTTTTTTGAGTTTTTTTAATACCTATCAATGACAAAAGAATATTTAAAGGTGATTTTAAACTAGGTAAAAGATTTAAATATTTTGTTTATTTTTCATATTGTTATAACATTGTATATCTATATGTGAGTGTATATACAATATACATATAGATAAACTTATTAGAGTTATGCAAGGCTTACATTATTAAACGATTTAATTCTGTGTACATTTTACATTTGAACTATTTGAAGACTAACGGTTTTCATCCATCAGGTTTAGGGAGATCGCACACGTCACACTTTTTGTGTGATCGAGTTACATACAATCTGATGGCGCGCGCCATCAGACTGTATGTAAGCCGCAGACTCGATCACACAAAAAGTGTGACGGCGGCGATCTCCCTTAAGAGCTCCCACACAAAACTGCAAATTCGCATCGCATCGAAATGACATTTTTAACCGACTTCCAAAAAACGAGGAGGTTATACGTTCGGCTGTGGATATAATATATTTTTTTTATGTATGTTCAACGATTACTCCGCCGTTTGTGAACCGATTTTCAAAATTTTTGTTTTGTTGTATTAGGTTTTACTCCAATTTGGTACCATGTTCACAAAAGTGGTGACCTGATGATGGGATCCATGAGTAATCGAGGGAACTCCTCAAAATTCAAATGGAAATATATGTTTTTTTGGTTTCATATGAAGTATTCCAGGCATATGTTACCAAAAAGTAAGATTTTCCACCAGGATATACCATGGTTCGAAGGTAGTGAACAGAACTCCTTATTCCTTATAGATACATGTTTGGGGGCTTCAGCGTTGTTTTAAGAACTGAAAGCATATACCACTAAGCTAATTACATTAATCATCATCATCATTATCACCACCATACCACCATACACCTTCACATTATGACCCTATTATAATTGGTAGGTATTTTTCATAGTATTTTTAGATCAAAACGGATCACGGATGTCTTTAAACATTGTTCTGTAGAAAGTTAAGCTATTTTGAAAATTATTTTATTATTTCGACCTGATGATAAGATCCATGAGTGATCGAGGGAACTCCTCAAAATTTATATGGAAACATATGGTGATTTCGATTTTATGAGAAGTATCCTAAGCATATGCTACCAAAAAGCAAAATTTTTCACTAAGATATACCTTGGTTCCGAAGGTGCTAAGAGAACTCCGGATTCCTTATAGATACAAGTTTGAGGGTTTCGGCTTTGGTTTAAGAACTCAAAGCATATGCTACTATGCAAGTTACATTCATCATCATCATCACCACTACCACCAGTCACCACACCATGAATCATTAAATCATAACTCTTAATTTGTCGAACGATTTCAAAAATTGTATTTTTATATCAAAGTAAATGATTCAAACTTGGTCATCAGGTTACCAAGTTAGCAATTTGATCATGAGATCTATGAATTATGAGGTATGTCCGTATGTAGGAAACTCCTTATTATTGGGACAAAATAAATAGTTATATTAACGTAGTTCTAAGTAGTTTAAGCATAATATTATACGAAAAATTATAGTGAGCTAATGACTTTCCAGGAGTGTTGTGATAGAAAGAAAGTCACTGAACAGAACTTTAGAGCCTTTAGAGATAGGCGCATGAACATTAATTTTATCATTGCTTAATTACTGCCAAGCTTATATTATACAGTGATACGAGTATATTCTTGGAGTTGCTTATGCAATTCTCTATTCCGAGAGGGCGCTAGGTATATTAACTTTATGGTTCTCATATCATAAATGTGTATCCTGGCTCCAAAGTCACTTATAAGAACACATTAGTATTTACAGAAAACCTTATAAATTACTTAAATTACTAAAAAGAGTGAACTTATTATTTTTAACAAAAATGAAAACCGACTTCCAGAGTAAAAACAATAATAATTATTATAATGAACAAAAAAGTATGAAATAATTCTTACTCTTAATAGTGCCTTATGCAGAATACTCCTAAACCTCTACTATTTATGTACACAATCTTCATAATTTTGAAGTCGGTACCAGTCTTTAACATTAAAAATATTTTGTGTAAGAACTCACCATTCTTAGCTGGTATCGACTTCAAAATAATGAAGATTGTGTACAGAAATAGTAGAGGTTTAGGAGTATTCTGCATAAGGCACTATTAAGAGTAAGAATTATTTCATACTTTTTTGTTCATTATAATAATTATTATTGTTTTTACTCTGGAAGTCGGTTTTCATTTTTTGTTAAAAATAATAATAGTAGGTATGAGTTTTGTCGCAGATTTTTGCGATGCGATGCGAATTCGCAGTTTTGTATGGGAGCCTTAACTGGTGGCGACAAACCGCAAAGTAGAATATTGGAATACAGTGTACCAAAAACTTCGCGGTCGTACCTACTCGTTCGTACGTCGTTTCACATAGTACCTACAACACAAAGTTTATAATATAGACAAATAATAAAAATTTCAATCTCACTTATTATCAGAATTTTACAGCTGCAATTTGTGATGCAATTAGCGCATTAAGCATCATTATATTGTATTTTACGCGACAAATTAACACCTTTATCTCAACAGTATACTAATATTACCAATGACGTAAGAAAAAGAATATTACCTATTTAGATAAAGGTGCAGAAGTGAATATGGCTCTGTCTGTTAAATCTGACCTGAAACCGTTTAATCGATTTTGATGCAACTTAGGGTCAAGGAAAGGACGTTAATATAATATGGAGTGTAGATAGTGGAGAACTATCATATATGGGGGGTATTTGAAAAAGTGTCCAGCTGTACGCAGTAAATAACAGTTGAAAAATCCTCCAAGAGTGGAGCTAGCTGCAGCAAAGGGTATGGAATGAATGTACAAAATATAAATTGAATAGAATAGAATCTAAGGACAAATTGAATAGAACAAAATATAAATAGAATTATTGGGTTAATACAAATATAACCTAAAATAGCTGAAATAAAAGTTGCTAAATGATTTAAAATTTACCTTGGTGCTACTGTAGCGCCACCCTAATTTAACGCATTTCAGTGGACACTTTTAACATACAGAGATAGTTCTCCTCTATCTACACTCCATAGTTAATATGATAGTTTTATAATAAAACTACGCGGGAACCGCACACTTCCGGAATAAAACTTTTATTCTGGAAGTGTGCTGTACCCGCGTGACAACCAAATTTCGTTTCAACGAAGTTACGGATATTATAAGTAGTACTAGTAGATATTGTTGTTTGTTAATTGTTTCGTTTTAAATGTTCGTACATCGTATCCTTTACTTTCTAATAGGTTAAAACGCATGTTATATATTTTATAAACCGTTGATTAATTTATTATATGTTACGCTCAAAGGCCGAACACGCTCAGTGAGCGGAAAAATAGCTCACAAGTCATAACGCGTTGTGGTCACAGTGAAACAGCCACGACGCGAAATTCGCGTTGTGGCTCTAATGAAAACGACCACGACGCGTTCTGGCAATCAAAATAAGATCATAACGCGAAATTCGTGTCGTGGCTGATATGCTATTCGTTTTTCTTGATTTGTTCTTGATTGATTAATCGTCCATAGGTATGGAAGATTATATTTGAATTACCACGCGTACTACAAATTATTTGTAAAATATTTGGAACTATGGAAATTTTAAAAATAATACCTAATGAATAATGATAAACACGTTATGCAGTGATTTAGTTAGAAAAATATTTTGTAGTCGCGTACTACAAATTATTTTTCTAACTAATTCAAATTTAATCTTTCATACCTATGGATATATAATGCGGCTTACATACAATCTGATGGCGCGCGCCATCAGACTGTATGTAAGCCGCAGACTCGATCACACAAAAAGTGTGACGGCGGCGATCTCCCTTAAGAGCTCCCACACAAAACTGCAAATTCGCATCGCATCGAAATGACATTTTTAACCGACTTCCAAAAAACGAGGAGGTTATACGTTCGGCTGTGGATATATATTTTTTTTATGTATGTTCAACGATTACTCCGCCGTTTGTGAACCGATTTTCAAAATTTTTGTTTTGTTGTATTAGGTTTTACTCCAATTTGGTACCATGTTCACAAAAGTGGTGACCTGATGATGGGATCCATGAGTAATCGAGGGAACTCCTCAAAATTCAAATGGAAATATATGTTTTTTTTTGGTTTCATATGAAGTATTCCAGGCATATGTTACCAAAAAGTAAGATTTTCCACCAGGATATACCATGGTTCGAAGGTAGTGAACAGAACTCCTTATTCCTTATAGATACATGTTTGGGGGCTTCAGCGTTGTTTTAAGAACTGAAAGCATATACCACTAAGCTAATTACATTAATCATCATCATCATTATCACCACCATACCACCATACACCTTCACATTATGACCCTATTATAATTGGTAGGTATTTTTCATAGTATTTTTAGATCAAAACGGATCACGGATGTCTTTAAACATTGTTCTGTAGAAAGTTAAGCTATTTTGAAAATTATTTTATTATTTCGACCTGATGATAAGATCCATGAGTGATCGAGGGAACTCCTCAAAATTTATATGGAAACATATGGTGATTTCGATTTTATGAGAAGTATCCTAAGCATATGCTACCAAAAAGCAAAATTTTTCACTAAGATATACCTTGGTTCCGAAGGTGCTAAGAGAACTCCGGATTCCTTATAGATACAAGTTTGAGGGTTTCGGCTTTGGTTTAAGAACTCAAAGCATATGCTACTATGCAAGTTACATTCATCATCATCATCACCACTACCACCAGTCACCACACCATGAATCATTAAATCATAACTCTTAATTTGTCGAACGATTTCAAAAATTGTATTTTTATATCAAAGTAAATGATTCAAACTTGGTCATCAGGTTACCAAGTTAGCAATTTGATCATGAGATCTATGAATTATGGGGTATGTCCGTATGTAGGAAACTCCTTATTATTGGGACAAAATAAATAGTTATATTAACGTAGTTCTAAGTAGTTTAAGCATAATATTATACGAAAAATTATAGTGAGCTAATGACTTTCCAGGAGTGTTGTGATAGAAAGAAAGTCACTGAACAGAACTTTAGAGCCTTTAAAGATAGGCGCATGAACATTAATTTTATCATTGCTTAATTACTGCCAAGCTTATATTATACAGTGATACGAGTATATTCTTGGAGTTGCTTATGCAATTCTCTATTCCGAGAGGGCGCTAGGTATATTAACTTTATGGTTCTCATATCATAAATGTGTATCCTGGCTCCAAAGTCACTTATAAGAACACATTAGTATTTACAGAAAACCTTATAAATTACTTAAATTACCAAAAAGAGTGAAATTATTATTTTTAACAAAAAATGAAAACCGACTTCCAGAGTAAAAACAATAATAATTATTATAATGAACAAAAAAGTATGAAATAATTCTTACTCTTAATAGTGCCTTATGCAGAATACTCCTAAACCTCTACTATTTATGTACACAATCTTCATAATTTTGAAGTCGGTACCAGTCTTTAAAATTAAAAATATTTTGTGTAAGAACTCACCATTCTTAGCTGGTATCGACTTCAAAATAATGAAGATTGTGTACAGAAATAGTAGAGGTTTAGGAGTATTCTGCATAAGGCACTATTAAGAGTAAGAATTATTTCATACTTTTTTGTTCATTATAATAATTATTATTGTTTTTACTCTGGAAGTCGGTTTTCATTTTTTGTTAAAAATAATAATAGTAGGTATGAGTTTTGTCGCAGATTTTTGCGATGCGATGCGAATTCGCAGTTTTGTATGGGAGCCTTAACTGGTGGCGACAAACCGCAAAGTAGAATATTGGAATACAGTGTACCAAAAACTTCGCGGTCGTACCTACTCGTTCGTACGTCGTTTCACATAGTACCTACAACACAAAGTTTATAATATAGACAAATAATAAAAATTTCAATCTCACTTATTATCAGAATTTTACAGCTGCAATTTGTGATGCAATTAGCGCATTAAGCATCATTATATTGTATTTTACGCGACAAATTAACACCTTTATCTCAACAGTATACTAATATTACCAATGACGTAAGAAAAAGAATATTACCTATTTAGATAAAGGTGCAGAAGTGAATATGGCTCTGTCTGTTAAATCTGACCTGGAACCGTTTAATCGATTTTGATGCAACTTAGGGTCAAGGAAAGGACGTTAATATAATATGGAGTGTAGATAGTGGAGAACTATCATATATGGGGGATATTTGAAAAAGTGTCCAGCTGTACGCAGTAAATAACAGTTGAAAAATCCATCAAGAGTGGAGCTAGCTGCAGCAAAGGGTATGGAATGAATGTACAAAATATAAATTGAATAGAATAGAATCTAAGGACAAATTGAATAGAACAAAATATAAATAGAATTATTGGGTTAATACAAATATAACCTAAAATAGCTGAAATAAAAGTTGCTAAATGATTTAAAATTTACCTTGGTGCTACTGTAGCGCCACCCTAATTTAACGCATTTCAGTGGACACTTTTTACATACAGAGATAGTTCTCCTCTATCTACACTCCATAGTTAATATGATAGTTTTATAATAAAACTACGCGGGAACCGCACACTTCCGGAATAAAACTTTTATTCTGGAAGTGTGCTGTACCCGCGTGACAACCAAATTTCGTTTCAACGAAGTTACGGATATTATAAGTAGTAGGAGCAGATATTGCTGTTTGTTAATTGTTTCGTTTTAAATGTTCGTACATCGTATCCTTTACTTTCTAATAGGTTAAAACGCATGTTATATATTTTATAAACCGTTGATTAATTTATTATATGTTACGCTCAAAGGCCGAACACGCTCAGTGAGCGGAAAAATAGCTCACAAGTCATAACGCGTTGTGGTCACAGTGAAACAGCCACGACGCGAAATTCGCGTTGTGGCTCTAATGAAAACGACCACGACGCGTTCTGGCAATCAAAATAAGATCATAACGCGAAATTCGTGTCGTGGCTGATATGCTATTCGTTTTTCTTGATTTGTTCTTGATTGATTAATCGTCCATAGGTATGGAAGATTATATTTGAATTACCACGCGTACTACAAATTATTTGTAAAATATTTGGAACTATGGAAATTTTAAAAATAATACCTAATGAATAATGATAAACACGTTATGCAGTGATTTAGTTAGAAAAATATTTTGTAGTCGCGTACTACAAATTATTTTTCTAACTCATTCAAATTTAATCTTTCATACCTATGGATGGACGATTAATCAATCAAGAACAAATCATGAAAAATGAATAGGTAGCAAATCAGCCACGACACGAATTTCGTGTGGTCTTTTTGTGACTGCCAGAACGCGAAGCCTTTTTCATTAGGGCCACATCGTGGCTGTTTCACTGTGACCACAACGCGTTGTGAGCTATTTTTTCGCTCACTAAGCGTTTTCGGTCTTTGAGCGTAACATATACAATTGTGACGACCCAGTCATATTTTACTCTTGCATAGTCTTACGTAAAGATTTGAATAGGTATAAGATAAATTAATATAACTAATAATAAAGTCTTAATAATTAAGTAGGTAGAGCACATACTAAGCAGAAAAGCATACCTGAGCCATCGGAATAGACACTGCCAACTCAACATGTTTACTGAGTAACATATAAATAATAGGGTTCACTATCATAACCATAGCGATAGGAAGGTAGGTAGCACAATAGTTAGGAAGAATTCTGTACACAGCACTCGTTATGGAAGTAAGATTATGGCAACTGAAAACAGAAAATACATAAAGACCTTATATGTAAGACCGAAGTATGACATTATAGGAATATCTATAATCCCAAGCGATAGAGTATCGTCGCAAAACATACACTAATATAATAATTCATACAGTTAACTATTACGACTTTTCTAAAGAGACAAGTGCAACTTGAAAACTGTCTATAGCCTGTTAGTTGCAGGCGACACGTCGGCAACAACTATTTATATATTAGGTCCACAATTTACGTGAGGTGTTTAGGAGGGGGAGGGAGTCGAGTCAAATCTCATCTAATCTCACGTCGGGGAGAGGGGGGGTCTCGGCAAATCTCACGTAATTTTTTATGATACTACTTTGGCCCATTTCGTCCAGATTGTACGTATGCTTAAGATTTAAATTTTAATCGGAAGCGTAGCTAATCGTTATACGATTAAGATCATTCAAAAATTCGTTAGAAAGAAAATCTACTGACTAAGAAACCCACATTTTGAAAATCTCACGTGAAATTTGGGGGGGTTGAATAAAATCTTACGAAATCTCACCAGGGAGGGGGGGATCAAAAAATTAAAAAAAAACACCTCACATAATTTGTGGACGCCCCCTTATGTATGTTATTCTAATTATATTTTCTATTATTAGAAATAACATTGGAAAAACTTACGTAGCATCCGGAATGTATAGTATTGACAATCCAACACCAGTGGTAATCGCAGGTATACCCCACGCGAATGTGTGATATTTGAAGGCGTTAAATTCATAGTTCCTTATAGCGTTCCACGTGTCTATTGCATAAAATAGCGTCCAAAACCAGGTTGCCGTGTAGAAATATTGCGTCCATGCCTACAAAGATTTACATCTTATTATTTTAAACTTTTTGCGCTGTATTTATCCAGGAAGTCGCTCAACAAGTTTCATGGGTCAGTGACCCCATTGGGGTCTTGACCTTTGTTGGAAGTAAAAGATTTTGCACTTACTTTTATTATGCCACAATTATTATTATTATGAATTATGCAACTTACTGAGATTAAAGTGCAAAATAAAACACTGACATCATCATCAGGCATCGGCATAATATTTTTGAATTGTAACCACAGTGATGATCGTATTAAAACACCTGCAAACAAAGCATGTTATTGACATATTGTATACATTATGGATTTTTTACTCAATATTTATGGCCAGAACAAAAGACAACATAAATACAATATTTTAAGTATTAAACAACTTAAATTTTACTATTTATTTAATTTTTACTTCACTTTTCACAAAAATGAAGTAAAAATGAATTAAATAATATGTATTTACAAGGCTTTACAAGGCTGGTGGCTGCTAAGTATTGCTAATGAAATTAATGTCAAGATAGAATGCAAATAAACAAGTATTATACATCTTAATAAGTCATCTCAAAAATTGTAATTCAATGGTATTACTTTAGCCAAATTAATTACGCTCACTTTGGGTAACTTTGAACTGCGTTACTGAAATTTTTTAAATGGGTATTGAAAGCTTTTAATTACTTAAAGGTACATAATTAAACTAACTAAAACTAACACTACACTTAGGGCCTGTTTCACCACTCTCTGATAAAGTACCGAATAGGCTATTCACAACTTTTTTGACAGATTCTCTATACTTGATCATTCAAGTTAATTGGTGGATAGCCTATCCAGCACTTATCAGGAAGTGGTGAAACAGGCCCTAAATCTTTTATTTTCTTAATTATAAGTAGCATTAGTCACAATCCTTACCTAGAGAAGCTAATAAATCTGCAACTGCTAACCAGATTATTATATGTCTTCCTCGAGAACTTGAGAAATTTTGCAACCTTAGTGAGGTGTAATCACTTCTTGGTAAAATCTGAAATATTATGATAGCATTATTATAATTAATTTTCATTGTCAATAATAATAAGAATATTACCAACATGGTTTCCTGTAGCCCTAGCATGGCCACCAGTAGAAATACGAAAGTATAGCCAAACTGTGGACATAAACTTAAGGTGCCGTTCCGATCTGTACCGCTGCTAATCGCGACCGACAAAAATTCAATTAAAATGCCACTTTATGACAGACTATAGCCTATGTCATAAATTAGGATATTATTTGAATTTTTAGGACTGTAGTCTGTCATAAAGTGGCATTTTAATTGATTTTTTCGGAACGAAAAAAGATCGGAACGACACCTTAAGTTTATCTCCACAGTTTGTCTACACTTTCACATTTCTACTGGTGGTCATGCTAGGGCTACTGGAGTACTTATAAGACATAGGTACAACTAATCTTTATCATAATAACAAACAATATTTCTTGGCTTATTCGAGATTTCATATAAAAATATTACTTATGCATTTTAAATATGCATTCCTCAATAAAATATGATACACATATTTTCTATTGGTGTTCATGGGCGAACGAATGAGTTCAAGATTTTTTAAAATTAGGACACACCCTGGCTCTGACCTATAAGGTGCCTGACTAAACAACAGTTTTTATTTAGTTAGACACCTTATAGGTAAGAGCCAGAGTAGGGCAAGCGCCCCAGCTTGCCCCAGTGTGGCTACACACATGTTGGTGTTGCATTTAATATAAACAAAGTATAAAACGTGAGGTTTATAGAGCAGAGAGCCTCACCTGATAAAGTGATCCCAATATTCCTATTGAAGATGATACCAAGCACACAGTGTTGTAGGACTCAGTGTTGAATTCACTCATAATTTTTACTGCTAAATCTTCTTTATTACCGGAATGGTGACAGCAAAACGTTTGGATTGTAGGATCAGACATTATTTATATATTTGTAGAATATTACCTAATTTTTAAATAAATTCAAGCTTGGCACAATATTATATTGCAGTAGATGTATATTGAAAAAAATAGAAGTTTGTAACAAAGCCAGCTAGCTAATAGCTCGAAAGTCTAGATTCAAAAGCGTCGAGATTTTGAATATACATTGTGTAGATATATTATTATAAAAAGAAGTACACCTACATAATAAAATTATGCAAAATGTAAGAAAAATAAACAAAACATTAGCCTCAAAATGAGTAATAACCAAATGACATTTGACTTTTGAGATGTGTTCCAAAAGTTTGACATTATACAGCCAAAGAGGGTGTGAGTTTTGGCGGGCATGTGAAAGAGTGCTGTTGTGTTTTTGTATTATTTTCCTAAAATTGTGTTAGCTGGGTTTTTAATGTGTAATATTGGTAGAATATTAACCATTAGATATTCGTGTTCATGCACAAGTGTAGGAAAGTGATGTAATATCCAGAAACGTGATATTTTGTGTTCCCTCCAAAACTCCATCGAAAGTTTCAGTAAAGCGTCTATCACTTTACTGAATCGACCGACTTGACTCCTGTGACTGTATTGACTTTTACTTAGACTTTGACTAGACTTTAGACCTGACGATACATGAAAACGATGATGAAAATTATAATAGGAGGAATATGGTTTTCCCGCCATTTTCCTTACCTTTTTACCTTGTCTGTGGCACAACATACACATCCTTTGTGTCAAGTTGCCAAAAAAGAAGAAAAAGAAAGAAAGAGGATGTAAACTGTATACTACGTAACAAGAGGTCGGACTTAGAAGAAAAAAAATAAACATCCGTTATTTTTGTAATTTGAAACTGAAGTTAAAATTTTTAAGTGCAAAACCTTTCACTCTAAACATACCAAAAATTTTAAAAAATAAAAATAAAAAAGAAATGAGCTCAAATAAATGTTTTATTTCAATAAAAAATATTGTACATAACTTAATAAATAGGGTAATAA
This sequence comes from Polyommatus iphigenia, assembly GCA_963422495.1. Taxonomy (NCBI): domain Eukaryota; kingdom Metazoa; phylum Arthropoda; class Insecta; order Lepidoptera; family Lycaenidae; genus Polyommatus; species Polyommatus iphigenia. The sequence continues at coordinate 16,256,977 of OY730189.1, forward strand.
GGTAAATTAACCAATAAAACAGATTTAATCCACAAGCTTTTGTTAATTTCTATTATTAAATATTATAATATTACAGTACAGTTTTATGTATTTTATTTATAAATATAATAGAATAGCTGTCTATGCTACTCTACTAACTACTTGATTGGCTTATACAGTAAACTCTATATAGGGAGGGGATTAAAGCTGCGCGTCCACCAGGTCGGAATCGGGACGTACGGTGCGGACGGCACGTCGTGTCGTCATATACTTGTCAGGCGCAGAATGACGTTCCAGTACTTCTAGTGCAGTTCATAGTAGTCAGTACCATACATACAAAGCAACAAATCCGTCCACTGCGTACCTACGCTCCGATTCCGATCCAGTAGACCGCACCTTTATACATACACACTTTGTTTTCTTACACCCTATATACGACAGCTGAAATCTATCGCGTGGGCTCAGGCCAGCTGCATACCACCTCACTTGATCAGAGGATTTTTCCTTGGTGGCCGTACCACTCATAATCCCATACCTTCCTTCTCCTAAAATCTCCTTGCTTTGAATCTCTTTGCTGCTTTTGTTCCCAAGCGGTCGCATGCGACCGCGAGAACAAAAGATTTCCTACAATCCGCGATCGAGGTAACAAGCTATTGCTTGCAGACTAAAATGTTGCAAACTAGCTAAGGACCTAAAAATCTGAAATTAATGAAACATTTTTCATTTACTACATTTCCATACAGTTTACATAAATTATTAAGTATAGATAATAACCTAATGTATTGTCACTGTATTGTTACAATAAAACAATATACACATGATACACATTTCATTATTTTCCAAATTAACTGCATACTGATATACATTATAATAATTTCTATGAAATAATAATCTATCTTTTCCATATTAATATAGTTTAAGTTGTAAATTATTGTACAATTAAGCAAATAATACTACGACATACTTTGTATTAGAACATGGTATGATATCGTTATGTTTTGCTTCAATTTATCAATTTACGGTTACATTTACATTTTACAATGGCTTACCTTTCGTTTTTCAATAATTATTCCACTTAATTTACAATTTTTGTATTTTTGTAATAAATAATTTTCACAAAATGAAATTCGAACTTTGAGTTTTAAACTTCTTCTTCCTCTTTTTTCTCATGTAGTTTATATTCTCTATGGTCTTTTTTATCAGCCAATCATAGTCGACCGTGCTTAAAAATTGTACAGATTATGCGATTATATCTAGCACAGATTAAGGATATAGGTAGATGGCTTCTTAGCTCGCCAGCGCGTGGCCATTTTATGCTTGTGTGCAATTGCCGTAGTGTGCGTGTAGAAATGGGCGATCTGCTTGTATATATCGATAAAAATATAAAATTAGACTACAGCTATCGACAAATAGTCGACCATAATTTTATGTTATAGATTTTTATTAAAAAAAAGGAGGTTATCAATTCGACCTGCATGTTCAATATTATGATCATTATATAAAAATACTTACATAAATAAAATATTTAAGTATATAATTACACAAATAGTTAAAAATAATATACATAATATGTATACTCCATAAGTCACGAAGGCTTGACCGGAGTGTATTATCAATAAAATCAACAGTTTTTATAAAAAACAACAGAAGATCAAATATACTTTATTATACTTAACTATTAAACAACAATTTTGTAAAATAACAATTGTTATGTATTGTCAAAGAAATAAAGACGTTAAAGCATTGGATACTTCATACTGGTGACGGGACACATAATAATATAATGTGTCCACTGTCCCTACACCAGTGGCCGATGCTTTAGTCAATAAAATATGCCATACATCATAACATAAGGATTGGACACCGTTGTTAGGACACATTGTATAATATTACACACATATTAAAAATTAAGGGGCCGGGTGCCATCAAAATTCTCATACATACGAGTACGTTATACCAAAATCATTTTCTCATACGAAAATATTTAACATGTTTGAGTTATTTTTCAGCTTTAAAATAGTAATTACCTAGGTTCCTGCACAAAAATTTACTACAAAATATTTAAACACTAAAAATATAGTATAACACTAAAAAATATATAAATAAATAGTAAATTTTCTACAAAATATTTAAATACTAAAAAATATCTTTTAGAGTTTAAATATTTTGTAGTAAATTTACTATTTATTTATATATTTTTTAGTGTTTTACTCTATTTTTTAGTGTTTAAATATTTAGTAGTAAATTTACTACAAAAAAAATTTAAAACAAAAAAAAATTTGTTTAAATATTTTGAAGTAAATTTTTGTGTAGGAACCTAGGTAATTACTATCTTAAACTGAAAAATAACTCAAACATGTTAAATGTTTTCGTATGAGAAAATGATTTTGGAATTACGTTTGTATGAGAAATTCCAAGGGTACTCGGCCCCTTAATATTGCACAGTCGGGTATAGACACGAGCCTTGTTCGTTTGGTTTTTCAACTGCGCATGCGCGGCTTTTGTGTGTCAGTGTGATTGTCATATTCTAAAATATCGATCAATTTCTGTCAAAATCTGACAGGTATTTTAGAACATGACACTCACCTGACAGAAATTTATCGGTACTTTACAATATGTGTTATGACACTCACACTGACATTGTTTGTCAGTGTGAGTGTCATAACACATATTGTAAAGCCGCGCATGCGTAGTTGAAAACTGAAACGAACAAGGCTATTCTTTTTTTTTAGGTAACATTTGACAGTTCATCAAATTCAATGGCGTATAGGGATGGGTAAGGCAGTAAAAACTGAGTCTGAGTAAAAACTCAAACTCAGTAAATACTGAGTATTTACTTTATTGTATGAGTATTTACTCACTGGACACAGTGAAAACGTTTAATTCAATATTTTAGGTTCTAATTACACATAAACAAATCAAGAACATTACAGAATAACAAAAAAATACTTATAATTTAACAGATTCATAATTTTAAGTAAAAATAAGACAATGTAGACCAGTGCTGATACCTTCAAAAATAATAAAAAGTGAAAAAGAATAATAGTAGGATGAAATCCATTAGAAAAGGAGGAGAATAATATAAAAATTAAGGGAAACATAATTTACGGGCGATCTGAGTTCGGGAAGGGTGTGGGGGTGGGATTTTAAGAGTAAAAAAACGATTTATCTCGATTTCCGGCAAAACTAAAAGTCCTATGGAAAAAAATTAAATGGCAAAGTTGTAGGTAATAGAAAGATCTAAAACTTTTGTAGTCACGCTTAAGGCTGTATGGGGAACGCTCCCTTTGCCTGTCCCGACCGAGACGAATTAAAATAAAATGTAGTCACGCTTTTTCCACATAACCTTAAAATTTATGTGAAAAATTCAAAAAAAAATTTTTTTAGTTTTTTATTAATATCTTTCAAAAAAAAAAAAATTTCACAAAATTCGGTGAAAACTTACCTTTTTTGTACCAAATACGATGTAATTTATTTGATAAGAAATATATTTTATTTTTTCACCTTATTTTGAATTTATATCGAAAAAATACCCTAATTTTCAATCGAAAATTCACCCAACAAGTTTTAAAAAAATTGGCATGCTTTTTATTCGTTAAAATCTCTACTTTCCAATGGTAAAAAAAAATATATTATACTCTAGTAAATCATCTCAGAAAATGCAAAAAATCGAAACAACTCAAATTTGAAAATTCTTTACAATGATATTCTACTAAATACAGATCTGTTACGTTCATACTATTTTCCGACTTATATTGCTTCCGAACAATTTTCAAATTCAATTGTCAAATTTGACAGATAAGTGAAACAAAAGATACGAAATGCCATTTACATAAAAGAGACAGACTAAATAAAGGATGGGCCAATTGGCCCGTATTGAGGCTTCACAACGCGCGCGGTTGTAACATATCTGCTTTGAGTTTTTTTTATATAATATCATTGACTCTTTATTAATTTCATTTAAAAATGTGATTGCTGCAATTTGTTGTAATTAAAAAGTTGATTAATTATTTAATTATAATTACATTTCTGTCATATAAAATCTCATTATATAAATGAAAATCTATACTTATAAAATAATATGTCCTGACTGACCGACTGATTCATCATCGCTGAGCAAAAACTGTTAAAGTTACAGCCACAAAATTTGGTGAGTAGGGCTGTTTTATTAAGTAGACACCCACTAAAGAAGGAAATTTCGTAAATTTTACCCCGAAGGGAGTGAAATAGGCGTTGAAAGTTTGAATGAAAGTCAGTCATTTCTTAACTTAAGTTAGAAACATAAAAGTTTATTTTTGGGCTACGGATTAAAAATGAATGGATACGTATTTAAGCGTTTCTGGAAATTCTACCCCCAAGGGGGTGAAATAGGGGTTGATAGTTTAAATGAATGTTCGTTATTTCTTAAGTTAGAAACATGAAAGTTTATTTTTGGCTGCTGATTAAAAACAATTGGATACGCATTTAAGTGCTTTTGGAAATTCTTCACCCAAGGGGGTGAAATTGGGGTTCAAAGTTTCAATTAAAGTCATATTTATATATAATGAGATTTTCTATGACAGAAATGTAATAATAATTAAATAAATTAACTTTTTAATTACAACAAATTGCAGCAATCACATTTTTAAATAAAATTAATAAACAATTTTCAAATTTGATTTTTTTTTTCGATTTTTTGGATTTTCTGAAAAGATTTATTATAGTTTAATATATATGTTTTTTCACCATTGGAAAGAAGAGATTTCAACGAATAGAAAGCATACCAATTTTTTTAAAAAAGCTGATATTTTGACGGGTGAATTTTCGATTGAAAATTAGGGTATTTTTTCGATATAAATTCGAAATAAGGTGAAAAAATTAATATTTCTTATCAAATAAATTACAGCGTATTTGGTACATAAAAAGGTAAGTTTTCACCGAATTTCGTGAAATTTTTTTGTGAAAGATATTAATAAAAAACTAAATACATGTTTTTTTGAATTTTTCACATAAATTTTAAGGCTATGTGAAAAAGGCGTGACTACAAAAGTTTCTTACCTACAACTTTGCCATTTGACTTTATTTCATTGGAATATTAGTTTTGCCGGAAATCGAGATAAACCGTTTTGCCCTCAGATTGCCCGTAAATTATTTTTTCCTTAATTTTTATAATATTCTCCTCCTTTTCTAATGGGTTTCATTCTACCTTTTTTTTTTGTTTTAAAATTATCTGTTTTGGTCTAATGTAGTTCATGTTGAAGGTTGTCAATATGTCGACCCTTCGCTTCTCTTAATTTCTTCATAGCACCAAAAACTTTGAAAAGTACCAATAATATAGGGTCAAAACGGGACGATACATGGTTCTTTAATGGTTTATGGTAGTGATTGGTGATGATGATGATGAATGTAATTTGCGTAGTAGCATATTATGCTTTCCGTTCTTAAAACAACGTCAAAACTTCCAAACTTGTATCTATAAAGAGTCATAAGTTATTTCAGCACCTTCCAAACCATAGTATACCCGGTGCAAAATTTTACTTGTTGGTAGCATATGCTTAGAATACTGCTCACGAAACCGAAGTCATCACATGTTTCCATGTAAATTTTGAGGAGTTCCCTCGATTTCTTATGGATCCCTTCATCAGGTCACCATTTTTATGAATACGGTATCAAATTGGGATGATAACCTTTACACCAAAAGAAAAATTTTGAAAATCGGTTCACAAACGGCGGAGTAATCGTTGAACATAAGAAACGAACATAACACCTCCTCCATTTTCAAAGTCGGTTAAAATTGTAGCCTATGTGTTATTCTGATGTATAAGCTATATTAATGTAAAGTTTCATTAAAATCCGTTCTGTAGTTTTTGCGTGAAAGAGTAACAAACATCCATACATCCAAACTTTTGCCTTTATATTTATTAGTAGGATACAGATACAGCTACCTATGACATTTTTGAAGTGAAAACTTCTTTAGCGGCGTTGAGCACTTTTGTGGGATGGGTAAAAACTGTGAAACTCGCGTCAGATTTTCGTGTTGATCGAAAAACTATAGAAATACCGTAAGACGGTTGGAGAGTAGTGTTTTGTGTCGAACTCGAACTCGAAAACTCGAAAACTCGAAAACTCGAACTCGAATTGTAAGGGTTTCGATTAATTTAAAAAAATCGATTTTTTAAAAATCGATTTTCATAAAAAATGGGCTAAAAATTTAATTGATTGTAAGGGTTTCGATTAATTAAAAAATCCATTTTTTAATAATCGATTTTCATAAAAAATGGGTTAAAAAATGCACAACGTTAATAATCAAGTTTTCACTTCTGCCCGCACTCCCGGAGTGCAACCACGTCTTTTTTTTTATAACACCGACGTCCGACACTGTAAAAATCGTCTGCCTAAATGCCAAAATTAGGTAGTCTATCATCAAAATTAGGTATTCTATAGCTGAGGTACCTAATTTTTCGTTACTGAGTCCAAAAAATATTAAAAGAAAATGTTGCATTCAGTATATTATATAATTTTATTTTCATTTATACTGGTTATACTTAAAAATTGGCCAAGTGCGAGTCGGACTCGCGCACGAAGGGTTCCGTACCATTATAGAGCAAAATTAGGCCAAAAATTGTTTTTTTTTGTATGTGAGCCCCCCTTAATTTTTTTATTTTATTTTATTATTATTATTAAAATACATATATGAGTAAGGACTTTGAGAAAAATTCAAGTACCTACCTGTTGCCATTATTGATATAGAGCAAAAAAGGCCAAAAAAATCACGTTTGTTGTATGGGAGCCCCCCTTAAACATTAATTATATGTTGTTTTTAGTATTTGTTGTTATAGCGGCAACAGATATACATAATCTGTGAAAATTTCAACTCTCTAGCTATTACCGTTCTTGAGTTACAGCCTGGAGACAGACAGACAGACGGACAGACATCGAAGTCTCAGTAATAGGGTCCCGTTTTTACCCTTTGGGCACGGAACCCTAAAAAGAACATAGCTTATACTTAAAATATAATACAAATAAATAATAAATAACGAAAAACCTTAAATAATTCATTTGTGGTTAGTAAAACATAAATACTCAATTAAAAGTAAATACTGAGTGTCTAAATTCATTTTTACTGAGTATTTACTCTGGTCTGAGTAAATACTCAGTAGCTTACCCATCCCTGATGACGTACCGTACCTAACCTTGTAGCGGCTGCATAAAAATAAATATTTTCTTTTTTTTACAACTGCACGATTGAATATTGATAGAATTTTTAAAATTACAATGTACATATTTATTGTAAAGATAACCGATATGAGTTATTTTACGATTTACTTTCACTGATAAAGAATTATAAACGTAACAAACAAATCCTGGTCTTAGAACTGACGTCGTTACAATGTTACGTCATTCAACCTTTTTGCTTTTAAAACTCTAGAGATGTTTCTGAAAATCGAAAGCGTTATGTTTTACAAGTTGTAACGAAATAACCACGTTGAGAAAAATAACACATAATAATTTTAAGATAAGAGTAAATTATAATAATACTAACAGTTTTAATATTGCAACTGAATACATGCAATTTTTCTTGTAAAATAATATTGTTTTATGTACCTTCTTATCTTATTTTGCTCTTTAAAGGTGAATGCCCAAAAATGTATGGAACAAAAACTGAAAAACTCGTAATCGATTCAAACCATTTATATGGGGCATAGTAGACTACATAGATGTAGTCTACTACGATACCTACAGTCTACCGTAGATCTACGGTATCCCAAATAGTCCATGGAAATGTTACAATTTTAGGACCGAATATTGCATTTATTAGAGGACGCAATTTTATTTTTGGGATATGTTGGGGGGGTCAATAGAAGCTTAACCTCAAGTTTGTGGGGTCGCCGCTCTTGTACCCCGGCTACCATCTTGAAAAAAGTTGTGACAACACTATTTTCGTGATATCTCGGAAACTATAAGTCTTACAAAAAATTTGCAAGAATATAATTTGTTGCAAATTATTTTGCCTACAAATATGTTGCTATAACTTTTTACCCTAAATTAAAAATTTAAAAGGTTATAAGCAACAAAGTGATAAAAATGTTTAAAAGGTTTATTATCGCTCTTTAACTTTGTTTAATACATTTTACGAAAAAAAATACCTTTGAACAACCTTCTAGTCTATGATCTTTTGAGAAAAATTTCCCCCCATCCCCCCCGATCTCATGAAATTAATTTTCTGCAGATGCAAAGGAAACTGTAAAAGCATATTATGTGGCTGCATAAAAGCAGGCCTAAAATGCTCTACAGTATGCCTACTATTCTGTAAAGCATTTCAAGCCTGCTTTCCTGCAGCCACAGTCTACAGTATGCCTATTATACTACGTTTAAATATGCATACTATATTATAGTATGCTTACTAATACTAATCTGCACATCTGCACATGCCTACTATACTGTAAAGCATTTCAGGTCTGCTTTTCTGCAGCCCACACATGGTTCTACAGTTTCCTTTGTATCTGCAGAAAATTAATTTCATGAGATCCGGGGGGGATTAGGGGATATTTTTCTCAAAAGATCATCTAAGGTGGGTCTAAGGTTTTTTTTTGTAAAATGTATTAAACAAAGTTAAAGAGCGATAATAAACCTTTTAAAAATTGTTATCACTTTTTTGCTTAAAACTTTTTAAATTTTTAATTTAGGGTAAAAATTATAGAAATATATTTGTAGGCAAAATAATTTGCTACAAATTATGTTCAAACTGTATGTAACTGAGATGATATTGTTAGTAATGTATAACACGTTATAAAATATGTACATTCATTGACCATTCAAAAAATATCAAAAACTAGCGGTACTACGGAACCTTATATTGCGCGTGGCCCGACAAGCACTTGGCCGGTTTTGACTTTATTTTCTCTAAATTGTATATTCTTATATGTGTCACCATCGTTTTTAAGAGGAAAACACAAAAACAAAGGCAGAAACTATAGGTCTATCAGAATCTGATGGCAATTTTTGACAGCAAATTTTCAAAAAATATCCTTGATCATTGGATAAATTTTTATGTTTGCATGTTTCACACACAAAATAAGCCGCTAAAGGAATAAAAAAGGATGAAAATGTTTTATTCCTATTACCCCGGTATTGATAGAGTCATTTTATTTTCTCACTTTTTGCCATCAGATTCTGGTACACCTATACATAGTTGATTCAAAGCGCTGTTTCAAAATCTCAGATTTATTTTTTCAAATTATCCGTTTCGGTTATGGTTTTGAATAAAATGAGTTACATATTTACAATCTTCTATTAATGGTCTACTTTGCTGTATGTAAATTATTTTAATCGACTATGGGTTTTTTTTGGGCATTCACCTTTACAAAAGAAAAGATAATAATGGGACAGGGATTCGTCTATCGGTTTTTAAAATTCAAAATATTTTTTTTGAAGTGAAAACTTCTTTAGCGGCGTTGAGCACTTTTGTGGGATGGGTAAAAACTGTGAAACTCGCGTCAGATGCTCGTGCTGATCGAAAAACCGTAAGATGGTTGGAGAGTAGTGTTGTAACATCGAAATCGATTAATCGAACAATCGATTGTTTTTTTTTTTCGATTGTCGATATTTTTTAATCGATTGTAAGGGTTTCGATTAATTAAAAAAATCGATTTTTTCAAATCGATTTTCATAAAAAATGGGTTAAAAATTTTATCGATTGTAAGGGTTTCGATTAATTAAAAAAATCGTTTTTTTTTTAAATCGATTTTCATAAAAAGTGGGTTAAAAAATTGTATGGGTTTCAATTAATTAAAAAAATCGATTTTTTAAAAATCGGTTTTTTATATAAAGTGGGTTAAAAATTTAATCGATTGTGGGTTTCGAATAATTAAAAAAAACGATTTTTTTAAGAATCGATTTTCATAAAAAATGGGGAAAAAATGTACAACGTTAATAATCAAGTTTTCACTTCTGCCGGCACTCCCGGAGTGCAACCCGTCTTTTTTATTTCAAGTCCGTATCGATTTATTAATTTTAATCGATGTTTTTAAGCAGCTTTCCTCACTATAGAGAATCATCTGACAGATGTCAAATTTTACCTACAGTTCTACAAGGCTTTAAATGAATATGTCAATGGGCGCTGCTGGTAAAGGAGAACTGTCAAAAATGACGTTTTTGTATGATAGAAGCGTTAGTTCCTTTTCTCGCCACGTTCATAAACAGCCTTGTCGAACTGTATAAATGCATTTTAAATGCATAACGCGTCTTATGTCAATGACGCGATCGTACTGCATAAAATTCTAGAACCACACCCTTTAAGTGCCCTTGACAATGACAATCACTTGACAGATAATAAACAAGAGAGAGCTGACCTATCCTTAATCTGTGGAGCTGACGCACGTAGCTTAATAATATATTTAAATACTAGCTGTTGCCCGCGACTCCGTCCGCGTGGACTTCGCTTATAGCGCGCGGTAGGTCCCGTTTCCAGCCGTGTACGTTTCACTTTTAAACTACGCATGCGCGGCTTTTTCGCAGTTTGGCAGCTGCAAAGAATAATTTACTCTGTCTACGGGCAGCTGACTGTCAACTTCAGTGTGAGTGTCATTTTCTAAAATCTGACAGAAATTGATAGGTATTTTAGAATATGACACTCCCACTGACACACAAAACAGCCGCGCATGCGCAGTTGAAAAACCAAACGAACACGACTTCCATGTAGGCTACAGATATGGAGTGTAGATGGAGGAGAACTATCTCTGTATGTAAAAAGTGTCCGCTGAAATGCGTTAAATTAGGGCGTTAAATTGGCGCTACAGTAGCAACAGGGTAAATTTTAAATAAAAAATTAGACTCGGATAAAGAAACAAATAAGGACAAAATAAGTTTATTTTCGTTTCAGCTCGTTTTCCAGGTTTTAAATTCCAAATAGATAAATACAATGATCAAAAAACAATATTAATTCCATACCCTTTGCTGCAGCTAGTGCCACTCTTGGAGGATTTATACTCTGTTGTTTACTGCGGACAGCTGGACACTTTTTCAAATATCCCCCATATAAGATAGGCCAGGTTAAAAGTATTCTGTGAAGATAGTTCTCCTTCATCTACCCTCCATAGCTACAGAGTACAGAGTTGCTTCCGCGCTACGATTACTTCGAACTTCAAAAATCTTCCCAAAACTTCAAATAAAAATGCGAAAAATTTCATCATCCTTACCACCTCTCACACGTTTGAGTAAGCGCTTGTGCGATGTAGACGACTAACTTAATTTAAACTTTACGTATAAACACCCGGGCTTACAACCCCTTTTTCCAGTTAAAAAGTAGCCTATGTCCTTTCTCAGGCTTTAGACTATCAATGTACAAAATTTCATTACAATCGGTTCAATAGTTTTGGCGTGAAAGCGAGACAGACAGACAGACAGAGATACTTTCCCATTTATAATATTAGTATAGAATATAGATAATATCCTCTTTGGCTGACGCTTTTCATGGTTTACAAGTTTTATAATATTATAAATTTTGCGTTTAAATTAAATCGTTTTCAATTTTAAATACGGCACTCACTTTTAAGGGAGGGCTATTACCAAAGGCTACTGACTAAAAACTGGTAGAATGGCATCTTCATTGCTCGCTTATTGTTTGATAAGTATGTTTCATAACTTTCAAGGGACTATCCGCACTGCTAATGGCGTAAACAGAGAAGCTCGCGAATTTTTTCATATAAATTTAACGCGAAATTTTTATCGCAAGTGCGGATACTCTCTTAGGATTAAAGTAATGGAGATTATAAATTATTATAATATTTAAATATCATAACACGGTCAAATTAACGCATCGCTGTAATCAAGCTGGAATGCAATAAGTAATAACATGCCCGCTCCATAATGACGTCATCAAACCATGCGTCAAGTTAATGTGACCGTGTAACTGAGAGAAATGCAAACAATCATTGTGTACATAAAATATATTTATTTATCAATAAAGAGTATTGGCTACATGCAGATAAAAGAAATATAACTTAGAAAAATGATTTCTAGGGACTTTTATATCATGGGTACTTAACGTACTTGGAACCTATTTTTTTATTACCACTTTAGTCATCTTGTCTTTGTTTTGCTTTTAATTAGTTATCATTTGTATCGTTAGTGGACGTTTCTAAGGGTATGACAGTAAGATTGTGATTAACACCGAAACATGGATTTATTGGATCACGTTCTTCACCTGGTTCAGGCGAACAATTATTGGTGTCTAGCTTTAGTTTATCAGGAATATCTTGGGATTTATTAAGATTTAGTGGTTGGTCTGCTGCTAGTAACTGGTCGGGCGTTGGAACGACAACTGTTGTTGTACTTATAATAACGGCTGTAACGTTTGCTGTTTGATCTATTACAGGCTCTGTCACATTATTCTCAGCAGCCGTATTGAGAAGAATCGAACATGGTATTGTAGTCATAAATTCTTTTTCTGATTTGGTTACGACAGTGATTATACACTTAGTTTTATCATAAGTATTACTATTAACACCTAGATCTTTGACATCAGCATCTGGCGTAAAAGATGTAGCAATCGAACATGGTATAGCTAGTATTTCAGATTTTTCATCATTGGTAATTGTCAATGTACAGTTGACTAAATCTCCTAATATTGGGTCCACTACTGGTGCGGTACTATTATCAGGAGCGACTGCAATAGGTTGACCTCGATTGTCATAAATAACAGTATGGTGATGATGTCCCGTCGATCGTGCTAAATTCCAAAGGGCTAAACCAGTTAACACCGTTCCAATACCGGCTCCTGCCAATCCCACTCCAGCCAATGTACTGCCACTACGCCCTACTCCTCCAAAACCTTTTCCACTATTATAGTTTCCAAAGTATCCCGGCATTTGTGCTCCATAACTTCCGGGGTTGCCATTTCCACCATAGTTATTATGTCCACTATTATAAGGTGGAGGGGGTCCTTGAGGATGATTGTAATGGTTACCACTAGAGTACGGTGGTGGTGCGCCTTGGTATTGATTGTTTACGTTCGAGTAACCTCCGTTTCCAGGCGCTCTATGAGAATTTCCAGGGTTATTGGCTTGATATGGAGGCGGTGCTACGTTTGTATTTGGCATTCCTTGTACCTGTCCATGTCCTGTATTCAACGAAGATTGTCCTGAAAGACCGTTTGATGAAGGATATGGACTCTGAGGTCGGTTTGCATTCAGGTTCGTTCCTTGTCCAGATAAACCAGATCCTTGTGGATACCCTGAGCCAGGGCTAGAATCACCGGAAAGACCTTTAGAAGCTGGATATGAATGACTCATTTGATTATTTGATGAAGGTATACTTTGCTGAACTGGTGCATTACTTCTTTGAACATTTTCTTCATAAGTTGACTTCTTTGGTTGATTATTACCAGAAAGTCCGGTATTACTTGAAGGATATGAATGTTCGGAAGTTCGAGGCTTCGATTGTTTTGAAGAGTAGGTTTGTGTTTTTTGCGCTGGTTTTTCTTGCCACCCGAAAAGCGTTGGTTTAGGTGCAGAAGCTTGTGGTTTGCTCAACGATGTTGGTGCTGGTTGAGGATATGAATTTGTTTTTCTGCTGGATCCACGACTTGAACTAGAGCTTCGGCTTCTCGATAGTTTCTTCGTATCAGCATTAATTGTCAAATAAAATATTAACAGAAAGGTAAACAGTAGACGCTTATTCATTTTTATGCATTAGAAAATATATAACACAGAAATAAACCGTAACACTCACAAAGTATATGTTTGCTTTTCACAGCTTGTCTTTCGAATGCGGTCGTTGGATGTACAACGTAGGTATATTGTGCTCTATAAAATCATTATCCACTAGGGTGTACACTATTTTAAGAATTGGTGTTTGACACGCGCATAATAGAGTTTGGTTACGACTCTACGATCAATAACTTGTACTATAATTAGCTGACCTTTTTACTCGTCGCACTTAAGGGCATTCCGTACGGAGATTCCGTAATATACCGTATTTAAAGCCTTATAAACTCATAATCTGAAAGCTACAAAGTTATAATAAAAATACAGAAATAATCTTCAGTATATCAACATTCCTTTCCCCGTTTTAAATTTTCTATTTTTGTTTATTATATTCATGATATCAGCTTCCAAAGTAATACCAATTTATTAAAATTCAAGCATACATTCAGCATCTCCTTAGGATTTACAAATTACTTTTATTTGAAACTCACGCCAATAGATCGACAATATTATAAACTACATATTCCCCGTTTTAATTTTTTTTAGGACAATTTTGAACTGAGATAAGTAAAAATAATAGGGTTTTTGCGCGATCTCGGCAACACGAACGCGGCAAATGTATGGCCAAGCTCGTTTGCTCGGGGGACGGCCTTAATTTAAGAAAATGTAAAAAATAACGTTGTACCTACGAACTACTGCAAATTTTCACGTCTTTTAATGATTTTGAGACAACAGTTCTATCTAGATTGCACATTATAATATTAATAAGGCTTGATATTAACGTTTTAGGTATCATCGGTGATCGGAGTGATTCTAGTGTCTTCAAACGGGCAAAATAGAATACCGCTAAAACATACATTTTCCTGCGTTAAGCAAAATCGTGTGCAACCTTGTAGTTATAATGTATTTGCCACACAGAGGTATTTGCCCCCTATCATTTGATTTATTTACTAGCCGTACGTCTACATGGTACATTCAACAATTTATTCGAGCAATAAATACCTACCCAGGATAAGTTCAGTTAGCTTTTAAATTTTAATATTTTAGCTGGTGAAAGCAAAGCCACAAGGAATAATAATTAAATGGAAGCTAACGCATTGATATTTATAGTATTAATGATATTTTTTAGAATATTTAGCCGTTATCCCGTGATTGCACCAAAGGTGCGAATTTAGTTAATGATAATTACCTTTAATATTCTTATTATTTTTACATTGAAGCATTTTTTCAATATTATATCTCTGAAATATTCTTACATATAATATGAACATAGTACAACTCAGATTGTACTGTAATTTGCATCATTGCGGATGTGTTGATTACCCCTGTTAACACATCAAAGATACAAAGGTTGAAAAATGAATAAAAGCAAAAGGGATAAGGACCTTAAACCCAGTACGAAAAGTTTATAATCCCAAAGATACAACCCGTGATTCTTATCAATAGTAAATCGCTCATCGCTTCACCAATTGGTCAATTATTTTTGTTATTCATGCTTGTACTTATATACGTTGAACGGTCGTACTTACATAGATAATATTATTATAATAAGGGAGATCGCAGACGGCACACTTTTTGTGTGATCGAGTCTGCGGCGCACATACAGTCTGCATGGCCGCGCTCGCGCTATGCAGAATGTATGAGCGCCGCAGACTCGATCACACAAAAAGTGTGCCGTCTGCGATCTCCCTATATGTTACGCTCAAAGACCGAAAACGCTCAGTGAGCGAAAAAATAGCTCACAACGCGTTGTGGTCATGGTGAAACGGCCACGACACGTTCTGGTAATCGAGAAAAGCCATGACGCGTTCTGAGCATATTTTGAAAACAGCCACGACGCGAATTCGTGTTGTGGCCCTAATGAAAACGGCCACGACGCGTTCTGAAACGGCCAGTCACGCAGGAGTAAATTTATAGTGCCCAAATGTGTGCGCAATAAATACACAAGAGCACTCTGGTTGCAATGAAACCATGCCAGTTACGCAGGAGTAATTTTATAGTGCCCAAGTGTGTGCGCAATACACAAGAGCACTCTGGTTTCAATGAAACCAGGTCAGTTACGCAGGTGTTATTTAATAGTGCCCAAGTGTGTGTGCAATACACAAAAGCACTATAAAAATTACTCCTGCTTAACTGGCCTTTTTTCATTGAAATGAAACCAGAGTGCTCTTGTGTATTGCGCACGCACTTGGGCACTATAAAAATATCTCCTGCGTAATTGGCCTAGGGTTTCATTGAAACCAGAGTGCTCTTGTGTATTGCGCACACACTTGGGCGCTATAAAAATAACTCCTGCGTAACTAGCCTGGTTTCATTGAAACCAGAGTGCTCTTGTGTATTGTGCACACACTTGGACACTATAAAATAACTCCTGCGCAAATTAAAAGGTCACGGGTGGTCTTCGGGTAGTTGAAGAACTTCAAGAAATTGGACACCTGTCACCTCAGTCCACCCGTGACCACGGCCGCTGTAAAGCAGCCGAAACGTCGGGATTAATAAAAGTGCTCCGCGACAAAATCCGTAAGTGTTTAAACTTATAATATCATGAGTGGTACTCGCGAAAACTTAAGAAATCATTATTCATATATTTTAATTGACTTTTAAGCTTTAATACTTGAAGGTGGTCATTTTTAGCATAGCGTTGAATACATAGCAGCACTGATGTAAGCGTCAACGTTCCTCGCAGGAAAGGAGCACACCTTATTTCATGTGATAACTTAAAACTCCCATATTACGAGTAGGTATATATAGAGCGAGTAAGGAGTGTATATCGCAGTACTGATTGCAATTATATTTTAATCGAATTTAATTATTGTTTCATTTTTAACATTGTTAATACTATTTTTTATTTAATCAGTACCATTTCATTATAACAAATATGCAGTCGAAACTCATACTGTTCTTGCTAAGTTACAAACATAAAAATGTTTTCTTTTATTTAATAAACTACTATGTATTATTATTATGTATATTATTTTTCAGTTTTTCGGTTTCCCTGCCCAAAGGATGAAAACGGGACCCTATTATCAATAAATAATAAGTCTTCGCTGTCTGTCCGTCGTCCATCATTATGTCACCAGGCTGGATCTCGAGAACCGCCATAGCTAGGTAGTTGCAATTTTCACAAATTATGTATTTCTGGTATCGTTATAAAAGCTAATAGTCCAATTCAAATAAAATAAATTATTAATACGGGGCCTCATACAACAAACACGATTTTTTCCCCTATTTTGCTCTATAACCATAATGGTAACAGTAAGGTTTTTGAAAATTTCAGAAAATACTCAGCTGTATATTAACTTTAATAATTAATAATAAAAATTAAATATACTTATTATTTAAGTTTTTTATTTTGTTATTTAGTTATTTTTATTTCCCATACAAATTTACGGTACGGAACCCTATGTACGCCAGTCCGACTCGCACTTGGCCGGTTTCATAATTTTTCCTTTCATTGTAAATAAAGACCTATCCGGGTACCAAATTTCAAGGTTCTAAGTCTGCTTGAACTTAGAAGTACCTTAGAATTTTGATGATCTATAAGTCAGTGAGTGACAAAATGTAGTAACTTTGACCATCCGTAACTATTAAACTATTTGTCGAAATTTCATATAATTTGGAGGTTAAGCTAGTTTTAATACTTGCTCCTAGTGACCGAAATTCTGAATCCCTAGCTTTGTTAACATCGAAGATAAAGGGGGTGTGAAATAGTGCCCCCAGATATTTGGGTATGTTATACCTACACTTGTTATTAATACGTGTGCAAAATATTTTTGTAATATAATGGCTAGATAAAAAATGATGGGACTTTGAAACGTGACTTTTCTATTCGGCACTCAATGCTTCAAAGCCGATTATAGATTAAAAAAAAAATATTTAAATAATCAAACCACTGAACTTGTTACTCAATTTAATGAGCTTTTTAACTGCATTTTTTGAAAACGAAAAAAAAATTTTTCTTTGAGAAATTTGCAAATCAATTTTTTTTCTTGATTTTCTCAAAGAGGGACATTTTGATTTTTTTAATATTTTTTGTGTAAATAGCTAATATTCTATAGAACATTCCTGCATTACTTCTATAATGGGCCGGGAAGTGGATTAGGAGCTAGACTTAAAATACTGCTAAAGGGGCCAGGATCCAGCGCCATACTGTACTATGGGCAGAAATCGCTAAGTAGTGGAAATTGCCAAAAACCTTCGATTTCGACGTGGGAAAACGTACCCTTAGATACGTTTTTTAAAGAGTAACATATTTAAAATAAAATAAAATCAAGATTAAAAATAAAATATATATTAACTTTTTTTTTGACAAAAACATTTTTTTCACGAAATTTTTTTTTCCTTGTAAACCCGTTTTTGTCTGTCACTCTTTCAGAAATCTGAATAATGAATGTTACTTTTCACTACATCAAAATTGATGTTATTTGCCAATTTCCACTATGTAGTTATCTGGCCCATAGCACACTATGGCGCTGGACGCTGGACCCTACAGCAGTATTTTCAGTCTAGCTCCTAATCCACTTCCCGGCCCATTATAGAAGTAGTACAGGAATGTTCTATAGAATATTAGCTATTGACACAAAAAATATTAAAAAAATCAAAATGGTCCCTCTTTGAGAAAATCAAGAAAAAAAATTGATTTGCATTTTTCTCAAAGAAAAAAATATTTTTTTCGTTTTCAAAAATGCAGTTAAAAAGCTCATTAAATTGAGTAACAAGTTCAGTGGTTTAATTATTTTAATATACATTTTTAAATCTATAATCGGCTTTGAAGCATTGAGTGCCGAATAGAAAAGTCACATTTCAATCACGTCCCATCATTCTTAATCTAGCCCAGGGGTTCCCAAACTGTGCGCCGCGGCGCCCTGGTGCGCCGTGGAAGGGCAAGAAGGGCGCCGCGCCGTGAGTCGATTCTCCATCATTATCCATTTACCACAAATATTATAAAATAAAATTATAATATGAATTATTATACAAAGCAGGCAGATGATTAAATATTTGTTTATTATTATTTACTTGCTTAACTTAACTATAATGTATATTTATGTATATTTTTGTAATAAATATACATAAATATACATTATAGTTAATATATATTTATGTATATATAATAAAGAGTAGGGCGCCGTGACAAAATATTGACTTGTAAGTGCGCCGCAGGCTGAAAAAGATTGGGAACCTCTGATCTAGCCAATATATTACAAAAATATTTGGCACACGTATTAATAACAAGTGTAGGTATAACATACCCAAATATTATCAAAATCGGAGATATCGACCATTTTTTTCCTGTCTGCTTGGCGTGGAACGCCCCAATTTTCCACCCCCCTAACGTTATTAGGGCTTGTTGTTTGCTGTATTTTGTATTTTTTGCTCTTTTGATGTTTTTCTATATATGTAAATATAATATTGTATATATATTTTTAATTTGACAACTTTCTTTCTTTGTTTTTTCCTTATGATTTCTTACAATCATTATTGTTTCGTTCTTATTTCTATTTCCTATTTTATGCTTTTAATTACGACAGTAATTATTCATAATACTTATTTAAATTCATACTAAGTACATGTCAATTATTACAATATTATAAAAAAGAGAACAATTACTTAATAATTACTGATATAACATCTACAGATGTTGCAATACTATGCCAATTTTAACATTAAAGCCATTACATAATTTAATCCAATAAAATACAATTATAATCCAATGTCAATAATGAAGATAAAAAGTTATACGTAGTGTACCTATATTAATTCCATGGATAAAACTACGGCACAAACATTCAACTAAGGCTTCTTACAGACGAACGGCGGCCGGAACGTGTCGGCGACAGTCGACGGCTGTCGGCGGCACGTGTCGGCGGCAGACGACGGCACGTGTCGGCGGCAGTCGACGGCAGCCGACGGCAGCCATTGACAGTTTATGACGCTTGCAGGGGGCCTACCACGACCCATTGAGATACTATACACTAGGAGAGAGCCTTATATCTATTCTTATAAAATTACATGTCCTGACTGACTGATTGGCTGACTGACTGACTGACTGACTGATTCATCATCGCTGAGCAAAAACTGTTAAAGTTACAGCCACGAAATTTGGTGAGTAGGGTTGTTTTATTAAGTAGACACCCACTAAGGAAGGAATTTCGAAAATTTTACCCCGAAGGGGGTGAAATAGGGGTTGAAAGTTTGAATGAAAGTCCGTCATTTCTTGAGTTAGAAACATGAAACTTTATTTTTGGGTTACTGATTAAAAATGAATGGATATGTATTTAAGCGTTTTTGGAAATTCTACCCCCCAAGGGGGTGAAATCGGGGTTGAAAGTTTGAATGAAAGTCCGTAATTTCTTGAGTTAGAAACAAGAAACTTTATTTTTGAGTTACTGATTAAAAATGAATGGATACGTATTTAAGCGTTTTTGGAAATTCTACCCCCAAGGGGGTGAAATTGGGGTTGAAAGTTTGAATGAAATTCCGTTATTTCTTAAGTTAGAAACTTGAAATTTTATGTTTGGGCTACTGATTAAAAATGATTGGATACGTGCTTAAGCGTTTTTTGAAATTCTACCCCCAAGGGGGTGAAATAGGGGTTGAAAGTTTAAATGAAAGTCCGTCATTTCTTAAGTTAGGAACATGAAAGTTTATTTTTGGACTGCTGATTAAAAATGAATGGATGGATATTTAAGCGTTTTTGGAAATTCTACCTCCAAGGGGGTGAAATCGGGGTTGAAAGTTTGAATGAAAGTCCGTCATTTCTTGAGTTAGAAACATGAAACTTTTTTTTGGGTTACTGATTAAAAATGAATTGATACGTATTTAAGTGTTTTTGGAAATTCTACCCCCAAAGGGGTGAAATTGGGGTTGAAAGTTTGAATGAAATTCCGTTATTTCTTAAGTTAGAAACTTTAAATTTTAGGTTTGGGCTACTGATTAAAAATGCTTGAATACGTGCTTAAGCGTTTTTGGAAATTCTACCTCCAAGGGGGTGAAATAGGGGTTGAAAGTTTAAATGAAAGTCCGTCATTTCTCAAGTTAGGAACATGAAAGTTTATTTTTGGACTGCTGATTAAAAATGAATGGATAGGTATTTAAGCGTTTTTGGAAATTCTACCCCCAAGGGGGTGAAATTGGGGTTGAAAGTTTGAATGAAAGTCCGTCATTTCTTGAGTTACAAACATGAAACTTTATTTTTGTGCTACTGATTAAAAATGAATGGATACTTATTTAAGCATTTCTGGTAATTCTACCCCCAAGGGGGTGAAATTGGGGTAGAAAGATTCAATGAAAGTCCATAATTTCTTGAGTTAGAAACATGAAAGTTTTTTGACGTTTGCGTTTGACGTTTGCTTAAATAGGGTCCCGTTTTTACCCTTTGTATAAGGAACCACAAAAAGGGGAAAGCTATCCATCTTTGTTATTATACTATGTTAACGCGTACGAAGTCGCGGGCAACAGCTAGTGTTATATATAAAACTAAAACTAAAAATATGTTATATTATGTAATATATGTTTTATGTTATATGTTATATCATTATATGTTTTATGTTATATCATTATATGTTATGTTATATATGTTTTATGTTTTATGTTATATGTTACATATTATGTGTTAAATGTTATATGTTATATGCTTTATGTTTTATGTTATATGTTATATAATTATATGTTATATGTTATATGGGCATTTCTCTACTAAATGGAAAATCGATGTCCCAAGCAAATTTTATGTACTTAATTCTATAATATCTATATCTTTTAGGATTAATATGACCATATTAGCTAGGTCAACAAAGTATTTGTAGAGTGCGTGAGCGGGAACCTAAGCGATTTCTGCTGGACCTTATTCAGGGTGGTTAAGGACAAAACATACTAAAAGTCCTGACGGTCAAAGGTCAAAATTTTTGGTTTTTCATCAATAACTAAAAAATTATGTGTTGTAGCAAAAAATATTCTATGATGACATTAAAGCTTATTAAATTCTCTATAAATTAGATTCTATACAGTTTTTCCAAATTCTCATCCGTTTTCGAAATACACGCTCAGCGGGCCGATTCTGTATCGTACATTTGTGAGTTAATAACTGAGTTAGTAACGAAACCGAGGAGTGAGTAACGGAAAGTGCCACTTTTTGTATTCACTTGCATACAAAAGTGAGACTTTCGGTTGCTCACTCCTCCGTTTCGTTACTAACTCAGTGATTAACTCACAAATGTACGACACAGAATCGGCCCGCAGGAAAAGTAAAAATTAAAAAAAGGTTTATTTTAAATAATATGTAGGTATTTCTTTCTAATTCTGTTTGCAGCGACAAAATATTGTTCTTAGTAAAGCCTCAGATGCTAGTAAGTCGTCTATTGTTCTTGGCGTCAAGATATTACCTTCATTTTTCCACCCTCACTCTTGAGGGGTCAGCTCATTCCCGATGATTCCTGATGTTTTTTACACAAATAACTAAGCTGGCAAACAAGAGTATGGTCTACCTGATGTAAAATGGTTACCATAATGCCTATGCGACGTCTGCAGCACCAAGGGTGCTACAGGTGCTTTGCCACTTTAAGGGATGTGATGAGGGGATGGGTGAGGGGATGAGGGGATGAGAGATGTAGGGTTCGGTGAGTGAGGCCCTCTCACTCACTGAACAAAACACAAGCGATAAAGCTATTATTCAAACAGAAATAGAAGAGAATATTTAAAAATAAAGCTTTTTTGAATTTTCACTTTTCCTGAGCGTGTAGTTCCAAAACGGATGAAAATTTGGAAAAACTGTATAGAATCTGATTTATAGAAAATTTAATAAGCTTTAATGTCATCATAGAATGTTGTTTGCTACAACGCATAGTTTTTTAGTTATTGACGAAAAACCAAAAATTTAGACCTTTGTCGCCCCCCCTCCCGCCGGCTCACCTCCTAGACGTCAGGACTTTTAGTATGTTTTGTCCCTAATCACCCTGAATAAGTTCCAGTAGAAATCGCTTAGGTTCCCGCTCACGCACTCTATACCCTCTTTTGAGTCATTCGTTAACCGGACTATATATTGTGTTGTATTCTTGGTGCACCATTGCTTATTAAGTAATTTAATATTATTGTTTTCGAGAAAATTAATGTTAAACGCCTCAAAACACAGTCCCCTGGTATGTCCTTTTTCCAGAATTACAAGCATTGATACCTATATATTGAATACTTTGCCATTTATAACTGAATGATAATCATAATATATAGTTTAAAAAGATTGTAAGCATCTTATTAAATAACAAATACTTATATCTATAATAGAAATTCCTTTAAAAAATATGTATGAAGATTGTCCTCAAATTTTTAAAACAGTCGCCTGATAAAAATTGAAAACGCTGCAAAATTCACTTTGGGTATCGATCCGAAACATTACGATTGTGAAATGAAACGCAACCGGTGTGGAGTTCGTTCGGTAGTACAGGTAAACAGACAGCCACTATTTTGTCAATGGCACCACTGCTTTTGTTAGTGAACGACGCGTCTCGGCCGTTAGTAAGAACAGTCCCCTGGGGAGTATTTGTTTTCCTATTTCAAGAGTTTTAATTAATATAACTTGTTTAAAATAGTTTACTTACGAGTACACACCTGTTATATAAATGTGATGCGATTTAATAATTTTGTGTAATTTAGTTTTCAAGTAAAAAAAAAACAGTCCCCTGGTCAACAGTCCCCTGTCATTTCATATATAAGTATATGAAAATAAAGACATTTCCTACTTCCTAGGACATAACAAAGGAGTCAGTCTGCATATTTCATGTAATAAAAGTGTTAATAAAGGTTTTTAGTGAACATTTTAAGCTAGATATTGTTGAGTTTTGTGTTTCCGTTGAATAATAAACCATAAGAATGGCCAAACAATGCCTCAAACACGTGAATTTAACATTAAATACGTAAGTTTTGAGCAACGTTTTTTGGGCCTTTCAATCGGTATTTTTGTAAGCTAAAAAGATAATTTAGAAGTTTAATAATCCCTTATTTGTGCTTTATAAGGCATTAGTGCTAAAATGTCACATCAATTAATTTGGCTACAAAAATAGGCTACTTGACCTATATTCAATTTCATTGAACAAATGCATATTTCTAGTAGAACTTGGCATAGGAAACCGTATTTCACCCTTATGATCAAATAAAAGCTTATGATTGATAAATAAAGTCGATTTTAAAATATGATTCTATTTATCAATAAGTTTATCTGTACATAAATAATAAGAATAAGCCTAGAAAGATTTGTAAAATATATTTTTTGAATAATTCACTTAAAACGTCAGTTTTATATATTATCTCCATTTGTTGTAGACGGGAAATGAAATGGCCAAAACTTTTCTCCAAAAGTTTTCAACATTACAAATGATTTGTAATTTCTTATTTAATTCTTTTATAATTTTTGGGCACTTTTAGACTCGTACATTTAGCACATAAAATAATGTTCAATAAAGAGAGTTTAAAATACAAAGCGTATGACGTCACACTATGGCGGACAGTGTTTTCGGCGCCATTTATGAGGCATATTTTTCAATAAACATTTTTATGGGTTTCTACTGTGTAAAATATTAAAATATTAGTTTTTTTTTTTGTGAAAACGAATGATTAAGAAGCGATTAGCATGAAGAAAAAAAGTAGGTCAAGTAGCCTATTGCATAGCTTTTTACGTGTGTTTACGGATTCTCATTACTTGAACTATAGTTTATCGATATCATGAACTAAATGACTTTCTTTTCTGGATTATAATGTGCTTCAAAATGATCGACAAATAGAAATATTCAAGAAAATACACGCAAACTACTTGTATGAAAATAAGCACAAAATGGCCACGCGATGACGGGCTAAGATTACATCTATACTATAATACTTTATCTATGCCACGACCTTTCCTAAAACTATCATGTTTTCAGAACACTTTGTTATAAGATTACTATAACGGTAATACCGTACTCACTTTTTAAATATAATTTTACTAAAAAACAGTAAAATATGCAAAACAATGTTAAATCCGCTGTGAAATATCAACTTTTTTGAGATCGCTAGCTTGACGTTAAAGTAATAAATTCTTATCTGTCAAACGGTGTCGCTTATAATTCTGTCTACTCTGGTAGAGGTGGTGGTAGGCCCCTAGTTGTGACGTACCGCCTAAAGGTAAGCGTCCACAGGTCGGTATCGTACGCAACGGACGGATTACCGATTGGCCTAGTAAATTAATGCTCAAAAGGGGGGCATGGATGGAAAAGTCGAAAGCAGAAATTTTGACTTAGGAACTTTGTTTGGACTAATTTGAAGATAAACATACTGGCCAGTCGGTAATCCGTACGCTGCCGATACATTGGACGTACTGTAAAAAAAATATCCATTTGATGCGAGACGTCCGTTGCGTACGATACCGACCTGTGGACGCTTACCTTTACGCGCTACGTCACAACTGCAAGTGTGATAAACTGTCGACGGCTGCCGTCGACTGCCGCCGACTGCCGCCGACACATGCCATCGTCTGCCGTCGACTGTCGCCGACGCGTGCCGCCGACATGTGCCGTTCGTCTGTAAGCGCTCTAACCCTAATATCACAGCATGTAACCTAAGACTATTATCACACTAAAATATCACAGTTTCTTTTGTTTACAGCTTTAACTATTAATTTTGTACAAAAAGAGAGGAACATATCCCTCTTCTTTCCCCACAGGATCGAAGGCAGGTTCTCACCCGTCATCGAAGTGCCCATAATTTCTGCTCAATATCATATCTATTGCTAGCAAAAATTGGGCACTCGAGTAACAGATGAGTTACCGTCTCCTCTACTCCGGGCTGACACAGGCACGACGGATCCTCCTTCAGCTTGAATCTGTTCAAGTAGAAGGCGAATCCGCCGTGACCAGTCAGTATCTGTGTTGTGTGATGTGTTATGTCTATTTTTCTGACTATTTTGTGTGCAGCAGCAGCGCTTGGGAAAAAGAGCTTCGCGACTCCGGCCGTCTCTCCCACTTCATATCTCCCGTCCCATTTCTCAACCGTATCCTCTCTTAAGATACGCTTGACGAATGAAACGGGACACAGATCGTAGTCAGGTTTCCTTCTCAATTTCAGCGCGGCCTCTTTGGCTAGTTCGTCAACCCTCTCGTTCCCCTTCAGTCCTGAGCTTAATCCAAACAAGGTGACCTCCCGCCTCTGCAATGCAGCTTTTCGGAGGGCCGCCCTTGTTTGCACTGCCAGGGGAAGGGTGACAGCCTGGAGAGCCGATCTGGAATCGCTAAGGATACCGACCTTTGCCATTCCACTCTTGCAGACTATACTTACTGCTCTTTGGAGCGCTAGAAGTTCGGCCTGGTAGACGGTGCAATACGGCGACAAAGCAAGCTTGACGGCCTTCGTCTCGACCTCCCCCTTCCGTACGGAGAGTGCGGCTCTGACTCGACCCTCAATCTTGCTGCCGTCCGTATAGATCCTATGGATGTGGCTGTTAACCATATCGGCATACGAATCCTCATCTACCATCCCGAACCTCAGCTCTACCTGCTCTGCCGGATGTGGGTCTTCAATCGCGGAAGCCATTCGTTCCACCTCCCTGTCCCTCAATGCCGGGTACGAAACTCCCTTCTTAATCTCTTATAGTTTCGATGCTTCGAGTATTCTGAGATCAAGAGGGAGTATCCCAGCCAACAGCAGTGCAGAGATCTTACCATTAAATAATTTTGCATAAATAACATAGTACGTTTTCCAAAATTACCTTCTTTATGGCCGTAGTCGGCAAAAAACCTGGTAATGGGTTGAAAAAAGATTAATTCTTATTAAAAATCGATGCTACCAGCTAATCGATTATCGATAATCGAGTACCTACAAAATAAAGACTAACTATGCTGCTGACATCAGACATCTCACAACTCACAAGTAGGGCATCGAGACCGGGTTTTCCCGAAACCCGAAAACCCGGGAAAACCCGGGTTTTGGGGATCACGAAAAAACCCGGGTTTCAAAAATGGAACCCGGGTTTTTCGAGCTTTTCGGGTTTTTCGTATTTTTTTTATAATTATTATTAAATGCAAGACCTGATTTAAGGTATTTATAACAAACTAACATACAAATTATTTATTTTTATAACATTGTATAGGTTTAATTATTTCTATTGGTCATAATTAAACAAAATATAATACATTAAAGTAAAGTTTCGTTTTAAGAGCATTAAAAACTAATTGTCACATATTTATTAATAATAATACATATTTTGAAAATCCTACCAAAACCATTCAATGTAAAATAGCCAAGTCTCTTCAAAAAATCTATCCATCGCAAAAAAATTTGAAATTTTATAGAAGCCAAGTCTTGTTAAACTTATTTTCAATCCATATTCAGTGATTGACCACAGTTTTCTTTATTATGTGATCAAAGGCTTACAAAATAAAGTGTGGACAGCTTCAAAGGGTTCAAAGTCTGTTGAAAGTACCGTAGACTTTTGATGATGGGCAAGTCAGCCACTAGTTAGTGACGAAACATTGAAACTTGTAGGGACCGTTGCTGATAAAATACACCCATCATCAAATTCAAATTCAAATTACTATATAGCTTATTTTTTGGGCTTTAAAACATATTAAAACACTTTTCTGAATTTTTCGTTTCTAAAATAATCACAAATATCTAAGTACAGTCATAAAAATTCAATGATAAGTCAACAAATCATTATTTCGTTTTATAAACTGAAAATATCATTCGAATGAGATATTTTTCTTGCTGATTGTCAAATTAATAGTAATTATTTATACTGATCGATGTTTCGCATGCAGTATTTTTACTAAAAAATATTTTTTGTGGCCTGCTGCGGTATGACGCTCATCAGTCTTCTTTGCAATTTAAAGTCATTATTTTCAGTCGTCTAACTTACTTTATATACTACTACCTTAAGAGGTTTTTGTTTGTCGTTATGCTTTTTGTCATTATTTGTTATTTCACAATATAACAAATAACGACAATATTAAGACAATCAATAAAAAGGTTCCAGGAGAGCAACCAGCCCCTAGAAACTGACAAAACCATGCAGAGGAGTTTCCATCAATTAAGATGTGAAACCATTTTGTATTCCAGTATTGCAGTCTGGCAAATGCGGCAGATTGCTTTTCACATAATAGAATGAACGATGGGTTTCCATAGCTGGCTGTGGATGGCATACTCACTGCGGATTTATCAAAACACGTGATTTTAGTGAACTCAAATGAAAAAAAGGGGTTTTTATCAGCACCAGCGCGAGAAACAATTTCTTGTGTGTATTCACAATGACACCATGATTAATCTTACAAAGTAATGAAAAGCAACCTTCCGCATTTGCCACGTGGTCTGATCTGGTCAACTAACCACATGGTTATCTGAGATGAATTCTGTCTTTTGTGAGTAGAATAAATAACGACTTTTTGTCGTTGTCGTTTCGTCGTCGCTTTGAGGGATTTTCCAGTAAGTTAGACGACAGAGCAAAAAATACCTTAATTTGCAAAGATAATTCGGTCTTACACTTAGTAAGCCAGAAAAAAGCAATTTTAGCTAAAAACTATGGCGCAAAACTTTAATTACAGGGGTAAAGTATGCCAAACATCAATTAGGACTAAATAACTATTAATAATTTGACAATCAGCAATAAAAATGTAAATGATTAAATAAAGATTTGTTGGCATAGGTTTCATAGTAAAGGTTATTCTTTCATTTACTGTCTTTAAAGATTCCTGATTTATTAATACGATATGTAATATATATACGATATGTAAAGTAATAAGGCCGCCATTGTGACACCTATGTATTATTTTTGTTTTTATATTTGTTTGTATTCTCTCTGTATTGCGTGCACAATAAAGAATATTTGAATTGAATTTGAATTGTAATTTGGAGGTGAAGCTTGTGTTAATACTTAATCTTGGCCCAAAAATCTTAATCCCTACCTTTGATAAGATCCAAAATATAGGAGAGGTAAATAATCGTTTCGAAAAAAGAATGATATGGCCGTGCCCGTTCACTTGAGACTTGGTTGGGCACTGCCGTGACCCCACACTATGGTATTTTTAAAATAGTATTTTACAGGAATGGTACAGGCAATCGCTGAAAATCATATTTAAGGTATTTTCGCATCGCTAATCTTTGAACTTTAAGAAAACCCGAAAAAACCCGAAAAACCCGGGTACCCGGATTTCATTTTACAAAAACCCGAAAACCCGGGTTTTGAAAATTGGGTCCGGGTTTCGATGCCCTACTCACAAGTCAGTAGTCAGTTAGGCTATGTTCCGTTATATACTGCGACCACTGCACAGTGCTATCACTGTAGAAAAAAATCGTTCCGTTATGGAGTTGCAGTACACTGCCGCAGTACCCTAGTGAAATATATGACGTCATCAATCGTCGCCATATTGTACAGTGAGCACTGGCGTTTTCGAGGTATGGCACTCGCAGTACTTTGATCACGTGATCAGTCAACTGTCAAAAGTCAACTGTCAAGTGTCAAAACCACTCGAGTGTCTAACGTTTTAAAACAATACCTACAGTTTAATCCCAAATTTATAAATTTCTGTAATTAATTTGGATTAATAATAATAAAACACTTGAAGAATTGCAAAAATTAACCATAATAGACTGTGTTGAAAATGTTCAATACGAGCTGTCAAAAATGCGGCTGATAGTATACTGGATTGCGTTCCGTTTTAAATAGTAACCAGTATACTAACTATAAAGGAACGGCTTCGCAGTATACTAAAATGACGTCACACTCTGCAGTGGTCGCAGTATATATCGGATTATATTCCATAGTTTTGGCGAGATAACAGAGCCCTGAGGGCAGCCGCATGTTAAATCTTTGGCGTATTTATAAGTTTAATAATCCCTTATTCGTGCTATTTAAGGCATTCGTGCTAAAATGTCACATCAATTAATAATTTGTCTACAAAAATTGCATAGCTTTTTACGTGTGTTTACGGATTTTCATTACTTGAACTATAGTTTATCGACATCATGAACTAAATGACTTTCTTTTCTGTATTATAATGTGCTTAGAAATGATCGACAAATAGAAATATTCAAGAAAATAAACGCTCACTACTTGTATGAAAATAAGCACAAAATGGCCACGTGATGACGGGCTAAGATTACATCTATACCATTGACTTATGTTTCCTTAGTCATTGATCTATCATTGACTTTTATAGAGTGGATTCGGCAATTTCTCCGTTGTATTATTCCTGGATCAATTGCAAAACTGTGTGTGTAAGAGAAATTGACTCGGTGTTGTTGTAAAGTAAGATAATAGCTGATATAGACTCCTGACTCGGTGTTTCTTTGTGAAAACATCTTACAAAGAAAACAGAAGAAGGTGCTTTGAATGCTGCTCTTCAGCTGCTGAAGACGGCGTTAAATTGTTTCGTTTTCCTAGTCCTGAAATAAAAAACCTGTTTTGGTACGTAAATATGAATCTAATGATAGTTATAATAACCCTCACATTTGAAACACTTACTCGTCTTTCTCATGTTTATTTAGAGCTGTAATAAACTTTTTTAACTTTAGAAGTAATAAAAAATTTTGTCCTTAGGGCTTAGATATAAAAAGAATGACTAAAGTTTAGAATCATGCCTCACGATTTTGGTGTTAAGATGGGTTGAGGAGGGATAGGTTGGATGAGGAAAACCCCTCCGTACCACTCCCAACCTCAGGAGGGGTCTCCTGAGGTTGGGAGTGGTACGGGGGTCCTCTGTTTATAAATTAATAAAAAAATATATAATACCTAAATATAGGTACATATTTAGCATAACATAACAATAATTATTGTTTGATTTGTTATAAAATTATTATTTATGTATTCATCTTTTATTTTCAGTTGTGGGTCATGGACAAGATATGTTTTTGAAGTTGGAAACTATACATTGGAAGTCCGAAAAAACTGTACTCTGTGTACATTAGCATAGGATGCTATGTGAGAGACATATTTTCAAAGAGACAGACTTCACTGATGGTAACAAAGAGCCTTATCAAGGACAGCAGCTATCCCATGTGATCTAAGTGATATATTTGATTGTGTCTGTTTTATACTTAATTTGAGACAAAGATTTTTGGTATGTGGTGGCTTTTGGCACTTTGGCACCATTATGTAAAGTGTAGTGTCACGTCTTGATACAATTTATTTTTTAATTACAAATACTTACACAGTAAATTGAAAGTCAATGATTATTTAATGTATTGTATATTTCAATTAACCCCCAAGCGGTAACAAGCTATCGCCCCTTGCAATAGCAATTAAATTAGTCTTCAGCCAATCATGTTTTTTTTCTTTAAAATTTGTGTGTCGTGTCCTTTGCTTGTCAACTTATCCATTGAAAATAAGTATTGGTCAATTATAGTGTATGCGCCATTCATATGTGTTATAATAGTATTTAATTTTTCTCTTCCAGTCTCAGCATAAGTTGCCTGTGTTTTGGCCAACCTGGACCTTCTCAACCTAGAGACAACAATATTTAAAAGTAAAACACTTTTAAGATTAAATAGTGTTATGTGGCAGGGACTTTATATTAACCAAGAAAAATAAATAATCATTTTCGTCAACATTTTGTTTTTATTTGTTTTATAGTGTCGGATTTTTATGTTTCAAAGACTTTGTTTTTGTGAAAATTGTGTGTTGTTATGTGAACTAAACTTAACAAACTCAGTTTTTACAAATTCAAGTTTATTGAAACATAAAAATCTGACACGGATATCCTATCCCCATAATATCCTAATACACACATACAAACATAAACGCACACATACACACCTATGGAGTTTTAATCGAACCAATTTCAGATGGCGCTAGCTGTCGCATCAAATGTCAATTCGTGAGCCGTCAAACTCTTCTAAGACGCTTATCTGTCTACAATAATATACTACTTATCTGTGGCCTTGACGTACAACTTTCAAGACAATTTATAAATTTTAACTGTGATTTTTATCAAAATCCTTCAGCCTTCTTAATTTTTGATTTTATCTCGTAAAGTGTTCATTTTCAGAAATTGTATCAAAACAGTAGTGCATTTTATTGCCAAGCAGTATGCGGCATAACTTATCTCGGCAACTTTCATTTATGACATTATGACTAATGCAAGATGATGTGTATCGCTTTAAACTAAATTTATGCATTTTCGGAAGAATAAAATCTAATATAACATGTCTGAAGTAAAAGGTACTAAAGCTCTGGAGCTATGGTGCAAGCGCTTGGTAAAGGATTGTCCTGATGTTCATATAGATAACATGACAACTTCCTGGAGGAATGGCATAGCGTTCTGTGCGCTAGTTCATCACTTTAGGCCTGATTTGATGTAAGTTTTAATTATATTATATACCTACTTAAAATATTTTACCAAATTCTTCTTATAAATTTTGAGAAATTATGAATCTTTAATATTTTGAACACACTTTACACTAAATTACAGTGATTTATCAAAATTAAATCCTGAAAATATCTATGAAAACAATCAGTTAGCTTATAATATTGCTGAGAAACATTTGGGAATACCCAGTCTTCTCGATCCAGAAGATATGGTCGAAAATGATGTTCCGGATAGATTATCAATACTGACATATTTATCCCAGTTTTACCAACGTTTGGGACACACAGGTGAGTATCAACAATTTAATAAGTTTGGAAGCCACATTGAGAACATTGTCTATTATTTAAACTTTTGTGTAATATAAGGATAGTTTTGAAATACTTGCCATCTCAGCTGAAGAACATAATAAAACATTTGGAACATTGTATTGTGTATACTTTAATTGCACTTGTCAGCTTTACAACAGTCAGGCAAGCATTCTTCTTTATCGGTAAATTCTAAATATTTATACTACCTTTCAGTGAATACTAAAGTTAGTGAAACAGACTCAAAGCTTCCAGCAGCGGCTTCTACTCCTACAAGCGTAAGTGAATATGAATACACCTCAATGTGCATCTTTGGCTTTGTGTGTATTCTACGCTAAGCACTGCACTGTTTGTTAAATTTCTTTTCTAAGACTTTTTCCTAATTCTTGTCTTGTACCTCACTTTTAGACTCCCATCAAATTTGGAAAAGTGGCTCTCGATAAATGTACTGTATGTGGACTACCTGTATATTTAGCACAACGACTTATCGTCTCACAAAAGCTATATCACAGAAGATGTTTCCGTTGTTCCACTTGCTTGGGACACTTGAATCCTAAAAACTTTCATGTCATCGAAACAAATAAATTCTCTTGTGATTCCTGTAAAAACGATAGGAACATGTCTAAATATTTAAATAATAATGATCAAATGGGAATGCTGGCTTTTACGAATGATGTGCATGAGACATCCCAAGGTGCCCAACAAGCAGAGCCAAACACTTCCAAATTAAAGTCAAGACCACAGTCAATTTTAGGTGAGATATTGTGCATCTTAACTTTCTTCTTTTTTTGGCATGTAGTAAATCCTTTTGCTTCTTTTTAAGAATGTTACGTCCTGTGCTGTATTTGAGTATTATTAAAGGCTTTATTTTGACTCCAAAATATCATTATAATAATTTTATGTGTGAAACATATAATTTATATGCGGATTGCAAAAGTATGTTTAACATGTGTACTACAATCAGAAAGTTTTAATTTGAAGCCTTTTTACTATTAATTTACATGAGAATTATTTTATTGAAGGCTAATGTATGCAGATCACCTTGTGTTCTATGTAGGACATGTAATACCCTTTATGGCAAAGTAATTAATGCCACTACTTATGGACTCTGTAGTTGCAAAACACTTAAATTAAGGACAGAGTGGTTCTGGTAACTGGTCTTACCTGTACAGGATGTTTAATGCTTTGTAGTAGTAATGCATGCCACATAATAATTAATAATCTTTGAAATGAACATAAAATAATATTAATATGTATTAATTTCGTTTAATTGATTTGCTTATAAATAAAATAATATTAATATGTATTATTCATGTAGTAAGAAATCTGCAGTAGAAAGTAGAAACTAGCACTATACAATAATAAACTAATAACTAATTTACCTAAAAATTATCTGTTATGACTGGATTTAATTTTGTTCTTTTATTTCAGAGAAAATAAATATGTTTGAAAATATTGATAAAGATATTAATGTAAATAAAATAGATGAAAATCTTTCTAGTATTAGTTTAAAAGACAATCATATAAATAAGTCTAACATTGAAGTCAGTATACTAAGCGGACCTCAAAACACTGAAAGTGTAGCTGATAATGTAAAAGAAAAAGTAGGTTTGAATTCTGAAACTCATAATTCCTTTGACAGTGAGCATGAAAAGGTTTATAAAACAAATAAAGATAAATTTATTTTTTTACAAACTCAACTATCAGATGATATTCCAGATTTGAAATTAGCAGATACTAGTATAGAAAAAAGTGTTTCGCATATCAATGATATGATATTGGATAATCTAGACAAATCTCACCAAAGTGAAATAATATCAAAAGATGTAAATCTCGATAGCAACATTACAGATGATAGTAGACTAGCTCAAAATAATATAACTGTAACGAAAGAACTAGACATAAAAGAAAATATATCAAATGAAGAAGAAATAAAAATTTGTGTTCCTCCTCGAAGAAAAAAACTTAACTCATCCAATAAAGTCGTAGAAAAGACGCAGACAAAATTAAGTATCGAAAATGTGGATTATCCAGACCACCTCAATCCGTTTTCAGAAGACGAAGACGAGGTATTATTTTCTGATATTTTAATTTTAAAAATTATATCATCTTTTAGAAATAACGAGAAAATAGTTTTAAATATCTATTTTATTTAATATCTTAAATGTCTCTTTTAGAACGAAGAATCGGAAAAGCCAGTCAAAACAAGCACAAATCCTTTTGGAAGTAGTGATGAGGAAGAAGAGACTATTTCACAAAGCGTGCAGAACCATCCAAATAACAATACAACATCAGAAAATGCAACTTCGACACCTGTGTAAGTCCTAAACTATTTAAAATGCTTAACCATAAATTAACTGTTTCCTTAAAATTATTTATATTAACAGTTTTAATGACTCTCGAGTTCCGACACATTTCAGTAGATATTTTATCAATTAGTAAAGACAATAATATTTTCACAGCAAACGTCTTATCAAAGCTTATAATCCCTTTTGGTCTGACGGAGAAGAGCCATCGTCTGATGAAGAAACCACTACAAAAAGGTAATTTTTACTCAGATAACTTATAATTAGAATTCTATAGTCTCAAATCTCAATACTCAATAAAAAAATAAAATTGAGATTGAGTATAATCTCATCCAAAGCTTCCCGGATTAATGCTATAAATGTGACGCCCTTAGGAATATGTATTTTTGCGTCATTTCCAAAAGCAAAAAAATATTCCGTAGCTCTATTTCCTATCTTGTGCAAAACAACAAGTCTACATTATCAATAACTAAATACATACGTACAACTTCCATATTATCTACATTATTATTCTATTCATACTTATAAATTTAAAAGTCTGTCCGTCTGTCTTTACCTCTCTACGCCTAAGACCTTAAACCGTTTTTGATAAAATTTAGTAATTTGGGTCCCAGGTTTATGTCCCAATACATAGGATCTTTTTTATCTCGAAAACATGTACGGTTCCTGCGCGTTGAACGAATTTTGACGCAACGAAGTTGCGGGCAAAATCTAGTGCGACTTTGAATTCTATTCGTTCCCGAGTTGATATTGAGAAAACGTGATGTTTATACAATAGGTTTGTGTAATGACGTCGCTGAACGTCCATCACGAGAACAAACGCATGATATCTTCAACTTTCACAACGCGAATCGCTAATGAAAATATTTAGCACAATACGCTGCGGCGCGGAAAGAAAATATACGGTGTGGGTGGTTTTTTTTATCTCATTGCACGTATTAATGGGCTTGGATTGGGTTCCGGGAATAAATATTATGCAGGCATTTAGAGAAAGGCGAAATTTCCGTAACATAAATGACCAAAACCCCCGGGCATTTTATGTATAAGTCGATAAAAGCATAAAGTTTGCCAACCGGTGGTAAGCTGTCGTAGGACTGTTTGAAAACATTTGATTCAAATTTGTTCAGAAATTAAACTTTTTTTTCTATGGCCCTGGCGTTTACCCATCTATATGCAGGAATAATAAAAATAAAATGGATCCGCAATTTAGTTGGTCATTATGTGGAACACCATTTCCGCCTTTAACAAATCTGTGATTTACCGCAATCGACAATGACAATAGTAGTGTAACTTCGACCGATTTTTTACTTCCCAACAAGGTCGTTTAAATGTTAAAGGCCTTTTATTGTTTATATTAAAGTGTTACTTTGATCCGGTACATAACCTTTAAGGCTGCTCTTTCGAAAAAAGCGTGCAGATGAAACAACTTTTCATCGGCATTAACAGAGAAATTATATCTGAAAAAAATAATTAGTAATCTAAATACATGATATGATACGTAATTTGGTTTTGCCATATTTTTTCTATCGGTATCACATAATAAAGAAATAAAAAACCAAATCACCTCCAAATCGTTGAATGAAACCACTTTACTCCTTCATTATTTATCAAAAGAATATATAAAAAATATCTACTGCTTTGCAATACATAAGTTAATAATTTGGTTTTTTTACTTTTTTGAAATATGTATTATATTAAGCCTTAAAAAGGTTTTTTCTCCTATTTCGCCCTATCATGGACGCGGCGAGAGTCGTAACCACCACCGTACAAGGCGCGCTGTTATGAATGTTATATTAATGTCATTTACGTCGATATTCTCACTGACAGACAATCGACCTGCTGATTTAGGGAGAGAGGGCCCTTAATGACCAATGTTTTGTGAAGGGACAGTAGTTTTTTGCAGATAGCAAAGTAGGTTATCTATAGTTTATTTCATCTGTAAGCAATCTACTTGGGTTTGTAACTACGTGTTTCGGCTTGAATCATATTTTCGTAATAGGGTCGAAAGATGGTGCACGTAGGACGTAACTCGTAGTTGAATAGCGTTTAGTGTCAATTTCATTAAAATAAAACAGGTACCATATTAGGTATGAGTTGGTACTTCTCATATTGTATGGTTACCGACAAACCCGACAGTAGGTCTAAAAGTGTACTTAGTACCTACTACTTGAAATCGATACAATAAATTCTACACCGGCTTGCACTACCAGCTGTACGGTTGCCTTGTACACATACAGTAAACCGAATTGGCTATGACAAACGATTAAATTTTCGGTTTCGTAGTGCATTACATTTTCGATTATGAAATAGGGCTCCCAGTTCCCTTCGACTATGAAATAGGGCTCCGACACAAAACTGCGAATTCGCATCGCATCGAAATGTATGAGTTTTGTCGCAGATTCTTGCTATGCGATACGAATTCACAGTTTTGTGTGGGAGCCCATACACATGCAATAAAAATAAGGCTTTGTCCACATCTGTATCATTTTGCGTCCACACTAGCGAACATGATACGCTTCGATGCTGCGCGACGGAGATCTGATCGGAGTGCGCAAATGATCAGATGTGGACAAAGCCTAAAAAGTATAAATTTATTCAGCTCAAGCATGCACAAGTCTCCCCTAACGACGAGTACGCCGAACCTGCCCGGGGGCACGCCGCGGCGCCGCAAACCCCGCGCCCCCGCCCCGCCCCCCATCGCCGAGCGCCTCGACCTCCCCTCCACCTCCATGGACGACGTCGCCAGCATATCCTCCTACAGCTCGCACAACTCCACCGTACATTCTGATCAGGTAAAATATGTTTTCTGTATACTATCTTGCAAGAAATGTTAGGGAATCTTAGGGCCTTTCCACACGACTTATTTTTTGCGCACTGACGATGCGCGTTTGATGCGCTCGTCTCCTACGCGTTTTCATCGCGTTTTGGCAGATATAAAGTTTAAAATGTGTCGGCTGCATTGCGTTTTCTGAGCTCGGGCGTTCAACTTGCGTTTGTATCGATACAAAAATCGGTAAAAAAACGTCGTGTGGAAGGGCCCTTACGGGGATGTTTGGCCTACTTCTTCTTAGCCCGCTATTCCTTGAAGCTTGCGTACAGAGCCGTATTGCGTAGTCTGACATAGCCATTTAAACTCATTATTCATTTCATTTGATGGATTATTGAGCAGTAGATTGCTTTATTTGAGAAATCATAGGGGCTCTGAAATATGCGGGAGAGCTTACCTAACTGGATTAGAATTTAGACAGATATGAAATAAACTATTGTCATCTTATAAAGGTTTCTCTGAGTGTTTTAAATTGCTGTTACTATCAATCGATATTTGCTAAGCACGTAAAAATTTCTTACATTTACCATCATTACTTGCGTCTCTTTGACTGGCTTATATTGTAGTAAAGTTTCCAACACCAATAGTGCCAATGGACTTAAAAAATCTTAAATTATTATCTGTGACCACACTTCATCATGTACTAGTATCAGAGAAGTTAAATCATAGGCAGAATATGGCGGACCTGCGTATTTTGGTCGCGTTATGTCAAACCTAGACGATAGATCACGACTAATATTGAATAGACACTATCCGACCAAATGACGTAGGTCAGTCAACTGCATAGGAATGAACCTCTTCGATGGTACTATCAAAGAAGTTGTTTCCTAGGCAGTTGGCGAGCCTAAGTAATTTGGTCGCGTTGTCAAACCCATCAGACCGATCACATTGAATTGACATAGGCCGACCGAATGACGTAGGTCCGTCAAGTGCCTAGGAATCAATTTTCTCGGTGGTACCTATATTTGTTGTTTAGAAGTCATACGGCGGCCACACCCCGCGGCTGAAGAAGCGCGTGGCGCCGACGCCGCCGGACAGCCTGTCCACACTGTCTGGACTTGAGAGCCTGGACCGGAGCACGGACTCGCCCGCGCGACTGAGTACAGACGGTAAATATACCCATGACCTCGGAGCAGGGCAGTACAGCTTCAATGGTCAATATGCCTGTAGCTTAAGTAGCATTTAGGACTACCTCGGTACTAGTTCTCACCGTTTTTCATCTCTTATGTTAGTACTTACATTAATCCTTTGATCGGGGATTCTCGGAAATGCTATTGTATTCTATTGTTGTCGCGATCACCGGTGCTCGTACGGGGCTTGATGGGTTAATTGACAAAATGTAAAGCACAGATTTTTATAGCACAGAATGCCGAAAACGCTCATTAGTTATTAGATATTTAAATTCAAAGTTCCAACACCTATTTAAGCCCTCAATGTATTTTTGCGTTAATGCTAACAAACAACATTTTTGTGTTTAGGTACGGTTCGGAAGAAAGGGCCGGCGCCGGGGCTCCCTCTGCCGGAGCGACGAGAGGTGAAGCTAACACTGCCGCCCGAAGAACTGCAGGTTCATACATGTATTGTAAAACTAGATGCATCGTAAGATTTTATCGCTCCGAAATTCATCGTAATCGCAATGACCGTGTTTGGTTTTTATGTTATAAATTGGCCGAAAGTTTTTCCACACTAAATTTTTCTACCAACAGTCGAACAACGTTCTACTACATAATATTTCTTTACAACTTCCGTTCCTCAAGTCTGCTATTTTGAAACTGTATAAACTTAGGCATATTATGGCATAATCGACCTACTGATGAATCGGACACGAGACCACTTACCAATAAGTGATCTCGTCAGATATAGGTGTACCAGAATCTGATGGCAAAAAGTGAGAAAATAAATTGACTCTAGCAATACCGGGGTAATAGGAATAAAACATTTTCATCCTTTTTTATTCCTTTAGCGGCTTATTTTGTGTGTAAAACGTGCAAATATAAAAATTTATCCAATGATCAAGGATATGTTTTGAAAATTTGCTGTCAAAAATTTCCATCAGATTCTGATAGACCTATAGAAAGATTGATTGATAAAGTGATGACAAATGATTACGTTCCATAACCAGGTGCAGCTGGAGTTGCTGGAAACGCAGCAGCTGGGTCTGGAGCGGCAGGGCGTGCTGCTGGAGCGCATGATCCGCGACAAGTGTGAGGGTAAACACCACACCACCTTACAGCTTACAGCACCGCCTCGTACAACAGCCTTGGCATGACCACAGTAGAAAGTACTCATAGATTTTGGCATCGAAATAGAAAACACTATCAAAACATTCGGTATAGAAAATTGGACCACTCAAAATATATTTTTCTCTGGCAATGATGATATGGCATTATTGAGTAACCGTAACGTTAAGTATTAAACGAGTACGCTTAGGTGAAACCCTCTTTAGAGTTCCGTACCCATAGGGTAAAAACGGGAACTAAAACTTCGATGTCTCCTTGTCGTCCTTCTGTCTGTCCGTTATATTATGTTGGTTATGAAAAAGAGTCTTGTCTATATTGGTCTTGCGAAGAATGCTAGTCTATTATTTTAGTTTACTATTATTATGTACTTAGCTATCAATTGTTTCTGCTAAGCCCAAGAATAGATTATTAAAAGTAGTAGTAGGTAAACCTCATGTTAAATATAAAGAGTCAAACGTCATCATGTGATATTCCTCAGGTCGCTCGAACAATTGCATAACGCATTTACCCAAGTCAAAAAAGAAGTAGAAAGTACTCGAATATGTTGCGAAATTCATAAAATTATAAGATCTATCATTTTCTTATTCTTCTATTCCTTGTTCACGAAAGCACATCGTCACATTAATATAAAGCAATGCACGTCGCTGTATAGCACTTCAGATTTCACTTTAATATAGTTTAAAGTTTATTTTCCTATAGGATCTGGCTAAATACAATAATAATAATCTGCATAACTGTCTACATACAGAAATTTAGACAGGAAATCAAAAAAATATTTTTTTTGTATTTTTTTTTTGCCTGATAAACTCCTTTATCATGGTACCTTTTGTAATTGGTTTAAACCTTTGAATAAAGTGTAGGATGAGGTATCATACTCGACTGTCCCCAGGTGAGGACGGTCCCACCGCGTCCCCGGAGGAGATAGAGGACCTGGTGATCCAGCTGTGCGAGCTGGTCAATGAGAAGAACGACCTGTTCCGGAAGCAGACAGAACTCATGTATATGTGAGTACAGTATTATTAAAGCTGATCGCACATTTGTCAGCACCTTGTACTGACAAATGTGTACTTACTATGCGGTGCGTACGGTGTACTTACTATGCGTGTACTTACTATGCGGTGCGTTCGACGCGTCGAACGCACCGCATAGTAAGTACACGAAATGCGGCGCGTACGGTGCGGACGAACATGCGAGGTTTGACATCATTTCATACTACGAATACAAAAATGAGGCGCGTTCCGCGCGTGTGTGCTGATAAATGTGCGATCACCTTAGGGCGAGCCATACTATTCTCGTATTACATTACCGAATATAAGGGCTACAACGTATTTTGCATACTGGATGAGACCTCAGTACGAAGTACTTATTATTATATCACTTCAAACTCATAAAAAGTTGATTATCATTCTAAGTTACGTAGTGCAAAATTAAGTAGCCGATTTATTTGCTCATTACATACAGTACGTTTACGACGTCAGCACTGGAATGACAATTTCCTATGTAATTTGCATTTTTTGTATGATGGGTGTCACGCCTCGCGCGTCGAAACGTGACCCATGCCGTGGTCGGCGTGAGGCGCGATAACAATATATCAAAAATAAAGATATTATTTAGATGCGGCATGTATAACGTGACCATACGTCCCGCTTTGGGCGGGACAGTCCCGCTTTCAGGCAGTCTGTCCCGCTGTCCCCCGCGAGGCCGAAATTGTCCCGCTTTTGCAAACAGACCAAACGACAATAATTTAAAAGTATTTTTATGTTTGAAATGCCTGTGCAATGCCTGGAAGTAACGCATACAATATACATACAACAAACGTGATTATTCTGCCATATATTGTGCCAAATAACATTTTGAAACTTGCTCCAGTAGTTCGTGAGAAAAGCCCTTTCAAATAATTTTCCCGTTTTTTCCAAATTTTCCTCTGTTTCTTCGCTCCTATTAGTCTTGCCTTGATAAAATATAGCCTAAAGGCTTCCTCGATAAATGAGCTATCTAGAACTGACAGAATTTTTCAAATCAGACCAGTAGTTCCTGAGATTAATTACGCGTTCGCGGTATAATAACGTAAAATAGGCACTTTGAAATACATAATTATTATTCATTTATGATCTTATGATCCCCCCCCCCCCCAAATATTTATAAATATTTGGGGGGGGGGGGGATTTGTCCCGCTGTGACAAAAAAATAAATGGTCACGTTAGGCATGTAACAATTTAAAACAAAAAAATACGCGTGGGCCGTGGCACTCGGGGACCGCCATTGCATCTAAGCATTTTTTAACCGATGCAATTAGGTATAATTTGCATAATAATATGTCTAGTCTCACGCACACAAACACCGCGCAGAAGGTCTGAAGGCCCCATGCCGCACCGCTGTGCGGTGTTCTCGGAGTGGGGTGTGTTAGTTTTTCGTTACGGAATTTCTTGATTCGGTCGCCGCTCTTAAATCCCGCGAAAAAGGTATGCAATAGCTTAAAAATATTTAGGTGGATAGGCAAATGAGATAAAATATGAAGCAAGCACCTGGACTGGACTGGGGAGGAACAGAAAGGTGGAAAGCCCTATAGGAGGCCTTTTGCCTATATAATGGAAAACAATCTTAAAGATCTTTGCATTCGAAGAGAATAATGTTTCCAAATTCAGTATACATATTGGGAGATTATTAATTTTTTACGAATCACGTGCTTGTGATACCACACAATGCCACGTAGGTAATATGCGCCATATTATTTATTTTTATAACCTCCATTGTAAAGTTGACACATGGTTGACACTGAATTTTAGCTTCTCCTCCTTTGTCTTGGTATATATTTTTTTTAAGTTATAATATTATGTTAAAATATGTATTAAGATCTTTTCAAATTATTAGTAGTTACTTAAGGCACGTATGCATGTTGATTAGAATAAGATTTAAAGAAAATGTTTTGAACTAGACAATATTTCCACGCCAATGAGGCAGAAATTTTGATACCTTACATAAAATATATTAAGAACCATTGTTAAACAAATTTCCTGGAAATAACGACTATTCTATTCTATTCTATTCTAAGAAATTACTAGAAAAAAAATAGTCTTCAGTAAAATATGTCTTTGGTATTATTATTTCACCCATCAATCCCCAAGAGGCAGCCGGCTGCTGCATAACAATTGAAAATCTATTGTGTCTACTAGAAAATCACGAAGTCAATTTAAACTTTTCAGACGCCGGCAACAGCGGTTAGAGCAGGAGCAGGCAGATATAGAGCACGAGATACGAGTCATTCAGTCCCGACCCGCTGTCAACCGCATTGATGCTGATAAGGTATGTTATTACATACTTAGTAGGGAAAACTAGAATACTACTACTACTAATACTGTTTCACCACTTTCTGATAAAGTGGCGAATAGGCTATTCACAACTTTTTTGACAGATTCTCCATACTTTAACTGTCAAGTTAAGTGGTGGATAGCCTATTCGGCACTTATCAGGAAGTGGTGAAACAGGCCCTTATAGTCCTGAGAATGCTCAAACGCCGTGGAGACTTTAATATTAGGAACTGCCTTGAGTGTAACTCAAGTGATGGGGATGGAATACTTATCCTCATCACTTGAATCCATGGTTTTACGCCTCTAGTCCACCGACGCTGCGAACTGCGAAATATCTGCGAAACAACGAGCGAGATGCAATATAACGCATGGCGGATGAGGCAGTAAATCGGTTCGCTGCTGTTTCGCAGTTCGCAGCGTCGTCGGTGGACTAGAGGCGTCAAAGTTATAAAAAAAATACACAATACCAATAACAGCTAATGTCCTGCCATCGAGGTTTTTTAGTGTTCCAACGTGAGCCATTCAAAAGCGCCAGTTAAAAGATAAAACTCTTGTCGAAAGGCTCACAAACCGGGTGTTATGCTAAGTACTGACATACGGTTTTGCTCGATAGTTTTACTCCAAATCGAGCAATAACCACCGTGTGGACCGCCAAACTGACAGCTCGAAGGCACAATAGACATAACTACAGTAGTTCGACTGCAAAGAAACGGACAGGTTTCAATATCTGTCAAATTCGTCGGGTTTCACTAGGATTATGAACGGAATGTGCCTCGCGCTGGCTGATATAATTTATTTTTAAATATTTAAAATAAATATTTCAAAATTGGATTCTGACAATTTTAATTGCATGTGCCAAAACACAAACAACAATACGACCAAAGAGGAACACGTCCAGCGAATATGTCATAGTTTTAAATTCGTAGGTAACAAGTCAACAACCCTAGCGACGATTTTCGTCATAATACGTCAAATTTAAAAATTTCAACATCAGTTCTAAGTCGGCATACTCTATAATTCTGTCTACTCTGTCGAAGGCTCGCTTCGAGCCGGCTCGATGGAATTAAATATGTCAAATATGTCATTTCCTTCGATTTGGAGTAAAACTATCGAGCAAAACCGTATGT
Organism: Polyommatus iphigenia; assembly: GCA_963422495.1. Classification (NCBI taxonomy): domain Eukaryota; kingdom Metazoa; phylum Arthropoda; class Insecta; order Lepidoptera; family Lycaenidae; genus Polyommatus; species Polyommatus iphigenia. The sequence continues at coordinate 16,301,074 of OY730189.1, forward strand.
GTGTATTTTGTTAATGTGTGTATTCCAGTTAGTAACATCATAATACATTTTATCGAATTTATCAGTTGTAAACACCGATAGGTTTAAAATAAGGCTTACAATACCGATATATTATGTATCTATACAATAACATGGTCGTATAAACGCATCAAAGATAGTATTATAATAATAAAGACTAAATAATCTTAAATAGTTTATAGATTTCTTTAGAACCGTACATTTTTTCGGGATAAAAAGTATCCTATGTCCATTCACAGCCTCACGGGACTCAAAATATCACCATAGTAAGCAAAATCGGTTCCGCGGTTTGGGCGTGAAGAGGATGACAGACAGACAGACACACTTTCGTATTTATAATATTAGTATTGACAGGACATTGTTGTCGTAGATATAGTGAATAGTCCGTGCAACGCGCCCCACTATTCCTCCGAATCGTTTATAAATTATAGTATATAGTCTAAGATCCCACTGCAGAATTGTGCAGGTATCGAGTACACGCTTAAAACCACATTTTTACAAATATTTATGATAAGGAGAACATTTTCTACTGGGGTGCCAGTCCAAATGTGGCCGCAACTATTTAAAAAAAAAATTAAAAAATTGAGTTTGCGGGATAAAATGTTTTCATCATGTATTGAAAGCAAACATGGTTCATTTCACGGCAATGTGTAAAGAGATTTAGAAAAATCCGGTGTGCCGTTGGGCACCCGGCCGCAACTCTATTGTAACCAGGCATGAACAGGTACGATTCCGATATATTTTTGCATCCATAACGTATATTGATCTTTTATATATCATTTGGAAGCTTATTTTCCTCTTATTATTATAATATAGGTGTGCCTAATTAAATCTGGCCGCAAATAAGAGGTGCCGGCTGTCAAAGATGGCAAATTGAATTTGTGTGTATTGTGCACACAAGTGTATTTCCAACCAAAGTTAATGGTTGGAAATACACTTGTGTTATACTGTATTATTCCAATGCCTCCTGATGGTAGCTGCTTTTTCCATTCGCTTGAATTTTCTTTGTTTTATTCGTCTGATACTCAACAAGGCTTAGGGGCTATTTCCCCACTTCCTGATTAGTTTCAGATAGGCTATCCATAACTTATCCGACAGATAAAGGATCTGTCAGTTAAGTTTCAGATAGGATATTCACAATTTATCTGACAGATTAAGTATCTGCCAGATAAGTTGCGGATAGCATATCCGATACTCGTCGGAAGTGGTGAAACAACACCTTAAGGTTGCGATTGAATATAGTCGAATATTATGTATGTTTGAACTGGGAAGATTAAGATGTCTACTGTCTACCCTTGCTCGGAAAGTTTCCTGTACAAAAAGTAATGATATCCCACCAAAAACATAAAATATGTAAAAATGGAAAGCCAAGTTCCATACAAACATTATTCTTGTCTATGGACTTCGCCGTAAAAAGGATGGAGATCTAAATGAGTGCCAAGTTCCATGGAAAATCGAAATATGTATGTATAGGAACCAAATAACATTATGAACAAATAATAGAGTCTATTTCTTTGCTTTATTGAATATCTATAACAATTAATGTTCTTTAAATAATGTGAGATCTTAAACAAGATTAGATTTGACTTGGCTAGTTTTCATCAGAATTAAAATGTTCAATAACTTTATGAAATGACTGATGTAACTTTATGAAATAACTTTATGAAATGATTGACGTTGACGTTGAGGTTGACGTTTCGGTTTGAGTTTCGGTTTGAGGTTCTGTTTGAGTTTCGGTTTGAGTTTCGGCAAACCGAAACTCAAACCGAAAAGTTTCGGTTTGAGTTTCGGTTTGAGTTTCGATTTGAGTTTCGGTATGAGTATCGGTTTGAGTTTCGGTTTGAGTTTCGGTTTGAGTTTCGGTTTGAGTTTCGGTTTGAGTTCGGTTTGAGTCTGAGTTCGGCTTGAGTTTCGGTTTGAGTTTCGGTTTGAGTTTCGGTTTGAGTTTCGGTTTGAGTTTCGGTTTGAGTTTCGGTTTGAGTTTCGGTTTGAGTTGCGGTTTGAGTTTCGGTTTGAGTTTCGGTTTGAGTTTCGGTTTGAGTTTCGGTTTGAGTTTCGGTTTGAGTTTCGGTTTGAGTTTCGGTTTGAGTTTCGGTTTGAGTTTCGGTTTCGGTTTCGGATTCGGTTTCGGTTTCGGTTCCGGTTCCGGTTTCGGTTTCGGTTCCGATTTCGGTTCCGGTTCCGGTTCCGGTTCCGGTTTCAGGCTTCAGGTTTCAGGTTTCAGGCTTCACGTTTCAGGCTTCAGGTTTCAGTTTTCAGGTTTCAGTTTTCAGGTTTCAGGTTTCACGTTTCAGGTTTCATGTTTCAGGTTTCAGGTTTCAGGCTTCAGGTTTCAGGTTTCAGTTTTCAGGTTTCACGTTTCACGTTTCAGGTTTCAGGCTTCAGGTTTCAAGTTTCAGGTTTCAGGCTTCAGGTTTCACGTTTCACGTTTCAGGTTTCAGGCTTCAGGTTTCAGGCTTCAGGTTTCTGGTTTCAGGAAATTGGGCTGACCCGCTACCTGCATAGGAATCAACTTCCTCGAGTGTACATAAGTAATAAATCATTTATTTTATTATAAATGATTATTATGATCTCTGTCAGATAAAGTCGAAAATCTATGAAAAATTGGGATATCAATTAAAAATTAAGAATAGATAATATTGTAATGAATTTAATAATTAACACATCATATTTTGCTAGGTTACAGTGTAATAAATATAAAATATTAGATTTTTCTAATAAAAAAATGCAACCTTTTACTGATTTGTTTGATTTCAAAACCGCGTATCTTTAATATAAAGCCTACTTATTTTGTATTCACTTAATACAAAAACGCGTAAGTGACTTTACACAAAACCTAAGCCAATTGCGAACCACTAAAGGAAAGTACAAAGAACTAGCTGTTAAGTTCAGTCGGTAATAGGAGTCAAAATAGCTGAGATATTCAGTTTTTTCTTCCTCCTGTAAAATCATCAAAGAGCAGATACGCGGTATTTACCAACTGCTCATACGCGGTATCGCACGCGCAGCGACGATAGATTAAATACACTAATTATTATTATTTTTTTTTTTTTATTTTCTTTATTCAGAACAACATACAGTCATATGATAAAGCACTGTTACATATAAGTTTAACATTAAAAAGACATTTAGGTTCTTAAATTAAAATTAAAAAATTACAAAGATTGGTTGATCGTGTGTGGGGGTCGTGTGTAATGTTACATAAAATTATAGTGTGTATCAGAAAACTAGTTCTACTAGGGTTCGTGTATGTGTACGTGTGTGTGTGTGTGTGTTTGCGTGTGTGTGTGTGCGCGTGTATGTGTGTGTTTACATTTTTTTTTATTTTTATGGTGCAGCAAAAAAACAAAATTTACAGAAAATTACATGAAACTCATAAAGCTTTCATACAAATTAGCAACATTTTATTGTACATACTTGTTTATACAATAATTTCTATAAAATATAACAATTTTTGCATAATATAGGTAATACATAATTAGTTTACATTAAGTAGGGTTTACAAAAATCCTAAGATTGAAAATAGTATAAAACGTAGTAACTACTTAATTATAGTAATTCAGTTTTGAGTAAGTTTTTTATTTTGTTTATAGAATGACAAAAAATTAATTAATTAAAAATCAAAAAACCTGACTGCAAAAAATGTTAACTAAAAAGAACGAAACAAGACCTAGGTAATTCTGCTGGAGGCATCGAATCCATGTTTTAATTGATACGACTCTTGCTTACGAGTTTCATGCCAGGATAAATAGAAGGTTACATAGAAATATCTAGAAGAAGAAAGTGGATAATAAAATGCAGTCGGAGGCATGTCGCACCAAGTTTAACATTAATTCATAAATCATAAAATACGAGTATTATGCCTCCGACTGCATTTTATTATCCACTTTCTTCTTCTAGATTTTTCTATGTAACCTTCTATTTATCCTGGCATGAAACTCGTAAGCAAGAGTCGTATCAATTAAAACATGGATTCGATGCCTCCAGCAGAATTACCTAGGTCTTGTTTCGTTCTTTTTAGTTAACATTTTTTGCAGTCGGGTTTTTTTATTTTTAATTAATTTATTTTATTTGCGACTTTTTAGTTGTAGTCAATGATATTCTACTTATACAGATCTGTTACGTTCATACTATTTTCCGGCTTAAATCTCTTCCGAACAACATTGACAAATTTGACAGATAAGTGAAAGAAAAGATACGAAATGCCATTTACATAAAAGAGACAGACTAAATAAAAGACGACCCAATTGGGTCGTATTTGAATTTTCACAACGCACGCGGTAGTAACATAAATTACCTGCTAAATGAGTTTTTTTATATAATATCATTGGTTGTAGTCATCTAACCATTTCGACAATCAATCTAATAAAAAATTGAAAAACTACCGTGCTTATATAACCATATATCGTAGGTACTGATATTCTACTTATACAGATCTGTTACGTTCATACTATTTTCCGGCTTAAATCTCTTCCGAACAACATTGACAAATTTGACAGATAAGTGAAAGAAAAGATACGAAATGCCATTTACATAAAAGAGACAGACTAAATAAAAGACGACCCAATTGGGTCGTATTTGAATTTTCACAACGCACGCGGTAGTAACATAAATTACCTGCTAAATGAGTTTTTTTATATAATATCATTGGTTGTAGTCATCTAACCATTTCGACAATCAATCTAATAAAAAATTGAAAAACTACCGTGCTTATATAACCATATATCGTAGGTACACTTAGAAAAGTGTACCTACCTACAATACGTTATCATAGGTACATAGGTTTGGTACTGTTTCAATGTATGTTTCTAGTTTTAAGTACCAAATCAATGTTTTTTTTAATACTTTGTCATTGAATTTTCATCTTGTTTCAGTCATGGACGTATAAAAAAAGGCGGGCGGAGTCCCACCATACACAAAAGTTGAAAATTTCATGAAATTTTGAAGTGCCCATCCATTACCGACATAAAGCGAAAAAGGCCAAAAAATCACTTAGTATTTTGTTGTTATAGCGGCAACAGATATTATACACAATCTGTGAAAATTTCAGAAGTCTAGCTACAGCGGTTTTTGAGATACAGCCTGGAGACAGACAGACAGACAAACAGACAGACAGAAGATAGACAGACAGACGGACAGACAACGAAGCCTCAAAACTCAAACTCAATTTTTTTTATTCAGAATAAATTTTTGCAAATATATTCTGGACGTCTACATCAGGGGTCGGCAAGTAATTTTAGGTGCGGTCCGGATACTGTGGAAAAATTTTAACGAGATCTAGAAAAAACACTTGTCGTATGTAGCTTGAAAATATTATTTTAATTAAATAAAGGTATAACGAATACCTTATCCATGTATTAATTGATACTTGGTATAAAATGCATTACAATATTTCACGGTCCGAAATTCGACCTTTCGCGGTTTTGCGGCCCGCCGGTTGCCTACCGTTGCAGTTGGTCTACAATCTACATGATGCCTACCAGTGGCGAAGCCTCCATAGAACACGATTCCTACCGGCTTACCTTGGCCAATTTTAATATATACATTTTTTATTATTAATAATTATAGCTTACCCCGCTTCCTACAATTTCATAAAAATAATTCGCCATGTATTTAAAATCACGCAAACGCACACATACCCGTTTTTACGATCGCACTCAGAACGCGTACGTACTGCTCCTCCTGGGGAACTCGCTCAAAACATCGGGAATCCAAACATTTGAAATGTATGAAATTCACGCACACATACACATTACTACTACATGCAAACGACTCGTCGATATTGTCGAACAACAAGCCGATCCCACATAGCCTACCTAGTCTTTATTTGTCATGTCGCATGTTTCGCTTTAAAAGATTTCGTCCAATCACAACAGAGCTAATTGCAACGGCCGACCGGCGCGTGCTGTCATTTCAATTCACAACAATTATATTACGCGTTCATTTGCACTCATTTTGTACTGTAATATGCAAAATTTTGTTTATTAAGTTAGTGGGCTAGCTTGATTGTAATATTATATAGTTTAAAAGAATCGAAAGTAGTGAAATTTTACTTGCCAAGTGTTGTGTTGTGTTTTTGTTTGTTACATCGTAAAGGTTGGTTTGTTTTACTTACTTTGTAATTTGTCGTGACACGGTTAGGTGAGAAATGGCAGCATTAGTACAAATTGACTGTTGTCTTACGGATTACCTATTATATTTTATAATAATATTAAATAACGACGACAGACGACAAATAACAAAATTAAACATTTAGGTACGTATTTCTGCTGATATTTCTTTGCTACTAGCTTTTGCCCGCGATTTCGTCTGCGTGGACTTCAGACAGGTAGCCTATGTTCCTTTCCATGTTTGACATGGGATGCATGCAAAATTTCATCTAAATCCAGTTTTTGCATGATTGAGTAACAAACATCTACACTGGCAAGTCAGGATTCACTTATTTTTGGTGTGTGAGTGTGAGTGACGTGTGCTTAAAACGGCTTTTTTTAAAGCCACTTTTATCATACTCGACATGCACTGTTCATATAATACCAGTGATGTCATGTATGGTGAAGGTGGTGAATACTAACAACACTAACACTGCATGCAACGCACACAATGCAAGCAAAGCACCCTAGTAGTTATGGAAAAGGTAAACTAACACACTTAATACAGGTATGTAATTTATTGCACGTTTTTTTTACAAGAATTGAAATTTTGCTTATTCACGAGTTAGCCGTTTTTTGGTCCGGCTTTACCTTTATTTTTTTCACCCCACGCCACTGATGCCTACCACTGGTTCGGGAACTAACCCGGCGAGAAGAACCGGCTCTCTCAGTAATAGGGTCCCGTTTTTACCCTTTGGGTACGGAACCCTAATCAAAAGATTTTATTGTAAATTAGATATATGTATATTCAATTAAAAAACTTGAGAGGTGTCAAGGGACACCCGAACGGAACGAAGTTATTTATTTTACCCCAAAAAACCGTATATGGACATATTATAATTATACACTCAAAAAAATTATTAAAAAAAACTCCATCTATTGACGCCCAGGAATACCAACAACGCGTCGCTGTTTAATTAAAAAACGCCATCTAGTTGACGCACAGAAATACTAACTAATAACGCCCTCTGCCCCTAACATGCAGGTACACTAATAAAATGGTCTTTTTCGCTCTATGTACGATACTTTAACAGATAGGTACTTTAATATTTTTCGAAATCTTCAATTAAATGAGCAAATTAATTACTAATAATAAAATTGAAATATAAGGGCGGAACCCTTCGTGCGCGAGTCCGACTCGCACTTGGCCGATTATTACTATTGTTTGAACCGATGGTTAAGTACACTAACATGATGTACAATCACTATCCTCGTTAGACCCGTAATGTTACGCGCTAGCTCCCTTTCCCTCAACCTTCGATAGTTTGCCATCTTTGATCATTTCATCATTTGATATATAAAAGATCAATATACGTTATGGATGCAAAAATGTTTCGGAATCGTACCTGTTCACACCTGGTTACAATAGAGTTGCGGCCGGGTGCCCAACGGCACACCGGATTTTTCTAAATCTCTTTACACATTGCCGTGAAATGAACCATGTTTGCTTTCAATACCTGATGAAAACATTTTATCCCGCAAACTCATTTTTTTTAAATTTTTTTAAAAATAGTTGCGGCCACATTTGGACTGTGGCCCAAATGTGGCCGCAACTATTATATTATACACCCCAGTAGAAATATGTTCTCCTAATCAAAAATATTTGTAAAAATGTGGTTTTAAGTGTGTACTCGATACCTGCACAGTTCTGCAGTCGTATCTCGTACTAATATGTGTGCAAGCTTTCGCCAATGTTTGAGTGTTATCGGTACACAGTACACACTAATAAGTACCTATGAGTTCAGTCAGTACACGCGCACACTACATTATATAGACCAATTAAGAAAAAGCGTCACGGTCAAAGGGAAAGATGCTCACCCAAAAATTGGTAGGGCGCGTCTTCGTGGATTGCACGGACTATACTTAATATTATATCTGTTAAGTCAATAATATGAATAATATAAATAGAGCGGGCACCTCGTTACGCACTGTTTCTAGGTATGTATGGATAGAGAATGGGGATATAATATAAACGGCACAAAAGTAATGTCCTGTTCCACCATCACCAGGCGCGCGAGGAGCAGCTGGTGTGCCGGCTGGTGGAGTGCGTGCGGCAGCGCGACGAGCTGGTGCAGCAGCTCGACGCCGAGCGACGCCGCGAGACGCGCGAGGACCGCGCCATCGCCGCATGCATCGCCAGCAGACGAGGTCAGTAATGTCCTGTTCCACCACCACCGGGCGCGCGAGGAGCAGCTGGTGTGCCGGCTGGTGGAGTGCGTGCGGCAGCGCGACGAGCTGGTGCAGCAGCTCGACGCCGAGCGACGCCGCGAGACGCGCGAGGACCGCGCCATCGCCGCATGCATCGCCAGCAGACGAGGTCAGTAATGTCCTGTTCCACCACCACCGGGCGCGCGAGGAGCAGCTGGTGTGCCGGCTGGTGGAGTGCGTGCGGCAGCGCGACGAGCTGGTGCAGCAGCTCGACGCCGAGCGACGCCGCGAGACGCGCGAGGACCGCGCCATCGCCGCATGCATCGCCAGCAGACGAGGTCAGTAATGTCCTGTTCCACCACCACCGGGCGCGCGAGGAGCAGCTGGTGTGCCGGCTGGTGGAGTGCGTGCGGCAGCGCGACGAGCTGGTGCAGCAGCTCGACGCCGAGCGACGCCGCGAGACGCGCGAGGACCGCGCCATCGCCGCATGCATCGCCAGCAGACGAGGTCAGTAATGTCCTGTTCCACCACCACCGGGCGCGCGAGGAGCAGCTGGTGTGCCGGCTGGTGGAGTGCGTGCGGCAGCGCGACGAGCTGGTGCAGCAGCTCGACGCCGAGCGACGCCGCGAGACGCGCGAGGACCGCGCCATCGCCGCATGCATCGCCAGCAGACGAGGTCAGTAATGTCCTGTTCCACCACCACCGGGCGCGCGAGGAGCAGCTGGTGTGCCGGCTGGTGGAGTGCGTGCGGCAGCGCGACGAGCTGGTGCAGCAGCTCGACGCCGAGCGACGCCGCGAGACGCGCGAGGACCGCGCCATCGCCGCATGCATCGCCAGCAGACGAGGTCAGTAATGTCCTGTTCCACCACCACCGGGCGCGCGAGGAGCAGCTGGTGTGCCGGCTGGTGGAGTGCGTGCGGCAGCGCGACGAGCTGGTGCAGCAGCTCGACGCCGAGCGACGCCGCGAGACGCGCGAGGACCGCGCCATCGCCGCATGCATCGCCAGCAGACGAGGTCAGTAATGTCCTGTTCCACCACCACCGGGCGCGCGAGGAGCAGCTGGTGTGCCGGCTGGTGGAGTGCGTGCGGCAGCGCGACGAGCTGGTGCAGCAGCTCGACGCCGAGCGACGCCGCGAGACGCGCGAGGACCGCGCCATCGCCGCATGCATCGCCAGCAGACGAGGTCACTTGACACAGCTCTTAAAGGGCCCATTCACGGCAGTCCGCTGGCTTATGCAGGATAGTGAATGGTGTCGCAGGCCTTCAGCCATGCAGGCCTGCAACACCATTCACTATCCTGCATAAGCCGTCGGACGGCACGGCGGACTGCAATGCAGGATAGTGAATGGGCCTTTTAAAACTAGGGTTACACGACCACTGACCAGTCTGGCATCAGTTCAGTCCAACAGTTTCCTGACGGCTGACGCCAGGATGATGGCCGTATCGTACATAAAAAAACGAGTGTGCTTTAGACCACGCACCTGAAGTGAAACATCTCGAACTCAATCTATGTGTATTGTATAAAAGAAGAAGATGTGCGCACGCACCTCTCCGTTCGCCTCGTTCGATCACACTTTCGTAACGTTCTCGTCACGCATTTACCGGCTTACTCCCCAAGCCGAGCATGCGTTCAGAAGTTTTGAGAAAATGTTCGCGTGCGCCTCTCCGTTCGCCTCACCCTATCACACTTTTCGTAACGCTTTCGTCACGCATTTGCCAGCTTACTCCCCAAGTCAAGCGTGCGTGAAGTAATTTTACTTCAAAAATGATCAGTCCGTCAATCACACGGTTACACTATCATACTTTCGTCAATCTGGATCAGACTGATGGACTGAACTGATATCAGACTGAGTACTGACAGTGTAGCCTTTATGCACGCCATACACACTACGGCTTACCGGCGAGGTCTACCTGCGCAGGCATACCTGAAGGTATCAGTCGAAAGAATTTGTTTTCGAATTTGCTCCGGTCGACCGCGCAGTCCGCACAGACGTTCCGGTAAACCGTAGCGTGTTTGGCGTTTATTATATTTAGTTGGCTGGGCAAAACTGAAGGCAACCGTAATATACAATAAATACATACAATACATACTGTATACATAATATTATGTAGATATAAGATATATTGCCTTCAATTTTGTAGTGAAGTTAAATGAGAGTTTTCGATACATAATTTTCCTCCAGAGGGACGGTAGGGTCGGTATCAAATGTGTCAGACAGACATATGGCAGCTGTTTGACACGATGGACCCTACGGCTACATAACGCCGTAAAACCCTCATTGATAGTACGTTATATAGTACGTACTTACAATTTAACCTCGCCATCGCCGGTTGCATTGCCACTTATGACTTAAAGTGGTCAGTTAACATAGCTCTGCTACTTCGCCCGTTATTATACGAGTGGTTGGTGAGAGACTTTAGGGTGGAGCAGGCGCGCAACGAATACGTCGCGAACACGCCGCAGATACGCAACGTTTTCATCACGTGTTTGCTACTAGTTTACAAAGCACACATCGCTGCTGTCTCGTAGCGCGTCCGCGACATATTTGCTGCTTGCCCATCCCGATTTCCGCCCCAAATTGACGCCAAATGCAAGTGTGATAAGGCCCTTTCAGTTCGCTCGGCAAAACTGAAGTAAATGTCTACCAGTAACGTACTTACAAAGTAACCCAGCACTCGACTTACCACTGGCCTACTTGTAGCACTCACTCTTCGCCCCCACCATAAAAATGAAACCCCCCTGAAAATCGAACATTACGCCTTCCCCTCCATTTTACTGAACGATCGCGGTCTCTGAATCGCCTGTGCCTATGAAACGACTGGTTCAAAATACGTTTGCTTTATTAACGATCTCGAATATTGCCTAAAATCGTATTTAATTTCAGCTCAACGTAACAGTGAGTCGAACAGTTCGTCGATGAAATCTGCCGAGGCCGTGTCACCGGTCAAGAAGAGCAAAGTCAAGGATAAAGTTAAGAAGCAACTGAAAAAAGCGAAACATACACTTATAGCGAAAAAGAAAACTGATGAAAAATCGGATAAAGAAAAGAAACCCAAATAATTTAATATCGTTAGTAACAAATTTATTTTATATAATATAAAATATTATATGCCCGCTACGTAGAAAGCATTACCATTCAGCACTGGGTAGAATAAAAATCGAAAAACTACTTAAAGGCTTACAAAGGAAAGTACTTAAGAAGACTGAGACATTCCACTAAATTGTATAGTTATAAATTATATAAATATCTCTAAAGAGAACACATTATCAAAAGTTTAATTAATACTAAGTTTAAAGAATAGAAACATTGGTTACTAATTACTATGTAAATGAAGTATTTGGTATTTGTAATCACTTAATCAGTAATCAGAATGAAGTCCACCCTTTTGTATAAGCGGGCCCTAGACGATTTATTTTATTGCGCAATATCACGTACTGCGTATTATTATTGACCGTCTAGGGTTGATATTGTATTAATATAACTGTTCAAGAAAATTGAGTGATATTGCACAATACAATAATTGAACCGGCTAACAGATGTTTAGTTTATACTTTATAAATTAATATTAATTGTTAAACCATATTCTTTTTGTTTAATATATTGTATTGATTTATAAAGAGAATACTATATTTTTACAAAAACATACTATGACAGAAATAGATTCAAAATCAGATGCAATCTATCGCACTTAGTTGGCCCAGACCTGTTATGGATACATATTATGTTAACATTCTGACCATGCGCCAAGACTGTCTTGTGTAATGTGTACCTATATCGTTTTTCATAATCTATTTCTTTGATAGTTCATGGTTTTTTCTGTTAAATCATTCTCCGTCCTTACTATATTTTGTTGCTTATTTGGCATAGACACTTAAATTGTTTGATTGAATATAACATTTCTCCGGTTCGGCAGCATTTAATACTTAATCATTTTACGCATATTTTACATAATATTATTACTTTAGGATTAGTTGGTTAACATTTTTCTAACAAATATATTGTTTTAAGCAAATACTAATTTTTATCAACAGATTTATTTAGAATACCGAGCTAACATTGAGCACAAATTAATATTTTATACATTTTGTAGTGTATCTAAAATGTGCATAAAATATTTTACTTTTTCACACAATTATAGTTAAATTCAAGCAAGAAAAAAGACAAAAGCTTTTGTATCCGCTCAAAAAACATTCGCATACTTATAAGGAATTTATTAAATAAAATTATTTGCTGATTTTAACATGAAAATTGTTTTTGTTTAGTTAAATACTCGCTAAATACGAGGGCTGCTATTTATGTATCCGGAATTAAAAAAAGAAACAAACATATATCATTTAATATGGTTTTATTGCTTTTCAAAATATTCGCCGCGATGATCGACACACTTTTGCATACGCTGGAACCAATTTTCATAGCACTTTTTCCATTCTGATTGAGGTATCTCCAAAACGTGCATTTTGAACGCATCAACAGCCTCTTCGCGGCTCGAAAAACGTTGACCACGTAATTTGTTCTTCGCGTATGGAAATAAAAAGAAATCGTTAGGTGCCAAATCAGGGCTGTACGGCGGATGACCAGTCAATTCGATCTTTTGGCCCTCCAAAAACTGAGTTGTTTCGGCTGAGGTGTGACAGCTAGCATTGTCGTGATGTAATATGATTCTGCGTTGTCGGTTGTTCTTTCTTATTTCTTCAAAGACTTCTGGTAAACAAATGGTCGTATACCATTCAGAATTAACCGTTTTACGATTCTCTAATGGCACTGTAGCCACATGTCCATTAATTCCAAAAAACAGGCGACCATTTGCTTCAAAGTACTTTTTGCACGAGTAACTTTTGTTGGTTTCGGCTCATCTTGGAACACCCACACCGTTGACTGTTGTTTAGTTTCGGGGTCCATATTTTTTTTACAGCCAAATGTTCGTGTAATATCTTATGTATGCTCGTCATACTTATGCCTAAGGACGCCTCTATCTCGCGATATGTAACATGACGATCACGCATTATTAGTTCCCGCACAGCATCTATATTTTGTGGGACAACAGCTGTTTTTGGGCGACCTTCTTTATTTTCATCCGTGAGCATAGACCGCCCACGATTAAACTCACTGTACCAGTGATAAACAGTGGTTTTTGATGGTGCTTCATCTCCAAAAGTTGCGGTGAGTTGAATAAAGCACTGTTGTTGATTTAGCCCACGCCGAAAATCGTAGTAAATCATTGCACGAAAATGTTCACGCGTTAAATCCATGGCAAATGAAGACACGCAATTTTCAAAATGACGCCACAATGGAAAAATAATTGACAGTCACATGAAACAAAATGTATTCTTCAACCAAAGAGTTCTATTTTCAAATGTTGTAATTACGTTTTAAATATTGTTCTTGTAAGTGGCCAGTTCCGGATACATAAATAGCAGCCTCGTAGTAAATATATCAATACTCAATCGGGAATCGGGATTTATAATTCATGATTTTTTAATTTTGATTATTTTTACCTTACCATGTAACATGGTAATATTATACATGGTATAGTCGAATCTCACAGTTCTTATAATACCTCCACATTATAGAGAATGTGAAATTACTAGATTTACCTATTTATACTTATTATTTCACTTAAACGAATTAATTTAAAGCGAAAACTACACCGAATTTCTTATCTTTAATTTAATTCCTTATCTTATTTAATTATGTTTATAATTCTGATTTAATAATGCGCTACATAATACTCAAATAGTTTAAACATTCAGGCACATTCTACTAATTAATGAAAATAATTTATGTTATTTGTTTCTGTAAATTACTCGTCGTCAGCATTGCACGTAATATGATGAAAAATAATGTTATTTATTCTCTCACAATTGCGTCTCTGTATGTCTGAACGTAACCATAAACTGATCTCGAATGTAATAATGTAATAAATGAACCATAATATTATTATCACCAAAATTAATCACTGTAGTATTATTATTTATATTATATTTTAAGCAATAGTTTTACTATTTTCTTGATGAAAACTGAGCTAATGTTGCAAAGACACAGAGCCTATTAAATACAGATTTTCCTAAGTAAAAATGTGTTTTCAAATTTTTACTGCAATGTAACCGCCTTCATACCGTTGTTACGGTACTTATAGCATATTATAAATTAATGTCCTATTCAAATCCTACATGGTTTAGGATAGTTTCGTTTCAAATGTCAATTATTATAATTAATTGTGCATTGCACATATTAATAGGTGGGATTGTTGTTAATGTTTTTAAATTAATATTTTAAAATGTTGTTTGCATTTATAAAAGCAGTTAAAATATTATCTGTAATATATTTTACTAAACACAATATACTATAGAAAAGAAATATGTATACCGCATTTGATATTGCTACAGGCTACAGCACACCAAGAAATGTTTATGCACAAACAATTAATTTCTGAATAAAGTTTAAAACTTAAATTTGTGTTTTAATCCTTCGATCGGGGATTCTTGGAAATGCTATTGTATTCTATTTTTGTCGCGAACACCGGTGCTCATATGGGGCTTGATAGCCCGGTCTAATTAGACGCAAAAAAATCGTAACCTCGGAATAATTCGCATAGAGCTGAAAATTGGTAAAGACGTTAAATACACCATTATAAAATAAATAAAATCTCAAAAGTCCCCGGCGATCCTCCTTGTGCTAAAAATTTTATTCAAGGTCAAAGGTATGAAAATGATGTTTTTCCCGTTTTTTTTCAAACTGTAAATTTTATCATAAAAATAGGTATGGCAAGAGAATTCTCTACAAAAAATAATCAGATACTTTTTAGGGTTCCGTACCCAAAGGGTAAAAACGGGACCCTATTACTAAGACTTCGTTGTCTGTCCGTCTGTCTGTCTCCAGGCTGTATCTCAAGAACCGCTATAGCTAGACTTCTGAAATTTGTTTTATTTTTTGAGAATTGACAAATGAATAGGGGTAGCCCATTTGTTTTAAAGTATGAAGTACCAGGAGCGTATAACGGCTGAAGAGGTGTTTGCGTAAAATTTTTTCGACCTACCACTAAATCTAATATTTTTCTTGTGACTACCCTCAATATTTTGTTTTATTTCTTGAGAATTGACAAATTAATAAGGGTAGCCCATTTGTTTTAAACTCTGAAGTACCAGGAGCGCATAACGTCCGAAGAGGTGTTTGCGTTAAATGTTTTCGACCTACCCACTAAATCTAATATTTTTCTTGTGACTACCCCCAATATTTTGTTTTATTTCTTGAGAATTGACAAATTATGTAATAGGGGCAGCCCATTTGTTTTAAACTATGAAGTACCAGGAGCGCATAACGTCTGAAGAGGCGTTTGCGTTAAATTTTTTCGACCTACTCACTAATTCTAATATTTTTGATTTTTCTTGTGACTACCCCCAATGTTTTGTTTCAATTGTGGTGAATTAACAATTTAAAAGGGGGTAGCCGATTTGTTTAAAACTATATGAAGTTCCAGGAGCACATAATGTATGAAGAGGTGTTTGCATTACTGTGTTTTAACCCACCAACTAATTCGGCCGTGTTTCCACCTGCAAGCAAACTCGCGGAAATCTTGCGTGAGTTTCTTTCAATATTGTTTACATTTCATACTTATTGCTGCAATAAATGTCGTGCGAGAACGGAGAAGCTCGCGGATAATACTTAGATTCGTATCTATAGATCGTATATATCTGCGGTGACCCGCAGCGAGATCTGTCACGAGTCCTCGCAGACATGTTTAGACATGCTGTCGCAACACTCGCAGGAAGCGTTTGACAAATTGTCGCGACAGCTCACAGCACTTGCTACGGGGTTCACACTTGCAAGCTGCTGTCACACTTCTCGCGACAGTTGTCTTGCAGGTGGAAACACGGCCTGATTTCTCTTGTGACTACCCCTAAATCCTAATACACACATCAACATGGTCCAGGCCAGAGATATTTCAATTGAATAAATAACTTAATTCAAAAGGATACCTACATTGAAAAAGCAAGTACTATTACTACATACCTACCAAATATATAATTGAAGTTTTTTGAGCAAAAAAAAGCCTTGTTTACAAAAAAAATATTTATTTATATAATTATTATTCTCATTATTTTAGCTATTATCGATTTCTATACGTAAATTTGTTTTTGGTTTCCCCAATCTCTTTCTGAGGTCATTTGATTTCAGACTTGTCGATTCATTTGATTTATTTTTTTTCGTTTTCAATATTTGACGTAAATCATTATGCTCAGTAGAATAATTGCTCGCCTTAACTTCTAATCTAGACCACACGCTATTGCTTTGACCTTTTTTTACTTTTTGTACTCGACTCATAACATTGTGATCAGAATCTGATAGGGAATCCTCACTTGATAAGTCAGCATCAGTTGCAACCTTAACCCCTAGTCGTGATTGAATACTAGCAGTAATCTGTTGGGATGCTCTCTTAAATTTTTCTGACAAAACTTTACTTTCTCTTGGCCTGAATATGCTCTTCTTATTTAAAACCTCAATAGACAATGGTGCAAACTCTCTCTCATCATCATCATCTTCATCATTCTTTTCCAGTTGTGATATTTTTTTAATTTTTGATTCTTCATCATCAGCATGCATTCGCATTCTAGGAGTTTTTGATTTTGACTTCCATTCTGAATCTGAATCACTGTCAAACTCATCACTAGGAATATGATTACGTTTCCCGAGCCGCTTAGCAAGCTTCTCATTTTTTATTTTAATTGGCTTATATGGCCTCTCTTCGTCAGAATGAGTTTCAAAGCTTTCTTCCTTATTATTAATTAGTCTTCTTTGAAAAATTTCTTGATGATCATAAACTCCCCAAGATTGACATAGATCACCCCAAGGATTTTTAGTTTGTCCATTAACATCCATTCTCTCAAAAATCCTAGATTTCAACTTTTGTTCTGGAATTTTCTTTGGATTCTTTTTGTCACTATTTGTTGCAAAGCGCATAAAAATCATATCTACAAGGGGATGTGGCATCCCCTCCCTCCAATGATATGAAGATCTTTTTGAAATCATGTCCTTTATTTCCTCCGAGATAATTTCTCTAGAATGTACTAATAAAGCCAATGCTACAGATATATGGTCTTGACATATAACATTACCTGTAAAATTAAAAATAAAAATGTAATATAATATATACATTATACTTATTTTATACCATTTATTTAAGAAGGAACATCAGAGTGACTTTTAATAATATTGTTAAAAATACTCTTAGAACTTTATTTTTTTGGTTATAATTATGGGAATATGAAAAGAAGTCTAGATACTAAAATGGAATTAGAGAAATTTTATGGCTGGTTTACACATATTAATCCTTCGATCGCGGATTCTTGGAAATCTATTGTTATTCTATTGTTGTCACGGTCGCCGGTGTCTTTATGGGGATAACTACTAAGTTGATAACTACTTAGTAGTTAACTAAATTTTAACTTAATTTTAAGTTATTAATTTCATGTAAACACAAAATTTTGTAGCAAGTAGCAAGTTAACATATGTACTAAACAAGATAATAATTACCATGGACGTATAAAAAAAGGACGGAGTCCCACCATACACAAAACTGTGTCCTTCAGAGTCGGCCAGCTGATTGCATGTACACGGTCCGCACGCACACATTGTTACGCAAGTCCATACCATTTGACAGGCGTAAGAATGTGTGTGTGGCCGACTCTGAAGACACAGTTCTGTGTATAATAAGACTCCGTCCGCCTTTTTTGCTATGTTCGTGATAATTACAATTAGACCAGGACCAATACCTTCAAAAATAATGAAAAGTGAAAAAAAATCACAGTAGAATGAAACCCATTACAAAAAGGAGAATATTATAAAAATTAAGGGAAAAATAATTTACGGGCGATCTGAGTCTAAGAGAGACATCGCTAAATTTTAGATTTTATTTGACTTTGAAGTGGTCTGGCAGGTTCTTAAAATAATAATTTAGCTTTCTGCTTCTCTCTCTATTTTTCTATAGCTATTTTCGCCATCTATCAGTAAAAATAACAAACAAAACGCTACTTTTGGGCGCGATCGACTCTATAATGTGACTGACACTACAAAAATGTTTTTTAGAGTTTGGGTGTTATAAAAAAAGATGACAAATTTTTAATGCCATAATCATTTGAGTAACGCCGTCACGTAGAAAAGTTTCTAATTTTATTGATGTAAAAGTAATTTTACTCTAGTTAAAGACAAAAGTAATGTTTTTTATGTGACCGACACTATAACTCGACACTGTGATCTTACAAGCCTATTATATCTTTATAAAAATGAATTTTCTCGAATCTCAAAAGCTATATCGGTATTTAATTGTTTGAACAATCAGTGTGTAACAAAATATGACAAGAATTTAAAATACATAACGTGAAAACTAAGTCAGAACTTCATCACACAAAACCACACTCAGCCGAGCTCACGCCATCATCTCATAAATGGCAGATTTTCTAGAAAAGTAATGCTTATAAATTGTTGCTTCTATAAAATCTTAATAGTACCATAATGTTGTCACTATAATTAAGTATTTTTAATACCAAAATCAGGTATTTAATTTCTTAGTTTATGGTAGACTTTTACATGGAATTGCCCGTGTGCTTTTCTACTCGTTGAATTGTCGTGAAGATTTACTATAGTGTAATATATTTTTGATGAAAAAAAAATATATTACACTATAGTAAATCTTCTCAGAAAATGCAAAAAATCGAAACAGTTTTTGCTCAGCGATGATAAGTCAGTCAGGACATGTTATTTTATGAGTATAGATTTACATTTATATTTATATATAATGATATTTCCTATGACAGAAATGTAATTATAATGAAATAAATCAACTTTTAAATTAAAACTAATTGCAGCAATCACATTTTTATATAAAATTATTCATAATGATTAATAAAGAATTTTCGAATTTGAGTTTTTTTAGATTTTTTGCATTTTCTGAGAAGATTTACTATCGTGTAATATATTTGTTTTTTTCATCATCGGAAAATAGAGATTTTGAAGAATAAAGAGCATTACAATTTTTTAAAAAAACCTGATATTTTGACGGTCGAATTTTCGATTGAAAATTAGGGTATTTTTTCGATTTAAATTCAAAATAAGGTGACAAAATAAATATTTCTAATCAAATAAATGACAGCGTATTTGGGACTTGAAAATGTAAGTTATCACCAAATTTCGCGAAAAAAAAAATATTTTTTGTAAAAGATATAAATAAAAAACCAAAAACATGGTTTTTTGAAATTTTCACATAAATTTTGAGGTTATGGAAAAAAGTGTGAATAGAAAAGTTTTAGATCTTTTTTTCACCTACATTTGACTTTTTTTCATAGGAATATTAGTTTTGCCAGAAATCGAGATAAACCATTTTTCCCCCTTAAACCATTTCCCCCCCCTTTTTCCCTAACTCAGATCGCCCGTAAATTATTTTTCCCTTAATTTTTATAATATTCTCCTCCTTTTGTAATGGGTTTCATCCTACTGTGCTTTTTTTTTGTTTTCAAAATTATTGGTCCTGGTCTAAATGTGGTCTATTTTTCTGTTAAGTTGGCTGGCGGGGCTTGTCACTTTGACACATTTGGACAGGCACAATCAAAGCACAATTTAGTTAAATTCATAAGTGTAGTGGGCAGTGGCGCACTCGGGTTCAGTTTTTCGTCGTGTTCCTTTTAGTAGGTATTAGTATTCTTCTCTTTGGTTGTGTGTTGCTTTTTGTAAAATGTCGAAGTGGACGGAAGTTTGTTGAATGTAGGAAGTATGTTGTTGATCGTCCATCTTGAGTTAAATAAATAAATAAATAAATATTTTATTTCATCAAAACACATACATTAAATAGTAAACAAGGGTTGACCCTTCCTATTAAGTGCTGGAGCACCTGTGTCAGGAAAGGCCACTCTTCCTTAACACACTCTTATAATATAGGCTGATGAAATACAATAATTTAGATTATAACTAAAACTAGAGAACGAAAAATTCTACTATCAGCAGAGGATACATGCGTGTGTGTGTGTGTGTGTGTGTGTGTAATGTGCTTTAGGATAAAATACTATCATGAGAAGTAGATAAAGTAATGATTGTAAAATAAATTTAAAAAAAAAAAGTAATGTTATGTATCTAGTGTTAAAATATGGTAATTTATATTAAATATTATGATGTAAATAGTAAAAATAGTGCAAATATTAAATATGGTGTAACTATTAAAATTAATGTGGTGTATATGTCACCGTAAGATTGTAAACACCGCGAGATTGTAATATGACGAAGTGATGGATTGTAAACAAACAGTTTTCCGGTGATTTTAAATTAATTATTTCGTATTTAAAATAACTTCAATGCCAAATGGTATGAGATGTATAACATAAAATAAAATTTAGATATATTTCAAGTGCTGTTTGAATGTTTGGTTATTCAAATTAACCAAATTTATCATTCAAACTGCACTTTAAATATATCTAAATTTTATTCAATGTTATACATCAAATATTCAGGCAATTGAAGTTATTTTAAATACGAAATAATTAATTTAAAATCACCGGAAAACTGTTTGTTTACAATCCATCACTTCGTCATATTACAATCTCGCGGTGTTTACAATCTTACGGTGACTTAAATAAAGTAAAATAGTGTAGATATAAAATATGGTGTAAATATTTTATGTACTGTAAATAGTAAAATAGTGTAAATATTAAAACAGTGTTTAAATATACTTTTAGGATTTCAAACTTATACTAGAAAATATTCCGATTCTTCATAATTTAGGGTATTAAGCCAGGCTGTAACTTTGAGTTTGCAGTCGCGTTTATTTAAAGGGTAGATTTTTAATATTATTATTTTTTTTATTACATTTTTAATTATTACATTTATTATATAAGTACGAAGAAAGGTAATCGAACTGACATTGGGCGAATTTTGTACGTAACTGTGCGACATTTGCTACTTTGCAGTCCCTTCGTTTTTTCAAAATTTTTGGGTCATATTCTAATTTCATATGTTTCTTTACGATGATGTGTAGTATAAATAGTCTTCTAATAGACAGAGTGTCAATAATGCTGTGTAAGGACTGTGTGGAAAATCTTTTCTTTTTAAAATAAGCGACTTTAAATAGTGCCCTTTGTGCTCTTTCAACATCAATAAACCTTGTTTTGTCAGCGCCACCCCAAACTGTAATGCCGTAAATCGCTATCGATTGAGCCAGAGCAATATAGATGCGGTCTATTATTTTTCTAGTGGCAACGTGCCGAAGAAGCTTAATGAGCCAAATAAGCTTTCGCAACCTGGAGGCGACAAGATCGATTTGAGGATGCCACGAGAGTCTTTGGTCCAGCATAATACCTAAGTACTTCACAGCGTTTACTTTAGTTAGTGCTGGGCAATTGCAATTTAGGGCGTCTCGTATGGTACTACACTGATGTACTCTGATGTTTAGGTCAACTTCAGGCTGAGTCTTGTTGGTGAGTGAGAAGGTCACGTAATTCGTTTTTTGAGTGTTTAGCGTGAGTAAGTTTTTTCTAAGCCACTTCGCTATTGGGTAAGGCCGAGAATTTTTACACTTAGTAACATAGAAACTTCTATGTTACGGTAACGTAAAAGTAACGCGAAAGGTATGTAAGGCCGATTTCATAGTGCACCTTTTTATGTAAAACTTTATGCCTTATACGGGGTGTAAGGGACAGCGTCCCGCAAACCTATAGAGGTTGCTCAGTCAACGAAACTGAACAAACACCACCAGGAATGAGGAATTATTTTCAGGAATGAAAAAAAATTGCTCGATCAGACAATTTGTATGGATAAACATTTTTTTTTATCCTTAAATAAAAAATCCTGGTGATAGTTGTAGTATCGTTGACTGAGCAACCCCTACCAGCTTGCACGACGCTGTTACTTACACCCAGTATATTATGTATGTATAATGTGCATGGATAACAAAAAAATATAAAACCAATTTTTTTTATCAAATCATGTCTTTTACTTTGACTAAGTATATAACAGCTAAGTACCAAATAATTAAATAAAATTGTTATTTAAAATCTTTGGTACTAAAATACCTACTATAAAATAATTAGTTTTTTATCAAAATTAAGTAGTAACAAAAACACAACATTGTTATTGTTCCTCTAAAGTCTAAATCTTCCAGTACACAGAAAATAATCAAATTTGTTTTTCATAAAAAACTAAGCAAACAAAAAACAATAGTAATAATTACAATAGTAATTAACGACGATATGAACAAATCCTTGCAACACTTCAACGTTACGTTACATACAATGAACGTTACCGGTAACATAGAAGTAACATAGAAGCGAGATTTTTTAGGCTTTAATTGACTATTAATCGAATATAACTGCAGTATCATCAGCATATGAGAAAATATGAGCATTAGGTATTTTTAAACTGCAGAGATCGTTCAGGTAGACCAGGAACAGGGTAGGGCCGAGTACACTTCCCTGGGGAACTCCATAGTCTATTTTTTCAGTGTTACTCACCTGTTCGCCGATTCTGACCCTCTGAGTCCTGTTACTAAGATTGTGGCGGTACCCACAATTCGCCTAACAATCCTGCATCGCGCTATTGAAGTTTTCTGTGCGCGTCGGTATATATACGACAGCTGAAATGTATCACGTGGGCTTCGGCCTGACCGGGCATACCACCTTGCTTGGTCGGAAGAACTTCCTTTGTGGCCTCCACACATTATTCCCACATTGTGACCCTCAACAGAACATGTCTCCTTCAACATCATCATCACTCCCCGCCCCTCCGCACCGCGCCAGCCAGCATCGCCTCATCGGGTACCTCGTCCACTAGCCGCAATGTAGCGCGGCCTGGGCGACTCCGCATCGGCATCAACGGGCTTTTTCACTACACCGACCGGTCAGCAAGCAGAGCATATCTCTCCTGGTCAGCACGTAGCATCGGCCCCGCACGGCAGCTATCCGACTCACTGGATCCCGTGCAGCAGCTTACAGTTCCGACTCACTGGGACTCACTGCAACAGTTCCGACTCACTGGAACTCTCTGGCACTGGCGACTCAAGCGACAAGACTTCAAGATTCGACCTCCGGTTTTCGGGGGGGAGTGGTGTGGCGGTACCCACAATTCGCCTAACAATCCTGCATCGCGCTATCGAAGTTTCGGAGAACGGCAAGATATATACAACGTCTGAAATGACGTCAGTGGGCTTCGGCCTGACCGAGCATGCTATCTCTCTCAGTCGGAAGATCTTCCTTTTCGGCCGCCACTAACAACGTTAAAAGATAATCTATTAGAAGTTTAAGTGAAACATCCCTTATTCCAATATGTTCCAACTTTTTTACAAGGATGGGGATTGACACTGTGTCAAATGCCTTTTCAGGTCGAGAAAAACAGCAAGGCATTTATTTTTAGCATCTAATTCATTAACAATTACAGACGTCAATGCCTCAACAGTGTCCGCAGTTGATTTGCCAGTTTGGAAACCATATTGATTATTTGCTATGATGTTATATTTGCGTAGATAATTTACGATAAGTATATTTATGATTTTTTCAACGATTTTTGAGATTGCAGTTAATACTGAGATTGGTCTGTAATTGCTAATGTCGAGCTCATCCCCACCCTTGAATACTAGCGTTATAATGGATTCTTTTAACGCAGTAGGAAAAACACCATTTTCAAAACATATATTTATAAGGTGACAAATTACTGGCACAACATAATGTCTAACTAACTTAAGGTAGCTAGTTGAAATACCGTCCCATCCAGGCGCACTGTTTGACTTTAGGTTTATGAGGACATTGTAAACCTCTTCCTCATCAGTGTTAAAAAGCTCTCTACCTATGCTACTGAAGTACCTATTAATGTAATTTATGGAGTCAGTTTTTGAGGACTTAATATGTAACAATTTGGAGTTATCAGATTTATTTTTTTTTAGGTTTGTTACGGTGGCAATACTTTTCCAGAGTTTCCTCGAGTCACCACCAGAATCCTGCAGTAGTTTTCTGTCATAATCAAGTTTCTGCTTCTTAATTAGATTGTTGCAGAAATTGCGGTAACGTCTGTGAGTCGAAGAATATCGTCTGTGGGGTTTATACGAAGTCTTGATTGCAATTTGTTCCTATGTCTAATACACCTAAGGATTCCTGGAGTAATCCATGATTTTATTGTACGCTTACTGTTAGGTATAATAATAGTTTTAGTATTTTCTTCAATTGATTGTGTAATTTTGTCTATAAGTCCCTGAGCCACTAACTCTGGATCACTACATAATAAAAGTTGATTTAAATTTTTATTTTTTAAGTTTTCGCATGCGTCTCTGAAGATGGTAACTTTTTTAATTTTAATGCAATTGTTTACCAATGCAGTACTGTTCAAGTGTAATAAAATCATCATATGATCAGTGACAGATGTATTCAAGATAGCGACCTTTGCAGAAACTTTACTTCTATCCAATTTTATCATAATGTGATCCAAGCAGTTATTTTCTCTGGTGGGGAGATTGTGTCCAGGCATTATATTGTGACCAGCAAGCATATCTAAGTAAGTATTTCTATTTCTTAGTTAACTAAAGAGCTTACTGCTAAACTACTTAAATATGTATGGACAAACACTTAAAAATTAAGTTAAAATTTAGTTGGTTACTTATCTATTTAATACTAGCGACCCGCCCCGGCGTCACACGGGTATAAAATATATAGCCACTGAAAAAATGATTAAAATCGATAGCCTATCACGATCCTTCATGTGGTCTACTTCTTATCTCTGCCAAATAACATAAAAATTGCTCCAGTAGTTCGGGAGATAAACCTTTTCAAATAATTTCCCCCGTTTTTTTCCACATTCTCCTATTAGTCTTAGCGTGATAAAATATAGCCTATAGCCTTCCAATAAATGGGCTATCTAACACTGAAAGAATTCTCCGAATCGGACCAGTAGTTCCTGAGATTAGCGCGTTCAAGTTAGCCCTTTCAAATAGTTTTCCCCGTTTTTTCCACATTTTCCTCTATTTCTTCGCTTCTATTAATCTTAGCGTGATAAAATATAGCCTATAACCTTCCTCGATAAATGGGCTATCTTACACTGAAAGAATCATCTAAATCCGTTGCGTAGTTTTAAAGATTAAAGGGAACAAAGGGACATGAGGGAAAGTGACTTTGTTTTATAATAAGTATAGATGTGTAAACCAGCCATAAAAGAATATTTAAAAAAAATCACTTACAAGAATTTTCATCTACCCACTCGAGTGACACTGGTTTATAATCTTGTAAGTATTCAAATATGTCTTTTGTTGTGAGGCCATGCACACCATTCAGGTGAAGAGCATCAAATCTAAAATGTCTCTCATTTCCACTTTCTATGCCAAAATTCTTATAAAGTTCATCGATTTGTTTTTGTGTCACTAATCTACTTCCGCTTAGGTTTATACCAAATCGTTTTGCTCTTTCTTCTAGCTTGACGGCATCAATTTTATCCAACTCTTTTAGCATTAATCCATTTTTATCCGCCTTATAAAACTGTAACAAACAAACTTATTAGTATGTATTCATTACACATATATCATATGTAACTATTTACATATATATTAATAAAATGTTAAATTTGGAACTAAACAAGTTACATACAATTGTGCTTTTAGGATCTGGATCCTGTTCCACAACTTTTTCAGTTTCGTCATCTGTGTCCATCATCTCACCGTCACTCATTTCAAAATCTCTTTCATGCTCCATGTTTACGTAAGACGAAGTAATAGTTGTTGATAGTGTTTTTATGAAAGATGCCTTGGTGTAGGATTATATTATATTTGGGCTATTTTACTAGAACTTTCCTAGTCTAGCAAATTTAAAGGTATCTTACTAGGCTAGATTTGTAAATGATTAATTTGTAGATCAATTTATACCACACAGTCAGCAGCTACACAACAAACCGTAAAGAAACCAAGTCAAAGTACAATTTACAAATGTTACACTTATGTACAAAAAGTAACAACTTTTTATTTTTAGTGCAAGGCTTGCACTAAAAATAAAATATTAAAATACGTATAGTAAAAGGCTTTTCTATTTTTTACACGATTTTTTTTGTACATTGAAATTTATGTACATTGTTTCCATTTTCCAAGCCTACTCGTCACTCACGCAACACCCACGTCACACTGACAGATGACAATTTATGAACTGTTTTGAAGCTTTAGGCAGTGTAGCCATAATTGTGTTTTTCTTTCTTTCTTTTCTTTTTCTTCTTTTTTGGCAACTTGACAAAAAGGATCGAGTTTTGGCGGGCATGTGAAAGAGTGCTGTTGTGTTTTTGTATTATTTTCCTAAAATTGTGTTAGCTGGGTTTTTAATGTGTAATATTGGTAGAATATTAACCATTAGATATTCGTGTTCATGCACAAGTGTAGGAAAGTGATGTAATATCCAGAAACGGGCTATTTTGTGTTCCCTCCAAAACTCCATCGAAAGTTTCAGTAAAGCGTCTACCACTTTACTGAATCGACCGACTTGACTCCTGTGACTGTATTGACTTTTACTTAGACTTTGACTAGACTTTAGACCTGACGATACATGAAAAGGATGATGAAAATTATAATAGGAGGAATATGGTTTTCCCGCCATATTCCTTACCTTTTTACCTTGTCTGTGGCACAACATACACATCCTTTGTGTCAAGTTGCCAAAAAAGGAGAAAAAAAAAAAAAAAAAAAAGGATGTGTATGTTGTGCCACAGACAAGGTAAAAAGGTAAGGAATATGGCGGGAAAACCATATTCCTCCTATTATAATTTTCATCATCGTTTTCATGTATCGTCAGGTCTAAAGTCTAAGTAAAAGTCAATACAGTCACAGGAGTCAAGTTGGTCGATTCAGTAAAGTGGTAGACGCTTAACTGAAACTTTCGATGGAGTTTTGGAGGGAACACAAAATAGCACGTTTCTGGATATTACATCACTTTCCTACACTTATGCATGAACACGAATATCTAATGGTTAATATTCTACCAATATTACACATTAAAAACCCAGCTAACACTATTTTAGGAAAATAATACAAAAACACAACAGCACCCTTTCACATGCCCGCCAAAACTCAATTGTGTTTTGTCAAATTTTGTCGTCTCGAATCTCGATCACAGAATAATATATATTTGTTGTACCCAATGAGGTACATACTATTGGAGGTAACCTTATATTTTGACAGTTGATAATGTTACTCTTTCTAACTAACGATGCAGTAAGTTGAGTGAAAGAGAAAGCTCATATCGGTGTATAAACGTCAAAAGTTTGTAATGTTATGTCCTACCTAATAGGACATAACAAAGGAGTCGGTCTGCAATATTTCATGTTTAAAAAGTGCTAATCAAAGTGTTTAGTGAACGTTAAATGCAATATCTTGTTGGGCTTTGTGGTTCCGCTGTATAATAAACCATAAAAACGGCCAAGGAATGCCTCAAACACGTGGATATAACATAACATACGTAAGTTTTCAACAACGTTTTTTGGGCTTATCAATCGTTATTTTTGTAAGCTAAAAAGAAAATTTATAAGTTTAATAATCCCATAATCATGCTTTATAAGGTATTAGTGATAAAAATGTCACATCAAGTAATAATTTGGCTTCAAATATTGCATAACTTTTTACGTGTACTTTAGGGATGCACTTTACTTGAAGTATAGTTTATCGATAAAAATATTGTCATGATGAAATAATTTTTTTTTTTCAGGATTTGAAAATGCTTCAAAATAGACGACAAACAGAAGTATTTAGATGCAAGTTTCATGCAAGTTTTTAATTCTCACTCCCTCATGAAGGCATCACAATATTGGGATTATCATTTCAAACGTAAGTTTGAAACAATGATTTTATTGAAATAAAAAAAGTTCTAACGGAGAGCGAAATAATCGAATGATCAACAGCTCTCACACCTCCCCCCTGTAAGTACTCAGTTCGTTACTTAGATCTACTTTTTGAAATTTTATCCTGGCATTACTCTTTTTTAATAAGTAAAATGCAAAAATTTAATAAGGCTAAAGTCATAATCATTTAATAAAATAAATTTAACACCTCGAACATCGAAATCCAGACACAATAGATATTCAGTTGTTATGCGGCACCTGGGTTCCACTTGGGGCTTGATGGGTTAAGCATGGAAAAGTTACATAAAGCATATTGCCCCATATATAATATTATATGTACATACATATTTTATAGTATTAAGTACATTTAATGACACTAAACCAACAATTTTTTTAGGTTATTGGAATGCTCCTAAAGAACAGTTCAATATGGTGGTGACTGAGAGACCTATAATGAAGATAATATTATTTTTAAGTTTAGATTATAACCGAGTATTCTGGTGGTGAGATGGAGTGAGGAGGGATGGTTTAAGTGAGGAAAATCCCCTCCTTATCACTACCACCTTCAGCCACCTTCAGGAGACCCCCCCGTTAAGGAGATGTTGTCAACTGTTTTCAGTGTTTGAATATTTTTCATTTAAGAGGCCGGGTGCCATCGAAATTCTCATACATACGTAATACCATAATCATTTTCCCATACGAAAATATTAAACATATTTGAGTTATTTTTTCTAATTTTTAATATGTGTGTAATATTATACAATGTGTCCTAACACCGGTGTCCAATCCTTACATGTTATAATGTATAGCATAGGTATTTTATTGACTGAAGGATCGGCCACTGGTGTTGGGACAGTGGACACATTATATTATTATGTGTCTCGTCACCAGTAACTAATGCTTTAACGCATCTTTAACGTCTTTATTTCTTCGATAATACTGTTGTTGTTATTTTACAAAATTGTTGTATAATAGCTAAGTATAATAAAGTATATTTGATCTTCTGTTGTTTTTTTATAAAAACTGTTGATTTTATTGATATTACACTCCGGTCAAGCCTTCGTGGCTTATGGAGTATACATAATTATTATATTTTTAACTAAGTATTTGTGTAATTATATATATAGTATTTTCATATTATTATACTTAAATAAATATAAAATCATATCTTTTCACCAAATTGAAAGCGACTTCTAATTTAATGATCTTAATAATGTTTGATACTGTATAATATAACTAATACTTTAAGATTGATAAATAAAGTCGATTTGAAAATATGATTTTATGAAAATATGATTTGTACTGACGAAAACGCTTTTGCGGTACTTCCGATTTGTATGTGACGTCATCCTCATAGTAATTTAATATCTTTTATTTATCGCGCTCGTTATATGTAAGTTTATCTGTACATAAATAATAAGAATAAGCCTAGAAAGATTTGTAAAATATATTTTATTGAATAATTCACTTAAAACATCAGTTTTATATATTATCTCCATTTATTGTAGACGGGAAATGAAATGGCCAAAACTTTTCTCCAAAAGTTTTCAACATTACAAATGATTTCTAATTTCTTATTTAATTCTTTTATAATTTTTGGGCACTTTTAGACTCGTACATTTAGCACATAAAAAATGTAAAATAAAGAGAGTTTAAAATACAAAGCGTATGACGTCACACTATGGCGGACAGTGTTTTCGGCGCCATTTAAGACGCGTATTTTTCAATAAACATTTTATGGGTTTCTACTGTGTAAAATATTAAAATATTAGTTTTTTTTTTTGTGAAAATGAATGATAAAGAAGCGATTAGCATGAAGAAAAAAAGTAGGTCAAGTAGCCTATTCAGTGTGAGTGATTCTCGTGTGTCACCGACGCGAGCCGAGTAAAGCTGAGGCTTAACTTACGCGTCAGTGACGGAGCGTCAAGTTGCGTCAAGTTGTCAAATGTGTGTTTTGTATACAAAAAACATATTTGACAACTTGACTCCCCGTCACTGACGCTTTGTTCTAAGCGAACTCTCGCGGACTTTAAAACTCGCGTACTTTAAGTTCCTACGTGTGTCACCCCTTTATGCCTTTTACAGATAAAAGGTTGAAACCCTGTGGCAACACTGCTGTCCAGTGTCATTTGTGAAAGTTAGCGGGCTTTTTAAAAAGAGAAGTCGTATTTTTTCAACTTTTGCGAAATTAATTATTTAAAATAGTTTATATAAAGTGTAGCAGTACCTACAAAGTACCTACACGTTCGTCGTGGAAGATTGAAACATAGAAGAAAATCGTTCTGCCAAGAACGTACGTTCGAAATGACGAGAGAAACCGTCCGTGTATATTAAGTGCATTTGCACCGGACATGAAGTAGCCCTGAAAAGGACTTTTTCTAATAAGAGTTCTTCACAACACAACACTACGCATCGAGGCTACGTCGAGCGAGGGATATTCGCAGCATAGCTACGATCTTCATGGCGTTTGCAGAGCTTCACAAAATGGCGGCACAGCTACTCGCGACGGCGCGGCAGCGAGCGACCGGGAGACGATGTCGGTATGCCGAGCTCGGGCTCACTGAACTCGCGGACCGCGGGAGCCCATATTTAAACTCGGGCGATTCCAGCGCCACGAACCGCGGTACGGCCGAATCTCCCGCGCGGATAATTTCTCAATCTTGTAAATATTTCCTATTCGATTTTTTTCTCTTTCTTGTTTGTAAATATTTTTATCTCACTCATTATGTCTCTTTCTGTTTTGCAATAGCCAATCAAAATTAATCTTTTCAGTTTCTGTACAGTTTGTAATAATAATAATTAACTCATTTTTTTGTATATAAGCAGCGCATTTTTGTAAATAAAACACTTCAGTTCACCACAGTAAATCGAGTTTTACTCTTTACTCCTCCGACCTCTAGTGAACTCTTAGAGAGACCAACCGGTCCTCTAAACTGGTGACCCCGTGAACAACAAGCAACCTCTGCAAGAAGAAACTCTGCTGGAAGAAACTCTGCCAACAGGAAACTCTGCCCGAGGAAATTCTGCTCGACGACGCTGCACCACGAAACGCTGCCCGACGAAACGCTGCTCGGAAGAAACGCTGCACCACGAAACGCTGCTCGACGAAATTCTGCTGCAAATCTCTCCACACAATGGAATCCAGAGGCGAATCCCTGCCCGAAACCTCGGCAGTCACCAGCAACCCGGCTACGTCACCGTCATCACAAGAAATCGCCGGCATTGCCCTGTCAATGCGAATTCCGCCTTTCTGGAGGGACAAACCCAGGCTCTGGTTTGTCACGTTCGAGGCAGCCACCAGCAGTCTGCAGAAAAACCAAAGCCAGCTGTCCCAAATGGTCATCGCTCGCCTAGAAAAGGAGGACATCGAGCAAATCGCCGACCTCCTGTACAACCCGCCAGAGACAAATGAGTACCAAGCCCTGAAGGACCGGCTCATCTCCGCATACGAAGAGTCTGACAGCCGGCAGTTTCAACAGCTGCTGTCGGACATGGAATTGGGAGACCAAAAACCGTCGCAACTACTCCGACGTATGCGAAACCTGGCTCGCAACAAGGTCCCCTATTCCACCCTACAGCTCATGTGGGCCAATCTCCTCCCGGCAAACATTCGCTCCGTCCTGGCCGTCAGCGAAACATTCCAGTCAAAGACCACACTCGACGAACAAGCAGCGCTAGCCGACAAGATCATCGAGCAGTCAACTGTAAATAATGTACATAGCATCGCATCCAGTCATCGTGTAAATAGCTCCGCATCACCATCATCGAACGTCGAGTGCCTTCTCATCGAAGAAATCCGCAAGCTATCCCTAGAGGTCGCCGAGTTGAAAAAACAACAATACAACAACAATAATTATAGAAGAGAAAATTACTATCAACGGTCAAGGTCAAGACACAGATCATCGTCAAGATTCCGGCAACATTCAACATCACGGCCACGATCTTCATCACCATCGCCATTCTGTTACTACCACAACAGATTCGGCAAAGAAGCGCGAAAATGTACGCAACCGTGTACATTCAACAACCCGGAAAACTAGACAGAACGTTGGCAGCGGCGGAATCCGGCGTTCACAACAAACAATACCGCCTATTCGTCACGGACAAGACTACGAATCTCACTTTTTTGGTAGACACGGGTGCCAATATATCCGTCATACCGAAAAAGAAAGGCCTTCATCTCCAGCCGCTACCTTTTCAACTGTACGCCGCCAACAACACCGTCATACCTACATACGGTGAGAAAACACTAGAACTTAACCTTGGACTTCGCCGACCATACAAATGGAAGTTTATCGTCGCCGCAGTCTCGAAACCAATCCTCGGTGCCGACTTCCTACAACATCATGAACTCATAGTCGACTTGAAGAACAGAAGACTCATCGACGGGAGAACAAGTCTGCACATCAACGCACCTGGACGCTACACGGACGTACCTACAGTCCGTAGTGTCGACAGCACGCAGTCATATCACGACATCCTGGCTGACTTCCCCGGCATCACGAGATTGACAGCGATGAATATCACGCCGAAACACAGCGTCGAACACTTCATCGAGACGTCTGGGCCACCACTACACTGTCGCGCCCGACCACTGCAACCACATCGCTACAATTAAGTCAAGAAAGAATTCGAAAATATGATGCAACAAGGTCTCTGTCGTCCCAGCAAGAGCGCCTGGTCATCTCCACTTCACGTCGTACCAAAGAAGAACGGCGACATAAGGGTGTGCGGCGACTACCGACGACTCAACGCAGTAACGAAGCCCGACCGCTACCCTATACCACGACTGCGCGATTTCACTTTTCAACTCGCCGGAAAAACTATCTTCTCGACGATCGACTTAAACCGAGCCTACCAACAATTACCAGTCCATAAAGAAGATATAGAGAAGACAGCAATCATCACACCATTCGGATTATTCGAGTTCCCGAGAATGTGTCCCGGCCTTAGAAACGCAGGCCAGACATTTCAACGTTTCATACACGAAATACTGCAAGGATACGATTTCGTGTTTTCCTTCATCGACGACTTGTTAATTGCATCCAGCAGCGAAGAAGAACATCGCCAACATCTACGGTGTGTTCTTAAACGCCTAGAAGAAAACGGAATCACAATCAACCCAGCTAAATGTGTACTCGGCAAGCAAGAAGTCAAATTCCTCGGCTTCAGCGTAAACAGCAACGGAATCAAGCCGCCACAAGATAAATTACAAGCCATAGAAGAATTCCCATTACCGAAGAACATAGAAGAACTACGTCGTTTCCTCGGCATGCTAAACTTCTACCGAGACAGCATTCCGAACGCCGCCACAATTCAAGCCCCGCTACACGCATACCTACATAATGTGAAAAAGCGAGACAAGACACCGATCGAATGGAACGAGACATCGAAAGAAGCATTCACGGCTTGCAAAAATAGCATTAAAAACGCTGTTTTGCTCGCCCACCCGAATAACAAAGCACCGATCGCTATTTTCTCCGACGCCTCGGACACCGCAGCGGGAGCCGTAATACAACAATACTACAACACAAGGCAACAACAAATGGCAACCACTCGGCTACTTCTCGAAGAAATTTACTACAGCGCAAACGAAGTACAGCACCTACGATCGCGAACTTCAAGCTATCTACATGTCAGTAAAATACTTCAGAAAAATATTCGAAGGCCGAGAGCTCATTATATTCACCGACCACAAGCCATTGACATTCGCCCTACAGAAGAAAACATCGACATCGGAAACTCCAAGAAGAACTCGGCAACTACTTTTCATCTCCGAGTTCACGCACGACATTCGTCATATCAGCGGAAAAGATAATATCGTCGCAGACATATTCAGCCGCATAGAAACAATCACCACGCCGTCAGCTGTAAACTACGAAGAGTTAGCTCGCGCGCAAGAGCGAGATAGCACGCTACCTACGCTGTACGGTCAAGAAAACTTAATTTTCAAAACAACAACGCTACCTAACTCCGATATCAAGATTGTATGCGAAACATCAACAAAATACGTTCGCCCGTACATTCCGCAAGACTTTCGACGCGCCATTTTCGACTCTATTCACAACATAAGTCATCCTGGAACAAAAGCATCAAGAAAACTCATCGCGCAAAAATTCTTCTGGCCGTCAATGAACTCCGACATTAGAGAATGGACGAAAACCTGCATACAATGTCAGCGAAGCAAAATACAACGACATACATCGAGCGCCGTGTCGACATTTCCACAAGTCGATAGATTTCAACATACGCACATCGACATAATCGGACCGCTAAGTACAACAGCGAGTGGTCATAGATACCTACTTACTATGATCGATCGCTCGACAAAATGGCCTGAAGCTGTACCGCTCACCGAGATCACCGCCGAAACCGTCGCAAGAGTATTCTACGAACAATGGATAGCAAGGTTCGGGTGTCCTACTACAATAACAACCGATCAAGGACGCCAGTTCGAGAGTCAGCTGTTCGTCAACTTAACACGTTGTATGGGAATCGATAAAACCCGTACAACGCCGTATCACCCGCAATCAAACGGGATGATTGAACGCTGGCATCGAAGTCTCAAGAATTCACTGAAAACAAGACTCATCAATAGTAATACATCGTGGATCGACGAGCTACCTACAGTTTTACTCGGACTACGCGCCGCAATACGAGAGGACACCGGAGTCAGCGCCGCCGAATTAACCTACGGCCGTAACCTACGCTTACCGGCCGACTTCTTCGAAACAACATCATCATCGAGCCTAGATCATACCTACATCGAGCAACTCAGAAAAAACATCGATTCTCTCAAGCCGAAAAACAATGTACATCGCCACGGTAATCAACGCAACATCTTCATACATCGTGATCTACTTACGTGCAAATACGTATTTCTACGAATAGACGCCGTTCGAAAACCACTTCAAAGTCCGTATTATGGGCCGTACAAAGTTCTTCGACGAGAAGAAAAATACTACGTGATACAACTACCCGATCGCACAGCAACAGTATCCATCGATCGTTTAAAACCCGCCTACATACTAAGTGAAGATTACCTCGGCGAGTCAACGAGCAATGTACAACAGTCACCGGTAATTACCAACTTACCTAATACCAATGTACCTGTTACCTTACTTTCACATACCAATAATTTACCTCAAAATACCTCATTACCTTTACCCGTTACCTCATTACCTTTACCTATTACCTCACAACCATTACCAAGAGCATCACCGATCAATTTGCCTTTTTATGAAGATTTACAATCTGCAGCTATAGTTCTTAAAACTGATATTGGTAATTTGTCTATCTTATGTAGTTATAGTCCACCAAGACCAGGAAGGTTCAAATCTAGACAACTTAAACAAATTATTAAACCGATAATACTATCCGGAGATTTAAATGCTCATCATGTTGCTTTTGGATGTCTTCAAACCAAGCCTCGAGGTACAGATGTTTACGATTTATTAGATGAGTGTGACCTATGTATCCTGAACTCGGGAGCTCCAACAACAGTAGGTAGTTTGCGTAATAGCCAATCTTCAATTGACATTACTTGTGTTAGCCCACAAATCGCTCCTCTATGCCATTGGAGCGTTAGTGATGATCCAATGGGCAGCTATCATTATCCCACTTTCACATTTATTGAACTCCATCCACAAGATTTTGAAGTTGGTCAACCAACGGAAAGATTTCTGTATGACAAGGCAGATTGGAAGCTCTTTGCATCTGAAACTGAAAAGGCATTCAGGTCATTTACTATTGATTACAACAAACCTTTATCTACTTATAATAAATTTTGTGTTACATTAAATACAGTTAAAGAATCATGTATTCCAAAACTAAATATAACTTCCCCAACCATTAGGAAAAAACCAGTTCCCTGGTGGGATAATGAATGCTTAGAAGCAGTTAAAAAAAGTAAAGCTGCTCTAAATTTTTATAGAACACATTCATCTATAGAAAATTTCATTGAATATAAAAAAATAGATGCAATTAAAAAAAAGTTATTAAGGGAAAAGAAAAAGAATAGTTGGAGAAACCTTTGTGAATCATTCAACAGACAAACACCTGTTACTGTCATCTGGAATTATATCCGCAGATTTAAAAGAGCTTCTTCTGTTAGTAAACCAAAAAACAGTGAATGGATTCCATCTTTTCTTGATAAGTATGCACCCGATGATCCACCTGAAAAATATATAGACAGTAATTTATTAAATTCATATTTTATCCAGGAAGGCAATTCAAGTAGCATATTTTTGAGTAATACTTTTACATGGCAAGAATTCCAATTTGCTTTGAAATCTAGAAAAGACACTACTCCAGGCTTAGACGATATCCCTTACAAAATATTAGGCTACATGCATGAAGATGCCCAAAAAATTTTATTAGATATTTATAATCTATTATGGACAAACAATCTTATACCAGACTCACGGAAAACACAATGTATTATACCAATCCTTAAACCAGAAAAACCGGAAAATGACTGTAACTCATATAGACCTATATCTTTGTCATCTTGTGTTGGTAAAATATTTGAATACATGCTTAAGGTGAGACTAGACTGGTATGTTGAATCAAATAATATCTTACCAAAGGAGCAGTATGGCTTTCGTAAAGGTAAAAGTTGTGTAGAAAGCTATGTTGCATTATTAAGGGATATTAAAGATTCATTTCACTCATTTTCTTCCACTGTTTGTGCCTTTCTCGATGTTCAGGGGGCTTTTGATAATGTTGATCCAACTATCCTTGTTGAAGTCTTGATAGATATAGGTGTCCCCGGAAAAGTCTGTGAATGGATTTTTAAATTTTTATTTAAGAGAACAATGTATGTCAAATTTAATAACATTTTACATGGACCTAGACATATATATAAAGGCACAATGCAAGGTGCCACTATTTCGCCACTGTTATATAGCATATACACAAGTCAACTGTGTAAATATCTTTTAGGTTGTAATGTAAAATTTCTACAGTATGCAGATGATATTGTTGTGTATAGTAGTCATAAGGATGTAAATATTGCTGTTAATATATTAAATAAGGCATTAGAACAAGTATATAATTACTATACTAGAAAATTAAAGCTATGGATAAGTTAGGAAAAAAGTACAGCCATTATTTTCTCTAAATCAGATCCAGGAAGTTTATTTAACGTTAAACTTCACAACAACAGTCTCAAATGGGTCTGCGAAAAAAAGTTTTATCTTGACAATAAGTTAAAATTTGAAAATCATATCCAACAAATTATCAAAAAAGCTTGTGGAGGTCTTAACATAATTAGATCTTTGGCAGGAGTACACTGGGGATCCGACCCTAAAACTTTATCCATGTTATATAAGAGTTTAGTACGTAGTCACTTTGATTACAGCACCTTAGCATATTACAACTGTAATTATAACTTATTAAGAAAATTAGATGTTATTCAAAATAAAGCTCTTAGAGTCATAACAGGTGCAATGTGCTCTACTCCTATACATATCATGGAGGCCGAGACATGTATACCTCCACTAACTATTATAAGGCTAAAAATTGCTGAACGATTTTGCTTAAAGGTATTTGCCTCTAAAAATAATCATCTTTTAAATAGAATTCTTCCTATAGTTCCAACAAATAGTATGAATGTGGGTCCATATACTGATGTTTCTAACATTATTTCTAGAAAATTGCCAGAACTATTAAGGGCTATGATAAACATTTACTTAAATATTGGAAATTATATATTTAGAGAAAATCATTGGCCTATGTATAATATTGAATATAATGCATACATGCATGATGTTACAATATGTGAGCAACAAATAAGTAATCAAAATGATCTTCTCAATACTATAGATAATGAGTACAGAATTTATACTGATGGGTCGAAAACCTTAAATATTGTTACATCAGCCTATTATGATCCTAAGAAAAAAATTAAAAAATGTATAAAATTAGCGTATGAATGTAGTATATTTACTGCTGAATGTTATGCTATATATAAAGCATTATTGTATATATCTTCAATTAATGAAAGCAATTGTTTGATTTTAACTGATTCACTTAGTGTTATAACTGCACTTAAAAATAGGGTTTTAAAATTTAATACAAATTATTTAATATTAAAAATTAAGCAAACTTTGTACCATATGTATAATAATAGTAAAAATGTTAAATTCATTTGGGTACCTTCTCACTCTGGAATTACTGGCAACGAAGAAGCTGATGCAGCAACAAGAGGAGATCCAGACGAAGACCACAGTCAACTCCAGCACATACCGTATACAGATATACATGCTCCTGTGAAAGACTGCCTGGGAGAGTTGTTCAAGGCATACTTTACCCAAACGTCGTCTGAAAAAGGAAAATGGTATTACGATATACAAAAGATCCCGCCCGCCAAACCGTGGTACCATGAATTGAAAGAAATGTCTAGATCATTTATAGTTACTATGAACAGGATGAGATTTGGGCATTGCCAAGTTAAATCTCATCTCTACAGATTGAAGATGGTGAATACCTCATTTTGTGACTGCGGCGTTGAAGAGGAGACTCTTAATCATCTGGTTCTTCGATGTGGAAAACATAATAAGGCACGCTTAATGATGTGTAGTGAAATCAGTGAATTTTTGGACAAAGATGACAGTGACAGTGATATAAACATAGACAACTTGTGTTTGAAAGATTTACTTCAAAAAAATACTTTTTATGGTCCGCTTTATAGCTTTTTAAAAAATGTTGGGAAAAAACTTTAATTCCGTAATGCCCTGTGTAATGTTAAGTTACTTGTTGTTAAAAACAATGAAATGTATTTTAAGGACTGGGCTAAAAGGACTAGAATCCAGGCCCGTAAAATTTTATTTAAAAAAAAAAAAAAAGTGTCATTTGTCAACCACAGATTAGTTTAAATATGTCATTATGTGTCAACTGTCAATAAACAAGCGGTGAAAGAAAAGACACTTAATTGACGATTCATAGTAAACAGTGGCCCCGTTACCCAAGGAGTGTGCCTAAAGGTTTTGAATGACATTTTTCAATCTGAGATGCCCCCGGAGGAATGGCGAACACAAATTATTTTACCTTTACTAAAACCTGGAAAACTTAGTGGTGATGCGTCTAATTATAGACCTATCGCTCTTTCTATTACATTGGGAAAACTTTTAGATCATTTAATTAAGAATAGATTGGAGTGGTTGATGGAGAGCAAGGGCATTTTATCCAAAACACAGTACGGTTTTCGGAAGGGCTTTAGCACTATGGACGGTCTCGGGTCTTTCGTGACTGACGTACGCATTGCCTTTTCGAAAGGCGAACATGTGGTAGGTGTGTACCTTGACATTTCATCGGCATATGACAATGTTCTTCTTCCGGTTCTCAGGCAGAAACTGCATCATCTGAGAGTCCCAGTGAAGATGATCAATTACATAATCAATTCCCTGTCCTGTCGTTTTGTTACCGTATCCACCCAAAATTTAACCCTTCCTCCTCTTATTGTTTATAAAGGCCTTCCTCAAGGTAAGCCTCTTAGTCCTCTCCTTTACGATATTTATACCTTTGATTTAGATCTTTCCGTCAGTAGTTTTTGTGAGATCTCTCAGTATGCCGATGATTTGACATTGTACATTGCATCTAAGGATATTTCAGTATGCTCCGAACGCCTTAACACTGCAATTAGATACCTCATGGAGTGGATGGACCGACATGGCCTCAATATTTCAGTTCCGAAGAGTTCTGTGGTAGTTTTTTCTCGATCTAAAATTACTCCTGTAGTTAACATTCAACATAATGAACAAGTTTTCCCGGTTAGAGATAATGTTAAATTTCTTGGTGTTTACCTCGATTCCAGGCTAACTGGCGCTTACCATATTAGACATATTGTTAAAAAATGTGAGAAAAATATTAATGTTTTAAGATCAGTTAGTGGTGTATGGTGGGGCTCTCACCCTTATACCCAAAAATTGCTCTACAATGCCCTTGTCCGCAGCCATTTGGATTATGGATCATTTTTATTGGAACCTTGTCATAAGGTTCCATTAAAAGATCTGGACAAAATTCAGGCCAAATCTCTTAGAATCATAGTTGGGGCAATGAAATCTTCTCCAATCAACGCCCTACAGGTTGAATGTGTTGATCCGCCTCTTAACATTCGACGGCAGTATCTTGCGGATAGATTTTTGCTTAAGGCATTTCAGAACTCCTCACACCCACTATTAGGCAAACTTCACAAATTATCCCAATTGGCATCAACATCTGCTTATTGGCGACATAAAGATCTCCCTTGTCTCTTGATCAGTTACCATAAGTTAACCCAACTTCCTTGTCCTATTGTTCAGTGCAGACTCAACCCTCTATTTTCCTCCCCTTACGAAGCACTCACATTCACTCCCAACATCATCCTTAATTTCCCTATTGTTAAAGGTTCTCCACTAGCAAATACTCAATTTAATCAGATTATACATGAGCACTATGGGGATTGGATGCTTATCTTTACGGATGCATCTAGACTTTCGGTGGATGGTTGTGTGGGTGCAGCTGTCTGGATTCCGAGAGTAAATGTGATTCTAAATTTTAAATTGCCTCCTAACTCCTCTGTATTTACAGGGGAGGCCCTAGCTATATATGAGGCCATCTCATTTATTGAGTCTCATGATCTTAATAAATCGCTGATACTCTCGGACTCCAGGAGCGTTTTGCAGGGTATTTCTGCTAACCAGTTCCGCTCTAAGTCTGGATTTCCTTTAATCTTTAAGATAAGACAGCTTCTCCTTAGGTGCCGTGTCCGCAGTATACAGGTTGTGTTAGCATGGATACCTGGCCACAGTGGAATTACTGGTAATGAGAGTGTGGATGCCTTTGCTAAAGACGCCATAACATCAGGTGGACTCAGTCAATACCAACTCTATTGTCAAGACTTAATTCCACTTGCAAAATCTCAGCTTTCTAGCAAATGGAATACACTATGGGACGGCTCAAGTACCATCAAAGGCAAGCACTACCATGATATTCAAAGTAGTGTACCAGTAAGACCATGGTTCTTTAGATATTCACAGTGTAGCAAGCAAATATGCTCAAC
Source organism: Polyommatus iphigenia (assembly GCA_963422495.1). Lineage (NCBI taxonomy): Eukaryota > Metazoa > Arthropoda > Insecta > Lepidoptera > Lycaenidae > Polyommatus > Polyommatus iphigenia. Next base: position 16,342,260 of record OY730189.1, read on the forward strand.
AATCTGCCGTGTTAGACTTGGTCATTGCTGCTCACCAGTGTTCCTTGCCAAAATTAGGGTCAAGGATCATTCTCTCTGCGAGTGTGGTCTAGATGAGGGTACCTTAGATCACATCTTCTTTTCTTGTCCTAGAAACCAATCGTCCTTATATGACTGTCTTCCCAATTCCATTCCTCGCCCTATAAATTTTAAATCGGTTTTATCGTATGTAAATACCCCTTTTATTGAAATTTTGTGTACGTATATTCGTGATAACAATATTAGATTGTGATGTTTCTACTAACTTTTGTGTTTGTTTTAGGTCAATCAACTCCTGTAAATATGTAATTATGTTTTGTAACCGTACTCTTGTTACCTCACCAGACCTTCACTACATAGAGCAAAGTCTTTCGAGCCACTCTGACATTGGCAACTCACCGAGTCGGCCATTATTAAAAGAAGAAGAAGAAGAATTGACGATTCGTTTTTGAGATTTTCTAAAAAAATCTAATTCAGCAATAATTTTTAACGTGGTTTACATTGATTTTTTTACTTTAAATATAAATAACTTGTAAGATTCTTCTTGATTAACTATCCAGCTATGGCGTCTTATGTGAATATGAGCTTGGATGATATAATAAAAAAAAAGAAAATATCAAATACTCGGTAAGTTAGTAGGTACCTACCTAACATCAAGAAATAACAATTTGTATTGTTTATGTAATATAAATTATTAAAAAGGTCCAAATTAGTGCTAGTGCTAATTAATGATGCTAATGTGTTCCATTGAAATTGTATATTTTTACTAAGCAAACAAATGTTACTTGTATTGTCATATCCATAAGTTTATATTTTACATTCAACTTTAATTGCTCTGATTGTTATAAATATTATATGATAATAAATTTTTTTTATCAAATACAAATTAACTATTAATAAACCCATGTATGTAATAATATTTTAAATATGCAGGAGTCCAATAAAGAAGAAAAAACCTCAACAACCTGCAAAATCCTTACCAGTGGTTGATGCCAGAAATAAAATTATTTCCAAAAAGAGAATTCAAATTAAAGATGCTCGTGAGAAACTTGCAGAGCTTGCCAAACAGAAAGATGCAAGATTGAGATTAGAACAATTAAGAGCAAAAAGGGTATGTATAATAATTTTTTTAGCATGCCCTTTCTTGACATTTTTCATATTTTATCTCATTGTCTGTATGCTTATAACAATTGTAATTAAAATATATGTATAAATCGACGCCCCCAAGCAAAAAGTCTGTAATGTGTTATTATGGACTTTTTCCTGTTATGTGAAATTCGTAATCAGAAGACTGAAATATACCTTGTGATTTTTTTCTGGATTTTTCTTAGTGATATTTATGAAGATATAATGAAATATATATTTATTGCACGGAAATAAATTATAAAACTTTACGAGCAAAAGTACTGTAACCCAATCTTACAAATAAATATTTCTCATCTTATTTTGGTAACACCTGTTTACCGGATTATTGCCGTAAAATAAATTCATTATGGTTTTGGTAAATGCTAATTGCTATGCAAAAGGTATTGAGTATACCTCAATCTGAAGTGTCAGCGTTCCATTATAAACGGAAATATCCTTGCTACAATTTTACTGTTTACGATGCTATTCGGAAAATAGGATATTGTTATGTGTGGCATTATCAAATAGCCAAAAGAGGTAGCACAGAAATAGGAAGTTATTTTTCAAAAGTGAAAAAGAGAGAGGTTTTTATAATTTTTTTACTATATTCAGATGGATGGTATGGACAAATAAAAATCGTTATTTAAACTGCTAAACTTCTTGCGATTTCTATAACTCATAGATTTTTTGAAACAGGCCATTGTCAAAACGAGGGGGATTCTATGCATGCTTGTATAGAAAAAAATCTAAAGAATAAAATATTGTTGGGTCAAAGGAAACACACAGAATATTGTGTAAGGTTTATTAAAACAAATTATTGAACTCTCAAATCAGTTTTATAAAAAAACACAAAGTAATTGAGGGGGTCTAGGTCAAGAAACGGACGATTTTCAAGATTTAAACGGGGGACAGGAGACAAAATATATAGTAATTTAAATTATGAAAAAATATATGTGTTAGTTAAGGATATAACATATTGGAATTCATATTCCATTACACAATATCATGAACTTCACTCGATAGAAAAAAATCCCAAAGTTACATCTTCTTTTAACGAAATTGCCATAGTACAATGTCCAAATTGTTTGGAATTTTCAGATAATTTTTGTAATGAATTAAAAAGAAAGAATATATCTATGTAGTATCGTTTATTTGACTCGATTTAATTGATGTATAAAATAACGACGATCAAAAATCTATAAAATTGCAGGCGCAAAGTGTGTGACTGAAAGCACCAGCCGAACCAATTTTATAGTTTTTTGATCGTCGTTATTTTATACATCAATTAAATTGAGTCAAATAAACGATACTAACTAGATATATTCTTTCTTTAATTCATAAAAAAATATCTGAAAATTCCAAACAATTTGGACGTAAGTAGTATGGGAATTTCGTTAAAAGAAAATGTAACTTTGGGATTTTTTTCTATCGAGTGAAGTTCATGATATTGTGTAATGGAATATGAATTTCAATGTGTTAGAGCCTTAACTAACACATATATTTTTTTCATAATTTAAATTATTATATTGTTATGTCTCCTGTCCCCTGTTTAAATCTTGAAAATCGTCCGTTTCTTGACCTAGACCCCTTTAATTACTTTGTGTTTTTCATAAAACTGATTTGAGAGTTCAATAATTTGTTTTGATATGAATAAACCTTATTTATACACAATATTCTGTGTGTTTCCTTCAAACCTTGTAATATTACAATTAATAAATTTGTCAAATAAATATCGGTATAAGTGCTAACACTGTATTAAATTTCTTATTAATCTTTCAGGCCCCGCGCGAGCACCGGTGATCGCGAGAACAAAAGAATACAATGGGAATTCCTAGAACCTCCGATCGAAGGATTAAAACTAATGTAATTTAGCAATACAGTTTCTGCATAAATATTATATAACCGCAATAACATCGTAATATTAACATACGCGCCCTGTTTGACATTATAAATTACGTTATAAAAGTCCATAATATAATGTTACGGATGGTAGTTTTTTGTAAAGTTACTGCAAAAACCCTGTAAGTGTTAATAGCGTAATTTTTTACTCATGACTTGTCCTGTATTATTTATTTTCACAGATTACTAGCTTATAATTAAACATATTTGCATACTGATTAAACAATTACATGCACCAAAAAATTAGGTTTTATTTCATATATCAATGTTTTAAATATTTCCCCGCGTTGCCAAAATATACACAAAAAACAGTAAATCATCGCTCCTGTAAAATTTGGATTTTTCGGTTACCGACTTTTTGCTTGGGGGCGTCGAAATATACAATTAAAATCAAACTGGGTTGCAAAACTGGGAATATGTATTGAAAATTAAATTAACTGCAAAATACGTATTATAAATATTATAATACGTATTTTGCAGTTAATTTAATTTTCAATAATTTCAACTGGATAATAACAAAAACAAATTGATATCAGTTGAAAAATGAGCGAGAAAAATATATACATATTTTCGCTTCAATTTAACTTTTATCACAAAATATGTGATAAAAGTTTTCTATCTCTTTGGGTGTTTTCACACTGCGACGGTAACGACACGACACGATACCACAGAATAGATAAGGGCCACCGCACATATACAATTTCAAGTTGGTCGATACTATCGTACTTAAACTAAATTGCATAGTGTCACAATTTAATTGAACAACTTCATCGTGTACGCTGCCAGCCGCAGACTTTTAGATTTAGTTAGTAACGGTGTTGCTAGCCTAGCGACGTGCGTGTTAAAATGCGTAAAAAGCACGCTTTTATTGTGGCACTAATAAAACGAAGGCGAAAAGAAAGGATAATATTTTGGGTGCATTCAATACTAAGTGACAGATTTTAAAATACCACTTTTTAATTTCTTCACTTTCTTGACAGACTATAAAAGTCTGCGGCTGGCAGCGTACACGATGAAGTTGTCCAATTATTAAATTGTGACACTACGCAATTTAGTTTGTACGATAGTCGGCAAACTTGAAATTGTATAATATGTGCGGTGGCCCTCTATTCTGTGGTATCGTGTCGTGTCGTTATCGTGCAGTGTGCAAACGCCCTTTCTCACCAAACAAAATTAAGTATGGACTTTGTATGAGAAGTCACATGACACTTATTTCTTTTTCTAACTGACTACTTTAGAGACTTATAAGTAGACATCGGATTATATGCATTTGCATACTTGCATATGCAAATGCATATGATGACACTTTTTAGGCGATAGTGCATATTTTTGCTTTTTTTGGTTGATAGTGCATATTTCAGTATCATGACCCATACCAAGGCCACAAAACAGAGGTACAATAGATCAAAACACTTCAGAATGCAATACACCCAATAGGTACAATATCTTTCTAGAAACAATATTTTTCTTTGTAGTTGGCAACATTAGTAAAAAATTTGAATAAAGTAATTAACGATTTAATAAACATCCATTAATATTGCAATCGGAAAATGTTGGTAGAAAATTATTATTGGTGCTGTATAAGAAATGAAAATTTGGATTTGATGAAACCATAAAAATTGGCGCTTTTATTAACGCCACCACCGGAGAACTCTTCAAAGAATAATAATATTTTGATATTAAGTGACTTTTGATTGTGCATATTTCGGCTATTTTTCGTGCATATTTGCATGCATATTTCGGCACTTTGATCGTGCATATAATCCGATGTCTACTTATAAGTTATAAGTTTGTTAGTTTTCATCTTATCAACAAACTTATTTGACTTCAGAGATAAAAAGAAATTGATTTATTTAAATTATGTGGCCACATTTTACCTGCTTTTTTGGTAGGTAATAGAAGGTTAGCCGTCTTAGTACATAATTATATTGTGGCATGCATGACCCTTCTGTTCCTTTTTACATAGTACTTTGTGGTATTCATAATATGTGTATGTTTAATAATATGCATTGTGTGCATTAAACATGGATTCAAAATTGTTTTTTGACTTTTCTAGAACAATGTCTCATATTATGTACATGTGCTTAACTATTTAAACCTAGTCTGCTGACTGGCCAGTAGTACACCACCTTCAGATGGCAATCACAACTCAAATTATGCCTATGGTAGCCCCAAAAGTTAAACCAACAATAATATTTAACACTATTTTATTGAACAATTTATTTGACAATAACATTAAAAGGCGGGCAAGTTCAATAGTAACCTAGACCGTCAATAATATTGCACAATATATGAGTCAATAAAATTGATCGTCTAGAGGCCCGCTTACCCTGCAGTCAAAGGATTAATCAATGTTTTGTTATGTTTTAGCAAACTCAGCCAAAATTTCAAGGATCAGTTTCCAGAAACCATGAAAAAGTTGTGAAACCCTATTTTAATCAAAGAGAAAAGGGTTAGTCTAAAGATATATTATATGATCATTAAATTTCTGGTATGTCTTTTTATTTCATTAATAATTGTTTTTTTTTTCCAGTTTTTTCAGATCCCTCGAGATTTGTTGTCTCTCAGCCCCTTGGATCTTCAAAACAAATAATCAGAAAACATCATAACAAGCACTTTACAGAAAGCAGATCAATACAATCAAGATCCATGTGTAATACTTTTATATTATTTGTATATTTTTTGACTTCATCTTTACTGACTTTGAAATGCAATCCAAAGCATACTTTACTGTATTTATTTTAGAAGACTTGTCTAAAATACCTTACGCTATAATCTTATGTTTAACAGTGCCAGTTTAATGCATTTATTTGCGAATTTTGCTTTGTTTATTCTTTTATTAAAAGAGTGTCACATTACAATTTACACTGATGAGTACATACCACTACAAAATAATGTTCGCCAAAGCTTAGAGGATACAAAAGTAACTTAAAATCTTATTCTTAATTGTATATTATTTTAACTAGCTAAAGCAACTCTGAAGCCAATAACGAGAACCATAGAGAATGACATCGAGATTATTGATGATCCAATGGAGTATGAGCCGCTTTCGAAGACAAGCCTCAATAGAAAAGCTAGCCTACAACTGAAAATTGTAACTCATAATAATGTAGAAAGGTATTATCCATAAATTAATGTATATATTAAGGTCTTATATTCGCAATTTTTAGTAACTTAAAAGCTTACAGTCTTAGTATTTTTAATAAGTACAGGGTGTAACAAAATTAATTCCATACCTTTGATCGCTTTAGGAATATAGCGAAAGAGAGAAGCCCCCCCAGACCACCATCTATTCTAAAGAAAAGGGCAATGGCAGCTTTACGAAGTGAGGAAAAAGTTGAAAAACAAGAGAAACCTACATTGGAATATAGAATCATTGTCAGCAATTTGCGCAACACCGTCACTAGTGGTGATATTGAGGTAAATGACTTACGGCCATTTTTATAAATGTAATTTTTTGATATCTTATCCAAATGCCTGAGTAATAAACATTTTATTGAATAATGACATGATCTTCATTATTGCTTCAGGAGTTGTTTGGCGATGTTGGAGGTATGTTAGAGTCTCGTTTGGTCAGACCTGGCACAGCGGAAGTGATTTATAAGACTGTTGAAGATGCCCAGAGGGCTGTAGACTTGTATCATAACAGACAGTTGGATGGGCAGCCAATGAACTGTCTACTTGTCACTCCTCGCCCAAACGCCTCCGTTTCCAGGTCAGTGACTTTTTAATTTAATTTATATTATATTAACACCTGCAAATAATAAAAACTAAGGAAGAGTAATGGCTGGTTTACACGTGTTAAGTTGATAAGTAGTTAACTAAATTTTAACTTAATTTTAAGTTATTTATTGCATGTAAACACGAAATTTAGTAGCAAGTTAAAATTTAGTTGTACTAAACAAGGAAATTAGAATTTTGACTATTTTCTGTTAAGTTGGCAGGCAGGGGCTTGTCACTTTACACATTTCGGACAGGCACTTCAAATTAAGTTATACTTATCAACTTAATACGTGTAAATCATCCATAAGAGTGTTAAACATTTTGTCCGCAAGTCTACAAAATGTGACACGAATACATGCATATTTTATGCATGTATTCGGTCTACGAGTAACAAAACTACAGGAAACGTAACTCCCATACTTCAACCGTTTTAAATTTGGCTCCTTTTCGAACACTAAAATATGATAATTCAGATTCTCGCCAAGGTCGTTTCCCAGGTAACGTATCATAATATTGCGCGCTGGACGACAGCCTGCGCGGTTATTGTCAATGTCACAGTTATGAAACAAAGCCGTGGACAATAATTGTCAAAAGCGGATGGCATTATGCAGTATACACCAAACATATCTACTATCACGAAGAAAGGAGTACATAATTATTATTTTAAAATCAAACATTTTCCTCTGATCCTTAAGTCATCGATAATAATAATATATAATAATTTTGAACAAACCTTGTACGACTCGGACAAATTTAAAACTATCCAGAGCACCTAGACAAGACGTTTTCAGATTACAAAAATCTATGTGCTAAATTATTACAGAATTGAAATAAAAAACTTACGGTACAAATGCAGATTTTCGTAATCTCTTTAATTTTCGGTCATTACTCATTCAAAATATATCATGACTAGGGCCCGGAAAAATTTATGTACTAAAAAATTCAAAATATGTACATAAAATATGGACTAAAAAATCGAAAATATGGAGTATTAAATAGAAATATGGAAAAATATGGAGTTGAATATTCCAATAATTAAACGTTGTTATAGGTAAGAAAAGAGTCACTCGTGACAGTTAACAAAGAGATAGAGGCCAGAAATATGCTATGCAGGCTTTGCCTATGCATAGTTGGTTTGGGAATAAACATACGTGACAGTATTAATTGTACAACTTGCATGACATGCCGATCATAATATTGTAAGCATGACAGCACGTAACGCACGTCATGCTGCATGATATGACGTGGGAGAGCCATGCTTCGGCACGAATGGGCCGGCTCGACCGGAGAAATACCACGGGCTCATAGAAAACCGGCGTGAAATAGCTTGCGCTGTGTTTCACCGAGTGATTGAGTTTACTGGAGGCCCAATCCCCTACCATTTTCCCTTCCATGTCCTCCCCTATTCCCTCTTAAAAGGCCGGCAACGCACCTGCAGCTCTTCTGATGCTGCGAGTATCCGTGGGCGACGGAAGTTGCTTTCCATCAGGTGACCCGTTTGCTCTTTTGCCCCCTTATTTCATTAAAAAAAATCGGTTGTCTGTAAAGTCGGTTTACTGACGATAGTTGAACGTGACAACGTCATAGCCTTAACCCCTCAGTTCCGGGAAAAATCTATGCAAAAAAGTTGGCAGGTCAATGTGCAAAAAAAATGGCGCCCGGCCTACCCTCTTTGGAAAATTAATGTAATATGAAATATCCTTACACATAATCCATATTTTATGTTTGTGTGAACTACATTATAATATATGTTAAATTTTCTATCTATCAAGCCATCATAATATAGTATTTAGTCCGATGTGATATTAGTTTCTCAATTATAAACTTTCGAAACTATAATTAGTGACTTGTTCAGAAGAAATAAACGAATACTTTATTCTTCATATATTAAGTCATACCTTGACACGTAGGAAATAGAGCACAATTTTGAATAGCCGAAATAATACTAATAGCTCACAGATTGTTTATTTATTTTTCATTCAGAGTGTGGTCAATGTATCAAAGGTCATAAGCATAACTAACCAAACTTCTTCATACAAAAGTATTCTCTAAGTCATCGAAATACGTAATATAATCGAAACAAAGAGCGCGGCCCAGGTGGGCCTTACGGTTGTTGAGAGACTTGAAAGTGTAAATGGAACGCCTCAGAGCTGTCAGCGAGGTAACGCCGCATGAACTGTCATGTTTTTCGGGCGCGCAGCCCATATCGAATTATAAGACGTTATCACGTCAAAAAATGATCGTCTTGGGTTCGCTTAATATTGGCTAAATGATCCCTGCACGTCACAACTCACAATTCACGATATTTTTTTACTTCAGTTTTTGTTTAGCTATGTCAGTAACAGGACCTCCAGCATAGCTGAAACTTTATTTTCTAATTCTTCAATAATCTTCTGTGAAAACAAAATACCGAAAAAATATAATTAATAATAATATAAAACACGAGAGGAACGAAATGCTCAGCCGCATGGTGGCGGGAACGTATTTTTTTTTGTATTTTAGTGAAAATGTGGACGATTGTGACATTTTCTTGCAAAATATGGACTTATCTTTGTAAAACCCTAAAATATGGAAAAATATGGAAAATAAAACTTGGTTTTTCACAGTCTAAATATGATAGTTCGTGTAAAAAACACATTATAGGCCGAAAATCGCGTAAAATAAAAATATGTATTTACATATAAATCCGGGCCCTAATCATGACTATTAAAGTGTATGCTACATAAACGAGTAATCTGGCTCGGCATCCAATTCGGTTCGTTTCTTACTAAACGAAGTACGAACGGCATTATAAAAATAAGATACTCCATACTGATGTCAGTCAGACCCTCGTTTATGAATTATGATTAAATTGTTACATCTTGCATAACACTGTCCATGGCGACTTTGTAAAAATTTTGTAATTATATAATTTTTTGATTATTGCATTTTTACAATAACATGTAAACTTAATCTGTGTTACTTATAAACCGAGTATAAAAGTAATACTCAGTATAAACTTGGAGTAAGCAAAATCGCGACTCATAAACCAGGCATAACTTATACCTAGTATAAGGTTGGTGTAACTCCCATACAAACGTTATACCATCGTTATTCCAACCCCTGCCCTAGTTTAACCTCGATATAACTTGAGTTGATAGCACAGATTACTAGTATATATTTGGTTGACAGTTCAGACATTTCGTAACATAGCCTTACAGAGTATTTCATAAATAAAACTTTTATAATAATTTGTGATTCGAAAGGATTTCATTTAAAATATCGCTTTTCTAAACATGGTGTCCTGTTTTTAAATCGACTATTTGATGGCGCAATAATCAATGTACTTACAAGTTACAACGTATTTGAAAAAGTTATGAAAACACTTCCAAAATATTATGTTGATTTTTTTTCTTATCCTTCGATCGCGGATTCTTGTAAATCTATTGTTATTCTATTGTTGTCGCGATCACCGGTGCTGTTATGTGGCTTGATTGGTTAAGGCACTAGGTATGGCTAATAAAATAAGGCCAGTGTCGAGTAAATAGCGGGAAAACTATATTCTTGTTATTTGTGCATGATTATGATTTATGAATATCTAATGATATCTAATAATTATTTCACCAACATTACACATTAAAAACAATACACAAACTATCAAAAACACAACAGCACTCTTTCACATTCCCGGCAAAACTCCCATCTGTTGATTTGTTATCAGCTGTTAGCAGAATTCACAGTCAAAAACCGACTTTTTACCTTTTTTTATTCAATACTTGTCTATTTGCGGCGTTGCCGTCTTGTGCTTCGGGAATAACGGTGGTATAGTTATGACAACCCTTTACCGAGTTTATGAGTTAGAAAGTAATCTAAGGTTATTCCAAATTTATACCGAGTATAACTATTCCTAGTATAAGCTTGGAATATCCTAAGGATAGTCCATTTTTATAAGTAACACCGAATAAGACAAACACAAAGAGACCAGCTTAATTTTACGCAAATACCCTGGCATCCAACTTAAATAAACCATCTTTTTGGGCATGTTTTTGGGTCGGAAAAAATACAAGAACTTTACCTAAGCATAATTAAAAAAAATTCACTTACTGATGAAACTTGAAAGGTTATTCCTGTATTAAAAGTCGTATCTGTATGACTTCTACACCATTTCACAGGGCATTTAGGCATTTTAACAACGAAAATTTTGTAAAAAGCCACGTAAAAAGTAAGTAAACAAATTGTAAAATGAGTTTGACAATAATTATCATGTCAACCTGGTTGAATGTCACTCGTGTATATACATGAAAAATGTGTACCGAACACATGCATAAAGTATACATGTATTCGGGTCACATTTTGTAGCCTTTTGGTGCACTTTTTTTGACGGAGCTACTCTTCCTGTAGTTTAAAGTTCACTGTATTCGGTACACAATTTTGTGTATAATAGAAGTGACAATTATTGTCAACGCTTTTCCTTTTTCTAGCGTGCGTTTTCTTTCTATAGTGTGCGAAAAGGAACTAAATTCGAAACGGTTGAAGTATGGGAGTTACGTTTCCTTAGTTTTTATTATTCGTAGATTAACATGTAGAAATCCTTTTGGTTTCATTTAGATGACACTCATTATTTTCAACTCAAAAGGTTAACTTTCTCTTGATAAATGTGACAAATTCAACTTCAAACAAAAAGCCGTTGCAGCAATGGCATTGCACCTCATCATTAAGAGCTTAGCCATACTATACTAAGGCCCTGTTTCACCACTTCCTGATAAGTGCCGAATAGGATATCCACCACTTAACTTGACAGATTCTCCATACTTCATCTGTCAAGGCGCTAAATAAAATAATGAAACCGTAAAATGGAACAGTGTTGCAAACTCACTGAATAAAGGAATAGCATAGCAATTATAGCCTATTATTTTTTAGTAAATTAATATTGCTTTTTATTTTATTCCAGAAGTGGCACTAAGCCAGCACTTTACAGTACAAACTCTAATGTGGAGCCAGATATATCTACCTTTCACAAGGTACTATTCAGCAATTTCTAAAATAGAAATATTATGGCATTGCATTGGAAGGAAGTCTGCAGTCTTAACTCTTAAATAACAATTGTGTTTTGATAAGTCTTAAATAACAATATTCATATTATACTACTGGTACTGAAATAAATAATGTAAAACTTATATTGTTCATTTTCACTTATCTTATAAGTTTATCATACAAAAAAGACGAAATGGAAGGTGAGGCCGCACTAAGCGTCAAGCGACACAACGCTGCAGCGGAGCGACGCGATACGACACTGCCAAATATTTTTTATACTTACTTAGGGCCGGGACACAAAAACACGGCACGACGTCGTACGGCGCCGTGTCGTGGAAATCCACGACGCGCGTCGTAAAAAACCACGACACGGCGCCGTACAGCGTCGTACGACGTCGCGTCGTAGAAACTCATCTTGAATTTCTACGTGCCGTGTTTTTGTGTCCCGCCCCTTAGGAATATGAGCCCATCAAACGTTTTGACGGGCTCATTTGATGGTTTTAAGGATAACGGTGTTAAACCTAACATCCTGTATAAAATAACATAGAGAAATTTAATACACGGGGGCGCAAATAGTATGAGACAACTACGCGGCAACATCACTACGCGACACAAAACGTCAGTTCTGTGAAAATACTTAGGTGTCGAGTCGCTCCGCCGCGCCGCAGGATAGTTCAGCTCGACAAGCAGGGCAATCGCGTTATTTTTAAACGTTTCAATTCAGGTTCACATCTGCTTTGGTTGTGGTTCAGTTACGGTTTGGTTCCGCTGCGTCTGAACAAATTTCAGTATCGTGCTATCGTTTCAACCGTAACTCAACCTTAGATGGAACTCGAACGAAGCGCAACGTTTGACCTTTAGACAGACATTGCAGCGGACCAATCAGCGCCCTTTTGATTTAGTTTTGATTGGCTTAAATATGAACAAATTTTTTCCGATGTGTTAATTGGTCAATTGACAAATTGTTTATTTACAATATATGGATGAATATGACACGGGTGAAGTTGTGTTGGTAGAACTTATGAATGTAAATGATTATTACTTGGAGTTTTTAATTTACGTAGTTGAATTCATAATATTGTTTTACTATACGTATTTTACAAACGCCATATAAGTGTGTTGAATAGTGACTTGTGAGTTGTGACTTGTGACAAAAGTAGAAAACATTTACCGTTTACGTAAAGAAGTAATTAGTAATGTCAAAATTCAATTCACTTTATAACAAACTAGTTCGTAGTGTTATTTTACAGCTTTGAAATAAAACATAAGCTTATATTATAATTTGATTATAGCTTATGTTATATTTTTCCATCGATTTTCGTCAATTTAACACACCAAAATAAGAAACGTTTCAGAAACGTGCGAGTAGAAGTTGCATTGTATCAACTTTTTGTTTTGACAGCGTTTGCGCTCGGGCTGAGGTTCAGTAACGTCTCAACTAGCTGTCAAAACGTTAGCGCGATACCGAATCGTTCCAAAAGTCGATCAACGTCCGAGTTTCATTTGCGGTTCAGTTGAAAAAAATTAGCGCGATTGCCCTGAAGGCTTTAAATGAACGTGGCGAAAAAAGTAACTAACGCTGCCATCATACAAAAACGTCATTTTTGACAGTTCTCCTTTACGAGCAGCGCCACCACCCACGTTCATTTATAGCCTTGTCGCACTGTACGTAGTATCCCTATGTAGTTAGTGATAGCGTCGCTCAAAGAGGATATAAACCTCAGAACAATAAAAACAGTAGAAATGACATACCACCTCAGAACAATAAAAACATCTATACATATTATAAAACAAAGTCGCTTTTTTTCCCTCATGTCCCTTTGTTCCCTTTAATCTTCAAAACTACGCAAAGGATTTTGATGATTCTTTCAGTGTTAGATAGCCCATTTATCGAGGAAGGCTATAGGCTATATTTTATCATGCTAAAACTAAAAGGAGCGAAGAAATAGAGGAAAATGTGGAAAAAACGGGGAAAATTATTTGAAAGAGCTAACTTGAACGCGCTAATCTCAGGAACTACTGGTTCGATTTGAATAATTCTTTCAGTGTTAGATAGCCCATTTATTGAGAAAGGCTATAGGCTATATTTTGTCACGCTAAGACTAATAGGAGAATGTGGAAAAAAACGGGGGAAATTATTTGAAAGGGCTTATCTCGCGAACTACTGGAGCAATTTTTATGTTATTTGGCACAGATAAGAAGTAGACCACGTGAAGGATCATAGGCTATCGATTTTAATCATTTTTTCAGTGGCTATATATTTTATACCCGTGCAACGCCGGGGCGGGTCGCTAGTAATAACTATAAACTATACTATGGTGTCGCAGGGCTGGTTTACACGTATTAATCCTTCGATCGGAGGTTCTAGGAATTCCCATTGTATTCTTTTGTTCTCGCGATCACCGGTGCTCGCGCGGGGCCTGAAAGATTAAGTAGATAATTCTAATTGTCATCTAGTTTAGTACTTACTAAATTTTAACTTGCTACTAAATTTTGTGTCATGCAATACAACTTAAAATAAGTTAAGACTACTTATAGACCTGGAGCCAGTAACAGATTTTCATGACCAAGTCCCTCTCAACCGAAACTTCGTAAAATGAATAAGGGACTTATACTATGAAATATGAATACTCGCGAGTCGCGACCGTCAGCTGCGACTCCGAGGGTGGGGTGGGCAGTGGCAGCCTCCCAAAGATGAAGAAAAAAAAATTTCAGTCATTTCCTCTCATTTGAAAATTTATCAGAGTATTGTTAAAATACTCTAGTAAACAATTAAATCAGCTAGCTGTAAGCAACGGCTAACGGCTGTAGCCTGTAAGTCAGTGGAAAAGTCGACAGCTGATAAGTTTTAAGATGCTGTTGAGTTACACCTTTCAAGGTACCAGCTGACAAACTTTCCACTGAGAATTGAGATACAGCAAGCTGACATTAATTTTCATTCATAGACCATAGTAGCATATAAACGATCACCGGGTAAAATTTTAGCTAAGAGGAAATCATTGAAAAATATAAGTATATTTTTGAAGTGAAAACTTCTTTAGCGGCGTTGAGCACTTTTGTGGGATGGGTAAAAACTGTGAAACTCGCGTCAGATTTTCGTGTTGATCGAAAAACCGTGAGACGGTTGGAGAGTAGTGTTTTGTGTCGAACTCGAACTCGAAAACTCGAAAACTCGTAAACTCGAAAACTCGAAAACCGTAAGACGGTTGGAGAGTAGTGTTTTGTGTCGAACTCGAACTCGAACTCGAACTCGAAAACTCGAAAACTCAAACTCGAAAACCGTAAGACGGTTGGAGAGTAGTGTTTTGTGTCGAACTCGAACTCGAAAACTCGAACTCGAATTGTAAGGGTTTCGATTAATTAAAAAAAAAACGATTTTCATAAAAAATGGGTTAAAAATTTAATCGATTGTAAGGGTTTCGATTAATTAAAATAATCGATTTTAATAAAAAATGGGTTAAAAAAATGCACAACGTTAATAATCAAGTTTTCACTTCTGCCGGAGTGCAACCCGTCTTTTTTTTTCTTGTTCAAGGAGCCAGCTGACGTATAATCCACCGTGTTATGGTCAGCTGACTATGTTTTTCTTTCAAAATACTACATAAACTATACTCTGATAAATTTTCAAATGAGAGGAAATGACTGAATTTTTTTATAGTGATGGTGAGTGGTGTAGTGTTGGGTAGGACACAAGAGGCATTACAATTGTCCGGGACAAGACGGCAAAATGTAAGAGCGGCTCAGATTGTCGCGGTGCACACTGGTCCCAAAGTAAAATAAATGGGACATTAAGAATTTTCGGATCGAAGGTCAACGGATCAGGCTGATATTTTTTTTGTAGATAGCTGATCCAATTACAAGTCACTTTTATAGATGTCGTTTTTTTCAAATATGCCGTATCTACAGACATAAAAAATAATGATTTTTTTTTGTATGGACGAAATCATAATTTTGTCATTTTCATCCAAGATTCAAACGTATTCAAAATAAATCATAGCATAGCTTATAGAGGGACTCTTGTCGTACATTTTTGTCATACACACTCAACTGCGATTTTTGCGCCTTTTAGAGCTACAGGCACTTTATAATTTTTTTTTGGTCAGTGGATGAAGCTGATTTTTTTGTAGCATCTGATGCAATTACAAGTAACTTTTATAGACGTCGTTTTTTTCAAATATGCCTTATCTACAGATAAAAAAATACGAATTATTTTTTGTATGGACGAAATCATAATTTTGTCATTTTCTTCCAAGATTCAAACGTATTCAACATACATCATAGCACAGCTTATAGAAGGACTCTTGTCGTACATTTTTGTCATAGACCACTTAACTGCGATTTTTGCGCCTTTAGGAGCTACAGGTACTTTAATTTTTATTGTTTTGTATAATTCATTTTTGAGTATTTCATATGGATTTTAATAAATATTGTTAAGGATAGACAATGTTTTCTTTATTGACAAGTAAAGTATCTATTACTAGTAATGTCTTATTTATAAAAAAATCCTATATATACTTAAACTAAACAAATTATTAAAGTAGAAATCTCAAAACATGTACGTAGTAGGTAAATTATTTTATGACTCATCCAGTTTGTACCCAACAAACAAACTAATCTTAGAAAATTAAGTCAATAAAGTCTAAACTCTTATACTTGTTATAAAAGAGCATTAATTATGCCAATGTTACTTATAATGGCACATTATTAGGTGATTTGGCTAATATTACCTTTATTCTTATAATTTGGTTGGGTAAACGTTAATAACTCTAATTTATACGGCAACTATAAGGCTTCGAAATATGTTCATCTTATAGTGGCTAGTTATAAGGCTTTTAATATGGTCAATTATTCTTATAAAAGTAATAATATAAAATTAATAATAATAAATAATTAAGGCTCTTAAAATCCGTTACCCCTTTTTGCCGTCATTAGTGATTTACATTTTCGCAACAGCTTGGAGAAGAAATAGAAACATCAGCCATTTTACTGTCAAGTAAACGATAAGTCATTATTTTATGTATAGTTTATTTACCTGATTTAGTGCTCGTTTATAGTGAAAAGTGTATGGGAATTTAAATGCATGATAAAATGTGATACGCTGTGTGTTTTGGTATTGAATTTAAGCTGTTTTTGTGCTAAAAACGTCATTAATTATTTAGTCAAGTTAAGTACAGTGCTTTTAAAAGAACAACAGGATTCACACATCGTCTATAAGGAGTCTATGAGAGTAAGGACTTTATAACGGCATCAATTGTTTATTATGCTATCGCCATTTTACATATAGTTAGGGTTCCTTTCACACTAAAAAATCGCACCTATCTAGTGTTATTCCCGTATATTTTATATAAAAATGATTTTTTTCCACTGTAGTTGGGTTGGCTGAAAGAGACCTCTTTATAAGGATACTTTAGCTCACTTTTGTGCACTAATTTTAAGTTTGAAATATTATCACAGATACGTGATTATCAAATGAATTGTTGTATTTTTTACTTTTCTTCTGTGACCATCGCTCCTTTTCAACTTCTTCCATTGGTTTGAATCCCTCTATGAAAGTACGGAACCCATCGTGCGCAGGTCCGACTCGCACTTGGCCGATTATTACGCTCCGCAAGATATTCACACAATCTTTTGTATGTTTAAAATGGCGAATTTAGGTGGTTGAAAATGGTGATTATAAAGATATTATTCTCTTTAAGGTTACAATAAAGCATTTTATTGTAACCTTAAAGAGAATAATATCTTTATAATCACTGTATAAGAGAATAGGGATTGCTTTCATCCTTGTTAAGGTCATATAAAATATTAGCATTCGTTTGTTGGATAGATGTCTTATTAAATGCCCCTATAAGTTATGGTTACCTTGTGCATTACTTTTATAAGAATAATTGACCATATTAAAAGCCTTGTAACTAGCCACTATAAGATGAACATATTTCGAAGCCTTATAGTTGCCGTATAAATTAGAGTTATTAACGTTTACTCAACCAAATTATAAGAATAAAGGTAATATTAGCCAAATCACCTAATAATGTGCCATTATAAGTAACATTGGCATAATGAATGCTCTTTTATAACAAGTATAAGAGTTTAGACCTTATTGACTTAATTTTCAAAGATTAGTTTGTTTGTTGGGTACAAACTGGATGAGTCATAAAATAATTTACCTACTACGTACATGTTTTGAGATTTCTACTTTAATAATTTGTTTAGTTTAAGTATATATAGGATTTTTTTATAAATAAGACATTACTAGTAAGAGTTACTTTACTTGTCAATAAAGAAAACATTGTCCATCCTTAACAATATTTATTAAAATCCATATGAAATACTCGAAAATGAATTATACAAAACAATAAAAATCAAAGTACCTGTAGCTCCTAAAGGCGCAAAAATCGCAGTTAAGTGGTCTATGACAAAAATGTACGAGAAGAGTCCTTCTATAAGCTGTGCTATGATGATCAATCAATCAAATATACTTTATTGTGCACAAACATAACAGTAAAATTTACATTAACAAACATATTTATAAATGAGACATGTACACAAGGGCGGCCTTATTACTTGAAAGCAATTTCTTCCAGGCAACCCTTTAACAAATTTTATGAGATTATGAATTTAGGAAAATGGTGATGTGCAAAAGTATACATATATATATTATATTAATATATTAATATATATATATATATATACACATATATATAATAAATAATAATATATATTCATAATAAAAATGTACATACACTCAACTAATCTATACATAACATAATAAATGCTATAATAATAATGATAATAATATACAATGTAAATACTAATAATAAATAATAATACATACTTACTATTACTACAATGTGTATATCCTGTAAATATTATTGGTTGACAGATATATTAAAATAATGATTAAATACTAACGACTTAAAGCGATTTAACGTTTCAGCTTGCCTAATATGATCTGGTAAGGAATTCCAGAGTAAAATAGACTTAACAGTAAATGAGGAATTGAAATATTTAGTTTTATGGGCGGGAACGTTAAGGAGAAGTTTTGAGTAGGAACGGAGCTCTTTTCTATCGTAATTGTGAAAGACAAAGTTGTTTTTTAAATAAGAAGGATACCGGGAGTCAAATAAAATGTTGTAGAGTAGGGAGAGTACGCGGAAATCACGACGATATCGGATTGGGAGCCACTTAAGCTTGGTGCGGTATTCGGTGATATGGTCAAATTTTCGTAAACCAAAAATAAACCTTATTGAGAGATTTTGTAGACGCTCGAGCTTATTCAGTTGATCCTCAGTTAAATTAGTAAAACAAGCATCGGCATAATCAAGTAGGGAAAGAAACAAAGACTGTGCTAAGACTACTTTAGTTCGTGTAGGCAGAACATATCGAAGGCGTTTTAAGGAATGCCAAGTTGAAAATACCTTCCTACTGATTTCTTGTAATTGTGGCTTCCAAGATAAGTTATCATCGAAAGACACACCGAGATTTTTTACCACTTTACTAAATGGGATTGTAATGCCATTGATGAGGACGGGAGGTAAGGAGTTACAGTCAATCCTGGAGACCAGCCCCGGGCTGCCAATTAATATTAATTGTGTTTTTTTGGGATTAATAACAAGACCATGATTCTTGCTCCATTCGCTGATCTTCAACAAATCGTTATTTAATTTACCAATAGCTGAATGAAGGCCGCCTAATTCTGACTGGATGTACACTTGCAGATCGTCAGCATACAAGTGATAAAAAGATGTAATTGAAGTTATAATAGAGTTGAGAAATAAGGAAAATAAAAGTGGTGACAATACTCCTCCCTGTGGTACGCCGGCAAGTATATTACTCCAGTCAGAATAGCTATCGGACGATTTGACTCTCTGTCGCCTTCCTACAAGGTAGCTACGAAGCAACCCAATTACTGTTGACGAGATGTTACAGGACGCTAATCTGCTTAAAAAGATGTCGTGATCAATACAGTTAAAGGCGTTGCTAAAATCCAGTAATATGAGAAGAGTAAGTTTCTTTTGGTCCATGCCTAATCGCACATCGTCTGCTACCTTGATTAAAGCCGTGGTCGTACTGTGACCAGTGCGAAATCCAGATTGCAACGGAGTTAGCAGATTATTGTGCAAGACATACTTTGTGAGCTGTTGATGTATAATTTTCTCCAGGACTTTGGATAAATAGGGTAGGATCGAAATAGGACGAAAATCAGACGGAGTTTTGGGACAGGAAGACTTAGGTAAGGGAATAATATAAGCAGTTTTCCAGGCATCAGGAAAGGAAAGGGACTCTAGACAGGAATTAAAAATGTGTGAGAGAATAGGTAAAATAATGTCTAAAATTGGGATGACCATACTACGGCTAATGCCGTCGTCCCCGACTGCATTCGACGTTATAGACATTATGTGCCTTTTAATCTCAGTCTCGGTGACAGGGTCAATAAGGAAAGGATCAAAATTAGGAGAAGGGAGTGAGGATATAAACTGCAAGGTTCTTAATTTAATATTAGGATCAAGGATAGAGGAAGAGGTAAAGTGCTTATTTAAAAGGTTAACATCAATGGTATTACGATCCATTTCCGATTCAGGACGCCCCACACCCAGTGTCTTTAGGAATTTCCACGTTTTTGCTGGATCTCCGTTTTCTATCGAGCTGTGAATGTGGCGCCGCTGGGCATCACGGCACATTGTATTGCAGCGGTTCCGTATTTTAATATATTTGTTTCGACATTCTTCTGTTTTATTTTTTTTTAATTTAGCCTTCGCTGCATGTTTAGCACTAATCATTGCTTTAAGCTCGTCTGAAAGCCAAGGAGCAGGAAGATGTTTGATCTTTACAGGCTTAACAGGGGCGTGTTTGTCGTAGAGAGATTTTATTTTTACATTGAACTCGGCAACTTTTTCGTCGATAGATTTAGATTTTATTAAATCCGACCAGTCAATGTTAGATGCATCCTCCCTAAGGCTCTCAACGTTCATAGCTGAAAAGTTGCGTAGCATTAGAGTTTTAACCTTGGCCTTGGGAGGGCGAACATTATATGCAACATAGACGAGGTCATGGTACGAAAATATCTCAGCCGAAGACTGCCCATGCTTAGCGACAAGATTAGGAGAGGAGACTATGATAAGATCAAGCAGGGAGGGACGGCAACCTGGGGAACAATGAGTCGGATCCAGCGGCAGGACTTTCATGTTATACGCATCTAGAATAGATGTAAGTTTACGGGAACGACTATCACCTTTAAGTAAACAGGTATTAAAGTCACCCATTAATATAGAATGACTGTAGTTAGGCAAAAAAACCTCGAAAGTACTTTCAAACGATTGGAAATAGTCGTTATGCATAGACGGACTGTAATAGACACCTAATAACATTTTGCTGTAACGGCTTACCTGTACTTCCAGAAGTAAAAACTCAAGAGCATCCGTAGGAGGGGGCTGTGCTGATGCGCTAATAATAGTATAAGGCAAATCAGAACGCAAGTAGATAGCAACACCGCCTCCACTCCTACCAATGCGATCGTTACGAATTAGTTTGAATCCAGGTAAACCGTAGCAGGTAGATGGTAAGCATGGCTTTAGCCATGTCTCTGATACACAAATGGCATCCATATTAACACGATCAAAGGTTGTGAGTAAGTCAGCATAGTGAGCAGGAATGCTTTGGGCATTAATGTGAACTGCCTTAAAACATTTGTTTACAGAGGAAAAATTGCCCATTATTGTCTCTCTGAGAGGTACTGATGTGGCACTATGAAAACTTTCATCGCTGTCGTTTGATGACATTGAGACAAAGTCATCGCAAGATGAGTCACTATTATTACTCATAATAATATAATGATAAAAAACCTAGCAAAATATAAATATATTATAAGATATATAAATAATTAAGTATAATAAATAAGTATAAACAATAAAATAAAAAAAATAAAAATAAAAAATACCAAAAAAAATAAAATCATAAAAACAGTCTCATACCAAACCAGATAGTATAAAATCACAATCAAGTAAAAGCTACATCACATAAAAGTAAAAATAATAATGATTTAAAAATAAAAAAAATATTAATAAAAATTAGAAAGCCAAAAGCCAAGCATCCAACCCATGACAAGCATGAAGCAACAGAAAAAAAAAAGCAAATGTCACATAATATGTCAGGTCGGTTGACAGATGACAAGACGTCATGATTGTTGATTATTGACAGGCGCATGACAAGCAATTTTGTGGTTGAAAAAGTTTTACAAAACACTGCAGTAAAAATAAAAATTTAAATGGAGTGAAAAATTAACTAATTACAGGGTAGAACGATAAACAGAAGCATTACCCTCAATATTACATACTCCAAGCACATAATATATACTTACTATAGAAATACAAAGAAAAAGCAGAACTCAAAGTACTGTAAACAAGTAAACTTAACTAACCTAACCAACAACTGCATATTACCTAAATCTATCTATATTACGAGTTACAACTTACAACACAAACTAAACTATATCAAAATATGAGGAACAAGACATTTACATACAGTGGATAAAAACTTAAAATTTAAAAAGATTTAGCAACAAGTAAAACTAATATAGTCTTTGGGTCAGAAGGTAAGCACAAGCAACATTCAAAGTGATAATTGGATGTTCAGTAAAAAATAAAAGCTTACTTGGCCTTAACATTCCTTTTGTTTCTAGATGCTGCACGGCCCGGTTCAGTCTTGGAATTGGTTGCAGTTGGCTGCCTAGGTCCTGTTGATGAAGTTGGACACTTTATGGCATCGAGGTCCTCCATGCTATGCACATGGTGTCTAGAACCATCAGGTCCAATCACCAAGATAGTGCCATTACTTGTCCAACATTTAGACTGACCATAGCGTTCTCGAGCAGCTAAAAACACTGTGTGTCGCTTTCTTGTTAAGAACTCGGAAATGGTGATACCCGTCTGTTTTAGATTAGTCTTCGCATTCCATACCTTTGAGCGAAGGGCCATGTCACAAAATTTGACAACAATAGGCCTAGGTTTCTCCTTGCGTTGGCGGCCCAGCCTATTGCAGTATTTGATAGAAGAAGAATCCACACCAGATATGCGAAGTTTGGAACAGATCACCTCAGTTACAGAAACTTGCAAGTCATTATCATTCTCAGGAATACCATGGAAGAGTAGAATTTTTCGACGGCTTCTCATTTCCATTTGATCATTAAGGTTTGACAGCATTTGCACCTGAGTTTGAAGTGATTGCAGGGCATTTACCACGAATGACTTAAAGGCATTAAACTCACGGCTTAGCTTCGCAGAAGGGCTTTCACTGTGCTCTAAAGTGGCTGAAGATTGTAGATCCTGCTGGAAGGTGGCCATCCGAGAATTGAACATCTGTGTCATCTCCTCGATGGATTGTTTAATTGATTCCATAGTGATGAGCAGAAATACGAGTGATGTGCAATATTAGTGACAAATTGAATGATGAGAGATAAAGGTTGACGTTGTAATTTTAATATAGTGAGACTATTTCAGGAAAATTAAATTACTGGTAGGTAAAGACTACTTATTTAACACATAATAGTGCTTCAAAACTTTTAAATAATTTAAATTATTAGTTTAAAATAAAAGAGCAATTAAAAGCACGTCTTGAACTTTTTACACACCTACCCGAAAAAAAAAGAAAGAAAAGAAGATTCAAACGTATTCAAATGTATGTTGAATACGTTTGAATCTTGGAAGAAAATGACAAAATTATGATTTCGTCCATACAAAAAATAATTCGTATTTTTTTATCTGTAGATAAGGCATATTTGAAAAAAACGACGTCTATAAAAGTTACTTGTAATTGCATCAGATGCTACAAAAAAAATCAGCTTCATCCACTGACCAAAAAAATTAATAAAGTGCCTGTAGCTCTAAAAGGCGCAAAAATCGCAGTTGAGTGTGTATGACAAAAATGTACGACAAGAGTCCCTCTATAAGCTATGCTATGATTTATTTTGAATACGTTTGAATCTTGGATGAAAATGACAAAATTATGATTTCGTCCATACAAAAAAAAATCATTATTTTTTATCTCTGTAGATACGGCATATTTGAAAAAAACGACATCTATAAAAGTGACTTGTAATTGGATCAGCTGTCCCGTTTATTTTACTTTGGGACCAGTGTGCGGTGGTCTGAATTTTTTAGAATTTAGGGGTATTTTCAGGGATCTTTTGACTCTTTAATTTTGTTAATTTATTTTTCTATTTACGTTAAATCGAAATGATGGATCTTGTGTAACATTTAATCCATCCAATAAAATATTCAATGTCAACATGTAGAATCTTTAGATGAAGACGAAATAATATTAACTTTTAATAAAAATATTTTGAAAAATATTATATTACAGTATATTATTTCTAAATCTAAATTTAAGGGGAAAATATAAAAGTAAATATTATAAATTCACGCCTCAAGACGGCTCACGCGGCACGTCAAACGTACTGCTACGATTCAAAATTTCAAACGCCTCGCCTCTTTTGAAGTGGGACACTGTACCGGCTCAGTACGAAAAAGTGGCACCTCTTAAGTCTCCCGCAAACGATCAAACATCAAACCGTCAAACACGTCAAAACACGTAGTAAATCCAAATTTTCTTCAAACGCGTCAAACACGTCAAACACGTAGTTTATATGGTGTTTGACGTATTTGATGTTTGATCGTTTGCGGGGCACTTTACGTCCTCGTATAAAAAATTCATGTCCTACCCAACACTAGGGCTATGTTCCGAAATGTACTACGACCACCGCACAGTGCTATCATTGTAGAAAAAATCGTTCCGTAATGGAGTTGCAGTACACTGCCGCAGTACCCTAGTGAAATATATGACGTCATCAATCGTCGCCATATTGTACTGTGAGCACTGACGTTTTCGAGGTAAGGCACTCGCAGTACTTTGATCACGTGATCAGTCAACTGTCAAAAGTCAACTGTCAAAACCACTCGAGTGTCTAACGTTTTAAAACAATACCTACAGTTTAATCCCAAAGTTATAAATTTCTGTAATTAATTTGGATTAATAATAATAAAACACTGGAAGAATTGCAAAAATTAACCTTATTAGACTGTGTTGAAAATGTTCAATACGAGCTGTCAAAAATGCGGCTGATAGTATACTGGATTGCGTTCCGTTTTAAATAGTAACCAGTATACCAACAGTATACTAACTATAAAGGAACGGCTTCGCAGTATACTAAAACAAGTGCGAGTCGGACTCGCGCACGAAGGGTTCCGTACCATTATAGAGCAAAATTAGGCCAAAAATTGTGTTTTTTGTATGGGAGCCCCCTTAATTTTTTATTTTATTTTAATATTATAATTAAATATTAAAGAAGACATATAACTAAGGACTTCGAGAAAAATTCAAGTACCTACCTGTTGCCATTATTGATATAGAGCAAAAGGCCAAAAAATCACGTTTGTTGTATGGGAGCCCCCCTTAAATATTTATTTTATTTTGTTTTTAGTATTTGTTGTTATAGCGGCAACAGATATACACATTCTGTGACTTCAACTCTCTAGCTATTACCGTTCTCGAGTTACAGCCTGGTGACAGACAGACGGACAGACGGACAGACATCGAAGTCTTAGTAATAGGGTCCCGTTTTTACCCTATGGGTACAAAATCCTAAAAAATGACGTCACACTCTGCAGTGGTCATTTCGGAACATAGCCTACACTAGTGGTGGTTACAGTCTGTCAAGAAAGTCATGAGTTCATGACAGGCGGGAAATTTTTTAAATTAAATAAAAAGAGAACTTTATTAATTCGAGATAAAAATGTGCAAGGTGACAATATTTAAAATGTAATTAGCGTTCTCTGTGAAAATACAAAGAAAAAAAAATACACCATAAATATGCGTGATTATGATAGGATTTCCCCGCCTGTGATGACTTTCTTGACGGACTATACGTTATTGACAGACAGGAATACGAAAATAGCGCGGGAACTTCCAAAGGGCGGACGCGGTTTTTTTTGGAAAATTTTAAAATTCTTTTTATATCTATAATTAGTTAATTAAATAGTGTAGTTTTAGTTTTAATTTTCTTTCTTGTTGTATATATTAATTTTATTTGGTAAATTTATATATCGTAGTTCATAAGAATATTATGGAGGAGCCCGACCGGGGGGACCTGGACCCCCGTTGGTCTTTATGTTACTGTATCGAATGATTCGAGCATGGACACTGAAACCTCATGCTCAGTAAATACTAGAAAACGTCCAGCGATTCCTAGGAGGCGTTGCAAAAAGTGCCAGAAAAAAATTAAAAAAGACCCTAATAAGGCCAAGCCTGATATCAATTACATGTGTCTTAGCGATACCGAAAACCATAATGTTCTTAAACAAGACGTTATACTTGAAACTCAAC
Organism: Polyommatus iphigenia; assembly: GCA_963422495.1. Lineage (NCBI taxonomy): Eukaryota > Metazoa > Arthropoda > Insecta > Lepidoptera > Lycaenidae > Polyommatus > Polyommatus iphigenia. The sequence goes on from OY730189.1 coordinate 16,368,411, forward strand.
CAAATGTGAACACAACTGAAAAGTCCCAGGGCTTAGTTTCACGGGTCGGTAGGATGCTGTATAAAGATACAGACTCCTCTCCGTATATTGTCCATATACAAAAGGTACCAAAGTCACCTAATGAAAACATAAACTTTCACCCCATAGTGTTTGGCCATTACTTGAAAACAAATAACATTAAAAATATTGTAGATGATAGTATTAAGAAAATAGCCAGAAACCGATTATCTGTAGCCTTTTCTTCATATAATGAAGCCAATAGTTTTATAAGTAACCCTAAATTTAACTCAGAACAATTTTAATCTTTTATTCCAACCTTTCAGGTAAGTAGAATAGGATTAGTTAGAGGTATACCTGGTGATTGGTCCGATGATGATGTTATTAATAATATTACTTTACCAATTGGATGTGGTGAAATATTAAAAATCAGAAGGTTAAAGAAAAAAACAATAGTGAATGGAATCGCTCAATTGAATAACACCGAATCTGTCGTAATAACATTTGACGGACAGACATTACCAAAGAGAGTCTTCATGTGCTATAATGCACTTCCTGTAGACTTATATATATTCCCTACAATACAGTGCTTCAATTGCTGTAGATACGGACATGTCAAAAACCAATGTCGGTCAACACCTAGATGTTTTAGGTGTGGCCAAGGGCATGCTGGTGATAGTTGCTCAGTTGAAGAGGAGTCTATTTATTGTTGTATTTGCCACGGTTCGCACATTGCAACTGATAAAAAATGCCCAGAATTCCAACACCAAAAATCAATTAAGGAGTCAATGGCTCATAATTGTCTATCCTACTCAGAAGCTTCGAAGTTACATCCTCCCATTTCAAAATTATATTCTGACGTATTAATGTCATCTACTTCTTCATCATCATCACCTGTAAATACACAAAAATCATTTTTCAACAACAATAATAATAATCAGAATTTGAATTTAATGCAACGGTCATATAAAAAAACTGTTTTCAAACAACCAAAACTGCCACAGAAACAACAAAATGGGTATGACAGACAAACACATAATAGTTTAATAAAAGATTATAATCCTCCAGTAGGAGATAATGGATCTGCATATCCAGCTTCCGGTATTAACATGGATTCAATACATGAAACAATTTTAGCATTAAACAAACTGATTACATCATTATCATCTTTATCACCATCTAACGCTGCCATATTCACCACTGAATCACAAATTAATACCACTTTCAACAATGGACAACATAGTCCAGTGGAACTGCCGCAGTGTGGTTAGTAAAAAACACGAAATTATTTTTTTAATTAATAAATACAAACCTATCGTCTTTTCCTTACAAGAGACATGGCTCAAGCCGGAATCACTTTTTAGGATTTCTGGCTACACTTGTCTCAGGGAAGACAGATCAGATGGGTATGGTGGTACAATCATGCTCATCAAACACCATCAGTCATTTCATCACATACCTCTTCCTTCACATAACTCTGATTTTTCAATCATTGCTGCATCTGTAAATAACACATGTTTTGTTTCACTGTGTATACCTCATCCTTCATACTGCATTTTCTCTGAAATAAAAAGTATTATTAGTCAATTACCACAACCAGTGGTAATACTAGGAGACTTCAATGCCCAGCACCAGTCATGGGGGAGTCACAAAGACAATCAATGGGGTTACGAAGTTTTAGACTTAATAGATTATAATAAACTGTGTATTCTTAATTCTGGCCAACCGACTCGTCGCACTGCTTCTCATGAAGGTTGTAGTGTACCAGATTTGTCAATATGTTCACCTAATCTATCATCTGTTTTTCATTGGTACGTGTTGGAGTCAAGTCATGGCAGTGATCATTTTCCTATAATTCTATCATTTCCAGGTAAAGATAAAAGTAAATCAAATCAGTCTGCATCAATAAAATATCATATTAACAGTAATACTAACTGGGATAAATTTCAAACTTTACTCAGAAATCAGTTATCTTTTCTTCCCGAAATATCATCAGAAAATGAATCACTATGTGCTGAGGCTTTGACTTCAGCATTTATTAAAGCTGCTGATGAATCATTTCCAAAAAAAAAATACTTCACACCATCATACACCATCTCCACCTTGGTGGGATCAAGAATGCACAGTTGCCATTAAGAATAGGAAAGAGATTGAAAAACAATATAATTTAAATCCAAACATAGCCAACTACCAGCTGTATCTTGATTGTCTTAAAGATACTAAGAAATTATTTAGGAAAAAGAAGATACTAAGTTGGAGAAATTTTTGTTTATCATTAAATCCAGGTATTCATCCTACTATAGTATGGACAAACATAAGACGGTATAGATCTGCATTCACTACTCCTTCTCACCCTATATCTGATTCTTTAGCTTCTGAGTTTCTAGACAATTTAGCTCCTCCTACTATTTCTAACGAACCACCTCCTCCTTTACAAAATGTTAATTCTGAAGAACTAGATTCACTCTTTACATTAGAAGAGTTAAAAGGGGTAGTACAAAACTTGAAAGATTCTTCTCCCGGATTGGATGGCATTCCATATTCCTTCTTTCAACATGCTGATGAAGAAATTTTACAGTACTACCTCAAGTTAATTAACCAAATTTTATTAACTGGTAATTTACCTGCTGCATGGAAAAAACAAAAAGTTATGCCAGTTCCAAAACCCAACAAACCCCCATCTTTGGCTACATCATATCGCCCCATTGTGCTCTCCTCTGTTTTAACCACTCAAACGTCCATGTCTGACAGCTGCCAACCCCTTGAACGTCCACGCGCGCGCTGATCTAATAATGCGGTCGAGCGCCAGATACCGTCATCTATTTATAGCCTATTTTCTAACAAACTACAACTGTTACGGTAAATTAAAAAATACCTGTATTAAGCTGATATTTTAAGGAATCAAAATATGTGAAAAGTAAATTATAACTCTTATCGTAAATAGTACAAAAAAAATGGAACTTTACAACATAGGTAAAAATTGCGTAAAATATTAAATGATTACACGTTTTTACGTAATATTTCGTAATATACCTTAATACTATTTACATATTAATAAACTAGATTATATAAGCTTTTTTTTATACCAATATTTAATTACTTAGAGGGATGAGTTTATTACAATAAAGGAAAACAAATTACCCATTCTTGCATGAATTTGATATCGCCCATGTCTAAATCCTGAGAATTAAATAATAAAAATATGTAATCCTTTTTTGTTTTGCTATATTTATTTCATTTAAATATTCACATATAATAATGATGACCTATTTTTTCAATTACAAGAAGTATTTTACTACATTAAACATTATATCATACAAAAACTTAACGAAAAACCGACAAACAACGGCAAAGTTTTTGCGTCGATTTTAATTCATTTATAAGCATCATAATAGACTGTGGATGCTTATAATTTGTAGATATTCTGAAATAATGATTCTTCAGGATTATTTCAATATATAACACCTAATACAATCGTATAATAAATACATTTTTAAAGACGGCACTCACAGACACTTCTAAACTTTTCAACGCGTGTTTGTAAACAATTTTTTTCATAATGATGAGTGTCGCCCGACGTACTGTTTTACCAACCCAAAAGACGGGTAATTTAATAAAGAACCATCTAGCGAAACATTTGGTTACCTCTTGAACACTACCACAGATAAAAACACGTTTAAGTGGAACGAGTCATCTGGGCTGCTCTAGTCGCCCTAACGGTTGACGCCAAAAAGTTTTGGGCGACTATAGTCGCTCGGACGTTTGAGTGGTTAATAAAGATTGCAGAACATTTATAGACATAGAAAAACATAACCTCCTTTCGAATCACAGATTATTATTATATATTTGTAGGTATCACTTGTGATCAAAGGACTAGTATCCAGCTATTAAAAACATATTTTTTCTTTTTTCTTAGTAGCCAAAAATGGCGAGATCGTTCATTGGTGGAACACCGTTTCCACGGCTCTGTCCCCCCCCTGTTTCGAATACACAATTTGGATTCCGTAAAGGTAGTAATATTGCCATATTAACCACAGATATACGCACAGCATTCACAGAAAATAAATCTGTCGTTGCGTCTTTTTTGGATATAAATTCTGCATATGATAATATTATCATAAGTATCTTAAAAGAAAAGCTATTAATACAATTTGGTTTGCCTTTAATTTTAGTTAATTTCATTATTAATATTTTAATAGAAAGAATAATAGTTTTAAACAACTCTTTGGAAACTAGAACTATTCGGAAAGGTATTCCTCAGGGGTCAGTTTTAAGTCCATTACTTTACGATATTTACACATCCGACTTAGAAAATTGTCTAGATTTAAGTATAATAAAATTACTTCAATATGCAGATGACAAGGCTATTTATGTAATCAATAGTTCTATAAATATTGCTTGTAGAGATCTTATTAATGCTTTGAAACAGTTAAAATCTTGGATGGACAAGCATGGTTTAGACTTATCGATCAACAAAAGTTCCGTCGTCTTATTTACCCGAATGCGTATGCCTCCCCCGATAACTATTATTTATGATGGTGCGCCGATTCCTGTTAAAGACAAAGTCAAATTTTTAGGGCTATATTTGGATGGAAAATTAAATGGCAACGCACACATCGATTACATCTGTGCCAAATGTGAGCGGCTTCTAAATATGTTAAGGTGTTTCTGGGGATCACACCCATTTACTATGAAATTAATTTACAATGCAATAATTAGAAGTGTCCTAGATTATGGCACTTTTCTTTTAGAGCCGTGTAGCGTAACTGGTTTACAAAAAATTGACAAAATACAAGCGAAAGCCTTGCGTATAATCTGCGGAGCTATGAGATCATCTCCCATAAACGCACTTCAGTTAGAATGTTGCGAACCTCCTCTTCAACTCCGTCGAAAATATCTGGCGGATAAATATTTTGTTCGTTGTTACCAATTTAAAAATCACCCCTTAATTCCCAAACTTAGAACCTTATTTCATTTGTGTCATAGTAATAATAAATACTGGCATCATAAATCTCATCCCTTACTTCTCACTAGCTATCGTAAATTCTTAGTCATTGACGCCCCCACTTTTCGTTCTCAAACTTTTCCATTATTTGATTCAGCATATGAAGCACTAACGCTTGTGCCAGATATTAGATTAGACATTGGCATTAAAAAAACTGATACATATTTCGCTAACAATATATTTAAGTACATCACGAATAACAATTGGCAGCGCTACCACCACATATATACAGATGCATCGAAGAATACTACAAATAGTTGTGTTGGAGTTGGCGTCTACCATTTACAGTATAATATTGTACAAAAAGTAAAGTTTCCGCCTGAAACATCTGTTTTTACAGGAGAGTGTTACGGCCTTTTTAAGGCTGTTGAGTATATTTTACTTGGCAGGCTTAAAGAGACACTAATATTTACAGATTCTTTAAGCGCTCTACAATCCCTGATTAAATTTCCTTTTAAATCAAAAAATTGTTATCCAATTATTGTCCAAGTTAGAAACCTTCTATATCAATGTAAACTTCAAGGCTTTTCAATAACATTTATATGGATACCGAGCCATTGCGGCATTGTTGGCAATGAAATTGCTGACAAATTGGCAAAAGAGGCTGTTTTTAGTGGTGATTTGTTCCCTTTTAATAATTATGCGCATGATTTGGCTTCTCTGGCACGGGGTTCCCTATTGAAATCTTGGAATAAGTTATGGGCCTTGAGCAGTCAAACAAAAGCTATACAGTATCGTAAAATTCAACCAGAGATCCCTACTAAGCCCTGGTTTTCTAATATTTTCCTTTCTAAAAATATAACAACGTCAATTATTCGGATGAGACTTGGTCATATGTGCATTCCAACGCATCTTAGGAGAATTGGCGTCAGAGATGATGATTTGTGCGACTGTGGAGATGTAGGTGACTTGAACCACATTATCCTTTCATGTTCCCTCCATGATCATTCCCAATTGTATCATAACTTGTCTTTAATCCCTATTCCATTTCCTACTTCTGTAAAATATATACTTCTTAGTTCTAATGATAAATGTGTATATAGTTGTATATCTAATTATTTAACATTAAATAATATTAATATCTAGAATGAGTATGTTTATTTTATTTAGTTTATAGAATTTAATTTACCGCACTGATTTAATTAACTTTCTTCCAAATTCCGTTATTCTTTATTCCTTCCGCCGTTCCTTACCTTTTTACCTTGTCTGTGGCACAACATACGCACCTCTGTGTGAAGTTGCCAAAAAAAGAAGAAAAAGAAAAGAAAAAGAAAATTAACTTTTCCAAATTCCGTTCCTGTTTTTCCTTTTGCTAGTTCCTTACCTTTTTACTCGTCTGTGGCACAACATACGCAAAATTGTGTCAAGTTGCCAAGAGGAAAAAAAAAAAAAAAAAAAGAGGCCGCCAAGTAGAACGTGTATCCGGAGGCCATTTTTAAAATTCCCAAAGCGGCGCCGTGCGTTTCTTGACAGTAATTTTAGTGTATGTGCTTTACTATAAAGCAGAGTTAGTTCAATTTACAAAATGGGTGACCGTAAGTAATGAAATATTTGTGTGATGTTCGATTTCCGAAAGGTATAACAGCGATTATGATAATGGCGCTTGTTTTAGCTTATTCCTCGGGTGATTATAGCGGCGGAGGATATCCCGCTCAGTATTCTATGCCGCCACCCTCGTTTGGTTCAGGAGACACCAATTTTAGTGCAAGCGGTCAACAAGGAAATTACAATCAATCTGGATCTTACCCTGGCCAAAGCGCAGGACAATCATGGAATCAACAATCCGCTGGAAGTAAGTGATAAAATTATTTTAAATTATTTATACACAACAGCAGGTTTAAAAATTTTTTTAATTACATTACTTTAAAAATGAAATGTCAATGCAATTTTCAGATGGAGGCAGCGGAAGCTATGGTGGAGGTCAACAAGATAGTAGTAATTTTAATCAAAGCTATGGATCAAATTATGGCGGTGGTAGTTTTGACCGTAATAATGGAAGCAACTACAATGCTGGTGGTAGTGACAGAGGTGGTGGCAGCTATGGCAATAATGACCGTGGCGGAAGCAACTATGGTAGCGAGAGAAATAGTGGCGGCTACGGGGGCGGGGACCGCGGGGGATCTAACTACGGAGGAGATCGAGGAGGCAGTGGCTACTCGGGAGGAGACAGAGGTGGCTATGGCAGCGGAGGTGATAGATCAAATTACAGCAGAGATGGAGGCTACGGGTAAGCATCATTGTTTATAGCGATCTTTTGACTAATGATTAATTAATATTTGGCTTAAAATTACATTAAAAAATAATTAAATAATTTCTTCAAAATATTTGTTCTGCAAAATTTTTTAAATTAGATTAATTTTTGCAAGTACACAAAAAATATACTAGGTGCAATTTTATTCGGGAACAAATATAATGACCACCAAAAAATGCACTGAAGCTCTACCATGAGTTGCTTTCGAAAAAGTATATGATTTTACCTTACTCGATAGCAAACATGCTTCGAATAGTTTTCAATCAAAACCGTACCATGAGTCATACAGGCTTGCTAGCGACAACTCGATTGTTTATGTAATTCTCGTGTGTTTATAATAGTATAAAATCATAATGTAGCTAACTTCACAACAGAATTTGCTCTCTCTTTCTAGCTCGAGTATAAGGCAGAGACGGCATATGGCCTTAAAACCCCACCAATTTGAAAGAGCGACTTGTTATTTGTAAATGTAAGAAACAAATATGTTCCTTAACTTGTACGCATTATAGCAGGCATAGTGAATGTAAATAAAGACCTGTAACTTGATGAATAACAACACTCTTGCTTTTTGGGAAAAATGATGACCTTGATGAAGACATAAGACCTAAAAATTGTACTTATTATTTTTTATTAAGAATTGTGTCTACAAAATATATAAGTTCATAAATAATATCCATACTAATATTATAAATGCGAAAGTGTGTCTGTCTGTATCTTTGTTACCTCTTTATGCCTAAACCGCTGAATTGATTTTGCTGAAATTTGGTTTGGACATACGTCGCTGGAAAGGCACGTACGGTTCCCGCGCAATAAACGAAGTAGAAATAGTATATACCTAAGTAGTAAGTACTAACTTACCTTCGTTTGAAGGGAAACTTTTTGTGAAGATTTCAAATCCATGTGAGCTCTTAGGACACCACATAAATGCTCGAAAACCACTTTATTTACCCTATATTCTCTAATACAATTAGTATCACTTTTAAAATTTTCAAGTGGATGACCAAAGTCCGAAACACTTTCGTACACGTACACTAGCTTGAAAACTTCCTTGTTCACGTCATTTGTCTCCTCGTGCAGCCAACGCTAACATAATAATAAATATTCCTAATTCCACACTAAATATGCTTTACCGGACATATTAATGCACCGTATTAAACGCAAATTAATAAATATTGTTTTGCGTGAAACTCTTTCACCCTACAATTGGCTTGTGAGTTACTTCACTACTGTAGTAACGGTATTTTACGATACCACCTGTCAAATTGTTTACTCATGGTACCGATTGTGTATCATAAACAGCTAAAAACTATAGTCGCTAGCGAGTTCTTATTCGATACGTATTTATTGTAAACTCATGGTAGCGATTTAAGTTCCACAAGTGACCGCTAGAGGCGCTGTACAATTTTCCATACTAAAAATTTACGTTAGTCGATATCGAGTATCGATAAATACTATAGCTTTAAACTCATGGTAGAGCTACTGATATCCTAAGCTTGTTTACCAAAAAAAGATATTAAACACCAAAAAAAAGAAAGTCTAAAATTGCAATACTACCAGCTATTTTAGTCATGACAACACTTCAAATTGTAATCGAACACCAAATATAGTAAATGACCACCAAATATAGTAAATGATCACCAAATAAAGTAAATGATCACCAAATATAGTAAATGACCGCCAAATATAGTAAATGATCACCAAATATAGTAAAATATCGCCAAATCCTTGTGAGCAAATCAATGCAATATTTCTGTCCAAATAAATCACTACCTACAATTGACAAAAGATGTAAGCATATTATTAACAAAATAATCGGCCAAGTGTGAGTCGTATGGAGGGTTCCGTACTGTTTATAGAGCAAAATTAGACCTAAAATTGTGTTTTTGTATGGGTTGGGACTTGAGAGCTCCCTTTAATTTTTTTATATTATTATTAATTATTGAAGTAAACATAATCAAGGCCTTTGCGAAAATATCAACGTGCCTACTGGTTGCCATTATTGATATCGAGCAAAAAAGGCCAAAAAAATCACGTTTGTTGTATGGGAGCCCCCCTTAAATAATAATTTTATTTTGTTTTTAGTACTTGTTGTTATAGCGGCAACAGATATACACAATCTGTTAAATTTTCAGAAGTCTAGCCGGAGCGGTTCTTGATATACAGCCTAAAGAAAGACAGACGGACAGACATCGAAGTCTCAGTAATAGAGTCCCATTTTTAGAATTCCGTACCCAAAGGGTACAAACGGGACTCTTTTACTAAGACTTGCTATTGCTAAATAATAATTTATAAGGTTATAATTTTACATTAAAATGCTAACGTATAATGTTGGTGATCATTTAATAATTTTCGTGATCATTTACTACTTTTGGTTTAACAATGATTTATTTGGAGTCATTTTGCATAAATAGGATAGAGAGGTAATAAATCTTTGGTGATCATTTTACATTAAAATGCTAGTATAATGTTGGTGATCATTTACTAATTTTGGTGATCATTTACTTATTTTGGTGATCATTTACTATTTTTGGTTTTAATTCATGAAGCCCCAAGCGGCCACATCCGGCCGCGATAACAATGAAAAAGCTATTGTGTCTCGTTTTGCCACGATCGATGGGTTAAGATGTTAAATATTTGGTTATCATTTTACATTAAAATGGTGGTCTGTATTTTGGTGATCGTTTACTATTTTTGTCTGTGAAATGTTACTATTTCTGGTGATCAGTTAATTATAAGCTATTTTATTCCATCAGCGGGCCGATTCTGTATCGTACATTTGTGAGTTAATCACTGAGTTAGTAACGAAACGGAGGAGTGAGCAACCGAAAGTCTCACTTTTGTATGCAAGTGAATACAAAAAGTGGCACTTTCCGTTACTCACTCCTCGGTTTCGTTACTAACTCAGTTATTAACTCACAAATGTACGATACAGAATCGGCCCGTGAGGCATAATATAGATTGATTGCAGAAAAAGGCATACTAAGTTAACAAATGTTAGCTGTATTCTACACTGTCTGGCACAGGAAGGTTATGTATTTATGTATGTTTGTACAATTGTTTGGCACATTCAACCCTCTACAGCCTGAACAAGTGAATGGATTATCATTTTATAAGCATATTTTGCTTTATTTTTTGTTCTGGTGGTATGCAACAGTATCTTGAATAAGTGTGTATCAGTAGGTGGCAAAATTGGTATTGGTAAAAAAATAAACTACTGAAGTTAATTATACCAGCGGGCCGATTCTGTATCGTACATTTGTGAGTTAATCACTGAGTTAGTAACGAAACGGAGGAGTGAGCAACCGAAAGTCTCACTTTTGTATGCAAGTGAATACAAAAAGTGGCACTTTCCGTTACTCACTCCTCGGTTTCATTACTAACTCAGTTATTAACTCACAAATGTACGATACAGAATCGGTCCGCAGTATTAAACAATGTCCGCATATGAATTACAATGACGCAACATTGTATTATGGCTTCTGTGAGGAGAGGTTCAATGAATGGTTTAAAAAGGTCAATATTAGGCAGAGTATTGTGTTAATAATGTTTTATCACACAAAAGCTTGTTATAACAAGTGAGATCATTTACGTAACTAAAATTGAGTACTCAAAGTGGTATTAAAGTATAAGAGGATAATATTGGACTCCGATTATCAAAAATTGGTCATGACCTGACAAGGATGGTAAACTGTTAATTATAATATGTCTACTGTGAGTAAGAACATAAAGTTTATCACAAGAGTTATAAAGTTCCAAATTAACTACAGTGGAAATAGTGATCAAAATTTTCTAGAAAACAGTATGAAGACTGTTATTTCACCACTTGTTACTGTAATTCACCGTCCACTGGTGCAGTTTTAAGGAAGATTCACATTGTCTTTCCTTTATTACACTAGTCTTAGTAACAAGTGCTGAATAACATGTAATATAATAGCAACTGTACTGAGACCTGATAAACATTTTTTAATATTATAATATCTGATATAATTTTAAACTTTATATGCGTGCTACATTTAAATGTGTACCAATAGTTTATAATATAATTAAAAACACTTTTAAAGATTTGAATAACAATTTTGTGTCTTGAAACAGTGGTCTTACTTTATCATTATTTTATTGATTATTCCTAGACAACCCAATCATTATTTCAGTCTTCATTAGTCAATAGAACACATTGCATGTGGTTCTTATAATATAGATCAAAACAGTAAGTTTGTTATTAATAATTGTAACTTACAAGTTGTCTTTAGAAGATTATTTTACCATTAATAATATACCTATAATTGAATTTGAATTTGAAAAAAAAACCTGGTTACAGGTTGCAATCTACATAATACAATATATCATTATACTAAGAAATTGGTTAAAAGTTCCTGAAGTAAAGTTATATGGAGAAAATCCAGTTCAGTCCATTTCAAAATAAAATATTTTTTCTTGCCTATTTAAAAAAATTCTTACATTGTTATTCCATGTTACATTTTCTTTGTAAGACACTTTTTCAAGACCTATAAGCTATTTATTGTGCATGTATTAAATTGCTATAATTATGTAAAGTGTTACAAAATATTGTTCTGAAGGTTTTCAAGGTATCAAGGTTTAACATTACCCAAATGACAAGGACACGGACTATGGTTACTGATAAAAGTGATCCTAGTTGTTTCTGCGCTCTTCGTTCAGTGTGCCCCCGGCCTGCCCGAGTGAACTAAATGGTGTTTTTATTGTTTTAGTGGCGGCGGCAGGGGGGGTGGTTTTAATAAAGGTAAAGCTCCTCGCTATGAGCGAATGGTGCTATTATCATATTTTTATTTTGTTACTATTGATGGGCTGCCAAATTATGCGTTGCGTCGATATTACGTTAAGCGTCTTCACTTTTAGGCTGTTGACAAAAATGTCTGGTGTTGGATGGTATTCAATGTGTTTAGGCTTGAATAGAGCACAAACAGAAAAATTTTTATAACGACAAAGTTAGGTGTGGCAGTGTTTACAAGAAACCTATTCAGGTACATAAATGAACAGCAATTCCATTGCTACTGCAGCATTGCAAAGGTTTTTTAAGAATAACATGTTTACAACATTGGTGTGTGTATACATATAATGTTGTATTTAAAACAATGGTGTTAATTTTGACCGTGTTATCAACTACTACAGTAAATTTAAAGTTTTGTTAATTTAGATTTTTGTAAGTACATTGAATCATATTTTGTACTTTACAAACAGGTTTCATATCTTCACCATGATCCTAATGACTTACTGACAAAATATCTTGCTAAAAGAAGAAAACCAGACAATTTCATATTCTGAAAAATTGCATGCGGAAGCTAATGGTCGTCGATTTATTCAAAGCAGCAGGTTTAAAAAATTAAAAACTTAGTATGGTGTCACGATGGTAAGATGTAAGCACAATCAATGGATTCGTAAAATTTGGTAGCAAAGGCAAACAAAAAAGAAAAAGTTTCACTTTTAGTACCTACTACTACTTTTGTACAGCTAAATCCATTGTAAGCTGGTTTTCGGGTTATTAATAATATTCATAGTTACCATTAGCATTTTGATTTAAGGTTCAAGGATATATTGAAGGTATAATAGAGAAGAACCTCTGTGGTACAGCAATTTCAGCATGGCTGATGCAATTTAATTGTCAGCAGTCTACGGTCTTTAACATAATATACAATACAAAGTGTAAATAGTCTTAGACATATTTTGCAGTTAAACATTTAAATTGCTACAAATATCAGATGGGTATTACAAAGATGTAAGGTGTGTGACTATAACTTTGGCAGCCCTGAAATTATAAAATGTATTTGCATTTTATGTACTTAGGAAGTGTTATTTTCGTTGTAAGGTTATATAAATTGGTACATTTTGAAATTTTGGGTGTGTTGTAGAGGTGAAAACTCCTGAATGTTTCCGGAATTTTGGAAGTTTTCGGGAAAATTTCAGGAAGTTTACTCGAAAACTTCCTCAAAACTTCAAAATTTGGAAGTTTTGAAAACTGTCATTTATCTTATAAAGACCGTTATGACGTTTAGTTTTAAACGCAAATGACACTAAAATTAGCTACTTTTTATAGAACATACTTTAGGCAAATTATAGGTATGGATATGAAAGCAGATTTGTCCAAGTTATTATTCAGTCGCATGATTTAGATAGTTGTTGTAAAATATATTTATCTTAGATAACATTATTTTCAAACATGTATTGCTCAGGATTGACTTTGCTTTACGCTTTTCGATTTTAGATATTATTTTTCTTTGAAACCGTGTATAAAATAGTATTTTTTATAAAAATTAGAATAGTTTTCTAATAGTAATTCAGAAACCTCATTAAAATATGGAATAATTTATGAGCTACATTTTTTTAAAGTAAGTTTACGTACCTATAGCCCGCTATTTAGGGGCGAATTAATCTTTCAGGCCCCGCGCGAGCACCGGTGATCGCGAGAACAAAAGAATACAATGGGAATTCCTAGAACCTCCGATCGAAGGATTAACGGTTAAACTTCTTTCTAAAGTCAATCAGCTGATTTGATCTGACTAGTAAATTTTAGGGTTTCGTACCCAATACTAAGGGTAAAAACGGGACCCTATTACTAAGACTTCGATGACTGTCCGTCTGTCTGTTTCCAGGCTGTAACTATGTCTGGTCTCTGCTGTAACTCAAGAACGGTAATAACTAGACAGTTGAAATTTTCACAGATTATGTCTTTCTGTTGCCGCTCTAACAACAAATACCTACTAAAAACAAAGTAAATTAAATATTTAAGGGGGGCTCACGTACAAAAACGTGATTTTTTTCGACATTTTTTGCTTGGCATCAATAATGGCAACAATTAGGCACTTAAAATTTTCACAAAATCCTCCATTGTATGTGTAAGTGTTATAATAATTAATTAATAATAAAATTAAAATAATTTTAAATTTGAGGGGGGCTGCCATACAAAAACACAAGTTTTTGCCTCTTTTGTTTCTATAATGGTACGGAACCCTTTGTGCGCGAGTTTGACTCGTACTTGGCCGATTTTTTATTATTATTACTCGTGACGAGTCGAAAGTCGTTGTATCTAAGACCAAATTTTTGGTGACACTAATTCAAAGGAGTGACGAGTAGGGGGTAAATCTTGTATGGAAAGAAACATTTTTAGTTTTTTCCTGAGGTAAATTGTTTAGATTTTAGGTAGGTTCAATCATGCCTGGTACGTTTTTATTCACAAATATTCGGCATGTCATATATTTTGAAAATATATTTTATTCGTTATCGTCATATATTTTATACGTTTCAGAGAAAAATAATGTAAAAAATCGAAAAGTGTAAAGCTAAGTCAATCGTGAACAATATATTATGTTTGAAAATAATATTTTGAAAATACTTTGAAAATATTTTGAAAATAATGTATTGAAAATACTAATATTATAAATGCGAAAGTGTGTAGCTGTCTGTCTGTCTGTCTGTTACCTCTTTACGCTCAAACCGCTGAACCGATTTTGCTGAAATTTGGCATGGAGATACTTTGAGTCCCGGGAAAGGACATAGGATACTTTTTGTCCCAGAAAAATGTACGGTTCCCACGCGATAAATGAGTTTTGGCGCAACGGAGTTGCGGGCGTCATCTAGTTTAAGATAAATATTTATCACAAGTCACAACTATCTGAATCATGCGATTAAATAATAACTTGGACAAATCTGCTTCCATATCATACCTATAATTATACCTAAAGTATGTTCAATTTAATCAAAACTATAAAAAGTAGGTACCTAATTTTAGTGTTATTTGCATTTTAAAATAAACGTCACAACTGTCTTTATAAGATAAATATCAGTTTTCAAAACTTTCAAATTTGGAAGTTTTCAGGAAATTTTCAGGAAGTATTCGTTAGAAAAGGAAATTTTCCGGGGAATTTTCATCTCTAGTGTGTTGGTATATTGCGTCAAGTCGAAAGACTTGGAGGGTTGACGTTTTAACACAATGGTTGTAAAATATTAAAAGGTGGTTAATACGTCTTTATTAATTCGGGTTTCATTGTAATTGTATTTACAATATAGATATGAAACATGTACTTTGTCAAGTGTTTCAACATTGAGTATGGGTCAAAAATCAAGTAGGTGTTATTTTGTATTGTTTTCAAATATTGTTCTTACACTGTACTATTATTGAAGGTGGCGGAGGAGGTGGCTTTGGTGGAGACCGGGGTGGTAGTGGTGACATGGTCACACAGGAGGACACCGTCTTTATTCAAGGCATGAACCCATCCACTACTGAGGATGAACTGTGCCAACACTTCGGTGCCATTGGCATTATTAAGGTAAAATTATTAGAAGTAACATTTATTTTTCACTGTAGAAAAGCCTTGTGTAACATAAATAAAAGGTTTTTTTTATTTTTCTTTTTTTTGTTATCTCTGGCTAGGTTTCTCAGTCTGTCTGTCTCGTGAAATTTTTGCTGAAACATCTTTCTTTTCCAGAATGAATTTTTACAAATCTGATCAACTTTATCCCTAAATATCGTACTTGATTTAGATCAGGGAAGAAACCATGTGTATGTTTAGTTTTTATCTTTCGTTTATTTCTGCATGACTAAAAAGTTGAATTTCTCTCAACAAAAGTGTCCAGATTTCACCCTCAAACTAGGAGAAATCTGGACAGATTCCGCGCCGATGATCCGCTCTATAGTTACACTTATTTCAGCTTGAAGCTTTCTTTTCAATTTACCTCCAATGAGCCCTTACATTTTCATTCCAATTCATTCATTTCATATTCACACATTCATTCTTCTATCTTGGATCATCCGCCATATTGGAGTTAGAATGACGTCACATTGGCTTTAGAGATAGCCTCAACCATCCCTGTTATTTGATACTCATATTGTAGATGTGCATTAACCTATCAAGCCCCATAAGGACACCGGTGACCGCGACAGCAATAGAATAACAATAGATTTCCAATAATCCGCGATCGAAGGATTAAAAATAACAACTCCGCCATCTTGGATGGCCCGCCATATTGGATTTCATCCTATAACGTGCATTATCGTTCAAACTAAGCGTGTATACCAAACTTTAGCTCAATCGGTTTAAGATATCTACTTCAAAATTGAGTTCAAAGATTCCACCCTAACTAACATAACTTACAAGTACAGTCAACGTTCAAAAGTCCAGTAGCATCGTAACGACTATATTCGTTTGCCGGTACAGTGCATATTTATGTGTGCGCCATGTTACCGTGTACACACTTAAATGTCGTACAGTATCAATACAAGAAAGTTGCGTGTAGTGGATGCTTTCATCCGTTTCATGTTCATTCATTCAATCGTTTGGATGCTTTCATTCATATCCTTGTCTTTACAAGGATAACATATATTATGTTTGTCTTCTTCATTTATTGCACTGCACTGTGTCAATAAATGCAAAAATTTCACTAGACACGTAAGATAGTTCGTAGGTCCATCGGTAAATAGTTGGCCTCGCATCATAGCTAGGACGAAAAATGGTCACGGTTCAAATCTCAGATTATCATATTATTTTAAAGTTTTCATATTGTTTTTATTATCTCAGCATTTTTGAAAACTTAATGAAATGACTATTTTGAAAGTTTTATTTAATAAGAATAATATTAAATTATAACATAGTGATAAGATAATATTAAATGTAAAAGTATTTTAGTTAGATAATTATACATATATTATAATAAAACAACACTTTCAAAAAATATATTTTTATTTCAATGACATAACAATTATTATTGAACAATTGAATTGATTGACGGATGACGGTAAAATCTTTGATTCACAGGTCTATCAATATAATAATACCTATATCTATTGTGTTATCAATATTTCATATTGTTGAGGTTATAGTTTAATTATTCGTTTTCCGAGGAAAAGAGGATTAAAACTTAACCTCAACCTTAAAATCTTAAACCTACCAATTACTGGCCAGCACGTTCCTTTGTAGAATGCCCTCCAAAACTTACGAAATATAAATATTATAACAATTACTTTACACTTATTATTGCGACATAGAAATACATTTTTAATTTAATAATATAAATAAAGATTCTTAATATTTTGTGTAACCTCCATTATTTTCGATACAACTAAGAAGACGTCTGCGCATGGAAGCCACAATATTCTTACAGATATCTGTTCCACGTAAATCCTCCCACAACTGCATGCAATGAGATTTGAGCAGCTCCGGACATCTATCATCGCGTGCTCGCCATCTTTGCACCATTAAACCCCATATATTTTCAATCGGGTTTAAGTCTGGGGATCGTGCTGGCCACGGAATAACTTTAATATTAGAATGTTCACTGAACCAATTGCGAACTATGGAGGCTCGGTGAATTGGACAATTATCATGCACAAAACTTATTTCGCTATCACCATACACATTTCGCACAGTAGGTAACATAATGTCCTCTAACACTTCTACATAATTTGCACTGTTGGCTCGCGTAGGTATAAATTCAAGTTCACGCGGCCCTTGAGCACTAATCCATCCCCACATGTTCACACTTATTCTGCCAGATTCAGTGTTCGACACCACGTTATTTTCACACCAACGGGTGTTATCTTTACGCCATAAATGTAGTCTTCCTTTTTGAGAGGATTTAAGTCTTCTCATCGGAAAAAATTGTTGTTTCCCAATCAAAATCTAAATACTCTCGTGCAAAGCGTAGCCGTTCGTCTTTATGCCTTCGAGTCAAAAACGGTTTTTGGTGTAATCCCTCGTCATGAAGTGCACGACGAACGGTGACCAATGACGTGTTAAATTCATCGGCAAAACGACTTGTCGGTATGAAACCACATGTTTCATACTCCGCTGCCATATAACGCCGCTGAGTCTGGTTAATAAGAAGTGGCCTTCCACTTCGTTTACGACTCTGCAAGCCACCTTCTTCCTCGTATCTTTTCACCCATCGACTTACAGTATTTCTCTAGAAAAAAAAGAATAAATTGTAAAAGACGATTTTAACCAATGAAAAAATATACATCACAATAATAATATAATTAATTACTACTTACTGAGAAGCCAATTTCGTTAGAAATTTGAGAAATATTCAGGCCATTCGAATATAGGGCCACAATTTTAGCTCTTGCTTAATAGTAATATTTGCTTGCATATTGGATAAATTGTATCGCAACAGTAAGAACACAAACACTCGTAGCTGAGTTCACCAACCAACAACATTTTAATATTTTGTTATCTTCAAGCAATCGTTCCATTTTATTTTAAATCTACCCTCACATTCTTTGCTGTGACTAGAATGTTACGTTTCTAACTATACGTTACTGTGCTTTTAGTTACAAACGTAATTTTTTATTCTACATAGTTGTATCAACATTCATAATCATAATAATTTATCATTAATATTTCTCAAAAATTGTTTTACGTAAAAACGACGCAGACTCAATACGGATCGGATTCGATCCTGCAACTTAGCTGATGCAGATGATCTTAGAATAAACACACGCACTTGCTTAACCACTAGGCCACGGCAGTGCTCACATGTTGAGACGAAATTGACGATATGAATATACAGCCAAACAAAGTGTATGTGTGTGTGTGAATTGTCTTTATAGAAAAAGGTCACAAGTAACGTTAAGTGTTGACGCTATAGCTGCGTACGATTGCTACTGGACTTTTGAACGTAAACTGTACATACAAAAGCTTTAGCATACTTACATACAAAAGCTTTAAAAAATCACACAAGTAACATAATAATATTGTAATCAAGATATCATTGTGCCTTGCAATAGTTTAAAAATATATCTATAAAAAAAATTGTTTTCAGACCGACAAGAAGACTCAGAGACCAAAAGTTTGGATGTACAAAGATAAGGCTACCGGCCAACCGAAAGGCGAAGCCACAGTCACCTACGAAGACTCGAATGCTGCTTCCTCAGCCATTCAATGGTTCGACGGGAAAGACTTCAATGGTGCTACGATAAAAGTATCCCTAGCGCAAAGGCAAAACACCTGGAGCGGCGGTAGAGGCGGTGGCGGCGGCGGCGGCGGCGGCGGTGGATTCCGCGGCGGTCGGGGCGGCGGTGGGCGAGGAGGCGGCGGCGGCGGCAGGGGCGGCAGCGGCAGCGACAGCGGCGGCGGCAACCGCGCCGGGGACTGGCGGTGCACCAACCCCAGCTGCGGAAACACCAACTTCTCGTGGCGCAAGAATTGCAACAGATGTAACGAGGAGAAGCCTCCGGGCGCGGACGGCGGTAGCGGCAGCGGTGGCCCGCCCGGTGGCGGCCGCGGGGGCCCGCGAGGCGGCGGTCGTGGAGGGCGCGGGGGCGGCGGCCCGCGTGGAGGCGGCGGGGGCTGGGGCGGGCGCGGCGACCGCGGCGGTGACCGCAGCGGCGACAGGGGCGGCGACCGGCGCGGCTCCAGCGATCGCTCTAGCGGTGGTGCCATGAGGGGCGACGGAGGGTAAATATTTACATTCTAGTCTTGTTTCGATGATTATTAACACTACAGGTTCAGCTGTTGTTTCGCCATAAATTTGAAATTTTTACTGCAATCATGTACTGCATATTTTAATGTTCAAAATATGAGGTATTGGCCCAGAAATTATTTGATTGATTAAGTTAATAGTCCCACTGAAGCTTTTAGCACAGGCACAGAATATATATTACTTGTACCAACAGAATTCCCACTGGCGAAACCCGTTTAAAGAATTAACGACTCATGCTACGGTTACTATAAAGTTCAAATTCCGACCGCGCAGTGCTAGGTGCCTACAATTATATTTGCCTACATCTCCGCTCTCTTTCTATCGCATAACTCGTACCTTTTCTGAAGAAATTAGGGTTGTCTCTTTTTAAAAATAATATTATAATCTTATAATCTTATAAAACTACATTTTATTTAACTCAAAATAATCTAAGATAGTATGTCTTAGTACTACGTAGATTTAATTATCATAAATTCGCGTGTAACTAGTTACGCGTACTTAGATTCGATAAGTACCGTTACTTATTCTTAATCTTAATTATTCTTAATAATTGAAACCGGTCTTATATTACCTACTTAAAGTGTTTGTATAACTTAGTTATTTTTGTAAACAAATGAGGTTTCGAATTATAGTACACCTACGATGCTTACTATTAGTAATAAGTAATAACTAATAACCTTATTAATGTGTTTTTTTGACAATGAAATACCTTTATTAATTATACGTCTACTAATAAAGGTACCTAACCTACTAAGGTAACCCAACTAATATAATATTCTACTTCAACTAGTATTTAAAACTTTAAAATTTAAATCATAAGTAATCGTAATTTTACTCTATAATAAATTGTACAAAATTTAAATCTACAATAAATAATAATAATAACAATTTAAAAAAGTTCTTATGGAGCTTAAAGAAAGTTAAATTTGGTTCACATTCCGTGTTAAGACAATTAAACACTGCACAATATTTCTTTGCCCTTTTTAGGGTTCCGTACCCAAAGGGTAAAAACGGGACCCTATTACTAAGACTTCCTTGTCTGTCCGTCTGTCTGTCTGTCTGTCTGTCCGTCTGTCTCCAGGCTGTAACTCAATAACGGTAATAGCTAGAGAGTTGAAATTTTCAGAGATAATGTATATCTGTTGCCGCTATAACAACAAATACTAAAAACAAAAGAAAATTAATATTTAAGGGGGGCTCCCATACAAGAAACGTGATTTTTTTGGCTTTTTTTGCTCTATATCAATAATGGCAACAGGTAGGTACTTGATTTTTTCTCGAAGTCCTTAGTTATATGTCTTCTTTAATATTTAATAATAATATTAAAATAAAATAAAAAATTAAGGGCGGCTCCCATACAAAAAACACAATTTTTGGCCTGATTTTGCTCTATAATGGTACGGAACCCTTCGCGCGCGAGTCCGACTCGCACTTGGCCGATTATTTTATTGTCCATTGTGATCTGATTAATTTATTAAATCTCTGACAGCGAATGAATAAGTACGCACTACGCAGGTAGGCATGCAACGATCAACTAAAAACTCGTGCGCGCGCGTCACCGCTCGCCTGTGAGTCCCTACTGAAGTGCCCCCCTAGAGGGGTACTTACAGTTCGATGCCTACAGGCGCGAGTGGGACAGGCCTGGCACAGGGGAAAAATATAAACTAACATACTGGACTTATAGCTGTATATAAAGATTTTATAATTTAAAATTCCTTTAAGGCAGAGATCAATCTGAATCCAAAACGAAAACCTTGCACACAACCAAGGACCAAGCGTATACGCATCGCAATAAGATTCATTTTAGCTTAGCATAAAACTGTAGTTACTAGGGGCGGATCTTCTCTATTTTTCATGTTTTTTTTAAATATCTTTGGAAATAAATATTAAGAAACAAAATTGTTCGGTTAAGGATATTTTAATATAGATTTACTAACAATTTATTCAAATAAAATGTATAATTATCCTTGTTAATACTTATATTTCGATGAATTAGATTTTTGTCAGAGGTGAGTTTGTAAATGAATTACAGCCAAAGTATTACGTTTTATAAAAATGTTTATGGTTTAAAGTCTTTTAAATATTGTGCTTTATATCTCATATTTTTTTACATTTCGTTATTATATTGGAACTAGGTAAACCGGGAGTCACGGAATAACAAATTGGGGTTTATGCCCGCCTTAGGCTGCGTTGCACCAGAGGCGTGGTTAAAGTTATGGTTAAAGTTAAATATGGCGTCCTTTAACTTTAACCTTAACTTTGACCGGAGAAATTGACAGATGACAGCTGGTCCAACAAGGTTATAAATGAAGGTGGGCGGGGGCGCAGCAGCGCTTTACCAGCAGGTAAAGAACTGTCAAAAATGGCGTTTTTGTATGATGACAGCATTAGTTCCTTTTTTCGCCACCTGCATTTAAAACCTTGTCGAGCTCTATGGTTAAGGTGACGCAGCGTTACAAGTAAGAAACCGTGTTGGATATGTTTTAGATTGCTTGTTTTCCTCCTCTCATAGAAAACAAGCAATGGAACAGCAAAAAAATGGAAAGGGCGTAAGCGACAAAATGGTTTTTGTCGCATAATTTAAAAACCATAAATACATTTCATATAAGCTATGCACAAATTAAAGTGCATGCTTGAACCAATTTATGTACAAATTTTGGAACCTTAAATCACTCTCCTCTGTTGGAAAAATAGGAATCCCTTTTTTTACAGAGGTCTTTTCGATTGATTATTCTGTGCTATAAAAGTTGTCCAATCGTGTTATGCTATGGGCAATTCAAAGACAAAGATATGATGAATACTGACAATGAACTTCAATTTCTTAGCTTTAGTCATTGCTGAGAAAAATCAGCATCGCTACAGCCAAATTATCAAGGCGTCGCCTTAAATATGGCGTCTTGATGGCGTCCATTTTTAACTTTAACCTAAGATTTGACATTTTGCATTGGGGTAAAACTTAAAAGTTAAAGTTACAGTTAAAGTCAAAGTTAGTTCGTGCAACCTAGTCTTAATAACCTAATTGTTAAAATAATAATTAATTAATTGAATTTATTCTCTCTTTTTCAGCGGAAGAGACCGGCAGAGACCCTATTAAATAAGGTTACAATAATAAGCTAAATGTAATAGTAAGTAAATTTAATTCTGAGATTTAATTAATTCAGACCATGATATAAGATTTAATTTCAAGAAAACTTGTATTACTTTATGTATGTGCATTGTATTTATTGACTGTGATTTTGACATTTGCTTGCTCGGTTAGTTGTAAAGTCGTTTGTCCTTGATTGCACATGTAATTAAGGGTGGAGCCAAACGTGCGTAATTTGTGAGTCGCAGAATCTCGGCTGGCAGAAATTCTGCTGCATTCAGTTTCATAGAAAATTCATACTTCATTCACACTGCGTAGTTTTGTGAGTCATAATTCATTAATAAAAATATTTACGCGACCGAAATTCTGCGACTCACGGCTTACAAAATTACGCTCGTTACGCCTCACCCTAATAGGTAAAGGTAACTGAATTACAAACAGAATGTTGTGACTGTTGTCAAAATTAGTGTTTAATGTTTAAGTTATATGGTATTGTTCAACATTAATCTCTATGTTGACTCGAACTACTGTCGCTAATAAAACTCCCTTTTTAATGTCCTTGTGTTTCTATTTGCTTCTAGACTGTGCAAAATAGATAATTCAGATGATGTGGAAGTAGAAAATTAGTGCTGAGCAATTTTGTTTTCTCTAAAGTTTAAATAATATTACTCCACACTATAATTTTTCTTCAGAGTTTTATGAAAGGCCATTCATCACTTAAATTTTAATAAAGTTAATTGGGTTTTAACAAAAATAAATACGCCTTATTCAAACACTTTATTTACAACTGAAAATAAATAATACTCTTATCAGAATCTTTGGTTGTTAGTCAGACGACTCTGATTCACTGTACATTAAGTTTTGTAAAGAATAAATACTAATGTAAATTAATTTTGTTTCTACGTGATGGCGGCAGTGTAAAAGAGAACTGCACTCCATGAATCTGTCAGCTACCATTTTTGAAAATTAAGCATCTTGATCAGGACTAGCCCCATGATAGTAGCGGCGGCGACGCCGATGCCGGCCTTCCACCATGACGAGTTCTCTCCGGCAAAACTTGCGAATTGCTTCAGGTGTCTGAAAATAGGCTTGTTTTAGTAAATTGCTTGATAAAATACTTAGGTAGTTTATTGCTAGAATTAGTCCACACGGCGCGTTGCGTCGACGGAGCGCTGCCGTTGCGTTGTTTTACATACAAATAACCAAGGTGTTCACACGGCGCGCTGCGTCGTCGCAACGCACACATGACGAACAGCAGCCCCCGAGACGAAGCGGGAGGGGGTATTGACGTTAAGACTGCTTCGTAAATAACGCTGCGATGACGCAGCACCCGTGTGGCCGGCTATGCGTCAAACTCGCCGTGTGGACTAGCGCTTAAAGTGCATAGTTAAATAGCTATGTCCACACTAGGCGCTTTCGTCTTCAATTTTCGTCATCTTCTTTCATTCAACTTTCGTTTTGGCGCATTCAATAATTGAATGCGTCAACAAACGCAACGCCAACATTCGTCATTTTTGAAGTTTTGGATAGGTACGGTCAAAGGGCATGCGTCGCGGGCATGAGTCACGTTCGCTGTTGACTGCGCTATAACGCATGCCCTTGACGAGCAGGAAAAGGCACAGTGTGGACAAAGCTAATAAGAGCGTCAGATTTTAGAATAAAATATACAGGGTGCAATTAAACCTTCCTGCCAAATTTTTTCCAGGGCTTTGGTATCATTAGAGAGAAAATTGGGGGTTATTTTTTTTATGACATAATATTTTGTCCCATTTAAAATCGTTGCATAACGGTCACTAGCGGCGCGGGGGAATGAGAGGGGCTGACGCGGGGGGGAGGCGCGCGCGCGGGGGCTCGTCACGCGCGGGCGACGCGTCGTGTCCATTAATTGTAGTGTTTTTTAGGATAACTTTCGGAAGCTTTTTCTCAACATTTTAGTACTGAGTGATAATAAAAGAAAAAATACGTGTATTTTAATTTTAAACAAGGATCACTATATCAAAATTTGGCAGGAAGGTTTAATTGCACCCTGTATAAAATTACTGATGTCTACAAGTTTAGTAGCCCATGACTTAGGTCTAAACTATATTGACTAGCTACCGAGGATAAAACTAAAAAAAAAGATTTATTAGACCTGCTCATAAAAGTAAGTTTTACCTGTGCTTGCTGAACAAAATCCAAGCGGCTTGAAATTGACTGATCAACACATAATTAAAATAACTGTGTAAATAAATTGCCAATACCTAACACAATTACAAGTTAGGTGATCAGCACTGCCAGGTTTTTGCCCAATTTATATTAATTTAGAATTATTTTCATGAAAAATCTTTAGAATCAGAAGTTTAAAAATGTTTGTCTTCTTGAGTTAAAATTATGTTTACTTAAAACAAAGTATAGCAAAAAACTATTCCTAAACAGCTTGATTTAAGTTTCAATAGTTGGAAAATCTGGCAATGTTGATTAAAATTTAATTTACGAAGGTTAGTAATAATTAGAGACCGGATTATATGCATTTGCATATTTTAGCCATTTTTAGCAGTAATAGCATATTTTACCTAAAATCTAGTTATGATGCATATTATCGGTACATTTACAACATTTTTCACTAATGCTGCGTTTCGAAAGGCGACCAAAAATAACAATAACAAAAACTTTACAAAACATAAGGGCTATCGACATGCTTTCGAGTAATAGTTGTGACTTTTTACTGCATTTCGAATGCAGTCTGTAGCCGTGCGCATCTTTTGTTTTGACAGTTACGATAATAAAATGAAAGAGACAAAAGAAAGTCGCGCTCGCTAACTACAAATTAAACTGCAGAACTTTTGCCAGAAACTGTAAGTCGTGCTAACATAGCACCCAAGTTCATATTCTGCTCAGTTTCCTCAGTGAATGTGAAGCGAACCTTTTCTATTTACAAAAATATTCTAAATGATCGTAGACACAATCTTACTAGGTACTTACTTTAGGAAAATTTAAAAAAATATTTGATTGCTTACCTTTACAAAAAATAATTTTAATGTCATAATATTACTGTACGGTCTATTATCGCCTATCAAAAAATAATTTACTAATTGTATGCAGATTTTGAATTTGCATATTGTCATATAATTTTGCATATTCTGCCAATTTTCCTGCATATTTCAAGCATTTTTCATGCATATTTGCATGCATATAACAAGCTTTTTATGTTGCATATAATCTGGTCTCTATATTAATTGCTCCAATTTAAGAATAAAACAAGGTTTAATCAGACTACTTTGATAGTGAGTATCAACCTTGTCATTACCCTAAAAAGAAAAACCTCAGACAATGAATAATCATTAATCATATTATCTGAGTCATTTGCAATGATTTTATTAGCACTTTTAATAATAATACAGGATTAATTTCAAATAAAAGTCAGGTAAGAACAAGCTGAACATAACTTCCTCTAAAATTTTAACGCAGCATAAAACTATTCAAGTTCTGCTGTCGTTATCTGTCATGTGACGTTTCCAATATGCCACACAAGGACAGTGAGATATTTTATGGTTTTTAGGGTTCCGTACCCAAAGGGTAAAAACGGGACCCTATTATTAGTAATACGGTCCCGTTTTTACCCTTTGGACTGTCCGTCTGACTGTCACCAGGCTGTAACTCAAGAACCGCTATGCTAGACTACTAAAATTTTCACAGATTGTGTATATCTGTTGCCGCTATAACAACAAATACTAAAAACAAATTGAAAATACTTATTTGTATTTGTACTTTAATAACGAATAATAAAATCTTAATAAATTAGATAATTAAGGGGGGCTCCCATACAAAAAATACAATTTTTAGTCTATTTTTGCTCTGTAGTGGTACGGAACCCTTCGTGCGCGAGTACTACTCGTACTTGGCCGATTTTTCATTGTGAAAATCTTTTATTAGTAAAGGGGTTAATGTTTTGTTCTTGCAGCTGGCATATAACTTATTTACTTACGGAAAAGCTGCCATAGTCGCTAACTTGACAAATATGTCCTGTTTGTTTTCCCTGATGTTGAAAATCTGCGGCGGGAGTAGCTGGTACTTGCTGCAGAACACTTCGGGCTGCAGGATGTATTCCTGTCTCGTTATCATTGCTTCACCCTTCGTGCCCACGATCAAAACAGGGATATGACTTTCGGCGAAATATTTCTGAAAAGAAATTAAAGCTCAGTAACAACTTCTTCAATACATATCCCATAATTCAATCAACTTTTTTAGCAATCAGCACAGATTTTTTTTTATTTTACAAGTTTAAATCCAAACTAATATTATAAAACTGAAGAGTTTGTTTGAACGCGATAATCTCGGGAACTATTGGACCGATTTCAAAAATTCTTTCACCAATGTATAGCTAAGATGTCCCTGAGCGTTATAGACTATGTTACATGTAGTATGTGCCCTAGAGGGAATTGATTCCTAGGCAGTTGACAGATCAACGTCATTTGGTCGGATCACATCAATTCAATGTTAGAACTCTAATTGTGATCTGTCGGCTGAACTACGTAGGTCCCCCATCTGCCTAAGAATCAACTTCTCTGATAGTACCACGGGCGGAGCTGGGGCGGACCCCAAGTAAAGAATATTGTGATACTCACAATATATATCCTGGCTATATACTCGAAGGAGCGCGGGTTGGCAACGTCGTAGAGCAGGCAGGCGATGTCGCAGTTGACCTCGGCGGGCTGCAGGGGGTCGGACACGCGGGCCACGCCCACCTCGCGCAGCACCAGGTACCGCTCCTGCCCGTACACGCTTACGCTGCTGATGCACGCCTCGTCAGCGCTGTCGCCGCGCTCGTGTGCGTGCGACTTAATTTTCTAAAATAAATTATATAATAATAAAATATCTATGGATGCTTCACACCACGTCAGTCTGGCCCCGTGCTAAGTACCTGAAGGACTTGTGTTACAGGTACCAGACAACGGAAATATATTTAATACTTTATGTATTTAAGATTTTTATTATATCTTATACATTTTTAAGGGTTGGACCTCATCTAGCAGCACGGAATCGCCTTTTTCCGTCGTCCTTTCTCTTTCTGTCGCTTAGAATTGCCATTTGCTAGATCGAGACAGAAAGCATAATGCGATAGCACGCGGCGGAATCCTCGAGGCGATCGCCATCACGGACAAAATGCAATGATCGGCAGCGAGACTCCGGAACGCTGAAGCGCGCGATAGCATGTTCGCATCCTTTCACCGCCGATCACTTGCTATCTTTTTGTCTGCGGAATGCGACAGCGCGCGTTCGCATGCGGCAGCACACTGCAGCACGTGGTAGCACAGGCGGGACAAATGCGATTCCGTGCTGCCAGATGAGGTCCAACCCTTATAAGCATTCAGACCCAGGAACATTGAAAACTTTTTGTTCCGTCCGCGGGATTCGAACCCGCGACCCCCGGCTTGAGCTGCCACACACCCAACCAATTGAGCAACAGAGGTCGTCAATATATTATTGTGTAAGTATAGAAACAGTCACTATGTTGAAATCGCGCTGGCGTTGCAAACATCCACTCAGCTCTTTGCTTTTCTATGAGCACATACAGTGTGCAATTAAACCTACCTGCCAATTTTTTTTTTTGTGCTTAGGTATCATTAGGTGAGTCCATTAAACCAGAAAAAATAGGGTGTTAATTTTTTTACAATAACATATTTTATCCCAAAAAAATTCGGTGCACAATGATTACTTCATAAGTTCATAATAATTACGATATTGCGAGCGCTAGTCCGTCGCGCCGCACAGATCCAGTCGGAAGACCGATTAGGCCTAGGGGTAAAGCGGGGGTTACGCGCGGGGAGGCGGGAGGCCGGCCGGTCGGGCGGTCGCCGGGGGCCGTTTAGTACCACACGCATACTTGTATAGCTAACACGTAATTATTTTGTTTGTCACGGCCCCCCGGCCCCCGAAATGTACCCTAACCACGATCGAGTGTTATGAACTGTCGAGGTGCCTCTGACGAGGTTAAAAGTGACAAAGTTTAAAGTCTAAGACAAAACAGTTAAAGTGCAAAACGCGGTAGACTCTGCTTAGAGCAAAACGGATTGCAGTTTGAACTATGTTAAGTGTAGACAAGATGGAAGTAAACAAGATTTAGAGGTGGGTGGTTTTGATTTTGAATTAGTTGTACTGAGCTGTGTACATACATAAGTTGATTTAATTTTTTAAATACGCCTAAATGCAAAGGATGTGGTTTAGATAGTTCGTAATTGTAAAGTTGTAATTTTCCATTCTTTTGATGTGTATCAATTAATTTTATTCTAAACATACCTGTCTACGTCCTTTACATTTTGACGGTCCTAAGCCCGTCAAAGTATGAAGGGAAAATTCGCAACGTATGATAATAACAAGAATGTCAATGGAAGGGCGGGGCGGGGTCGGGCCGCGCATGTGTCCATATTTTGTGGTGTTTGGTAGGATAACTTTCGGAGGCTATTTCTCAAAATTTTAGTACTGAGTGATTATAAAAGAAGAAATACGTGTATTTTTATTTTTAACAAGGATTAATATATCCAAAGGACAAGGTCCTAATTTTAAAAGTGCCGGCCAAAGCAAATAAACCCATTATTTAAATAGAACATAATCTAAGGAATAATTATTATTATGACAACAAAGTTCTAAGTCAAGTCTCCGAGTTGTTATTCAAGGTTAAACTTTTTTTTATAACATGTAATAAAACTTATTTTATTAATTAAAAATAATAAGTAATCGATCCCAACGTCCCTATTCGAGTCATAGAACAGATAAGAGGCCAAATACCTACAAATGATTTGGAAAAATTGACGGACGGAAGGTAAATAAACCTTCCCCCAAGGCGAGCCTGCTATACCCCAAACAGCAGGCGACCGCCGATGGAGTCGCGGATGTAATGTTGTGGCTCCTGTGGCTCCGTCCGTCAATAAACAGCAGGCGACCGCCGATGGAGTCGCGGATGTAATGTTGTGGCTCCTGTGGCTCCGTCCGTCAATAAACAGCAGGCGACCGCCGATGGAGTCGCGGATGTAATGTTGTGGCTCCTGTGGCTCCGTCCGTCAATAAACAGCAGGCGACCGCCGATGGAGTCGCGGATGTAATGTTGTGGCTCCTGTGGCTCCGTCCGTCAATAAACAGCAGGCGACCGCCGATGGAGTCGCGGATGTAATGTTGTGGCTCCTGTGGCTCCGTCCGTCAATAAACAGCAGGCGACCGCCGATGGAGTCGCGGATGTAATGTTGTGGCTCCTGTGGCTCCGTCCGTCAATAAACAGCAGGCGACCGCCGATGGAGTCGCGGATGTAATGTTGTGGCTCCTGTGGCTCCGTCCGTCAATAAACAGCAGGCGACCGCCGATGGAGTCGCGGATGTAATGTTGTGGCTCCTGTGGCTCCGTCCGTCAATAAACAGCAGGCGACCGCCGATGGAGTCGCGGATGTAATGTTGTGGCTCCTGTGGCTCCGTCCGTCAATAAACAGCAGGCGACCGCCGATGGAGTCGCGGATGTAATGTTGTGGCTCCTGTGGCTCCGTCCGTCAATAAACAGCAGGCGACCGCCGATGGAGTCGCGGATGTAATGTTGTGGCTCCTGTGGCTCCGTCCGTCAATAAACAGCAGGCGACCGCCGATGGAGTCGCGGATGTAATGTTGTGGCTCCTGTGGCTCCGTCCGTCAATAAACAGCAGGCGACCGCCGATGGAGTCGCGGATGTAATGTTGTGGCTCCTGTGGCTCCGTCCGTCAATAAACAGCAGGCGACCGCCGATGGAGTCGCGGATGTAATGTTGTGGCTCCTATGGCTCCGTCCGTCAATTTTTCCAAATTATTTTTAGGTATTTGGCCTCTAATCTGTTCTATGACTCGGACAGGGACGTTGGGATCGATTACTTATTACTTTTAATTAATAAAATAAGTTTTACTACTTATTATGTTATAAAAAAGTTTGACCTTGAATAACAACTCGGAGATTTGACTTAGAACTTTGGTGTAATAATGAAAATTATTCCTTAGAATATGTTCTATTTAAATAATGGGTTTATTTGCGTTGGCCTGCATTTTTAAAATTAGCCCAAAATTGTATGGACGTTGGATCTTGTCCTTTGGCAGGAAGGTTAAATTGCACCCTGTATAAAACGTTACAACTTATAAGGATTGTCAATGCCTACCTTATGGGCAATACCCAGGAAACTTCTACAAATAGAAGTTTTTCCACAGCCCCTGGGTCCAATCACGTGACACTGGTACACAGTGCGGCTGGATTGCTTCTTAGCAATATCAACTTTCTTATCCCGGGTAACTGTAACATAAATAAACAATGTTCTCGATATCTGTAGAAAATATTTTGAGTGTTTCTTGTTGTCAACACTTTGATATACTTACTATGAAATGCTGATTTTTGAGTATCATTTTCAAGGAAATTGAATCCCAAGTATGCTAAATAGGCACTTGTATTTTGTAAATCTAATAAAGTCATCAAAGTCCAACGACACATCCAACCTTGCAAGGTTAAGAATCCCTGAAAATTCAAAGAAAAGTTTAAACTGAATAATGCCAAAATAGAATTAAATAATTTACGTGTTTTGGAACCAAATATTTTAATAAATATTACCTTCTCATTTGTTGGTACAGTGTATCGCAAATTATGCCAAGGTATACGAGGACAACAGGAGAAAACATTCTTCAATTCATTAGGATTCAGCATACCATCTTTGTCTCTGTCATACTTCTCAAAAATCTGAGTGAGAAACTGCTGGCCTTTGTATGAGAGTTCTGAAGTACAACCTGCCGGTACCCTTATACTGAAATACAAATTGTAAGATAAGCTTCGGCCAAACCTACGCGACCAAAGCGACTGCGAAGCGGGAGCGTCTGCAACGCGGGACGTTCGCGTCGGCTGAGCGGGAATAATGTACGGTTCTGTATTCACGCAGGTGCGCACACCAGGGCCCGTACCACGAAACGGTTTTGAGACTCAAACAATCGTACGAGAATGTTGCGTCATACTCCAACAAACGTGAAATGACATTGTTAGAGCAGGAAGCTGCATTCTCAAAACGGTTTAGTAGTGGGCCTACACTCTACAGTTTCGCGCCAGTTTCGTGTTGCAGACGCTCCCGTCCCGCCTCCCGCGTTACTGACTCGCAGGTTTGGCTGAAGCCTTAAGCCTAATTTTACCAGTAGAAGTTATATTAGGGAAAAGTCATGGTATCTTAAAAACAGTAGCAATAGCCCTGACCTGTGCAAGTTGGCGTTTTAGGTTCAATTGTAAATAAAAGGCATTTACAATGTTGTTTTATAAAAATTTGTTAAATAACAGTCTTACGTGGCATAAAGGTAGCTGTGTGTTAGCTCTAAGCTTTCATCATATCCAAACTTCCTGAGAACTGTCCAAGTCGTTTCATTTCTTCCTCTTTGTATGAAAAGGCAGTGCAGAAATATAAATCCCTTCATAGTTATACAATCATTCTCAATGCCACCGGCAATGTTTTGTGCAATGACAGATTTCACTTCATCTAAAACCTTTAAACAAGAACAATTTATATTATGTAAAATAACATTATTATCTCTATACAGAAAGTAAAAAGCCATAATATTATACAACACTAGATGTTCCGCGCGGCTTCGCCCGCGTTTTTTAGGAATGTCACGGAAACCGTACATTTTTCCGCAAAAAAGAAACCTATGTCCTTTCACATGGTCTATTCTTCATGTGTGCCAAATAACATAAAAATTGCTCCAGTAGTTTCTTAAGATAATAAGCCCTTTCAAATAATTTCCCCCGTTTTTGTCACATTTTCCTCTATTTCTTCGCTCTTATTAGTCTTAGCGTGATAAAATATAACCTATAGCCTTCCTCGATAAATGAGCTATCTAACACTGAAAGAATTTTTCAAATCGGACCAGTAGTTCCTGAGATTAGCGCATTCAAACAAACAAACTAACAAACTCTTCCGCTTTATAATATTAGTATAGATACGCCACAATAATATTATAAGTACCTGTAAATGCAGAGGAGTGTCAAAACACTTTTTCTGGAATATTGTGACCTCATAATCATCTAACAGTCCATCTCCATCCAAATCACAGATCTTAAATATTCTTGTAAGTGCTCTCTTGCATCTCTCTGTAAGCTGAAAACAAATTTTATTTTTACAAAACTTGTTCATAATATTATTTACCATAAAAATTACTGATTTGTGCAAAATAAAAATTTTTAACAGTGTAAAACTCTAATCTATTTAATATTATAGTGTAACAAACCTCTTGCTCTTCTATGGAGTAAATTGGGTGGATAGGATGCAAGACTGCTTTCTGTGCATTATAGAACATTTCCGATACATTTGTGAGAGTTTTAGCTGAACATTCAATACACCTGTCTACTTCAGGATATTCCTCTGCTATGTCCCAAATATTCTGAAAAATAAAATATAGTGTATATTGACATTAACCCATCAAGCCCCATAATAAGCTCACCGGTGAGCGAGACACAATAGGATAACAATAGATTTCCAAGAATCCACGATCGAAGGATTAATTAAAAAAAAATAATTATCCAAATTAAATTACGATTTTTATATTACACATTTTGTGTATATTTGTAATTTAAAAATTATGTATTTGAAGTAATCTTATCACACATTTTGAATTTTGAGAGCAAACAAGTGCACTAGTGTGCTGAAGATAACAATCTTGGATCAATATCTGTTCAATGAACTTTGTTTATGTTTCAAATGATTCTTGATCAAATAAAATTATAAACCTAGCATTGATCAAAAGGAACGTAACCAATTATGAAATCAATTTTTCTGATGGTACATTAATCCCTCAAGGTCCGCATGCAACCGCGAAAACAAAAGAATAACAATAGATTTCCGAGAATCTGCAATCGAGGGATTAATATACAAATGAAAAAAACTAAGAAACAACTTACGTCAATGACTGAATAGTCAATCAAATCGATCTTGTTACCAACAAGAATTACGGGCTTTCTGTAATCCTCGGGGCTGTTGTCTCTCACAAAAGGTAACCAGTAAGATGCAACCTTATTCAAGGTTTCTTGTTTGTCCACAGAAAACACTATACAAACAACATGAGCTTTCTCAATTTCTTCTGCGACTTGTTCTGGAGTTTGTTCAGCAACTATAAATAATTTATTTTTATGTTATGGCTAACACAGAATTAACCCATCAGTCGTGGCAAAACAAGACACAATAGCTTTTTCATTGTTATCGCGGCCGGATATGGCCGCTTGGGGCTTCATGAATTAAAAGCATATTGGATAAAATAGTATTAAACATAAGATAAAAACAAAATGTTAAAACCACTAGAGTAACCTTTAGTAAGTACTTCCACTGTTAGTACATCTTTCAAACTCCATAATAAAAAACATTGTGTAGTGTTATGATGCAGTTATGTAATGCAGATGTTTTGTCTACTGTAGGGAGAATATTACTTCCCTATACCATCGAAACAATCAAATCGGATAATATTTAAATATGCAAATACTAGTTGATATTTATTGATTACTTATAAAAACATAATAATGCAAGGAGCTAAGGACCCTTGCAAAACAAATTAATGCAATATTATGATGAAATAATGATATAAATACAGTAATATATAAATGTGTAACATACAATTATTATATAAAATAGCTATATAAAATAAAAAAATCAAAAATCATTACTCAATTTCACTTACGGCAGACATCAACAATGTTTGTCGGTACTTGTTCTGGAGTAACATCTGCAGGAATTGTAATTTCTTCGGCTTTAGGAGGAACATGTTCTGTAAATTCTTCAGTAACTAATGATAAAATAAGAGAAGTTTTTCCAACTCCTGGCTCTCCCAACAAAATTATCCGAACGGTTCTGGGTATCGACTCGAAAACCATTTTGAAGCAACAATTTCTCTGATATTACACCATTATATTATTAAATTATTTTAGATGTTATCATGTTTATTTTCATAAACTTGTTTTATTATAAATTGTAATGAAAATTTTACACCCGTGCGTTAGCCATCCACAGATCAAAGCCATCCACAGATTATTATTATATATTTGTAGAAAGCCATCCATGATTGCACAGATTACTATTTACTAGTATATATTTGTAGAATGTTTTTTTTTTTTCTTTCTTTCTTTTTCTTCTTTTTTGGCAACTTGACACAAAGGATGTGTATGTTGTGCCACAGACAAGGTAAAAAGGTAAGGAATATGGCGGGAAAACCATATTCCTTCTATTATAATTTTCATCATCGTTTTCATGTATCGTCAGGTCTAAAGTCTAGTCAAAGTCTAAGTAAAAGTCAATACAGTCACAGGAGTCAAGTCGGTCGATTCAGTAAAGTGGTAGACGCTTTACTGAAACTTTCGATGGAGTTTTGGAGGGAACACAAAATAGCACGTTTCTGGATATTACATCACTTTCCTACACTTGTGCATGAACACGAATATCTAATGGTTAATATTCTACCAATATTACACATTAAAAACCCAGCTAGCACAATTTTAGGAAAATAATACAAAAACACAACAGCACTCTTTCACATGCCCGCCAAAACTCAATTTTTTTTTTTTTTTTGGAATTGGTTGTCAAGTCAAATATTATATTTTTTTAAATTAGGCAAATAGGCACTGATTTTATAAAACCAACGCCATTATCTATTGGCTACCTATTACGGACTGGAGCAATTTATAAAAACGTAACCCTCCTGGCAGTCGGGTAAAAAAGAAGAGGAACAACATCTTCACCAGATGTCAAACTGACATGTGTGAGGGGAGTTTTGCCGGGAATGTAAAAGGGTGCTGTTGTGTTTTTATATTATTTTCCTAAAATTGTGTTAACTGGGTTTTTAGTGTGTAATATTGGTAGAATATTAACCATTAGATATTCGTGTTCATGCACAAGTGTAGGAAAGTGATGTAATATCAAGAAACGTGCTATTTTGTGTTCCCTCCAAAACTCCATCGAAAGTTTCAGTAAAGCGTCTACCACTTTACTGAATCGACCGACTTGACTCCTTGACTGTATTGACTTTTACTTAGACTTTGACTAGACTTTAGACCTGACGATACATGAAAACGATGATGAAAATTATAATAGGAGGAATATGGTTTTCCCGCCATATTCCTTACCTCTTTACCTTGTCTGTGGCACAACATACACATCCTTTGTGTCAAGTTGCCAAAAAAGAAGAAAAAGAAAGAAAGAAAGAAAGAAAGAAGACATGTGTGAGATGTGTCAAACATACTGAGAAGAGAAGGAGAAGAACTATTGAGTAGTGAGTATTGCCACAGAGTACCTTTTTATATAGGAAAGTATTGCATTCAGAAGTTCAACGTTTTTCTAAAAATATTGAATTTATTAACGTAAAATGTAAGAAAACATACTTAAAAGCAATATGATAATAAAGTTGCGTTTCCATTTATCTACTAAAATTACATAAAATCTGTTACGAACTTTATTTTGTTACTAAATAAATAATACTACCCGGTATTAAAGTTTTGGCTATATAACCTTCATAGATTTAGAAAATGGGAGAGATAAACAATAAACATATAGAATGGGATTCAACCAAAGGTTTAAGAGAGCCTATAAAGGCAATCGAGGTAAGTTTATAGTGCAATTCAATGTATTGTGTATCCTGTCCACAAATACAAAATGTGTGTGATGTACTTTAACACATGGTTTTAAATATTTATACTTATGGCTGTAGAATATCTTATTTTGCACTTTAATTTATTTCAATTATTTTAAATAAAGTGAACTCAGTGTCCTATATAAGTGCAATCAATTCATTGATTCAGAAGTGTTGGACATACAATGGGCATACATTACTACATACATGGACATACATTACTAATATTATAAATGCGAAAGTGTGTCTGTCTGTTTGTCCGTCTGTCTGTCTGTCTGTCTGTTACCTCTTCACGCTCAAACTGCTGAACCGATTTTGCTGGGTATGGAGATACTTTGAGTCCCGGGAAAGGACATAAGATATTTTTATCCCGGAAAAATGTACGGTTCTCGCGCGACACTCGACTTTTGACGCAACGGAGTTGCGGGCGTCATCTAGTAGTATTATAAATAATACTTTAGTAAACATTTGCGATAAACGAGTTTTGGCACAACGGAGTTGCGGGCGTCATCTAGTACATTATATTTATTAATATCCTTGATATTTCTTGATTTTAACCCATCAAACCCCGTACAAGCACCGGTGATCACAACAACAATAGAATACTATAGCTTTTCCGAGAATCCCCGATCGAAGGATTAAGTATGATTATTACAATAATTATTGTGTCTCATATTAATTATTCATTTTTAGGACAAATGGAAATTAGTACCATCTTTTTTACAAATAAAAGGATTAGTAAAGCAACACATTGACTCATTCAACTATTTTATTAATGTGGAAATCAAGAAGATAGTGCAGGCAAATGAAAAAGTTTTCTGTGACTCCGATCCTTTGTTTTATATAAAATATCTCAATGCCTATGTCGGAACACCAGATCTGGAGGAGGGTTTTAATGTTTCAAAACCGACTACACCACATGAATGTAGGCTTAGGGATATGACATATTCTGCTCCTATTACTGTTGATATAGAATACATAAGAGGAAATCAGAGGGTCATTAAAAATAAGCAGCTAATTGGCAGGTATTAACAGATTCTGTATAATTAGATTACAATTAATATGAGATTGAAATATATATATTTTTTTGGTTTCAGAATGCCTTTAATGTTAAGGTCTTCAAACTGTGTGCTGACTAACAAATCAGATTTTGAACTTGCCAAACTAAATGAATGTCCACATGATCCAGGCGGCTACTTTATTATCAGAGGTATACAATTGTTATTTTACAAAAAGCTTACTAAAAAAGATTACTGTATAAGGTCTATTTTTGTTTTTTTTTTTTTACTTTTCAGGTCAAGAGAAAGTGATTTTAATTCAGGAACAACTGTCTAGAAATCGTATGATAGTAGATGAGTTCAAAGGTGCCATACAATGTCAAGTTACTAGCTCCACTCATGAGAAAAAAACTAGAACTAATGTTATTGTTAAAAATGGAAAGTATGTGCTGCGGCATAACGCATTGTCTGATGTAAGTATGTCGCCGATTATATGGTCAAATTTTCATCAATCTGATCCATCAATCTGATTGACGGAATATTGATGGTTATAAAAAGTTCATATTAAAAATATGATCTATCCATCAATCCGTGGGTTAGACGATCAAATTTTCGACAATCTTTACCAGATTGATGGATCAGATTGATGAAAATTTGACCGTGTAACCGGCGACTATTTCCCAACAAAGATTTTCAAACTGATTAAAAAAAAATTAAAGATAGGTGATGAAGTATGTGAAATCAATGTTTAATAATATTTGTGTTTCAGGACATACCAATTGCAGTTGCCTTTAAAGCAATGGGTATTTGTAGTGACCAAGAAATAATGCAACTTGTTGGAACTGATGAAAATATTGCAAAAAAGATGGGACCTTGCATAATGGATTGCCATAACTTAAAAATTTTTACTCAAAACCAAGCATTGGCTTACATTGGTAGTAAACTTAAAGTAAAAAGGTAGGGGTTTCATTTTTCTTTTATTCTATTTATAATGTGCATACTTTTCAACCTTTATTCAATTAATATTTTTGCTTTAGATTTCAGTCAGCCAATGCCAAATCCAGAACTCCAATAGATGAAGCTAGAGACCTGCTAGCCACTACCATTCTCGCTCATGTTGCTGTAGAAAACTATAATTTTTATGTAAAAGCTATTTATTTAGCTATTATGGTACGACGCGTTATAGATGCAGAAACAAATAAGTCTGCTATTGACGATCCTGACTACTACGGCAACAAAAGGCTGGAGTTGGCAGGTTCCCTTCTGGCTTTGATGTTTGAAGACTTGTTCAAGAGATTTAATTGGGAGTTGAAGTCTATAGCTGACAAGATAATACCTAAAGTTAAAGCTGCACCTTTCGATGTGGTCAAGCATATGAGACCAGACTTAATTGCTAATGGATTATTTACAGCAATATCAAGTGTAAGTTTTTTTTTTTTTTTTGTAACTGGGTATTTGATAAGTTTTTATTTTCAAATCTAACTCAGTTTTGTTGAGTATCTTGTAATTATTATGCTAATTAAGTTTCTATTATGCTTACAGGGTAATTGGACAATCAAAAGATTTAAAATGGAAAGACATGGAGTCACACAAGTTCTGAGTAGACTGAGCTACATATCAGCATTGGGTATGATGACCAGAGTTAATTCCCAGTTTGAGAAGACAAGAAAAGTGTCGGGACCTCGATCCTTGCAACCTTCTCAGTGGGGAATGCTGTGTCCCTCTGATACTCCAGAAGGAGAAGCCTGTGGTCTCGTCAAAAACTTGGCCCTCATGACTCACATAACTACAGAGTGCTCGGAGGAACCTATAGCTAGACTAGCCTGCAATGCCGGGGTAGAGGATGTAAGACTGTTAGGTGGAGAAGAAATAAATCATCCAGCTGTTTACATGGTGTTTCTTAATGGTAAGTATAAATATTTTACTAATTTTATATCTATATGTTTTTTTCCATGTTGGATGCGAGTAACAGGAGGTCGTCGTCAGGTCATCTTGGCGTTCATTGAGAGAGGCCTATGTCCAGCAGTGGACGACTGATATGATATGATGATGTTTTTTTATGTTATGCTTTGCACTAAACTAGTATATTTTGTCTTGCAGGTAATATTTTAGGTGTTACAAGGCACTATAAGAAGCTAATAAAAATATTCCGGATGTTTAGGCGGCGGGGCCTTATATCAGCGTTTGTCTCGATTTACCCAAACCACAACCAACGAACTGTGTATATCTGTAGCGACGGCGGCAGACTTTGTCGACCTTATATTATCGTGGAGAAAGGCTACCCGCTAGTTCTACAACAGCATATAACAGAGCTCAATAGGGGGATAAGAAAATTCCAAGATTTTCTAACAGATGGACTCATAGAGTACCTAGATGTAAACGAAGAAAACGACAGCCACATAGCCACGGTTGAAGCAGACATTGATCCATATGTGACCACACATTTGGAAATAGAACCATTCACTATATTAGGAGTTTGTGCCGGTCTGGTACCCTATCCACATCATAATCAAAGTCCAAGAAATACCTATCAATGTGCCATGGGAAAGCAGGCAATGGGTAAGTAACTTTTTCAACTACTTGATTCTTTTTCTTAGTTTTTATTTGTGTATTATTTATGAATTTTATTTGTTTTAGGAACGATTGGGTACAATCAGAAGAATAGAATAGATACCCTTATGTATAATTTAGTTTACCCACAATGTCCGATGGTTAAGACTAGGACCATAGAGCTGACGAATTTCGACAAGCTGCCGGCCGGCCAAAACGCCACCGTCGCAGTAATGAGTTACAGTGGATACGACATAGAAGACGCACTTATATTAAACAGGGCTTCCATAGACAGAGGCTACGGGCGCTGCCTCGTATACAAAAGCGCTAAGACAACCATGAAGAGGTACAGCAACCAAACGTCAGACCGAATATTGGGTCCCTCCAGGGACGGCACGACCGGCAAAGTAATTAAGGCCCACGAGATTTTAGACACTGACGGCATCGCAGCGCCCGGTGAGATGGTTGAAAACAGGCAAGTTCTAATCAACAAGCAGATGCCTCCAGCCAACTTGAACCCAATAAACCAGGGGCAGCCGCAGCAGATAGACTACAAAGATGTCCCCATTACGTACAAAGGCCCAGTCGAGTCTTACATAGAGAAGGTCATGGTATCTTCAAATGCCGAGGACGCCTTTCTCATCAAAATACTGCTGCGTCAGACTCGGGTGCCGGAGATTGGAGACAAGTTCAGCTCTCGTCACGGTCAGAAAGGGGTTACGGGTTTGATCGTTCAACAGGAGGATATGCCGTTCAACGACCGCGGTATCTGCCCCGATATGATCATGAACCCTCACGGCTTCCCGTCCAGAATGACGGTAGGAAAGACTATAGAACTGCTCGCGGGCAAAGCTGGACTCATGGAGGGGAAATTTCATTATGGTAAGAAAATAATCATAAATTCACGTTAGTTAATGACTTCTTTATAGTCGGTTAGGTCAGTACTATTAGAGAAAATTACATATTTATAAGATGGCAGATGGCGAATCT
The DNA here is from genome assembly GCA_963422495.1 of Polyommatus iphigenia. NCBI lineage: Eukaryota > Metazoa > Arthropoda > Insecta > Lepidoptera > Lycaenidae > Polyommatus > Polyommatus iphigenia. The sequence continues at coordinate 16,409,355 of OY730189.1, forward strand.
TCGTTATTTTGTCAACAAAAACTCATTTATTCCTATAGTCATTTAATATCTTTATTTGTTATTTGTATAGGTTTTAATTTTTTCAGTGTGTTCAATTTGTTAACTTTTGTAGGTACGGCATTTGGCGGTTCAAAAGTTCGAGACGTGTGCAATGAATTAGAAAAACACGGGTACAACTACCAAGGGAAAGATTTCTTCTACTCTGGACTGACTGGTGAACCTTTGGAAGCTTACATCTATTCTGGACCTGTAAGTAACTTGCACAAAATACCTTCTTATTCTCACTAATGATGAAAGTAAGTAAGCGTTTATGTTTCTTACTTTTCAAACATAAATACTAAACGCGTTTGTTATGGTAGTAGCTTAGGCTCTGGAGTCTGGATTAAGAAATAAGCCAATTTTTGATATCCCCTAGATATCACGGGCTATACTGGTTTAACACATTGCAAGACTCTTGATAAATATATTTATTTTTAGTTTATGACACAGGCAAGACTGAGCGATTTATCGCTTGTCATGCAGATGGTCTTAACTCTGATGCTTTTTTTTAAGCTGAACCTGTCGTACATGTTGTTTCCATTAAAAGCAAATGACATAAATGTTAGGTCCAGATAATATTATTCCGTGGCCTTACACATATTTATCTCCAGGTATACTATCAAAAGCTGAAGCACATGGTGCAGGACAAGATGCACGCTCGCGCGCGCGGGCCGCGGGCGGTGTTAACGCGACAGCCCACTGAGGGACGCTCGCGCGACGGCGGCCTGCGACTCGGAGAGATGGAGCGGGACTGTCTTATTGGATATGGAGCGAGGTTGGACTTGAGATTACACTTTGTTCATTTCGGCATAGGACTATTCGTGACACTACTATTCCTAATATTATTCTACTGATTGGATTCAAGTCACACTGCGGCAGAGTAAGCGTCGCGACGCGTCATGTTTCTCAACTTCATCATATTCACCTCTATTGTTCTATTATTTAGGTAGGTACTTCCTGTTATGAAAACATGACAAACAAATGATTCTGCTCTAGTGTTGAGCCTTAAGCGTTTAAATATTAAATTAGTTATGGAGTATCCTCCTAAGGAGGTTCTTTAAAATCTACCGATGTATTAAATATGCGCCGCCCGCAACCATCGCGTCACCGCGCCTTATGTACCTGAGCTGCATCTGCGGAGCGAGGTCCCCGCGACGCCCCTGTACATATCCCGCCTGCACTGGTCCATGGAGGTCGAGGACGTCGTGGACTACATCCAGAAGAAGACGACACTGCGCCTGAGGGTCGAGCGTCTGCAGTCTCGCCACAAAATTAACTTTAGTTCCTTTGTGGTGAGAGTACCGACTAATCTTCTTTAGAACTTTGAGGCGCCGGAGTCTGGGCTCTGGCCGATGGATGTGGTCTACCGGAGGTTCCGGGGGAGACTCCGAGACGAAGCGCGTCATGTAGCCGTCAACACGTGACAAAGTGTAGTTTTTAAGTATATAATAATAATATAATATTATGTTAGTCCATAAGGTATTTATTATAATATGAATATGTATGTTAGTCTGTAAGGTATTTGTATTATGTTTGGTGTTATGGGCCTAGATGCCTGAAATAAATGGTAAAATAAAAAATAAAATAAAATAAAGGGGGTTGGTTTTAGAATGGCTTGTTTAAAAAAAAAGACGGGTTGCACTCCGGGAGTGCCGGCAGAAGTGAAAACTTGATTATTAACGTTGTGCATTATTTTTTTTACCCATTTTTTAATGAAAATCGATTTTTAAAAAATCGATTTTTTTAATTAATCGAAACCCTTACAATTTTTTTAACCCATTTTTATGAAAATCGATTTTTAAAAATTCGATTTTTTTTTATGAATCGAAAACCTTACAATCGATTAAATTTTTAACCCATTTTTTATGAAAATCGATTTTTAAAAAATCTATTTTTTTAATTAATCGAAACCCTTACAATCGATTAAAAAATATCGACAATCGAAGAAAAACAATCGATTGTTCGATTAATCGATTTCGATGTTACAACACTACTCTCCAACCGTCTTACGGTTTTTCGATCAGCACGAGAATCTGACGCGAGTTTCACAGTTTTTACCCGTCCCACAAAAGTGCTCAACGCCGCTAAAGAAGTTTTCACTTCAATATACTGCCCTACAAAATAAAATATTCCAAAATAGTGACATATTGCCCCACGTTGGGCGCCAATTTGCATACATGGGAGAGGGGGTACAGAAAATTTCAATGCGTTACTACAGCAGTGTTCCGCAAAAGGTGTGCCGCGGCACACTGATGTACGTGGCCAGTAGTTGGTGTGCCTCAAAAAATGTCATGTATATTCCTAGTTTATAAGAACCAGAAAAGGAACATTTTTGTGGCGTACACTTTGTGGTGCATAAAAATTTTCATTTTTCTAGATGTACCATCGAGGAAATTGATTCTTAGGCAGTTGACAGGCCAACGTCATTTGGTCGGATCATGTCAATTCAATGTTAATAGCTGTTATCTGTCGGCTGGGTTGACGTAACGCGAGCAAATTACTTAGGTCTGCCCTTTGCCTAGGAATCAATTTCTTCGATGGTACCTTGAACACAAAAAGTTTGCGGAACACAGCCGAACACTGCTTTACAGAGCGGAGTAGGCGTATTAAGATAGCATTCGGATCAAGACGACCGCGACCGGCAACTGGTTGCACGTCGCGGGGGCCGGGGCGACAGGTATAATACGAATCTACGCGACCGAGTCGCGCGACCCATACGAAAGTAATTAATATTTCGTTTTCTTGTAAAGAAAACACGGTCATTTTGTATCAGTCGCGCCGCGGCACTGCCTTGTGTGTGTGGTCGCGCGACGCAATCCACCGGCATGCCACGCCCACACGTCGCGCGACTCGGTCGCTTGCATCCGTCAGCACTTCTTATTAATTCATATAAAGTGGGTCGCGGACCGCGGTCGTCTTGATCCGAATGCTACCTTTAAACTTAACGCTCCACTGTCTTATCTCCAGCATGCTGATGATGGAGCGTCTGATGCTGGCGTCGGACGCGTTCAGCGCGGCGGTGTGCGGGTCGTGCGGGCGGCTGGCGGCGCGCTCGGGCTGCCCCGCCTGCCGCACCGCCGCCGTCGCCACCATCGACATGCCCTACGCCTGCAAGCTGCTCTTCCAGGAGCTGGCCGCCATGAACATCGTGCCGAGACTCACGCTCAAAAAGTACCATGATTCTATGTGAATTTCAAAAGGTTAATACTAATATTTGACAAATAAATGTGAGACTGCACTATGCGATTCATGTTCCATAAAACTGACGTTTTTATCGCGTAGTGTGGCTATAGTAGGCGTTTTACAAACGTTAGGCTTAACATATTTATGTTTTTCTGTAATAGCTGAAAAATACAGGGTGCAATTAAACCTTCCTGCCAAATTTTGATATATTGATCCTTGTTAAAAATAAAAATACACGTATTTTTTCTTTTATAGTCACTCAGTACTAAAATGTTGAGAAATAGCTTCCTAAAGTTATCTTAAAAACACTACAATTTATGGACACGATGCGTCGGCCGCGCGTAAAGGCTCGTCCACATTTGTATCATTTGCGCGATCAGATCTCCGTCGCGTATCATCGAAGCGTGTCAAAATGATACACTATCATGATACGCCCCGATCGCTATTAACCGCGTATCTGATACGTGTTGTATCAAATACGCGCATGATCGGCAGAATGATCTAATAGGCGTCCACACTATGATACGCATACTTGATACGGCGCGATGATCGCGACGGAGATCTGATCGCGCAAATGATACAAATGTGGACGCACCGTAACGTGCCCCCGCGCGCGCGCTTCATCCCGCGTCACCCCCGCTAATTCCCCCGCGCCGTGAGTGGCCATTCTGCAACGATTTTAAATGGGATAAAATGTCATTGAAAAAAAATAACACCCAATTTTTTTTGTTATATGGACTCTCCTAATGATACATAAGCCCTGGAAAAATTTTGGCAGGAAGGTTTAATTGCACCCTGTATGAAAAAAGTATCGTCGTTTGTAACAGTTTTTATCAAAGTTTTTATACACCTTAATTAAAGCTTTTTCTATATACATAATATGCTTTTATGCGAATAAAGTTAGAAGCTTCCAATTCGATGGCAAATGAATGTCCTATTTTTGTAATAAATGTTATGTTGATTTACTTTTATATGTTCAGCATACAAATGACAACGAAATCAATAAACCCTTAAAAATATGAAATAAAACAAATGTAAAACATAGAAAACCATTATAATAATATCATTCTTTCATTATTCTTAAAATTCTTAGCGACGCTTTGGACAGTTTATGTATAGTCCACAGCATAAAAATCGTGAACATATAGAACACACCCCCGTAGGAAAATGAGCGGAACAGTAAGTAACCGACGACCAGCCACGCTACTAAGGCGTGGGACGCGAGCCGACGTAGCGACAAGCGCGCGGGCAAGGCTTGGCGTACAATATTCTTTTGGTTGTTCGCATCTCGTATGTAAGTATGAACTGTACATGGCTTTTGCAGTATCTCCCTCGAGACGTAACCCAGAAAATCGTTTCTGCTGTACATTCTAGAGAACTCCTCGCCATACTGTAAACAATACAATTATGTAAGTTAGTAAATATTATATTATAATACGGCGACGACGGTCGACTTGAATTTAAACTTTGGGTTATGTTAGGTGAATACTAGATAATGATGTTGCCACTTTTAGGCCTGGAGATAGTGACACAAAATTCTTGGTGATTTGTGCCAGTATGGCGGTTTTACAGGGGTATAATTACGTAAAGGCAAAAAGGAAAATGATGGTCATAGCGCTCGCACTGGCAGCCCAAACGCGTGGGCGTTAATCGAACGTGTCGGATAAATAACGAGTGTCGAACGATTTGTTCCACAAAAATGCTTGTATTTTCAGATAGTCGAAAAAAAATAAGTAGGCGAAAGCGTAATGCCATACTTGTCGGGTGCGGCTTACAGCCCGCCATACCGACGCGAATACGTTAATTTTAATAAAAAAATTGAACCATTTGTACCAGGCTAATTTTTGCATAGCTAATCATCGTCGAGTAGCCATTCACGAAAATCACCTTACCATACTTTTCCGACAGCGCCCAATGGCCGCCATACCACTGCAAAGGTGTAAGTTTTTTTTTTCGCCAAACGATTTGTACCACCCTGAAACTTTTTTTAACAGTTCCCTGTATGATCATAAATAGGAGTCTGATAATGCCATACCTGTGGGAGGCAGCGAATGTGAATAATATTTTTTTCAAAATCCTAAGATTTCATACGTAATTCAAACGGTTTTTCAAGTATGGCGCCACTTTTTCCGTCTACTACAAGTATGGCAAATATAATAATGGTCACATTGTATCGTATAATTTCCAAAAATCCAAATGCCATACTGGTACAAATCGTCCAATTTTTATCACTTTTTTGCTCAAGTCCGATAGTCATCCCGCCCCATGGTTACAATCTGTAACAATTTTTTTTGTACAATTGTCAAATGACCGTTGACTACAATGATGCCATGATGTAAAAAATGATTTTACGTATCTTATAGTCGTATTTTTAAAACGTGTCAAATAAATAAGTATTTCAAGTATGGCAGCACTTTTTCCCCCTACTAGAAGTATGGGAAAAATAATAACGGTCATATTTTGTCAAATACTTTCCAAAAATTTAAATGCCATACTGGCACAAATCGTTTGGCGAAAAAAAAATCTTACACCTTTGCAGTGGTGTGGCGGCCATTGGGCGCTGTCGGAAAAGTATGACAAGGTGATTTTCGTGAATGGCTACTCGACGATTATTAGCTATGCAAAAATTAGCCTGGTACAAATGGTTCAATTTTTTAATTAAAATTAACGTATTCGCGTCGGTATGGCGGGCTGTAAGCCGCACCCGACAAGTATGGCATTACGCTTTCGCCTACTTATTTTTTTTCGACTATCTGAAAATACAAGCATTTTTGTGGAACAAATCGTTCGACACTCGTTATTTATCCGACACGTTCGATTAATGCCCACGCGTTTGGGCTGCCAGTGCGAGCGCTATGACCATAATTTTCCTTTTTGCCTTTACGTAATTATACCCCTGTAAAACCGCCATACTGGCACAAATCACCAAGAATTTTGTGTCACTATCTCCAGGCCTATTTAATGTTTATAGCTGGGAATCGTTTCTGTTCTTTGCCGATATAAAAACTATTTCATATAAGGCAGACAGGCTTACGCATTAATAGTAATAAGAATGCAGCTTACCAATTCATTCAGCCTTGTTGATATTTGGTGCATGATTCGTACTAGGATGGTATTTTCATAGGTCATAATCGGCATTAAGTCTGGATCACCCATGTAGTGCACATCACCTTGTTTATTCCGCAACTACAAAAGAAACGATGGACTAAAATATTTTTTAAAATAGGTACTTTAATAATATTTAACGACTGTTTTCACTTGTACCAGTCAGGATAAAAGTTAATCTTTGGCTAAACTTTTTTACAATATTCCTTGTTGGTTTATCTCACAAATAAAGATCACTATAATTTATGATAGTTAGCCAATGATAAAAATCTGGCTCAAGTAGGCCTTAAATTATAACAGTAGCTTACCTTTTGTGTAATATTAAGTGTGAAGTTATTGGAATTAGCAAATGAGGAATGTTCCAATGAAGAATCAACTAAATCAGTCTCAATAGGCAGGAGCGAGTTTTCATTTAACTGAAAAATAACAATGCAAACTGTAGTCTAACTATATAAATTTATTATTTTCCGAAATATACAAATAAAAAATAGCCACAGCCGCACATAACCTCGTCCTTTTTGGAAGTCGGTTAAAAATGTAGTACTATGTATGTAGTTTCAATGTTTCGTCAATTTGTGCTCATAAGAGTCTTGAAATCAGTTAAAAAAAAGTGGCGCAGTATTTTGTCTGCTAGTAGTCATAAACGGCGCACAGTGGTCCAAAATCGCTAAATAGTGGACATTCGCAAAAAAGTTCGATTTGGGTGTGGAAAAAAATACCATCCGATAGATTTTAATAGGAGTAACAATAAATCCTTATTAAGTTTTTTGTAAAAATGTATATTTAAGGTGAAAAAAAAATAATTACGAAAATGTTGTATGGGAAAGAATCTATAAATAGATTTTTTGCAAAAACTAATAAGTCATTCTGGTTCATCTTTGAAACAAGTAAAGTTCTAGGAGTATTTAAGGTTTAGAAAAAAAATTACGAAAATTTACGTGCAGCCTTTTGCAGTAGAGGGGTTCAAAATTTTGAAATAATTTTACTAACTTTTTAGGTGTGGAAAAAATATTATTCGAAAGATTTCCTAAAGAGTAACAATAAATCCTTACTAAGTTTTTTTATAAAAATGTATTTTTTTAGGTGAAAAAAAATAATTACTAAAATGTTGTATGGGAAAGAACCTATAAATAGATTTTTTGCAAAAACTACTAAGTCATTCTGGTTTATTTTTGAAACAAGTAAAGTTCTAGTAGTATATAAGGTTCAGAAGAAAAAATACGAAAATTTACGTGCAGACTTTTGCAGTAGAGGGGTTCAAAATTTTTAAATAATTTTAATAACTTTTTAGGTGTGAAAAAAATACTATTCGATAGATTTCCTAAAGAGTAACAATAAATCCTTAATAAGTTTTGTACAAAAATTAATTTTTAAGGTGAAAAAAAATAATTATGAAAATTGTATGGGTATAATATATTATATAAAGCGAGTCCTTAAAAAGCAACAATACCTTATATTTACAAACATGGATAGCAAAAACAAAATTTAACTAAAATTAACAACGTACTGACTAAACTATTGTAATTATAATAAAATAAAAATTGTTATACACACTAATAACTCAAACAATTTCAAATGTAACTTATAAATAAACAATAATAAATAATAATCAATTAAACCAACGCGCTTTACAAACATAGTGGATCTCCAATGCTATCATCGCCTTGTGATGACACAACTTCACTTTCTTCGTAATCTTTTGATAAAAGAGGTCTTTCAAGCAACAGGTCGACTGTGTCTGGATGAGATTCTTGATGTTTATTTTTCGACAACTTTGGACGAATGTGAGACACATATGGATCAGAGGTTATTAAGAAGTTGTGCAACAAATCTTCATTAGTTTCTGCTCGACTCGTCTTTCTAGTATGCATCTCTCTAGTATTTCTAAATTCTTTATTGGAATAAAGCCAAAATGCTTACAAGTATCAGCTTCATGTATAAGGAATAAAGCCAAAATGCTTACAAATATCAGCACCATGTATAAGGAGTTTGTGAACACTTGCAGGTATGTAGTACCACGGATAAAGCTTTACATACAGCTCTGCTATTTCCCTAGAATAATTTCGAAAGTGATCTATATTGATAAGCTTCCCAGAAGAAACTGTCTGCAATACAGCGTATAATCTCTTTATTAATTCTAAATCTCTCTCTTTTCAGGACTTTAGGACAACATCTGAAATAACGAAAATAGATTTAGAATTAATAAAGGGGATTATACGTTGTATTGCAGACAGTTTCTTCTGGGAAGCTTATCAATATAGATCACTTTCGAAATTATTCTAGGGAAATAGCAGAGCTGTATGTAAAGCTTTATCCGTGGTACTACATGCCTGCAAGTGTTCACAAACTCCTTATACATGGTGCTGATATTTGTAAGCATTTTGGCTTTATTCCAATTGGCTATTTGAGTGAAGAAGCTTCAGAGGCAAGGAATAAAGAATTTAGAAATACTAGAGAGATGCGTACTAAAAAGACGAGTCGAGCAGAAACTAATGAAGATTTGTTGCACAACTTCTTAATAAGCTCTGATCCATATGTGTCTCACATTCGTCCAAAGTTGTCGAAAAATAAACACCAAGAATTTCATCCAGACAGTCGACCTGTTGCTTGAAAGATCTCTTTTATCAGAAGATTACGAAGAAAGTGAAGTTGTGTCATTACAAGGCGATGATAGCATTGGAGATCCACTATGTTTGTAAAGCGCGTTGGTTTAATTGATTATTATTTATTATTGTTTATTTATAAGTTTCATTTGAAATTGTTTGAGTTATTAGTGTGTGTAACAATTTTTATTTTATTATAATTACAATAGTATAGTCAGTAAGTAGTTAATTTTAGTTTAATTTTGTTTTTACTATCCATGTTTGTAAATACATATAAGTATTGTTGCTTTTTAAGGACTCGTTTTATATAATATACTATACCCATACAATTTTCGTAATTATTTTTTTTCGCCTTAAAAAATAATTTTTGTACAAAACTTATTAAGGATTTATTGTTACTCTTTAGGAAATCTATCGAATAGTATTTTTTTCCACACCTAAAAAGTTAGTAAAATTATTTCAATATTTTGAACCCCTCGACTGCAAAAGTCTGCACGTAAATTTTCGTATTTTTTCTTCTGAACCTTATATACTACTAGAACTTTATTTGTTTCAAAAATGAACCAGAATGACTTAGTAGTTTTTGCAAAAAATCTATTTATTTAGATTCTTTCCCATACAACATTTTAGTAATTATTTTTTTTTCACCTAAAAAATACATTTTTTATAAAAAACTTAGTAAGGATTTATTGTTACTCTTTAGGAAATCTTTCGAATAATTTTTTTTTCCACACCTAAAAAGTTAGTAAAATTATTTAAAAATTTTGAACCCCTCTACTGCAAAAGGCTGCACGTAAATTTTCGTAATTTTTTTTCTAAACCTTAAATACCCCTAGAACTTTACTTGTTTCAAAGATGAACCAGAATGACTTAGTAGTTTTTGCAAAAAATCTATTTATAGATTCTTTCCCATGCAACATTTTAGTAATTATTTTTTTTCATCTAAAAAAATACATTTTTATAAAAAAACTTAGTAAGGATTTATTGTTACTCTTTAGGAAATCTTTGGAATAGTATTTTTTCCACACCTAAAAAGTTAGTAAAATTATTTCAAAATTTTGAACCCCTCTACTGCAAAAGGCTGCACGTAAATTTTCGTAATTTTTTTTCTAAACCTTAAATACCCCTAGAACTTTACTTGTTTCAAAGATGAACCAGAATGACTTAGTAGTTTTTGCAAAAAATCTATTTATAGATTCTTTCCCATACAACATTTTCGTAATTATTTTTTTTCACCTTAAATATACATTTTTATAAAAAACTTAAAAAGGATTTATTGTTACTCCTCTTAAAATTTCCGCATTTGAGTTAAAATGTAATTACCCCAAATATAAATGTGTAAAAGTTAACACAATTATTCAAATACAATGGCACTTTCTTCAGTTCCTCTAGCGTCGATTCTTCCTCCAGGCTGTTGCCTATCATTAGCCAATTTTTTATGCTACTCCACATACCTGTAAAATTAAAATTTAACTGTAATTCTTGTATCCAGAAATTTGTTCGTAAAATTAACTTTATAATAAGTAATTAAAACAATATTTGAAATAACTTTTTCTAGTAGAAAAATATTCATGTGCCTAATTTGATTTTGTATCTTTGAAAACACTTACCATTTCTTCCTTCACTTAACTTCATATTGTATTCTTCAAAATGTTTCTGAGCGGCTTGTCTAGCCGACATTATTCGTTTAACGAACTCTAAGGTAAATTGCTTGTTATTTTCACTCCATAATGGCTGGTATTCAAAAGTTGTAGACATGTTTAGCTCTGATATAGCCTGTTTTGCTATCGCGACCCATTTGTGTAATGTTATCCCATTGTAGGTGTAACTGAAAAGTTAGCCAAAATGTTAGACGGGACTTTTAAACTACTGTTGAAGAACATGTTTTGTTAAAGAACATGTTTTGTTGAAGTTCATAATATATGTGTGCTTTTTCTACACTTAAATTATTACCTTTGTTCCATACTTAAATTACTAGCACTGTTGTCTGGACTTTGGAATCCAGCCACATTATCTGTTATAGCTTTCTCTAAGTTCTGCAATATAGGTGTTAGGTGTGGCTGCGAAAATACCTAAAAACAAATTTAAAATTTAAATTTATAATAGAAAAAAACACTATTTAACCCATCAGTCGTGGCAAAACGAGACACAATAGCTTTTTCATTGTTATCGCGGCCGGATGTGGCCGCTTGGGGCTTCATGAATTAATAATAAAAAAATCTGTAATCAGCAAATATGTTTTACCTTTCCCAGCCTGAATAACATAACAGCGTTTTTATAAGCAGACAAATCTAATCTTAAAAATCTTGGTAATATTAGCTGTAAGATGCATGTGTAGGTTGGGAAATTTTCTGCAATAAACTGAGCAAAACTGGAGTCAAGTGTTCCTGTATTGGCATCTTCTTGATATGCTTGTGCGGTGGGATACCTGAAACGTAATAATAGTTATATACCAAATATTTTAAAATGAAATAGCTGTGTACTCTCAGAGAAAATTATTTGAAAGCAGCTGACAGACCTACGTAATTTGGTTGGGTAATTTTAAAAATAATAATAGCTCCCACACCGGTTTCGGTGACGGTGGCCGGTTTCATTGAAACCAGGCCAGCTACGTAGGAGTCATTTTATAGTGCCCAAGTGTGTGCGCAGTACACAAGAGCACTCTCTATTCCTTTACTCTCATAACCCAGTGGGACGGCAGACCCAGAGATCAGGCCCGACTTTTTACATGCCCTCTATATCACAACTAAAATTTACTTAACATAACTAGGCCAAATATGAAATAAGGTAGGTCCCAGCTATGCCTATAAATAAACTTCTCTAAAAATGCAAATATGAAAAGTTCTTTTGTAGCCGTTGCATAACTTACCTATCTTGTGTTATTGAGTTGTCTGTGTATCGCCAAGGTTGAATGAGACTAAGCCATAATTCCATAACCAGTCTGAATGATGCGTCCAGTGGCCATGTTAGGACCAATTGCTTTGTGTAATGGTAAGTTCGAGAACACATAATCTGCCGAGCATACTTTCTCAATGACAAGGACCGTACTGCAGGATCGGAGTGGTATTTAGCAGAGTAGGAGTGTATGTGTTTCACGAGTACTCTAACAATTCTTACTCTCTCAGGACTGGAGTTCATAACAGGCATACTTCTTTGATACATCTAAAAAAAAATATATCAAATAACTTATTTATAGTCCGCGCGGAACTAGTTGGCCGCGCCTGAGGTATGTGAGCGGTGGGACGGAGAGGCAGGGGCGCTTCGCACAAGAGATTGCAATAGCAAGATGAGTCCGCCGATAAAAAGACAATCTAAGGAAATAATATTTAAAGTGCATACGTTTTTTAAAAAACGGAAAGCCGATGTCAATAGTTTAGAACAGTGGTCCCCAACTTTTTTATGCGGGCCACAAACATGTTTTGGTCTTGGTGTCGCGACTCGCGGGCCGCAACAAAAATTTTTTAGGGTTAAAAAATAACTTTCTTCAAAATTAAAGATTTAATAATATTAATAATGATATTTACGTTATTTTGCTTTAATTTATTATTTGATAGACTTTACGTTATTTTGCCGGTGGGCGTGAATTTCAAAATTGTTTAACATCACGCGGGCCACAAATAAAGTCCCGGCGGGCCGCGGGTTGGGGATAGCGGGTTTAGAATATACTGATCAATTGTTCCAGAGGTTCCCAAACTTTTTTTTCTCATAGACCCCTTTTAACATTTTGCTGGATCCGGTGGACCCCACAGCTACCACCTCCGGCCGGTCTAAAAAGCGTATTCATCCAACAGTTGGACCTTTACTTTTTTATACACAATATACAGTACAAGGAACCAATAACCTTCACTTCAGAGAGTGGTAAAAAGTAAACGCAAATATTTATATGTTACCTATTTAACACAAAAATTACCACACTTTTACTTATTTACTAAATCTCCTCGCTCTGTAATATTGAATCTGCTATTAATATAATATTGTCTGCCTATATTCATAGGAGAAATCAAATCGGGTCACCTAATTTTTATAGACCCCCGTTAACGACTCGTGGACCCCCATATTTTTTCCACGCAAGCGTAGACCCCTTTCGGGCTCCCGTGGACCCCATGGGGTCCACCTGGACCACTTTGGGAATCAATGATTTATTCTTTCCAATAATTAAATAATATTATTGTTCACGATATCGCGAGATTGGTCGTCACTGTCTAATCTCATGTGCGTTACGAGCAGCAAGCAACCTCACCCCTGTCCCTACCTAAGGCGCGGCCAACTAGTTCCGCGCGGACTATAATCCTTCGATCGCGGATTCTTGGAAATCTATTGTTCTCCATGTGGCCGCTTGGGAGTTGAAGCGTTAAATATATCTTTTACAAAAAGATCTCATACAATAACACTAATTTAAACTTACATCAATATTTCTGTTGTTGAACTGTTCTATGCTCATCCATATATCAATGAAAATCTGCAATACCGACTCAGACCTCCAAATTTCGTTTCTTGACTGACTTTGAGGGGATGCATGTTGATTATTTATACCAGATAAATCAGGCAATATAAGCAATGATGGAGAATACAGTGGTCTGGAAAAAAAAGTACACATGAAATATGAGATCTAAAAAGTCTTGTCTAAGGGTCTACACTGACTGATCTCAACTGCAATTCAACCGCAAATTGCAGTTCAAGTGCAGTTTGAATGCAGTTGACACGACTGCAATACGACTGCAATAGAACTGCAAACCAAACGTGCAGTCGGATTGCAGTTCAGTTGCCGTCAGCGTGCAGTCGTGTGAACTGTTTGGTTTGCAGGTCTATTGCAGTCGTATTGCAGTTGTGTCAACTGCATTCAAACTGCACTTGAACTGTAATTTGCGGTTGGATTGCAGTTGAAATGCGGTCCGTCTGTGTAGACCCTAAACTACATGCTGTACAAAAAAAGTACCTGCTAGCGTTCTGTAGTGGAGGTACAACTGGCACTTTACCGGTGTAATAGGGAATGTGTGGCAGAACTGGCACATTAGGGTCTGCGGGCAGGAAATGCATCAGATAATCACAAGCTAAAGCAAAGTATACACTGTTCCAATTTTCCCATGATGCTTTATTTTGGTTATTATTGATTAGATACAATGCAAAATTAAAAATGTAATAATCAAACGGATCTGTAAGTAGTTAAGGAAATAAACTATTTAAGGCTATGTTCCTAAATGTACTGCGACCACTGCACAGTGCTATCACTGTAGAAAAAATCGTTCCGTAATGGAGTTGCAGTACACTGCCGCAGTACCCTAGTGAAATATATGACGTTGTCAATTGTCGCCATATTGTACTGTGAGCACTGGCGTTTTCGAAGTAAGGCACTCGCAGTACTTTGATCACGTGATCAGTCAACTGTCAAGTGTCAAAACAACTCAAGTGTCTAATGTTTTAAAACAATACCTACAGTTTAATCCCAAAGTTATAAATTTCTGTAATTAATTTGGATTAATAATAATAAAACACTGGAAGAATTGCAAAAATTAACCTTATTAGACTGTGTTGAAAATGTTCAATACGAGCTGTCAAAAATGCGGCTGATAGTATACTGGATTGCGTTCCGTTTTAAACAGTAACCAGTATACTAACTATAAAGGAACGGCTTTGCAGTATACTAAAATGACGTCACACTCTGCAGTGGTTGCAGTACATTTCGGAACATAGCCAATATGTGCATTTACAGTACACAAATGCATGTGAGTTACACCATCAGCTTTCAATCTTTGTCATCCTAACATCATTTTGAAAATATACAATTAAAAAGGATACTCAATGCTAATGCAACCACATTCAATGATTGAGAGTCCATAGATAGCATATCTGCATAAAACTGTGGACATCTTCCTCTTTCTAAAGTCATCTGTAAGTCAATCTGCAACATGGACAATATTTTATTGAAGAGAAAAACAATAAATATACCCGAAATAATACAATTTTAAGTTATATAAAATACTTACAGGGAGCATGCTAAGTGGTAGATTGAACTTGACTTGAGGATCTGACAATAGCTTGTAGCACAGACGAAACATAGGCCCTTGAGGTTCCAAGAAACTCAATAAAGCCTCAAAATCATATCTGTTGTTTTCAAAAGTGACATGCCTTAAATTCCAACCATTATTTAGGTTTGTAGAAAATATGTTGTCAACCAATTGTAAGAACAGGGCTTGCAAATCTTTGTGCAGGCCACTTTGGTCTATAAGTCTAGAAAGTCCTAGAATTTTTTCTTGTAAGGGTAAATTCAAGCATGTGTAAAACTGAGTCTGAAATAATAATATTTTGTGAGATTAATCTTTAATTCTTTAAAAACTTTTATTACTTAATAAAACATTTAATTTTTAAACATTTGAATAGTTCTTAATTGCCTAATAAAACGGTAATTATTAGTAGACAATAGAAAAGGTGCAAATGACTAACCAGTATATTCTCAGCCATTTCTCCTATGACAATCTTGTTGAGACTATTTTCTGAAAATAAATGTGGACTGTTCTCTATTACGTCGAAGTTGTTAAAGCTATTTTGACGAAGCTTTAAAGTAAGCAGTAATCTTTAAAAGATTTAAATACACTTAAAAGACAGTACCGGTTTTATCCGCTAGAAGGTTAATAAATATCACTTCTATCACTTTTCAATGATCCTATTATGTTGATACTTTATTTGCTGATTTTAGTTTTTAATAAATAACTAATTTTAGGTCGGTTATTTTTTGAAACAATAGTATTTTTATTATAAATTGTAACCTTTAATTTTTGTTATGATTATGACATTTATGACAGCATTTTGACATTTGTTTTTTTTATTTGGCGTTTTCAGAGGTGCACAGAAACCCATCCATGTCCATATTATTTTTTCTTGCTTAGCAATAAAGCTACTGAAAATAAAAAAGCTATAAACGTTTTATCGTAAAATGGGCCTATCAAGTATCAACAATGAGAACATGAGCAAAAAATGGATGAAATCTCTGATTTTTTAGCAAACTAATCGATAAATATTTTATAATATGGTCACACCAGCCGGAAGTACGTCTGCCTGGCTGTCAAACGGGCTGTCACTTGTCAAAAATGTGTGCGTTCCTCTCATCTCTGACACTGCCGGCCAGTGCGATTTGACGAGATGCTATTGGCTACCAAGACGTAACGTCTTTCTGGCCTATATACTGGGACTAGCAGAGGAACGTCATCTTAAAATGTCAACTGGTAGCATGATCGTAGAGCTCACGTTTATTTGTTAATTTATAGATTTTATAGTAGAAAATATTGTTAGAATATATATATTTTTCTAAAAATGGACCGCAGTTGGTTTCAATCTATCGGACGACCTAAATTTGTCGTTGCTCCTATGGTGGACGCCAGCGAGTTGGCCTGGCGATGTTTGTGTAGAAGACATGGTGCTACATTATGTTATACTCCAATGCTGCACAGCAATGTTTTTATAAAAGATCCGAAATACAGAAAAGAGAATTTCACAACATGTGAAGAAGACCGCCCCTTAATTGTACAGGTATATAACTGTAAATAAGTAAAAACAATATCGACCTAACCATTACGTCTCATAATTCAAAAACGCTACTTTGATAATGTACCCCATGGCACTGTTATGATCTCACCTAATCGCAAACTCATCTGAAAATCTACTTTTAAAAGCTTCAAGCCTACCAAAACATAACCTTAGAGATTACTCTAAGGTTATGTTTTGGTATTTATCCTCCTGCACAGTTGGGTAAAAATCTTTCAAAGATATATTTTTTACATTTCACGAAAACAACTTAATAATCTATTGGTGCAACTGCACAGAAAAGAATACAAACATTATCTTATAATTACAAAATAATAATTTCTAAATATACTCATATATTATGTTTATAGTTTTGTGGCAATGATCCTGAAGTTATGGCTGCAGCTGCAAAGTTAGTGGAGAAACATTGTGATGCTATTGATATTAACCTTGGGTGTCCACAGCAAATTGCTAAAAGAGGAAGATATGGTTCATTCTTGCAAGATGAATGGGATCTACTGAAGCAAATAGGTAGTAAAACTTTCAATTGTACTAACTTCTAAGTTTTCTACTAACAATCCTCATTTTTTATATTTGTATTTTTTTTGCAGTCACCACAATGTCTAATGCAGTATCAATTCCAATAACTTGTAAAGTTAGAATATTTGAAAGTATTGATAAGTCAATTCAGTATGCTAAAATGTTGCAAGATGCAGGGTGTAAATTGTTAACTGTGCACGGTAGAACAAGAGAACAGAAGGGACCACTCACAGGTATAGCTAGTTGGAAACATATCAAAGCCATTAGGTTAGTGAAATAAAATAACACTATTAGTGAGAGTTGTATTCTACTGATTAAATAAATTGGATCAAGAATAGGGCCCATTATGTTTTTGAGTATTTTCTCTTTCTTCTGTCCTGGACTTAAAATCCAATTTTGATCAGTGGTATAACACTCTTAAATAAAAGTGATAACTGTATTTTAAAAAGACAAAACCGCCTACGAAATTGTACGTAATTGAGAATTAAAACTCTTTATCTCCAAAACTACTGAACAGATTTTGATGAAACTTGTACTATTCCCTAAGTTGAACAATACCTAATACAACAAAAAAAGAATTACTGAAATCAAATTGGTAGTTCCAGAGATATGCGAACACAAACATAAAAACCAGTCATACATACTGTTATGTGCTAGGGTTCGAGGATTTGGAGAGAAAGACCTGGTGACTCTCTTGAAGACTTTATTCACAAACACTAGGTCACACTAATCACTAAGTCCAAACACTAAGCACTATCACTGTCACTCACTATTGATCACTTGTTCTCACTTCGAAGTCGCCTCGAAGATCGCTCAGATAAAACTGAATTGCCGGCTGCAGTCTGCGACTATTTATACGGGCCGGATCGAATCTCAGAAAATTCCGGAACATCCCAGAGTAAACCCGATATGCGTAAACAAGTATGAGATATCTCTAGAAATTACTCGTAGGTACTTACTCCTAGCGCCATCCAGTATCGAGTAGGGGATTTATGTTGCCTGTGTTCCCTTGGTCAGTTCGCTGGTCCGACGCTAGATGGCACCACGTGTCCGTATCCGTAACAATACATACACTTTTGAAATTAGTGAAATTAGTTTAGATATAGACTAACATAATATATTATAAGAAAACTGGGCAGTTCTGGAAATATTACATACATACGCGTCAAATTGATAACCTCCTTTTTTGAAGTCGGTTAAAAATGTGAATGGCACTAAGGGTGTTTACTCACGGCGAAATACAAGGATGAGTAATGCTGCGGCGCCGTGTTTAAACACCCTAATACCCTTCCAAAATATTATATGATTCAAGGCATTTTTTGCATGTTTCTGAAAATACATTTCTACCTTTTAGGGAAGCAGTAAGCATCCCAATGTTTGCAAATGGAAATATTCAATGCCTGGAGGATGTGTACAGGTGTATAGATTACACCAAAGTGGATGGTGTGATGTCAGCAGAGGGAAACCTTACAAATCCAGCCATTTTTGCTGGAGTCAATCCTGTCTCATGGGACATTGCCTTAGAATATATGGACCTGGTGGACAAACATCCTTGTCCTATGTCATACATAAGAGGCCACTTGTTTAAAATATTCCATAAAGTGTAAGTAGTCAGTTATATGTATTATCTGTGTTATTTGTAACAGTATTTTATGGACTCTATTATAATATTTTGGATCTACTTGCTAATTTTTATACTTTTGATACAAAAAAGATATATTCCTTGAAACCATGTCTATATTATTTTTTGTTTAGCTCCGGCATTCATTTTGTTGCTTTTATAAGCAGTTACTAAGTTTGAAAATAAATATTTTTTTCTAGTTTCACTATACCAAGTAATAATGAGGAGAGGGAAATATTGGCTACAGCTACATGCATGGACGACTTTAGAGAGGTTTGCCATAGAATAAGGAACAAGTACTTACCACATCATGAAGGGACATTACAGTTTCAAGATACAGAAGATATATTGAGGAAAGGGTATAACCTAATTCTACCTCCATGGATTTGTCAACCTTATGTCAGAATATCCCCTGAAGAGCACATTCAGAAGATGGATGTTTGTAGACAGAAGGTATACTAAACTATTTTAAAATGAATTCAAACCACAAAACCATTAAAAGCATATTTTTAATTTTTTTTTTATCTTGACATAGGATAGCTGTGATAACAAGAGAGAACATGAGGACTCGGAAGGTAATCCCATATCTAGAAAAAAAATGAAAAAGCTGAGAAGAATAATGAGGCGACCTATCAAACCAGATGGAGAACACCAGGCTGGGAGGACGGGCGAACTGTGTCACAATAACGGCTGCTGTAATCCACTTGTAAGTGTTTTTTTAATAACTTTGCCACGACCTTCTAAAGGTGAGACTGCTCTAGACGACACGTCTACACTGCAACAGAGCGACTTGACTTGGCAAATATTCTTTGTATGAAATCTAAAGAGCTAAGCTGCACTACGCGTCAGCATAACTACACGACACCATAGCTACGCGACACCATACGTCAGTTCTATGAAATTGAAGTATCGTGTCGCTCCAGTACAGTGCAGTGGCACCTATTATAGGCCTGGAGATGGTGACACGAAATTCTTGGTCATTTGTACCAGGCTGGCGGTTCTACAGGGGTATAATTACGTAAAGGCAAAAAGGAAAATGATGGCTATAGCGCTCGCACTGGCAGCCCAAACGCGTGGGCGTTAATCGAACGTGTCGGATAAATAACGAGTGTCGAACTATTTGTTCCACAAAAATGCTTGTATGTTCAGATGGTCGAAAAAAAATAAGTAGGCGGTAGCGTAATGCCATACTTCTCGGGTGTAGCTTACAGCCCGCCATACCGACGCGAATACGTTAATTTTAACAAAAAATTTGTACCAGGCTAATTTTTGCATAGCTAATCATCGTCGAGTGGCCATTCACAAAAATCACCTTGCCATACTTTTCCGACAGGTCCCAATGGCCGCCATACCACTGCAAAGGTGTAAATATTTTTTTTTTTCGCCAAACGATTTAAGTACCAGTATTGCATTTAAATTTTTGAATAGTATTTGACAAAATATGACCGTTATTATTTTTCCCATACTTCTAGTAGGGGGAAAAAGTGCTGACATACTTGAAATACTTTAATTTATTTGACACGTTTTAAAAATACGACTATAAAATACGTAAAATCAATCTGGGCTGTAAGATACACCCGAGAAGTATGGCATTACGCTACCGCCTACTTATTTATTTTTTTTCGACTATCTGAAAATACAAGCATTTTTGTGGAACAAATCGTTTGACACTCGTTATTTATCCGACACGTTCGATTAACGCCCACGCGTTTGGTATGACCATCATTTATCTTTTTGCCTTTACGTAATTATACCCCTGTAGAACCGCCAGCCTGGTACAAATGACCAAGAATTTTGTGTCACCATCTCCAGGCCTATTATGTGGGTTCTCCTTTAAACATAAATTTTTCGTTTTCCAGTTTAGTCTGTACTCTGTCAGTACAACTATAAAATATTTTATTATAAAATTTTCAGGGAGGGAAGTGTGTTTATCAACTGTGTAAGAAATGCTGTCGAAATAAATGTTTTCAAGAGGAACTGGACTGCACGGGGCACAGGATACTCGTGTACACGCGACGTGAGATGGCCAGGAAGCATGCTTCATAAACAATGATTTGTCATTCATCATTGAAACCATAATTTGTTCAATACCAAATTTAAATTTTACAATATTCATGTAAATATGCGTTAATACTTTATGCAAAGTAATGAATGTAAGACGTAAGTACAGGTGTTATTTTTTTACATCTGTAAATTAAATTATTTTATTACATGTTAATTTTCTTTTCTGTCCATACCCCATTGATGCATACAAACACAATTAACCTATCAAGCCCCACAAGAGCACCGGTGATCGCGACAACAATAGATTTCCATGTGTTTAGGTTAATTTGTTAAAAGTACTCAACTGAAAGCATTATTGATTACATTCCATCTACACCCTACCCCATTAACCCTGACTATTTCTATGAAATATAAAATCGATATTTTGTCGCCGACCTACTTCTATTCGGGTGCGCGCGCAAAGTTCCGTACAAATAGTGCCTTATAGTTTCTAAAAATAACAAAGTACCTTTTCGATTATTATCGCTTCAAATGCACAAATGTTGCGGCACAAATCAAAGGAAAATACCCCAACGGCGGGTGAACGGTCTGCAGCTTCCCCTGAACTGGTACCAGGTGGTCTGTTGGCTCGTCATCGTAGCCACGGCGATCGTAAACTTCGTCGTCCTTATTAACATACAATTTTACGAGCTACGATTGGCATCCTTCGTGATTTACGCCGTTTTGTATTCGTGTCACTTAATATCGCACGTGGCTGCGCTCCTGCTGGATCCGGCCGAGGCGGATCTCCGAAAAATGGAATTGAACACCATCCCCGAGTTCGACCGCTCCGTCCACGCCCACGTCATAGAAAACGGAAGGTGCCACCTGTGCAACATAAACACTAGCAACAAGAAGACTAAACACTGCGGCCTCTGTAACAAATGTGTCTACCACTTCGATCACCACTGTAAATGGCTAAACAACTGCGTGGGGAGAAGAAATTATACGGCGTTCGTGATATGCGTCGCTTCGGCTTTTCTGCTGTCGATCTATACTACCTCCTTGTGTATAGTAGATGTAATATTTTTCCTCACTAACACGGGGCACCTGAGCAAATACGTACATAACTACATCGCATGCCCGACGATAGCTAAGTTTCTTATTACCAAATACTGCCCGAGATCAGTAGCGTTCCTAACTTTTTTAGTAGTGCTAGGCTTGTGCGGTTTTGTGATCGCATGTGCTCTGCTGCATTTGCTGTGTTTTCATATTTACATAGCGGTTTTAGGAGTTTCGACGTACGAATATATCGTCCAGAACAGTAATCGAGACGCGCAGCACAAGACGTGTAATATGGGAAAGTTTTATTTTATGAAGAAAGAAAGCAAGGAGCCGGCCAGTAGCGGCCCCGATGAGAATGTATCTGTGATAGATTCCGGTGTTAGTAACTTGATAAGTATCTTGATAAATAAGGAAATCGTCAAAGCCAAGAACAAGTATGGACCAGACCGTAACAAAATTTATCCCGGCGACGAAAACATTATAAGCTAACAAACCTGAGCCATGTTAAATTATTGAGACCAAAGTTTTTTAAATATTTTTTGCAATATAGGTATGTGTAATTAATAACAAGATTTTTTTTTATTTCACTTTATCTCTGGTATTTACGAAAAAGAGCGCATATTGTTATTTTAACAAACTATTTGAAATAAATAACACAGACATTGAGTGCAGCGCAAGTGGGCTTACAGATAGTTCAGTTGCTCATACAATACTTTTTATCTATAGTAATTAACAAAAACATAATATTATCACAAGCAAATAATGAAACAAAAAACAATCGTTTATAAAATAATATTTATTAATTTATTGAAAAGAATACAATAGATACTAGATAGTTGATATAGGTAAATGTACACAAATATTACATTAATAAATTTTACTCTCAAAATAACTGCCTAAAACCAAACAAACTCCCAACACTTTATGCATATGAAGATTGACATTAAAATTTTCTCCTTAGTCCTTCCTCAACCTAAAAATCTACTCCAAATAAAATAATTGAGCACCTTGCGCCAAATAATTCCTGAGAAATAAATGTCTTAAATTTTAGTAGACAAAAAAGTAATGATGTAAATATTGCTTTATATAAAATGATTCAACAATGACACATCAATAATTGTAGTCAAAAACAAATGTGCATGGTAATGGTGATATTGGCACACATGGAAAGATCTCAAGGGGCAAAGTGCACAGTTACTTTGGAATGAGTTACCTAACAATTAAATACATTTAGTCCCGCCTGCGGCGACGATTCTGTTCCTCCTGAAATTAAAACAAATAAATTAGACTTATATTTATTTAGTGTATAATGTGATTATACCAGGAAAAATACAACTACAAACTCTTGTTATGCAGATTTTATATACTGATAGAGCAGAAAGACTTGTTTCGTTTGCATTTATTGGTCTTAAAATTGCTTGAGCAATTCTGATACTTAAATTTCAGGATAACATCTATTCCATCCATCCAGACAACATTAATATAAACTTATAATATCATTTATACATACCTTCTGTGTTAATATGATGAGCAGTCTTCTGAAAATTCCAATGAAGTCAATGAACAATTCCAAAGCGTGTTGAACAAAATCCTTGCTGCCCATCCTGCGTTTCTCAATGATGAGTTGTGTGTCGAAGAGAACAAAGCCGCACATCAGCATAAGTCCAAGGTAGAGGTGGGCCTAAAAATAAAGTTATACTCTACAATCCACATATTTCACTAGATAACAATAAGACGTTGATAAATTAATGAAAGGTCCACTTTCAATCAACTACCAGGTAAAAGTTATGTTATTGTTATAAGCATTTTCATTTATAAATACCATAGTATGAAGTTTCAAACAAATTAATGGTCATCTTTAGATAAGGCTATTTTATTGAAATAATATTTTAAAAAATGTGAATAAACATAGTAAAAAAAATTACCTGGTATAAGAAGTGTGACTGCATGAAGATGTTGACGAGTGTCATCAGCGACATTGATGTGAACAATGTCATCAGGGTTCCACCAAGAAACAGCCAAGATCCCCTCTCAGCCAGCATGGCCGCAATGGAGAAGCAGACAAACACCAGTGTAGTTCCCAGGATGGCCGTAACGATGATAGAAGGATCAATAATGCTAACATACTCCATGAGAGGACCCAAACCCATGCCTGAAAAATAAAAAAATAATATAAAATTTATATTATAGCTGAGTCTTATTACAAAGCCGTCCAGTAGTTTAAAAGCTTCAATGCAAAAAAAATATTTCCTCTTTACTGCACAATTATAATAACAACATAGATATTACAATCAAATAAGGTAGTTATTATTATTTAAATTTTAAGCAGTTCACAATTTAGTTAAGTACCTGATGTTAGACCGAAGCCTAGCAAGTATCCAAGACGAAGGCCTGTGTTTTTTCCATTGTCAGGAGTGGCTATCAGCATTAACATCAGACCAACCCCAATAATTGTGGAAAGCAGGCCGGCCTGAAACCTTGTATACATGTCAACGTACACACCAGCAGATGCGGCTCCGCATGTCATCATGAGGGTGGCATATACATTTTTAAGATGTTGTCGAACCGGTGGTTCTCTGAAAAAGAAAAATTAAGTATTTTAGAAATGACAAGAAGTTGTTTTCTTGATTATCCACTACAGTACAAAAATGATTCAGGCAATTTATACAGTAATGTTGGTACAAGTAAATCTTCTTATATTATGAAGTCTAATCCTTCAATTCTTGGAAATCTATTGTTCTCGTGGCCGCTTGGGAGTTGAAGCATTAACAATAACTCAAATATTGCATCATTCTTGGTTACAACTCATACAAGTACAGAATAAGTTTAAGAAATCATGATACATACTTAGACATAGGTTTTGGTCAATGAATGAATGCAATAAAATATGGCAATGCTTTAATATTTTTGTCTCTAAAATGTCATTTCAGGTTTAAAATAAATTCAACAAGTTTGTACTTTTTATGTAGCCAAATACCACTAACACAATATTAACATTGTTCTTGTAGTTGCTAGGGAGTATTAGTTCATAATAAAAATGAGCTATAGATTTATTATTTTATTACACACAAGTACTACTCCAAAGCCTTTCGGGCTTATAAATAATTAGGACGTTTCTAATAATATGTTAAATTAAAAATAACAAACAAACAAGGACGATGATGATCATTGTCGTATTACGTGCTATGGAAACTTGTGACGTAAATGTTCTAGAAAAACAAGATTTTTCGGAAAACATCTCACTAAAATAAACCTTATATTTTTATATAAATATGTTTTTTGGTACCTAGAAAAGATATAATAAAACAAATGTATAGGCATAAATGGTATTTTTACTTACAAACGATTTTGAAAGCTGTTGATAAACGTTTGTAGATTTGGAGTCATGTCGAGTGATCTTCTGTTCTTTCCAAGTTACTTAGAGGAAAACAAATACTGTTTATAGATAATACTTTTTCGCACAGTACACTGTCCACAAGATTTATTTTCTAAAATATATTTCACAGTTCACAATTCACAGCAATGATGCAATTGTTCTCAATAAAATCAGTAAAACTGTCGACCAATAAACGGAAACCAAATATCATGAATTGATGACAGTTAGTGATGGGACTCGAATCACATTTGATTAGAATGATTGTCGAGTTGATTCGAATCCACGAGCTGATTCGAATTCACGAGCTGATTCGATTCCACGAGCTGATTCAAAATTCGCCCCGCGAAAGATTAGTACCATATAAGGTAATGTTCAGTGCGATTTTATAGAGACGCGAGCTCTCATTGGGCCGGTGCGGGCGTGAAAGCCTGTGATTGGACGGCAGTTCCCAGCAGTGGAATAAAAGAAGTAGCTTATGTCCTTCCTAAAGGTCTATACTAACTCCTATCGAAAACGATTCAGTGGTTTATGCGTGAAAGCGTAGCAGACGCAGACAGAATGATAAATGGACAGCTTCATTTCGTTGTAGTTATGTCTTTCTGTTTGATTATTGATTTAAATCGTGATTCAAATCAAGGATTTGATTTGAATCAACAATCTATTCGAATTAAAGATTTGATTCGAATCAACAGTCTATTCGAATCAAAGGTTGATTCGAATCACGATTGGATTATTTTCGTGGTGATTCGAATGGATTCGAATTTTGATTCGAGTCCCATCACTAGACAGTGTGTTTTTTTTTCATTTGGTAATGGTGTCTACCACAGATTAAGGATAGGTAGATGGCTTCTTACACAGATTTCTATCTAATTAGATCCCGCATGTGTATGTACTTCGCGTGCCATCGCGTTCCCAAAAGAGTATAAACTTTATTCTTTCGAAAGTCTGTTCTTTAGTCTGCGCTCCACCGTTATCGGAATCGGACGTCAATCGGAATTCTAAAAATGCCTAATTGTGCCGTATTGGGCTGTGGAAATTCGAATAGAAACGTTGGTATAAATAGTGGACACGTTTCTTATCATCGGTAAGTAATTTTATTATTAAATCATGTGTCCTTTATTTTAAAATCAATTATTTAATGTAAACCGTGTGTGGCTGTAGTTTTTACCATGAAATCTACGTAACTGCGTGTGTACCGCATGATTCATAATACATTGCGTTGGACGCTCAAGCCGGGGGTTGCGGGTTCGAATCCCGCCGACGGAACAAAAAGTTTTCAATGTTCCCGGGTCTGGATGTGTATTAAATATGTGTATTATATAATAAAAATCTTAAATATATGTATAGTATAAAAGTATTAAATATATTTCCGTTGTCTGGTACCCGTAACACAAGTCCTTCAGGTACTTAGCACGGGGCCAGACTGACGTGGTGTGAAGCGTCCATAGATATTATTATTATTATTATTATTATTATTATTATTATTATTATTATTATTATTATTATTATTATTATTATTATTATTATTGCCGCTTTAGTTTGAAAATTATAGAGCCCGTTCTGTTTGTCCGCTATTGAGCGCGCAATGGAAATAAAACAATCGATACTTTCACTCATCGCTTAGTTTCGAAGTACAGTCAATATTCTCATTTTTCTGTCAAATGAAGCAAATAGTGTTGTACATATTCTCGATTCGATTTTCGAAACAGACATGAAACAGAGGAATGATAATGTTCGCTTTGGGATATTTTGTGACTCGGTAATTATATTTCTATACATTTTCTTCTATACATATAATAAAATATTCTATACATTTTCATTTTCTTACATATAATAAAACTGTAGAAATAAAAATTCTGTACATTAAAGGTATTAAAAAAATAATAAGCGGGGGGTGTCACTACATCGCTATAGAAGCCAAAACTGTAGTTAGTTTTTTGTCTACTGTCTTACTGTCTGTCTGTATGTTTGTTCCACTATCACACGAAAACTACTTATCCGATTTGAATGCGGTTTTCGCAGATACATATATTTGTCTCCTTCCAACTTAACATCTGGTGTATAAAAAAAATTCCCCCACCCCACTAAGGGGACCAAAGAGGGGGTAAGATTTTGTATCAACTGATGAAGTACAAATACTTTAAATGGCAAAACAACGTTTGCCGGGACAGCTAGTTATGTAATATGTATTTATGTTCCTGTTTAGTGATTTAATTTAGAATAGTATAATATATTACTAGCTGTCCTGGCAAGCACGTATCTTAAGATTTATCATTCCTCTGTCTATGAACTCGAATAATAATCGATTAAAAAATCGATATACCTATTAAAATGGCACAAGAGGCGGGGCGCGGCGATTCCTTTGAATCGATTCCGCGCGTACGGGTATTCCCATCACTAAAGCGCTCTTGTGACGTCACAGTAGGTATGAAAAAAGTGACACGCTCGTGTCCATACAAATGGAGCGACATCGCGCTTCTAACTAGATCTTATTTCTGTGGCTTCTTAGCTCACCAGCGCTCGGCCATTTTATGCTTGTGTGCAATTGCCGTAGTGTGCGTGTAGGGATGGGCGATCTGCTTGTATATATCGATAAAAATATAAAATGAGACTACAACTGCTATCGACCAATAGTCGACCATAATAAATAAACGACATCAAAAAAAGGAGGTTATCAATTCGACCCGCATGTTCAATTTAGGATATAATATTAATAATATAATATAATGTTATAATCATTTATTTGCAAAGAATGTTGTTTACAAAGATCTTAAAGTAAGTTATATTATACAGTATCAAACATTATTATGATCATTAAATAAGAAGTCGCTTTCAATTTGGTGAAAAGATATGATTTTATATTTATGTAAAGCTACTTCTTAGGATTTTCGACGATTACGTAGTAAATAATAACACAATTGGGTTTCTGGAAAAAACAAAGAAACGACATTCAGTATTATTAAATTAACAATCGCCGAAATCAATGATAATACTTTCTAGTTTTTAGTCCATTCGGCCATCTTTTCTTTTTATAGATTACATCGAAGTCGTAGAGCAGAAGGATCTGTCAAATAATCATCTAAATAGCGGCAAAATGCAAATAAAGAAAAATACATTTTTCTTTACATCCCCCCCCCCCCCCCCCCCCCCAAAGAAAATTAATCAGGTGTTTAGTCACGCAAAATCTCAGACTAGATGCCATCAGGAGCTGGGGTTAGTTTTGAGATGTGAAAAAAATTTGACTCCGAATTCCTATGATCTTTATTAACACTAAATGTCGTTTTGTAAAGCTACTTCTTAGGATTTTCGACGATTACGTAGTAAATAATAACACAATTGGGTTTCTGGAAAAAACAAAGAAACGACATTTAGTGTTATTAAATTAACAATCGCCGAAATCAATGATAATACTTTCTAGTTTTTAGTCCATTCGGCCATCTTTTCTTTTCATAGATTACATCGAAGTCGTAGAGCAGAAGGATCTGTCAAATAATCATCTAAATAGCGGCAAAATTCAAATTAAGAAAAATACATTTTTCTTTACATTTATTTAAGTATAATAATATGAAAATACTATATTTATTATTACACAAATACTTAGTTAAAAATATAATAATTATGTATACTCCATAAGCCACTTCTTAGGACCGGAGTGTAATATCAATAAAATCAACAGTTTTTATAAAAAACAACAGAAGATCAAATATACTTTATTATACTTAGCTATTATACAACAATTTTGTAAAATAACAACAACAGTATATTATCGAAGAAATAAAGACGTTAAAGATGCGTTAAAGCATTGGATACTGGTGACGAGACACATAATAATATAATGTGTCCACTGTCCCAACACCAGTGGCCGATCCTTCAGTCAATAAAATACCTATGCCATACATTATAACATGTAAGGATTGGACACCGGTGTTAGGACACATTGTATAATATTACACACAATATATTAAAAATTAGAAAAAATAACTCAAACATGTTTAATATTTTCGTGTGAGAAAATGATTATGGTATTACGTATGTATGAGAATTTCGATGGCACCCGGCCTCTTAAATGAAAAATATTCAAACACTGAAAACAGTTGACAACATCTCCTTAACGGGGGGGTCTCCTGAAGGTGGCTGAAGGTGGTAGTGATAAGGAGGGGATTTTCCTCACTTAAACCATCCCTCCTCACTCCATCTCACCACCAGAATACTCGGTTATAATCTAAACTTAAAAATAATATTATCTTCATTATAGGTCTCTCAGTCACCACCATATTGAACTGTTCTTTAGGAGCATTCCAATAACCTAAAAAAATTGTTGGTTTAGTGTCATTAAATGTACTTAATACTATAAAATATGTATGTACATATAATATTATATATGGGGCAATATGCTTTATGTAACTTTTCCATGCTTAACCCATCAAGCCCCAAGTGGAACCCAGGTGCCGCATAACAACTGAATATCTATTGTGTCTGGAATTCGATGTTCGAGGTATTAAATTTATTTTATTAAATGATTATGACTTTAGCCTTATTAAATTTTTGCATTTTACTTATTAAAAAAGAGTAATGCCAGGATAAAATTTCAAAAAGTAGATCTAAGTAACGAACTGAGTACTTACAGGGGGGAGGTGTGAGAGCTATTGATCATGCGATTATTTTGCTCTCCGTTAGAACTTTTTTATTTCAATAAAATCATTGTTTCAAACTTACGTTTGAAATGATAATCCCAATATTGTGATGCCTTCATGAGGGAGTGAGAATTAAAAACTTGCGTCTAAATACTTCTGTTCGTCGTCTATTTTGAAGCATTTTCAAATCCTGAAAAAAAAAATTATTTCATCATGACAATATTTTTATCGATAAACTATACTTCAAGTAAAGTGCATCCCTAAAGTACACGTAAAAAGTTATGCAATATTTGAAGCCAAATTATTACTTGATGTGACATTTTTATCACTAATGCCTTATAAAGCATGATTATGGGATTATTAAACTTATAAATTTTCTTTTTAGCTTACAAAAATACCGATTGATAAGCCCAAAAAACGTTGATGAAAACTTACGTATGTTATGTTAAATCCACGTTTTTGAGGCATTCCTTGGCCGTTTTTATTGGCCATTTAATGAACGTTAAATGCAACAACATATTGCATTTAACGTTCACTAAACACTTTTATTAGCACTTTTTAAACATGAAATATTGCAGACCGACTCCTTTGTTATGTCCGATTAGGTAGGACATAACATTACAAATTTTTGACGTTTATACACCGATATGAGCTTTCTCTTTCACTCAACTTACTGCATCGTTAGTTAGAAAGAGTAACATTATCAACTGTCAAAATATAAGGTTACCTCCAATAGTATGTACCTCATTGGTGTCTACCATTGAGATAATATGCACTGTGTCTACAGACGGACGAACCCGGTACGAAGTGAAGATAGGCGTAGGCGAGTTTGACAGCTGTCAAACTCGTATGCAGCTACTTCACTTCGTACAAATTTGACAGTTTTGACGGTTCGCCGCGAACCGTCAAATTTGACACGTGGGCTTAGTGCTGCCAATTTAACAAATATCTGCCTATATATAAGGTAAATATTTATTGTATTAAATTTAACGTAAAACTTAACATTACTTACGGCTCCTGTATTTACTTTTAAAAGAAATGGGGTTAATTCTTCTTGAATAGTTAATTAATATTTTCGATCCAGCTCTAATGCAACCAAAATTTTAATTGCAAACTAAGGATATTTTCCACGATAATAATAATTAAAACCACTTCTAGATACAAGTTATGGCTTCTACAGATTGCGCGAATCCGGTCTGCAGACCGCGTCACGGACGCGGTCCGTCCGTGAGGGACGCGGTCCGTCCGTGAGAGACAAATTTGACAGTTTTGACGGTACGTCGTCCACTACACACTACACGAACCTCGTCCGTCAAACCGGAATGACATTTGTAATATTGTTTTCGGATATTAAACTCTATTGGATTGCAATAGAGTTCCAAATGCCCAAAAGCTTCCATTTCGTAAAATGTTACCAATTCTGAAAGAAATATTTTCCCCACACTGTATTTGTCAAGTATTTAACTCTGATGGAGGCACTTCACATGGCTATTTGTATTTGCTATTGGCTATTTGTTGTATTTGACAAAATTATTGAAGAATACACAAACAAGCAAATATAGGCAAATACGGCCCTCCACACATGGACGTCAAATACCAAACTTTTACTTGATTTTCTTTACTGGCCTATTTGACTCATAGATAAAGTATTATAGTATAGATGTAATCTTAGCCCGTCATCGCTTGGCCATTTTGTGCTTATTTTCATACAAGTAGTGTGCGTGTATTTTCTTGAATATTTCTATTTGTCGATAATTTTGAAGCACATTATAATCCAGAAAAGAAAGTCATTTAGTTCATGATATCGATAAACTATAGTTCAAGTAATGAGAATCCGTAAACACACGTAAAAAGCTATGCAATTTTTGTAGCCAAATTATTAATTGATGTGATATTTTTAGCACTAATGCCTTATATAGCACAAATAAGGGATTATTAAACTTATAAATTATCTTTTTAGCTTACAAAAATACCGATTGAAAAGCCCAAAAAACGTTGTTCAAAACTTACGTATTTCATGTTAAATCCACGTGTTTGAGGCATTGTTTGGCCACTCTTATGGTTTATTATTTAGCGGAACCACAAAACTCAACAATATCTAACATAAAATGTTCACTAAAAACATTTATTAACACTTTTATTACATGAAATATGCAGACCGACTCCTTTGTTATGTCCTAGTAAGTAGAGCATAACATTACACGCTTTTGACGCTTATACACCGATATAAGGCTCTCTCCTACTGTATAGTATCTCAATGATTTGACTCCTTTGATGTGCGTCAAAAACCGACAAAGGTACGGATAGGTGTATTTGGTATGAGGCATTTTCTTATTTTTTTAATTTGATTGTCAAACAGTTTCCATTTTTGTAACTAGATGGCGTATGGGTAGACAACTATCGGTAATACCAGGGAACACCATCAATAATTGCTACAAAACTGGGCAAAAGAATGTAAAACTTGATACATTTCAATTTGAAAAAGACGCAATAATATCCCAATGAGTAGGATAATAGAGTTATCATAACGATGTTTTAGTTAAAACTCACGGAAGAAATAACCCTTTTTACCGATATTCACACCAAATGTCACAGGAAATATACATTTTGGTTTTGACAACATCTTACCTATAGTTGTGCAAGATAACGGATATTTAATGGCTAATATTTTACAAATAATGAACATCAAAAACCCAATTTGGGAAAAAATAATAAAAACCACACCAACAATAAAAAGTAGAAGAAATTTGAAAGTGACATGCCCGCCAAAACTCTCTTTCAGTTTATTTCTTTATTTTTCTTCTTTTTTGGCAACTTGACACAAAGGATGTGTATGTTGTGCCACAGACAAGGTAAAAAGGTAAGGAATATGGCGGGAAAACCATATTCCTCCTATTATAATTTTCATCATCGTTTTCATGTATCGTCAGGTCTAAAGTCTAGTCAAAGTCTAAGTAAAAGTCAATACAGTCAAGGAGTCAAGTCGGTCGATTCAGTAAAGTGGTAGACGCTTTACTGAAACTTTTGATGGAGTTTTGGAGGGAACACAAAATAGCACGTTTCTGGATATTACATCACCTTCCTACACTTGTGCATGAACACGAATATCTAATTGTTAATATTCTACCAATATTACACACTAAAAACCCAGTTAACACAATTTTAGGAAAATAATATAAAAACACAACAGCACCCTTTTACATTCCCGGCAAAACTCCCTCTCTTTCAATTGTCACTTTTCAGTTTGACAATTTGCGTGTTCCTAAACTGTTACCAGTATACTGGCCTAATCGCTTAGGCCAATGATCGCTTAGGCGTATGCTCTTCGTGAAACTAGAAGGACGAAGCAAAAAAACACAGTAATATATGGAAATGTATAAATACATACTGTTTTATGTTAATATTATGCTAACGAAAACTAGGTTTAAGATATTTTGATTTATGTCACACTTGACAGTACACTGATATTTTTTGGAAACACAGCCCATATGTAGTCAGTGATGCCAACCTGCAGATAATTTCAGATCGGTGGGGAACCAATAGAAAATCTAGAAGTGTCTATCGTCGCGCCGTCTGGTGGAGATTAAAAATAAGAAAACATCCCATTGGTCATATTTGTCAAACAGGCAAATAAGGCAATATTTGTCAAACATACCCTCTACACATGGTGATTGTTTGGCGAATACATCAAATACGTTATACGCAAATACAAATAGCCATGTGAAGTGCCTCGATGACGTGATACAAAAACCACAGATAGACAATTTTTTTTTGTGAGAAGTAGAAAGGATTTTGATGTTGTCAATTTTTTTTATGAATAAATTATATCGGTCGCATGGTCGCAACTTGTATTTAAAAGTGTTTTTTTAATTATTTCGTGGAAAATATCCTTAGTTTGCAATTAAAATTTTGGTCGCATTAGAGCCGGATCGAAAATATCAATGAACTATTCTATAATGAACTAGAATTAAAAGCACAGCTTTAAAACTAAAAACAAATTTCGAAAAATGTCCAAAAGAAAAAATCACATAGTCGTACCTTTGTGGAGACAAGCATAGAGATAAAATGGAAGAAATTCAATGAAAATCATTTTTAAATTGTAACAGCAGGTGGCAAGGATCAGAAATTAGCATATTTTACAAAAGATACTTATATACAGAGATTGAGGAATTCTTTTTGGAATTAAAGTCGCAGCTACAGTTAACAGTATCATCTGGAATCAGTGCACCGAAACTTTTAAACCAGCCAGCTCATGTGTTAAGTAACGGGAAATCAGTATTCCCACGTATTCAGGTGCATATACTGAATGGCTCAGTTGGTGAGTTGTTTTTATCATTGGTTAACACCAAATAAAGACAGCACTGGACAATATTCATTGTTCAAAAGCTCCAGTAACCCAAGGCCTACCTCACCGGAGAAGCTGCGCAGCTCATCGTCCATATACCTTTAACTAGTTATAATTACGACGACTACTGGGCTTTGTTGGAAAGTAGGTACAACAACAAACATTTTTTGACTAATTCTGTGCTTAAAGATTTTTTCAATCAAGGAGACCTTCCTACAGAGTCAGCTATGACTATCAAACGATTGTTAGATAACACAAAATATAATATGCTACATTGATTGATAAATTTATGTATTGATACAAGTTCGTTTAAAATAATAATTATTATAATATAGCATAATTGAAGAAACCTTTACCTTTATACTTCTGGAAGAAACCACTTTAGCGGTAAGACCGCCTTTATTTTGTACGGATTCTTTTATCGTTTTTCTTCTGTAGTTTAGCACAAGTACAAATAAAAAATCTATTCTATTCTAAAACCCCAATTATTTTAAAAGTAAAGACAGGAGCCGTAAGTAATGTTAAGTTTTGCCTTAAATTTATACAACTACAATAAATATTTTTCCTTATATATAGGTAGATAATTGTTAAATTGGCAACACTTAGCCCACGTGTCAAATTTGACGGTCCGCTGCGAACCGTCAAAACTGTCAAATTCGTACGAAGTGAAGTAGCTGCATACGAGTTTGACAGCTGTCAAACTCGCCTACGCCTATCTTCACTTCGTACCGGGTTCGCCCGTCTGTAGAAGCCATTAAAAGTTACAACCATGTTACAACCGATATTTTCTCAAAAATAAAATTCAAATAATTAATGGACTACATCAAAATCCTATCCACTTCTCACAAAAACATTTTTGTCCTTAATCTGTGATTTTTGTATCACGCCAGCGGCCGGAGTTATACAAATACAGTGTGGGGAAAATATTTCTTTCAGAATTGGCAACACTTTACGAAAATGAAGCTTTTGGGCATTTGGAACTCTATTGCAATGTAAAAGAATTTAAAATCCGAAAATAATTTTACAAATGTCATTCCGGTTTGACGGACGAGGTTCGTGCATTGACTTTTATAGAGTGGACTCGGCATAATGGTCTATACCAAATCAAAATACTGTGGCCGGTCCGCCATTTTATGTTCCGGTTGATTATATGTTGATTGGTTGACGTTTAGTGATGTACTTTTTTATCGAACTTAAAAAATATAAGGTGAAGAATCTGCTCATATAATATTTTAAAGATTTTAACCTTAATCCGCCTCGTTATCTGTTTGACAATACATAATCATAACAAAATCAATGTAATTTCAACAGTCACTTTGTTTTCATTCTAATAATAATAATTTTACTCATTATGTAAACATCAAACTTCTATAACCCAAATTAAATGTGATAAGACGTACGTCAGTTTATTTAAAGCATCGCTGTACTATAGTGTTTGATGTTAAACACTTAAAACATCATAGTTTATCGATATCCTCGACAAATATCAACCGAGTGTCCCATCACTATAGACCGCCATGTTTAGTTCCAGGCAATGTGGCGCCGGCCACACTTTTTTGTAGTTATGTCACTTCCATATGTTTTCATATTCATTGGGTTCGTGTAGTGTGTAGCGGAACGAAGAACCGTCAAAACTGTCAAATTTGTCTCTCACGAACGGACGGCGTCCCTCACGGACGCGGTCTGCAGACCGGGTTCGCGCAATCTGTAGAAGCCATAAAGTGCAAAAATCTAGTCATGCCAAAGTCATGCATTTATCCTTTTTAAGCCATTATTCCACCTTACTAAAGCGCTTATTCCACTTATTCTTCACTTCCTAGCCTAGCTAGGATCCTAAATCGTTTCCGATTTAGTCAAGTGGAATAACATTTAGAAAGCTAGGATCCTAAATCGTTTCCGATTTAGTCAAGTGGAATAACATTTAGAAAGCTAGGTTCCTAGCTAGGATCCTATCTAGGAACCTAGCTATGATAAGTGGAATAAGCGCTAAAATTTAGACGTCTAAATGATACAGTAACTAAATTTAGTCAAGTGAAATAACATTTAGGAAGTTAGGAATTAGGATCCTAATTAGTGTACTGAATCGGAAAAAGTGTGGCCTCTGACCAGGGACTGTATACTGATATTTTAATTTATCGGTATCACTCGAAAATATCGATATTTGTACCGATTTCTAAGAAACTGGTAAAAAAATACCGGTACTTTTATCGATTCTTCGTACCGATTTTCCGTACGAGCGACGTTGCCAGCTCGCATGATTCACCGCGCGCGCATCGTTGCTACGTTCCCGCTCAGTGCGTATTGTTGTGATTACCATTTACCGTACGGCGCACAGTGGATCGAAAATCGAGTTTCATAGACATAGGAACTTGACTTTCCAGATGTCATTTTTTTGGGCTGAAATATGTTCTCCTATTTGTCATTACATAATTAATAAAATGTAAAAAGACTCAGCTACGTGTAATAATAAGGGAGTTATATTTTTTAAAGAAATTTTTGTATGGAGCATACAGGAAAAATGAGCACACATTCACATTCACATTCCCACTTTCACATTCCCGGCAAAACTCCATGTCTTGCCGGGAATGTGAAAGAATGATGTTATGTTTTTGTATTATTTTCCTAAAATTGTGTTAACTGGGTTTTTAATGTGTAATATTGGTAGGATATTAGCCATTAGATATTCGTTATCGTGCAAAAGTGTAGGAAAGTAATGCAATATCCAGAAACGTGCTATTTTGTGTTCCCTCCAAAACTCCATCGAAAGTTTCAGTAAAGCGTCTACCACTTTACAGATTCAACCGACCTGACTTCCTGACTGTATTGACTTTTATTTAGACTTTGACTAGACCTTAGACCTGACAGTATAGAAAAACGATGCTGAAAAGTGTATTATAAAAAAAAATCCTGCCACAATAATGGTTTAGAGATCTTTGAATAATATACTCGACACTGGCCATGGTTATATAGCCGAAGTACCATAATAAGAAAAAAAAAAGAGCATATCTCTGAAATGGAATCGCATAGTTGGCCGTTATATCCTCACACACTATTATAGTACTAATTATTACTCACATTTTGGCATATTTTGTATTACGGCACCATTTGCGATTTTTTTTCTAAAATTCGTCAAAATTTAAAATATTTATTCTCTATTTTGTATTTGTTGCAAAAGTTTATGTTGTGGTTAAATGAGGTCTCTTTCATAATATTTTAGTACCATAGGATCACATAATTGGCCAAGTGCGAGTCAGACTCTTACACATACTCAGACAGTACCATTATAGAGTAAAATTAGGCCATAAATTGTGTTTTTTCTATGAGAGTCCCACTTAATTTTATATTTTATATACATATAATAAAACTGTAGAAATGAAAATTCTGTACATTAAAGATATTCAAAACATAATGAGCGGGGCTGTCACTACATCGCTATAGAAGCCAAAAATGTAGTTAGTTTTTTTGTCTGTCTGTCTGTCTGTCTGTCTGTCTGTCTGTCTGTATGTATGTTTGTTCCACTATGACACGAAAACTACTGATCCGATTTGAGCGCGGTTTTCGCAGATATATTTGTCTTCTTCCAACTTAACATCTGGCGTATAAAAATTTTCCCCCCACCCCTCTAAAAGGACGAAAGAGGGGGTCAGATTTTGTATAAGACTTTTGCTTTAACATGAAAACTACTGATCCGATTTGCATACGGTTTTCGCAGATATATTTGTCTTCTTCCAACTCAACATCTGGTGTATAAAAATCACCCCTCCCCCACCTCTAAGGAGACAAAAGACGGGATAAGATTTTGTATCAACTAATGAAGTAGAAATACTTTAAATGGCAAAACAACGTTTGCCGGGACAGCTAGTATTGTAATATTATAATTAAATACGTTTCAACTCCCATAAGGCCCAAGTGGGCCGCGAGAACAAAATATTTCTGCGATCGAAGGATTATAGTACACATATAACTAAGGATTGTGTAAAAAAGTCAAGAACCTATCTGTTGCCATTTTTAATATCTAAGAGCAAAAAAGCCCAAAAAATCACGTTTGTTGTATGGGAGCCTCCCTTAAATATTTATTTTATTTTGTTTTTCAGTATATTTTGTTGTTGTAGCGGAAATAGATATTACATAATCTGCGTCCTGCGAAAATTTCAACTATCTAGCTATATTACCGTTCTTGAGTTACAGCCTGGAGACAGACAGGCAGACAGACGGACAGACAACGAAGTCTTAGTAATAGGGTCCCGTTTTTACAATTTGGGTACGGAACCCTAGTAAATAGTTTAAACGATCAACAACACTGTACCAGAGACCAGACATACTTAGCTTTCTTAATCATCTACTCTACATTTTTGAGTGCTTATTAGAAAATGATATCATGAAGGTACTCTTTACTTCATAAATATAAGATTTTTTGTTAAAATCATTTGCGTTTAAAAAACACAAAGAATACATAGCTTAACTATGGAAACGGTAAGTATAAGTGCTTAATTTTTAGGGTTCCGTACCAAAAGGGTAAAAACGGGACCTAACTAAGACTTCAATGTCTGTCCGTCTGTCTGTCTCCAGGCTATAACTCAAGAACGGTAATATAGCTAGATAGTTGAAATTTTCGCAGGACACAGGTTGTGTAATAACTTATATATTGTGTAATTTAATATTTAATTATAATATTACAATAAAATATAAAATTAAGTGGGACTCTCATAATATGTTACCATGGCCAATCTCCCAAACTCATGAAAAAGCAACCTTCCATATTTTCCAGATCGGGATGCTGGAAAACAAAATGTTTTGATATCATATGGGCCATCTTAATGGAAATCCTTCGGCACGGTTTGGTCGGTTTCTAGAGACTGGTTGCTCTCCTGGAGCCTTTTTACTGATCGCATCGGCTTAATTTTGGGTTGATTTGACAACATTATTCTGGTTTTGGACTGGTCTCCAGGCTGGTCTGACATAAATTCGATCTATTATGACTAGAACAGGCATTTAAAAGATTTTCTAGTAACTTAGATAGCAGGAAAAATTATTAATTGAAATTTCAAAGAATTTTTAACCTCATACCGCAGAAAGACTCAAAAAATGTATTATTAGGTAAAATAGTGTGCACTAACCATAGATTTGGATTAATTATTATTAATTTGACTATTGGCAATAAAAATGTAGAAGTTTTTTTCTCATTAGAATGCAATTTTCAGTTTTATAAAATGAAGTATAAAGATTTGTTGGTGAACGACATTTCTATGGGGATTGAAAAAATATTCTTAGGTCGTATTGATGTCGTGTATTTGAAAATCTACCACTTTTAGAGGCTCATAGCTAGGCAACGATTGGATATAGATACAAAGTGTAAAGGACAAAGTTGTAGAGAATTTTATTAACTTTACTTATGTAGTACAATAAAATTACGTACGAAGCACCGTTTCCGTAAATTAGTCAAAAAACCCAAAAAATGGGTCCTTCTTTTCCCCCCCTCCCCTCCGGCGCACCCCGGATGGGTCAGGACTTTTGGTATGTTTATCTCCTAACTAGTCCAAACAAAGTTCCATGGTCATAATTTCTGCTTACGACTTTTCCAACCAGAATCATTCGTTTACTAGGGTAGGTCTGTTTGACAAAGTATTGGCCTTATTTGCCTATTTGACAAAATATATGACCTTTGGCGGTTTTTGACGCACATCAAAAGAGTCAAATGGGCAAGTAAACAAAATCAAGTAAGTTTGGTATAAATTGACGTCCATGTGTGGAAGGCCGTATTTGCCTTTATTTGCTTGTTTGTTTAAATTAAGTCAATAATTTTGCCAAATGCAACAAACAAATAAACATGTCAAGTGTCTCCTTTATAATACACTTTTTTTAGCAGAAGACGTAATCTTGCTGTGATTATTGCATAACAAAAAATACGTAAAAAAGTTATGGTTTTTGCCGGGAATTTACGAAAGAGTGACGTTGTGTTTTTGTATTATTTTCCTAAAATTATATTATTTCGGTTTTTAGCGTGTAATGTTGGTAGATTAATAACCATTAAATATTCGTTGTCGTGCACAAGTGTGGGCAAGTGATACAACTTCAAGTAACGTGCCATTTTGTGTTCCCTCCAAAACTCCATCGAAAGTTTTAGTAAAGGGTCTACCACTTTACTAAAACAACAGCTGACTTGACTCGTTGACTTTGCCGACTACTTTTTAGACTTTGACTAGACTTTCGACTTGACGATTATCTTAGCCGAAAAACGGCTTGAAAATTTTGTAAATTTTTTACGAATAATTTTTTTTTCCCGCCAATACTTTACTTGACACTGGCCATGGTTTAAAAGCCAAGCGCCATAACAAGAAAAATATAAGTTAAAAAATGACACATGACAGTTGACAGTTTGACACCACAATGACCACAGATTAATAAAATGACACACTTCAAAAACATAACCTAAAAATTTATTCAAAACATTGTTGGGATCATCAATCATGTCGCGATACAGAAAATAAATTGAATCTAAATTTTATCTTGAATTCTTTGAGGAACACAGAGAAAGATAAAGTACAAAAATGGGTAAAAAAACAAAAGTAGGAAAACAGCGGAAAGATAAATATTACCAGCTAGCTAAAGAAACGGGTTAGTATTTGCCTACTTTGTTTTCTAGCACATGTTGTGTACTGTGTTTGAAATAATTAATGAATTTGCTCCTGCGTTCATAAAAATAAGGTCGATGTAACACATTGCACAATCCTTGTCTTTACTCTGTAATATAAAAATGCATACTACTCCTTTCAGGTTATAGGTCTCGTGCGGCTTTTAAGTTAATACAGCTCAATAGAAAATTCGGATTTCTACAGAAATCAAGAGTATGCATCGATTTATGTGCCGCACCAGGAGGATGGATGCAGGTGGCGCATCAAAACATGCCCCTATCCAGCATTGTCATTGGTGTAGATTTGTTTCCGATTAAGCAAGTACCAGGTTGTATAAGCATAACTGAAGATATCACCACAGAGAAATGTAAAACCGCCATCAAGAAAGAGATAAAAACTTGGAAAGCCGATGTGGTATTGAATGATGGAGCTCCAAATGTGGGTCTGAACTGGATTCATGATGCCTATCAACAGTCATGTCTCACCTTGAGCGCTTTAAAGCTGGCAACTAGTTTCCTGAGAGAAGGAGGATGGTTTGTGACTAAAGTGTTCAGATCCAAAGATTATCATGCATTACTGTGGATTTTAAAACAGTTTT
The DNA here is from genome assembly GCA_963422495.1 of Polyommatus iphigenia. NCBI lineage: Eukaryota > Metazoa > Arthropoda > Insecta > Lepidoptera > Lycaenidae > Polyommatus > Polyommatus iphigenia. The sequence goes on from OY730189.1 coordinate 16,450,597, forward strand.
TCAAAAAAGTTCATGCAACAAAGCCGCAAGCTTCGCGTAATGAATCATCCGAAATATTTGTTGTTTGCCAGGGCTACATAGCACCTGACAGCATAGATCCTAAACTGTTAGATGCCAAGTATGTGTTTGAGGATTTGGAAATTGTGAAAAAGCAGAGGCTTAATCTGTTACACCCCGAGAAACAGAAGAAGCCTAAAGCTGAGGGCTACAAAGAAAATGATTATACCACATATCATAAGATTACAACATCGGAGCTTCTGGAACAAGAAGATCCCATTGATATGCTGCAGGGTGCCTCTGAGGTAATTTAAACCTTTATAATAAATCGCAATAACTAGCTTGCCTTGAAGATCAAAGTAAAAGATAAAGTATGTATTACAATCTACAGATAATAAAAACTAAGAAAACGTAATTCCCATATTTCAACCGTTTTGAATTTTTGTTCCTTTTTGCACACTAAAATATGACAATAGCTACAAACACCAACACTCAAATTTACAAAATAAAGCCATTGAGCGTTGACAATAATTGTCACTTCTATAAATACACTGTAAAATTGTGTACTGAATACATGTATAAAGTATGCATGTATTCAAGTCTCATTTTGTAGACTTGTGGAACAAATTTTTGACACAGTTACTCTTCCTTAGTTTTTAATATTCATAGATTACAATTTATTAAAAAAAATTCTTTAATTTTAGATTGTCATTGATGATAAAGAAATTGAAAGACACCCAAGGACAACGCCAGAAATAAAGGAATGCTGTAAAGACATTAAAGTCCTCGGTAGAAAGGATGTGAAGGCTATATTGAGTTGGTTAAAACATTTGAAGGATTGGAAGACATCATTGAACAAAAAAGAGGTAACTTTAATCATTTAGGGAGATCACACACGTCACACTTTTTGTGTGATCGAGTCTGCGGCTTACATACAGTCTGATAGCGCGCGCCATATATAATGTTCATAATGAGATTTTAATGACCTTAAATATTTACATTATTAATGTTACTTGTTGCATGTAAAAACAGTTTTATTGCAATATATTTAATTACTTTACAAAACTTATAGGAACCAGAGAAACCTGAAGGGGATGAAGGGGAAAAGGAAGGTGACAAGGGTGAGAGTGCTGACGAGGAGGACGCAGTTGATGAGGAGGTTGCCACACTTCAGGTAAAACCTGGACAAGACATAAATGATAAAATTGATTTTTATTTGTATTAATAAACATCAACAACTTTCGATTAAGTTTATTCAATTCTAGGTTATTTAAATTTTACAAAACCTTACACTATTTTAGTTCTGTCATTTTATTTATCACTTTTACAGGAAGAAGAAAAACGTCAGTTGAAAAGAAAAAGGAAACAGTTAAATAAACAAAGGCAAAAGCTAGCAGAGAAAATGAATTTGAAGATGGTCCTTAAAGGTGATGATGGTCCTATCCTTGAAAGTCATGACATGTTCAGTCTCTCGGATCTGAAAAATAAAGAGGTATGTATATTTCATTATTATTATTATTTCTCCTACTAATCTATAAAAGATGTATAGTCTTACAGAATATAATACAACTGTAAAATGACTGATTATAGTTATACAATATTTTGTTTCTTGTCTGATATTGTAGAGAAGAGGCTTGATAGATAATATTATATAGAGTGTGCGTCTATTTATTAGTAAGACACTTACCCACCCCACCCCAAGTGAATAAAATATACTTATTATGGTGCAGAGTCAAACCGACGCTTCATGTTCTTCACCAAAGCATATACAGCTCTATAGTATAATTTACACAGAGCCAGTACTGGCTGCCAATAAGACTGGCAGCCAGTATTGGCTTGGTATATGCCGCGTGTGAACAGTTTTTCAAGCCAGGCCAAACTGTTCATACGCGGCATATGTCAAGCCAATACTGGCTGCCAGTCTTATTGACAGCCAGTACTGGCTCTGTGTAAATTATACTTATTGTTCTTAAATTAACTTACAAATTACTGCTATGAAAATATAGAATCGTGGAAGAGCCATGCGTACTAGCATATTTTCATATCAGAATACTTAAATAATATAACAATAGAGATGAGTATATTGCAGTCAAAAAATATAACGCATCGCGACGCTCAACTCTGCCACTGTTAGTTGAGCCTTAAAATTGCTTTCCATAAATGTATAATTAAATTCAATTTCAAGTTTTCCTAACATAATATTGTTGTTATTTGCAGCAAATCAAAATGATAGTAGACCAGCAACCAGACATAGTATTAGATGAAAATGACGATACTGATGATGAAATAAAAACTAAACCAAAATACACTAAGTATGATGTTGATAAGTCTAAATTAGACTCCTCAGGTCTTTACTACAAGGACTCAGACAGCGAACTCGAAATGGAATCAGATTCAGAAGATGAACAAGATAAGGAGTCCTTAGGTTTATATTTATTGGTTTATTTATATTTAGTTCTATAGATGATTTCTGCAACTATGTTGACGTAGAAATTAGTCTATCTCCTACATACTGTATGTATGTTACTACATCTTTTTTTTTTATTCTTTATTTTTAAAGGGGTTTGATTACTTAGTGATTAAGTCACCCCCGTAATCAAAATCACTTTACAATAATGAACTTAAGAATAAATAAATATAGATAAAGCCTATTTTCAAAACAAATTGTGAGCATTTTGTATAACATTCTGGCTTTATCCGACGAGGGTGAAGCCAGAATGCTATTAAAATTCCAATATTATAATTAACCACACTATTATTAAAAGATAAAAATTGTGTCCTTTCGACCTACTACATCTTTCTAATAATGCTAACTTTTATCATTATTATCTGAATCAGGAGAATGAAAAGGTAACAGATATTAATAACACTGTATGTGCATTCTTCATATATTTCCATATTTCAGCATTTTCGGATTCAGACACAGAGTCAAGGAAGATAGATAAAATAACACAACTCAACACTCAGAGGAATAGCAAGTTGAAATCGGACAAGCCCATTCCTAAAGATAATCCACTTCTGACTGACCTTGACAACACAGACCCAGTGTCCAGAAGGTCGATGAAAGCCGAACTGTGGTTCCAAAAAGACAGTTTCAAAGACATTGATGAGGAGGATGATGAGGGTGCCGATCTTGATAAACTCGCCAAGGGTTTCGTCGAAAAAGGTAAAAGCTAATAGGGCTACATTTTTCCTTTTTATTGTAGAGTCAAAAACTTTGAAGCGAATTTTGTTATTAAATGTTTTGTTTAGAATTTAGATGATTGTACTATTGGAAAAAAATATTCATAGGCAGATGGCGGGCCTTCGCAATTTGGTCAGGTTATATCAAGTCCAGCAGACAGATCGTGACCGCACGACTAACATCGACTTTACATAACCTGACTAAAATAATCATGTAGTTACATACAAAATATTTTATTGCTCTTTTTTTTTATTTACACATACAATGTATTTCAGGTAAAAAAGTGAGTGACACTCTAGCTGATGTGAAAGACACAAAAAGTTTGAAGCGTAAGAAGGAAGAGAGTTCAGAGGAGGAGAGTTCGGACAGCGACAGCGACTACGACGTGGAGGACACGGTCGCGCCCGCCGCGGACAAAGCGGGCGCCAAGTCCAAAAACAAGGACGGCTTTGAAGTCGTAGCGCAGGATCCAGGTAAGATATTCCATGGAAATCAAAAAAATTTACAAACAATATGAACTAATATTAGATACGGCTGCAGGCAAACCGCAGGTGGTTTTAGTGGGTAAGAGTCCCACATACCCCCGGGGTGCTTCAGCTTTTAACTGAGGCACATCCCCAACCTGGGGCACCCATAATGGGTTTCCCCTGCACATCAAAAAGAGGACGATCCTAGACGATCAATTTTATTGCGCAATATCACACACCATATTTATTGAACAACTTATTTGACGACAAGATCGAAAGGCGCCTTCAATATTAACCCTAGAGTCTAGACGGACAATTAAATATTGCACAATACGAGATATTGCACACATTACACAGTTCTTCATGCCTTAACAAATCTGTTTTTTATATAAAAAAAGATAAATATCTGGAAAATTAACAATGTAGTCATAAATAAAATATGTAATGGGGATTGTCCATTTTTTTTTTAATTTTGCTCATTACAAAAACATTTGGAGGAATAAGGTCAGTGATCGTTTTTCTGTATATAAACGAAAAAAATACCCATTAGTTACTTATATTTTTGAACAAATATGTTTAACCTTAGTTTGACCTTCAATGGCGTTAAATTAGCAATAAATTCGACCAACATTACGTTTCGAACTTTTGGTAAGCTTCTCGTATCAGTTTTCACATAATGATAACTTGCATTTGACGAACCAGCCTTTATAAATAAGATTGAAAGGAATTAAAACATACTGCAGAGGTCAATTGGCCGCCGATGATGACGTCAGAGCGAAACTTTAAAAAATTATTGAGAAAAAACTAGCCAATGAATTTCAAAATTATTTAATTTATATTCTTAAAATACCCTATTTTAACGAAAAAAAAAAAGTACATGTGATTTTTTTTGGACAATGCCCATAGTGTATATTTGACTGGTTTTCTAATTGCAATATTGGTTTTCTAATTGCTATGTTGGATTTTTATTTTGCAATATTGTTATCCATTTCAGAGCTAAAGAGATTGAAGAAGTCACTAAAAATGGACGCCGAAGCACTAGCGTTAGGCACAATGATAGCCACATCGAAAAAGTTCAAGAGAGATCTTATCGACGACGGCTGGAATCGGTACGCGTTCAACGACACTAATCTGCCCGATTGGTTTGTTGAAGATGAAAACAAACACATGAAGAAAGAGGTTGTTGTGCCTGAGGTAATTTGTTGTATGTTTTTCCTAGAATATGTTATTCATTTAGATTTTAGATTGATAAAAAATTCAAATGGATATATTCTAAATGTTGCAACCATATATTGGAATTGGCTGGTCAAAGCTAAGCAGCTTATGATTTATATTAAAATGTGATAGAAGAATATCAAGGACTGTTCTATCTTTAACACTTAATTGTAATTTAACATACAATTAAGTGTTAAAGATACGAGGGCTGCTATTTATGTATCCGGAACTGGCCACTTACAAGAACAATATTTAAAAAGTAATTACAACATTTGGAAATAGAACTCTTTGGTTGAAGAATACATTTTGTTTCATGTGACTGTCAATTATTTTTCCATTGTGGCGTCATTTTGAAAATTGTGTGTCTTCATTTGCCATGGATTTAACGCGTGAACATTTTCGTGCAATGATTTACTACGATTTTCGGCGTGGGCTAAATCAACAACAGTGCTTTATTCAACTCACCGCAACTTTTGGAGATGAAGCACCATCAAAAACCACTGTTTATCACTGGTACATTGAGTTTAATCGTGGGCGGTCTATGCTCACGGATGAAAATAAAGAAGGTCGCCTAAAAACAGCTGTTGTCCCACAAAATATAGATGATGTGCGGGAACTAATAATGCGTGATCGTCATGTTACATATCGCGAGATAGAGGCGTCCTTAGGCATAAGTATGACGAGCATACATAAGATATTACACGAACATTTGGCTGTAAAAAAAATATGTTCGCGTTGGATTCCGCACAACTTGACAATCGATCAAAAATGGGCTCGTGTCGATTGGTGCAAAAAAATGATAAAAAAATACAACCGTGGTACGTCAAAAGCCGTTTATAATATCTACACAGGTGATGAATCTTGGATCTATGCATATGACCCCGAAACTAAACAACAGTCAACGGTGTGGGTGTTCCAAGATGAGGCGAAACCAACAAAAGTTACTCGTGCAAAAAGTACTTTGAAGCAAATGGTCGCCTGTTTTTTTGGAATTAATGGACATGTGGCTACAGTGCCATTAGAGAATCGTAAAACGGTTAATTCTGAATGGTATACGACTATTAGTTTACCAGAAGTCTTTGAAGAAATAAGAAAGGACAACCGACAACGCAGAATCATATTACATCACGACAATGCTAGCTGTCACACCTCAGCTGAAACAACTCAGTTATTGGAGGGTCAAAAGATCGAATTGACTGGTCATCCGCCGTACAGCCCTGATTTGGCACCTAACGATTTCTTTTTATTTCCATACGCGAAGAACAAATTACGTGGTCAACGTTTTTCGAGCCGCGAAGAGGCTGTTGATGCGTTCAAAATGCACGTTTTGGAGATACCTCAATCAGAATGGAAAAAGTGCTATGAAAATTGGTTCCAGCGTATGCAAAAGTGTGTCGATCATCGCGGCGAATATTTTGAAAAGCAATAAAACCATATTAAATGATATATGTTTGTTTCTTTTTTTAATTCCGGATACATAAATAGCAGCCCTCGTAGAACTTAGAACCTTACTTAATGCTCATATATTTTTTTTAAAATTTACAGAAATACACAGAGGAGTACAAGAACAGACTGCAAGATATCAACGCGAGGCCCATCAAGAAAGTGGTCGAAGCCAAGGCCAGGAAGAAGAAGCGCATGATCAAGAAAATGGAGAAGGCGAAGAAGAAAGTCGAAGCTGTCATGGAGAACGCCGACATGTCCGAGAGAGAGAAGGCGCAGCAGATCCGACATCTGTACAAGAAGGCCCAGGCAGATGGCAAGAAGAAAATCACATACGTAGTGGCCAAGAAACATACCACAGCCAGGCGAATGAAGCGGCCGTCCGGAGTCAAGGGACAATACAAAGTCGTGGACCCGAGAATGAAGAAAGACCTGCGAGCGCAGAAGGCCAAGGAGAAAACTAAAGGCCGCGGCAAGAAAGGTGGAGGTAAAAAAGGTAATATTAATAAAGGCAACAAGCAAGCGAGGAACGCGAGGCCCGCCAAGAAAAAGGGTAAAGCTAAATAAGTTCTATACCACATCATAAGTTAAACAGATGATTACTGATTAGTAGGGCCCGGAAAAATATATTGTATTAAAAAATCCAAAATATGTACAAAAAAATCAAAAATATGTAAAAATATGGAAAAAATATGGAGTATAAAATTACAATAATTAAACATTGTTTCAGTGAAGGTAAGAAAAGAGTCACTCGTGTAGAAACAGAATACGACGATAAAACGCGAGAGGAACGTAATACGCAGCCGCATGGTGGCGGGAACGTAATTTTTTTTATATTTTTGTGAAAATATGGACGATTATGACATTTTCTTGCAAAATATGGATTTATCTTTGTAAAACCAGTAAATGTAAAAAAGTGTAAATGGAAATATGTATATGGAAAATAAAACTTGGTTTTTCACAGTCTAAACATGATAATTCGTTTAAAAAACACATTCTAGGCCGAAAATCGCGTAAAATAAAAATATGTATTTACATAAAAATCCGGGCCCTACTGATTAGTGATTACGATTAGTATGGCGTATTGTATATTATTATTGAATAAAAACATACAATTTTATTCAAAATTTTAGTTTAATTATTGAATTTGCTCTATTTCTGTAATTTTTTCTCACATTTAAACATACTGTATGTTAAAAGCGGTGCAAATGATATTCATATATTATTCTGATTATTATTACTACTTGGACGTGCCAACTCTCTATTTAAAGTAATATTAAAAAAAAGTTGCACTGATTCATTCTTAATATCCAGACTGCGCCAGAATAGGGTTATGTTTTCCGTATGTATAAAAGTATATATTCTGTGGCACACCGTTGCGCCGAATATGCTTTATTTGAGCTTAGAGATCTTATGAAAAAAATCGGTTATTTTTCCATACAGTCTTACCTAACACTAGGTATAGCCGGTATTAGGCGGTGTATTTTGGTGGGTTCAGGGTCACTGCTGGCGTGCGTCACTGTGGCTAGAGTTCAGGGACAGCTCCGCCATAAATGATATCACTCCTCGACCTTGGTGCTATATTCTGATTCGATTTAACTACGCCGTCTGCCTTTTAAGTGGATTGCTTTATATATGTCAATTTGTACATGTTTTATGGGATAGAATGTAGGCATGGTGGCCTTGGAACGATTCGGTAGAAGAATATATTAGCTTATCTCATAACAATCCAATGAGTATTCAAATTATCAGATATAGGTTTAGTTGAGCGGTATATATGTGTGTAATTAATCTTATAGCGATTCTCATGTCAAGTTTAAGATGATGATTCTGAATCTCTTATGAAGCATGAATGAAGCGACAATGTTAATCATTTCCACTATCAAATAGGCTAGCCTACTCGATAGTGGAAATAAAACACTCATAGACATAGGTATGCCGTATGAGTAATATATTATCCTAGTTAATTTTTTTGAATGAATGGAATTTGGTACTAGAGTTAATGATAATTTGGACTTTACTAAAACAAGATACACGTTATTAATCGATACATTTTGTTTATACTTTTAAATATTTTTTGGATAATTTTATGTTTTTTAAATGTCAAAGTGTTAATTGAATATTGATTTCACAAGTACTTCCAGCTTTGTTCGAAATTGCGTCATACCGGCGATTCGAAATTGGTGACGTAGTTAACCAAAACAGAAATAGCCAAAGAGCATCAGAAATTGAGGAGTGGTGTGAGTGCGGGCGGCGGGCGGGGGGGTTGCCCTCCCGGAGGGGGGTCGCGGGGCGCGCGGGGGGCGGTGGCGTGGCGGCCGGGGGGACCGGGGGCGGTCGGCTATATCGAGCGCGATCACGGCCAAGGCCGCGTCGTCACCGCTCGACCCGCGCAGTGCCCGCGATGCCCTTGTCCCTCACCTAAACATACTAAATATAGTATTAATCGCGAATGACTACAACCCTGCAGCAATAATAAAGTCATTGTACTGCAGCTGCTATTGCCCGCAAGGTTATTCAAGTACGTGAGTGTTTTTCATACTCAAAGGAACGTTCGAGTTCGTTTACGCGTTTCGTTCGCCCTTTGTTTATACGAAATAATTGCAATTTTTGGGAACTTATAACAATTAATGAGTCAATCATAATAATTTATCAAATACTTTGTTTAAAACAGCATTTCACGTTATGCAATAATTGGTTCTTGTGGTGACGTTTACCAGTACATACTATGATCACCTTGCTTTTCTGGTATCCAAATCTTGAACCCTTATTTAACTCCCTAGGGGTGGAATTTTGAAGTATCCTTAGAATGCCTTCATGATAAGAGAAATAAATTGCGTAATTTCAAGTTTCTAGGTCTTAAAGGACTTGGCCCGTGAGCTCATTAATTATTATCTAGCTTTACTTTACCTCATAAATACTACGAGTATTTGAATCATATGGGCCATTCCGCTACAGACGGCCCTTAACGAGAATTTTTTAAATGAGGCATTAGTTACATTTTTCAATTGGAATATACGAAAAAAGATGTGTATTTACTAACAAAACAACTTTTATCGGTAAAAAATGGAATTCGAAGAATTTAGAGCGTTTTTAAGCAATATCATCTAAGGGACGCGATGTTTATTCCCATTACCATTTCCAAACATTAATTTGAAATACATGCTATTTCAAATTAAAATAGCATATATTTCAAATTAATGTTTAGTTGTAGTATAGTTATACAGCAATACGTCGAAATCTTTTGTATAAATTACACTATTCAATCGTTTATAGTGATTTAGACGATTAATTTTGTCAGGCCAATAAACAACTGAAAATTGAAAAAAAACTACAATTTGGTGCTGTTTTATTACAAACTTACTAGTATAATTATATATTCCATATCGAAAATTTTAAAATTTGTTAGAGAATTACGATTTAATTCACCTTTAAGAGATTTGAGAATTTTGATGTTACGCCCGCGATCGTAGAAATGTTAATAATTTCTAGTACTTATTACTATAATTACTTTTATCTAGTTACATAGTTTCTTTGTTTTATGCTATTTTTAAATATAGGAAAGTTATTTTGTAAAAGTTTCGCAATAACCAGTATTCACATATGAACTGATCGCAGTTCTTAATAGTGGGTCAAATTGGTTGCGCCCGCGATGGCACTTCGGCCTGTTTTGTGGCCCTTCATACATTTGATGAAGGTTTTCATTTATAAATCATTGTTAAACTAGTCAATATGTATCCCTTCAAGGGATATTTTATTAATAAATATGCTTCATTTTGCCTGTAGGAAGCTTTAAGTGTGTCAAACTGTTGCACCCGCAATAATGGAATCGTCCATATTAAACCTTCTCGGAAAATCAATTTTGATACAATATGAGATTGGAAAAATTAATCTGTACCAAGGAGGCTTTACCATCTACATTTAGCGGTATCTGAACAATAAGGATCTCGTGTTATAGGCAGTAGGCATCGGGCGGTGCGGCGAGGGGGCGGCGACGGGGGCGGTCAGGGGGGCACGGGGGGCCGTGACGTCCGCGGGGGCAGGTAGGGTGACCTCGCCCTCGCAAGGTCACCGCGCCACCCACCCCGGTACTCTTCCATTCCCTCCTATTACTTTTAATTCCCTTTAACCTCTGTCCATACCGCGCGTTAGGTACGAGCATGTACCCAACATCCTGTATGAATTGCGCAACTCGCGTGATTTAGTTCTCTTCTACGAGAGGTAGGTAGGTAGGTGACACGAGAAGGTATAATATTATGATCGTTTGCGAATGTCAACGCTCGAATTATCTATACATCACAGACAAAATATAAACATGTACTGTGCATTATTATATTCCAACCAACATACACGGGCGTCGGGCACTTATGCCAGACATTCTGTGGCCAGACTACCTTTTCTCGAAGCGTTTCGTCGATTTATTGGCAGATAAAATCTTTTTTAGAGATCAGACACATGAAATCTTTTCGCAAAAGAAGAAATTGAGGATGTTATAGGTACAATCTGATGATGAGGGTATGAAAGCATGAGATATTCTTTAATTTAGACGCTAGAAGTCGTAATGACTCCGAGGTCGTGGATTCGATTCTCGTGTTGAAAAAATATTTTCAAGCTTGGTTAGGGCAATGCAGGCTGATCATCAGATAGTCTGACAAGAAAGATCATCCATGCGTCACATCAGAAGGGCACGTTAAAAGTCGGTCCTGCCTGACCTCTCGCTAATCGTGTCGGTCATCACTCATCCATTCAACTCAGTGGTAGATTTACACTGGCCCCTAGGGGCTAGTGCTCAGAGCTTATTTTGTAGGGCGGAAAAATTTGGAAAGTGGAGAATTTTTTTAGTGTGATCTTAATTATTTAGACGACATTATTGGTTCCAGTGGAAATTTCACTGGAATATAGGAATACCAATATAATATAAGAACTGGAATATAGGGTAACAAAACAGAGAGCTTTTGTATAAGTACCTACTTACTTTTAAATTTAATGACTCCTGCGTAGTTGGCTTGGTTTCAATGAAACGAGCGACTGTTACCGAAACCGATGTGGGAGCCATTTAAATTATTATCCCGAAACTGATATGATTTCGATTTACCTACTTCAAAAAATCTACACCAGCTTAGTCTATTTATTTAGATTTATTTCTTTTCTTAACTTATTTCTACGAGTATAGGTTACCCCAATGCGATAGAAATTGGGACCGTGCAGAAAGTATCAATTTTTCACCTATACATATGGGCATACCCATTGCCCATTTAAATGTATCGAAATGGCTAAGCAACATTTTTTCAGATAAAAATAAGGGTAGGTATGAACGTATGTAGAGTCAGAATCTCGTTTTAACCGAACCTCTCTACGCGTTGGGCCATTAGGAACAGCTATGATCGAAACCATGATTGCGAATCTAAATCCATGGCATGCACGATCGGCATCGTTCATGGACAATCTCACACAAAATAATATATAACTACACGCTCGTAATCGCCTATAGTGGTCATAGGCAGTGACGGATTAACCCTTAGTCAAATTAAGCAATTGCCTAGCTAGGGCATCACTTCTGAGGTGAGTGAGGGGGCTCCAGAAGAGTAAAGCTCCAAAGACCGATTCTAGTTGACATACGGTACCGGCCCGCAGGCATGGATTGCTTAGGGCATAAAGTAGTCTTAATCCGTAACTGGTCATAGGCCAACGTCGAAAGGGCGCATCATAAGATTTAAATACATCACATCACAAAATACATATAATATTATAGTACCTATACTAATTATTAATTTTATTAATTAACTTTTGATATTTAAAAGAAACAAGGATTTTTTTTAAAGGACACTCTCAAGATTACTCTGAAGCTCTCCAAAAAAATCGCACCATACCTATTATGTGGAGCTTGTGTTACTATTTTTTCTCTCTCTTTTGAAAGAAAAGTAAAATCTTCTACAAGTTATGAAATTAAATAATCGGCCAAGTGCGAGTTGGAGTCGCGCACGAAGGGTTCCGTACCGGTATAGAGCAAAAATAGGCCAAAAATTGTGTTTACAGAAGCCCCCCTTAATTTTTTATTTTATTTAAATATTATTAATAATTATCAAAGTACACATATATTTAAGGCCTTTGTGAAAATTTCAAGTGCCTACCTGTTGCCATTATTGATATCGAGCAAAAAAGGTAAAAAAAAATCACGTTTGTTATATGGCAGTCCCCCTTAAATTTATTTTGTTTTTAGTATTTGTAATTTCAGAAGTCTAGCTATAGCGGTTCTTGAGTTACAGCCGGTGACAGACAGACGGACAGACGGACAGACATCGAAGTCTTAGTAATAGGGTCCCGTTTTTACCCTTTGGGTACGGAACCCTAAAAAAGGATGCAAAATGTAAATTTGCCTTACTTCACTGTTCATGTGTCCGTCTTTGGTATCATAGCTCCTAAACGAGTACCTACTACGACATAATAAGATGTCTCAGTTAATATCGATGGTTCGTGAACGGAATTCAACTTTAGATTATGAATATTGAACTATTGAATTATTGTAATATATTTCCGATTGATGAAGTCATTGGCCAGTGCAAGCAACAAAGGTAAATAACTCGTAACAATTGAGAGGACACCTGGCCACCCACGCGGTTATAAACCACAGACTTTAGTACGCGAAGACAAGACGCCTCTATATTGGCTTATGGCCCTCTGACGTGCTGACGAGTCCGTTCAGCTTCAGAGTTACATTACCTCTGGCGAGACCCTTATGATTAACGGTATAAGGGTTACTCTTAAAGCATCTTTGAGATGAAACAACTGATCGGCTAGTGTAGTCGCGGAGTAAGCAGGTAACGGATTAACCTTTCGCCGCTGTCGGTCTTTACCCGAAATACATGCCGCCGTTGACACCTGAAACGTGCTTTTGTTGATGACCAGACATTTTACGATTATAGCTTCGAGATAAAAGTCACGGATATCGTCTTGCAGCTTTGTCTTACAGTTATAATTTTAGAAAGATAGATCGCTAATTCGCCGAAATTATTTTTATTTCCTGTATATTGTCTAATCAGTAATCATGATTTTTTTTATCAATTATACTAATTTATTAGTTAGAAGGTTAAGTTACTCTAGTGCAGCTATCTCCAACCCGCAGCCCGCCGGGATTTTACCAGTGGACCGCGTGAAGTTAAACCATATTTTTCAAATTCATGCCCATTGCCCACCGGCAAAATAGTGCAGTCGTCCTGAAAGACGTGAAAATTTTTCCACTTTCAAATCGTTAATTTTTAAGGGCGGGTTGCACCAACTTACTTTAACTATAACTGTAACTAACTATAACTACAGTGCAAAATATCAAATCTTTGGCTACCGTTAAATATGGCATCCGACGCCATATTATGTAACCATAACCGTTCATACTAATAATATATCTAATTTTTTTCGTGATATCTACTATGTTTCACAGTGTTATATTTTTCCTGTCGATTTTTACGGATAATTCAATTTTTTATAGGTACTTACTCTCAATCCCATTTAAACCTGTAGCTTTAATAAAAAAAATAAACGCAACAGACATCTGTCAATTTCTGTGGTCAAAGTTAAGGTTAAAGCTAAGTTAGCCTTAACTATAACCATAACTTTAACGTTAACCACGCCTCTGGTGCAACCTGTTGGTCTGGTGTAAAACGTTATTTTTTAACCCTAAAACTTTTGGTTGTGGCCCGGCCGCGACATCAAGACCAAAACATGTCTGTGGCCCGTATTAAAAAAATGTTGAGTACCACTGCTAAGTTCGTCACAGCTGTAAAGCAATTTACGACTACGCTGTGTTGTCCCCATTCGTCGCTAGATGGAGCTTTTGAGTGTTACCAATAATGTTCACCGATAAAAATATTTTTATTGCAAGGAACTGTAGCCCTAGCATGGCCACCAGTATAAATGCGAAATTATAGAAAAACTGTGGAGATAAACTTAAGGTGCCATTCCGATCTTTTTTCGTTCCAAAAAATTCAATTAAAATGACACTTTATGACAGACTGTAGTCTTAAAAATTCAAATAATATCCTACTTTATGATATCTGTCTGTCTGTCTTAAAGTGGCAAGTTAATTGAATTTTTGTGGGTCGCGATTAGCCGCGCTAAAGATCGGAACAGCACCTTAAAGTTTATGTCCACAGTTCGTCTATACTTTCGCATTTCTACTGGTGGCCATGCTAGGGCTACTGATAGTAATTGTAATTAAGGCAGACAGGATAAAAATATATAAATATTTATCCAGTAGGTTTGAACTTGAGTTACTCTTCTTAATACCCTTATCCCACGATTTTTAAGTGCTGAGTATCATAATTTGACTTTTTTTGTCCAAATTGCTGATGGTCTTTTAATAGAACAGTGTCTGTAAAACACAGAATATAAAACCAATCCCACCTTAACCCTCTTATCGTGCTTTTATCAATTTTATTCCAAGTTAAAGGTGCGTTCTGTCTGTAACTAAGTATGTATTTCCAAGATTGGCCTGAAGCTGATAAATTGTTATCTCTTAATATGATTCACTTCTTATATTAATGAATAATAATATGTCCTTAGTTCCTTCTACAATTATTATTGTTTCGGATATGACAATCATCGCAGTCGATGCACATTTTCCACATACTTTCATTCAATAAAAACTCCTATACAAATAACACGTCGGGAATCCGATAAACCCAAATAAATATAAAATGCAAATCGTTAAAGGTGTTAGCAAAGGTGTACGAGGCATATTGCAGGAAAAATGGTCGCCGTGTGTAATGCGGGCGGCCGCGGCCGGTCGTCGACCGAGGCCCTTGACTCGCGCGGGTTCAGCGACACCGCCGCGCGCCGACACCACACTTCGGGCCGCGGGCTCCCGGCCTATAAATCTTCGGAAATTACATCATTTGTAACATTTGATGTATTGTCCTCGGCCTTGATCGTTATTGTCCCGATACCGTTAATGAGCACACGCAAATTTGTTATCGCCGCGTGATTGACGATGTGCATTCTTGATGCAATTTATACCAACGAGAAGCGATTGATAGATGGCCAGAGGGACTGAAGACATTATTATTCAATTTAAGAAAAACGTTCCTTCTTACTTTTTAAACTATACTTAAAGCTAATGAAACTATACATTTATATAATAATCTTATTTCTTTGATAATCTTGATTATTTTCTAAACAGTATCTAACAATATACAAAAATGTAACAGAACATCTTGTCGCTCGGCGAAACGAACTAGAATAACGTCTATTCCAGTATTGATCAAGAGATTATCATGTCGCAGTTCAGTGACCCGCGTCACTTTAATACACGAACTTCGAATAAATGGCACAGAATGTTTATTTCGGCTACATCGATCAAGATTGGCATAGTTTTATTAATGGAATCCGATGACACGAATTCTCCTTTTTCGCGACCATTATCATAATCAACAGTATTGTCGTCTACCGAAAAACAACTCCGCTGACTTTTAGGCTACAGTTGGTCATTTCCTTTATAAAGCTCACGTTTCTTGGCCATCGCAAGGAGGTCGTCTTTCCGCTCAAAAACTTTAAATTACACACAAAACTATCTATCGTTGAATTCCAACCTTTCTTTTTATCTTAACCCGTAAATATACTAAGGTACACGAGTAACTTTTTTTCTTCGTTTTCGCGTCTTAAAATAAAACAAACCAGCACCACAGATGTAGTTTGAACAACAAAGAGCTCGTAGTAAGTTTTTTGTGTGACTAAGGACTTCAATTTGTAGATCTATAACACCAGATTACTAAATAGTTACTAGTTACTACCTAAAACTAAGTTAATATTATTCTCTTCTATAACCTTTTTCCTTATCCCATCAGTCGTGGCAAAACGAGACACAATAGCTTTTTCATTGTTATCGCGGCCGGATGTGGCCGCTTGGGGCTTCATGAATTAATACTGATTAACTTTTATTGATTGTGACTTAAAATATTTCAGTAAATCGTGGCGTGGTTTTTAATCTGACCTAATTGCTTATTATAACGGTAGATGCAATCACCGGGAAACCTTAAAAACGCCGGAGATGCTGAAGGCAACATATTATACGTTTTGCAGCTGGCGTTCGCGCTAAGAGGCAAACCATGTCGTTAACCTTTAGGGTGGATGTAGGTTAAGATATTAAAATACATAACTTAACTTTTTAGGCTATACAACTTAACAGAACAAGTAAAAAAGTACTTACTCATATTACGTTTTGCACGTATCGTACGTGAAATATGATAAAGTGTTATTATTATTGTTTGTAACTTGGTTCTAAGTTCTTAAACCAATGTTTATAAATATTCCTCTACCCATACGAAAGTTAATTTTGACCGTTGCAATAGTTTTCTAGGTAGTATGAACTATCCTTATAATAACTGCAGCGCTGTAAAATGTAAACAACTAAAATATGTCGACAGTAAAACGAGAGAAAAATAAATTTTCCATTTGCTATTGGAAAGTGTTTCGTCATTGGTAAAATTTCACCTGCTTCGCGCGCACCGAGTGATTTTAATAGCAAAGAGTTAGCCTACTTTCGCTATTATTGCAATTGTTTTTTTCCTTATTAACTAGCTTTTACTTTTAAAAGATGCGTTTGTTTTAATCGGAAACATTGACTATTGAGTAATGGTCCAGAAGTGTTAAGAAGTAGAACATGCCTAGTAGAACTGTTTTCGAGTCCATTTAGTATTTTCAAAGGTCTTATGTGTTAGTTACTGTATTATTTAAAAAAGCCAATCTCTCGTATCTAATTTTACCTCGGTAACGGAGAAAGGAGAGATTTCTATTTGGGAAGGGAGATTAATATTCTTATAGTTCTTTTTTGCTCTTGTAACTTTACTAGCATCCATATAGATTTGGTCCATGTAAGGGCCGATTTACTATCTTTAAACTACTTTTAGCAAAGTGCTTTAGGATAGTAAGTACGTTAGTTGAATCATGTAAACGCTATTTGTTTTAGTGCTTCAAGTTGTAGTACTGGTGTTTTCACTAGTGCTTTCAAGTTGTACCAAATACTCTCCTAAACACTAATCTGATAATGTAAAACTTGCCTAACGCCCAAAGATTGAGTAGTAGATATAAATGCCATCAGGCATTAAGGGCCTGTTTCACCACTTTCTGATAAAGTGCCGAATAGGCTATACACAGCTTTTTTGACAGATTCTCCATACTTCATCTGTCAAGTTAGGTGATGAATAGCCTATTTGGCACTTATCAACAAGGGGTTAAACAGGCCCCAAGTCTCCTATGTACCTTCATGTGCATGAAGTTTTTAAGTAAAAAAAAACAGTTTTTCTTTCTTTATACTCGAGCAAAGCTCAGTCTCCCACTTGCTAATGAATAATTATTAACCCATCAAGCCCCATAAGGACACCGGTGACCGCGACAACAATAGAATAACAATAGATTTCCAAGAATCCGCGATCGAAGGATTAATTATTATTTATTATATTAATAGGGATGATGACAAGATCAAAGATTAGCGAATTTTGTTAATAACATAAAGCAAGCACGGTAAAAAATAAGCGTTACCAAAATTTCAGCTCGATAGCATTTGTATTTTTTTTGTTAGGCGCCTTCAAAGTAGGATAATCAAGTCGAATTTTTTTTCAATTAAATTTCTTAATATTTGTATACTATTCGATAACTTATGCAATTAAAAGCAACTTTTAGTATGAAACCACTTTCATAAACGCAATATTTAATATACCTATCGAACAAAGTTCTCTCCCGATCCGTACAAACTACGAAAGACTGACGTCAGTCTTTCGTAGCACTTTGTATGGAGCGTTTCGGGCAGGTCTATTTTATGAGATGTTTGAATTGTTCATATCTTGGTGAATTTTTAAGCTATGAGAGTCATTCTTTCAGCGATGTTTCTATTTTTTAAGGGTCTTTCAATTACCAATAAGAAAAAAAAAATAGTCATCAAGCCTATTATTATTTACTATCCTGTACATACACATCGAAGTTTGCAGCTCTACCAGGGCTCTACACCGGCAACTGCCGTGAAGCTCCGTAGATTGGCATTAGCCCTGGGGTAGTACTTTACTGCTGAAAGCTAATGTGGTTTCTGCTAGGAGTTATAGGGAATACTCCAATGCCTACGACTGAGTGAATAATAATAACTAGCTATTTGACCGAGCTTTGCTCGGTATTCGATAACACGAATAAAATTACATTTTCTAAAAATGATTCCTAGCTAGATCGATTTATCGCCCCCGAAACCCGTATATACTAAATTTCATGAAAATCGTTGGAGCCGATTCCGAGATTCCAATTATATATATTCAAGAATTGCTCGTTTAAAGATACAAGATAAGATATAATATAAAGCATCCTCGTGAAAAAGTGTATTGACTTTTTATTATTAACTAAAAAATAATATTATTAAAGAAATAAAAATACATACTCTCTAAAGTCTTATCATAAATTAACTGAATTTAATTAAAAGTTTATTTGGTATAACTTAGTACGGGATAAGGAATCCCACACATAACTGCGCATTCGTGTGAATTTAAATTAGTAGGAGTTTTGTCGCAGATCATAGTCGATGCGACGCGAATTCGCACGCTACGAGCTACGTACGGGGCCAGCGTCGCGACGGCGACGCCAAGCGGCGCATCGGCGCGTAGTCGCGGCGTCGCGGCGTGCGCGGGCGCAGCGGCAGTGAAAGTGGGTTGCATGCGGCGCTGTTACTTTCAGTTTCTCTTGCGCACGCTCCGCCGTGGACTCGTTACAATAAACATTGCATCCCGTCGATTTCTCGCGCCGCTAAATTTCACCTTTCCACTTTACTACGAGTGACGACCTGTCTTGTCGCTAGTAGAAAGTGATAAATTTATCGTAAGCTCTATTCGAATTGCATTGTCTCGAACTACGAAGACCATTTCTCCGAGTTTCATAGATAACTAGTAGTTTGATAAGGAGAACTAGTTATTAGACCAGCTTTCAGTAATGTCTCTTGGATTTGTCTAGATCACAATTTGTCTAATGTAGCATCTAGTAAGTCTAGATGCTACATTAGACACTTTTATAGAGGGTATTTCTATTATATAATACTTACCTAAGTTTTGATAGATCTCAATAACATGTATAATTAATTTAAGGTTTTGTTATAAATGAACTATCCGGATTTGTAGAATTAATGCGACTTGTAATTGAAATAATCTATTTCGTACTATATATTAATAATTACTATTGTAATTATTTTTTATTATTATAACGTCCTGGTGGCCCCTGCGAAAGTTATTGTCAATGATTATAAGATAAATAATAAAATTATTACTAAAATAGTTCAAAATAATGTTCATACCTAGATTTGTCAAAACAAACTAGGTAAACTACTTACTGCTATTAAAACCTAAAGTAGGTTTTAATAGCAGTAGTTTAGTTTGTTTACTACTTACCTACTTTCTTACAAATGTTACCCTGATTTAGTGCAAATAAAATTTTACTTTCATAAATAAAAAGTTATTATCTCTATTTAATATTTTGCATAGTTAATGAAAAATAAATAAAAATATACCATTTTAGGCGCTATATTTTATTTTGTAAGAAAAATAAATATATGCCTACACAAAGCACGGTCTCAAGTTATTAATTTAGTTAAAAAATCAGGGTTACTTATTGTATATATAAAAGTACAGCAATATCTTTATAGGAGGTCCCTAAACAGCATTAGTCTATAACAAGCGTAGGATCTCCAAGGGTTGAATGTGGAAAAAGCAAAAAAAAAAAAATAGAATGAGAAAGTCAATGATTAAGCTGCCGTACTTTCATGAAAACTAGGCGTAGAATGTTAATTATAGTGTAGGTAGAAGGTACGTACTGACGAAAAATGAGATGACCCACATAGTAACTTTCATAGCACGTCCGCGCGCTGACCCGAACTTTACCAACGTCCGGGTGACCTCTCCGATTGAGGACTTAACGTAATAAAGAAACAACGTCTTTCTTAATACATGCAAAACGTAATCATCAGCTTTGTCCACACTATGCCTTTTTCTGTTCGTCAAGGGCATGCGTTATAGCGCAGTCAACAGCGAATGTGAGGCATGCCCGCGACGCATGCCCTCTGACCGTATCCAAAACTTCAAAAATGACAATGTTGGCGTTGCGTTCATTGACGCATTCAATTATTGAATGCACCAAAACGAAAGTTGAATGAAAGAAGATGACGAAAATTGAAGACGAAAGCGCCTAGTGTGGACTGTGGATGTCGCAGCCAACTAGTAAAATAGCCGTTCAATCAAACAGCTAGCCTTTTGACTGAACAACTCACGGCTAGCTTTTTAATTGAATATTTCAGTCGCTCGAAACGCTCAACACTACAGCTGATTCAAAAGCAGCCGTTTGATTGAATTAGTTCAGCGCTCACCACCGCGGCGCTAGGTGCGTTTTGTTTACAATATGGCGTCAACTAGCCGGTGTTTTGTGATTGTATCAAGCTATTTTTCGTAAATATACGTTACAAGACTTATTAAAGAGACAGAAATCATGGGGGCACATACGAGTGAATCAAAATTTTAACAAATATTCGAGGAAAAATTACGGGATTATGAAATGAATCACCAAGGTATCAATTGCAATTATTGTGTACAAAACAAGTTACAATACAATTTATTATGCATTCTTAACTAAGCTGACCATAAGTTTAGTGTAATAATAACACTAAACTAATGGTCAGCTTAGTTAATTTGCCATTTAACCAGTTAGCTAAGCGTCGTCTAGCTGTAGTGTTGAACGTTGCAGTCAACAAGTCGGCTAAACAACGTATAGCCGTGTGATTGAATGGCGTTGTTCAGTCAAAGGGCTAGCTGTTTGATCGAACGACTATTTTAACCAGTGGACTGCGACATGGACATAGCTAATAACGCGCATTCAACAAATAGTTGGTCTAGAGTGGGATAAGCTTGTACTTTGTATGGACCTTAATTCCGTCTGCTCTTTGAAACTGAATTGTTTCTTATGAAATAGAGTATTAATGTTAAGTATGCAAGTCATGAAAGTAACTAAAAAACGATATTTTCCCGATAGCTTTTTAGGGCAAAAAATTTCGGGACAACCCCTCGGTACAGTCCTTTTTCGTGTCATTTCACGTAGGTTACCAGTGCCCAATACAATTAAAATATTTCAGAGCCTATTTGATGCAAACAATCTTTTCCTTTAGAAGTCACATACATCATCTATACATGGTACTTACTAGGGCTAAAGTTAAACTGGAAAATTTTTAAATTCATTGTTATAACTCACAATGTAGTCCTACGAGCGTATCGGTGACACGGGCGGGTTCGGGTGTAAACTAGACTACGAATATAGGTAAAGCATTAAAAGTGAAATTTGCGTTGCGCTCGTTTTCGACAGTATCAGCAATAAGCTATGGTGATGCGAGATTAGCATTATGGTGAAGCGTTGTATCCGAAAAGAAACGAACGAAAATGAAAGTGCCCCAGTTTCGGGCCGCGCTGCTTTCACTCGTTTTATGTATTCAATCTAGGCTTTTATCTTTTATGTATTTTATTGTTGAAGTTACATTTGTGCCAAATAGACGCCTATTTATAATAATACATTGTGCGCGGGCGTATTACTGATTAGCAAATGTTATGTTTCGAAAGTATAAATAATGTTTTTGCTATTGGCAGATATCATCTCATTTTCATTAAAATATAACGAATGAAAAGATTTTTGTGAAAGTAATGATTAGTTTGTTTGTCATATACAGTGTGATTTTTTTGAGTTCCCAGCATTCTTCTCATAGAATAAGTTGTTCATTTTGACGGGCTCATTTGATGGTTTCAGGGATAATAAAATAAAAAACAATGTTGCTAAGCAATAAAGTTGCAAACTACATCTATTTCACATTTTATTTTATAAATAAAACAAATTTATTAATTTATTCAATAACAGCCTCAATCCATTTTTAAAGATTTGAAAAACTTATGTAGTGTCCATAAATTGCACTCCCGAAAAAAATGTTATGATTGTAATCGCGATCGTCACCACTTAAGGCCAATGACTTGACTTACTAATTAAAAATTTAATGTCTCCTGAAAGTAACACAAAACGCCGTTAAAAATGCATTAAAGTGTTACTCATCGTGTACTCATCCTTTTAAGGATTTTGAACCTGAAAACAAAAACAGAATTTATAATTTTATTTCGAGTCGAAAACGCTTGTTTTGTTTAAGTAAGGATTTTTGTAATAAAAAAATGTTATATTTTATTACAAAAATTGCCGATATTGGCTGCAGCTGATATACGACGCGAGTGTTCGCAAAACGTTTGGCGTAGCAATTCCACAACGCGGTCCCGTGCGGCGCGCGGCGTAGAGGCCCGGCTACGCAGCTGCCCGCATCGCCCTGTTGAATGTCAAGATAGAAAAGTTTTATAGATTACTAGCTGTTGTCCGCGACTCCTTCCGCGTGGACTTCAGCTTATAGCACGCGGTAGTTCCCGTCATAGAGTAACTTATATTATATAGTAGGTAGTTCCCGTTGAACCATGTAGGCTACCACGACAGTGTAAACTTCAACACACATAAAACGCCCCTATTTTTGCGTAGGGGATTAAAAACTGGGGAGTGGGGTCGAAGTCGAACTCTTCATAATACTTTAAAAAAAACGCAATAGGAATGATTCATCCTTACTTATCGAAGATCCTTATAGTAACACGTTTGAGTAAGCGCTT
Organism: Polyommatus iphigenia; assembly: GCA_963422495.1. Classification (NCBI taxonomy): domain Eukaryota; kingdom Metazoa; phylum Arthropoda; class Insecta; order Lepidoptera; family Lycaenidae; genus Polyommatus; species Polyommatus iphigenia. The sequence goes on from OY730189.1 coordinate 16,473,588, forward strand.
GTGCGATGTAGGAGACGGCACGGCGCCATCTATTATGAATTTTTGGAACTAGCTTGATCTGAACAAATTTACGCATTTTCACCCCCCCTGGTGAGATTTCGTGAGATTTTATTCAACCCCCCCCCCGAAATCTCACGTGAGATTTTTTCAAAATGTGGGTTTCTTACGTAAAAAGACGGGTTGCACTCCGGGAGTACCGGCAGAAGTGAAAACTTGATTATTAACGCTGTGCATTTTTTTTAACCCATTTTTTATGAAAATCGATTATTAAAAAATCGATTTTTTTAATTAATCGAAACCCTTACAATCGATTAAATTTTTAACCCATTTTTTTATGAAAATCGATTTGAAAAAATCGATTTTCATAAAAAGTTCGAGTTAGTTCGACACAAAACACTACTCTCCAACCGTCTTACGGTTTTCGAGTTTTCGAGTTTTCGAGTTTTCGAGTTTTCGAGATTTCGAGTTTTCGAGTTTTCGAGTTTTCGAGTTTTCGAGTTTTCGAGTTCGAGTTCGAGTTCGACACAAAACACTACTCTCCAACCGTCTTACGGTTTTTCTTTGGTTTTTCGATCAACACGAAAATCTGACGCGAGTTTCACAGTTTTTACCCATCCCACAAAAGTGCTCAACGCCGCTAAAGAAGTTCACTTCAAAAAATTACGTGAGATTTGCCGAAACCCCCCCTCTCCCCAATGTGAGATTAGGTGAGATTTGACTCGACCCCCTCCCCCCCCTCTAAACACCTCACGTAATTTGTGGACAACCTTACAATTGGTTCGGTAGTTTTGGCGTGAAAGCGAAACAGACGGACAGACAGAGATACTTTCGCATTTATAATATTAGTATAGATTTTCTAGTAACAAATACAATTTTCTCATACACTAGTAATACACAGGCAAGTAAATACACTGGTTATTTACAGGCTGGTTTTGTATCATTATTATTGGGTTTTCCCTACTCCAATTTGACTCCACTCAATAATAATAATAGATATTAGTATAAATTCAAGCATTTTGAACTTTTTAGTACTTTTGATTATTCACTCAAAGTTTTACGATTTAAATAATACGTCACTGAATATTTTTGTAAATAATGAATTTGAATAATTATTAATTATTAACAAGTGCATTACGGTCTTTAATAAACAATTCCAAAACTTGGAAAATGATACTGACAAAACAATTAAGAAATGACAGTCTCGATATCAGTAATCCAGATTAACGTGACCCAAAATATGGAAGTCAACAAAACAATAATTAGCGATATCGTGGTTAACGTTACCGCGGGTTAATTTGACTGCGTGCGCGGTCATCGACCCCGGCCTCGGCGCTCGATTTACTCCACGCTATTGTTTTGCATCAAGACATTATTTCGATGAATATTGAGTTTAATGTGTATCAAGTGTCATCAATATCACTATCAGCTCTTTAATGCTTTTTAATTAACATTTTACTACACAATTATAATAATTTTGAGTAGTCGATTTTGTTCTACTATTTCATTATAAAAATTATAATCTGTATGGTGGAATAATTAACTATTAAACTAGTGTTTCCCGCGGCTAAGCCCGCTAGAACAACAAGTATTTGATTCTATATTTTCTTAAGCGTTGAATTTTGGAACATTCCGTCCTAGTAGCTTGCGCATCATAAGACGAATACGTGTGATTTTGATGTGTTTGATTTTACCTTTCTTAATTAACTTTGATTTTTATATATGTGCGTAGATAATATTGGCAGATAGATGGAAAATGCAGAACCATATTATACTTTTTGGCCATATCAAAGCATACATATTACAACAAGTTTATATGTTACTAATTGTAGAGTCCATTCTACAGATTAGTAGAAGGCGTTGGAATAGGTTTTGGCTGGCTGCCAGGTCAGGCTTCCTGCATGCTACCTGACCAATTTACTTTTAGTGGCTAACTATTTGAACCTTAAAATTTTCCTGTTAATTGGTATGCAGTTGAATAAAGTAAAAATCTTTAATTTTTAATTTTTGTCATAGAGTTTATTACATATTTTCAGCACAATTAATGCTTGTATAATGGATTGCTTGGCTATTGAGTCTCTACAATAACAATAAACGTCAAAATCCAGTTCTGAATACTTCAAATAGGTAGAATCAGCGGTTATTTTTGACGAATATGAATTTTTCTCCAACTTTCCAGAAGTAAACAAAGCGAAGTGAGTTGAAATAATGGCAGCAAAGTGTTGAGTTGGCATGAATGTGCCCTCGACAGAATGAACCGTATTATTTCCCGTTCCGAGCCAAGTGTGTACCTTCAGTGACGTCGAGATACGGAACGGGGCCAATAACCTTTATATTATGTTGACGCGACACGATTTTGTATGATGCATTGTGTTTTATATTTTTAGACTATTGCAACTTTGTGTTTAATGGCTACCTTAATCAGAGTAATACTCATGATAAAAACAAGCCAGGGTACTACCGAGCCCGTTTTTATGTAACAACAATGAACGAGGTAATATTTTATACTTATCGCAAAAAATGGACCAGTAAATACGCGGAGGTACATAAAGGTAACGATTCCAATAGTGAGCTAAGTGAAAATATCGGGAAATTTCATAACACGGTATAAAAATAAAACATGCGGCTATGTTTAATTAGTAGGTATATTAGTAGGTTATTGTATATTCTATACAATTCACCATAGCCAATGTTTTCTTTGTAAAATTGAAATTATTTAGTTATGAAAAAATATTATAATTATTTACTTATGAAAATTGTACCCAATCCCATAGTTCTTTGTCTGATGGAAAAGTACAAAAGACAAAACGGTTTTTACGCTATCGCCTGTGCTTTGTCCATCGTCGGGGCCGCGTCGTTCACTACAAATAAAAGAATAATGTAACGGTTTTCCGATATTACATTAGTGAATGACCGAATTGGCGCTTAGCGGGCGCGGATAGCGTTCGGCCGGGCTAGAGATAGTCGCAGCCGTCCGCGGGTCAGCGACCGGCGCGAGGCCGACGGCCGCTGACGTAACGTTACGCGAATTCCGCCCCGCGCCCCGCGCATGCCCCGCCGCCGCCCGCGGCCACCGAGCCACCGACCTAATTCCTTCGAAGCCATTTCGTTTGTGCATCGCTAAATATAAAATGTCGTTGCACTGCACCGGCCGACGTATTCTATTCCTGATAGATTTGTGCCATTTACCGGTTAAAAATACATAGTCCGTTTTTACATAATCGACGTTTGTTATGCAACCTTCAATAATATTATCTATGAAGGTAGAAAAAAAATCGAGTTCGGTAATCAATAGGCGACAGATAAAAAGTCTGAAAGATAATAGGTTGAATCTGCGTGGTCTAGAATATTCTCTTGCAGAAATATAATTTGTTTTGTAAATTTACTTCGCAACATTCACTTACAACTTGAGTGTAACTATAAAATACTATAAATCTTAGATAATAAAATTTATTTTATATGAAATGTTTCTGATGAAAAGTTATTAAACGCAAGCTGTGGGTACACCTGTGCTCCTGCTACGCCGCGTGTAGAGGGTCTACGTAACTTTGGTACAGGACTTATGGGCTGGTTTACACGTATTAAGTAGATAAGTAGTTAATTAAATTTTAACTTAATTTTAAGTTATTTATTGCATGTAAACACACAATTTAGTAGCAAGTAGTAAGTTAAAATTTAGTTAAGTACTATACAAGGAAATTAGAATTTTGACTATTTTCTGTTGAGTTGGCAGGCGGGGCTTAATGTCACTTGACACATTTCGTGGAGGCACTTCAAATTAAGTTAAAATTTAGTTACTACTTATCTACTTAATACGTGTAAACCAGCCCTAACTGCCGCACTTAGAGTGGATTGTGGAACATTAATTACTTAGATGTAATAAATTCAAAATTTTTACATAAGCCATGGTGCTTATGTCAAAATTCTCTGTCAAACTCTTCATTAAATTAAAGGTTAATCGTAATTAAATGTCTCTGAGTACGGTGGTTAGGTTTATAATTTCTAATATGAAATATTTTAGATTTGGAATTATGATATACATACATGTTTAAGTTTATTCGAAATAAGATTTCTTCTTTATGTGGAGGTTGCCAATTCACATAAATTTTTCTATCTTACCGATAATTTTCACATACAAATATAATATTAACATGTAAGATATTAAAAAACGTTTTGTATTAATTTTTTGCTTTATAATAAAGTTTTTTGCACATAACCCTAAAAAGATAAGGTTAGATTTCAAAAACTTATGTAAATGTTTAAGATCGGTAATTAAACTTTATGTAATAAGTAGTTGGAGCCTCTCATGGTCATTTACACAATTACTCATCTGGTCATATGAATTACGAGGCTGACGCAAATACTTAAAGGGTTCATTGTTTGTTGTGGATGAGCCATGAACGACCACAGTTGACCTCGTCGGACACGATAACGACAATCTTTGTCATTATATCCCTACATATTGTGTATAAGTCGGCATTGTGTGTACAGAGGCTCTCAGAAGGATCAATATTGTAACAAAGAAGATTGTCTCTTTGAAGCGTATGTAGGTTATAGACCCCCCGATTGTATACTGGATCAGCTTCTACTAAACTAATAATACTATAGATATGGATGTCGAGGTAGAAAGCGTCATCTGAACACCACGTTGGGGATGTTTTGGGGCCATTTCGACACTCCAAATTTAAGTAGATGGCGTAACTTTTTCTTGTATGGAGATTTTTTAAATTAAATAAGGGGACAAACGAGCGAACGGGTCACCTGATGGAAAGCAACTACCATCGCCCATGGACACTCGCAACATCAGAAGAGCTGCAGGTGCGTTGCCGGCGTTTTAAGAGGGAATACGCTCTCTTCTTGAAGGTTTGCAGGTCATATAGGTTCGGAAATACTCCTGGTACAGTTCGTTCCAGAGTTTTACAGTGCGCGGCAGAAAGTTACGCGAAAAACGCACGTTGGAAGACTGCTACTCATCTTTTCTGTCATATTATCTTGTCCTATTTTCAGAATATTTGCTAAAAATCAAGATCAAATATAGACAAAAAAAATTCCATATTCTAGAAAAAAGGGTTTAACAGATTTTTTGTTAAAACTTTTAACAAAAAATCTGTTAAAGATACCATATTTTTTTACCTACCTAATTTAACCTTTTAACTTAAAGGTTAAATTAGGTAAAAAAAGTAGGTATTAAAATGAATTAATAACTTAATGAACGTAGCAACAGGTGTATCCATAGTTTAACACGTTCAACCTTGTGCCGGTTTTATTTCAAGTTGAACAAATTATTTAAAATTAACGTTAAATAAATGTGGGAATTATGTACAATAACAACGACCTTGTTAGTGTTGTGACGTCACTGGCGGATCGGCCGCCCGTCAGCCGTCGGTCACACAATGTCACCTGGACCTCACCTTGCGGCCCGGACGGAAATAAAAAAAAATCCAGTATCAAATAAAAATCGGACACAAAAAAGATACTATGAAAAACTGCCAGGGATTTGATAAGTTTGAATAAGAATAAGAAGTAACATAAACTGATGTCGGCGTCATTTTAAAAGTGCCCAAGCGTGCGCTATACACAAGGACATGCCTCTCAGTGGGATGGATGACTGGCACAACTTGGCCAGCGCTTATCTTTCTGCATAATATATGTGATCAGCCTGCAGTGACCAAAGGCCATGTTCAAACCAAACTGACTGTCAGCCGCCGAATGTGAGCAGGCTCACTGTGAGCCCCAGCGTGAACGTGAAAATATACGGTATCGAATGTTCGCGCCTACGCCTAACGTAATAGCGTATTGTCGGTTAGGTGTGAACGAAAAAGTGAATATGTATGGAAATACAATAAACTGCGTAACGTTCGCTCATATTCGGTGGCTGACAGTCAGTTTGGTGTGAACACGGCCTAAGTCCTAAACAAAACAACTTCAACACATTTTAATTTCTTCCAACACGGGAATCAAATCTACGGCCTCTGAAAGTTAAACTCTATATAACGGAGGCGATATAATAAGTTAAACATTTTGTCGACACATATTTAATTTTATTTTTACACGTCGACCTTTAAACCAGACTGTCCTTGTGTAACACGGCTGAGTTGCCATGAAGGTTAGACAATAAGTTTAGAGGGTGATCGCCAGACGGGTAAACCTAAAGTTGAGACGAAGGTTCTTACATATTGGGGTGTAAACCGGCACATAAGTAAAATATTGTGTAATTCACAATCTCTAGAGTAAAATGATAAATTAGATGGACACAAAAACAGCATAATATTGAATCAATAGTGAGTGAACCAGTGAACCTACGACTTGGCTACGACCTAGGACAGTGATAGTGCTCAGTGATTGGACCTAGTGATTGGTGTTGGACTTAGTGTTTGCAAATAAAGTCTTCAAGAGAGTCAGCAGGTCTTTCTCTCCAAACTCTTCGAACCCTAGCACGTAATGGTGCTCCCACACCGCCGTTAGAAAATGTTTGTAAACATTTTCTAACATAAAAACATTTACTAACGAATGTTTTCAATTGTTACATTTTATAAGGAACTGTTACATGTTATAAGTGTTCCTACACTAATAGAAAATGTTTACTAATGTTTACTAACATTTTATAACATTTAAATCTGGTATTGGCTCACCGCATACCCCGTCGTCCTTTATAAAAGGTTTACAAACAAAAGGTAACACAATATGTTTTATTTTGTTATAATTTGTTTTGCTATAATTTGTTAACTTACGTTTACTAAACATTTTCTAACATGAAAACATTTTTAACATTTTTTAACATTTGCGATTAAATGTTTGCTAACAAATGTTTACTAACGTTACTAAACATTTTCTAACGGCGGTGTGGGAGCACCATAACAATATATTGAGGCAGAAAGCATGGTAAACTGAAAAGTTAACTTGGGGAAGCTTGGAAGATGTTTTGACGTTTCTTTTTGGGCTTGGGTTTCTTTATTTTAAAATAAACGAAGAAAAACAAGCAGACATATTATGATAGTGAGTAGAGGTGTTAGTCACTTTATATTATGTTCATACACAAGATTGTTTCCGTCACATACACTTCGTGCTTTTAAAATTGTCTATACCTGTGTTTATTACATCGTTTTTCAAAATTTATAATTATTTTTCAAAATAGTATGATTAATAAAATAAAAAAATAGCATAATAATATTAAAATTTACCACACATGTACATAACTAAACACAAAGTAATAATTTTAAGTGTCATGCAATAAAACATCAGTGGCCTTCAGAACAGTTAAAACAATCATAAAATATTTTATTTCATTACTAACATTGAAAATGTATTTGTAGATGTACTTGGTGTGTGTACGTTTGTTATAATTCAGAAGGTTACGGTGGTTTCAGCTACTTATAACAATTAGTAATTACTGATTATTATTATTATAAGTAGCATAATGAGCAATCGTGAAAGTTATTATGTAATATCGTTAGTCATAAGTTCATAACTTATATAATGACCGCACAAATTTTCTTAGTTGGACTTGAAGATATATTATTATTTTTTTTTAAATATTATATTATTTTACCACATGAGTTTAAACGATTTTTTTAAAGAAGACCACGTTACCTATGAGTGACATAATATGCGGCTGCTCGAAAATATGCAAATTTTGTGTTTTGACTTTTGAGACAAAACTAAAAATATATTGTTTATATTGCATATAAGATATAATATGAATAAAATGTTTGTTTAGGTACTAATGTAAACAACGTCAATTTGGCAAGCACAGTGCGCCAACTCCGGAGGTGTGTTGAAAAACTTTTTAAAGTCTATAAACTAGGAATATAATATCACGTTCAAACGAACATACCAGATCCTAAGTTGCCATAATTCTCTACTCGTAACACTTGTCATTGTTTGAGAAATTGACTCTAGTATGAGAGCTGATGTATAGGAAGGGTATTTTGGTGGTTTCTAAAAACCGATGCTATAGTACTTTTAATTTTGCTCATTACGTCCAAAGTTAGTTCTACTTGCACTATTTATTTGATATTTCCGAAAACTGCTGTGGGTTAAGTGGAAGTAAATACTTCGTATAGTTTTGATGAATTACACGTATGGGTAAATTCTCTTAATCATAAATTATTCTTATGCTTCTAGATGAATACGTACCGGTACCTATTTGTTGATTGCAACTTGCAGATTTAAAGAATCTGTTTTGAGGAAACCGACGAGACAAGGCTGTAAAGTGTCACCGCAACCCAGTGCCGTAAATAGGGCGGTGCCACCGGTGCCCAGGCACAGGGCGCAGACTCTGGGGGGCGCAAGAATAGCCAGACCAGGGAGACCTGTGGGCTGTGGCCCTGGAAGCATTGCTCTGGGTACCTATAATATCTAAAAAAAAAGCCAAGCGCGTGTCGGGCCACGCTCAATATAGGGTTCCGTAGTACCGCTAGTTTTTTTAAATTTTTGTATGGTCACTGAATGTATATTTATAACGTGTTTTACACTACTAACAACATCATTTCAGTTACTTTCAAAGGAATTTGAACGAAAAGTTCTTTTATGCTTCGCCGAATACATTTTTTAACCGACTTCAAAAAAAGGAGGTTATCAATTTGACGCGTATGTATGTAATATTTCCAGAACTGCCCAGTTTTTGTATATGTTAATCTATGACAGCTTCTGAACAAATGTGCCAAATTTCAAAAGTGTATGTATGTATGTATGTTTTTATGTTTGTGCACGCATATCTCCGGAATCACAAGTCCGATTTTAGTGATTCTTTTTTATTGTACTAGGTATTGTTCAACTTAGGCCTTGGGGAATACTGCAAGTTTAATCAAAATCGGTTCAGTAGTTTTTGAGATAGGGAATTTTAATTCTTAATTACGTACAAAAATTTGAAGTCGATTTTATGTTGTTAAAATACTTACTATTATTTAGTTGATCGATCTTATTTATTTATAATATTATAGTACGATTACTCAATCTGTACTATAATATTATAAATGCGAAAGTATCTCTGTCTGTCTGTCTGTCTCGCTTTCACGCCAAAATTACCGAACCGATTGTAATGAAATTTTGTACATAAATAGTCTAAAGCCTGAGAAAGGACATAGGCTACTTTTAAACTGGAAAAAGGGTTGCAAGGGGGTGAAAATGCGTAAATTTGTTCAAATTAAGTTAGTTCCTAAAAATTCATAATAGATGGCGCCGTGCCGTCTCCTACATCGCACAAGCGCTTACTCAAACGTGTTTATAAGAGGTGGTAAGGATGAATCATTCCTTATGTGTTTTTTTAAGTATTAAGAAGAGTTGATGTTCGACTTTGACCCCACTCCCCAGTTTTTAACCCCCTACGCAAAAATAGGGGCGTTTTATGTGTGACGTGTCTGACGTCTGTCTGTAAAGTGTTAACATTGAAGTTTGAAGTAAGCGTACCGCGGAAGCACCTCTGTCGTGGTAGCCTACTTGGTTCAACGGGAACTACCTATTATTATATAATTTAAGTTACTCTATGACGGGAACTACCGCGCGCTATAAGCTGAAGTCCACGCGGACGGAGTCACGGGCAACAGCTAGTAACTTATAAAGTCTTCTTAGCCGTGATAGTTTTCCTTTTAAATTCAGCAGATTTCCTACTCCCGTGAATTATTTCACATTTCCAGAAGCAACCGTTAAGCTGGTAGAAGGGGGGGACACTGGACTCTAACGATTATTTCCACTTTAAAACTTAATATTTCACAAACGGATCCCTAAATCGGAAAATGATTTATGAATACTCGTAATATTTTTAAAAAACCTATCCAATAACACCCCACACGATTGGGTGGACGCGAAAAAAAAATTCATCCCTGCTTGATGTGTAGGGAAGGTTCCATAAAAAAGATATTTTTTTAAGATTTCATGTACCATTTTTTCGGCATCACTAATATGTGCATTCATGCCAAATTACAGCTTTGCAGGTCCTATAGTCTCTAAACCAAACCGCGGACAGACAGACAGACAGACGGACAGACGGACGGACAGACCAAAACTATAAGGGTTCCTTGTTGACTACGGAACCCTAAAAAACTAGGGCGCAGTTATAGAAGCTCGCACAGGGCGCAAAAAAGGCTATTTACCGCACTGCCGCAACCTCACATTCTTTGACTTGTGTAACAGATTCACATTCCACACCCATTGGCTATAACATAGCTTTAGCTTGTGAATCAGATATAGTACGCCGTAAATCTAAGTGCATCATCCACGTGCAAGTTTATAGCACGCGTGCTGTGGGGGAGGGCAGAGGGGGGATGAGGGGGGGGGGGGGGGCGCAGGGGGAAGGAGCGAGGGGGAGCTGCGTCAGACGATAACGACGGTGTTATCACAAGGTCGCTGCCACGTGCCGTGACCAGGATTTTCCACATGCGTGACCTTCAACTCGCAACGTAAACAAGTGGAAATGAAAAAGTGTGCAAAAATAATTGCGATGAACTACGTCGTAAATCGTAATGATAAGTGTATATTTATAGTTGTGATGTGTTTTCCGAGTTCGTCGTAGTGTAAAGTTGAAAACAGATCTTGTTTTTTATCCTTATTATCAGGAAATACATGGAAAAGTGTTCGGCTGCAGGGCGATTCCATTACCGCAAATGCATATACAGGCAAAATGAAGCACATTAATTATTAATAAAATATCCCTTGAAGGGATAAATTTTAACTAGTTTAACGATGATTTATATATGAAAGCCTTCATCAAATGTATGAAGGGCCACAAAACAGGCCGAAGTGCCATCGCGGGCGCAACCAATTTGACCCTCCATTAAGAACTGTGATGAGTTCATATGTGAATACTGGTTATTGCGAAACATTTACAAATTAACTTGCCTATATTTAAAAATAGCATAAAACAAAGAAACTATGTAACTAGATAAAAGTGATTATAGTAATAAGTACTAGAAATTATTAACCATTTTACGATCGCGGGTGCAACATCAAAATTCTCAAATCTCTTAAAGGTGAAATATATCGTAATTCTCTAACAAATTTCAAAAATTTTCGATATGTAATATATAATTATTCTAGTAAGTTTGTTATAAAACTGCACCAAATTTTGTATAATAAATAATGTAGTTTTTTTTAAAATTTCAGTTGTCTGTTGGCCTGACAAAATTAATCGTCTAAATCACTAAAACGATTGAATAGTGTAATTTATACAAAAGATTTCGACCTATTGCTGTATAACTATACTACAACTAAACATTAATTTGAAATATATGCAATTTAATTTAAAAATATGGGAAAAAACATCGCGTCACTCAGATGATATTGCTTAAAAACGCTCTAAATTATTCGAATTCCATTTTTTACCGATAAAAGTTGTTTTGTTAATAAATACACATCTTCTTACGTATTCTTATATATTCAAGGGATATTTTATCCAACTGAAAAATGTAACTAGTGCCACATTTTAAAAATTCTCGTTTAGGACCGTCTGTAGCGGAATGGCCCTGTACATGGGTAATTGAATACCATTTTTCTTATACTGGCTTTTAGTTTCTCTAGTCTCTAGAGTCTAGACTTATCTCTGGTATAGGAATTGCACAATACTTCTGTAAAATTTACGTACCTACCCACATTATTTGAACACTATACTTACGACATAATCTATTGCTAGTAAAAATAATTTCACACTGGATAAATAAAACGATGCACACTCTCTATCCTAACAGTTGGAAAAATTTCTTGTTGTTGTTGGAAAAGTTAAAAACTTTCTGTCCACTATATCCAGTGAGTAAATAATTTTATAAGTATTTACTTAATTTGACAATCACAATAAAATACCTTTGGGTTTCATTGTGCTTGACATGTTACACGTATATTGTACTAGCTTTTGCCCGCGGCTTCGCTCGTGTTAACCCATCGATCCCCAAGCGGCACCTGGCTGTCGCGTAACTGATTATAAGTTGCAATAGATAATAATATGACTTTCGGGAGCTTTTTCCTTAAGCAGAAACATCTTTTTAAAAGCAAGACTATGGCTCGAGCCCCTTACGGTTTTTTATTTCGTCATTCCCTCACCATCATTCCCTCATTAAAATTAATGGTGGATTTTATAGATAATTTCAATGAAGCAATAATCATGGGAGACCATCACATAATTAAATTCTTGTAACATTAGTACTATCAAATTCACATGATATTATATCAAATTATTTCAGTAATTTTGTACTTTTAAGATCATCGAATTTCGACTTTATAATAATTATAAGCCATTTATAAAAGTAGATACAAGATGACGCCCGCAACTCCATTGCACCAAGTACATTTTACTAAGATAAAATATTTCCTATGTCCTTTTCCGGGAGTCAATCTCCATACCAAGCGAAATAGGTTTAGCGGTTTGGGCATAAAGAAGTAGACAAACAGACAGACTGATGGACTTACAGACAAACATACTTTCGCATTCATAATATTAGATGTATTTTAAGTATTCAAACAAAATTGCTAAATCAGTAAAATTCATAAACACATTCATACAAGTGACTTAACTCTATGGTAGCGTTTACACCTACTTTATGAGTCTCTTATTCTGCTCAGGTAGACGGGTTCTACGAAATATTTACAAATTCAATATGTTACGTTAAGCAGGTGCATATATGGATGAGTTATTGATCTAGGTTATGGTCTAGAAAGTAAATATCGCCAAGGATCTGTTGCCTAAGCTGTCAGATAAAATTAACCGTATTAAGTTTCATAATCACCTGATGGCATCTGTTTAACGAATTGCAAGGATGTTTTGACGAATTTCTTGACGTTGGGATGTGTTTAAAGCTCAGGTTTCCTCCAAAACGTTCTAGTGACGTCATTCACCGCTATATTGCGGCCTCTACATGACGGCGCCGCTTTTGGAGGAAACCAGTTTAAGCGAAAAGGTTGTTACTGAAGTACACTTTGCAAGATGTTGCCATCAGTTTAATTATATAAAAAATATTATACTGCTTTGGTATACCTACCTTGTATCCCTGTGTCTAAATAAAATATGCGTAAAGATGTGCCTGCAAAGAGATTAATTTTAAAATAAACAGAAACTGCAACAAAAATAGGTATACTGTATAACGCACTCTGCAAAGAAGTTGGTTTCGCATTTTATTTAATTAGTAGCTACCTACTTAAATTAATTTTTGAATGTTTTTACAAAATATAGTGAAACTCAAAATTCAAATAAATTTTGAAACATTTGCAATATTATGTAATGCAAACGTTATACTTAGTTATGTTGTCTCTACATGGTCATGTAGAGACAACATAACATAATGGTCATGTCATAATGTGGTATAATCGTATGATAAACATGGGCATTTGTCTGACCGCCAAGGACTGTTATTCATACCGCAAAACCATACCTAAAACAACAAGCAGCATTTTTTATTTGAAACATAAACTTGTCTTATTTTCCGACCGCGCGGTAAAGTCACCGCAATAACAAAAGGTTGTCGGGAGGTCAGGCAGTACCTACCGGAATAAATCGGGATCGTGTCGACAATTGAAGCAGCACTTGAGTCCGAGTGCTGTCCGGCGATCGGCACCCGTGCTTCGGACACAATAGACAGTAGTTAGCCGCTAGGTGTCGTCGGGCGCGGGCGGCGCGGTCGTCTCAAGATCAAGGTCGATCGGCAGACGCGTGGCAAGGTCACCCGCCCCGCGCCCCGCCTACCCTCGCCGCACCCCGCATCGCCCCGCGCCGCGCACGCCATACCGCGCGCAAATATTTGCGACCGTCTGTCCTCCGCGACCGATATGCCGAGGTCAGCCTGTTAAAAAGACCTTGAAGTAGTATCCAACTTATTGGTTAGGTACAAAAGAACTACACTTATGACATTTATCGGTCATTCTGTGCCAAAATTATTCATGAGCAGAAGCAGGTAATAAAATGTGTGTTCTGCCTAATAATTTATTAATAGGGGTGTAAAAACTTTGAATGTATTTTAGTCTTGGCAATAGAAATACCAATTACAGATCACAATTATATTGTATTCAGGCTTCCTTTGTAATATCTATGTATTTCGAAAAATTTTCACAAAAAACATTTTCATGTTAAAAATGATCCTAAGATGAGACTACTGGATGGTACTGTCAAAGATTTACCAGATTTACCAGAAAAATTAGGCTTTAATTTGCGTGTACATAAATCTTGAAAATCTAGGGCCATAATATTATAAGCTCAAATGTAAAGTCAAAAGCTCTTGTAAAAACTACATAATATTATTACTAAGTTTATAAATACTTTATTTATTTGATTGCTACGGAAAATCTACAGTTTTTCTACAAATTAACTTAACTAGATTGTAATAAGAATATTAACAAGCTGTTCACGTTAACACTATAATACAAAAGGGGCGTTTCGCTTGCGCACGTATTGCTGCGGGGAACTACCGTGACTACATTCTCGATAGCTTGACAGTATTCAAATAGGATTAGTAGCTTTTTCGTACAAACTAAACTGCAGCTGCATAAGGAGCTTTTCAGTTTTAGACAGTTTCATAATAATAATTGAAGTTATATGATCATAATATTATGGGTTAGTGTGTAGAAACAAGAAAGTAGGTACACAAATTATTATATAATATAAACTCCCACACCGGCTTCGGTGACGGTGGCCGGTTTCATTGAAACCAGGCCAGTTACGTAGGAGTGATTTTATAGTGCCCAAGTATGTGCGCAGTACACAAGAGCACTCTCTATTCCTTTTACTCTCATAACCCAGTGGAACGGAAGACCGACACGACTGGCGAGATCAGGCGCAGGACCGACTTTTTACATGCCCATCCGACGCATCATCATCTTACTTGTCAAACAATCAGGTGATCAGCCTGCATTGTCCTAAACAAACTTGGAAATGCTATGATTCCAACGCGGGAATCGAACTCATGACCTCCGAGTCAAGACTCAAGAGCCACGCTCTTAACTTAATTTTTTGTTATAATTTGTTTTAGCGAGTTTCATGCCTCCAAGTAGTTCATGATATGTTTTTATTACTTACATGGCTCCATTTGCTCTAAGTAAAATCTTAAATAATCAGACAATATTTTGTACAGACTAGGGATAGGGATAACAGCTCTGCAGTAGTCAGTGACATATTTCTTTCTTTTCTCATCCATCATCCACATTCATTCTCTATTCGTATACCCGATAAGTTGCAAAATGTAGGTGACATCATGAATGAACGAATATTGCGTATTGAAAACATAAGAGTCTAATATAGATTATATAATCTATATTACACTCTTATGTTTTCAATGAACGAATATTGCGTATTGAAAACATAAGAGTCTAATATAGATTATATAATCTATATTACACTCTTATGTTTTCAATGAACGAATATTGCGTATTGAAAACATAAGAGTGTAATATAGATTATATAATCTATATTAGACTCTTATGTTTTCAATACGCAATATTCGTTCATTCATGATGTCACCTACATTTTGCAACTTATCGGGTATACGAATAGAGAATGAATGTGGATGATGGATGAGAAAAGAAAGAAATATGTCCCTGACTACTGCAGAGCTGTTATCCCTATCCCTATATGTTATTATATCCCTATATATGTTACGCTCAAAGACCGAAAACGCTCAGTGAGCGAAAAAATGGCTCACAACGCCTTGTGGTCATAGTGAAACGGCCACGACGCGAAATTCGCGTCGTGGCCCTAATGAAAACGGCCACGACGCGTTCTGGTAATCACAGAAATACCACATAGCGAAATTCGTGTCGTGGCTGACGTGCTATTCGACCACAACGCGTTGTGGTAATCGAGAAAGCCATGACGCGTTCTGAGCATTTAAAGACAGCCACGACGCGAATCCGTGTTGTGGCCTAATGAAAACGACCACGACGCGTTCTGAAACAAGGCCAGTTACGCAGGAGTAATCACACTTGAACGTAATCACACGAATAACTCTTGCTTAACTGGCCTGGTTTCATTGAAACCAGAGTGCTCTTGTGTATTGCGCACACACTTGGGCACTATAAAATTACTCCTGCGTAATTGGTCTGGTTTCATTGAAACCAGAGTGCTCTTGTGTATTGCGCACACACTTGGGCACTATAAAATAACTCGTGCTTAACTGGCCTGATTTCATTGAAACCAGAGTGCTCTTGTGAATTGCACACCACTTGGGCACTATAAAATAACTCTTGCGTAACTGGCCTGGTTTCATTGAAACCTACTCTGGTTGCTCTTATGTATTGCGCACACACTTGGGCACTATAAAATTACTCCTGCGTAACTGCTCTGGTTTCATTGACACCAGAGAGCTCTTGTGTATTGCGCACACACTTGGGCGCTATAAAATTACTCCTGCGTAACTGGCCTAGTTTCAAAACGCGTCGTGGCCGTTTTCATTAGAGCGCTTACAGACGAACGGCACGTGTCGGCGGCACGCGTCGGCGGCAGTCGACGGCAGACGACGGCACGTGTCGGCGGCAGTCGACGGCAGACGACGGCACGTGTCGGCGGCAGTCGGCGGCAGTTGACGGCAGCCGTCGACAGTTTATCACGCTTGCAGTTGTGACGTAACGCGTAAAGGTAAGCGTCCACAGGTCGGTATCGTACGCAACGGACGTTTTGCATCAAATGGATATTTTTTTACAGTAGATCCACTGTATTGGCAGCGTACGGATTACCGACTAGCCAGTATGTTTATCTCCAAATTAGTCCAAACAATGTTCCTAATCGAAAATTTCTGCTTTCGACTTTTCCATCCACACCCCCCTTTTGAGCATTCATTTACTAGGCTAGTCGGTAATCCGTACACTGCCAATTCAGCGGACGTACTGTGAAAAAAATGTCCGTTTGATGCGTAACGTCCGTTGCGTACGATACCGACCTGTGGACGCTTACCTTGCGGGGGTACGTCACAACTGGGGGCCTACCACCAACTCTCCTAAGCGACACCGTTTGACAGATAAACATTTATTACTTTTACGTCAAGCTAGCGATCTTAAAAAGTTGATATTTCACAGCGGATTTAACATTGTTTTGCATTTTTTACTGTTTTTTAGTAAAATTATATTTAAAAAGTGAGTACGGTAATGTTATTGTAATCTTACAAGTTACAACAAAGTGTTCTGGAAACATGATAGTTTTAGGAAAGGTCGTGGTAGGCCCCTTGCAAGCATCATAAACTGTCAACGGCTGCCATCGGCTGCCGTCGACTGCCGCCGACTGCCGCCGACACGTGCCGCCGACTGCCGTCGACTGCCGCCGACACGTGCCGCCGACTGCCGTCGACTGCCACTGACACGTGCCGTCGACACGTGCCGTTCGTCTGTAAGAAGCCTTAGGGCCACAACACGGATTCGCGTAGTGGCTGTCTTTAAATGCTCAGAACGCGTCATGACGTTCAAGATGACTACAACGCGTTGTGGTCGAATAGCACGTCAGCCACGACACGAATTTCGCTATGTGGTATTTATGTGATTACCAGAACGCGTCATGGCCGTTTTCATTAGGGCCACGACGCGAAATTCGCGTCGTGGCCGTTTCACTATAACCACAACGCGTTGTAAGCCATTTTTTCGCTCAATGAGCGTTTTCGGTCTTTGAGCGTAACATATATATCTAGTGATAATATAAAACATCTAGTAAGCAGCAATTATTCTCTTCAGCATCTTACGATGTTAAAATGTCTGCAGGTATTTAAAAAGTTGTAAGTACCTACTTAATTTTCACTAATGACTACAATAAATTGTTTAGCCATTGTAACAATAATGTGATTAACATTACTTTTATCGTGAAATATCATCAAGGTAAATTAGCTTTACTTCTTGCTTTTGCGAAGTGTCATTATTCCGATCAATGCAATATTTAGGGAAAATCAACAACACATTGCAGTTCTGCAGTAGTGACGTTATCTGTTTCTTGTGGTGAGTCTCAATAGATTTATTAATATTAATTAAGTTTTATCATAAACCTTAATGGTCCGACGATGAATGAAGTGCTAAGAACACCTTTTCGAACATGAACAATGCGAGCTGCGCCGTGCATTTTAATTAAAATATCAAGTACCCCTAGGTTCTCGTTCCTCGCAAACAATATTTATATGAGGATTTCCTGGTGACATTTTATATGTGCCCTTGCAATCGAAATGTGCGAATATATCTCCAAGTTTATTCACTGTTTACACAAGTGCGCTGAGGACACCGCTCATTATTCACAAGGATCATGAATAAAGAGAAAAAACAATCGGTATCCATAGTCAGAGGTCGGACGAGAATAGTGAATGCGTTCTTGCGACTTTACCTTGATCTACGCTGAAGGTAGATCGCAGATACGACTCATAAACAAATGACAGTGAATGTCAAGAGAGGTTCCAACTTATATGTGTAACGAGACACCCCTTCTCGTGTTTCATGGATTTTTTATAGGTCTGAACATCGAATTGATTTGCGTATTGTGAGGTCGCCAGTTTGTCTGGAAATGAACGCAGCTCACGGAAGACTTTTTTTTAACATTAGGAACGATTGCTTATCGTTATAATATGAAGTGACACGTGTTAATGAGATTAATTTTTAATTGATAACTAGTTATTATAGATAGATAGATTTTAGTAACCTTAACTCGAAAGGACCTTTCGTGAGCCGTGATTAAACTAGGCTTAGAGGTTCTGTCCCGTGTTTGTTAGATCCTTGACATCCCTCCTCTATACGGCTGAAGGCGAACCGCAGGTGGTTTTAGTGAGTAGGAGTCTCACATACCCCCGGGGTGCTTCAGCTTACTGAGGCACATACCCAATCCGGGGGATCCATGATGGGTTTCCCCTGCGCATCAAAAAAAAAAAAAGGCTTAGAGGTTCTTCCGCCGAGACTTTAAGCTATGACGCCTTTGCTTGCATACACATATATACATATTATAAAACAAAGTCGCTTTTTTTCCCTCGTGTTCCTTTGTTCTTTTTTTTTTATTAAATAAGGGGGCAAACGAGCATACGGGTCACCTGATGGTAAGCAACTACCGTCGCCCATGGACACTCGCAACATCAGAAGAGCTGCAGGTGCGTGCCGGCCTTTTAAGAGAGAATACGCTCTTTTCTTAAAGATTTGCAGGTCGTATAGGTCCGGAAATACAGTGACAGTTCGTTCCAGAGTTTTACAGTGCGCGGCAGAAAGTTACGCGATAAACGCACTGTGGAAGACTGCAATCTCATCAAGGTGATGAGGATGGTATGCTTTTCGCGTGGGACGATGGCGAAAAGTTGCAGGTGGTATGATTCCGAACAATTCCTCAAAGCACGCCCCGTGATACAACCGATAGAGGATGCAGAGTGAAGCTACATCTCGGCGTAATTCCAAGGGGTCCAAGCTGTTTGAAACACTATGGCAGTCAACAATTCGAGCGGCCCTTCGTTGGATACGATCCAGAGAGAGCAGTTGGTATTTTGGCGCCCCTGCCCAGAGATGAGAACAATATTCCATATGAGGCCGAACCTGCGCCTTGTATGCGTTGTGGTTAAAGATGTGCCCTCGAAACGAGGATATATGACCACTGGTGACTTTTTAGTGGTGAACGCGCAGACTTGTGTCTTGGTTGGTACAACTAATATATATTCTGTGGTCTTGGCGGGGTTGAATTGGACTAAGTTACGTCTACCCCATTCAGAGACTTTCTCCATTGAATTCTCTATTTGTTCCCTTTAATCTTTAAAACTACGCAACGGACTTTGATGATTCTTTCAGTGTAAGATAGCCCATTTATCCAGAAAGGCTATAGGCTATATTTTATCATGCAAGACGACGACGACGAAATGTGGAAAAAACGGGGAAAATTATTTGAAAGGGCTTATCTCGCGAACTATTGGAGCAATTTTTATGTTATTTGGTACAGATAAGAAGTAGACTACGTGAAGGATCATAGGCTATCGATTTTAATCATTTTTTCAGTGGCTATATATTTTATACCCTTGCGACGCCGGGGCGGGTCGCTAGTTAATAATAATATGAAACATTAGCCATGTAAAATAGTTAGCAGCTGCGATTCAAAAAAAATAATAACATATTAGAAGGAATTATTTACTTAGTGCACAAACATAATTATTACTTAAATAATAAAACTCTATACTTTGTGACTCTAGAAATGTGAAGAAATATTTAATGGCTCTGTCTTCGGTCTGAGTCTAGACTCATTTCGTTTCACGGCCTCAACCCCTCCCCCTACTCAAGAGAAGCTAAAACTTGACAAATGGAGGCCAAGGCCTCTATGAATTATGGAGTGTATGGTATTATTCTGGCGCGATGTGTGTCAGTGTTCCGATTCGCGGCCGAAACATTGACTGGAACAGCTGAAGGTTCGCCGTGATGGAGGTTACTTAGTTAACAACACGCTTCCGTATCTTTTATGAGAAGAATTATCATAAATATTATAATTACTATGAAGCCCTCGATAAATCTAGTCAATTAAAAATGAGGGGCACTCAAACTGAGACTTTAATTTTCAATTTATACGACTGGTAGTCTTGGTTCTTTTAAATATATTTTTGTAGATTGAAAAGTAACTACATATCTAAATATTCTAAAATAAGTTTGCACGTGCAGTCTTCTCAATAAAGTTACGAGTCTCTAAAAATATATAATCAGTGCTACAGTAAAAATTTATCGAATTTCAATTAAAAAAAATACAGCATATGAAAAAGAACAAAACAAGAAGCTTTGAGTCGAACAAAACAAAAACTGAAACCCGACCACGGAAAAGCACAAATTGAAGGCCGAGAATTGTTGCTTTGTGCATCAATTGTGACCTTCGACTACAATTAACATTATTAATGTTTAAAAGAAAAGAAAAAACGCACTGGACTTAAAAATATTAAATTCATAAATTGGATTGTGACACTTTGATCAATTTCGCTGATATTCAGCCAAACTAAAAGAGAAGTACAAAAATTAGGAGCTTGTCCTTACTCCCAATAAAAAATCTCAATAGGACAATATCGGTAAATCGTAACCACACAAATAGCCGTCGCCCTCGAAGTAGATAACCGATCATCAGTCACCGCGATAAACAAAGAAAACTAAAACTAAACGAAAGGCGAACATGTGGCCGCGACGATCGGTCCGAAATGAGGGCAGTGGAACGCGAAGCGTACACTTGACCTCTTTCCGAGTCCTTACCTCCGCGGCTCCGCCAGACCTTCACACTTTTTACAACGCTTTTACGAGCTAGGTCGGCCAATTAAGTTCGGGCAATGCCGACTCCACATGGCCGGCAGATGCAGCGGCGGCGGCGCGCGCGCACTCTTGACACACATACTCATTCAATGTCTTCCCTCGATAATATTTAAAGATATATGCTTGTGTTTATCTATAATGTCAATGATATTTACCGGAACCTTCGTGTAACAAATATGATGTATTAGTGTGTGGGTGGTGGCCTTTTAAACAGTTTTTAACCTTTTTAACTTTGTTTAGGTTATGCTGGCTACGTACTTTTGAAACGAAATTGAATAAATCTAGGATTTGAATGCATGACTAATTATATTATATTAATACCTCATTATAGTTTAACTTTTTAATCAAAGAAATAAGAAGTCCAAAATCCACTTCACGTGTGATAATATCTGTAGAAAAATTGTGCAATCAAAATTTTATCAGAGGTGTCGAAAACTCTAAATAAACTCTTACTTTTTACTTAAATTAAATACACGCGAAAATGTACAACATAGTATTTTACATTATGATTCCTGTTTTTTTTAACAATCAAAGAGAATACAATATATGTATTAACAAATTAACGCGCGAATTTGGGTTGTTTAGCTTGTTATTTTTCGGTTACCACCAGACGAAGGTTCCTTCTCAGAAGTATGGGTCTCGACTGCGTCCGGCGTTGTCATAATTTATTTTTAAATGGAGTAAATTTGCAAAATATGAAGTTAGTAATAAATATATTGTTTCCTGGAACTATATTGCAAAGGTTACTAAAATAAGCTTTTAGGTTACTGGTTAGCATTGTCAATTTCGTTCTCTACTAATGCTACTGAAAATAAAGTCAATAGGTAATTTTAGATTATTACTAGTAAGTAGTGTGCTAAGTGCAAAAATATGTCTAATTTTAAATTAAACTTTGACAAACATAATATTCACTTTTCTTTTATCGTGTTACTTAAATATGGTGACGTAGATAACGTTAACGGCGGGTCAATGGAACCGTTAAAGGCGTTTCACGAAACCTTTGTTTGTACCTTCTCCTCATTTTGCTGTCACTTCAGCGGCGCAGCCTTGGGAGGTATTTTACCAGCACATAATTATCCCTTTCTATCCACACTGCCTTGGCCCGCTTGTCATGATTGCCACAGATCGCCGTCCAATAACCTTCCCGCACCTGTGTTATGGGGCCCTTCTACAAAAGTCGGACCTTACGTATTACAATTTATTTCCATCCGATGTTCGTTGCAGCTGAATAAAACTTTCGATGTGTTTTTAATTATGGTTCAGTTAAAAATAAATGAATTAATTAAGAGAAAGGCACTAATGGCAGACACTTTAAGGAAACATAAAACATTTGAATGTTATAAAATATATATTTATGAAAATAAAAGATTGATAACTTCTCTCATGTCTTCAGTAACTCTTACAAAATAAAACTATTATAATTATTCTCTAACAAATCAAGAAAAAATATATTATTGGTCTTTTTGTAAACTTAGTCATAAGAGCTAATAGATGACATCACAAAAAACGAACATCACTAATAGTAGACACCAATATAAACTAATAGTTGACATCTAAGAACATTACATTACATTTTACATTTTTCCTATTTATTAGGTCTTTATTTGCTGTTTTTCAAAAGATTTCATTTACTTCATCATAGTTACTACATACATCAGAAATATTATCCACGTTGTCTCCAGATTCTATCCATTGTTCTTCCATGCTGAAACTATCTTTCCTTTTATTTTTATTTTTCATATTTTTTTCCTAGCAAATTTATTTTCAGTCTTTAGTCTCCATGCTTCTCTTGCCTCTTTTTTTTCTTCTTTCTTGTCTCAGCTCTCCTTTTTCTTCTTTTTACTGCTAAAAAACTAAAGCAATCGATATTTAGATCAGTACAAGGTCACCATGTACAGTAGTTCTAAGTTGTTAGTTTGCTAATAGAATTATATTTTCAGAGAATAGTGATGATATTTACAGTAGAATAAACTACAAAATAACTTTAGTATGTATTGCAAAACTAAAAGATGAGATCCATGTCATCTATTAGGTTTTTTACATTTTCAAGTACTAATAGTAGACACCCTTTATATTGTTAGGGAAAATGGATAAAAAATCATAAAAAAACATTAATTAGTGTTTACAAGATGACCATTAATCCAATAAAACCAATAGAAATTACAAAAAATCAAATAAATGTATTCAAAAGTTACGTGCAAAATTTCGCCTTCCTTAACCTATTTGCTGAGAAATTGCCGAGCGCGTGTCGACGCGGTCACATTGTTTACGAAAACTGATCCCATTTTTAAATTTTGTTCCCGAAGGCATCCCTAATATATTTTGTTACATCAACAGATAGCTTGAGAAGCTTATAAAATTTACAGTGTTGAGAATTAATCCTTCGATCGGAGGTTCTAGGAATTCCCATTGTATTCTTTTGTTCTCGCGATCACCGGTGCTCGCGCGGGGCCTGAAAGATTAAGTAGAGTAATTCTTATTTTTATGGTATTTTTTTCGTAAGTGTCATCTATTAGTTCCGTGTCTAGCATTAGGTCTTTTCCCTTAATTAAATAAAAATAAAATACGTTTATTACAGACCATCATGATAGCGGTTGGTATTAACATTTCTCTTATTCCTATGTTAGTAAAAATGATGAAATTAAATTAATTAATAATGGTTAAGTAAAAGTTATCCTTTCCAAATTGCATTGGAATAGGGTATCAAAAGTTTGTGTAATGAAACGTCAACGATTGAAGTTATTACAGGAAACTAGAAAGAAAAGTTTGTTTTATAATATTATGAATTCTTCAGTTGCAAGTAACTCAAGAAGTCGCACGCAAAAGCTGTTTAGAAGAAATAAATATTGATGTCAATATGTAAAATTAAGCCATAAAGCGCATAATGTTTTATTCACTTCTCTCGCTCGTGTTCGTTATAAATTATGCGCAGATTGCGCACCAAATACGCCTCATGCATTTTTAATGCGTCGGGAGTTTTGACCTCATCCAGACGTTTAGTTTTTTGTTTATTGGAGGGTCTCACAAAACGACGCTAATCGCCGTCTGCCTGCTGCTGCCTGCTCCCTTCACAGAAGTACAAACTGGTTGCACGTCTGCGCCCGCGCCGAAATCAATGTATATTTTTGGGTTCCGTACGGTTTTAGTAATCACGTTTTGCAATTATATTATACCACTTTGATTTAAAATATCAAAAATATTATCAATAATTCCATAAGAAAATATTTGAGGCTGGTTGTGACATTTTAACATACACAAGTTAGCTGCACATGTCAGTTTTAAGGTCAGATGGTTTCCGGCATTTCCGGAGTCAAACATTATTAAATTATACAAAAGAATACATTTTATAAGGCTCATCGTTATTTTGTAATGGAAAATAAAACATATTTTATGGAAAACGATGAAGATCCGAGGACATCGTTTTCCATGGAGAAGTGTTTGAAACGTGTTTTTTTTGGTGACGGATGTTAATGTGTGTGTTGGTCTGATTTATGAAGGACTCGGAATAGGAAAAAGTTTCCTGACCCATTTGGAAATTGCTAAATGTGCATAAAGACTACCATAGCACGGAGCAGGTTACGGACATAATAAATTACTTTATTATTTTGAACTGAGATGGAAAATGTAAAAGAATACTGTCCGTAGTAAACAAGGTCGTACTGACCTTGGCAATAATTATATTCATTTGCTATTATTTTTGCGAAGCGGCTAGGAAGTTTAGCAGAACGAGTATCGACTCATGAGATCGTCTCATGAGTGGCAAATTGATATTCGCGGCGAAGGTCGAAACAATCTTGATTCAGGAAGGCATGGGCTTTCAGGCTTACTCACTGAGTGTCGAGTGACGAGAGTCGCGGCCAGCGGCGGCTGGTTATGAGTCAACTAGACTAGCACCCTGATTCTACTTTTTTAATTAAATTAATACAGTTTCTATATGGTTGTCATGTCTCCGTATAATACAAGTACAAAATGGTATTGTCATTATTTTAAAACCACATCAAAGAGGCTGGGGTATCACGTAAAAATAGCGATCAACAATCAACATTGTCACAAACAATGGTGTCATGTATAGCGATCGATTGCAATCGTATTGTTTTGGCTGATACGTGATACGAAATTGCGATTTTGGAACAATTATCGCGCAATAATTGCTATCGCATTGCTCTCGCAAGAAACGTGATACGGGGGCCGTGCTGATCTGTTAGACGCCAAAAATCACCAAAATGGGGTTTGCTTGACGTATATGGGAGCATCAATTAGCCGTTTGACAGGAACCGGACTGGACCAAAGCTGTATTTATATTGGATTAAAATAGCAGAATCAGGGTACCAACGCGACGCAGATACCGACGTATGCGGTATGAGTAATATGTGTAGCACATTACACGATGCTCTATCTGCAGGTATTGCTGCCGTGTTGCACTAACTTTACATTTCAAGGAATTGCGCAAATGCTCACATTATTTGTTTGGTTTTTGCGATACTGAAAAATAGGTGTACGTTGTGTGAATATGGGTCAGTGGGTGCTCGATAACGATAACGGGCACTTAGCCCGTATCGCTACTGTTCCTAGAATGAGACCTAACTGTCAACACAGTGCTGTCTTTGTTATGGCGTTACAATTTATTTGCTCTTCTCCGAATCTATCTATAGCCCATTGTACAGACAAATTATATCCTTTTTTAGTTTTAAGAAATAATATTGGCATATTCATCGTTTACAAAAATATATTGTAAAAATTATTATCAATACATTATACATGTGAATTTTTTCTTTCTAGTTGTTTCAGACAGTTTGGAGTTTGGACCCCTTGGAATAACGCCGAGATGTAGCTTCACTCTGCATCCTCTATCGGTTGTATCACGGCGAGTGCTCTGAGGAATTGTTCGGAATCATACCACCTGCAACTTTTCGCCATCGTCCCATGCGAAAAATATACCATCCTCATCACCTTGATGAGTGGCAATCTTCCACCGTGCGTTTCTCGCGTAACTTTCTGCCGCGCACTGTAAAACTCTGGAACGAACTGTCACCAGCAGTATTTCCGGACCTATACGACCTGCAAGCCTTCAGCTTCCTGAATGAGCGTATTCCCTCTTAAAAGGCCGGCAACACACCTGCAGCTCTTCTGATGTTGCGAGTGTCCATGGGCGACGGTAGTTGCTTTCCATCAGGTGACCCTTTTGTTCGTTTGACCCTTTATTTCATTAAAAAAAAATCCTTATGACTAAGGGACGTGACAAAATTAGCTTTACAGGATAGGGCTCTCTACTTCTCTCTGTTCGGCCTGATGAAATGAAACGCCGGGAACGAGCAGTCAGCTGCATTAACATGTGAATATAGCTACGACTATTTTTCCTTCCTTTGTGTGCTCGATAATGGTTGTGTAAAGAGAGATGCTTTCTAGACAATGAGTTTATTAATAGCTTGTTTATTTGTACACAAGTTGATAATATTTTGACGAACGAATAAGGTAAAAGCGAGCGGTGATAAGGCAAGAGCGCGCGCGTCCGCACTCCGTGCTATCGTTCAAGATTAAGGTCGTTTGCTTTACGTGTGCAGTCTTGAGGTCGTGTGAACATGTTACTTATACACAATATTAAATACACAAACACACACGTATATACAATGCTTGTGTATTTTGATGACGCTATTAATCGCATGATTGTTTTATACTTCTCATAATTTAATTTATTTTCGCATAATTAGGTATTACTAATTTGGTTAATTAAATTTTATTTCTCTGTTGTAACTTTGAACTGGTATCGCCATTCCATAAGATGAAGTCTTCCTAGTAAAATAATTACTTACCTGTTAGTATGAGGCACTATTACTTACAATACAATCATATTATATTAACTACATCGATTCTTGTGATATATAGCATTATGGTATGTAGATCCTTCGGCTAAGTTTACATTGCAACAATGGGTAAGCGCGAATGTTTGGAAAATATACTTGCATAATGAAATGTGAACAATACCAGCCATGAGTAGAGCGTTACCATAACATCCGTTATTATCGCCTGATTGGAATTATCGCTGTCGTCAATATTAATCTTATTAACCGACTACAGATGTAAAGGTAATGATTTTGCCACCAGTATCAATTGAGACCTAATGATAACTAAATCAGTAAATTAATTAGATTAGCTCAAAATTATTATTTTTTACTCATATTTCACTCTGAATTTTTTCACCCTTTTCACCGCACAAAATCTACTTATATATTTCTGATCGTAGGCCGCGTGTATCGGTTACCAAAATAATCTGTATTCGGCAATTACAGCTTTTATTTCTCAATGGATGAGGAAATAGAGTGGTAACGTTTGCTTAACGAATATGAAGATGATGTAGAGTTCAGCTGCGTTGCGTTATGCACATGGAATGCAGTTATATATGTTCCATCGACGTTACTCATTGCTGTTATTATTGTATTATCATATAAATTAACAATAAATAACTTTTTCTAATAAATTACATACATTATTACTAGGGATTATCACACGTACTTAAATTGAAATCTCGACACTTTTTTAGTCAATAAAAATGCCAAGTCTACTAAAATGTCTGAAGCCTGATAATAATAGGGATTTTAGATTCAACTTCTGTATGGAATAAAAAAAGTTATAGGGGCCGAATATTAATTTTTAAGACGGATTCAATGTACTATTTTACGTCATAAACTTGTTAAACTAATATGTTTTCTGTGCCTAAACTGAAATAGTCTTAGGTTTAAAGTATCGACGTCGAAACCAACGACATGAGCCGAAAGACGAAATCCATAAAAGCAGTTTTATTGTTTTATTACAATGAGTAATACTCTCGTAAATATCAGAAATCGATATTGTACACGTTCCGTAATTTTTCTAGAATGTTTAGTTATGTTGCGAGTAAAGACTGGGTGTTTTTATTCGCAAATACGTGTGACCTTAGTCCTTTTCGCGTGGTGCTTCTTAAATAATTCTGTGTACAACTAATGTGCCGATGTATTTTTCTGACTTTATTTATATATACGTAGCTATGTACGTCACATTTTCATGGTCAAGTTTGAGTTTGTGAATTTAAATGATGTTTATACGCGTACCTATTTTTTAATGTTTCGCAATATTTTCCGCAATACTGTAAAAGTGTTTGTGAGTACATTAGATTAAGTAATATGTGAAAATTTTAAGCACATTTTACCTCAAATTTAATCATTTAAAAGTAAGTCAAAATACGAGATTAATCCTGTGATACCGAGTAATAAGGAAACTAAATATATTTTTTTGTGTTTTAGGGCGGGATAAAACGAGTTTACGCGAGAACAATCTGACAATAACCAAAACAATGAACCATCTCCGTACCGATGGCCCGCGTAACACTAAAACCAGCCTAAATCCTTCGATCGTGGAAAAACGAGACACAATAGCCATTCTATTGTTATCGCGGTCGCATGCGACCGTTTGGGGCTCGAAGGATTAAGTAATTAAGGAACCATCGAAGATATTCAAAGACAGCGTACCTACGCTATTTGGTCGCCTTATGTCAATTCAATGCTACTCTTTATCAGTCGCCTGGGTTTGATATAACTTGACCAAATTACGTAGGTCCACCTATAAAAGAACTTCTCTGATAGTACATTTCATCAGATTAAATTAAGAGCGGGGTACGTGTCAGCGTGCAGGCGCGGCGCGGCCGGCGGCGGTTGGATACAACGTGGGATGAGAGCGTGCGAGCGCCGAATTAGCGAATATTTTTCGCACACACAAGGTCGAGGTCACATTGTTTGACTTCCTAGATCATCTCGGCCCCGCGCCCGCCCCGCCGGCCACAGAGAATAACTCTGACATTTACACGCCGCGCCGTCGTATTAGATTACCTACTCACATTGTTCTAGAACATTAGGAATTATCGTTCGTAAAATTTGTCAAATTTGTCAAAGAATATCCTATTTTTGCTGCCAAGTCAATGCCTATCAGTAACGAGTAGGGGAGAGGGGGGCTAGTTCTAACAGATTTTGAATATTGTCATTTATCTTCTTAATTTGAAAACTTTATGTTATTTTTTTTATACCCGAGTAACGGAAATTTATATGACTTGCATATACTAAGCTAAAAATTCATCTAAATTACTTGGATTCGGAGGAAAACACATATTTTTAAAAAAAGTCAGCGGTTAAAACTTGCCCCGTTTCGGGGGCAAATATTAACAGTGACGGGGTAAGTATTAACGCTAAGTGAACTTGTTAGACTTTCATTAAACCATGGAAGTAAAAAACAAAACAATATTAAAATGGTAATTTATTTATTTTTTCACATACAAATGTTAAAAAACAATATTAACTTCTGTCAAATTACAAATAACATGAATTTCCTTTTATGTCATCCAACCTGAGCTGTTTCCAGCCCCTATGGATTCCACTTGCAACAAAAATTGAATCTGATCCTCGGATATATGAACATCGGTGGATATGGTGTTGCCGGAGTGTCGCCAGAGTGATCGACGTACCTCTTTCGGCAGATGTGGCAGCTCCAACTTGCTTATAATACCGGTTAATACTTACCCCGTTCCTTTTGTTAAAACTAGCCCCCGAGGACCTTTTTTGGATATAACTAATTATTAAAAAAAAAACTATAGGTATATTTAATAAAATAACACGGAAATGTAATTAACAACTAAATAGCCGTTAATTATATAAAAATCTGCAATCGCAAAACCAAATAATTAAAGCATGAATCAAAAAATTCAAGACATAAAAATGTCCGCTTACCTGTATTTTTGCACCGACGTACTACAATAACTTCACAACGCGATGGCCGACGGGCAACACACTTGTACCAAATCGTTCGCCGACGTCGCCCAAACTTATGACATTGAACGTCTTACCGTATCGTCATTTAATTAGGTAGTTATAGGCTTGTTAATATTTACCCCTGTTAAATCTAGCCCCCCTCTCCCCTACCTACCTACATGTGTGAAAATTTTACTTCTAGTTAGTTACTTCTTTCTTACTTGTCTGCGCACTTGCGTTTTAAAGCTACGTAATATGACACTAAAGAAAAAAAAATTAAATAAAAATAATGACGTGGAAGATTTGACAGGGTGGGTCAGGGCAGGAGGCATACATAGGGTATATAGGAAAATTCAAAGTTTCACCTAAGGTCCTATCAGACAGAGAGCGGTCACGTGGTCAAGCGATGCATTCTTTGTGTTGTATTACGTATATTATAATATAGAGATACTCACACACGGGGCGTTCTGACAGCGTCAGAATTCCTACTGTGTGCTCGAACGCGCGCACAGTGGTCCGAAATCGCTAAATAGTGGACATTCGCAAAAAAGTTCGATTTTGGTGTGAAAAAAAAATACCATCCGATAGATTTTAAGAGGAGTAACAATAAATCCTCATTAAGTTTTTTATAAAAATGTATATTTAAGGTGAAAAAAAATAATTACGAAAATGTTGTATGGGAAAGAATCTATAAATAGATTTTTTGCAAAAACTACTAAGTCATTCTGGTTCATTTTTGAAACAAGTAAAGTTCGAAGGGTATTTAAGGTTTAGAAAAAAAATTACGAAAATTTACGTGCAGCCTTTTGCAGTAGAGGGGTTCAAAATTTTGAAATAATTTTACTAACTTCTTAGGTGTAGAAAAAATACTATTCGAAAAATTTTCTAAAGAGTAACAATAAATCCTTATTAAGTTTTTTATAAAAATGTATTTTTAAGGTGAAAAAAAAATAATTACTTAAATGTTGTATGGGAAAGAATCTATAAATAGATTTTTTGCGAAACCTGGTCATTCTGGTTCATTTTTGAAAGAAGTAAAGTTCTAGTAGTATATAAGGTTCAGAAGAAAAAATACGAAAATTTACGTGCAGCCTTTTGCAGTAGAGGGGTTCAAAATTTTGAAATAATTTTACTAACTTTTTAGGCGTGGAAAAAAATACAATTCGATAGATTTTCTAAAGAGTAACAATAAATCCTTATTAAGCTTTGTACAAAAATGAATTTTTTAAGGCGACAAAAAATTATTATGAACATTGTATGGGTATAATCTTATATATAAAATTCTCGTGTCACAATGTTAGTCCACGAACTCCTCCGAAACGGCTTTACTGATTTTTACCAAATTTTATATGCATATTCAGTAGGTCTGAGAAGTGCATTTGTTGAATAAATAATAGTAAATTATTACAACTCGAGACTGAGGGCGACCATTGTTTGTGCGACGGGATAGCGATAGACGTTGCTATGGTAACATACTTATTTAGTCACTTCAAAATAATAATAAAGGCGAAACAGGTACTTTATATTATGGCAAAGCAACGTTTGCCGGGACAGCTAGTATATTAATTAAAACGAGTCCATAAAAAGCAACAATACTTATATTTACAAACATGGATAGCAAAAACAAAATTAAACTAAAACTAACTACTTGCTGACTAAAATATTGTAATTATAATAAAATAAAAATAATTACACACACTAATAACTCAAACAATTTCAAATGAAACTTATAAATAAACAATAATAAATAATAATCAACTAAACCAACGCGCTTTACAAACATAGTGGATCTCCAATGCTATCATCGCTTCTTCTTCGTAATCTTCGTAAACTTCACTTTCTTCGTAATCTTCTGATAAAAGAGGTCTTTCAAGCTGTTAGGTCGACTGTGTCTGGATGAAATTCTTGGTGTTTATTTTTAGACAACTTTAGACGAATGTGAGACAAATATGGATCAGAGCTTATTAAGAAGTTGTGCAACAAATCTTCATTAGTTTCTGCTCGACTCGTCTTTCTAGTATGCATCTCTCTAGTATTTCTAAATTCTTTATTCCTTGCCTCTGAAGCTTCTTCACTCAAATAGCCAATTGGAATAAAGCTAAAATGCATTACAAATATCAGCACCATGTATATTCTAATCTCTCTCTTTTCAGGACTTTAGGACAACATCTGAAATAACGAGAATAGATTTAGAATTAATAAAGGGGATTATACGTTGTATTGCAGACAGTTTCTTCTGGGAAGCTTATCAATATAGATCACTTTCGAAATTATTCTAGGGAAACAGCAGAGCTGTATGTCAAGATTTTTCCGTGGTACTACATGCCTGCAAATGTTCACAAACTCCTGATACATGGTGCTGATATTTGTAAGCATTTTGGCTTTGTTCCAATTGGCTATTTGAGTGAAGACGCTTCAGAGGGAAGGAATAAAGAATTTATCTAGAAATACTAGAGAGATGCATACTAGAAAGACGAGTCGAGCAGAAACTAATGAAGATTTGTTGCACAACTTTTTAATAAGCTCTGATCCATATTTATCTCAAATTCGTCCAAAGTTGTCTAAAAATAAACACCAAGAATTTCATCCAGACACAGTCGACCTTGCTTGAAAGACCTCTTTTAACAGAAGATTACGAAGAAAGTGAAGTTGTGTCATTACAAGGCGATGATAGCATTGGAGATCCACTATGTTTGTAAAGCTCGTTGGTTTAATTGATTATTATTTATTA
This sequence comes from Polyommatus iphigenia, assembly GCA_963422495.1. Lineage (NCBI taxonomy): Eukaryota > Metazoa > Arthropoda > Insecta > Lepidoptera > Lycaenidae > Polyommatus > Polyommatus iphigenia. The sequence continues at coordinate 16,506,267 of OY730189.1, forward strand.
TTGTTTATTTTACGCAGAATGCAAACACAGAACGCTTGAACGCGTTGCTTGCTCTCTGTCTGATATGTCCCTAATTCATAAAAAAAATCTTAAGGTCAATTTCGTAGCACAGCGTAGAGACTAGTAGTTGCGTGTGTACGGTAAATTATACGGCTATTGCTGAACCAAAGATTTCCTTTGGTAGGATTGGTCTTTATGGCCCAAGGATGGATTTAAGATGTGGAGCCACCGCGATTTTTTATGTTAATTTTTTTACATTTTAGCAGCGTCTGCTCTGGAGGAAAATAGAGTGTCAATCTGTATAGAGGTATTAATTATGGTACTATTCCAAGTTCGGTACCATATTCGGATGACATAAGAATGCTTAATTAATTTTAGGACTCATATTTGCACGATAAAGATGTAAAACAACGTAAAAAGAAGAAGAAGAATAAGCATTATTTAAACGCGCTAATCTTAGTATGAGTCAGTAATTACTGGTCCGATTTGAAAAATTCTTTCAGTGTTAGATAGCCCATTTATCAAGGAAGGCTATAGGCTATATTTTATTACGCTAAAACTGTGGAAAAAACGAGGGATATTATTTGAAAGGGCTTATTTCACGAACTACTGGAGTAATTTTTCTGTTATTTGGCACAGATAAAAAGTAGGAACGTGAAGGATCATAGGTTATTTATTGTGGACTAATTTATCTGTGAAATATCTAATTTACGCTTCACAACATCTAGTAATATTATAAAGCTGAAGAGTTTGTTTGTTTGAACGCGCCAATCTCAGGAGCTACTCATCCGATTTGAAAGAATCTTTCAGTGTTTGATAGCCTATTTATCGAGGAAGGCTATAGCCTATATTTTATCACGCTAAGACCAATAGGAGCAAAGATACAGAGGAAAATGTGAAAATAAAGCTGAAGAGTTTGTTGGTTAGTTTGTTTGTTTGAACGCGCTAATCTCAAGAACTACTGGCCCGATTTGACAAAATCTTTCAGTGTTTGATAGCCTATTTATCGAGGAAGGATATAAGCTATATTTTATCATGTTAAGACCAATAAGAGCAAAGATACAGAGGAAAATGTCAAAAAACGGGGAAAATTATTTGAAAGGGCTAATATCTCACAGATTACTGGAGCAATTTTTATGTTATTTGACACGAATATATAGTAGACTACGTGAGACATGGGTCATTTATTTGTGAAAAATAAACGGTTTCCGTGAAATTTCAGACTTACGCGGACGAAGCCGCGCGGAACGTCTAGTATTATTAATATGTTTATTGCTCCATTCATCACCATATCTTTGGCATGCAGAATAATGCAGCTATCAGCCTCCTTGTATTAATTAAGCCCTGTCAACAGCGTTTTCGTTGGTTGAAAATAATATATTCTAATTTTTTATTTTATTTTTACTATCTTTTATCTAAATATTATTCCAAAATTGGCATTTAAACATTCGATTCAATCGAAAATGATACCAAACTCGACTATATACCTAAATCCCACGCAGTTATTGACCTCATACCTTGTTGAAGCTAAAACCCCCCCCCCCCCCCCTCCCCCACCTGCATGAAATATTCAGGTGGCTCCACACCATAAACCCATCTTAGGGATATAAAGATCAATCCTACCAAAGGAAATCTTTGGTTCAGCAAAAGCCGTATTCCTCGTTTTTTTGTCTTGTACGCACACGACTATAGAGGGTCTATTCTATTAACGACATAATGGAGAGAATAGACCAACAACTTGCTAGTTAATACGGCATCAGTCATGTACTCTTTGTAGAAGTTAGTTGGGGGGCGTCCACAAATTACGTGAGGTGTTTTTTTGAATTTTTTGACCCCCCCTTCCCCCTGGTGAGATTTCGTGAGATTTTATTCAACCCCTCCCCCTCCCAAAAACGTTTAGTTTGACAGTCAGTAGATTTTCTTTCGAACGAATTTGTGAATGATCTTAATCGTATAATAACGATTACGCTTACGATTAAATCTTAATCATACATGCAATCTGGGTGAAATAGACCGAAATAGTATTATTTTGTTGAGATAAAAATTACGTGAGATTTGCCGAGACCCCCCCTCTCCCCAACGTGAGATTAGATGAGATTTGACTCGATCCCCCCCTCCTCCCCCCCTAAACACCTCACGTAATTTGTGGACGCTCCCTTATTGTGTGCTTTTGAGATTTAAATATTAAGGTAAGAAATCGCTTTTTTAACACGTTGTACGGGGGGCTTAGCCAACACGTTTTCCTACTGAAGCTATAGGCAGCAGGCTGCAAAAAGTAAGTCTAATTTATAAAGACTTCATCTATCTTATTTATTGTTTCCTCAAACATAATTTTTAAGGATATCACATTTTGAATCAAATAAAAAAATACATAGCATACGACGCGACGGCGCGACGCGACGACGCATTTTGTAAGGTCCAGTCCACGGCAGTGCGCACAATGTTACTATGTGTAGCGGCCTTGCAGCTGACATTGGCTCGCGTTTCCTGATCTCACCTCCTCGTAACAAAGAGTGTCCACTCGCGGTAATTAGCACGCGTCGGCCTTGTCCTGTTATCGCGTCCACGCCGAACCTATTGTTTACGACGATGCTGAACTTGCTCCATAAATAGTAATTATATACTGTTTGTCACATCCCATTTATATGTTGTACGATTTCGCAACAACCATAGACATATGGGCAATAAACATCGCTCGTTAAACCTTTGTTTAGCGAGCGATGATCGACATTCTGCAACTCAAAGTCAAAGTTAAAATATCAAGTCAAAAAAGATATTTCCAATTAAATTTTTAACCGTCTAGTCGGCCCGGTAAGAAGTACCTCGAAATTCTTTCCTCAATTTCCTATGTAAAGTGTGAATGAAAATGACGTCGCGTCTTACAAGGAGACTCATTAAAGCCCTAAAGGAAAAACACCTTACCTTTGCATGTATTTTGTGGACTGTTTACGTTAAGGGCGGGCGCAGACGTCACGCGCGGAGTGCGCAGCTACGGTGTGCGCAAACATGTTTACCGGCGACACACAAAGTTCAAGGCCCGCTAACAATAATTACTGTAGAACGATATACTTTTATGTAGAGGTTACCTCGAGGACGACTAGTACGTATAATAACTGTTTACGCTAATTGAGTTGCGCAATAGTAGGGTAATTTACAGCGATTCATTTTCAGGAAATGTAGAGACTAGTATTTTTTACGCCACTTTGCTATTTCAAAACTATTTGTGATGTAATCTATATTTTCAGATATGATAAATTAAATTGTCTATTTATGGTAAATAAAAAAAAATTGCGAACAACAAGTGTAGCAAAGAGGCGTAAATAGGTGTATAATGTGTAATCAGGCTGATCACATTTTACTGAACATAGCAGATAAACAAGTACCAGATTGTAAACACATGACGTATTGCACGTTTTATTTGTTCCTATTGTGTCTGACAAATGTTTCATGAAAAAATTCAAGGTGACTTGAACGTGGACGTTATTTCATAGAGGTGATCTCAGTCCCGAGGTTCTGAATTACATTTCAGTGATATGCAAAATACTTTAAAAAATATTTACGCTCAAGAATAAGAGGGTTCCGTAATCTTCTTGAGAGGTTCTTATATTATGAAAGTACTAAGAACAAGTGTATGTGTAGTCCAATCTCTAGTTTTCATCGATCTAAGATCTTACAAAAATGAGTGATAGGTACGAAATTAGCGATTAAACCACAATGTGTATAATTTCTTTATATATAAAAGTCTATTCATTTGACCAGAAGATCAAGTTAACATTTAGTATTTAGGTGTAGGTGTAGGCTCTGATTTAGAATCCTCATTTTTTTAAATACGAGAAAAACCGGACATGAAAGCCGAACTGACCTTCAGTTTTTTTCATACTAAAGTTCGTCGACTTTAGAGCCTCCACAAATATTAATAGATAAGAATCAATCAAATCGTGGTCGCATCTAAATAACAAATAATTTGTTTTAACTAATTTTCGATTTATATCATTCAATCACTGAAGGATTATTTAAGGAAATAAGCAAATAGGATATAAACTACGAAAGAGGTAACATTGTAAAGTTTTGACATAAACAATTCATACTGTTTCTACCAAAGTCATAATTATACTAAATGATAACTTCTTAACTATCATTTAAATGCATTAAATGTACCTTTAAAGTTTGTGTAGGGCCGTTAAAGTAGATGTTAAACTTTCAACAGTTTTATTCAAAGCCAACTCTTCCTGCTGCAGTCGAATAAAAAACAAGTCAAACATTTAAGGACGAATCTGCATAAAAGGACTCCAAGGGCTTTTGGAATATAAAACAGACAGCAGACAGCCTGCATAATGTGAAGAGTGAGTTTAAACCCACGGTTAAACTGGCACGAATAAAGATAGTACATTGTTTTGATTCCAAACTCACTTGGGGAGTTTTTTTACTTGCGTTATTGACTAGTGCAATTTTTTTATTTTGTATGCTAATTAAATTGCAACGAAAAAATATTCTTTAATTATTTCCTTAATCGGTACCAGAACCCTTTCTACCTGGCCGACCGAATCGAGAATCCAACAAAACAGCACGTAAACAGTAGCTAATAAATTTTGTCAATTTGGCTAACGAGTAGCGTGTTCAATAAGGAAGAACTCGTAAATCAAATATAACGCGTAGAAAATTATTATATTGCGGAATCCTAAACATTAGCAGACGAAATTAAAATAATTTATGTGAGTCGGACTCCTAGCTGACATTGGATGGGTTTCCTGTGTATTAACATCACTATGGGTTACCTTCACACAACCGGGCTAAGGTTACACAACCACACCAATATTACTTGTACCTATTGTGTATTGTTATTTGTTAGGTAAATAGAAAAATGTTACATAAATATTTTTCTATTGCTGTCGAAAGTATCTTTCCTCCTCTTTTACAAATATTCTCTTAAAAATTATTTAATTTTTTAAGAATTAATTACTTACTATGTTGAAGCGACAAACTCTACCTCGTAGAGCTCATGATACATTATAAAATAATTATTATGATAAATATTTTAAATTTATTATACACAAGTTTTTAGTTAAGTATTTAAAATTTATTATTTTGCAACAGTAATGTAGCTATTTTTTTATTAATTTAATGCCCTCGTCAAGGTAAGCCATAATATATTGATAAGGATATTCATCATGTTAGTATATTTTAATAGTTCGTCATACGTATTATCACCAGTTGTGCGTAATTAGCAAGTATGTTTCTAGATAAATAAATAGAAAAAGTATTTGCTGTATTTAATTATTTTTTGTTACGTAATAAGCACCTTGTATTGTAACTAGAACTTACCTCTTCAATCAAAGATTTCAAAACTTAGGACAGGCTACGAAGTAGGTATATTTGTCAAAAAATAATCGGCCAAGTGCGAGTCGGACTCGCGCACGAAGCGTTCCGTACCGTTATAGAGCAAAAATATGCCAAAAATGGTGTTTTTTGTATGGGAGCCCCCCTTAAATTTTTATTTTATTTTAATATTATTATTAATTATTAAAGTAAACATATAATTTAGGCTTTTGTGAAAATTTCAAATGCCTACCTGTTGTCATCATTGATACCGAGCAAAAAATGATTGAAAAATCACGTTTGTTGTATGGGAGGCCCCCTTAAATATTTAATTTATTTTGTTTTTAGTATTTGTTGTTATAGCGGCAACAGAAATACATAATCTGTGAAAATTTCAACTGTCTAGCTATTACCATTCTTGAGTTACAGCCTGGAGACAGACGGACAGACGGACAGACGGACAGACGGACAGACGGACAGACGGACAGACGGACAGACGGACAGACGGACAGACGGACAGACATCGAAGTCTCAGTAATAGGGTCCCGTTTTTACCCTTTGGGTACGTAAAAACAATATTACAGTTAATATAAATCTACATTATTTAATATTTTCAAACATAAATGTTATAAAACGGCCCCAAAACAACCCCGAAGTCCAATCAGCTAGCACATTTTTTGCTCGATTTACCATGTCCCATCTATTACTCCACGCTACACATTTTTCGGGAAAGCGCATAATTTTCTATGTTAAGGACAGGCACAACATAGGTTATCCCGTGTTATCACGTGGTAACCTGACACGGCGACGTCAGAGCGCAGGGCGCGGGGCGCGGGCCAGGGGCGGGGGGCGCCTGACCCTGACTCTTGAAATAGTCTTCCGCATTAACGTGGAGAGCGAAAATATCGCACGATGTTGCCACAAGGCCGACACCTCCACCCCGCGCCGGTTATGGGCAAATTCTACTAAACTAGTTAGGTAATGTTTTCCCAAATATCATTTGCGGTAATGACACCGGTCAGCCCACGTTTCGTCCTTGCCGCTTCCTTTTTGAACATTTTCTTGAAATGTAGAGCTATGTCCTGGTTGTTGCTCTATTTCTCTATATGAAAAAGACTAGCTAAGGATTAAAAACTTACAACGGGTAATCTTTTCTTTTTTAAGAAGTGAAAAAAAAAAATCAAATCAGTATTTTGCCCATCACTACACATAGTAATTACGCATGTAAATTGAAGTGCGACGCATTTTTTCCTGCAAAATAATATTATTGTTTACAGTAAGTATATTCTTTATAATATTATAAGTTCCGCGTTTATATTATTTAAATAAAGTTATCGATGTATTATGAGGAGTCATAGCGTGGAGACGCTGTATATAGCACTTATCTAGACACTTCCTAGAAGTCTACAAGGTCTATCAGGTTGTTGGTTTTACGTCTCCACGTCATTGTATTACTAAAGGATAGGAATTTTACAATCTACAATTATCTTCTACTGTAAATGTCACGCTAAGTGTAATATAAAGAATAACAATGTTCTTGGATATCTTCTTCCTTAATACTATGCGTTACTAATATGTATTTTTCTTTATAATATAAGGGGGCAAACGAGCAAACAGGTCACCTGATGGAAAGCAACTACCGTCGCCCGTGGACACTCGCAACACCAGAAGAGCTGCAGGTGCTTTGCCGGCCTTTTAAGAGGGAATACTCTCTCTTCTTGAAGGTTTGCAGATCGTTAAGGTCCGAAAATACTGGTATTCTGTGCTATGCGCTAAGAAAGAAAAGAAAGTTCCTATTATTCTTGCAAATCATTACATTGTTGAACTGAGTAATATATTACTATACAATGAAAACAATAATAGTATGATAGTGGTATTTATTTTAGTACGACAACAATAATAACAATTACTATCAACCCGTGTCATCCGAGACTTTACAACGAATGTATAATTTAAAATCGGGTCATTAGTTTCGACACTATTATGGTGGAGCAAACAAACATAATATATTGTCCCTCTTTGTGGTTTTACTGTGGCAGTAGTTACGAACAACGACATTATTTTATAAACAAACTAGCTGTTGCCCGCGACTTCGTCCGCGTTAACATATTATAATAACAAAGATGGATAGTTTTCCCCTTTTTGTGATTCCTTAAACAAAGGGTAAAAACAGGACCCTATTAAAGCAAACGTCAAACACAAACGTCAAAAAACTTTCATATTTCTAACTCAACAAATGACGGACTTTCATTGAAACTTTCTACCCCAATTTCACCCCCTTGGGGGTAGAATTACCAGAAACACTTAAATATGTATCCATTCATTTTTAATCAGTAGCACAAAAATAAAATTTCATGTTTCTAACTCAAGAAATGACGGACTTTCATTCAAACTTTCAACCCCAATTTCACCCCCTTGGGGGTAGAATTTCCAAAAAACGCTTAAATACCTATCCATTCATTTTTAATCAGCAGTCCAAAAATAAACTTTCATGTTCCTAACTTAAGAAATGACGGACTTTCATTTAAACTTTCAACCCCTATTTTACCCCCTTGGGGGTAGAATTTTCAAAAACGCTTAAACACGTATTCAATCATTTTTAATCAGTAGCCCAAACATAAAATTTCAAGTTTCTAACTTAAGAAATAACGGACTTTCATTCAAACTTTCAACCCCAATTTCACCCCCTTGGGGGTAGAATTTCCAAAAACGCTTAAATACACATCCATTCATTTTTAATCAGTAATCCAAAAATAAAGTTTCATGTTTCTAACTCAAGAAATGACTGACTTTCATTGAAACTTTCAACCCCTATTTCACCCCCTTAGGGGTAAAATCTTCGAAATTCCTTTCTTAGTGGGTGTCTACTTAATAAAACAACCCTACTCACCAAATTTCGTGGCTGTAACTTTAACAGTTTTTGCTCAGCGATGATGAATCAGTCAGTCAGTCAGTCAGTCAGTCAGTCAGGACATGCAATTTTATAAGTATAGATTGACATAAATATGTTACTTATTTAAAATGTTACTATAATATTAGATATATAATATTAATATTGTTATTTTTTACAAATGTTTGTACATCCTCCTCGCAAAATTCAAGGTAATCAATGAGATAAGTAGGAATAGATCATGACTCATTATCACAACACGACAGGTTTCCGATTTTATTTGCCAGTCTTTAAATGTATAGTTTGTTGATGAAAAACTAATTATGATGTCTGCTTGAGCTTAGGCAAAAGGTATTTTATATTTAGATTATTTGTTCCAGCCTTCCAGAACACTCGTATCACATCCCAAAATATTGTAGGTGTATATTTTTAGAAGTGGTTAGTAAAATTTTTATATGAAATACAATTTTTTTTTATTAAATAAGGGGGCAAACGAGCAAACGGGTCACCTGATGGTAAGCAACTACCGTCGCCCATGGACACTCGCAACATCAGAAGAGCTGCAGGTGCGTTGCCGGCCTTTTAAGAGGGAATACGTTCTTTTCTTGAAGGTTTGCAGGTCGTATAGGTCCGGAAATACTGCTGGTGACAGTTCGTTCCAGAGTTTTACAGTGCGCGGTAGAAAGTTACGCGAAAAACGCACTATGGAAGACTGCCACTCATCAAGGTGATGAGGATGGTATGTTTTTCGCGTGGGACGATGGCGAAAAGTTGCCGGTGGTATGATTCCGAACAATTTCTCAGAGCACTCCCCGTGATACAACCGATAGAGGATGCAGAGTGAAGCTACATCTCGGCGTAATTCCAAGGGGTCCAAGCTGTTTGAAACACTATGGCAGTCAACAATTCGAGCGGCCCTTCGTTGGATACGATCCAGAGGGAGCAGTTGGTATTTAGGCGCCCCTGCCCAGAGATGAGAACAATATTCCATATGAGGCCGAACCTGCGCCTTGTAGAGTTGTAAGCGTTGTTGTTGTAAGGTCCGGACTGAACTACTGTCTCGCTCTGTTAAGAACACCAAGTTTCTTCGAGGCAAATTTGGCCTTACCCTCTAGATGATATCGGAATTGGACTTTGCTCGATATGTTGACGCCAAGTATCTCAATGCTAGGGGAGATGGTTAAAGATGTGCCCTCGAAACGAGGATATACGACCATTGGTGACTTTTTAGTGGTGAACGCGCAGACTTGTGTCTTGGCGGGGTTGAATTGGACCAAATTACGTCTACCCCATTCAGAGACCTTCTCCAATGAATTCTCCATCTTAGACACAAGTTCGTTTCGACTCTCAGTGACATTTTGCCGAGACATATTGGGGGAGCCGGTATATACAGCATCACCTGTACTATCATCCGCATAGCAATGAATGCCGTTGGTCTGTAACATGTCATTGATATGCAGTATGAATAGAGTAGGCGATAGCACATAGCCCTGAGGGACACCAGCATCAACAGACTGAGTTTCCGAGCATTCGCCGTCAACTACGGCCTTAATGCTTCTGTCTGCTAAGAAACTAGTGACCCACTTACATAATTTCTCGGGCAGCCCGTATGATGGAAGCTTTGATAGCAGCGCTTTATGCCAAACCCGATCAAAGGCCTTCGCAATGTCCAAACTAACAGCCAATGCCTCTCCCTTCGACTCAATTGCCTGAGCCGAACGATGAGTCAGGTACGCCAAGAGATCACCAGCCGAGCGACCCTTACGGAACCCGTATTGTTTGTCGCTAAGTAATCCCTGACCGTCCAAGTATCGAAGAAGCTGGCTATTGATAATGGATTCCATTATCTTCGAGAAGAGAGAGGTTATAGCGATTGGTCTGTAGTTGGAAGGATTTGAGCGATCACCTTTTTTGGGGATCGGGTGCACCAAGGCTGTCTTCCAGGAAGCCGGGACGATGCCAGTGGAATAGGAGAGCCGAAAAAGACGCGTCAAGACCGGAGCCAACTCTGGAGCACACTTTTTCAACACAATAGGCGGGATTCCGTCAGGCCCACTCGACTTTTGGGTATCAAGGGAACGGAGGGCTTTTCGCACTGAGCGCTGATGAAACCGAATATCCGACATGATGCTCGTGCATCGCGGTATTGTCGGCGGTTTCTGCCCCCCGTCATCCAGGGTCGAGTTTGACGCAAAGAGCTTGCCCAGAAGATCGGCTTTGTCTCGTCAAAGTCTTATGTACTCGAAAAATAATAATCTTTTATAATATATAATATATGCATTAAATATAATAATTATAAAGAAATATTTTTTGGTATGAAAATATTTTTCTTATTCAACAAAAGTAGTAGGTAGATCCAGCACTAGCACATAGTCAAAAACACTGAAGTAGTTTTACCAAACTTTACATACTTCTTGATACTCTTGAATAATACCAGAAGGTAGCCAATGAGGTGTTATAATTAACTAGTACAGACGTAGCGAGTAGCGACCTTGTGTGCTAGTACGTAGCGCCATAACTGTCGATCACGATATGTTTATCGTGTCATCATCATGTAAGATTGCGGCGAAATCTGACATTTGTTTGTACCTGAAATGTTCCAATGCGAAAACTCATCCAGTGTTTATTCGATAGCCTAAAATCATACCTATTCCTGAAAATTCGAGTCATTCGTCTTTTGTTTGTCATGCCTGTAGAAGACAAAAATACAGTTTTCTTTTTAAATCGTGACTTGCGACTGTATTCCTGGAAAATCGGATTTCTATAATCTCCGCTGAACAGTTGAAAAATGACTTAATGAAAGTATAAATCGTTCTAATTTATTGAAAAAATCGGCCAAGTACGAGTTGTACTCGCGCACGAAGGGTTCCGCACCACTACAGAGCAAAAATAGGCTAAAAATTGTATTTTTCTATGGGAGCCCCCCTTAATTATTTAATTTATTTCAATTTTATTATTAATTATTAAAGTACAAATACAGTTAAGTATTTTGTGAACATTTCAATTACCTACACGTTGCCGTTATTGATTAGGAGCAGAAAATAGCAAGAAAATCACGTTTATTGTATGGGAGCCCCCCTTAAATATTTAATTTATTTTGTTTTTGGTATTTGTTGTTATAGCGGCAACACATATACAAAATCTGTGAAAATTTCAGAAGTCTAGCTATAGCGGTTGTTGAGTTACAGCCTGGTGACAGACAGACGGACAGACGGACAGACATCGAAGTCTTAGTAATAGGGTCCCGTTTTTACCCTTTGGGTACGGAACCCTAAAAATAAAGACGACGTAGTGCACCTAACTAATCTGTTGTTGAAATGCAGCTATCGAGTATCAAGTAAGGTATTTAAAGATCGCTGCTCTCCGCAGTAAAAGCCGGTCGACGTTCGGCTGTTCTATTTGTCATTCACTGCACAAATAAAAGAAAACAATTAACGAGCGGTTATGCTCACTATCGTTTATTATGTTTTTGTAGCCCAATAAAAGATAATTACTGTTTTTGAGTTACTGGAACAACGTCTAACAGAACAGTACACAGAGCAACGTAATATGTGTAACACTGCAACTTATTAGTAAACGAGATGACGCCCGCAACTCTGTTGCAACAAAAATAGTTTATCAAACGGAAACCATACATATTTCCGGAATAAAAAATATACTATGTCTTTTCCCGGAACTCAAAGTGTCTCCATACCAAACAGCCAATTCGGTTAAGCGGTTTGGGGCTTCTGCGTGAAGAGGTAACAGATTGATACAATTTCGTATTTATAGTATGGATAAGTAGGTACTATTTAGTGTGAAAAATATTATCGATCAGAATATCACAAAAGATGAGTGAGAAGCCGCACCACTTGAAATGTAAGGCCGGATAGAGTCATACAGGCGGAAAATGTAGAGACAATCATTATTGAATTATGAAGACACTCAATGGCATATGATTCAGCGTATCACTAATAATCTATGATAAACAATTGACGGGCTGTGAAATAGTTTTCCTCGTCTATTTGCAATCATAATTAATATTTTGCATGGTCGCCATAAGTGAATATAATAGCTTGCTTTTGAGGAAAAGTGACAAAAAAAATTGCAGCTTCCAAACTATACTTAATGCCTACATGTAAAAATAGGTCTTGTAAATCGACAGATAAAGAGATATAGTACGTACAGTTTATAAAAGTATATATGTAGTAAGCTTATTTTGGGTAACTTTGAACTGCAGTATAACTTTGAACAATACAAAAATGTATTGTTCAAAGCTAAACCGCAATTCAAAGTTACCCAAAATAACGTTACCCCGTTTAATTTTGCAGAACGTGACATTTGCAGAACGCAGTAGGCCATAAAGGAGAAAAGTGAAAACTAGCAGCTGTATTGTCTCTTATTCGTCTTCGAGATTCGAGATTGTGTTCCGGGGACTTTCTTTTATGCTCAAGTTTATCAGATGTCTGGTTTCACGAATTCAAGTTCTGGGCCAAGGGCGCGTGTCGCCTGCCTGCCCAACTGCCGGGAAGGGACAGGGCTCGGGGAAAGTTGGCAGACAGTTTCAAATACAAAACGAACGTTCATAGTCTAAAAACCAGTTTAGACAAATGTAATGCTACCGGCGTAAAGATATTTTAAGTGAAATTGGTTTCTGTATCCGGCTCATAATACGGTCACTTGAAGTTCGGAAATGTAAACAAAGAGTGGCACAATTTGGAGTGGAGAAATCTATGTGGAGTCTACTGTGGCATACAGTTTCAACTTTTGTAGATATACGTAATACGTATCTTAGTTATTTTTCAAGAGTTTACATCTTAGTAGAATAATATTTATTAAGAAACGTAAATCTTAGGTCCTTTAAAATTACTTACAGGACCTTAAGGAACCAGGTTCACTGGAACACATAATATATTGTGTTTAATTCTTGAAGATCTCATATTATAAGTGTTGTGATTTTATTGCACACGGGTAGGTATTGTTTTTAAACGAGGCATTTACACGCGTGGTGGTGATGTTTAATTCACGACAACCGTACGCGGTAATTAATGTTGCAAATTTCATGAGGACGACTCATTTGCATCGCTTCGAATAAAAATAAAGATTTAAATAAAAAATATATAATATACTTTGCCTTGGACATTGCGCTTGTGATTTACTACACCCTTTGTCGGTATTATAACTAAGATTTGCAACGTATTTAATTTATTAAATACTAAGTATATTAATTGAGATATTTAAGATAGAAATACAGTAATATTATAAATGCGAAAGTGTGTCTGTCTGTCATCTCCTCACGCCCAAACCGCTGAACCGATTTTGCTGAAATTTGGCATGGAGATACTTTGAGTCCCGGGAAAGGACATAGGATACTTTTGTTTCGAAAAAATGTACAGTCCCCGCGCGATAAACGAGTTTTGGCGCAACGAAGTTGCGGGCATCATCTAGTGATACATATTTAGGAGTATTTAGGTAAGAGCTAGAAAGTTACCTCTGAAAATGTGGAGAAATTTTCCTATGGAATCTGGCTTTGATTATTTTCGAGTCCAGCCCGGAAGAGTCATTGTTTAAGCCCCCTCAGATTGAACGTCACAAATACTGATCAGAAATCAGTCATAAAGTACAGTTTAGTCTCAATCGGAGTGTTCGTTACGAATACACAGCCGGAGCGGAATCAGCACAAAGCAGGAGGCACCGATGCGTGGCTGCGGCCTACTGCCCTGACCCACATCGCTCATGATTGTATGTAGATTTTGTAAGGCACATTTAAGAAAGCCGCGAATGACAACATCCATACCCCGTGCATTGTCCCTGCGGCCGCGCCCCGATCGTCTCAGTGAAATTGACGTGATATCGCTCGTAACATCGCGTTCGTGACCCACTGCCCGACTAAAGCGATACGTTTCACATATTCATTCCTATTTCACTATAATTATACACGTGAATTATAATTTTTAATTTAATTATAAAAATGTTTTTGTGTGCTTTTCTTTTTTTTGCGGAGAAATTGCGCTCTAGCTTGTGTACTTATCAGTACACAAGCTAGTAGTACTATCGTCCTGGTTGTTTAACCGCAATTAAAACCTAACGGTGAAGTGTAACAGTAATCGGAATTTGGGTTTATTCTACGACCTTAATTGACGCCTCTGTTTCTGTCGCTTATCTTAGTCTTTTTGATTTTATAAGCTCTTGTATTATACGCCAGCAGTGAACTAGAAAATATTGCAGATGAAAATAGAAGAATTCGTAGTAGCTATAGAATATAGTAACGTCTTGAGAAACGACGAATGTCGTATTCTGTAAAAAAACAATATCCTCATGATGGTGACTGAATTATTAACTTCGTATTTCACTAGATGACGCCCGCAACTCCGTTATGTCGTACGGGAATCGTACGTTTTTCGGGTTAAAAAGTATCCTATTTCCTTTTCCGGGACTCAAAGTATCTCCACGCCAAATTTTAGTAAAATCAGTTCAATGATTTGGACGTGAAAAGTTTGTTACCTCTTCTCGCTTCTGTCTATCTGTCTATCTGTTGATTAACAGACAGATAGACAGACAGACAGACAGTTACACTTTCGCATTCATAATATTAGTATGTATTTGACATGACTTTATTTTAATACATAATACATGTTATAATTATTATACCTACAATGTAATACAGTGTAATACAGTTGAAAGTCTTCGTAGGCTTATATCCTCAGGAGGCTTAAAGGAGGCTGGTGGAGCAAAATACAATAACATAACTTATTATACAGTATAGTCCTCCTTATCGATTTCGATAACGGTGACCCCAGAAATTAAGGATTGTTTCTATTACCAAGGTTTTCACATTGATGAGGAAGATATTTGTATGATTCTTTAGATCTTCTCGAATAGTACATTAAATTTAAAGTAGGCCATCCTGCTAACAGGTCTCCTGTTCAAATCTGTTCTACACTATGAGAGCTAGTAACACCGACACTAACACGAGCTAGTGAAATGGAAACCGCGCTAAATTCGCAAAGGACAAATCCTTTCTCCGGTCGAGTTCGCCTTTCTCAGCGCAGCGCTCGCAGCATCCGCGCTTGAGATTTCTCTCGCGTCCGTATTGGGATTCAGGTCACGCCTCGACCGCCATACACTTGTCTTACTAAGAAATGACCGCCACCGCCCCTAATTGAGTAAATATAGAATAATAGTACACCTCAGAAAACTGGGAAGATAAGGTTCGCTTTTTTGGGAAAATAAGAAAGCCTCTCTGCAGTAAAGGAAAGTACGCCTGTTCTTGATTGGTTTTGTATTGTGAATAGTACCTATGGAAGGAAGTTTTAAAGTCAATTTAAATTTTTATTAATTTCATATTGATTTCTTTGAACTCTACTTTCAGATGCGCTTATATGCCCTTAAATTGGGTACCAACCAAAGCAATCGACCAAATTGTGTAGTTTTCATATTAATATGAAAATTTTTCATATTTTACAATGTTACATGAAATCCAAAGAATTATATTTATTTCGTGTTATTATCAGGTGACTTCTAAATCGGAGCGTGTTTCTTATCGTCTTCAATGTTGTATCATGTATGTGTCTACATAATTACTTACATAATGTATTAAATACGCCAATGATAAGGCTGACTATGACCTTGATTTTAGTATTCATTTACACATGTTTTTGCAGTTCTTCTCTAAATGTTGTCTTTTAAAATGTTCGTACATTATTACTTTATAAGTTTATTCTATACACATTTTTTTATTTCACTCGTGTGATTGGTTGATAACATTATCAATACTTTATTTTAATAATGTTATACATATATTTTTTATACTAAGCTGAAAATCTTTCGATGTCCTGAATATAAGAAAACTTGATAATAATTAATAATCGAACGAAACTTCTCGCCTGTACCATGCGCACCAAAGTTGCTGCTAAACATAAGTACTTACTCTAAATTCTAATACGTCTATACTCTATTTTGTTGTAATTTTTAAAAAGGGCATGGTAAAGTATATGAGATAGAGAATTATTAAGAGCTCGTAGCTCCCTACAGATTTTTTGTTTTTTTATACGAATTTGCACTTTTTTCTTATTTTTGTAATTTACTATTTTCCTACTCTTAAAAATTAAATCTATAAAAATATATTTATAAGCCTAAAATACTTTATGTAAGTCTACACAAGCAACTAATTATTAATTGATTATTGTCATCTATAATGTCCATAAATGTAAATTAAGTAGTAAGTATCGTATCTATTGTTTAAAAATAGCTTAATTAATCAATTTCACAGTTCGCACGGCGCGCGGCGCGCAACGTGCGGCCTCGGTGATCGAGGCGTGGTCAGTGTAATCGTCGTTTCCTGGTGAACCACTCGAAGATAAGCGAATCGTTTTGAATGTCAATCGATATTTTTGCGCGGCCGTGAAACGGCAAGGTCGCGGTATATATTTGTGCGGCGATAAGCACGTAGAAAGTGATTTCGTTCGACTGAATTTTTTGCTCTTGGCTGAATTCCAACAGCTGAAATAGTTCCGCGATGAAAACGTCTAAAACATTTTTCCTGCGTTTAATTGGCCGCCGAAAAAATTGATTCGGTAGCCATGCGAACTTTGGAATCGTTCTATTTCCGTAAAAAAAAGAACAAGTTAATAGGCCTGGAGATAGTGACACAAAATTCTTGGTGATTTGTGCCAGTATGGCGGTTTTACAGGGGTATAATTACGTAAAGGCAAAAAGGAAAATTATGGTCATAGCGCTCGCACTGGCAGCCCAAACGCGTGGGCGTTAATCGAACGTGTCGGATAAATAACGAGTGTCGAACGATTTGTTCCACAAAAATGCTTGTATTTTCAGATAGTCGAAAAAAAATAAGTTGGCGAAAGCGTAATGCCATATTTGTCGGGTGCGGCTTACAGCCCGCCATACCGACGCGAATACGTTAATTTTAATAAAAAATTGAACCATTTGTACCAGGCTAATTTTTGCATAGCTAATCATCGTCGACCTTGCCATACTTTTCCGATAGCGCCCAATGGCCACCATACCACTGCAAAGGTGTAAGATTTTTTTTTTCGCCAAACGATTTGTACCACCCTGAAACTTTTTTTAACCCTGTATGATCATAAATAGGAGTCTGATAATGCCATACCTGTGGGAGGCAGCGAATGTGAATAATATTTTTTTCAAAATCCTAAGATTTCATACGTAATTCAAACGGTTTTTCAAGTATGGCGCCACTTTTTCCGTCTACTACAAGTATGGTCACATTGTATCGTATAATTTCCAAAAATCCAAATGCCATACTGGTACAAATCGTCCAATTTTTATCACTTTTTTGCTCAACCCGACAAGTATGGCATTACGCTTTCGCCTACTTATTTTTTTTCGACTATCTGAAAATACAAGCATTTTTGTGGAACAAATCATTCGACACTCGTTATTTATCCGACACGTTCGATTAACGCCCACGCGTTTGGGCTGCCAGTGCGAGCGCTATGACCATAATTGTCCTTTTTGCCTTTACGTAATTATACCCCTGTAAAACCGCCATACTGGCACAAATCACCAAGAATTTTGTGTCACTATCTCCAGGCCTATAACTGTGATTTGGTTTAATAAAATTTGTATTTTACAATGCTATTACAGCTTTAATTTAACTGATTACTATAATTTACAAAATAAATTATATTAAATATTATTCTTTAATTTTTAAATAAGAAACCAAAATCTTTGAAATGTTGGCGCAAATCGCAACTTTAGAGGTCTCATCTCCATGCTTCTGTTAGCATCCTCGTGTATAACCTCAACACACGCGGGTTTCGCGCGTAGTGCGAAGGCGGAAGCGTGTTCTTCACGAGGCGCTCCGAGCGGCGGGCGGCGGGCGGCGGGCGGCGGGCAGCAGCGCTATCGGTCGGCATCGGGCGACGTCGGTCCTGCGTTATCGCGGCACCTTGACGAAGGTCCCGCGGAGGTCGCGCGCTGACGTCACGCTGATAACGATTTGCGCGGTGACCTTGTCGCGCGCCGAATCTCAAGGTTGGCGTTATTTGTACGGTCACATAGAACGCGCCCGCGCCGCCCGTGCGCACCCGGACTTCGCTCGCGGAAAACGAGATCGACATTTTACGCGGAATATATTAGTATCTATTACAAATTAATGACAAAATTGCCAGGACGATGACATCATTATTAGATAATATTAAAGCTTGTTATTCTTAAAACCAGGCATTTATTTGAAATAAAAAAAAAAACTTATTACCTGATACATTATTATTATCTATTAGGATTTGACTTGGAGAATTGCGAGACACAAAAATGTCTAGTATCTATTAACAAAGACGGCGCATTTTGGTAAAAGCTGTCGTAGATAGTGCCTTGCTCTACAATGTTACAAACGGAAAATGTAAAGTAGATCATAATTTGTCATTTACCCTTAGCCATGCTACCCACAGGAAAGCCACAAAGATAGACAGTAAACTAGGTACAAAAATTTTGAACAAACAAGGAATATGAAACAGTTTCCTTATTATTTCGTAGCCTCATACGCGGAAGCAGGCGGAGCCGCCATGCGCAGACGCTGAGGCTTCAATAAATATTGTTAATTTACCCGTACAGGTTGGCCTCGGTCGCTCGCGGAAGCGCCGTTTTGCAAATTAGTCGCGCTCAAGGACGAAAATTAACTAAATATCAAAACTTTTTGCATGACGCCGCGTATAGGTTGTAGCAAGCAAACGAACTTTAAATGGCGTAATACGATATTTGCGTTGCGCGACAGATTATTTTGTGATAATAAATGATTTAAGGAAGCATTTAAGTTGCTTCTTATAAATAACATTAATAATGGCTTTATGATTAGATTAGAAAGAAGGTACATATTTGTTTTGCAAATCTATTGGAAGATTTGTAAAAGCGATGTAAATAGTTGTAGCTCTATGGTGCAATTTAAATAATATACCTAATACGTTTTCCAAGTATATCTATGTCATTCATGAACGATTTTAAAACACCATTAATTGTACATTGTATTTTACCTGAATTTAAGAGCTGTCATAGTGTAAAAAATGTAAGAAAAACGACTGGTTTCTGGTCGGTTATCAAGGCTGAAAATGCCTATAATATAAACGCAAGAATAAACTAGGAAAATTAAGAAACCAGAAGCGATTTATAAAATTGACTTCCTACTCATCGGTAGTAGGTACATAATTATTGAGAAAAATATTTTCTGCACATTTGAATAATAAGGAGCTATTTAACAAAAGTTTGGAACTCGCTAATAATTTAAAGTAATTTATTATAACAAAAGATTTGTTAGTATATACTTAATTACAGTACAGAGGTTTTGAAATCGCTGAACACTGGTTGCTATTTTAGAGCTCAACGTTAATATAAGTAATGATTTGAAATCTAGAGAAAATTTGGAGTATAAAACTCGGTAGTGGTTTTTTTGGACGTATCTGTAATTTTTGAGTAACGACCAATGACCAAATGGTTCATAAAAATTAACAATTAAAACGGCTACATTTCCAAAACTCTATGTCAACTTACATAAAGAACACGTGTTTTCTACATTGCAAAAATTTAAGGAAGAATGTTTGCACCGAGACTTTAAAAGTTCTGCCAGATCATCCAAGGTAGATGATCCTTGGATGATCTCTATCTATCTTCTATCTATCTTCTTCTATCTATATCTATACATTAAGTATATAAAACTCAAAGGTGACTGACTGACATGGTGATCTATCAACGCACAGCCCAAACCACTGGACGGATCGGGCTGAAATTTTGCGTGCAGGTAGATGTTATGACGTAGGCATCCGCTAAGAAAGGATTTTGATAAATTCCAACTCCAAGGGGATATAATAGGGGATGAAAGTTTGTATATAATTAATAATACTTTTTAACACGAGCGAAGCCGCGGGCAAAAGCTCGTATACAATAAAAAAATAGCTGACTTCAATTTCCTGAACTGAAACAGTTCCGACTAACACTGTTTGTCTTGTCGTCACAGGAAACGCAAATAATATTAAGGAAATATTTCGCTTATGCAATTTATGATAATCGCTGTTTCTAATAAGGAAATATCAATATCAGGCCGAAGTCGCGGATAATCCTTGTATGTGAAGGCGCTGATCGACTAATGAGGAGACAAGGAAGTAGAAATATGTACTATCAGATAAGTTGATTCCTAGGTAGATGAAGGACGTAAGTAATTTGGTCGTTACGTCAAACCCTTCCGACCGATCACAGCTAACATTGAATTGACATAAGCCGACCAAATGACGTTGGTCTGTCAACTGCCTAGTAATTAAATTCCTCGATCGATACATTATATATTGTAATAAATTATGTATATATTAAAAACCCCGAGATAATCTATAGGCATTTGATATTGGATTCGCGTAGCAGCCGTGTTTGCAGATATTATGACCCGGCTAGATAATCTGTACAATCCCATGTGTACTCCAAAAAGAGGGTGGGGGGATCTATTTTGAATTAGGTTATTTGCCTATTACATATAATAATCGGGACCCCCAAAATCTCGCGGCCAATATTACTGATATACTCCCTAATTTTCCAGGCTACAACCCCCCCTGTAGAAGCTCGCATTATGGTAATATGTTACAAATTTACAATGTTCACAGAGCTGAAACATTGTTTGTTATTAATATGACATTTCCAATTTGCGAAGCATTTTGTTAGGTGAATTTTCGATTAAATTGCATGTAATTGTATGGCGCACTTGGCAGATGGCACTTCTGTAGATTTGTAAATGCAGTATGGAAGAAATCGCAATTAATCATCCGTTACAATTACCGATGTATAAACTACGCAAAAAGCGCAAAACGTAATTAAAACATGTTTACGTACATTCCGCTACAATTTTATAGGTTATGCTCATGGAGGTATAAAAAAAGGCGGAAGGAGTCCCACCATACACAAAACTGTGTCGTTCAGAGTCGGCCAGCTGGCTGTATGTACAAGGTCCGCACGCACACATTCTTGCGCTAGTCCATACCATTTGACAGGCGTCAGAATGTGTGCGTGGCCGACTCCGAAGAAAAGTGAAGACACAGTTTTGTATATAACAAGACTCCGTCCGCCTTTTTTTCTACGTTCATGGTTATGCTGTTATAATTTATAGAGTGATTCGCACATCGCGTTGACTTCTCTCGAGTGTTATATAACAATGTAACGACTCGTGCAATTATGATACAACACTTTTATCGGTAATGTAACCTGGAAGTGACGTCACAGGGTCAATGTCAATGTCAAAAAGTCACGTGACACCTCCACGTGTCAGTTACATGACGGCTTTGTAGTTGAGAGCTCGTGGAGTACAAAACACTTCGCACTAAAACCAATTGAATAAGTATTGTGGCGAGAACGACGCGTAGATTGATCGAGATTGCGACCATCGAGAAAACTCCATGAAAATGGTTCTGGGATAAATCTTATATATAAAAATGAATTTTCAAATGTGTTAGTCGCGCTAAAACACGAAAACGGCTGAACGGATTGGGCTGATTTTAGTCTTAAAATATTCGTAGAAGTCCAGAGAAGGTTTTAAAGTGACACGAAGTTCACCGGGACAGCTAGTAATAAATAAATGTCTGCTTCCAACGGCAAATGCTAATATATACTCAAAATAATTATTAAAGTGATAAAGTCATAACTTTATCACTTTAATAATTATTTTGAGTATTATATATCGTATGAGCGATCAACTAGCTGCAGGCAGGCTTTTGCTGCCAACACAGCCTAAAGACTGTGTAGTTACGATCTCGACAATATTTAATGACTGTTGAGCGAAATTGGTCTTGTTGGTCCTTGTTTTCTTTGCAAGACACTGTATCAAATGTTGACATTTTTCCTTGCCCTCCCCTCAGGTAAGCTTTAACCAGAATCTTTCGATAGCTGAGTAATCGTAATCGTATCGAAAGTGATTCGCATGAAAATGATGACAGCTTCCATTCGACATTTGATACTAAGATTTCGCAGCTGTCAAATATTCCTGGTAATCCCACTGCTCTGTATCAACCAACAGAACATAACGAAACAATTGGTGTTAGGACGATATAATGATTGACAAATTGATAAATAGATCGCGTAGATCCTGAGTTACGGGTATTACGCAAGTCGTGCGCCGCCGCGTGAAGAGTGAAGTTCAATGTCACACACACTCACACAGCCGCAGCACGTACGTATTAATAGCGGTGTGTAGGTGAGCAAGGATGTGTGTGTGAGCTCGCGATATCTGAACAATCGCAGCCAACCCGTTATTCGCCTCTATCAGTACTTCCCGGAATAATTCGCGAAAACTCGATTTTCCTTTGTGCTCGCTCTGTGATCGTTTTCATGTCCAAGGTCAATATTATGCCAATCTTTATTTTTAGCGTTACGTGTTTATGTGCACGTCGCATTGTTATTTCGTTGTGTCATTTATATTACAGTATATTCCTGTGTATTCTACATTACGTCTCACTATATTGGATGCTGAATGCTGATGTTAAATCGCCGACTATTAGTATTGAAATATTTTACTCAAAGGTTTCACAGGCGGCAGCTCTATAAAATTAACCTAAAAGTTGAATTAAAAAGCACTGAGGTATTAAAAAGTAGTATTTTCCATACCAAGTCCACAAAACCATTGCAGCATCGAAACTGTAACCGAATGAAACAAATATTCGGGGTGACCTCAAGTAGCTCGGATATTTGAGAACTATTGTGACCTCAGTCTGATATTCTGTTATTACTTATTACCACCTGTTGTTATTGAGTTTCAAACGCCCTTGTTTTGGCACCAGCCTATTTAGGACACCGGCGAGTGTGACACGTGCAGGGGGTCAAGGACGAGCTCAGTGGCCTATAAACACTAATCAGCCCTTTCAGCCCTTCCAGTCCCATAAATTGAGGGCTAAAAAGTCCGCCAACCGTTAACTGACCTAGATAACGCCCTCAGCAATTCAAACGCCCCCCCCGCTCCAGCCGCTTTTCCGTGGCAGGTAGTCCCAAATAATGAAAAGAGTGGATTTGTATTAATCTCAATTTCTCAAAGCGAACTGACGGTGGTTGAAATAAAATGTTTAAGATTTTAAGGCTACCTATTAGAGACAGAAAAAGATTTTCATACAATAAATAGTCAAGCCAATTAATTAATGTCGTGTCATTTCTCAAACATTAAAATATCCCCAAAAACACCCTTCAACATGGCCATATATGTTTGAAGTTTGAACTCGTATTCAATACGCCAAGTCTGAAAACGTCTAAGATTTTTAAAACTAATTCAGTAAAACAATGATTAAAGAGATAGCTTTTCCTTGTATTTTTATACCCAAAACATTTAACTGGAAAATTTGTGTGTACACATGTCAGTGCCTTTGACAGCCTAAGTAGACACTCAACTTAATGATAGTAAATGGAAATATGTTCGATCTAGGCTAGTAGGACATTAGGTCTACATAGCCTTACGTCCCCCTTAAAACTAGTTTAGCCGCGACCGAACACAATTTTAGGTAGAACGAACTCATTTGTACGGCTTCCTTTAGTTATACACTATAGTTCGTAATATGAGAAACAATTTTATATGATCTACCTACTTATTGTTTCTTCTCACTGGTTATAACCCAAAAGTACATTATTTTTAGATTGTTAACAATTAACAAATCAATTTGTCTATACTCCTCGTGGAGAGGATACTAGTGGAGAGGAAGAAGAAGAAACCCGTCGTCCGCAACCATCGCGGCACCGCACCCGAAGGACCCGAGCAGCTGTTGCGGCGTGAGACTCCCGTGACGCTGCTGTACCGTGTACGTGTCCAGGCTGCACTGGTCCACGACGGTCGAGCAGGTCGTGGACTACATCAGGAGCAAGACCCACTTCGTCTTGAGGGTCGAGCGCTTGGAGTCCCGCCACAAAGTGAATTTTAGCTCCTTTGTGGTGAGAGTCCCGACGCACCATCTACCGACCTTCGAGAAGGAGGAGTTTTGGCCGATTGGAGTCGTCTACAGGAGGTTCCGAGGACGACTTCCGAACACGTCGCGCCCCACGTCACAGACAATACGTGTTTAGTGTTTTTAGTGTTAGTGTTAGTTTTTAGTATAATTGTATGTATGTTAGTTTATAAGGTATTTATAATATGGGCCAAGATGCCTGAGTTAAATAAATAAATAAATATACGGGAATAAGAGCCTTGGAAAAATTAGAGTTTTGGAAAAAAATGCACAATCTGTATTACTGCACCATTTGACAGGGTTCCTAAATGAGTAATGAGGAAAAATTCTGAAAGAAAATGACATACGTTAAAGTTAAGGAAATTCATGAATCTACCTGAATGTTTCAATAATACATATTATATTCTTCGGTTTAATTATGTTTCGACAACTATACCTTTATTTTCCAACAATTCAATATTAAACTAGGTTCTAAAAACGTCTTTAATCTTTTAAGAAAAGACAAGAAAGCGATCCCTTGATTTGCTAAAACCTAGCAATTCTTCGTATATTGAGAGAGTCTTAAATATCCCAAAGGTTACAAGATATTCTTTCTCTTTCTATTCTGTATCCAAATCCTTTACATTGAACCTCACCTACAGTATATTGTAGCGGGTGTCGCCCGGTGTCCTTGCCTCGACCTTCCGCCCACCCTCGCTTCCCCGGACACCCGGCTTCGCTTCCCCGATCCCCGTACACCCGTTTGCCGACACTCCATTACGATCCTGACCGACGAGAAACTGAAATGAAATCCGACGAGAGCCGTGACCTTAGAATTCACGTAAAATTCTGAATAAATTGAAAACATAATTTTATTATAATTAAGTTAGATAAGCTTCCGCGTTAAGGCATTGTTAAAGATTAAATCGCACGCGAGCTACGAATAATTAGTATAAAAATACGATTAACAAAATTAGAGTTTAGAGAATTTGTAATTTTCTGTAAGGAAAAGAGAGTGAATGCGAAGGCTTCATATTTCTCCACTCATCGTATAAATGATAATGCGATTCTTACAATATCTACTAATTCATCCGCATTTAGGCTGATCGAACATTTGCAGCCAAATCTCGTGTAAGTGGCAATTCTCTCAAATAAGATAATAAAATCCGCCGGACGCTTTCTAGGACACAGTATTTTGACATAATTTCATGCGTCCTCGATTCCTCGATCCCTTTTGACGACGTAACCTAGATTCTTGCCAAAAGCTCCCAAGGCCGTAGGGGTGCCGAGCGAGATAACTATGTTTCACAAGGCCTACGGAATTTTAAACACATAATTAACATAAATCCGTTATGTACAAGGAAAACTTCGAAACAATGTTAATTTTAATAATTTTCAATGAAACTGAATAAATATTGATCTTTTTATTCGTGAACACTTTAAGTAAGAGAGTAGTGAAAAAGAGCCTTCGATCAAATATATACTAATGATCGAAGAAAAGATTTAGAAAAGAGCAAAATGATTGCAGAATGTAACTTTTCTTTAACAATTGGCTGTCTGTCGCTCACATCGGCAAAATTTGAAACTATGTATTGATATCATTAATATTATGATCATTAACCAGAGAGTGATGTGTTACCTTAACATTATCTTACGCAATAAGCGGCACGCGTAACTTACTTGAGCCTTGGAGGTCGAGGACGCTCCACTACTAACGTGGCAATCAGATAACTACGCTTTACATAACTGATAACTATTACAAACTACTCTGACGCCACGTTGCGACCTTATTTTTGCTAGATGAATTATAACGACTTAAAAAATCCACGCGTCCAAAAAAAGAAAAAAAATAATTAAACCGACTTTTTTATCTCCGAAAAGATACGTTTAAAAAGTGTTTTACATGAAAAAAATACTTATCAGGCTTAACAATAATAATATACAATAAATATTGTAATTTGTATTTACATAGTAGTAAATTATTATTATGATATGGTGCTAACCAGTGTAAACCACGGCTAATCACAAAATTTTATAAGAGTGAGTTGCAGTCTTGCACCAGAGGCATGTTTATAGTTACAGTTATGGTCAAAGTCTGTTCCGTTTATTTTTTTGTTAAAGTTATAGTTAATGGGGATGAGAGCATAAAAAATAAATTATAATCCGTAAAAATATGGTAAAAATCGGCAGGAAAAATATTTCATCACTGTTATGAGCCATAGTAAATTTTCACGAAACATTTCGATATAAGTTTGAGCGGTTATGGTTATCGATATGGCGTCCATTATCGACTTTAATACCAAAGATTTGAACTTCTGCGTTGTAGTTATTGTTAAAGTTATAGTTATAGTAAGTTGGTGCAAACCACCGTTAGTAGTTAGTACTATACATTTTGACCATAAAGGTAATATACCTATCGGAATAGAGAAACAATCCCGAGCTGTCAAGCTTAACCAAAATTTGATTTACATCTGTGTATACAATTATGCTTACGTGTGCGTGTCAGTGATGTACAAACATCTTGTAATTCGCCAAATATCGATCATGGAACAATAATTGTAAGATTGTAAAAATAATAAAATGGGATAAAATAAAACTGCATAGATATATAATAAAATTGTAATTTTGAAGTAAAATGTGACTTTTCTTCAAAATGCTTGCTGCATAATTAAGTATGCATGAATTTTTCTTCGGAGTCCAGTTTGGACGGTTAATTATTTTAAGCCGTGAATTTCTGGTATCCAGGTCAGCAGGAAATCTGAAAAATTGGCCAAGTGTGAGTCGGACTCGCGCATGAAGGGTGACCGGTTTCAACCGGGCATTTTCTAAAACCCGGCACGATACGACACGACATGTCATGACACGATTCGACACGACATGTTACGTCACGTCACATCAGTACACGACACGACACGACTTCACTAGACCCTATTAATTTTCAATTCACTCTCAATGAGCCCTTTTATTTGATGCCCATCTTGCAGAAGTGCTTTCAACTATTCCCCTATCTTGGATGAGCAGCCATATTGGATGTAGAATGACATTACATCTGTGGAAATTTCAGAAGTCTATTACTATAGCGGTTCTTGTTATACAGCCTGGAGACAGACAGACGGACGGACGGATGGACAGACGGACAGGCAACGAAGTCTTAGCAGTAGAGCGGGACCCCACTACTAGGACTTTTTACCCTTTGGGTGCGGAACCTTAAAAACGATAAATAATGTACGATAGCATATTAATATACTTAAACTAATTATAAACTACGGATGAGTATGTTATCATTTCAACATTCCTAGATAATTACTATACTTAACTAAAAAATATTTTCATATCGATACAACTTATCGATAACTTGATGCAGCCAGCAGCATGCAAAATTGTTTACACAAAATATCCTTAAATTGTGCACCATGGCTAGTCAAGTTATGTTTTCCATATATAGAAACATATATAGAAGTGAATTATGAAAATCAATACCAATAACTCGTAGGGAATTGGCAAAAATAAACTTAAAACTAGGTCCTGTCGATGTAGAATAATTCACCTGCGAAATGAATATTTGTCCGGGTTTTTTCGATGTGTGGATCCACAATCATTCCACAAACATTTAACCATGTTTCTAGAGCAGTATTTCTAAAAATTATTCATTATTTAACTTAAAATCACAATTTTTCTGAGAGCCCAAATTGACAACGATCGGCACAGGGTCAGACAGACTGTCAAACAGATGAAAAAAAAGCTATGCAACCTCAAATCACGCTTCTCTTTCTACCACGCAGTGTTACAGATAGTGACATCTCGCTTGCTCAGGCCTTTGTTTCTCTATCCCGATAGGTATATTAACTTTATGATTTTGACTGAATATGAAGTTTTCTGTCTCGCCTCGTGACTTACATTATAGACTATAGTGTACTTTGATTAAACATACATAGTTTACTACTAGATATCAGTATACCACATTAATATACCATCTTTAAATTCCATTTTTTTACATGAGAAAAAATAGATTTCAAAGAAAGTAACAAATACTAAATTTGAAAGTGAAATTCGAACAAGTTGGATGCAATCAAATTATTTTCATTCCAAGCGTGTATCAATTTAAAGTTTAAAAAGAAATAACAACCTTACTTTGTACTAGTTTCAATTTATCGTGTTTTTTACTAGACACTTAGAAACACTCACTTCAGTATTATTTAGTAATAAAAAATAATAAAAAAAGTAACACTTATTCCTTATTACTAAAATATGATGCCCGTTCGTTCATGCGTAAAAGAATATATCGTATACTAGCTGTCCCGGCAAACGTTGTTTTGCCATATAAAGTATTTCGCCCTAGATATTATTTTATTGAAGTGACTGAATAAGTATGGCACCATGGCAACGTCCATCGCTATCCCGTTGCACAAACAGTGGTCGCCGTCAGTCTCGAGTTGTAATAATTTACTATTATTTATTTAACAAATGTACAATAATTATCAATATAAAAAGTAGCCAGTAGCCGATTCTCAGACCTACTGAATATGCATATAAAATTTGGCAAAAATCAGTAAAGCCGTTTCGGAGGACTACGTTAACTAACATTATGACATGAGAATTTTATATACATAAGTTAATGCGTCTCGATAAAAAAGAAGCATGATTGAAAGTCAATTTTGCAAAAGCAAAATTCCCTAGCAATAGCTCCTGAGTACCATAGATAATCTATTATCTATGGTACTCAGGAGCTATTGCTAGGGAATTTTAGGAAAATCCAGAGCGAACCTATTTAAAAAGCCCAGACAATACGGTAATTTTTTATAGGAAGTATTGTTAACAAAATGACAGGGCCCATAAAACTATGAATACAGAGTTCTTTCTTTCTTTCTTTTTCTTCTTTTTTGGCAACTTGACACAAAGGATGTGTATGTTGTGCCACAGACAAGGTAAAAAGGTAAGGAATATGGCGGGAAAACCATATTCCTCCTATTATAATTTTCATCATCGTTTTCATGTATCGTCAGGTCTAAAGTCTAGTCAAAGTCTAAGTAAAAGTCAATACAGTCACAGGAGTCAAGTCGGTCGATTCAGTAAAGTGGTAGACGCTTTACTGAAACTTTCGATGGAGTTTTGGAGGGAACACAAAATAGCACGTTTCTGGATATTACATCACTTTCCTACACTTGTGCATGAACACGAATATCTAATGGTTAATATTCTACCAATATTACACATTAAAAACCCAGCTAACACAATTTTAGGAAAATAATACAAAAACACAACAGCACTCTTTCACATGCCCGCCAAAACTCGAATACAGAGTTGTTACGATATAAATTATAATGTCTTTAACAGCGCGGAAGAGGGCGGACACTTTTACTGAACTGAACGTGTTTTGGACAATTTTATACCTCATGATCCATACTTATGCTGTACTAGATGACGCCCGCAACTCCGTTGCGCCAAAATTAGTTTATCTATTATTTTCCGGGATAAAAAGTATCCTATGTCCTTCCTCGGGACTCAAAGTATCTCCATACTGAATTTCAGCAAAATCGGTTCTGCGGTTTGGGCGTGAAGAGGTAACAGACAGACGGACAGACAGGCAGACAGACGGACAGACAGACAGACACACTTTCGCATTTATAATATTAAGTATGGATTATAAATGTGTCTGTCTGTCTCTTTTTTATTGAGGCTTAAGTTGCTGGATAGATTTTGATGAAGTTTGGTATCGACTTAGGTACTTTTTGACCCAAAAAAGTCGTATTAAGATGGTAGTTTTCCTGGAAAATATATTATAGTTCCCGTGCGAATTCTGGCGGCGCGGCGTATCAATCAGCTGGCAACACAATTTTCTAGTATTATATGTTTTGGAAAGACATATCTATACTTATTATAAAACAAAGTCGCTTTTTTTCCCTCATGTCCCTTTGTTCCCTTCAATCTTTAAAACTACGCAACGGATTTTGATGATTCTTTCAGTGTTAGATAGCCCATTTATCGAGGAAGGCTATAGGCTATATTTTATCACGCTATGACTAATAGGAGCGAAGAAATAGAGGAAAATGTGAAAAAAACGGGGAAAATTATTTGAAAGGGCTAACTTGAACGCGCTAATCACAGAAACTGCTGGTCCGATTTGAAAAATTCTTTCAGTGTTAGATAGCCCATTTATTGAGGAAGGCTATAGGCTATAATATTTAATCACGCTGACTAATAGGAGAATGTGGAAAAACGGGGGAAATTATTTGAAAGGGCTTATCTCGCGAACTACTGGAGCAATTTTCATGTTATTTGGCACAGATAAGAAGTAGACCACGTGAAGGATCATAGCCCATAGGCTATCGATTTTAATCATTTTTTCAGTGGCTATATATTTTATACCTGTGCGACGCCGGGGCGGGTCGCTAGTATATCATAATGGAACATAACACAGATATTGTTTCCAGGTGTTTCCGGTGGCCCGCAATAAGTGGGTTAAGGCTGCCGCTGTATCATTTACGTTTGGACAACTAAATTAAGTGATTAACTTAATGCGTTTTTGTTATTATACACTACAGATTGGTGAGGCTGAGGGCCGCGTAGATTTTATTTAAAATATCCGTTGTTTTTATCTAGTAATAAATTATTATATTCCATTGTTTTGATTTGTTATCGGTTTCCGTATAAATATCTAAAACTATAATAATTATAACAAGTGATTGGCAATTTTCTGCTTTTCATTCCAAACTCCAATGTCAAAGGTCAGTGTGATTACTCAATCGCTTTGCAGATTGTTCCAAGGTCTGAACTCTAACTACTTTTGAACCAGTTCTTGTTACGTAGAAGCTATTACCGAATACTCTTGTGGTTTAGTTTACAAAAAATATATTATATAATTCTTAAGGAAAAGAGTGAGTCTTTTATTAACTGCTTAATTATAATATATACTAGCTAAAAAGCCGAGCTTTGTGAGGGCTCGTGTCGTCACACCTTGACCGACTGATAATAACACATCTACATATAAATCAAAATTACTATGTTAAATCACAAATCAATAAGCGTGATAGTTTTTCCGTAAAGTGTACCACAATACGTACAGGTTGTGGGATAGTGATAACACTATATTTAAATTATCCTATGAAAGGGATACAGACTCCCGTGACGTATTTTGTTAGGCAAAAATTAAATACTCGTACTTCGATTATTACCAGTAAGATTAGTTTGCGTACGAAGTAAAGTCCTTCGAGTAAGTGTGTCTTGAAAGTGGGAGTTTTTACTGACTGCCTTATTAGTTTCTTAATTCAATACATTTAAGGTGCGCGTCCACCGGATCGAAATTGGAGCGCACGCAGCGGACGGATTTGTTGCTTTGTATTGATTTCTATGGTACTGCGTACACTGTTGGAACGTCATTTCTGCGCCTGAAAAATTACAAATTACGACGCTCCGTCCGCACCGTACGAGTACTCTCCGATTCCGACCCGGTGGACGCGCAGCTATAGCTCTATGGATTTTTATGATACGAAGGGTGTAACAAAACTATGTGTTAATACTTATGGATATGTATGGGTCCCTTGTATAAAGAATAGAGTTCACTGTAAAAGTAGTGCCAGCTCTGAAAGAGCAATTTTTTTTGTGATTTATACAAATCATGAGTTTTCCCGTATGGGAAAACTCATGACACTGGGTTATCACTTAGTTTTGTTACATCCTGTATATCTGCACAAATCCTCAAAATTCTATTTGATCCCATTCATATAGATTTTGGACAGAAGATAGTTTAATACAGAAGAAAATACAAAGAAGTAAATATCTGGCACATGGAAACGTTTATAAACGTCAACCCCGATCCCGTTTGACCCCGCTTACCGACACTGCCATTATTTACTAAATTTAACACCTCATAAATTATTATGAGAAAATAAATGATCTTATTATTATTTTCCGCAAAGCCTCGGCGGTTAGCCTATTTCTTTGACCTGATATTTTTCAGGAGGAAGGGGGATGGTGTAAATAATGTCGCAAGTCATTTGAGGCTTTAAAACATCTAGGTTTATGTAGCTAGTACCTACTTACAAAATATTTTAAAACTCGGGGATACGGTCGTATATTCAACCGCTTAGTAAGCAGAAAATTAAATATGAAGTGGGGCCTTTCATTCAACCACACTTTTTGCCTAGACCATATACCATGGCTATTATACACGTCCTCACTCTAATGTCTATTGTCTATGGTACTGAGTCTTCATCACTTTGTCATATCATCACTGGATATCTTATTTAAAAATGCTTTCTTTGTCTGATATCATGGAAATCATATGTCACACGATAGATAAAAAAAAACATTCACTACGGTACATTTTTATTAGTAACGGGTTTTATTTTT
Source organism: Polyommatus iphigenia (assembly GCA_963422495.1). Lineage (NCBI taxonomy): Eukaryota > Metazoa > Arthropoda > Insecta > Lepidoptera > Lycaenidae > Polyommatus > Polyommatus iphigenia. The sequence goes on from OY730189.1 coordinate 16,538,712, forward strand.
TTGGACGTAGCTTAACATGGCAACGAACAAATTTCATGTATAACCACAGGTATAGCGTGAAATTTGTTCGTTGCCATTTACAAGCAAAAGTTAATCAAGCTTTTTTAGGTTTCAGTGTCTATAATTGTGCCAACGTGGTCGGAGCTCACGTGGATCAACAGTTTTATTTCGAACAGTATTTACAAATTTTTTGCCACATGACTCTGTATTGTATGTGTTATTGTATTGACATGTGTCTAGTTATCATGGTATAGAAATCAGAATTCTCATGTTGTGGGTTAAAAATTTTTTAAAAATATTGAAATGTCATCGGATCTGTCAGATTAAGATAGAGGATGTTTAGTATACCCCAAAGAAGCTTCCATATAAAGCACTGACGATTCAAAGGCTAGGTAAGCCTGTACTAGATGACATTTTAAAATATAAAAAAATAAAGCTTCATATTTTCCTAACTAAGCTTTGCAGATATTTTATTTTGCACTAAACTAAATGATTTAGTCCTTGTTGCCTAAAATATATATTTATAATTTACCTAAATCAGCAATTTTCTGAATGTATTTTCTTTTTCAAAACTTTAAAATGGCTGCAGTTTCTGAACCCACCGCTAAAATAAAAAAACGCTCTTATTATTTTTTTATCAGTTTTACCTAATGTAAAAACCTACTAGGTGTCCATGACGCTCGAATTACTACACAAATAGCACCCTCCCCTCCCCTACTATAATATTATTAAAGTTTTCTTTGACATACTTTAGGGTTGGGGCGGCTTGATAGACATCAATTACGCGACATCGAAAACCAATAACCTTGTTCGGTACATTACGTAAACCTGAAAAAAATATTTGTGTGTGCGTGTATACAATTACTATGTATGTATACAATTACTTCTCTGGAGCATGGATAAAGGTCGCATCCTACGCAAAGGCGGGGTGTCTAGGGGGCTGGGGAGGGGGGCGCGGGAGGCGGGCACGCGCGGGCGAGGCGACCTTGCCCGGCTGTGACTCTGCGACCTTGGAGCCCCCCCGCGCACCTCCCCGCCCTTCCCCGCCGGCTCCCGCGCCCCGGCCACCCCCCGCCCACGCGCTCCCACCGCCGCCCACCACCTCGTGCAAAATTTAATATCTCCTATATTAACATTAGATGTAGAGAAAAATCTCGATGAAGACGTAGATGCGAATCGAGTGTTTCCCTTTATTTGCTCAGGAAAGTTCCGCCGCCTCGTTATCGTGTTATTTCCATGCTGGCATATAATATTTTCTATGCTATATTACGCTTTAGTTTTCCAGAACGATCGTAGACTTAGTTTTCCAGAACAACCACTCCTGGGGTGATTAAGAAGTTATGACGTGGAATGGTATAGATATGCGGCGAAGGGCGGCGCGGGCGGTGGGGTTTCCGCGTGAACCGGCGACCGTCGGCCGACCTCCTCGCGAGGTCGCGGCCGGCCGTTCCGTGTCGCCCGAAGGTCTCCGCGACTGTTTACTACTGCCTTTATACTGCACTCACTACAATTACAGTCATTATTGCAAGTGTGACGACACTTGTTTATCGACTGCACTATCTCGATCGCATTTTTCGAATATTTACTTATATTTTTATGCAACTTGCTAGTATTAAACGATATATTAATAATATTATGTATCTTTTTTAAACTGAAATTCAAACTTTTATACCCATATTTGATTTTACGTAGTTATTATTGTTTGCAGAGTGTGCCTGCCTTGATTTTGGTGTCAGTTGTTTTCAAAATGGAGCTCGCATCTGCATTCAGCATTTTTGATATGTCAAAATTGGTGACATTTACCCTACGAATAATAATTAAGTAGCATTTACCATTATATAATAATAAAATATAAAATAATGTTGGACTTTTCTGCAGTAGGTGAATAGCTGAATGTGAATGAATTTCAGAATTTTAAAAATTCTCCATTAACATACCTAATATAGATACGAGTAACAAATAACGTCATTATTCATGCGGCATGCCCTTTGTTTTTCAAAATTGGCGACATTTTTACCCAACGAATAATAAAATAGCATTTACCATTAAATAATAAATTGATATGAAATAATGTTGGAGTTTTCCGCGGTAGGTGGTAGTTGAATGTGAAAGGTTACAAGGGTCGGCAGTTGCGTCAATCGTACAATATTCTTGAAAGTGTGTGGGCAGTGGGAGCACTTCCGTTGTCCATCATTTTATTTTATTTTTAACCGACTTCCAAAAAACGAGGAGGTTATATGTTCGGCTGTGGATATTTTTTTTATTTTTTTTTATTTTTGTATGTTCAACGAATACTCCGCCGTTTGTGAACCGATTTTCGAAATTTTTGTTTTGTTGTATTAGGTTTCACTCCAATTTGGTACCATGTTCACAAAAGTGGTGACCTGATGATGGGATCCATGAATAATCGAAGGAACTCCTCGAAATTTATATGGAAACGTATGGTGATTTTGGTTTTATGAGAAGCATCCTAAGCATGTGCTACCAAAACGCAAGATTTGGCACCAAGGTATACTATGGTTCCGAAGATACTAAGAGAACTCCGGATTCCTTATAGATACAAGTTTGGTTTTGGCGCTGTTTTAAGAACTGAAAGCATATGCTACTATACAAATTACATTCATCATCATCATCATCATTACCACGTCAGAGTCACCAATGTCACCAAAATTGAACATGACAAAATATTCAACCTTATCTCCAGAGTGTAAGGCACATTTGACATTACTTCTGAGAAGTAAGTTGCTTCGATGATTATAATACAAGTAACATGCTAGTGCACTGTCACACTTACCAATCGCGGCCGCGGGCGGCCGTAGACTTCTCAAGCGATACTATGTATTACATTAATAAAGATAAAGTTTAAAATCATATGACACTGAAAGCCTCGCCGCTGCTATTCCGATTTCCGGTTTGGCGCGGCCCTAGCCTAGCACGTGTCCACTTCGATTTTTTAAAATGTATTGTTTAAAATTATCTGCAGTTGATATTATATTTTGTAAGTGTGACTGTTTACAAATTGTGATATGATACGTAGAATAATATACAGGTGTATTGTTCTACGTATAGTACGCGATGATTTTACTAGGTTAAACTAAAAAGAGTGAAATTATTATCTTTAACAAAAAATTAAAACCGACTTCCAAGGTAACAACAATAATAACATCCTTATAATATGAACTAAAAAGTATTAAATAATTTTTCCTATCTCATGGTGCCTTTTTCAGAATTCGGCTAAAACTCAACTATACTTAATAATAGTTACAAATGTTTCAAATAATCTGGCATCTGGATTCAGCTATATCTGGTACCGACTTCAAAATTATGAAGATTGAGTACAGAAATAGTTGAGTTTTAGCCGAATTCGGAAAAAGGCACCATGAGATAGGAAAAATTATTTAATACTTTTTAGTTCATATTATAAGGATGTTATTATTGTTTTTACCTTGGAAGTCGGTTTTAATTTTTTGTTAAAAATAATAATCTTTATTCAGAACAACATACAGTCATATGATAAAGCACTGTTGCATGATATAAGTTTAACATTAAAAAGACCTTTAGGTTCTTAAATTAAAATTAAAAAATTACAAAGATTGGTTGATCGTGTGTGGGGGTCGTGTGTAATGTTACATAAAATTATGGTGTTTGTTTAGAACCCTAGCCCTACGACAAAAGTCTTGGGATCAGAAAACTAGTTCTACTACGAGTAGGGTTCGTATATGTGTACGTGTGTGTGCGTGTGTGTGCGTGCGTGTGTGCGTGTGTGCGTGTGTGTGTGTGTGTGTGTGTGTGTGTGCGTGTATGTGTGTGTTTACAATTTTTTTTTTTATATATTTTTTTTTTTATGGTGCAGCAAAAAAAAACAAAATTTACAGAAAATTACATGAAACTCATAAAGCTTTCATACAAATTAGCAACATTTTATTGTATACTTGTTTATACATATTTTATAAAATATAAAAATTTTTGCATAATATAATATATAATTAGTTTGCACAAAATAGTATAAAACGTAGTAACAAATTATAGTAATTCAGTTTTGAGTAAGTTTTTTATTTTGTTTATAGAATGACAAAAAGGGTCTATATGGTGTAAGTTATTATTACAATACCTTGGTACTCGCCTGAAAAAGCTATATTTAGCATAGTTTGAGTGGGCATAGTCTATATGAAATAAATTATGAGAACGTAAGAAGTGACCTGGAATGCTATATGTTATTTTTTCTAGCAAGTTCTGCGAATTAACATGATTTTGAATTATTTTGAAAAAGAAAATGCAGTCCAAAAACCATCATGTTATGTACACGAGATATAATTACGTTTTTCTATTTAAAATTTTCTCTACTTATACTGTTATTTTCTTATTTCAATATCAACGTTCACTGTTAGGTACTAGGAGTTAATTATTATATTTTTTTATTATTTGACTAGATGTTCCGCGCGGCTTCGCCCGCGTAATTTAGGAATTTCACGGAAACGTACATTTTTCTGCAAAAAATAGCCTATGTCCCTTCACGTGGTCTATTCTTCATGTGTGCCAAATAAGTTGAAATAACACAAAAATTGCCCCAGTAGTTCTTAAGATAATAAGCAATTTCATATAATTTCCCCCGTTTTTTCCACATTTTCCTCTATTTCTTCGCTCTTATTAAGTCTTAGCGTAATAAAATATAGCTTATAGTCTTCCTCAATAAATGGGCTATTACTGAAATTATTGAAGTGAAAACTTCTTTAGTGGCGTTGAGCACTTTTGTGGGATGGGTAAAAACTATGAAACTCGCGTCAGATTCTCATGCTGATCGAAAAACTAAGGAAAAAACGTAAGACGGTTGGAGAGTAGTGTTGTAACATCGAAATCGATTAATCGAACAATCGATTGTTTTTTTCGATTGTCGATATTTTTAATCGATTATAAGGGTTTCGTTTAATTAAAAAAATAGATTTTTTAAAAATCGATTTTTAATTTAAAATTAATTAAAACGATCGTTTTTTTTATTATTATTTTTTTATAATTTTTATTATTTTTTTTTATTTTTTATTATTTGTTATTTTTTATTATTATTTATTTATTTTTATTTTTTTTATCGATTTTCATAAAAAATCGGTTAAAAAAAATTATATACAACGTTAATGATCAAGTTTCCACTTCTGCCGGCACTCCCGGAGTGCAACCCGTCTTTTGTTTTCAAATCGTACCAGTTATAGTTACTGAGATTAGCGCGTTCAAACAAACAAAGAAACTCTTCCGCTTTATAATATTAAAAGTATAGATAAGTAATTATTATTATCTTACTTTCATCGATTTCGCTTGAAGTTAAATATTTTCTTTTATAAATACGAAGAATGATAGAGATAACGTGATAACGTAAAAGTGATTTTACTAAGGGTTCAATATAAGTTACGAGTGATGACTGTAACCATACTAACTGTCTTTTGTTTTTCACATTTTTTAGGGTTCCGTACCCAAAGGGTAAAAACGGGACCCTATTACTGAGACTTCGATGTCTGTCCGTCTGTCTGTCCGTCTATCTCCAGGCTGTAACTCAAGAACGGTAATAGCTAGAGAGTTGAAATTTTCACAGATTATGTATTTCTGTTGCCGCTATAACAACAAATACTAAAAACAAAATAAATTAAATATTTAAGGGGGGCTCCCATACAAGAAACGTAATTTTTCAAATATTTTTTGCTCACTATCAACGATGACAACAAGTAGGCACTTGAAATTTTAACAAAAGCCTTAATTATATGTGTACTTTAATAATTAAAAATAGTATTTAGATAAAATAATAATTTAATTTTAATTTAATTTAATCCCATACAAAAAACGCAATTTTTGGCCTATTTTTGCTATAACGGTACGGAACCCTTCGTGCGCGAGTCCGATTCGCACTTGGCCGATTATTTAAACAACCCTGTCGATTCATTTAAGTTAGCCTATCACAAGCGTTTGAAAAGAAAACCCTGAGAAAAAAAAACTCTGAAAACAGGCACGATAGCAAAATATGCCTACGTAGCAGCTACGCCGCCGTAGCGCTACGCTCGTAGCCCGCTACGACCACTGCACGTTTGCGTAGACCCGAAAAATATTTCATTTTATAGCATTAGAATATGAAAGCTGCTGAAACTAAAGTATTTAAAAACATGTAATAAACTTTATTCGTAATTTTTGATTTTATTTTTGAATAATTAAAAAAAACTGACCGATTCAATAGCACTGTTATAGCATTAATTTTTTTTGCTAATAGGCTCTTAAAAAAACGTGTAACATACTGACATAACTACTAATTAATACTAAAAAGGTACATAAACTAATTATTTCAGGCTAAGTGCTCTAAAGTCTTAGTCAAGACAAGGTGGAGTCGTCGTGTCCTTACACCTGTCTTTTCTAACGAAGGGTGTCAATAACTGATACATGGAAACGAAAGAAGTTTTAAGTGTCAGGAAATTCTTTCAACACCTGTACAGCAGCTGCTATTCCTTTTTATTTTCCGCTTGAACCCCGAAGAACCGGGAATAATCCAATAACCTTTGATCTTCAACTAACTGCGTAATATTTTGACCCTACGTGACATTTGCGGCGGTGGAGCGGGATGACCTTTCGAAGGATATGCGGAGGCTGGTGGGGCGGGTGCAGCGTGCAGGTGGGGGCGGGGGAGGGTGGTGTGCAGGCGGGGGGGAGCGGGGGTGTGGGGGCGGGCAATGCACCGGGCGAGGAGTCAAGTGCAGGGCCGCGGCGCAGTGCGCCGGTGCGCCGCTGCCGGTCAATAGCCGCTAATGTCAGATGCACACAGCTAACATTACATTATATACACAGGACGTACATAACTCAATATAAACTATACATAAATAGTTATACCTTATCTATACATATAATAAAACTGTAGAAATGACGATTCTGTACATTAAAGATATTCAAAAAATAATAAGCGGAGGGTGTCACTACATCACTATACAAGCCAAAAATGTGGTCAGTTTTTTTGTCTGTCTGTCTGTCTGTCTGTCTGTATGTTTGTTCCACTATCACACGAAAACTACTGATCCGATTTGAATGCGGTTTTCGCAGATATATTTGTCTTCTTCCAACTTAACATCTGGTGTATAAAAATTTTCCCCCCACCCCTCTAAAGGGACAAAAGAGGGGGTCAGATTTTGTATAAGACTTTTGCTTTAACACGAAAACTACTGATCCGATTTGAATGCGGTTTTCGCAGATATATTTGTCTTCTTCCAACTTAACATCTGGTGTATAAAAAAAATTCCCCCACCCCTCTAAAGGGACGAAAGAGGGGGTCAGATTTTGTATAAGACTTTTGCTTTAACACGAAAACTACTGACCTGATTTGCATACGGTTTTCGCAGATATATTTGCCTTCTTCCAACTCAACATCTGGTGTATAAAAATCACCCCCCCCCCCTCCCCACCAAAGAGAGGGTCAGATTTTGTATTAAGTAAACTTTTTTCTTTAATGGACTTACTTTATATTATTAACTGTTTTTCCAACTTAACATCTGGTGCTACATAACATTTTCCCCCCACCCCTCTTAGGGGACAAAAGAGGGGGTAAGATTTTGTATGCTGATGAAGTAGAAATACTTTAAATGGCAAAACAACGTTTGCCGGGACAGCTAGTTACAAATAAACAAAATATTTCCAGAAGATTCTGATGCAACTTTCATGCAGCAAAGTTTCTTATTTGAGTCAGTCTGTTTCCTACTAAAGTGCAAAAAAACTCTCATAAAATGTTAAATCAACGACATTAATACGAGTATATATTCCATGAGAATATCATTTTGTAGTTTGATAGATCCAACTACTGCTTGCTTTTTCAATGCAGTTTTATAAAACGATGCTGCATTATAGTCCGCGCGGAACTAGTTGGCCGCTCTGCCGGTATGTGAGTATACGGGCAGAGCGGCCAACTAGTTCCGCGCGGACTATAATGTTGTCACTTATATTCAAATTGTGGGCTCACACAACTTGACACTACTCAATCTACTCTGTGTCTGACAGTACGACGAAGTTAAAAAGGGTTGTATGAATGTTTGAGAAGTTCCTATATAATATGTATATTTATAAAAACAAAACTGAAGCAAATTCATGTACTCCATTTCTGTAATTTACCTTTACAAAAATGCCCAGCTATTAGACAAAGTCTCAGTTAGTTCCTCAATAATGAGATCACATTCTACTATTTAAAAGGAATTCTAGGCTAATTGTTTTTAAAATCTAAGACCACGAAATATATTTTCATTTGACTTCCACGTTCTATGCTAAAATAGCTGTGAGTCGTCGCTAACCGTGTAACCTTCATTAATTCTGAATAGATTTGTATTGGCACACGGAAGGGCAATTGATTTTCAAAGTATAAAGACGGACGTATTATAATAAAAATGACAAACATAGTAAACCGGTAGGTATGCGAAAATGTATGGTAGGTTGAAAAAATCGAGTTTCAAGTTGGAAAACTAAATCGCATAGTATACCAATAGCTATAGCGACTTATGAGAGCTCGCACATTGCATTCAACTAAATTGTACAATTATAAATAATTGGACACCAATCGCATCAGAACCGCGATTTCTTTCCGATTACCCACATATTAAGTTGTCCAATGAAATTGTGACACTACGCAATGTTGTACGATAGTCGGCCAACTTGAAATTGTATATCTGCGGTGACCCTTAGAGCGACCGCAGACTTACAATTTTAAGTTGGCCAACTAAGCCGCACAGTATACCAATTATAGACTAGGACCAATAATTTTTGAAACAAAAAAAATTACAGTAGGATGAAACCCATTAGAAAAGGAGGAGGATATTATAAAAATTAAGGGAAAAATAATTTACGGGCGATCTGAGTTAGGGAAAAGTGTGGGGGAAGGTTTTAAGGGGGAAAAACGGTTTATCTCGATTTCTGGCAAAACTAATATTCCTATGAAAAAAAGTCAAATGGCAAAGTTGTAGGTTAAAAAAAGATCTAAAACTTTAGTATTTACACTTTTTTTCCATAACCTCAAAATTTATGTGAAAATTTCAAAAAACTATGTTTTTGGTTTTTTATTTATATCTTTTACAAAAAATATTTTTTTTTCGCCAAATTTGGTGATAACTTACATTATCAAGTCCCAAATACGCTGTCATTTATTTGATTAGAAATATTTATTTTTTCACCTTATTTTGAATTTAAATCGAAAAAATACCCTAATTTTCAATCGAAAATTCGACCGTCAAAATATCAGCTTTTTAAAAAAAATTGTAATGCTCTCTATTTGTTAAAATCTCTACTTTTCGATGATGAAAAAAATATATATATTACACGATAGTAAATCTTCTCAGAAAATGCAAAAAATCGAAAAAACTCAAATTCGGAAATTCTTTATTAATCATTATGAATAATTTTATTTAAAAATGTGATTGATGCAATTTGCTATGATTTAAAAGTTGATTTATTTAATTATAATTACATTTCTGTAATAGAAAATCTCATATATAAATATAAATGTAAATCTATACTCATAAAATAGCATGTCCTGACTGACTGACTGATTCATCATCGCTGAGCAAAAACTGTTAAAGTTACAGCCACAAAATTTGGTGAGTAGGGTTGTTTTATTAAGTAGACACCCACTAAAGAATGAATTTCGGAAATTTTAACCCGAAGGGGGTAAAATAGGGGTTGACAGTTTGAATGAAAATCAGTCATTTCTTAAGTTAGAAATATGAAAGTTTATTTTTGGGCTACAGATTAGAAACTAATGGATACGTGTTTAAGCGTTTCTGGAAATTCTACCCCCAGCGCTACAGCGACTTATGAGAGCTCGCACATAAGTCGCTATAGCTATAATTGGTATACTGTGCGGCTTAGTTGGCCAACTTAAAATTGTAAGTCTGCGGTGACACTTAGTCAATAGGAGCCTCCGTGATTTTTTATTATTTCGTAGCTGTAGCGAGTTAAAAAAGTTCCTTGCAAAATCATAAAAAAAATATTATTGACGTGATAATAATCGATATGTACTGCGCGCCCGAAAAACATGACAGTTCGTGCGGCGTTACCTCGCCGACAGCTCTGAGGCGTTCCATTTACACTCTCAAGTCTCTCAACAACCGTAAGGCCCACCTGGGCCGCGCTCTTTGTTTCGATTATATCACGTATTTCGATGACTTAGAGAATACTTTTGTAAGAAGAAGTTTGGTTAGTTATGACCTTTGATACATTGACCACACTCTGAATGAAAAATAAATAAACAATCTGTGAGCTATTAGTATTATTTCGGCTATTCAAAATTGTGCTCTATTTCCTACGTGTCAAGGTATGACTTAATATATGAAGAATAAAGTATTCGTTTATTTCTTCTGAACAAGTCACTAATTATAGTTTCGAAAGTTTATAATTGAGAAACTAATATCACATCGGACTAAATACTATATTATGATGGCTTGATAGATAGAAAATTTAATATATATTATAATGTAGTTCACACAAACATAAAATATGGATTGTATGTAAGGATATTACATTAATTTTACAAAGAGGGTAGGCCGGGCGCCATTTTTTTGCACATTGACCTGCGAACTTTTTTGCATAGATTTTTCCCGGAACTGAGGGGTTAAGGCTTTGACGTTGTCACGTTCAACTATCGTCAGTAAACCGACTTTACAGACAACCGATTTTTTTTCTTTATTTTATAGAATTCGAGGCTTTTGGCATATTAAATTTTAATTAATTTCCGCGAATAAATTAAAGTGGTTTGTTATGACAATAATAACTTTTATGTTAATACTTTATCCTGATATGTGTAGTATGTCTGACGAGCGAGTATTCGCAATGCGCAGTTAAAAATATCTAATATAAACAGGAAAGACCTTTTACTGGTCACGTCGCTGTTGCGTGAGCTACATGGTACGTCACATTTCAGTTAATTGACTATTATGCAATGACCGAACGAGCGGTTTGGCCGCTACACCTCGAAATCACAAGCAAACGTATGTAAATAACAGATAATATGGCTGCTGTGTGTGGTAGGGCCTGTCCACATCTCCACGTCACGACGTCATCAACGTGGAACGGTGTGGTAACGTGGCACGGTACGTTGACGTGATATTCAAATTTACGTTTACGTAACGTCACGATATAGCAACATTGTACGCCATGCCTCGTAAAACTGCTACATTCTTCACTACTTATCTAGATGTGGACCGCACAATAGATATTCTGCTTTTGCTATTGTTAAAAACGGAGAAAGAGAAGATTTGCACGTCATATCAACGTATCGTGCCACGCACCGTTCCACGTTGATGACGTCGTGACGTGGAGATGTGGAAAGGCCCTTAGCCATATTTCTATGTTGCAAACTAAAGAACTATATTAAAGAACTCACTTGATCTGAAAGCGGCCTTATAGAATTATGAATCTGTTTTTTTTTCTTCCTCCGGCTTCCTACACTGAATCGTTTGGCTGAAAGCAGGCCAGCAGTAGGACGAATGACCGACACGACTGGAAAGGGATCGGGTGCCAGACTTTTTGAATGTCCATACGACTTATGGAATTGATTAAAGGCTTACAAGTTTGTTTTTGGTGAATTAAGAGCTTGAGATCGCATTACCAAATTCAGTTCCCAAGAAACAATAACACGCTAAGATTCATGCCAATGTAGAAATACCCCGAACTAGTATCCATGAACCAAATTTGTGTGATAGTTTTTAATCTTGTATTCATGAGTGTGATTACTCAAGATTTTTGTTGCTCAAAAGGCTTCTTGAAATTGCCAAATTTGTTCCAAAAACGGACTCAATAACATTGTTTTGATGAATTTAGTGCAAAATGGTCTAGTCTCTACAGAACCAAGTACACTTTCTGATTATGAAAAGTGGCAAAAATTTATGTACCATCGAGGAAATTGATTCCTAGGCAGTTGACGGACCTACGTCATTTGATCGGCTTATGTTAAATCAATATTAGCTGTTATCGGTCGGATGGGTTCTGCCTAGGAATCAATTTCTCTGATAGTACATGAGTTTGGTGCACTAGTTATTCATTCAGTATATTATAATTGGCACATAAATATTGTCTGATCTACCTCTAAGTCTAATCAAAAAATAATACTTGTATATCAGCTATATAATGTACTTTTTGTTTGCCTTCCACGTTTTTCTCTTTTCACAAAATTATCTAGGTATTTTTTAAATATTCATATTTTGTAGGCTATGCCTGTAATTATCCTGTAGAGAGCATAAAAAGGTACTTTTACTTTTGATTAACACTTACACTTTGCATAATATTATACTTACGTCCATTGGAAACAGCAACGGAACAGCTCGTCGGAGGGTGTATGATGTATCGAACATTAATTAAGCGATTTATATTTTATGTGACCAATATGGCCGTGAATGTCTTCCTCATAGGCAAGGAAGTGGGATCTGTGCGGAAGGCGGAAATTTTGTAGGGTCAAGTCAGAGTGGTGACCGTCACCGCCGCGGGCGGACGATGACCTCCCTCTATTACCTCTCGTTTATCATTTACTTGTGCAACAACGAGGCTTTTTATGTGTTGTAAATCTGTCTGGTTACTGCTGTTTTCGATAAGTTTTCTATTACTATTGCGGTATTTTAGGTTATATGCCAGGCAGGCAGTAAGTCATTAAGCTCGTAAGATTTCATCATGTAATTTGACTGAGCTGGATTTCATAGAGTATTTTAAAAGTTTTTTAGGGTGTTCAAATGAAAAATGAAATAATTTTACAACTTTGTTTTATTTTAATTCGACAACCTGTCATTATATTAACAAACAAATGACTGAGCACACTCACATACGTACTTACAATACACACAAAAACACACCGCGACCGGCGCTGCATTGCATTATAAATTATACTTATATAGTCTTAAATTATGTTTCAGTCTATTGCGCTCTCCTCGACCGGCACCGGCCACGCACGCACACGTCTTAAAAGAATTATCACATATAATATATTAACCGATTTGCGAACGATAATTAACTACAATAGTTTATTCAATGTAAAGTATGTCGGGGCTGGGCGGAGACGGGCGGCTCCGCGGGCCGGCCTCACGCCTCCAGCATGCGCGGCATGTAGGCGCGCGGGCCGGGGGGCGGCGGCGAGGGCGACTTCTTGGACAGGTTGAGCGGCGCGTCCGCCACGTCCACCTGCAGCTCCAGCACGGGCTCCGGCGCCGGCGACGCGCCGCGGTACTCCCCGCGCCGCATGTACTGCTGGATCATGTCCGTGCGCTTCAGCTGCTCCGGCGTCATGCGCGGGCCCTCCATCAGGCTCTTGGCCAGCACCGAGTGCGTCGACGACAGCGAGGCGCGCGCCGGCCGCGGCGAGTGCGCGAGGTGCGCGGGGTGCGCGGGGTGCGCGGGGTGCGCGGGGCTAGCGGGGTGCGGGTGCGGCTGCGGCGACGGCGTCAGCGGCACCGCGCGCGCCTCCGCCTCGCCCGTGTCGCGCCGCATCGCGCGGAACTTCTTGTGCGGCTTGTACGCCTCGTCCATGAGCGACGACGTGTCGTACAGCGGCGGCGCCTCCAGTACCCGTTTGAGCACGGGCATGTCGTCCGCGGGCGCCGGCGGCCGCCGCTCCTCCGCGTGCTCCTCCAGCGACGAGCGCGGGCTCGAACAGCCGGAGCCGGGGCCGACTATCCTCTCGTGCTTCTCGTTGCCGGACTCGATGCCGGAGTCGGTGGGCGAGTCCAGTTTGCGGTACCGGGGCGGCGGCCGCACCGGGGTGACGGTCAGGCCGTTGTGAGCGAGGTGCGCGACGCCGAGGGCCTCCTCGTCCACCGAGCCCCGGGAGTCGAGTCGTCTTCTGCCGGCGAGGGTGGCCGCGAGCAGGGGGGTGCCGCAGTCGCCGACGGCCTCGCCGGACTCGCTGCTCGACACGGACCCGATCGGGCTCCGCGCCGACTCGTCGGCTCTCGAGTCCGCCCACGGGCATCCCTCCTCGTCCCCCCACATCTGCTGCCGGAGGAGCTCCTTGTGCTCAGTTCGGAACACGACCAACTTCTCCGTGTGGAGCGTGCTCAGCGTCCGGAGATCGGGCAGAGTGTCTATCAGCTCCCGGAGGAAGCCGGGCCGGTCCGGTCTGTTCTGCGAGATGACCGTCTGCAGGCAGGCCTTTAGCCGCGCGTGCATCCTCTCCACCAGCTCGACGTTGCGGAGGCCGGGGCGGTCCGGCGTGATGAGCACTATGGCGCAGAATAGACCGATCTCCGCGTCGGTCAGATTCATGGAGTTCATGCGCTCGGCGAACTTGAAAGTCGAGTCCACCAGAAACCTCGCGTTGGCCCCGCTCTGGATGGAGTCCCTCTTCATTAGCTGGCCGTTCAGGCAGATTATACTATTGAGGGGGGCGTCGAACATGCAGATGAGGCGCACGAACAGGGCGTCGAACAGACCGCTCTTCAGCAACGTGAACTTGTCGTCCTGAGTGAGCAACTGGAAGCCGGGGATGAGACCGGCGAAGTCTATGACGCCGCGGATGACGTGCGCGAATCGCTGGGAGAACTCCTTCTCCGATTGCAGCTCCGGCGCCGGGTTCAGCGGACACGCCTACGACAAAAAAAGAAAGTTGTAAAAAAACGTCGATTTCGGTCGAGCGGCGATTTCTCGACGATAAATAAATTCAAATTGCGGATTCATCGAAAGCGATTCTTACCAAAGTAGGTTGAGAGTAGGTGGGACAGTCGCGGGCACGGGCGCGCATGGCGGCCACGCGGTCGCGGGTGAACTCGCAGGTGTCGAGGTGCGCGCGCACCACCCGCGCCAGCAGCCGCGGGGCGTCGTCCAGCTCCGCCGCGGCTGCTTGCTCCTGCGCGCGCGACGACGACGACTGCTGCATCGCCGCTAGAATGCGCGCCTTCTCGCGCTTCGGGACGCGCCCGAATCTCACAGCTAGAACAAAAGGAGAACCACCGTAAGTAAATTTCGATCAGGACGACATTGAAATAGAATAATAATTGTTGAGCGAGGTCGCGCACGCACGCGCCGCAGCTGTCGCCGGGCGAGAGCGAGCCATGTGCGAGCGCAGCTGACTGCAGGGGGTGAGAGTTCATCGGCCGGCCGCCGGCGACCCTCGTCTGGCTCGTTTAAAAATATCGGATCCGAACCGACGTCCCATCGAGTGAACTAGTTCTAGAGACGAGTGACAATGCGCGAACCGCGAGGTCGCGCTCGAAAAGTGTTACGACTTTCTCGCGCTAGGTGTGTTTCGTTTCGAAAGGTAGTATAGACCGCGCACGAAAGCGGCGCTTATGGCCTCCGTGCGCGCGCGCGGTGAAAGTGTTTGAGCGCGGCGCACGATTGAAAACGAAAGCTGAGAGCGCCCTCTCGCCATTTCTCCCGACTTTCCCTAACTAAAGTAGGGCACACCAGATGGTCTGACCTATTGTTCGTAACGTAAGCCAAATAAATCTTCATCGACGACGGAAACTGTTACTAATGAAAGATTATTCGTAGAAAAATGTCAATGCGATGTAGAGTAATCTCTACCTCCCATATGCCTAGGATGTGTAATATAAATTTGTATGTTGGTGTATGGATGTAACAAATTTTTTTTAATGACTTACATTACTGTTTTTATTTCAATTTCCTATAAAATACTAAACTGAAACCTACGAGTAATAATGTGTATGTCCTAATATTAATTCATAATATCAAATTAATTGATAACACGGTAGCAAGTATATGTAGGAGACAGTGTTAAGTCAAAGTTATTCGAGAAGCAAAGTTCTTGTTTAACTTTCAGTAAATACGAGTTTAAACGAATTGGCAAAATGAAAAAGATTATTGTAAAAAGTTGAAAATAAAAAAAGAAATAAAACTTTCAAAGTTTCAAGTAATTGATAAGCACCGCAAAAAGTTATTAATAAAGAGTGTTTATTTTGATAATAATAAGTTTTTATCATATTAATCGATGACCGCTTATCAATCTGCTTGAAGTTGTAAATGAAAAAAAAAGTGTATCTGTAATTAAAAGAAAATTAATAGTAACCATAAAATAATACGTACGAGCATTGTGGTATTTGACAACTCCATTGAGAATTCCTTTTAAAATCGGTAAATCTTCACCCATATCTGAGACCATAATATTTTCACTAATTACAACTAGGGTATTCACAGCCTAGGGCCACTGATAACTAAGTTTTGGTAACTAAAATATTTAATGACTATTCTTTAGTGTCACATAGCACAGTGTTTGCACCGAAGCACCGTAATCCAAAATCGCACTTGAAATCCAATGTTTTGTTTTTATTCGCACGGCACACGTTTGACGTTAGCATGGAGAGTCGCTAGCGAGAGTCGAGTTCTCGGGGCGAAGTGAGGCGCGACGCTCTAACATAGCGATATGTAGAGGGCTGACGACCGATGCGCGGGCCGGACTCCCTCGCACTGCGCGGCGGCGCGCGCCGTGCCAACCTTGAACTTGAGGAGGGGGGCGCGCGGTGCGGCGCGCGGCGCGGAGGGGGGAGGGCACCGTCAATAAACTCCGCGCAGGCCCCTGTCCCCGCGGCCGCGGTGTCACTCCGCGCTAACTGTTACCATTCTAATCGCTCCTGAGGTGTTCTTAGCGCACCGTGGCCATTTCTAGAGGTTTCGGGAGGGCCGATAGAGGGACAGAAGGCGAAACTTTTCTTAATTAACCTCTAATGAACAGTTTTGCTATCTTCTTTTTTATATTGTGTGTGATATACACATGGTAAAGACATTTCAAATTGTTGTAAAGTTTTGGTAAACATTACAATTAGTAGTTTGGGCGGCAAAATTGCTTTTGGGCGGATTTAATTTTTCATATTTAAATTACTGAATATAATGGCCTCTTTTTTTGAAAGACAGTTAAAAAAGTGATTAATTAACATACTATGTACATTAAAAGTAACACCTAGATATTATTTCATATATTCATTCATTTGCAATTCGCAAAACATTTCATTTGTTAGTAGCTTTCCCTTCTACGTGTTTTACAAATGGTTGTAAACGAGTCAAATAAATGCAAATATTAAGGAAATTAACTTTGCCCTAAAATGTACATGATATATAAATGTAACTATTGTTTGCGAAATAGAAAGTTGCAAAACGAGAGTTAGCTCTAACTTTTTTGTAAAATGTGACTTACTATGTTTCTAATTAAATGTTATAATTATTTACTTACCTATAAATTGAATCATAAAATGGCATATTTCGGCCAAATAATAAATAAGTAAAGTTATTTAAAAGTGTATAATTTCAATATTTACTTAATTCCATTACAAGTAGAGGAAATTCTCAACATAATATTATGTTTTACAAATATTTAGGTTTGTATGTTTTTCCACTTTGTTACTTTTTTGATAGTAATATTATAATCACAATTTTAATTATAAAACATTTAATTTAAAACAAATTGTTTAAATCGGCTTATTCAATGAACTCAATTTGTAGAGTTCAGTGACCAAAGCGCCATCTAGTGGCGAGTAGCCGAACTAGCGCGCCACTCATTCATAGGTAAGACTTCAACGAGAACCTTTTGCGAACACTATCAAGCTTTTATCATTATTTTTTTTTATTATTTAAAATATATTTTAAAATCATTGAATTTAGAAAAATATAGAACATAATTATTGCTTTACAATGAAATTCCATAATAGCCTACCATAAATACTTTTTATGTCTACAAAATATTTATCAAATATTTTCGGATACTGGTGTAATTTAATAATAAAATGTATTAATCGTTAATGCTTCTCCTATTACAGAAGTTGCGAGAGGGCGTTGCACCGTACGAAAGTGAAAACATAAATTTCACTCTCACACTTACGAAATGCACCTTTCTCCGCTTTCACCGGCCGGAGTCGAAGTATGCATAAGCAAGGTAAAAATGTCGCAACGAGCGGAGCTGAGCGCTACGCGGCGGCCGTCGACCCGCTTCGCGTGCGCTCACCCGCGCTTGCATAACCGACCTCCCGCACCGCCCCCCGCTCCCCGCGCGCCGCGCACCCCGCACGCCGCCCCCGCACGCCCGCGCCGCTCGCGAAATAGGATCTGTCGATTGCGGCGCTCGCACTTCACGTGTCCCACTTGGCGCGCCGTGCGCCGCGCGCCGCGCGCCGAGATGACAGAATATCTACGCGAGATTGCGTGAACGACCTTACGCTACTGATTGCGTATATGCAAATTGCAATTATATTAGCCTGCACGTAGCTCTATCTTTGTTTAAGCGCTTATTCCACTTATCCTAGCTAGTTTCCTAGGTAGGATCCTAGCTAGGAACCTAGCTTTCTAAATGTTATTCCACTTGACTAAATCGGAAACGATTTAGGATCCTAGCTAGGCTAGGAACCTAGCTAGGATAAGTGGAATAAGCGCTTTAGAGTAGTATTTAAATTATGAACATTTTCATGAGAGCTTACCATAAACTGCATTTTTACAGCACACATTTACAATAATAAAATTAGAGAGAATAAATAATGGAATTAACAAAATTTATATTTTTCAACTTTAATTATTTAAACAATTTCTAAAATTAAAATTTTAGGTTTTTTTTTATTTATTCTCTTAATTTTTAATGAAAAAAAAATCAACTCACCATCTCTGCTCATTCCGACGGCGATGCACTTTTTCAATCGGCAGTATTGGCACCGATTTCTATTAATCCTTAGGATGGAACACTGTTGGTTCTTGGTGCAGGGCCTGTACTGGATCTTCTGCTGGATGGACCGGCGGAAGAAGCCCTGGGGATCACAGCTGCAGTTAGAGTCGCGCTCGGGGTCGCTCTCGTCGCTGGAGCAGCCCGAGTCCGTGGACTCGCGCCGAGCCTCCAGCATGCTCACGAGCACCGAGTGCCGCTCGCGGAGCTCCGCGCCGCACGCCATGTCCAGCACCATTCACAGACCGCACGCTAGCACAACCGACACGAGACCCGCTCACTACGCTACTGGCTACTGCACGATATGGAGGTACGCTGCACCGACACGCGCGACAGCCGACGGCGGACTGTGCGGGCGCTGCGGCGCGGCGCAGTTACCCGCGCGACCTACTTGCCGGCCGCCGACCCAACCGAGAAAGTGAGAGTGCCCCGCGCCCCGCCGCCCTCGCCCCGCGCTCCTCCGCGCGCTCCTAACGGTCCGCGCCGCTCTAGAATGTGCCGCTGCCGCTGCCGCTGCACCGGTGCGCCGGATATAGGCCGGGCGCATCCCAGCGGCGTCGCGACGCGAGGACGTTCACCCCGGGTCGACGGCCACTTGATTGCACAATAACGATGCACCCCTCCCCCGCGTATTCGTACAGCCCGGGAGCTAGGACGCGACCCGCGCGGGGCAACGACCGCCTCTACGCCGGTGACGTCGGCTATGCGTCACGGCCTACCTCAATGCGCGCGCGCTACTCTACTAGGGGTGCAACGATTTAATTATTATCGTTAGTACTACGCGAGTAGGTTAAACACGTAAGTTTTGTTTTCAGGTCTTCACCTATTACCCAAGTTTTGTAATTCTGAGATACGGTTACGAAGTAGCAATACCGACTTTACTTTTTATTAAGTATTTTCAGGTAGGGTCGATTGATTGCCCCAGAATTTAAAGCCTAATTACAACAATAAAATTGTGACTTTTCCATTTAACTGATCTACTTATCTGACCTATACTCGAAAAACAGTGTAATCGTACAATCCTCAAAGTGCATCCGTTATACAGTTGTTATGTCATTATTGTACAATAATATTAATTTAATGATAATAATAGACCGAATGGTGCATAGTAAGGAAGGCACGAGGCTTGAGGCGCGGGGCGCGGGGCGGGCGGCCCAGGTCGGTGGCCCAATTCGCGCTGCCATCGATCCATTGTGCGGTGTACGAGTGGCCCATAATTGGTCGCAGTTCGGGCAGTGACCGGCCGCGCGGTCGTCGACCCCGGCCCGCGAAAACAAAACCTTTTCAAAACGCTCGCACCGCTCTATATAACGCTTATATGAATTCTCTCATTATGCGGAGGCGTCATATTGACACAAATACGACGCTTTACTAGCGATTCGTGTTCGTTTTAGCGTTAAATGCAAACGTATCAAAATCGTAAATACACAAATATAGCTCCGGCGAGGTGAACGACCTCGAGTGACTGACCTTATTTCGTCGCTGTAATGTGTTATACCTTTCTAAAAAATATCATTCGAGAATTCAAATATTTTAAAATTATAAGTATATTTTTAGACATTTTTCTTTTGTTGCCGTTTATAATATTTTCAATTTGTGGCGCGTTAGGGGTGATGGCGAAATAAGTTGATGAGATAAAAATGATCATTTCGTAATTACAATCTAGGGCGGCTCTATCTACGTTTGTAACGTAGCCAGTGTAGCCAGTGTAGCCACCCGCGGTAACCGGATCATTTTTTGTAATCATTACATTGACATACTTTTCTATACATGTGTAACGCGTACATTGTATTTTAATATCCAAATGAACTCTTTAATTTTTATGTCGCGTTTTCGATCATATTAGTTTACACGTCATTAGAATAAAACCCAATTTGGTTAATAGCACGTGCGTGATTACCGCGACGTGTTTATGTGTTTTCCTCGTAAGTCGTAACTCGGTTATCCGGATATTTGTTACCTACAGTGTATTTATTTGGTACAATGGGTGTATTTATTTGTTACGACCGTATTCGCTAGTCCTTATTAGTGTTGTGCTCGGTGTATCTGTGACGGCTGACGGTGTTATTCGTGAGTCGAGTAACGGTCTGGGGCGATGACTGTTGACGCACGGCTTCCGAGGAAGTGACCAGCTCTTGCACAGATGTTATAGATAACAAAGCCACTGACTCACGCTGACTCATAGAATTCATATCAGGAGCGTTCGCGAGTCGCGACCTACAAATCGGTCTTAGTCACTTTTATGGGTTTTCTGTTGGTACGCACGATTATATATAGAAATGTATCCTCAAATAACTCGGTCCCTATTCCTGTCTATAGATGATTCACGTGCGAATTAGATTTAAATTTTTATATAAAACTTTACCCACCCTTTAGGACTATGGCGATACCAAGTATAAATACGGCACTAATAAAAGGAGATCGACTGATATATATATTTTGTAAATGTAGTTTTTAGATATTAATTTTTTGTACAATTTACTGAACTCTGACATTTATATATCCTTTTTATTTAGCAATAATTTCGTATAAGTAATAGATATTTTAAACTTACATCTCATATTGAGAAACAAATGTCTCGACGCATCAGCTGTAAATGCTACGTGTGGTAACATCTGCAGGAAACATCAGAAGTGGGATGTTCTCGATAAATAATGATCGCGGGATCAACGAACCTAAAGCTGACAGTTCAAATTGAATGTGGGTTACGTTCATGCTGCGTACATACGTCGGCCGCGGCTACGGCTGGGAGAGGCTGCGCTAGCGGTCACTGACCTCGCGGTGCCGAAAATGAGCGACCCACAACCGGGAAATATGTCGGTCACCGCGAACAAAGAAACCGCTCTGCTACAGTTCGTATCGTACGAAAGAGGTTTTATTTTGCAAAAAAGTACCGTTTCGAATTATTTTATATTTCCTTATGTGGTGTTGGATTTATGATTTTGAATGCTTAGCCTCGAATGTGTTCTAGAAAGTAGTCAAACGCTGAACTGTATCAAAAATATATTTACTAAATTATTATACATCAAAAGACAAAAAAATATATATATATAACATATTCTTAGTCGATTACAGATACCTACTTGTAATATACAAGTAGGTTTAAACGTGAAAATGCAAAAATTGCAATAAATTAGCAATAATAATTATTATTACATAACACTAATCACCAAGGAAAATTCTCATTCTCCAAAACGTAATCTGTCTAAAATCTAAATTAAAGTAATTAAGATAAGTTTAAGCATATTCACGTAATTTATTAAATAGTTAATACTAGACATTATGTATTAAATCGTTTTTTTACTTAAGAGTCCGTATACGAAATTTGCCGATTTCGCTAATTTAACAGACGTGATTTAACAGTTAAAATACAGTATTTCTATAAGTTTAAATGCACAACATGTAAGATCATTTCAATTATAACCTAATGTTGGAGCTAGTTTTTTTTAAAGTATTTTTAAATAATCCAACTCAAACCCGCGACAGTTTTGTGATTTTTGCTGTAAAAGGTTTAGAATATCACCTGTTTATGGATTGTATTGACGTCTTAACGGTATGAAAAAAATACAATGTACTGTTGAGAAAGTCGTCTATACAATGTTGGAATTACTTTTTACCACTTTAATATGAAATAGTTGAGTAAAAAAATATGTAACTCGGCAAAATTTTAGAGAAAATAGGCAAAGAATTGCTGTTGATTTCGGCAACTTGGAGCTGTAATTCATAAAAAGAAAACGACAGAAATAATCTATAGATAAAATTCTATGCAATTCGAGAAAAAAGAAAAAAAAAACAAATTGTGCCAAAAAACACGATTCAAAACAACCTAAATCTCACATTATATTACTCGCCGCAAGGCTCGAGTCAGCAGTCCGCGCTTAAATATATTTTTAAATCTAATAATTAATATATATTTTTTAAAATCTAATAAGGGGAAAAAACCAAATAATATTTCTGTAGCGAACCTTTGCAATTTCATATTCATCGGCAAAATTTCATATACGGACTCTTAAATACAAAAAACTATCTTGATGTAATACTTTTTACACGAATGTTAAGTTAGTAACTAGCAATAAATATCCGAACGTATTATTCAACGTTAATCAGGGCACGTGTACACGTGTAAAACCTCAATTTTTGTCGGTATACTTTTAAGTTATAATTAGTTTACATTTTAATAGATTTGACAGAAAATCAAACTAAATAAAATTTTATCAAGATCTAAATAAATAATAATATTTTAAAAAACTTGAAGTAATAAACAAGAGGTCGTTGACACCGCTATCCGCATACAACCAACGTACGCCCCGCGTTCGTAGTGGGCCGTAAAAACCATTCATTCAACATTTTTCGTCGACGCGGTGTAGAGACAAGTGCTAGCATTAGTGCAGCGCCACCTAGCGGCGAATAGCTGAACTACGTCATGAGTTTCTTTTTCATGTCGCCAGTTGGCGCTGTTGTCGCGCTGTGATAAGGTGGTTCGAGTCTAATGACGTCATGTAGAGCGTAGAGTTCGTAGTGGCTTATAAGTTATAAGTTGTAAGTTATAACTTATAAGCTTAGATACTGAAACTTTGTTTTTTGAAAATTATGTACTAACGTAAACAAAATATATTTTTGTTGACTATAGGATATCATTAAAAATGGTATAATACAAAATACTTTTCAGTAAGTACCTTTATATTTTTGAACGAAAGAAATCAAGACGTATGTATAAAATATTTTGTGTGATATGTTTCGTTATGACAATGACAAAATGAGCCCACTTTACACATTACTTTTTACGAGATGACTACGTAACTATAATAACTTCAAACAAAGATTTAAAGGCGGCGAAAAGAAAGCCCATTTCTCTCGGCTCTTACGTAAGTCTAACGTTCGCTTAGAAAGTTGTTTACATCTGGATATTATAGTCGCAATGTTAGAAGATTGATATTGGGTATATTTTTATGTTGCACCATCGTTAACCTGCTGTGGTCAAACCATTGGGACCATAAGCCCGGTTAAGGGAATTATTAAATTCTTCAAATTTCGTTACGTTTTTGATTTATGTCATTCGTAGAATGTTCCTGTCGAGGCTAATCATTAAAAATGAGCTTTAGACGTGTCACTATTCTGAAATACAAAGATGTACCAGACTGCTTAAGAATGCTCGATGAACTTAATGCGTGTAACTGCAAAGGAAACAACATGCGGGATGTAGTCTGAGAGCCTGAGACCGGCCCGCATGTGACGTCACAGGCGGGGAGCCCTGCTCCAATTTAGAACTTCGAGACAATCTTTTAAACTCATCGCCTTACAAATTCCACAACAATAAAAAAAAAAACTCGAGGACGACCCGTTCCCGTGTGAGTTTCGGACAGGTAGGGCGCCAGGGTCAAACGCGACAGGTACACGGCACCCCTCGAAATTCGACACCGTTTTAAAATCGATACGTTGGCCCTTATTATGCACATGCAATTCACGTTACGTCATGTGAGTGGACCTACTGATTTAGTCGAAATAAAATAGTCAGAATAATAAATCGAGGCGACTAATGTTTGGATACGAGCACCAGGGCCGCGCTTTGTTATCGAGAGACTGTCTTCCGCGTGCTCGGCCTTGCTCCCCGTCTCCACTATACAGTATACACTACACTCTACGACATATTACTTCCAGTTTCTCTATAAATATGAGGCCAAAACACGAACATCGAGGTAACAGATTGCTGTTACTAATTCCTTGATACATGAAATTATCTAAACTAAGTACGTTATGTCATACCAGTTGCTCTACCTTCCTGGTTTGTACTCTATTCTGAAAAGTTAATCGAGTATGAAAAAATGATTGATATAGAGTATACGCTAATAAATATCTATTACCTAATCGGTGTTGTACAAGGTAGCGGTAATGCGGAAATCGTCGGCTCTACATTTTATGTTTATCATTGGAGAAATAACCTTAACCTACTGCGTTATTGATTTAATATGCGTCGGATATTCACGAAACAAACGATATTTGCGGTTTGTGCTGGACATGGCGCGTATCATGAGCATACTGTTGCAACGAAAGTGTTAAAAAAAATAACAAATTTGCTTGACTGATGAGTTGATGACTCTACAACTTTACAATTATTTTACACAGTCTTTGGTAAAAATATATATTTCAGATAATATTTAAGTATTTACTTTCAAGCTAGTATAGTAATAGTGTTAATTACCTTGCAGCCTTCACAGGAATGGACGCCATAGTGGAACCCGCTAGCCTTATCACCGCAGACGCGGCACAGCACCGTCGTGCCATCGAACTCTGTAACAAAACAAACATATCGTTAAAACTCGTCTTCTTACAAGAAGTTTACAACTTTTAAAAGTTAATGCAGGAAAATCTGGTTTCATGCAAAAATGATGTTGATGTTCTATTCATTCTTTAGTGGCTTATAAACGAATTTTGATATTATATCATCGTTAGGTACTGAAGTTGTTGTATTTTTATCGTATAAAATGTTGCGCGAACTGACAAAATGTTGACTTTCGAAACGGGCGCACGGCAGCGTAAGCGCCACGTCTCAATAATTCAGAGTTGTGTTTACAAACACTGAACATGTTATCGGAATTACTTTTACTAAACACGTGATTTGTGATTGCTATAAACAATCGACCTTCAGCAGCCCGAAAATACGGATCTCGTAAAGATATATATAAAGTCTGCAATAATATTTTCATCTTTTGTTGTTTGTATAACAGTTTATAGAACTTATATAACTTGAAGCGTTATGATTAGTAAATGTGTGAATATTTCATTATTATGTTAGTATGATCAGTCGGAGTATATCACAATGATGTAAGCGTTTCAGTTGCGTGCTGTTGATATTGAATAGTTATTTTAGAAAGCGTATATCTCTACACTTAAATAAGTCATTGCCCTGTTAATTGTATTCCAACATTCACATTCAGCTGACACAATGGTCGGGTGTTACCTCGTGGATCAGACGATGTCTATCGAGCGATATAAGGGAAAATCGTATTTCACTTTGCGAGGAGTATCGAATTACATAAAACGCATAACTCGAGCCTATTCAACCGACCAGACAAATACCTAACCATGAAAAGGAGATGTGATAATGTGTGACCTTAACACTTTTTACAGTAGGTCAGTGATTAGGTGGTCGTGTGCGTGACAGGATTAGACGGAAAGCGAGGCGAGGGCGGGAGCGTGGCGCGGGAACAGGTTCGGCCGAGCTCTCCCGTGTGCTCTCACTTTCCCTTTATTGATATTTGTGTATTTCAAGGAGCCCGGCATTTAGGAGGAACTTTCTATTTCTGATTTCTCGGGGTTAACGCACGAAACGATCGCTTTCTATGGCGTTACTTTCTATTTAGAGACCGCTCGGCAGACGGAGATTTAGGGAGACGAGGGTGAACTGGAGCATTAAGATTTAAAATAATCGTATCATTTCTCTCGTTGTGATGCAACTTGCGTTTTTTGTGATCGCGCGTGAGAGTCGCTCGTTACGTCAATTAAGAGCGCGAGGAAAGTGCGAGAAAGTAGGTACACGTAACGCAATGGTGGCGAGCCGTGCCGTGCTCCGCAACTATGTCATAGCGACGTTTGTTTATAAATAATTACATGTTGATTATCAAACTATCACGTAGTGTCAGACACTTGAATGGGTTTGTCACATTTTCTAGCATTGGAATTTTAATAATTCTACTTTTAAAGCGTACTAGACGTGACTAAGATTATTATAAAAGTGGATCTAATTTTCATTTTGGAATTAAATACCTGATACGTGTGGATTACAGATTATTATATCACAGCTCCTGTACATAGCATATTGTAGTGTAAAGTTCAAATTTAGTAGAGTATGTGACGAGTTACGAGCAGTACTAGTGAACAAGTTAAGAGGAAAGTAAAAGTGGTGTACAGACGGAAGTAGTCGTTTGTTGAACCCAACATAACGACTCCGATGCGCCTTTGTTACATCCACAGAAAATGTTAGTAATGATTCGATAACCGTTTTTGACTGTTAACTCTTTTATCGAGTTCAATAGAAATTGAAATAATAATCAATAAACGGTAAGATCATTAGGAATGAAAGCAAATATAAGGATCCCCGCAGTTTGTGTCGAACCCCATCGATTTGCACGGGAACAAACGACTTGCATTATTCGCCTGAGCACTGTACATATTTTGCACAAAGCTAAATTAATTGTTTTCTCCCGACGACTTCAACAATCGATCAATCATACATTCGTTCTACGAGTATTTTTAGGCTCTGTGAACACACATTAACCCTTTTAATAGGGTAAACAATATAAAGCAGTACGATTCATTTATCAAGATTTTGACCATTAATATTTTTAGTTTCGCTCAATGTACCATTTTTAACAAGCGTTGAATTTATAGATTGAATATTTGATGCGTGAAAAACTAGAATTTGATAAATTGAACTAAAAAATAAGTAACTATTTATATACATAGTTTCTTAAAGATTTTATTATTTTCTACCTTACAAATCACTGTACTATTTGTTATATATTATAATATAATATTATTAGGTGTCAGAACGTATTACAGCATTAAAAATTAAATATAAATAGATGTTTCAAGAAGCAAAAAAAAAATTGTCGTGGTTTATTCCAAATCTCTCGGCAACCATCAGCAACAGTGACTTGGCTGTGGTACAACCGTGATACCAAATTAAATTGTAATTAAAATATTATGTAAATATTACGTTAATATTTTCTTCAAATTATTAACAGAATAACATGTCCTGGCTAAATAGCATTGAAAATAATATGTTGGTGTAGTAATAATTTCTCTACCTATATGGAGTTCTGGTTCTCGTTCCTTATGTGCCGAACCCATCATATTATTGTCTACCGATGGCGGCGCATCGTAACGCCCGTAACTGCTGTCCGGAGACATCACTGACAGTCATATAATACTCCTAAATAACAAAACAATAACAATCGTCTTTTTCACACTGCACAACACGTTAGCCACATCCGAGCCCCTCCTCTGGTACAGGTGTCCCGTGCACTTCTTCACTGTATTAATACGAGGGCATAGGCCGAGCCGCGGCCGGCACGTCGCGGAGGATGAAGGTCGCTGTCGCGCGAAACTGTCGCCACACGCGCCGCGTGCGCTTCGCTCGAGCTCGATCGACGAACTGAGCTCGGGCCGCGCGCACTCTTGATCGTGGCCGCGCGAGTCTCCCTATAAGAGTGAAAGTCTGCAAAATGATCGGCGCTCCACGCGATACGATCGCTTCGACGGTGCGTCTAAAGCGCCAGGGGAAACTAGCCTCTATCGGTGTTCGCTACCTTTTCGTTTATGTTTCGAAGCGAGCCTCGCCGCGCTTCGAACTCCGGTCCCCGAGGTCATTGCCGCGTCGTCGGCGGACCAATCGCGAGCGCGCATAGTCGTGCGCGGCCGGCCATTGGAGGGTTCCGGACCTCGCGCCCCGCGTCCCTCCTCGCGCGCCGAGTTCGAAGACCCGAACCTTGCGGGCGCACCGCGGCCAAGGTCATGCGAGAGTGGCGCGGACGGGGAGCCGGCCGAGCGTTCGAGTGGGACGCGGCGGCCGGTTGCGTCACACTACTAAAATATTTTTGGTGATGGAACGCGAGTGAACTTGAGCACAGAATCGAGCTAATGGATGGCGAGCGCCGAGCGCTGTGTAGGTCGCCGCGTGACGGACTGACCCGCTGCCATTCCGGCCCGCTTGCCTCCTAGCCTAGCCCGAATACAGCCTGAACCCGCCCAGGAATGAGTTCAACGCGCACTCACTCAATAATAATTATTTTATGTAATGTTTACCCATGTTGACGCCCGGGACTGGCAGCATTAATGTAATATTGGCTATTTCACACGAAGTATACTGTATACCATAAGTTCATAACGGATGAACCATTCAACTAATGGTTTTCGGTTACCACTAGTCACTAAGCGTTAAGACACAGGCTTCCTATTATTTATAATATCTATAAATCACTGGTATAAGCGCTTTGTGTTATGGTATGTTTAATGTTGATCAATGATAAGCTTTTTATTTATGAGAGATATTATGAAATATTGAGAATCGTTTGTTATATAATAATTTTTTATTCCTTTTGTATGTCTCATATAACTGTGGTAAATTTTCAGCAATATTCAACATAAAAACAAGTAAAAAGAGGCGCAATTTCTAAAAGGGACAACTGTATTCCTTGTATCTACTTACCTACGTAATTTAATTTTATATAACAACCCTACTTTACGAGGTTTACTTTAATTTGAACTCTGCGCGGAGAAGTTAATGTCGAAATTAGCCTAAATGTAGAGTTATTTATTTGAGATAAAGACGCTTATGTGTGGGCGTGAGGGTGAACGACCTGGAAATTTTGGCGCAGGCCGGTCAAGGCCACCGCCCGCCGCCCGCGCCCCGCGCCGCCGCCCGCCGCCGCTCGCGCAGGCGCGCTACGGCCTACGACACACGTAGCCGCCAACTCTACATTACCATTTACCACTAACTTCGCAATAAGCAATTTAAAAAAACAATTTTTCTCTATGGTTCAAATGTGTATTTTTTCTTGTTACATGATAAAACAATAACCCTCAATCAAATCGCTGCGTAAACAAAGTTTTAACTTTTAAGGGTCCCTTAGCAGTTGGCGCCGGCACCCACTTTCTCTCGAAAGGTGCGTCCCTTTCGCTTTTTGTTTTTTATTCAATTGATAAACATTGTATCATATTAAATTGCTTATATGCACAGATTTTTTTAAATGTACATACGTGATACGTAGCAAAGGATACAAAATATTATCATTGTAAACTTTTATAATTAGTGATAATAAATAATTAATTAAAACGATTTCAATTATACCAAATTGAATGCACTTTCAAGTGTATTTATACAAATATTTCTGAAGCAATTTTTTTTTGCAAAATATTTGTAATATCTAAACTTGTGATAAACAAAAGACAATGTAATATTATCAAGCCATATGGGGTCAACAATTATATTCCGTGAAAGTGGATGTTATTTTTTTTACTTCCTTCCTATACCCTCACTTTTTAATACCGGGGCGCGAATATCGAATTACTGCGTAGATTGTTTACCGGCTGCAATGAAAATCGAACTTTATTCCTGACGTGCAAAGTCAAATTCGGCTCGTAATAATTGTGCAAAAAAAGTATCCATAGTCAGTCGGTAGCCACATGTATTATTGGCATTGTTCAAGTGACGTGGCTATTAGGATGGGACTTTTAACCATGTCGATATCGGATGTGTTTTTACGATACACAAAAAGTTTGCGCACCCCGTGAGTTACGGCTTCCGGATTTGAGGATTTAGGTTTTTTGTTTACTGCCATAAAAATTTACGATATTTTATTACATTAATGCAGCTTTGTTCCAGTCCGTTACCGATTCAATGACAGAATTATAATTTCATAACTTATAAGTAAGGGATGATAATTTAAATAAAAAAAGAGACCAATCAAGGAACACGACGGCATTAATTTACTAGAATCAAGGTACATTGTAACTCAAAGTATACTTGTATGATAAATACAGTCGAATTGTAACAAAAAGGACAATGGTCAAACGACCTTCCGTACCAAGGACAGCCACAATGGGAGCGTGCCCCCACAAACTGGTTACTTTATCACCCGTGAGTAATCTCCTGTTTGTGTGTTATGCACGAGTTACCCTACTTCGAATATGTAATATGTACTTTATAATAGCGCGATGATGATTGAAGTATTTGCCGTTTTTTCAGTATGCCCGAATCTATTACTATTCCAACTTAATGTTAATATAACGGATATTGCGACCACGATCATAATAAGGCAATCGTTATTTGTAAAACAATGTATCAATTCTGTGACATTTCATGTAAAATATTCCCAAGACCACCACGACCACATAAGGTTTGCCCTGTGAAAAAGACATCAGATCTCATGTAGAGCCAAGATTTTGAATCTACACGGCCTAACTCTACCGACCCTGACTCGTCTTGGCAACATTTTATATTAAATGTTTTGGTGGGATCGTTATTTTGAAAACAATGCTCAATGTATCAATTCTGTGAGCAACCAAACATGATCAAGGAGCCTAGCTACGCCGTTTTAGTATATGTATTATGTATAACGAAAATGTGTTTTCCATATAAAGACGTACAAAACAAATATGATATTGGACACTAGAAGACAACGATGAAAAGTTCAGCAATCGTTTTTCTTACGTGTTTTGTCATATACATAGAAACACAAACATTGCCAAGTAACATGGTTTTACCTTGTGTCTTTAGCTTCTATATATAATTACGTGCGTAATAAACAAATACGAAAGTGTAAATTTCCTGTAAGTCACGTGGAGGGTGCCGGTAGAACGCGCAAGCGCTGCTCCGGTCAAGGTCTCGCGGAGGCATGCGCGATGTACCATCACCATCCAACTGCCGCGTAATATCTCACAACGATTCTATTCAAATGTCACGTAATAATGTACCAGTGTGTTACGAAGTTAGCAGATTACCAATTTTAAAATGAACAAGATCTATATTGTTTCATAGTTTGTATCAAATTGTAAGATGGACATTTGAATCAAAATTTTGTTAGTAAGATAGAATTAATTTGAATGAAAATTTTGACAGTTTTCTATAAAAAATTAATAAGAAGTTGATGCTGATTGAAGCTGATATTAGTAGAAGAATCTTTAGAAGTCACTGTGAAGCAACTTCTTTCAAAAAATCATACGTTGACTCAATGTAGGTAATTAAGCCTACTGTTTACAATTCGAACCCAAATATTAATGTGGCTAGTCCAGCCTTGACTCACGAATAGCACTTATTAGGGGGCTCTAACTATAACACTCTATTTATGTACCTGTAGGGTCATGAACTTAAACGTGAAACCGGTATTACGCAGTTGGATAGTATTTCATTTATTATTTATGTAGTTATAAAACTGCTTACAAACCTGACTGGAGTGTTAGGAAATGCTGATCCACATTTCTGCTCTACCTATGGTATGTCTGCCGGTAATATGACGACATCGCTTTACATTGACGACGTTTGCTCGACTACGACGTTGACATAAAACTACGCAGACGAGCTACTGAAATTTTAATATCTCTTGCTACTCTCATACATGTACCATCGAGGAAATTAATTCCTAGGCAATTGACAGTCCAACGCCATTTGGTCGGATCATGTCAATTCAATGTTGATTGTGATCTTTCGTCTGGGTTTGATATAACGCGACCAAACTACGTAGGTCCCCCATCTGCCTATGAATGTTGATTCATATTAATACATAAATCATTTATTTTTGACGTTACCTTACGGCACGCGGTAGCGTGTTGGGACAGCAAAAAAGTTTGAAAATATGGCGGCCAGTAGCGTTCAGTAGTCTGCGCCAAAAACGATATACATTGACAATTGACACGTTGTCAGTTTTGAGGGACGACGACGCGGCGACGCGCGCCGAGCGGTGGCGAGTGGTGCCGAAGCGCGCGAGGTCAGCCGGAGTCAATTACCTCGTGGGTTTCTGCGCAGCGATGGTGACATCGTGGCGTAATACCCACTCGCTAATTTAACCATTTGTCACAGTCGATGATAATACTCTACATTCAAAATGTTTTAAATGTTTTTTCTTTTAATATATAAGGGGCACTGACTAAAAATCTGCTGCTGCTGCTTATTTATTTTGGATCCCTATCTGGAATGGTGGAGCGAGTACTCAAGGGCGGTTATGTTTAACCGCGTCACATGTTTATAAACTCGGCAACTGCGTAGTTAAGGTAACAATTTCATAACATAGGTATGAAGTACGGCGTGACGTGGCAGTGTGAATATCGCGAGCGGCGCGGAGGCCGGACGCGCTCAATCACGGCGACCTCGTGATTCGGCACCACCAAGGCCAAGGTCGCAGCTCGCTACTCCGAGGGGCCCCCTGGCCCAAACTCATCAATTAAAAACACTCGCCAATTGAAAATACCTTTTCGTAATCTCGTTCTCTTTACCGGAATAGTCTGTACCTTTTTATAGATAGATAAGCTGTTAAGCTTTTTGTTTTTCTTCGAATTCGCCCTCGAAACTGGCCTTTATGTCAATATGGGTCGGCAATAGATAAAGATATGTGGTTTAGTAAATTTTAATTATGCGTGGAAACGATAGTCGGTGACTTCCCCATGTTTTTCCTCGTTGGGTGCAATCGGTTACTGTTACAAAATGACAATAATGCTGGACAATAATCGTCAGTAGGATGTAGGTAGGAGTATGTGTGTAATGTCACGTAACTTTTTGCATTTTACCCGAATACAACACACTTGCATCAAAAGCACTTGTATTTACCTTATGACGCAATGCTGAGTGCATTACTTTAACATCCTGGACTCAAGACCGTGGCTAACGTCTGGCTTACCTACCAACCTCTAAGTTTGAGTGGGCTAAAAGATTAATAATTGTACAATGAATATATTTTAAATTCAAATTACGAATGTTTTGATTAATGTCGTTGTGATTAGACCTTAACACACGCGAACTTCCTCGTATAAACAGCGGATGTGTCAATGTCGAACTGTACCAAATTAACCGCAATGTCAGCAAAGCCAAGGCGAACCCGCGAGGAAACAGCATTGAGACAACCTCTATGTAAATTGTAAATTAATCTGTAGAATAGACCTACTATTGATATTTGAGATCTCACACTAAAACTTTTCCAAGGCAAAACGTTCGATCTCCTCTCTCTCTTGCAATTTCAATTCGCACTTAATTCACCTTGGTATTCACTCCGCAACGAGACTTCCTGCTCCTGATTGGATCGGCGACACGCGGAAAACTAAGAGATAAATAAAATAAAAGTAATGGCCTCCTAACCGATTTCGGTTAAAGCGACCGGTTTCATCGGAACCAGCCCCGACTTGTTACAACTGAGCGAAATGTACTCTTCCTATTCACTTGAAGTTTCGTAAGGCTATTGTATTGGCTCGAGTCCCAAACTTAATCTGTAAGTCGATCGATGATTAGTTTAATAAAACAAATTAATAATACAACAATAAAAACGTCGGAGGAAGTAGACCATTTTTAGATCATCGGGAACATGAAAAAAGTGGTTACCCAATTCTTTCAACCGATTCACAGTAGAACGCGATCGGGCTAACTAGAGCATTGAAATTGGCCATTCTAGAATCCAGAGGCGAGTGAATTATACAAACAAAAGCATGCAACGCGGTGTAAGATGGGGCGAACATGTAATAGCTTCGGCGTTAATGATGCACACGGTTGTATAACGCGGCGGTTTGGTGCAGCATTACTCACAGCTGCGAATCAGGGACGAGAATGAGGAAGTGTGTTCGTTTCCTACTGTTACATTTACTCGCCCTCATTATTTATTGGTGATAATAAATCGCTTTTATTATATGTCGACAGATATGACACCCACTACCCGTTTCACCTCCGACGAAGATAATAGGGCCTAAAAATTGACGGGGAAATCGCCCACCAAAAAACCCGATGTCCTCATTTTGACGTTTTCCTGGAACGAACGTAAAATATTCTACATTGTTCCGAATATTTGGCAAACGCCACGATTCATAATTTCCTATAAACAAAAATACACTTGAACTCGAACCAAATACATTTCGATCGCACATTTCGCGCCGAAATCGCGGGTTGTTTTTCTGGAATATTAATGGGGGAATTTTTAAATCGCATTCGTCCGCTCCGTTTTTTATGCTTCATTGGAAATGTAATGGGGCTTTGGCGGGCTGCGAGATATTGCGCAGCGTTCTCTCCTGAAAACGTGTTCGAAGAAAGTTCACGGCCGCGCGTTGACGCCACCACCTGCCGCCCCCGCGCCCCGCCCCGAGCCCGCCGCCCGCGCTTCCGCGAGCCTCCTTCCGCGCTCTCACCTCCCGGGGATATTAGCTCCCCCGTACACCCGGGAAAAACGTCGAACCTGGCTTATCTGCTTTATTTGTTGAAGTATTTTTATTTAAAAATATTTCAATATTGCAAAATAACAATGAACAATAGATATAATTGTCAAAAAACTCTTGTATTGCAGTGAAGAGCATGTGAAAATAGTTATGGTAATTATATTATGTAGTATGTACAATGTACATTGTAGAATTTCACCGAGCGTTCGACAATACTAGCTATGAGTTCTTTTTGGCGGGCTTTGCGATTTCCAAGATGGACGGAATTAGGTATTGTAAAGGTGGGTTTACACCAAAAGAACATAGAGCAAGAACAGCACAAAAACATTCTTTTGTATTCGTTTAGTGTAAACTATAATTCGTTACAACATACTTTAGATCATTGACACCAGTCGAATCAACAAGAACATCAAGAATAAGAATTTTTGCTCTATAGATGAGAATCATATAGCTCCGTTTAGACCAAACGAGCGAATGCTCATTGCTCATTCGTCAACGATAAGTAGTTAATTTATTTTTATAGTCATCAAAGGTTGGATCCCATAAACATCTTTTGTTATGGTATAATTCTATCATTTGTAAACATTTTTCATTACTCCAATCCATATTTACGAAATAACCTTTGATAAACTACCTAAAACCAGCCGCCAAAAAGTAAAAATATCAAGAACACTAGAATCTCTTTGAAGAGACCGCCTCGAAGAGCGAGCACGTCCGAACACGAAAGAACGCTCTTGCGTCGTTTACACCAAACGAGCGAGATTCTTAGAGCATTCTACCTATTTACCGGCGAACACGTGACGAACACACTAGAACAACGAAAGAATGCTCGTTGTTAGTTTACATCAAAAGAGCTTTACTAGAATGAGCATTCGCTCGTTTGGTCTAAATGGAGCTTTAGAGGAGATGGGGCGCGAAAACGACGAGGACAAGCACACCATGGCCTTGGGTCGTCCGTTCACCGCGCACCGTCCCGCACCGCGCGTGTAGCTCGCGATAATTTCGGCGGGTGTACTGACCCCGTGTTTGCGACGCAAATCATCCTTGACTTTATTTAAATTCTATGTTTTTTCACAGTATATAACTCAGTACATAGCCGTGCTGCTTCGTTATGTATGCTGTTTCAACTTTGGCTTCAGGAAGGTAGTTCAGTTAGCTACATAGTAGGGTTTTAAAATAATGTTTTTTTGCTTCAGGTGCGTAGTTTAGTTTCATACAAGTGTTTTAGGTATAATATGTATTTACTTTTCAGGAATTAGGTAAAAGATTCAGGGCAGTGTTATTTGTTTTGAAATATATTTTTTGCCTTAAAATACCTATTAGTAAATAGGAAGTTTAATACTTTAGGAAATGGATGTGATCAAATAATTTGCAAACGCGCCTGTATTTGTAATTGTTAAAGGTTTGTAGAGATCAATTCATTTTCTTTAATTAATTGTATAATGTATTTACTGAACGTTGTTAAGGTACTGCATTGAATTAAAAATTCTCCCTTGAGACGTTATTACAAATATGTAGCAAAATGTTTTTTTTTTTTGCAAAATAAAAAGTGTGTGGGCGTCGGTAATATTGGGTTTGTATTTTGGCAATCGGTTATTACGAGTCGCGGTCGCTATTGTGTACACACTTCCTTATTTTCCAGCTGCCGCGAAACTCAACTCCTGTATTATGGGCAAAAGTTAGTGACCAACCGAACTTTCGGTTTCGGTTTCGGTTTCGGCCAGTTTCGGCCAAAAAATCCAGTTTCGGCCTTAGTTTCGGTTTCGGCCAAAATATAGCCGAAACTTTCGGCCCTGCCGAAACGTTCGTGTGTCATATTTCGGTAAACTCGTGCTTGCTCGCCGGCGAGACCCCGGCTCATCTCGCCTGTCGCCACCGTCCATATTTTAATCGTGTTTTGAAGTTATGTTTTGCAAATTACTGCCAAATTACTAAGTATTTATTTTGTTTTTCTTAGTACTTCGTTTTATTTTCATCAAATTGTCTAAACTTATTCTTATCGAACATGAGAGGGTTGAATTTTATTTCTAGACGATAAACGCACATTGGTGAATTACGTGCTATGTTCTTATTTTAACAATGTTTCCCAAACATATTACATAGGATTAAGTAAATAAAATAAATTGATTAAGTTGTGTGTGAACTTTGTTTACTAAATAATTTTGTTTGACTATGAGGTAATAAGGATAAAGCTTGCGAGATTTATCTAGTCAATCATCTCGCCTCATTCTTTTCTTTTTAGCGCGCCTTTTTTTATATTTAAAATAATTAACCTTTAACTATGGACGCGCAGTCTCACAGACCATTCCTACTCTGCCAGAATCGTATCCCCACTTGCCTTGCGGCCCTCATTACACAAGCTGACAAAAATATTTTTTCTTGTGCCTGTTACTAATTAATGACTATTATCCGATTATTTGCATTGAAAATTAACCAGAAACATAAATTAAAGAAAAAAGATAGTATGCTTTTATAGTCTAAATTATGAGTTTTTTATGTACTTTAAAGCGTAAAAATATCTTTAAAAATGTGTAAAATGGACGTAAAAAGTTTTTGCTGTATTTGCGAAATATTTATTAAAGTAAGAGCGAAAAACTTACTTGCACCGACAAATAAAAGGATTTATCAAGCCTTTGAAATAAACTTCCAATTCAAAACAAAAAAAATATGGGTGCCTTATATCTCACGTACTTATGAAAGAGGCATGCTACAAGCTATCATCTATTATCTAAATACAAAAATATCAAATTTTAAAAGTAATTTATATATTTTTTCCTTCTAATTCTGTTTTTAGTTGTGTTAAATTACAAGTTTACTTAGTAATTTTGTTTCGAACTTCGACCGCGGTCTGTGAGACTGCATGTCCGTGTTTCCCATACAAAGAATATGACTGCAATTGATTGTTTTTCAATAGTAAATGTCTTTAAATAAATTCTGCTCATGTTTTTCAGGTTATCCTTCGTTCTAATACATTAAAACTTGGAATCATATAAGAAAACGGAATATGATACTGAAAAGTTTCTAGGGAACATATTCGAGTCTAAGATTAATAATATTTATTTTAACAAATGTCACAAAAAGTAAAAAAAACCAATTTGGCACTTTTTGTTATGTGTTAACAAATGTTACAGAACAGTAAATTTCAGTAAATAATCGTCATTTTAAATATTTTATCAAGTTTCGGTTTCGGTTTCGGCCGAAACTGAGAGCAAGGCCGAAAGTTCGGTTTCGGCTGAAAATTGAGTTTCGGTCGGACACTAGGCAAAAGTGAAACTTGACATGTGCCCACTTTTTATGGTTTTTGGGAAAAGGCGGAAGCGTTTAAACGCACGATGCATGCATTTATCCCCACGTGCCATCCACTGCTGTTCTATGCGTGACACGTGGTTACATACCGAACAAATGCCGTCCTCCGCAGGACCATGCGAGTATTTCAGCTGTCGCTCGGCCGATTTCTGAATTTAATATTTTCGTCTACGAATTGTGGGTCCGCAATGGCTTTCATTTCTCACATATTTTAGACACATACGTAACAGTTTATGTAACTTTTAAATATTTTCTCTCGAGCGACGCCGGCGGTGGCTCGGTTCGGCGACCGGCGGCTCGAGCACTCAACTCGCCGAGTACATTTAACGGTGCCCAATCTTTACGGTGTATCACTTATGTATAACATAATAAATTATTATGTGAAATTAGTTTCGTAACGCGAAGTAATGTAGCCGTAAAACAATAACTGAGTCACGATGAATCTCGTCACCGTTTATCGAATGGTTCGGTAATGTTGCATTTCGTTTAATCATCCTGCCGGCCGTCCTCGGTCTGTTTTCGAATCTTGGGTTAAAAGGCTTATACGTAAACCTTTTGTGATGCAGGCCATATTTTGTGTTCGCGTAGGTTAGCGGTAATTACCTAGGTATCGGTCGGCCTGACCCATATTATCCTCGGGAGCAGAGAGCACACAATTTCGTACCATCTGCTGCGCCAACAATAGACTAAAAGGAAACTTCTAACCCCTAGCGACTTCCTTTCAATTTCGCTTTTTAGACCATCTTTTTGTATGTTTCGCAAAAAAAGCAGGTAAAGCGCAAAAAATGGAGATGCGAATTAATCGACCTACCCCTTCTTTTCATCTCAGATTTCGAGAACAGGTAAAGTCCAACTTTTTTACCCGAAACTTCACCTTTGTGCGCGTTCGCGATTCAACTCTTCTATGAGGACGGAAAAAATAAATTAATGTTTAAATAAAAATTTTTGGGACAAAAACCGGAGATGAAACTTTTTTAGGCCGGGTGCATTTTTTTGATTCCCTTTGTCGGGACCAGTCTGCGAGCTCAACCGATATTCCCAGATCGCGAAGTCTTTGTGTTGCAGCTAAACGACGCGGGACGAGGGTCGCGTCTTCGAAATAGTCAAATTATAGAGTGATAATGTTCGCGCACCAGCGGGGCGTCCGGCATATTGACAAACATCGCTGCTGCGATAGCAAAATATATTGCTAATACCATTAAACAGACATGATAGATTACTTTAAAAAATCGTTACTTTCTGATAGTGGTGTTTATTATTTAACAGTAATCTTTTTACTCCTGTAATTACGAGTATTGAATTCATTGTTAAGAGTACTAGGAAGTAGTTATTGAAGTAATCATGGCCCATTGTCGAAACAGAACAATTGGCAAAATTTAACGTTTCGAATAATTACTATTTAAGATTGGGGTCCATTTGGACCTCATTTGGTCAGGTTTTTTGACAGGACCACAATGCGCGGCAACAATGAGGCGTGTCGCGCGGTCCGGGAACACAGCGGGTAGTTTCGGACATCATTAGGCTATTACTCGCATAATCGATTTGTATTTAGTGTACACTGTACATTACAATGTAGTCGTCGCCGGGCGGGGTGGTGTGAACCACGGCCGAGGCATTACGTATGCATTAGAAGTGCGCTTTCCCGCATTAGTAAGCGATTGCACGACAATTGCGATGCGATGACGGCAGTTCGCGAGTGCGGCTATAGGGCGAGACCCGTTACCCGGGGTGACTGACTCCACCACTGCAGCCTGGTGCATTGTGCTCTAACGAGAACGCATTGCGTGCGATCATAACTCGCGCCAGCGCCGCTTTACCGTTTCCCTGAAAACCTCCGCGCGACAGTCCTAGCCTCGCAGATTTTTGTAAAGCTTCGAAGTCAAACACCGAAGTGACTAAATATGGTGTGACTCGTGTAACGAAATTAGGAGGATGAGCGTCGAATTTCAATCGCTAGCTTATAATTCGACCGCAATTAGTATTCTAATACGCATTGTTTCCATGTCGTGCGACGGTGGGCGCTTCTATATCGATGGTTTATAGCCGGCTAATCGAGAAACAAATGTATTTGCCGCGCAGGAAATGTATAGGGTCAACGCTCCAAATGGTGTCGTTCACTGTTAAAAGTGGCTACCGAACCTGAACTCGCCGTCCTTGAAGTCGCCACAAATCGCCAATCACGCGTGTTAATAAATTTAGAACCAAACCCGAATTGATGAATTGATTAGATATAGAACGCTCGACTGGTAGTGATCGCAATTTTTGCTCTACTAACACTGTAGATAGAGTCTGCAATGTAAAGTGAAAAATAGCAAATATAACAATAAATCTTATTTATTAATATCTTTTCGTCTAATTATTATATTAAAGGACAATGGTTTATTTTAACCGTGGTATACTAAAATACTTATAAATATAATGTTTAGTTACCAAACCATAAAGCCACATACGACGAGTAAGCTAGGACAGTTATTCCTTCCTTATCCATGTTTATTTATCCTGAATTTGAGCGCTTACTCACTGCCCAGAGCCGTGTGTCACGTGTGACGTCACCGTGTTACAGTCATTATCTCATGCAGGTGGATGGCCGAATCGGTTTAAACTTTATAGCAGGACGCCAAATTGCAGATAATATAAAGGTACGCTTCTTTTTGTTGCCGAAATAAAATTTAACAAAAACACTGAAGCCGCGACGCGGGAGTGATAAAAAATGATATGCTCGCTCGCTCGCGCTCGGGCCAGTGACCGCTGTCGAATCTCAAGGTCTGCACACAGCGCGGTAAACAAGTGCCAGCGTCAGCGCTGTACATATGTATGTTTATATGTACTCAGATATTATATATTTTCACATGTTTTATGCGAACTTCAGCACTTTGGCACCTCACTGTAGTCAGTAGCACTCAGTAATGCATATGCATTACTGAGTACTAGGATATATATCCTTGCTAATATTATACACGCGAACAAGTCTATCTGTCTGTTATCTTTTCACGTTTAAATTGCTGGATCGATTCAGATGAAATTTCGTATGGAAATACTTTGAGACGCGAGAAAGAACATAGGACCGTATTTGTTGCAGAAAAAATGTACGTTTTTACCGCGACCACAGAATTTCGGCGCAAGGGAGTTGCGGACAATCTTTAGTGATAAGTTCTGGACATGAATAATATAGTATGACGTTTATTTCCTTTGGTTTTTGTGGTACCTGAAATCATATTACCACCACCTTATACGTCTCGCCATACAATACAAATACATAATATTAGTTAGTCACTAGTCGAGGATTTAATTGAGTAATTATTACAAGTATTGAGTCGATCATTGATACATCCAAAACATTTTTGTCATTGTATTCGTCGTCGTCAGTCAATTGCCTTTACTCATAATAATAAAAGACAGAAAATTGCTATGTAGGTAAGTACTTTAAAATAGTGAAAAAAGTGGTAAAATTACTTTACAAGAGACTTGTACAAGACCTTGAATAAACACAATTAAATAGTTCACTACACTATGTTAATAAGTAACGATAGACTAGACTAAAACAATACATACCTAACTACTTAGTAATCAACAGTCGAGCTAAAATTCTAGAACAAAAGCGCTAGAACTATTAGGCAGGTAAACGTATACCTCTGCGAAAAGTAGTCCTCCTTCATTTTAATATATCATAAACCTAGATAACAATTTAGACAAATAAATAACTTGTAATAGTTTCGAAGGACGTTGACCCCGCGTTAATGCGGTCAAACGAGCAACAAACACATTTTTTAATAATGAAGTAAAGGCAAATTTCTTTGTAAGATATTCATGACTTTAATGTTTTGATTCTAAGAACTTAGTAATTATAAAAAATTGCAAGAAACAATTACAGTTGAGCATTATAAGAAACTGTTGGATGGAGATTTAAAAGAAGTGCCACATAGGTAATATTATAATATTACTAGCTGTCCCGGCAAACGTTGCTTTGCCATAATATAAAGTATTTCATATTGAAGTGACTAAATAAGTATGTCGCCATGGCAACGTCGATCGCTATCCCGTCGCAAAAACAATGGTCGCCGTCTGTCTCAGGTTGTAATAATTTACTATTAGTTATTCAACAAATGCACTTATCATTTATCAATATATAAAGTACCCAGTAGCCGATTCTCAGACCTACTGAATATGCATATAAAATTTGGTAAAAATCAGTAAAGCCGTTTCGGAGGAGTTCGTGGACTAACATTGTGACACGAGAATTTTGTATATAAGAAGAAGATTTATGCTGAATTGATGAAAATCGCAGTTTTCGTAGCGAATTTGCTACGAAACTCGTGCTACGGCCTACGGCGTAGCACTAGCTCGTAGCTGCGTATGAAAGTCAATCCTATTACTATCGACTTAAAATGCATTATTGATAATTTTGCTAAACCTAGGAAATTTCACAGATAATTTTAGTATCAATAGATACATTGTTTGAGAGCTCAATGTGTCACTTCCAACAATAGATAAAACGTTAGCAGCGTGATAATAATAGATAGGGGGAAGAGTCAGTGTGGATCACTATAAATTGACGTCCCCTACCACTTACTATAAAACTGTTACGTAATTTGACTTCACTTGAAAATAAACATGATCATTTAAATATCTGTCAGTTATGGCACCCTCGTATTGCTAGCAGAGTCAGATTTTTGTCTGCTTTTTTTTTTATTTTTATTTTGATCAGTGAGTCAATACGTGATCGTCATATTCGCACAAATGTAATCGCCTATTTTTAATTTACTGTCGTGCCGTTTCCAATTAA
This sequence comes from Polyommatus iphigenia, assembly GCA_963422495.1. Lineage (NCBI taxonomy): Eukaryota > Metazoa > Arthropoda > Insecta > Lepidoptera > Lycaenidae > Polyommatus > Polyommatus iphigenia. The sequence continues at coordinate 16,581,344 of OY730189.1, forward strand.
ATTTCTCTTTATCAAGTTCAACGACATTTAATCTGTTACCTTGAAATTATCGCGTCTGTAAGTATTGACGTTCACTTGTTTTTGATAATGGAACAAAGAAAGTTTTTGTAAGATTTGGCATTTATTATCCTGTGATACTGCTAAGAATTATAGGTCCTTGACATTTAACTTTCATCGAATGTTGAATATTAAATACTAAAAATATGATTTTATCGCTCGTACCTGCGTACTTTTTCTGGCAAGTTCCATTCCTGACAAACAAATATATTTCTGTTTCGCGTCCTTCATTTTTTCATACATACATTATGTGCCAAAAGAAGCAATTATACTGTATTTTTCCACGAGGCCCCGTGGACGCCCGCCAAAGTTGTAAGAGTTCGTTTCTTCCGCTTCAAATTGTATGGGCTGCGTTCTCATGAAAACTACTGACAAAAAACGTAGGCACGTATGTAACCTTAGCTCTATCTCTTCCCGGTTCAGAAGCGTCCCGCACGCAATCGAGTGTCGTGCGAATTAACTCGATTTTCTATCGAGCGAGCAGCAAAGCACCGCCGCCGAGTCGATGCCCGCTTGAACTTTCCTCTCGGTAAACTTGATTATTGACATATGGCCGGCTAGTAGCGTAGAAAACCTTACGTAATCGACTTGACAAGTTTACGGCCCTAGCTCTCTTACGTGAAGCCCTTTCGAGCGTGATCGCACACGGCTAGCCGCTTTTATTATAGAAGCCGGCAAAAAGAAAAGTATTGAAGTTTTAAACAATGCAAAAAACTTGAATCCTATTCTATCTTTCATCGGCATTACGCGGCCGACCGGGCTCTATAAAAATATGAGGACCTCATTACGACGTTGAAAGAAAACGCGGTATCTACTCGAACAAAAAAGGGGAATGCTTACGCGCATAGATACGTATAGATCGGGTTATACGCATGCGTAGCGCGTAAACGGGCAGGATTCGCACGGTGCGAGCGATGCATCGGGCTGCAGTGTGCGGGTTCAATGGTATTTGATGTAGTGCACCCGAGTTCTTTAACCCCATAGCCTACCTGCAGTTCCTGCGACCGAGGCGGCCGGCCGTTGTCCCTGCTCTATCGGCCACGTCACTTATTAGGTCGCTCTATGTAACGACAGCATCGTATTGATGCAACTGGTTTCTTATATAACATTCCTTTTATTTTTATTCTTTGCTTAGATTTTTACTTGAACGCAATGTTTTGTTGACTATTATATGTTTATGCAAAATATATCTGTTGGTTTTTTTGTCAATTTTGCTTATTTGACTTTTAGTTTTTGACATTATCAGCAGACGCCCATCGGATTTATTGGTCCAAAAAATTTTACCGAAACAAACATGGAAGAAAAATCATTTGAAAAGTTTGGGCAAAATTATAGGTAACGTGTTTCACAGTCGTCCGAAACCTTTTTAGGGTTCCGTACCCAAAGGGTAAAAACGGGACCCTATTACTGAGACCTCGATGTCTGTCCGTCTGTATGTCTGTCTCCAGGCTGTAACTGAATAACCGCTATAACTAGACTTCTGAAAGTTTTACAGATTGTGTATTTCTGTTGCCGCTATAACAACAAATACTAAAAACAAAATAAAATTAATATTTAAGGGAGGCTCCCATACAACAAACGTAATTTTTTTGGCCTTTTTTGCTCGTAATCAATAATGGCAACTGCTAGGAACTTGAAATTTTCATAAAGGCCTTAATTATATGTCTACTTTAATAATTAATAATAATATTTCAATAAAAGAAAAATTTAGGGGGGGGGGCTTAAATTTTTATTTATCTTATAAATTTTTTATTAGTTTTTCAAACAAAAACACAATTTTTGGACTATTTTTCGTCTATGACGGTACGGAACCCTTCGTGCGCGAGTCCGACTCGCACTTGGCCGAATATTTTCATATTATCACGCTGAGTGACAGCGCGAACTGGTGACAGGTCAGTCGTGTTTGTTAATTAATAATTACACATTCGGCCTTGTGCAGCCGTATTAGTTTCCCTCCAGTGAGTTTGAAGGTAAATTTAAATTTCCTGAATTAATTTCGCAAAATTTTTATGTCGACGCATGCGCCGATGATATAACCGGCGTGCATTCTGGTCACGTCGGGCCTGACCACTCCGACGCATGTCAACTATAATCTAGGATTTAAAAATTCGCAGCAGGTGTGCGAGGGGGAAGGGGGGGGGGGGCAATACTGCGCGGAGGGGAGGGCTGGACTGGTTTCCGTTGTTTCGCAATAACACGGGTTCAATGACGCCTCCGCAGTAGTAATTGTTGGTGTGTCACGGCATACCTCAGCCCCTTCACTCGGCCGTGTGTACGGGCCTTTATGATCCGCTAGCTTTTATGGTTACCGAGAATGTGTATGCGAGATTTTTCGGAAAATGAGGATAATTGGTCCTTTGGATGATAATATTTTAAATATCGATGTAAATATTTTTAAAACGCATATTTTCATTTTTGTGAATTACCTGCTATACAACCGAGAAGGCAAAAAATAATATCGGAAGCCCCTCTGCGGTAGACATATTCTACGCGCTTGATTTGTTCTAATACTAAAATAAAAAGAATTTGTATTTAAAGACAAATAAAACCCATGAATCTTTAATATTTCCCCATGTTATTCAATATTGTTCTTACAAAGTATGTTTGGATTGTTTCAGAACGGGCGATATGACTTGACCCACTAAAGTGATAGCGATGAAAGTAAATGAACTAGCTCCAATAAATAATTCATACCCGAAATAAATGATAATATTGTTTTGATATTGACCTCGATCGTAGTTGGAATATTTCCATTCGCTTATCATAATCTTTTCGTCACCTCATCTTTGGATCTGGTGACAAACAGGAAGGACAATATTTCCTGTAACATTTTTAGGGTTCCGTACCTAAAGGGTAAAAACGGGACCCTATTACTAAAGACTTCGTTGTCTGTCCGTCTGTCTGTCTCCAGGCTGTATCTCAAGAACCGCTATAGCTAGACTTCTGAAATTTTCACAGATTGCGTATATCTGTTGCCGCTATAACAACAAATACTGAAAACAAAATAAAATTAATATTTAAGGGAGGCTCCCATACAACAAACCTGATTTTTCGGCCTTTTTCGCTCTATATCAATAATGGCAAGAGGTGGGCAATTGAATTTTTCACACATTCTTTTGTTATATGTGTACTTTAATATTTGATAATAATATTAAAATAAAATAAATATTTAGTAGGGCTCCCATACAAAAAACACAATTTTTTGTCTATTTTTGCTCTGTACCGGTACGGAACCTTTCGTGCGCGAGTCCGACTCGCACTTGGCCGATTTTTTTTACAAGTACCTGTAATTACTCGTGAAAAAAGTATTCATGTTGGTTTTTTATACTCTATTTAGAAAGTACCTTTAGTGCCATTTTAAATGTAATTACATATTAATGTGGCTGGCCGACAAACCGTCACAGTCAGTAGTCCTATTATCTACATATTCAAAGTACCTACCCACATACCTTTTTTAAATAGTTACGTATTCACCCAATTCGGTTTCGAATTTAAATATTTTACATATCACGCGCTCAATGCATGATTGTTTTCTGGACCAGCTCTAAAACCCACTAGACTAGAGACCTAAGTCCTAAAGTATTTTATATCACGTTTTTATATTAATCCTTCGATCGGAGATTCTCGGAATTGTCATTGTATTCTATTGTTGTCGCGATCACCAGTGCTCGTACGGGGCTTGATGGGTAAAACAATAACAATTTTGTTAAAAATGGCAATTATTGAAAACGAAATATACAGGCTAAAATACTACGAAGTGCCTAATTTACTACATAATATTATTATCTACATATTTTCGTTAACACTTACTAAACAATTAAACACGCAATTAAAATGCTACGTCGCTATCCAAAAGACCGAATAGCCGCGATAAAATTCGCAAAAGTGGTTTTATGGCTAGCGAAATTCGCATAAACGTTGTTTACCTCGTAATTAAAATAAAAATAATTACCGTACTTTTCATTTTCTTTGGCACATAATTTTTAAATGTATTCGAATTATGATTCGAATATATAATGTTTGAGCGGAGCGACCGAGTTTTAAATATCGACGTTCGATTCTTAATTCAAAATTTAAAATGTAATGAGATTCTTAATTCAAAAATAGAATATGTAATGTAATAGGTTAGTTAGTTTCGCGGCGATGACCTCCGTTAGCGAGCGTCGACCCAGCTGCTAGCCTCGCGCCGGCCTCGCCGGGATAGCTATAGCTGTCAACGGCCATGCGACACTCCATACTGGTTATGGAGAGTAGATGGAGGAGAACTATCTCTGTATGTAAGAAGTGTCCGCTGAAATGCGTTAAATTAGGGTGGCGCTACAGTAGCAACAGGGTAGATTTTAAATCACTTAGCAGCTTTTATTTCAGCTATTTTAGGTTTTATTTTTCAAAATATATTGGTATTAACCCAGTAATTCTGTGACTCGGCTATTCGGCTAACTTCAATTTATATTTTGTCACCAACGGCTACATTCATTCCATAGCCTTTGCTGCAGCTAGTGCCACTCTTGGAGGATTTTTCAACTGTTATTTACTGCGTACAGCTGGACACTTTTTCAAATATCCCCCATATAAGATAGTTCTCCTCCATCTACCCTCCATAATACTGGTAACACGACTAGCTAAATCTCAATCATCTTCTATTACATACAGGCATGATATATCCAGAAAATTAAATCAATTTGTGATCTATTAAACAAAGTTACAGCTAATTTCCTAGTTCGCTAGTTACTTTCTTTCATTCACGGCAAGATTCCGAACATCATATTCGAAAGTAATCGAAACCGTATCCTTAGTACCGAATATTAATATGTATTTCGTTGTCGGAGAGTGCGAAGTGTCGTAAGCGATTTCGTGGTCGTTGACTTCGAACGTTCGAGTACATCTCTCCGCAGTTACGTAACCGCGAGAAAGTTGACATGCTCACCCGCCTTAGAGAATTCTATTGGACTCGTTTACGAGTGGGTGATCTTCTAAATACCTCGGTTTTGTTATCTCATGCTAGTAACTGGGAATGTTTTGGTTCTAGTCAAACTGAATTTCTCCAGCCTAATTCTACATAATAACTTTAATTGTCAGCTAACTTTATTACTCATTGATACTTCAAAATTGAAGAAATTTAATACATATCAAGAATTATAGGTTCTTTAATCATACAACATTAATTGTTTACAAAAGCAGAAAGCTTAAGCACTTCTCCCAATAGGAGCGCTCTACATTTTACGCCATATTATCTCGTACCAAATATATATGTAAATACATCGAAATCGATAAAAATCATATGACCAGTTGTGTTTACAGCGGCGTAACATATTTCGACGACAAAAAGTAGTCAACAAATGTCATTGTCAGGCTTATCTCCATTTTTATATAATTGTGGGTCAACGCACCGTGAGCTTATCTGAGCTCCACTATCGCGGGCTATGTATGTCACTGATAATGGGACCGAAACTGTTGCGTTCGCCTTATTAGTCGCTAAGACGTTGGTTTTAGTAATTTAGGAAACTTTAAGGGGTTTACTCAGTAAATAGGGAGAGCTTAAGAAGAAGAATAAGAACGTTTAATTGCAAAAAACATGGTAATATATAGCTTGCTCTAATATATAGCTTATATATAACTTTCTCGTAAAATAGTTATTAATTTGAACCATTTAAAATATTTCAAAGAGACTTATACTTTCAAAAGAAACTAAAAAAGGTAAAACGTGACTATTCCAAGAAACAATTAGCGAAACAAAGGTAACGAGTTAAAAATAAAGTAAACATGTTATCTTAACCGTCGATCATAAGCCCTATAGGTCGTTAGGGAAGGGCATCGCCCTAGCACGGCCGACATGTGCTGCGTCAAATCACTCCACAGTCCACACTGGCTGTTACTCCACACGACTATTACCATACATATTGACTTATAAGACCTTAACTCACTAAAGGGTCAGCGACACGCGCCTCGTACCTATTATTTGCAGTTTTTCGAGTCAAGGACGCGCTTTACGTCAGTGATGGCTGATAAAGCAGTAGCACAGAATTATTACTCCTTTACTGTGAAAAATATGCATATTCAATTCGCTCGGCATGCTCGTTCCTAAAATACATTTAAAGTTCGTTCACACCGACATAAAAAAGAAAAATAAAATTATACGTTCGCTTGCACTCTTTGTTGTTCACTCATAATAATCTTATTAACCCACATTAGAACGTAGTTAGAAAAATAATATTTCTTTGAATTTATTTCTTTCAGGTTTCATGTTCAATCCTACTTCTATGAATGTTATCTCAAATTTAATAAAATGAGTTTCAGCTTTTACATTTTGTGTTGTATATTTTATTTTTATTTCATAAGAATATGTATTTCATAATTATAGTTTCAGCACAATAATAATTTGACTATGTTGACTTTTAAAAGTAAGCGCATCTCAGTTATATTGGTTTGATTATTTCATATCATGTGAGCTAGTAGAAGAAATGAACTCTACCTCTGTCACTTCATTATCCTGAATGAGAATTAAAGTAAGTTTAACTCGCAGTAGTTTTAGTTGAAGAAGAGAGCTTTTAAATCAACTTTTAAAGCTCTTAAGCTAGTGAATGCGAAATGTTAGTCTAGGAAGGCTTAGGTAGGTGGTACGAAAATACTCATCAATTCAGGACGTGTCGCCCGATCCTATCGCCCGCGCCGCGGCCGCGCCGGGCCCGCACAGGATTGTTCTAGACCAGACCTGTACAGTTACCTAACGGCATTAACCGTTTCCGCGTTGACGCATTCGCCGCGCATTATTATTATTAACTCATATTTGTTTAGATAATCTCATACACACGCCCGATATTCCAAACTCCAACTAAAATAGGATGGCGTGTGCGACATGCGGCACGGTCGGGGTTGGCAAAGTTGGAGAGTTTCTTCATTACGTTGAAGGATGTCGAAGAAAAAATATGTCGCAGTTGGCAGCCCTAGGCAGGGCGATTTCCGCGGCACAGTTAGCCGATATAGGGGAGTCGCACGCACCGGGGCACGGGCAACGACCGGGGGAACTTGTGCCTACATCCGCGCCGCCGCGCCGCCGCGCCGCGCCGTGCACTAGCGCTGTGAACTCCAGGCACGAGCTCGCGGTATCAATAACCCGATCGTAATTAAGCTTAATTAGACCATGCTCCCACTAGCTTCAAGAAATCCGAGTGATTAATTAGTTGGCTAGTTAAACTGAGATTTGCTTTTTATATTAGTCCAACGCTCGGTGCACAAGATTTAAATAATGAAGAGAGTTTTTTTAAGCAATAAACTTTGCTGCTTAAACTCCTACACAGTTTACTTTTTTTATGGCTAACAGTAATTAATTATTATATATATAGAAAAAAATAATGGATTTTTACTATCCTTGCAATTAAAACGAAGTAAATCTAATAATTATTTTATTATTATTACAAGAATTGAAATTAGTAATAAGTCACCCTAATTAATATTAAACAACAGCTTAGTAAAAAAGGAAACGTGGTTTCATAAATTTCAAAGAGATGTCTTACGACTTCCAGCTATCAGCGACATAAACCGTCACAGTATCATGACCACGATACTCGAACGAAGATAAAATTTCAATTTCCCTTTGCGGCGTGCCCTTTGACGGAAGACGGAGAAAGGGCCGTGGAAATTGTCTGCATTACGACATCGCGATGCACCGAACTGAAATTAGCTGGCGACGATGGAAATGGAAAATCGCGAGGCGCTAGGCGGGCGAGCGCGGGGGTGCAGCGCGGCGCGGCGGCGCGGGGAGGGGAGGGGGGCGGCGTGCACTGGCCTATATGCAGTGCGACGACACGCGGCCGGGAGCGATGCACTCTAAGTACATAGTACTAGACGCACACTCGCACACATATTTTTTGCCGCCGACGTAGAGTCTTTACAATTTCTTTCAAAGGAGCCCTCGTGGAGATTGAAACCGTCCTGTACAACACGTCGCCTTTACATTTAAGAAATTTACACTTGAAAGCCTGAGACTATGGACCGCACTTTAATGAGCCATCCTCCTGTGCCGTTTACCCGGTACGGAGTTTTTAGAGTTTATCCTAATGAGGACATAGCTATAAAACATGATGCTAAGTTGTGTAAGGAATGTGGATCAAAAGCTCGTAAGAGACTTAACGATCTAATCTTTTATAGAATTGCATTATGTGGTCACAGTTCTGTGCCATCAGATTTTTTTTAAAGGTAAATCGGACTTAGGTAATTTGACTGGATTATTTATGGCTAAGCCTATCCGATAGACTATCATGGACAACACTGACTTGACAGAACTCTTCCAAATAACGTGGGTCTACAATTAATTTCTCTGATGATACATGGTATTGGTCGTAAGACGAAATTTCTAGAGGAATACTTCCTAACTATTTCTAAAATACACGACCTAAAACTGTCACAAGTAACTAATGAGTACCTAAGAAACGGTACGCTAAAAACAATACGCACTTAGAAATTCGCAGTTCGCAGGAAGTATCGCATATCGGGCGGATCATATTCGTAACGATGAACTATATTATGCAGTTCATAGACTCGCGGAGGATATGCATGAAAGTGGAACGGATGTGCAATATGCAATATGCATGGCGGGGTGGCCGCAGGTTAGCACGGCCTTTTCCTTTCCAGCGCTGCCCGAACTCGAAAGTCGTTGCGTAACGCTTGTTACTCTGAATTGTTGAAAGTTATTTGTGATGTATTTATAAATTTTATGGTCGGATTGAGAATCATAATTGATGTTAAAAATAACGCTAGAGAAATTCGGAAATAACCAAATAATATATTAATAGCTACCGCACTTAACGCAATTACAAGTTTTCAACTTAGGGTCAATTCAGACTGCAACGCGACGCGTAGATGACGTATTTCTAAATTTGTATGGATTTGGCTGATTTGTAAGACGTCTCACGCAATTGAGATGAATCAGTACAAAAGTAATGCATCTACGCGTCGCGTTGCGGTCTGAATTGACCTTTAAACGTCATCCATTCCCACAAACAAGATTCGGTACAAAATCAAATAAACATGCATAAAAACTAGTCCTTTCTCTTATCTCATTTATGCAATGTCAAACAAAAACAACAACTGAAGTTACATAACTGAGTGTTTACAAATTTCCAACTTACCTGGTCGGTCAGGTGGTAGCATATCGTAAGCCTGCATGGTGACGGTGAATGAATGAGGTTATAACCGGCGCGGGTTGCTGGCGAGGGCGGTTTGGCGCGAAACGGGCCGGCCGGTTGCCCGCGCCTGCGCCGTGCGCCGTGACGTCAGCAACCCCCTACACCTACACAACTCCTACACTAATTAATAATAACGAGTGCACTCCTGTGCCTCTATAAATCTTTATTGCGTTTCCTCGGAATAAGAAGGGTAACTATGTTAAGGGGTTGGAAAGGCCACTGACTATACAATTTGTAGCGGTTAGCACGTAACGTTTTATTGCCGAAAAGGGCTTTATATTTCAAGTGATAATAAAACGATTGTTATTTAAAATTATAGCACACACGTAATAGAAAATAACACCTACACATGACAGCGCAAGATCTAAAAACACCTATTGCGAATTCAAAAACAGTCCACGAGTAACAAAAAATATATGTAATAAAAATAGCTATTGTGATGATGAGTTATGATGGCATCGTCGTGATAGCACCGGGTTCGAGCGAGTTCACGGTCACCCGCCCCACCGCCCCCACCGCGCCCCACTCCCCCACTCGCCCCGTTCCCCCACTCGCCCCATCGCCCCACCGCCCCACCGCCCGCCGCTCTATCACGTAATATTGTTAATATTGTTATATTTGATACCATCAATTATTATGTATTGGGATTTTCTATTATCTATGTTGATTAAATTTTCGCATACAAAAGATGTCATTGAAATTGGAAATTGCTAGCCTAATTGGAAAATCTGAAAAAGTTTTGAGAAATTGAAAAAATTATAATCTTTATAGCTGCAAAATGCCTCTATCATCTTATGATGATGATAAAAATAATTATTATTATAGAGGTGAATTTTTCATATCTCTATACTCTAGTGCATAGTTTCTCAACCTTATTTTGCTCACCACCCACTTTGAGAATATGTTTTTTTCTAGAGCCCCCCATCTCAATTTTACTTACCATCTGTCGCGAATTTAAAACAGCTATAGCCACGATTGTATTTAAACGTAAGATATTATATTATTATAGTCGTAAGATTGGAATATGACCCCTATCCTATTTCTGAGTTTAAAATGAAGAATGAAAGAAGAATATTTCAATGGGAGCAATTAAAACGCATGCTTAGTTATATTGAGGAATATTTTTTTTGACATTCAAAAGACATGAATTTATGACATAACTAATCAGAAGGTTGAATCTTTTCTATCTTTTGGAAATTAAAATGTATATAATCTTAATCTCTGTACTTTAACCTCGATTGTATTACTTTTTATTTATAGTTTTTAGTAATGATGATTTTAATCCATTGCTCGTCCTGCCAAAATACGTGCACACGTGATAAAATGATTACAATACCTACAATAACAAAAATTAAACGATATTAATTTTTATTTTACTTTAGTACGTGATTAGCGTGTATTTTTTTGCTTTTTAGACTATATTTTTTAATCTACCCACGCCCCCTCTGCGCCATCTCAATGCCCCCTAATTTTTTCTGGGTCTTCTACTGCCCCCCCCGAAAGTCTTAAACGCCCACAAGGGGGCGTTATCGCCCACGTTGAGAACCTATACTCTAGTGTTATTCAAAATATAATAATTAATGTAAGTAATTTAAATATACTTTTTAACTTAAAATAATAATCGGCTGAGCTGTTTGAAATATTAATTAAACAATATTTTTTTTACTTTATACATTACGTTACATAAAATACAAAGAAAAGGGAAGACTCGAACGATTAGAACACTGCTCTACAAAGTAACATTGAATAGACCAACTAGTGACATCTATGCTAGGACGGGGACCGCATCTACTCGACGCTAGATGGCGCTTTAACTGATCTCGCGCTCCAATAAAAATATTCAACTTCTCAATACGAGGAACGATAATAAAATAAATAAAATGCATAATCATAATATTTATCTCTAAAAATGTAATTATGTAACAATAAAATATTTAATATCATTGCTTTAACAACGTTAATTCTCTTTGTTGGGAGAACAATGAGAGTTAATATTAATTTTACGACTGGTATTTCATTTATTTCGACTAATATTAACATTAAATGCTTACGAAGGTCGTTGACTTCAGGGGTGAAGCGATAACCGTAATCTTTAAAAGGTGTCCTGAAAGGCTGTGGATGAACAATAAGGCACAGTTGACCCTCCGTCCGGGGGCGGGGGACGGTCGGGGAGTGGGGGGGGGAGGGCTGAGGTCGTCGACCCGCTCCCTAACCTACTGACGATATTTGGAGCACCGCATCTGGGTCACGCTGACTCAAGCACACTCAATCATCAACCTCACTTCGCTGTAATCGTACAAATTACCTACACGAAAAGCCATTTTGTTTTAATTAATGGAATAAGTGTCAATTTTTAATAGCAAATAAGTATAACAAAGAAAATTAACCTTTAGGTAATAAAATATACGACGAAAACAAAGGGTGTATCGTACTAATATTATAATTACAATTAATAAATTAGAAAGCGTATGTCTGATATCCCGTCACTCTTAAAAGATTAGAGAGTTTTTAATGCACGTACTAAAGTCCGGGGTGTGGTCAAAGTATGGTTTTTATTTCAACAAAATGCATGGTTCCCGCTAAATAAGACAATACTCAGCAATCTAGTATTTAAATACGTAAACAAAAATAAAACATTCGCCTAATATACAACCGCGAATTTGAAGGAGCTTTGTCACGCGTTGATGTCGTTTCATTGTTACAACTTACAACAATTAAAACTTTCTTTCATTTCTACAATAATTCTGCTACAAAAAATTTTGCTCAAAATAGAATGTTAGTAGATAAGTTAGTGTATTGTAAATAATTTCATTCCTTATTTATTATTCTCTAGAGTCAAATTTTGGAGACATTTATAATCAGTAATCACATACTTTTTGTCTATTAAATTGAATAACATTAATTTGCGACATTTTTTCTGAACTAATGGGCGCAAAATCTCTACCGAACCGGAGAAATAATTGGACTACAATAATTATCTATACACCATCAATAAGAATTAGAACAATTTCGTACATTAGTAGTACGGATTACAAACATGGTTGCATAAAAAATGAGGCAATGGTGATTCTACTCAAAGACGCGCCACTCGGTTGCCTAGGTAACCGGGTTACGAGGAAAATATAGAAATAATAAAGTTACAATTCATCAGATAAGGTCAGTGGGCTAGTGCTAAGTGGATTGGTAACAGTTGGGCCACAACCCTCTTCTATTAACTGACTTCCAAGAAGGAGGTTATACAACCAGTCCTTGATTGAAAGAAATGTGATATTGTCAAGACCTAAAGATAAAAAGTGTGAGAAATTGTTTATTGGAAGAGTAGTTGATAAAATATTATTCAATAGTTTTAAAAAAATCTGTGAGGATCTGCTTTATTACTTAGATTGTCTTGCTCAAAATGTATTTTTGTTGTTGTATTTAAGACTAGTAAACATAAATTAATTTATTTTTGTTAATAATTGATTAAAATAATTTATGTGGCAGGCGAAGACTAATCATTTTGAAACAAAATTATATACTCCATGTATATGGACGTTACAGTCTACAATTTTTATATTTTTATTAAAATACTATTTAAGTATACAAAGTCTTGTCTAATATGCTGCAAAAGTGTCTTGACAGCATTCAGAATGTAATCTTTTTATTAGTAAGAAGAGAAATGTGTGATATAAATCGGCTTGTTCATTATTATCAGGCTGATGATGATGGTGGAGGACTCGCGCTAGATCCAGGCGCAAGTTATTCATGAAATGTTGAAGTGACGTTGTTGTGTTGCAACTATCAATGGGTTTTTTCCGCTTAGTGTGCCTGGCCGAGAGGTCCGCGCTCTGCACAGTATGACTCGGGTGACTATATGTTTATTTATTTGCGGGACATATGCAAAAATTATATATATTTTTTGATTTAAATATTATTTTCTTTCTTATCTTATTAGCATTGTGTATCAACGCGGATAATAATTTTTGTATATAACTACGTTTTGAAACTTCGTATTAGACTAAACTAGAGCGATACTAAACTTTTAATGTATAATTGCAAATTTTGGATAACATTAAAATAAAAAACAACGGAATTCTTAAGCACATTCGATATCTCACGTCAATGACCGAAATAAAATTACTAGATAATGTGATCAACACCAATAATTATTGATAAAATATTGTTTGTATTGATCGTACAGAATTCATAAAAATCCATTCTTAATATTATTAATACGAAAGTGTGTCTGTCTGTCTGTTACCTCTTCACGCCCAAATCGGTAAACCGATCTTGCTGAAATTTGGTATGGGGATACTTTGAGTCCCAGGAAAGGACATAGGATAGTTTTATTCCGGAAAAATGTACGGTTCCCGCACGATAAACGAATTTAAGCGAAACGGAATTGCGGGTGTCATCTAGTATTTACATAAACTGCAATAAGGAGATTGCGCATTTTATATTTAATTCTAGTTAACTTCTGAATACAATTTAAGAACTTAAATTGTACAAACGAATTGAAATACTAACAGCATATGCACTGAAACAACTTGGCATGTTGTACAAACAAAATACTAAAAAGACTTGTCCCGATAAGTTGATCAACATGGTCACAGCTCGTATGACGCGAGCGCAAATCGGATTGAGGTCAGGGCGGCGCGGGCGTCGACCTGCGCCGTGTAGCCTCGCGCCCGCTCACTCCGAAACCCCCTCTAACCCCTCTACCCCTCCTAACCCCTCGACGCCTCTTCTAACCCCTCGCGCTATCCTGCCTAACGAGTAACGACAATGGGAGAATTATCCTAATAAACATTTGATTAGCATTGTAATTAGCGTTAAATAATACATAGTTATGACTTTCGTCTTTCGTGCAATTATAATGCAGCTATAGCATAGCAACGATTAAGAAGTGTTTTGATTAATTCGTGTTAAAGAGATATAAAATTTTATGTAGAGTAAATAAATTTTTTATATTTGAGCGAATTTGTGTGAAAAACAAAAGATATCTTCGTCAATTTGTTTTGATACCCCATTTGCAAACAAGATGCCAACCCTTTTACAAAACAACTTTCACTGGGCATCTATTACCTAATATTAGTAATTTCTTTCGGTCGTTGACGTGAGGTACCGAATGCATATGCAGGGTCGGAGTTAGTGCACAGTTAGGCGAGGGGCGCGGGGGCGCGGGCGGGGGCGCGGGGCGAGGGGCAGGACGCCGCGTGACCTAATTCCGCGCGGGTTGAACGAACTGGAGGCCTTGATCGCAATACGCCGCCGCCCGCGCGCCTCGCTCGCCCCGCTCGCCTCGCCAGCTATACGTCACCGCTCGCATTGTTTCACTATTTTATTATTTATAATATTATTATCTGCACGTTTGTCTGTAGATACAATATGTTTTTTTATTGGCCAGATTTACTTCACGATTTATTGTTATTTTTCTAAGTCAAATAACTTTTTTCTAAACCTGGATTTTTCTAAACCTTTTTAGATACCAATTTAAATGTAACTTAGTTAAGAATATTATTTTTTTTATTTTAAAATGCGCACTGAAAAAAGGGGTTAGTCGCTGAATCGCTATGAGAATTGGGCCAACAGAGCAATTCAAAATGAACAAAGAGAAGAATAAAAATAAGCTACCTACTTATGCGAATACATGATTATTAAATATTTTGCAAATACTAGGACTTCAGATATTATAAAGGATTAAATTAAATTCATCATCATCGTCAGCTCCAATCAGATTCTTTTAATTTTAAACACTGGGTTAGTGATACCGAGTCATGTATAAAATAATAGATATATTAATTAAATATGATTGTACCAGTTGATATCTTGAACCATATGAGATTCACTCGCAAGATAGAAAGAGACAGTGGCATCTAGTTAGCGGCCGTCGGAGTTGCGAAACGAGCGTTGTCGCTATTCGTGCGAACGACGGCTGAGCGAGCGAGAGCGGGACGACAGTACGTCTCAAGGCTCCCGCTAGATTATTATTAGAGTATCGGCGCTAGGTTATTCTGAGGCGACCTAGATAGCGCGCGGGGCCGTTGACCGCGGGCCCTCTGCGCACGCGGCCTCCAAAATAAAATGGCATTCAGCGATGGGCTCACTTGCGAAACGCGCCCGCGGCCCGACCGTGATGCCGACACCGCAACACCGCAACTCGCAACGACACCTCTCTTTGCGAATAATGCAATCAGAACTGATTGACTAACTCGTTATGTGTTCGTAACACATGCAGTTTACGCGCCATCGTAGTAAACTCCTATTGTAACAAAAGAGTCCCTTTATTCGACTATACTGACATGCCAGTCAAGATAAATTGGCAACATATCTAGCATCTACTTCTGTCGTATAGGTATAAATTGCATACAATAGTAAAACGAGAGCATCTCATTTGAATACCCCTCAATAATATTAGGGAGCAGGTGCATTCCGATGCACAGGTGGCCCCCCGTTGTTGATGTTTGACGTTTAAATACGACCAAATGTTTGATGTATTAACATAATAGCCGCGAGCGGCGCGCGGCGGCGGCGATTAGCGAGCGACGTCAAATATAGCCGGGAAGGCCGAGGGCAACGAACTTTGCTTGACCCAGATATGCGGCCTACCCCGCGCGCCCGCGCGCCCCCCCGCTCGGCCCCCCCCCCCGCGCCCCGCGCCGCCGGCCGACGTCTCGCGCCGGAGGAAAGTGAAAAGACAATTATAAACTATTCGCCGATAATCTATTTCTAATCGGTGGGGGCACGTAAACTACTGATACTCTATAAAAAAAACAAATAAATCCGAGCGTAACTGACGGATGACACACGTGGTGCATCGTTATCGGCGAAAAATTTCGCGCCAAACGGTGGTCGATCAGCTGATCGGTCCAGCCGGGGGAGGAGGATGGTAGACTCACCTGCCAGCACCCTGCCCAGCAGCACGTCGGAGTCGCTGGGGGTCCGGGGCCGCTCGGGCAGCCGGGGGCACTCGGTCACAGTCATGTCGGGCAGTCGCATGGGCCGCGGCGGGGCGCGTGCGGTCGGCGGCGGCGGCGACGCGAATGGCGGCGCGGCCCGAGCGGCGAGCGCGGCAGGGCGCCGCCGCACGACCTAGTGCCGACGGCCGCCCGCCCCTTAGACTCCCCGTAGCCGATCAACTTGTGCACTATTTTAAGCCCCCGAAGGATGTATCGATAGGTGCTATCCGTTTTCCGTTGTTATCATTTTCCCGACGTTACGAAAACGGACATGAAAATCACGAGTTGGCCTTTACCCAGATGCAAGATTTTTATTATTGAAACGCGTTACTCGTTAGCAACAAACGTGCAGTAATTATTTCACTAGACTTCATGAATTAAAAGAGTCGCTATTCAATTTATAGAGGGAAATTAATTATTATTGACAATATTAAAGTACATAATACTTTATTTATTTCACTTTTGTGATTTTTATACGATGCATTTGAAAGCACTGAATGTGATTAAATGTTCAATGTTTGTTATGTTTATACCGAAACGAGCGAAAGGATGAGTATTCATATCAAAAAGATAAACATCTTAAGATAACATTGATTAGGTCTGATATTAAAATAAATATTTTAGCACTCGAGTCCGGTCCAACCCACTGAACTGAAAACCTAAATCTAAAATTGACGAATCGGTGGGAGAGCACCTAACTATTAATAGGCCAAGGCGACTAACTTAGTGCCGAGAGCCTGCCGTATCTCACATGTACACTGAAATAAAAATCGGGACCGCTTTTGAAATTTATTACCAGGGAATAAGACTGAAAAGTGGTAAGCTAAATGTGTCCTCTACCGTACGTGTTCAAATTCTGTGATACGAACCAGTAAATACAAATTAAATAATAGTACTTTAGTCCTTTAAGGGGCAGCATACTCTGTGAGACACGTATATAACGAGCTATGTTTTTCCTATAGTTTGTGCGTTTTAAGATGATATGGGTGACACATAACAATTGACAATAGTAGGGAAGTTACCTAAAAAAATTAATCGATAGTTAAAAAATATCGAATCACTTCGTAATGGATTTGCAATCGAAATCATCGATTTCGTACTGACGTTTCAGAGTGGCGCTGGCGATTTAAAATGGCCGCCTTTTTTATCGATTTGATTTTGATTGAACAGTGTCAATCTCTATTTGCATAAGTTCCGTTTCATGCATCTGACAGTTTTCAAATATTTTCGTCACAATAAGTTTTCACAGAACTTAATATTTATAATTTTTTATTAATAAGTTAGCATTTAGCAACTTTTCATTTTTATTCATTTACAGTTTTAGGAAACATTTGTTTTTGTAGATGAAATATAATTTATTACATTTTGATTTTTTTTGTTTTCTTGTAAAAAAAATCCGTAGCAAGGAATATGAGAACTGTCACCCATATCATCAAAGAGGATGTAAATATCATCTTAAAACGCACAAACTATAGTTCGTCATTTTGATACTTAATACAAGGAAATGTTCAGATATCGAAAATCCATGTTATTCGTCATGTAGGGAAAATTAAAACTTTCAACGTTCAGTCAATTATTAATTGTTGCCCACTGTAAAATAAAATAATCGAATTTAATTTTCACGAAAATTTAATTTTGAAATATCTGAAATTAAACCCATACCCATAAAGCTTTGTTTCATGTTGAGGACTCGTTCATATAATATAATTTTTTACATGTAGATCTGATCACTGGTCAGAACATAATGAAACGAAGTGGGATACAAAATTTTATTAAGAAGCATTACGCTATATTTTATCATTTCATTGAGTAATGTTTTTAAACATCATTCACCAAGTCGCGTATAGTTTTGTCTCGTTTTGGTGTAACTTGCCCTTATGTTTTTACTATATAAAATGCTAGTATGGTAACAAAATTCATACATCCAATATAAAATAAATACGCCCCAAATACTATCACACTAACTTCGCATACATAAACTTGAACATTTCAACTTCGCAGAACTTTACGGTCGTAGATATCGGGTCGGGTTTCATGCCACAGATACATATAAAGGCTTTGATTTTTAGGTCATAGTCCGGGTTAAGCTCGCACCAGGCAGCATCAGGTCGCGCTGACGTCATCGCAGGTCGTTGACCTCACCCCCAACCCTCGCTCCATATTCACGCCGCAGTCATATACTTTCACTACATCTACAATTATTATGTTTCTGGAAAATTCCCGAACAAAGACTCGTCGCGGAGTTTGGGAAATCTTGCGAGTTTGGTGTTGTTTTATTAATATCCGTTTTCTAATGCAAATGGTAAATTGGACTTTGCTTATTAATTTTTGCAATGGAGCTTTTGAGGCTTAATGTTGATAGTGTTAATTGTTATCTACCTGACACAAATGAAAATCATGAAACAAAATATGTTTGTTATTTTTATTACGTTCATATAATTTAACTAGATGTCCCGCGCGGCTACGCCCGCGTAAATTAGGAATTTCACTGACAAATTAGCCCACAGAAATAGCCTATGATCCTTCACGTGGTCTACCTTTTTATCTGTGCCAAATAACATAAAAATTGCTGCAGTAGTTCGTGAGATAAGCCCTTCCAAATAATTTTCCCCGTTTTTCCTCATTTTCCTCTGTTTCTTCGCTACTATAAGTCTTAGCGATCACGCTACTACTTACTTTATAGTCTGTAGCCTTCCTCGATAAATGAACTTAAATCTAACAATCAAAGAATTTTTCAAAACAGACCAGTAGTTCCTGAGTTTAGCGCGTTCAAACAAACAAACAAACAAACTCTTCAGCTTCATCTATATACATATAATAAATCTGTAGACATGAAAATTCTGTACATTAAAGATATTCAAAAAATAATAAGCGGAGGGTGTCACAATATCGCTATAGAAGCCGAAAAGTTAGTTAGTTTTTTTGTCTGTCTGTCTGTCTGTCTGTCTGTCAGTATGTTTGTTCCAGCATCACACGAAAACTACTGATCCAATTTGAATGCGGTTTTCGCAGATACATTTGTCTTCTTCCAACTTAACATCTGGTGTATAAATTTTTCCCCCCCACCCCTCTAAGGGGACCAAAGGGGGGGTCAGATTTTGTATCAAACTTTTTTCTTTAATGGATTACTTCATATTATTTACTGTGTTTTCCAACTTAATATCTGGTCTATAAAATTTTTCCCCCCAACCCTCTTAGGGGACAAAAGAGGGGGTAAATTTTTTTATCAACTGATGAAGTAGAAATACTTTATATGGCAAAACAACGTTTACCGGGACAGCTAGTAATATAATAAAGTATAGATTAAAATTAAATACGTATACTTTTCATGTTTATATAATTTTTTATGGTTTATATGTCTGTCACTTTACTATCTAGTATTCTGCGCCTACGAAACCGCCATCAATCTTGGATCGTTAGTAAATAATTCATAGTCGTCAATTAATTCGCTAAGGCATAGACATAACGCGGGGTTTTTGACCCCACGTGGAAAGTGGACCATAATGACACACCACTTTCATTTTCGCGTAACTCTCACCGATGCGAGTCGAGATCGAAAGTGTACCACGTTTGGTGCGTGCGCGCATACCCCTACCACGCTGAGCCACGCTCCCCAGCTGACTTTCCTACGTCGCTTTCTTCTGATACAACTCGTTCGCGATGAAACGCGCTGAATTTGCTTTCTAATTGCACTATAATAACGATTTGTAACAATTGCATTTGTTTATCTACGATTTAGCGCCATTCTTCTGAATATGCGAAAGTTTTTGAGTCGTTTGTGACTATTTCAAGCGTAAATAACTGAAGGGATATTTAAATAAGAATTGCTACACATATTGTTTATAGCTAGGATTAGGAGAGAGGCTACTCGTTTATTTTATTATACTCGTAGTAATACTGGCGAAGAGCGACGCTTATGAAAAATAGTTTTTCATTCAAAACTGTCAAAGTTACAAGCATTTTATATTCATTACTAGCTGTTGCCCGCGACTTCGTCCGCGTTAACATAGTATAATAACATAGATGGATAGTTTTCCCCTTTTTGTGGTTCCTTATACAAAGGGTAAAAACGGGACCCTATTTAAGCAAACGTCAAACGCAAACGTCAATAAACTTTTATGTTTCTAACTCAAGAAATGACGGACTGTCATTGAAACTTTCTACCCCAATTTCACGCCCTTGGGTGTAGAATATCCAGAAACGCTTAAATACGTATCCATTCATTTTTAATCAGTAGCACAAAAATAAAGTTTCATGTTTATAACTCAAGAAATAACGGACTTTCATTCAAACTTTCAACCCCAATTTCACCCCCTTGGGGGTAGAATTACCAGAAACGCTTAAATACGTATCCATTCATTTTAATCAGCAGTCCAAAAATAAACTTTCATGTTTCTAACTTAAGAAATGACGGACTTTCATTTAAACTTTCAACCCCTATTTCACCCCCTTGGGGGTAGAATTTCCAAAAACGCTTAAACACGTATCCAATCATTTTTAATCAGTAGCCCAAACATAAAATTTCAAGTTTCTAACTTAAGAAATGACGGACATTCATTCAAACTTTCAACCCCAATTTCACCCCCTTGGGGGTAGAATTTCTAAAAACGCTTAAATACATGTCCATTCATTTTTATTCAGCAGTCCAAAAATAAACTTTCATGTTTCTAACTTAAGAAATGACGGACTTTCATTCAAACTTTCAACCCCTATTTCACCCCCTTCGGGGTAAATTTTTCAAAATTCCTTCCTTAGTGGGTGTCTACTTAATAAAACAACCCCACTCACCAAATTTCGTGGCTGTAACTTTAACAGTTTTTGCTCAGCGATGATGAATCAGTCAGTCAGTCAGTCAGTCAGTCAGTCAGTCAGTCAGTCAGTCAGTGAGGACATGTAATTTTATAACTATAGATGAATATTATAAACTGTTTATTATTTTTTAAATATATTACCTAAATATTGTTAAATCTTGATGACTTTCCCAAAAATAATTTATTATTTTTGTACAATTTTCTTTTGACCGTCACAGAGATTACAGATTAAGTCAACCGTTATCACTTATCACCTAAGCATAATGTAATATTACCGCTAATACTGAAAAGTTCGTAGTATGATCGTATTTAAATAAAGCCTATTAATGTAAGACAAAGCCCAGCAATTTCCCGCTCATTATCACTTCGTATTACAAAATATATAACGAGGTCGACGACATTAATGCCGCCGTTATATTCTTTATCGATTTATTTGTTTTACGACGAATACAGATCATCATCATCATCATCAGCGTCATTACGACAAAAGGTTATTCTAAAAGTTGAAAGTTGAAGTTGTTTAAATCAAAGTTGATTCTAAACTGTAGTTTATAGTATAGTTACAACAAGTGGTCGCTGGGAGTATGGTTTTGAAAAGCTTATATTGTAAGGAAATGCTCCGTGGCGTTCCAAGAAACTTCATAAATTTTGATAACTCAAATGATAAAACAATAGTAATCAAATGGACTTTCTATGAATTTACTTGTTACTAGTTACTAGGCACCTTGCCCAACATAAATGCTGTAAAAATTTTCAAACTTATGATATGGCACCACGGTTGACGGCAAAATTTTGATATCCAAAAAGTGCCATTAATATCTTATATTTAGGCCTAAAGCCAAGCTTTAGGACTGGGGTTCCAAACTTATTTTGTCTACTCAGTGCCGTAAACAGCCTTTTTTTGCGTCCTGTGCGAGCTTCTACAACTGGGCCCTTGTTAGGGTTCCGTACCCAAAGGGTAAAAACGGGACCCTATTACTAAGACTTCGATGTCTGTCCGTCTGTCTGTCGGTCTGTCTGTCCGTCTGTCTGTCTCCAGGCTGTATCTCAAGAACCACTATAGCTAGACTTCTGAAATTTTCACAGATTATGTATATCTATTGCCGCTATAACAACAAATACTGAAAACAAAATAAAATTAATATTTAAGGGAGGCTCCCATACAACAAAAGTGAATTTTTCGGCCTTTTTCGCTCTATATCAATAATGGCAAGAGGTAGGCACTTGAATTTTTCACACATTCTTTTGTTATATGTGTACTTTTATATTTTATAATAATATTAAAATAAAATAAAAATTTAAGGGGGGCTCCCATACAAAAAATACAATTTTTAGCCTATTTTTGCTCTGTATTGGTACGGAACCCTTCGTGAGTGAGTCCGACTCGCACTTGGCCGATTTTTTTTTAGATATTATTATAGGCACCGAGAGCAATGTATACTGTATAGGCCTATTTTATTGTTGGAATCGAGCAATAGGGGCGCAGCGGGAACTTATCGGGAGCAAACCGAAAAATAATAGTCCTGAGTCCCTGACTCCTGCCTGGTCAGGCCATTCTTGCGCCCCCCAGAGTCTACGCCCTGTGCCTGCCCAGTTTGAGAAAAAAATATGTTTTAGCGCCCCCAGTAACAAATTTCTTGAAAATAAATAAATTCTATTCTATTCAGTTGTTTCAATTTAAAATCCACCCAGATAAAATAAAATTACAAATCCCCCCCCCCCCCCCCCCCAGCCTCTATGCAACGCCACCATTTTTTGTGGGTCCGACACCGCCCCCCTTTAGATCTTCAGCGCCCACAAGGGGGCGTTATCGCCCACTTTGGGAAAGTCTGATTTAGACCATAGGCGCCATAGCATACCACATCTATTATGTCTATGGGTCATGATGATGATGATGATGATATTGTCATCCTAATAAGAGCTGTGTTTGTTACTTTATTCTAGGTCGATGTGTCCGCAATAAACTAAATGGAATACACGTAACAAACGATGAAGTCTATTTCCACCGCTCGCTTTGTTAAGGATTCAGGGTCGCACAGTGAGTATCGTAAAAGTTTATTGTTGGACAGCCAGGCTACGTTTACGTAATTTACGACCGCGTAAATCAGTGCTTTTCAATCTGTGGGTCGCGACCCCCTGGGTCGAGAAGCTTCTGTAGGCGATCGCCAGAGGTCGAAAGAGCTGTTTCAGTAAAAAAACAATAAATATTTAAAAAGTTGAAACATTAAGTAGGAGAATTTTAAATAATAGTATATTGTATATTTATAAATATACTAGCTGTCCCGACAAACGTTGTTTTGCAATAATATAAAGTGCTTCGCACATATTATTATATTGAAGTGACTAAATAAGTATGGCACCATGGCAACATCCATCGCTATCCCGTCGCACAAACAATGGTCGCCGTCAGTCTCGAGTTGTAATAACTATTATTTGTTCAACAAATGCACTTATCAATATAAAAAGTAGCTAGTAGCCGATTCTTAGACCCACTGAATATGCATAATATAACATTTGGTAAAAATCAGTAAAGCCGTTTCGGAGGAGTACCTATGATAACTAACATTGTGACACGAGATTTTTTATATAAGACAATTCATATAAAAAAATTCATATAAGAAAGGAAAGGCCGGGGGAATCGCGAAATATTCTTTCATACCTGCAGGAGTCGCATCACAAAAAAGGTTGAAAAACACTGTTGTGAATAATCGCCTCGAGATTTATCGAGCGTCAATAATTACATACGTCTCTACTTCTCGCTCTGAAATTTTTATTTGAGGCCGAAGCACGGATTAGTTAGACTATTTAGATTTGGGTTAAGTATGTTTACAGAATTCAGTTGGCTTTTAGCACTTAAAGCGTAAGAAGTACGACATATTTTTGTATGTGCCCTGTAGATTCCTCAAAAGTTTTCTACAATAATATACAGTTTCGATATTTAATAATAAAACCACAAAACATAACCCTCCTGGCAGCCGGGTAAAAAAATAGTATTTTCATTTTTATGAAAATACTATTTTTTAAATAGTATTTCCATAAAAATGAAAATAAACGACAGGTCTGGAGTTCTTAGGTTTGACATTTTTGTCAAACCTAAAAACTCCAGACCTGTCGTTTGCCGTATTTGACAATACTATTGTAATGTTCCTGGTTGGTACTGGATTAAAGCTGAATTAAATACCAGCTGGATCAAATTATAGAGTCGAGGAACTGATAACTCTATTGTTATCCTGACCAGATAAAGAATAAAGGAATACGAGGGATAAATGTCGATCAATACTCAGTCTACGGGGTATACAAACGTGAATTTTGCACTCCGTAAATCACGAATTTGTGCACTTAAAGGGGATTTTGGAATACGTCTCTAAGGATCAAACATGGGTTGGAAATCCTTACGAAACTTGTATACTTAAGTTATAAACATAAAAAAGTTATGTGTGTTTACGAGTATTATGCTAAAGTATCAAGTTTTAAAGCTTCAAACTCTACTTCGAACTTCTGCCAATACAAAGCTATAATTAACGTCTTACAGTAAATTTAATTAGCAAAGCTCAGAAACAAGATATGATGCCTAGGCGTTTGTATCAATTATACCGTGTGTCTGCCCGAGTCCCGACTCCCGACACACGTGTGTCTGCCCGAGTCCCGACTCCCGACACACGTGTGTCTGCCCGAGTCCCGACTCCCGACACACGTGTGTCTGCCCGAGTCCCGACTCCCGACACACGTGTGTCTGCCCGAGTCCCGACTCCCGACACACGTGTGTCTGCCCGAGTCCCGACTCCCGACACACGTGTGTCTGCCCGAGTCCCGACTCCCGACACACGTGTGTCTGCCCGAGTCCCGACTCCCGACACACGTGTGTCTGCCCGAGTCCCGACTCCCGACACACGTGTGTCTGCCCGAGTCCCGACTCCCGACACACGTGTGTCTGCCCGAGTCCCGACTCCCGACACACTCCCAACGACATGAAGACGAACGAGCTGCCAGGGCGCCACCGAAACGCTTATTTGCCTCGAAATTTATACAATAATCATCCTTATGTGGTAACCATAAGGTCCGGTTGGAGGTGAAATAAGTTCGAATGACCTGCAGTTGACGCGCAAACTGAAACAATCCGCCCGCTTTCACGCTGAATTAAAATGCGCTGAAGCTGAAAATAAACTATTTTTTGCAGTATAACGTAATTTCGCTACTTTATTTGCCCTTCATTAAAGTTATTGTTTATATTAAGCTTTTGGCTCTGTAAAACTTAAAGCTTTCCCTGTTTATTACTTATTCATGAAGACTCAGCACGTATTTTAAGACAAAGAAAACAATGGAAACGCATTTTTCAAATTAATTCAAACAAAAAGATATTTTTTGTAATTATCAAATATTTTCTCATTACCTAAATGCAAACGAGACACAATTCCAAGATATAACCACCCTTGGCTTTGCGAATGAGTAAATCAGATAAACTAACCATGTCGTTAGACGGGATCTAGGTTTCGAGAACGTAATTTTGTAGGTATGCATAAATGTATGTGTGTCAAAATGTATCGAGGCCAGCGGCGACGGCGTTCCACAATATTTTTTGTCCGCACTCTAGTACACCGATGACTAATAGAGTGACAAGAATATTTTGACAAATCTTACTTGTTACTCACGCGCTTATCAGATTTGGTGTAAAACTAGATAATGGCCGAATAACTCTCAAATTAAAACATTACAGACCCGTGAGAATTGTTTGAACTTTTCCACGAAATACACGTGACAACAAACAACGTGTAAAGTCAAAGTCACTATCAGTGAACTTCTGTTTCAATGAATTATTTAAATAAAGTGACAATTTATTCAGTTATTTTATATAACAATTGATTGAAAAAATACTCATGTTTTTGTAATTTGCGAAGATAGCGCACATTTGTTACGGTATGAAGCATAGTAAACCTGTACAGAGATTTCACTTAAAATTCATACGTATTTTCCCTCAAAACCTGAAAATATAAGGATTAGACGAGTGGAGCATAGCGATAATGTGTATACATTTTGTAAAATATAGATACTATTACATCAAAAAGATATCTATACATTTAATAAATCTGTAGAAATGTCAATTCTGTACATTAAAGATATTCAAAAAATAATAAGCGGAGGGTGTCACAATATCGCTATAGAAGCCGAAAAGTTAGTTAGTTTTTTTGTCTGTCTGTCTGTCTGTCTGTCTGTCTATATGTTTGTTCCGGCATCACACAAAAACTACTGATCCGATTTGAATGCGGTTTTCGCAGATATATTTGTCTTCTTCCAACTTAACATCTGGTGTATAAAAAAAATTCTCCCCACCCCTCTAAAGGGACGAAAGAGGGGGTCAGATTTTGTGTAAGACTTTTGCTTTAACACGAAAACTACTGATCCGATTTGAATTCGGTTTTCACAGATATATTTGTCTTCTTTCAAATTAATATCTGGTGTATAAAATTTCCCCAACCGCCCCTCTAAAGGGACGAAAGAGGGGGTCAGGTTTTGTATAAGACTTTTGCTTTAACACGAAAACTACTGATCCGATTTGCATACGGTTTTCGCAGATATATTTGCCTCCTTCCAACTCAATATCTGGTGTATAAAAATAACCCCACCCCTCTAAGGGGACCAAAGAGGGGTTTTGTATCAAACTTTTTTCTTTAATGGACTTACTTCATTCACGGTTTTCGCAGATATATTTGCCTCCTTCCAACTCAACATCTGGTGTATAAAAATAACCCCACCCCTCTAAGTGGACCAAAGAGGGGTTTTGTATCAAACTTTTTTCTTTAATGGACTTACTTCATATTATTAACTGTTTTTCCAACTTAACATCTGGTGTATAAAATTTTCCCCCCCACCCCTCTTAGGGGACAAAAGAGGGGGTAAGATTTTGTGTCAACTGATGAAGTAGAAATACTTTAAATGGCAAAACAATGTTTGCCGGGACAGCTAGTTGTATTAATAGATGTATCTACCAGGGTGCCATGAATGTGTAAAAGTAAGAAGGTTGGCGGAGCAGCCTTGCGCCGTAAATAAATTGGCAATATCCTGGAGCGCGAGAAGCCCGGCTGGCGAAACCTTGCCGCGTGCAAACTCGGTCGACGACCCGCCAAGGCCGGCCGCCGCTTTCTTTGTTCGCCTGTCGAGTGTCGCAACACCACCAGACACCACCCGCCAACCTCGAGCCCATCAATCACCAGTTAGCCCCGAGGAAAACTCCATTTTGAGAAAAAAATACGAGTGTCTTATAGTTGGAGTTACAGGCAATATGTTAACATCAGTTTATCCCCAAATGATATTAACATAAAAAAAAATGATACCGGTGTTGAGTCTTTTATTGTTAACTTCAAAGGCAAGCTTCCTAAACCATCAGGTTCCCCAAGGAAATATCTTAAATATTGAAAAACACTAAACAGTCAAATCTGTCGTTGGCATAAAAAAATCGAGTGTCTTATAGTTGAAGTTACAGGCAATATGTACACATCAGTTTGGCCGCAAATGATCACATAAAAAAAGGATACCGGTGTTGAGTCTTTTATTATTAACTTCAAGGCAAGCTTACTTAATTATCAGGTTCCCCAAAGAAATAACTATATTGAAAAACACTTAACACACAAATGTGTCGTTGGCATAAATTCAAACTGTCGAATGCAAACTTTTAATGTTTCAATTGTTGCACTACTGTTGGACAAATTAAGCATTGGGAGCTTTATTGTAAACTTTTACTTTGTTCATAATGTAGCTTTTAATTCCTCTTGATTTGTAACAATATACATTTTTTATTTTCTAACTTAGCTATCAAAATTATCGAAAGTTCCTACATCTCGTTCCCATATTTTTCGATCGAATGCACATATTGCACATACAGGAACTCCTTCGGCCCAATTTCGTTATAAACATTAATAACAATAGACCGCTTATGTACATCAGTTACATAAATATCAGCTAGTACGTTTGCGTCGGTGTTGCGCAACTTCTATTCAATCATTAACTACCGTCTGCCGGTTATATAAAGAGCAGTCTTACACTATATGTGTCAGTTTTTTGTTCCTCTTGTGTTACATAAACTATTTCATATGATCCAGTACCAAATCCGTATCCAGTACATACTAATCTAATTAATTTAACCATTCGGTCAATCTCTTAAATTGTTATTTCACAAATTCGTCTTGTTTATTCTTTCATAAACCATAAAAGCTGAAGCTTAAAGTTTCTTGTTTATTGTTGTTGTGGGATCGAAGAAAACTTTTAAAATAAAGAAATTATATCATTGTACTAACTAATTAATGATGCTTAGAAACGTATTCGTTATTATCTACTTATTAAAATAAAACTTGATAAAGTTGAATGCATTTTTGTATCGGCTGAATATTATATTTTATCATAATATACTCTATTATTATATCCTCGATAACATACAAAGCTATGACTACAATTTTTCTCGGTATTTTGAATAGCATTGGGGCTCATGAGGTATGCAATAAAAACACATTAGCAGTAGAGCAGTTTCGCAGTACGTTATAAGAGCCATGGCCAAGTTGCAAAAAGCAGGCGCGTGCGCAGGTAAGTCGCTGACGCGCTCGGTGGTGCGGGGGGCGCGGGGGGCGCGGGGGGGCACTTTCACCTGACGAGGCTGCGCGGGCGTCGACCCCCGGTGCCCTACTCCGCTGACCTACTCCGGCCCGAACGAAACTACACTTTCGTTTTTTATCCGTCATTAGGTCCGAGGATGCATCTCGCGGGCCCGCGACAATTTCTCGTTATGATGTATCCGGGGATTCGGAGATAGCGGGGAGAGAGCGACGGCCCCTTGCGTAACGCCGAGAGTGAAAGTGCTGCGCGCTGTCTCCATACTAACGAGCGCGAAGCGGGCGCGCCGCACCTCCGCCGGAATCCACAACACTGGGTTAAAGTGTCACACCACTTTCTTGCGGGTTACATCATTGTCTTACCGGAGATGCTTCAACAGCTTTTCTTCAAAACAACATTAATCACTCGATCCGAAAATTAAAGTGAAAATACTCGGCTACTAAACAAAAGCTCTAAAACCTACGAGTACAAAAGCTTTTTTATATTTCAACAAATTCTAGTAAGATTACATTTCACATACATTATGTAAGTAAGTATCGAGATTCAATTAACACTTAGAGCCTAATTTTTGTAACTTTAATTTGTCATTCCTATACAACTGCTGACACATTCTCGTGGAACGTTAAGCTGGCTTTTGTAAGCAAATGTTAAGCTTGATCCTTGATTACTTATATTTTTATCTCAATCTTTTGCGGTATTTTTTTCTTTGTTTAAATTTTGTCCTAAATTTACTTTAGTTTATTAAGAAACAATACTATACCCGTTCGTTTTATGTAAAATAAAATTCTGCTTATCCGTGCTATAGCAAATAAATCGAGTGACACCAAAGCAATTATATTAAATGTCGGTTCAACTGCTAACTAGGTTGAGCAGTTATTTGGTATTTTCGAAAGGGAGCCGACAGGAGTCGTGTCTAATGGATCCTTCACAAAGCTGCAAACTTCTGACAAAATTCTTCGCATCGGCTTTTAGACAATGTAATAACTTGGATGTCAATAAATAATAATTAATTTACTTATAAATGAGCTACTTAAAATCGAAAATTAAGTTTAGGAGTTCCATTAAGCCACTTAAAGATTTACACCGATACCAAAAAAAAATCACCCCCGGACGATGTTTCCCATATTTCATTATAATGATTTAAGTGGAACGTTGGCTCGTATATTCTGTTTATTTTACCCCAGTTTTTCTGCATTAGTTAAGTAAGCGTAAGTTTTAAATGAGAATGAATAACTTTTATAAAGTTCGAATGTAGGGCGAGGCCATCCGTGTACAACAATAAGCTCTTTTAGACCAATACACTCATTGGAATTGAAAGCTCAAGAGCATTGTTAAATAAGCTTAATTGCGGCAAGAAATAATCCAATTAGGTTAATCTAATCTGGATATGTGGGGTAAGTGTGTGCGAAAGATTGCAATGTTTAGGCCGTGTTCACACCAAACTGACTATACGCCGCTGAATGTGAGCGAGCGTTACGCAGTTTATTGTATTTCCATACATATTCACTTTTTCGTTCACACCTAACGGACAATACGCCATTACGCTAGGCGTAGGCGCGGACATTCGATACCGTATATTTTCACGTTCACACTGGGGCTTACAGTGAGCCTGCTCACATTCAGCGGCGTATAGCCAGTTTGGTCTGAACACGGCCTTATAGCAATGGTATTTTACAAGAGGCTCGGTAGTAACTAAATACTTTTAGAGTCTAGATAATTTCATTCGGTTGATTCAAGAGGAACAATCCAGGCTGTCGGCCGGGGCTATTGTGCCACGGGGACAATATGCAACCTGTGCACAATCGAAATATGTATTGGAATAACGCTGACAAGTCAATCAGCGATTTCCGCTGGCATTCGTGCGCTCGGGCCGAGCTGCCACGACCTCGGCGCGTGGGGCAACGCTCGCTGACTAGGCCGAACGTATTACAAAGTCCAAGTCGACCGCTCCCTGCCTCTGAGATCCTAGTACCTCTTACTGAGCCGATATCTAAAGCCTGCTAACTCACATCATCAAGGTGAAGCCGAGCTTTGCGATACTGTGCCGGGGGCCGCCTACCCGCGCGCCGTAGCATTGACAGCTGCTGCCTCAATGCAAAACTTTCAATGCAAAATGCAAAGTGATCGCGCTAAATTCCTTTGTACTTATGGTTGGATTTGTTGCAATGACAGCAAACGACTTCAGTTACTATGTTATTTTTTTAATTTTTTGATAAGTAACGAGAATTTTGGACTATTAACATACCGCGGTACGACCAATGATCGAGTCATTAATCCAATTATAATTAACTTTAATTACGCATTAAAGCCTTATTGGGTATTTGTTTTCGTGTGATTATATATATAATGGGTACGCGGTTCGTCATTTGCGGTAACCTTAGTCAGCACAATACACTTTACATTGGGCACACTGGGTTTCCCATATTTTATTAATAAACTCTAGGTTCATTACGTAAATAAATAATCTGAAATTCCGAGAATACCTTATTACTGAGCAAAGCATGTCCTTATTTAGTATTATTATGCCATCGAGTTATCCCTGTCAGTCATTTCGTTATTATTTAATGGACATAATATTTCAGATATTTAAACTTAAGACTAAATTTCCTAGAATAATGATTAATGATGACTTTGATGATGACGCTGAATTTTAGCGAGGTTTTATGATTTTTCTATATCATTATTCTATTAGACATATCTCCTAGTATTTAAGCATAGCATGAACCAATCGAGGTTTTTGTTAACTTTTTCAATAGTAACAAAATGAAAAGTTAACTTCTGAGTTTTGCGCCAGCATTAGAATGCGAATTTGCGCGCGGCTCACGTTCGCAAGATAAGTCAGTCAGGGTCGGCGCGGTGCCGACGGCCGGCCGTGCACCCGCCTTGCGACACCCGCCCCGCGCCTCGCCTCACCCCCCCGCACCTCGCCTCGTCCCCCGCGCCTCCCCACACCGCCCTGAGCAGAGCTGCAGCCAGCCATGGGGAAAACTGCACCGACATACACCTCCAGACGTCATGAGCTTCCGAATATGCTTAAAGACCTATAAATGCCTAAGTAGTAATAACAAGCCTATAAATATTATCCATTGTTCCTATGAAAACTATACGAAACTTAGCAAACACAAAGTAAAAGCTCAATTTAAAATGTGTACAACATAGTACTAAAAATTCATATTGACGAACAATATATAACTATGAATTTTAAATGAAAATCCAGCTGTTGAATAAACAAAACAATACATCAGAAATGACTATGATATACAAAAACTTTATTTAAGTATAATATAGAAATTCAATAATGAACAAAAAACGTACGATAACAACTACAACTTTTGTAAAGATCTTCTAAGGGTCAATTCAGACCGCAACGCGACGAGTCGAGGCGAGGCGCGGCGCGGCATAAATTTGTATGGATTTGACAGATTTCAATTGCGTGAGACGTCTTGCGAATCTGTTAAATCCATAAAAATTTAGAAATAATAATTATAATAAAAAAACGGGTCGGTCTGAATCAACCCTTAAGAGGATTTTTCGTAGGCGCGTAGCCGCGTAGCTTCGTAGAGGCTTCGTAGCGCGTCGTAGACGCTACAATGTAAGAGAGACAAAATCGCTGTAAAAATTTCCACCGACATAAAGAACTTTGTTTTTCCTAGAACGAGTTTTATTTATTGATTTTATGTCAGAACCTAACCGTTACCACCTTGAGTTACTCAGTATGAATAATATATAGATTACCATCGACCATAGAAACATGGAAGCGTAATATAGTATTTGTTGTATAGTCCATATAGGGCCTTCTATCGAGAATATAATACATAAATCAATCGCAATAGAAACGAGAAAAAAAAATAATAAATCAAATAAATAAATTTTATATATTTTAAGAATAAAATATTGTTACTAATCATAATTTTATTTCATATAAAATATTGAAAATTATCAAATCCAAAACGTTATTTTCACTTATTCCAAAAAGGTTTTCGGGAATTGTGCGTAGGTATATTTTGAATTTAATTCGTTCTTTTACTATTGGCTGCGCTCCACACTTGACAACTTGGTTTCGCGCCAACTCTAGAACTTTCAATTGTATTCAATTGACTGTGAGCCGATAAACCGAAATTAATTAGTTGTAAGCTGATAAACTAATTACTTAATGGAGTAACAAATTGTAACCTTTGTTTATTAACGTGTTTCAGGGGTCACGTTAACGCGTCATTGTTTTCATTAAGAGGGCGACTAACCCAAAAAATCAAACATCGTCCTTCTCTCTTCACACTCACGCCCATCTTTCATATGCCAGGTGAAAAAGGATGATGCGGATTCATCGCCAAATTAGTTTTTTCTCAATAACTCGATAAATAAACAACATTTTAAAAATTCGCTAGGTCGGTTTTTAAATGATACAATTTTATACAATGTGTTAAAATATTAACTTAGTTCAATGCACGGTTATGGCAATAAATGAAAAATTCGTGAAAATTAGATGCATCTTTGTGATTTTTTTATATCGCGAAAATTTTAAGATATCATGTTTTTGCTCAGATCGAATTCTTGGAGATATAATGTAGTATCTAATTTTAGAAAATAAAACAATTCAGGGCTTATTTTCAAGTATAAAAATGAATTATAAAATCGAAAATTTTGGGGTAGTCGCCCCCTTAACGGGTATTTTAGACTTTCTTTTTCATAGTTTTATTTTTTCTTTTACAGTTTTAGATATAGGTGTTAAATAGTAGTATTATAACAAGTAGGTGTTGCTTGCAACTTTGTTAAGCTGAACATCTTTAACGTGCAACCGTACATTTTTCAGACATAAAACGCTCGTGTCCTTTCTCGAGACTTGAAACTATCTCCATGTTAATTTCATCAAAATCTATTCAGTGCTTTAAACGCAAAGAGGAACATTTTCACATTTTAATTTTTTTTTTTAATATGGAGTGCAATACTAGTTTTGGCGTCAACGTGTCTTAATAAGTAATAAGATACTTTCAATTTGTCCTTTTAATGACTTCTTTAAGTGAATCATACTTTAACCACATTCACTAACATCCTTATAAGTTTCACCACAGGACAGAACCCGCGACCTTTGAGTACCGTCAACATCTGACTCATGTACGCAATGAAATTCTTTGAGAATTCAATTTTCACATATTTTGATACTAGACGACGCCCGCAACTCTGTTGCGGCAAAATTCGTTTAATATTGCGCGGTAACCGTACATTTTTGCCGATTTCCTTTGACCAGTTTGCTGAAATTTTGCTGAAATTGGGGATAGGGGATATTTTTATCCTCTTGCCAAATTTCAGTAGAATCGTTTGAACGGTTTGGGCGTGAAGAGGTAACAGACAGACACACTTTCGGATGTATAATATTAGTATGTATATATTTGATACAGTGGGGTGCGGGTGGCTCAGGGAGGGACCTACTTGGAGTTCGTCGACCGCGGTATATTTAGCCCGGCTCTCCCATCGTTCATATATTTTTCAATTCTTCGTTATCGCGATACACGCATATAATTGAAGACGTAAATGGATGAAGTGGGTAACTAATATTTTGAAAATTGACGTTTTTTTTTTTCATAAATGGAAGTTTTAGGACAGGGAAATGATTTGAAATCAAAAAAATGTGGATTCTAGTTATAGTTAGATGATTAAGTTAGAAGGTTTGTTCAAATTATGAAGGAAAAAATGAGTAAAGTAAAAAATTGCTTTTAACTTCATCCACATATCTTCAATTGTATCTCACAATAATCTCCCAAACAATGATCTCGGATTCGAAAATTGGCGGCAACTAGGCCAAGAATTCTCGACACCATTTCCAAATTGACGGTTGTGTGTCATTTTAAATTAGTCGGTCTTCGGCGATTTCAGTTCGCTTACCCCCAATTGTATGCCGCGGTAACTGCTACTAAGAAATATTTACCTGAAACAAAAGATAGAATCACATTAATAAAATGCATTTACCATAGATGTTAACGGACTATATGTTATGGCTTGCTGAAATAATTTAGTAAGTCTAAGCTGGCTTGTTCTAATACAGTATTTTTCAGAGTGTGATGAAATATAAAATCTTTGTTTGATATTTCAATAATAAATAATGATTGGCCATCCCTCTGCTAAACATCTGTTAATTAAAATAACAAGTTATAAAAATATTCCTAAGATAATGTTTAAAAGTCTTAAATTAGTTTTAAAAAAGTTACATTTCTTAAGACTTATTTGATCGTCTACCTTATAACGATTTATCTTTTTATCTAAATAATATCAATACTCAGGCTGAAGGCATTGAAAAAATAATATACAATATCAATATTCTAGTCTTAAACACTGTTCTAGCGCTGTACTGACGAAGTCAGCGTATTTGCCTAATTGATCAAATATATGTAGTTCAGGCCGACGCTCTAACGCACAATGAATCATATTACCATCGATGCAGAGCTTAAAATTGTGTAATGCGAAGTGGCACTGGTGTCGTTACGTTGTCATCGTCCTAATTTTGCAGTGTCCTCGTTTTTGAGGTCAGCCTGTATCGGAGCAACGAACTCGTGCCCTTATCGCGGGGTGGGAGGGGAGGGGCGGAGGATACAGCGCGCGGTTAAAAGTTTCTTACCATGAGCGCTTAGTGCGACTATCCTACGATAGATGGCGCTTTTCCAATATTCTACTTCATTCGATTATTTTGTTTTATTTCTGTTTCAATATTTGCTTAATAGTAGTAGTGATGGTAAAGTAAAACTTGAAATAGTCTTTGCTAACTTTTTCAACAGTGTTAAAAAATTGAGCTGTTATCTAAAATTAAAGAGTAATAAATTAGAGGTGATAATATTAGAATTTTAGGTTTTACTTTGTATACTTAGTAAAATAATAAATATCTCATTACATTTTCGCTGACCTCTATAACATCAGACCACTAATATGGAAATAACATTTCTCAAAATAAAAAGGTTAGACTAAAATGAAATACTTACCTAAAAATCATAAAATATTCCTAAACTCCCTACTTTCTCAACAAATCAATTGAGCACTTGACACAATACGATTGACAAGTGACATAAGCCACCCTCAACAATAGGTTTATCAGTTGGCGAGCAGCGAGCGGGCGGGCGAGCAAGCGAGCGGGCGGGCGAGCGGGCGGGCGAGCGCGCACACGTACGCGGCGTGCGGGTGAACGAACCTCAACCGGGGCAGCCTTGCTCTGTCCTCCGCGCCCTATTTCTGTCGCCTCGCTCTCCCCTCCGCCCTCCCAACCCTCTTTAAATTACCTCCAGAATATGCACTCACCTTTTGTGCTTACAAAAATTTAAAACAAAAAATAAAAAGCCAACCAATTTGTTTTTGTTTGCGTAAGAAAAATAAACAAGGAAAGGGATTTTTTGTCCCAATAATTTGTTTAGGTGAGTATTTTTCTGAAACAATCATTGTTATTGAATACTGAGGTTTGTTAATCACGATGCGTTTGTTTTCGTCTAAACGTAACGTAATAGTTAAATGTTACTAACCGATAAAGTTGTTTGGACAAAACAAAACCCTTACGAAATAAACAAACATAAAAACAACTCGATTTGACAATACACTCAAGTATTTAAGAAAACTATTAATAAGGAATTTTTTTCGTAATTGGTTGTATAAGATGATATGAGAGTTAGCAACCGATCTCGCAGTTAATGTTAACGTGCTAATGATGATTAAATGTAAATAATGATAGATGGGAATAATGATTGAGATGAGATGAGGCGATGGCCATGTGGTGCTGAGGCTGGACATTATCTCGAAACGGAAGGTCGGCAAATAGCAGCCAGTCAATAACTTCAAGCATTGCATTGGCGTTAAAAAGCACACAGCTATAAAAAAAATCAATAAGATTTTCAGACGTTACTCTACCTGCATGCAATTTATATTCAAAGTTTCATAATATTAGCAATAGTTTTACTATTACCTTCTCATTTTGTTTTCCAATGTAGGTATTTGTGATATTTTGTGAAAAAGAAAAAAATTAACAAAAAGAGCTTTTCTTTTCGTTGCGTTACGTTTTGCACAAGCTTATTTTGCTAGTTATTAATTAATATAAAGTTACAAAATAAAAGTAAAATCAATTTTTTAAATGAAAATATTCTATTTCTTTGATTCACATGTAGTGTGCGCTTGTCTTAAAGAGGACACACGTATTCAAAACTATTGACCTGAAAAGTGTGACTTAACGAAAACTATTACAAATTCGTCGTAATAGTTAAAATATGTAAATACCGACGAACCTATTGTTACTATTCACCGTTCAGGGCTAAAAGTTAAAATTTTAAAATTCATTATTATGGGCTCGCTTTACAAACAACATGGAGCGCTTAATTTTAATGAAAATATGTTAATATGTTGTTTTCGACCTCTTTTTACTGAAGTGGGATATCGGGAGGAAACTTGTCGACTGTTTGTAGAGGGTGAACTTCGGTTATTACTTTCTTTGACAAAGTTTTACGTCTTATGTTTCTTAACAAAAATTTTCCTTAGAATAAGGCTCTATTTCATTTTATTTTTCATACAACAATAATTAGAAATATGAATGTAGACTTTATGTTAGAAGTTTAAAGATTTATTATGATGAGAATACTGGCAGCGATCGTATATCAAACGGACGAAGACCATGAATTGACAGCGCATAGCTAAACATTGACTTTTATTAGTTTCATTGATTTGCAAAGGTTCGCGAGTTCCCGCGCCCTCATGAATTATTGCGAGCCGGAGCAGAGCCTAAATACTTTCTAACGTATGCTAATATGCTCGTAACTGCCTATATTATTACTATTGAATAATACGTTTGATTGTAATCGGGTGTCGTCAATGCACGACACGTCTGCGTATGTAACGCGACGTACACTTAGCCGCCTGTGTGTGTGTGCGATGCTATAACGACCGCGGAGTGACGCTCTGCGCCCGCGCCTGTTGCGTCAACTTTTACTCGCACTTTCTCATGCGCTTGCGCAACCATCTCCGGCGCAATACTGGTTCGCCGCTCGCTGCGGTGACAGCATTTCCCCGACAGCTCCGGTACGGAGCCCACGATGATGTCACGGACTAGTCTTTAAGGCTTTATTTATACTGTTGCATTGTAATGACTAATGACCACAATACTACTAGGTCTACTACTATACAGTATGACGTGATGCTTAAACTTACGTAAGCTCTAAAATGTTTTTATTGGCGGAATGCGTCCCGAGCGAAAAGTTGCTATCGTAAAAAGATGATTACGGCTTTTATTATCGTAGTACGAGATAATTTGCGAGTAATAGTAGCATTTCAATGAAAGCTAGTGGCTGTAACGGGACGGGCGAGGGGCGGCGCGGGGCGGCGCGGGGCGGCGCGGGGCGCGGCGGGCGGGCGGGGGCTGCGCAGGTGCGGGGCGCCGAGGTACGTGCCCCAGTTCCGCGCGGGTGCATGAACTGTAATGAGGTAAGGCCACCGACCGCCGCCGCCTTCACTAGAAACTACACCTTATCACAATAGTACAAACTTCAAAATCGCCTGCGCCGCCGCTGACCAGTATATCGTCACCGAATAGCTATTGATATCTCAGGAGTTGGGCGTGTAAGGCTGAATCCGCTGCGACCTTCACAATTTCTGACATCGTGAAACACGACTTTATCGTTGCCTCACTATATTAGCCCAATTAAAATCAATTGTTTTTGTAATAAAGTCCACCCGATATGCGAACACATTATTAGGTTGATCATGATCATTCCAGTGTGTATTGTACAAAAGAGGTGAAATATGATGAAAAAGAAATAAAAGTAAACAGTATCAATAACAATTAAACATTCCATTGAACACGTACGCAAAAATTTGCTATTGTGTTGATGACTTTACACTAACAAAAGTCGAGCTTAATTCGAAATAAAATATTAAAATTAATTAGTTATTTATTGAGTGCGATTTAAAATTATATAACGCTTGAAATTCATTCAAGAATGTTTATTTATAACGAACCCTGACCCAAATCATTAAATACGCAAAAACAAAAGTAACGTGTTCTAAATAATTAAAAAGATTAGGGATAAAATGTACGAGCGTGCTAATTGCACGTGACGGTATTTATTACTTTAAAAACATTTTCATTTAAATCTGTTTTGTAATGTTACTAAAAACTTTAATGAACTAGACAAAAACTATTTTTGTCAATTAGTAAAATAGACAAATTATCAGACGAGCTTAAACGCGTATTTACGTAAAAGGTTTTCACCATATTACTGGCTGCTTGTAGTGCTTGTAGAGCAAGCTCTACCAACGAAGCAAAATTTTACTCGTAATGAAACAAAAGAAGCTGCACTGTAAGATAAACAAAGAGACCGAGGTAGCTAAAGAAATCACGAAAATAATACACTCAGTTCCTAAATTAGAAATTCATATTCAATTTACCTTAACTCTACACATCTAATATTTCTACTCTGTTCTCAGGTCTAAGCAGCAATAAAGATGGCGGTAAAATCTGAAGAAATCGACTAGCTGCAGCACGAAAATAGTCATAATTTGAATTCGACCAGGAGATGATTACTCGACAATAGCTAAGGAAGTAGATTCAGTACAAATAAAAATATACGAATCTAAAAGAAACGTCATAATATGATAAATTGTATTATGAAATCTAGCAAAGGCAGCTACGTGGATTAGCATAAGCGTGAAATATTTAATCTTATATATAAAATTCTCGTGTCACAATGTTAGTCCACGAACTCCTCCGAAACGGCTTTACTGATTTTCACCAAATTTTATATGCATATTCAGTAGGTCTGAGAATCGGCTACTGGGCACTTTATATGTTGATAAGTGCATTTGTTGAATAAATAATAGTAAAATATTACAACTCGAGACTGACGGCGACCATTGTTTGTACGACGAGATAGCGATCGACGTTGCCATGGCGACATACTTATTTAGTCACTTCAATAAAATAATATGGGCGAAATACTTTATATTATGGCAAAGCAACGTTTGCCGGGACAGCTAGTTTTTTATAAATAACACACTCTGTCTCGTATTTGTCAATAAAATCAAAATGGCTGCCAATCTTAAACTGTAACATCTTTAAATAGACGAGATGAGCACGTCCGCCGTATGAAAGTGAAGCTGTCGCAGCTCCCGGCCCATTCAGATGAAATACGACAGAAGACGAGTGCGTCGTTAAGTCATTTAGCTGGCTAGACTTCATATGAGAAAACCTGAAGAGTTGGTCATATCATCCTTTTGCCCGAATTCTTAAACACGCCTTTACATAAGGACTAGTGAATCAGGAGGAATCAGCTAGATTAAAATTTTGGTCTAACAGCCTACAGAGATAACCGTGGATAAGATTTAACTTTTTTCTCAGAACTCTACACAATATTAAAATTTTATTCAGAAGCGACTTGCAGTCGTATCAATACCGAATCTTGATTTCACCCCTAATTTTTGATTTTATGCAGGTCTTTGCAGTAGAGTTAGAACTGTATTATGTATATAACTTAAGAGTTAAGACCCTCATAATTCAAGAAAATGTAGAGTTTCAGTATGATATAAAACAAAAGTTAATTCTAAAGATGGTTTTCTATGTACCAAAGTTCATAAATTGAAAGTGAGTACCTTTTTCGGCACAAATACATAACTAAGGTACAGATTTCAATACATTTTAAGCGACTTTCGAGCGATTTTTCAAGCAAAAGTGCGCACATAACGTACAAAATGGTTCGGCGAGTAATTCGCTGGCTCTCGTTACATGCACGCTCGAGCACCCGTAGCTAGTAAACAACCTATAACTAGAGCAACAAACTGCATCAAGAACACTCGATATTAGATTGTTAAATGAGCTATCTTATTATGTCTAAAAGACGCGCCGCAATATACACATCATCAGCAGCAACATTTTACTATTTTAACAGTAAAATATAAAAGTAAAAGATTATGTAAATTATATTATACATTATAAACTTACGAGTATAGCTTAATGATTCATTTAATAAAATGTGTAATGTAGTAAAATGCCTTATTTTGAAGCAAATACTGTCTTGGACTATCATTATACTCAACTATAAAACTTAGTTTTAGTAATAACGAAAAATAAAATTTATTGTAATTCATCTTAATTCATTATAAATTATAATTTAATCTTCGCTACTTTTAATTCAAGTTACCTTTTGAATCCGTCTTAAATCTTCCTTTATTGCAAATCTTTTATTATTTCGTTACCCTTTGTCTTTATACTTTACTAGCGACCCGCCCCGGCGTCGCACGGGTATAAAATATATAGCCACTAAATAAATGATTAAAATCGATAGCCTATGATCCTTCACGTGGTCTACTTCTTATCTGTGCCAAGTAACATAAAAATTCCTCCAGTAGTTCGCGAGATAAGCCCTTTCAAATAATTTCCCCCGTTTTTTCCACATTCTCCTATTAGTCTTAGCGTGATAAAATAATTATAACCTATAGCCTTCCCCAATAAATGGGCTATCTAACACTGACATAATTTTTCAAATCAGACCAGTCGTTCCTGAGATTAGCGCGTTCAAGTTAGCCCTTTCAAATAATTTTCCCCGTTTTTTCCACATTTTCCTCTATTTCTTCGCTCCTATTAGTCTTAGCGTGATAAAATATGGCCTATAGCCTTCCTCGATAAAAGAGCTATCTAACACTGAAATAATCATCAAAATCCGTTGCGTAGTTTTAAAGATTAAAGGGAACAAAGGGACATGAGGAAAAAAAAAGCGACTTTGTTTTATAATATGTATAGATTACAGAATTGAACTTTTAGACGTCGAGAAATTTCGTACAAATCAAATTAGGCAAAACAAACAAGTTAATGCTTACTTATCGGTATCAAGATATGCAAATATTCGACCTATTCATATGCAGTTAGCAGAGTTAGTGCTAATTCATCGGGCCACAGTGCTGAGAATTGCAGAAGCACGTCACTGGAGGTTATAGGGTAGGGTTGGCACGTTTAACACTCATTTACCTGCTATATAATCGTGGTTGTATGTGCGAAATTCGCTTCGTGCCAGCCCTGCCCCTCCCCCCGCGTCGCCCCGCGCCACCCCGCGCCGGAGCAACAAACTCCACAAGGTTGCATCGCGACTATCGTTAGCTACAGTTACGATATCGCTCGCCCTTCTCCGACAAACCGTTTTATTTTATTGCTATCGTATTGATATTGTGCTCAAAGGTCATTTGGATTATTGAGCGGTTGTTGCTACGAATCCTTTTTTAATAATTAAAAAGAAGAAACAGATATTTGCTACCTGTCTTCGCGTAGGGGCTCTGAGGACTACGCTGACAGGACATTGCGATTTGGGTTCGACTCTAGCAAATTCTACTAGTCATTATTCTTTGAACTTAGGTACATGTAGATGATAGATGTAGAGTATCCTATCTTATTTCTCTAAAACTTTACTGAGAATCTTTGTTTCATTATTCAAAATAAAATGAATGTCTACAACATTTTTATTTTAAAATCATATTAATTTTTTTAAATTAGAGCAAGAATATTATCATAACTCATCATATTATGGACCTAGTCAGTCTGTTGTGACTAAAAAATATAATTATAGATCTACTAGTTCTAGTAAGTAGTAATATATTATAATTATAATTTATTACTAGAACTAGTAATAAATTATAATTATAGATCACTGAAAATAATTTTCAGTTTTATCTTACTCTATAAAGTTAAATTTTGTTTTATAAAATTAAACTCCACTGCATTCATTCAAATGTAAAATAATATAATTAACACTATTATTTTGTAGAAACTAGAGTCTAGAGAGGATGACTTTACTACATATTGAAGTTTGCATTTTGCAAACTAAAAGTAAATCGTGCTTTGCTATCAGTAGCGCCACCTATCAGCGAGTAGCAAAACTAGTTACACTATGTTATTTTATTAAGAATATTTATTTCATTTGAGTTAATAATTAATATGTCTTACAAGTTATACTTTTAATATATGGTTTAAAATAATAAAACGAAATAAAAAAGTAAGTACTTAGGTATTATTAATTAATAAACAACAAGATTCCAATAATTTAGGTGTCTAACTTTATTTTAAGACAGATACCTATATTTAATTTAGTTTAAAAATAAAATGTTTGCTTTTATTTATTAAAATATTTTTAGTTTGTTGTTAATGGTAAATCGGGTTACGAGTTCATAATGCATTGGCACTAATAAACAATCGGCAGCTTGCGCAAGTCTGCGGGGAAAAACGTAAACAAGTGCATATTTCTGTTGCGGAGGACCGCGGCCGACGAACTCGCGCGGCCTCGTGCGTCACACTTCTTAAAACTGAGCTAATCTCATACGATTAGAATTCATTAGAATTGCCAATAAACTAGTCCTTTGTTGTTTGTGTAGGATTATTGTACTGTGAATCCCAGTCTATGGACTAGGATAGATATTTTACAACAAATCAAAAGAATCAACGTAACACCGTTTTACATAATTGTATTTATAGGATCTCAAATTAAATATTGGAGTACTGCTAGATTATATTATATTTATCATATTATTATCCTGATATAGCATAAAATATAACATTAATTAGGTATGTCAAAATAGTAAAAGTACTTCCTAGTATAATTATACTTATTACCTCAGTGGTAAAAACTTATTAGGTATTTTAGTTTTACGGAAAATCAATAATTTAAGTACAAGCTATTAGCCGTGGAAGACAAATAATAAAACTACATTTTTTAAATTTCAATAAACCGATTCTGAATAAGTAGGTATGTATTCAAATAAAATACATACATATTTAACACGAAACTAATCCCTTGTTGTAATGAGAATTAATTACACGGCGACATTAAACATACGTTATAAGTATAACAATGTTTTTCAACTTCTATGATGTGTCATGGTATTATCTCCTATACTGAATAAATCAATCTTTTTAATCCTTATTGTTTTTTTTTTTTTACAGAAATAGTGTTCACGACCTCTGACGACCCCTTGGTTTTGGCTTGGCGTCAGTTCACAGTTGGCGTCAAAGCAACTTTCGTTAAATTTCAAAATACAATATCAATTGTAACACCGACGGAGTAAAAACAAAGTTTGTTTTTACTCCGTGATAACACCGCATACTTAGCTCGATTGAAAGGTGTAATATCTTCTTTCGATGTCAAAGAAACTAACAAAGTATGGAAAAACTGAAGATCGTCAATGACACAAAGTTGCAATTCCCGGCTAGGGATTTCTTTTTCCGAAAAATATTATGC
Organism: Polyommatus iphigenia; assembly: GCA_963422495.1. Taxonomy (NCBI): domain Eukaryota; kingdom Metazoa; phylum Arthropoda; class Insecta; order Lepidoptera; family Lycaenidae; genus Polyommatus; species Polyommatus iphigenia. Next base: position 16,625,167 of record OY730189.1, read on the forward strand.
TGCTATTCGTCTTCGATTCGTAATGCCTTTCATTATTTTTCACTTTTCTTGTAGTTTTTGTAATTAAAAAATCGGCCAAGTGCGAGTTGGACTCGCGCACGAAGGGTTCCGACTTCCGTAACACTATAGAGAAAAATAAAAAAAATGTGTTTTTTGTACGGGAGCCCCCTTTAATTTTTAACTTAATTATGAATTATTAAAGTATAAATAAAACTGAGTATTTTGTGAACATTTCAGGTACCTGTTTTCATCGTTGATACCGAGCAAAAAATGTTTCAAAAATCACGTTTGTTGTAGGTGTCCCCTTAAATATCTATTTTATTTTATTTTTGGTATTGAAAATAAAATATGTATGTGAAAATTTCAATTCTCTAGCTGTTACCGTTCTTGCGTTACAGCCTAGAGACAGACGGACAGACGGACAGACATCGAAGTCTCAGTAATAGGGTCCCGTTTTTACCCTTTAGGTACGGAACCTTAAAAAGATTTTTAATAAGCGCGAACAACCGAGGGTTAAATGTCAAATTGATATCAATGCCGGCTTAAAAATAAAACCCATCAGCGCCATCTGGTGTGAAAAGCCTGTAGTAACATCTTGAAAAGGCTTAGCAACGCCATCTTTCGAAAATTGCGCGAACAAAGACACCCTGTGAAAAGGTCGTAGCGAAACGAAGACGAAGTCCACTCAACTTTTCATAGAGGGCGTTTTTTCGCGAGGGGACTCGCGAAACGTATTGATAATTAATATAGGATTATAATTAACTGATCACCAGAAATAGTAACATTTCACAGACAGAAATAGTAAACAATCACCAAAATACAGACCACCATTTTAATGGAAAATGATAACCAAAAATTTAATTATCTTAAAACCAAAAATAGTAAATGATAACCAAAATTAGTAAATGATCACCAAAATTAGTAAATATGATCACCAACATTATACTAACAACTAGCATTTTAATGTAAAATGATCACCAAAGATTTAATATCTCGCTATCCAATTTATGCAAAATGACTCCAAATAAATCATTGTTAAACCAAAAGTAGTAAACGATCACCAAAATTAGTAAATGATCACCAACATTATACTAGCATTTGAATGTAGAATTATAAACAAAGTATTTTCATTTTGCTAAGAAAAATGAGCCAAAAGAATCATTGCTAACCGGAGATTAATAAATAATAAAAAGTAAAAACCAAATTTGAACTACATTTTAATTTTAAAATAAGAAACACAAGAATTACTATCTCGCTATTTGACTTTCGTAAATAAATAATTATAATAATAATATAATGATAACGGGACTCAGTATCTTCATACCAAATTTCAGCAAAATCGATTCAGTGGTTTGGGCGTGAAGAGGTTACAGACAGACAGACAGACAGACACACTTTCGCATTTATAATATTACTTATTAGTTATTAGTATGTAAAACTCTCATCATCCATGCTAATATTTTAAATTGGAATGAGTAGGTGTCCGTCTGTTATCTCTTGTCCAAAATGCTGAATATAATAATAATATGGATTTATAATACTTCCTTGTTAATTATATGCTTATTGCTTTTATTTTTTGTCAATCGTAGTGATTTATTCGGACAGAAATCCCATTGATTTGCTCGCAAGGATTTGGTGATCGTTTACTATATTTGGTGATCATTTACAATTATATTTGGCGTTCGATTACAATTTGAAGTGTAGTCGTAACAAAAATAGCTGGTAGTGTTGCAATTTTAGACTTTTTTTTTTGGTGTTAAGTTACTTTTTTTGGTAAACAAGTTTAGGGTATCAGCGCATTTTTTGGTGGTCATTATATATGTTCCCATTAATATAAACAAAAAAAAAGTTTGGAATATTATTTAATCATATTATTTGTATTTTTTATTCTTTTTGATTTTGATATAGCTAAGAAAATTACAAAAATCTTTTTATAAGGTTTATATTTTTTGTTCCTACTTTCTCCCCACTTACTTTATTATTTCGGGGACTTTTCCTTTTTTTCTAGCATTTACCTAATTTTTTGGAGAAGGTACCGAAAACTCAGATTCCGCTATACAGATTACAGACTGTAACAAAACAAAGTGATAAATGGTAATACTTGTGTTAGTGTAATATGAGACCCCTATATAATTATGTACTTATGTACCGTATAGACCAGTGGTCCCCAACCTTTTTTTCATGCGGGCCACAAACATGTTTTGGTCTTGGTGTCGAGACTCGCGGGCCGCAACAAAAATTTTTTAGGGTTAAAAAAAAACTTTCTTCAGAATTAAAGATTTAATATTATATTTAATAATATTATTAATGATATTTAGACTTTACGTTATTTTGCCGGTGGTCGTGAATTTCAAAATTGTTTAACATCACGCGGGCCACAAATAAAGGCCGCAGGTTGGGGATAGCGGGTATATCCTATAGGGCGCATTTTCATTAGTCGTTAACTCGTCGAGTACGGTATACAGCATGCGGGGCGTCTATGACAACTAATTGACAACTAATGGCGCATTGTCATTGGTCGTGGCATGCGTTTCAGAAATCTCCCGCACCCCGCATGCGGGCCCTATCGACCAGTGAAAATACGCCAATAGAGTTTGTTTTGTTACAATAATAATATTTTCCGGCAAAAGCACTGACAGAATAAAATAAAGTTGAGTTAGCTAAAGATAATTAAGAACAAAACATTTGAGAAAATATAGATTACTAGATGACGCCCGCAACTCCGTTGCGCCAAAATTCGTTTATCGCGCGGGAACCGTACATTTTTCCGGGATAAAATCTATCCTATGTCCTTTCCCGGGACTCAAAGTATCTCCATGCCAAATTTCAGCAAAATCGGTTCAGCGGTTTGAGCGTGAAGAGGTAACAGACAGACAGACAGACAGACAGACATACTTTCGCATTTATAATATTAGTATGGATGGATTTATGATATTAGTATGGAAGTATGGATAACCAACCAAGTCCAAAGTTTTCTTTCGGTTTAAATATTATTATCTATGAAGTCTCACATGATACCAGACCATAATAGTATTAGGATTTTTATTTTTTAATAAAAATAATCAGGGCGAGCGAAGCGAGCCCTATATTATATCCCACAACCTGAACATTTTGTGGTACACTTTTACGGAAAAACTATCACGCCTACTACCTGTAGACTGTAATTAATTTGTTCTTTAACATAGTAATTTTTATTTATATTATGTACTTAATATGTAGATGTGTTATCATCACTCATTCATTAAGTTGTTCCGACGCATTTTGCTAGTATTTATTCTGTAACGGCCTTCATTATGATGGTGGCAAATTGCAAAAAAGGTTCGGGCAATATCTCTACCTACCCAGCTCTAAGACTGGTGTGTAAATATTACCGAAACACAAATAGCCGTATGATGTACTACTTGATGTACCGGCCGTAAATACATTCCGTAACCTCCAGTCGACTTTCTGACTATCGTCCGGAACAAACACACGACTGACCTACAAACAGTCGCGTACACAGAAAGAATTTGCTTCGTCCTTGTCGCGCGTACGCGGCGCCACGGTGTGCGACAGAGACGGCGAATCTCGTTAGAATGACGAGCCTCTGCTCTCAATGTCAAGTTCACCTATTATTATTAGTTCTCAATGCCAATAAACATACTCAATTATACGGCGCTGGTCACGCAAACGTTCGTATTTAAATGATCTCGGTGACGCAACGCTCATTAAACTGTGCAATATATTATTACAGTGAATTCGGTAATTAAACGTAAATTAAATAAATGAAACGGTAATCCAAATTTTATTGCGTCTTAAACAAAATAAACGTTAGCGCGTTTGTACGAGTACTGTGTGTGTTTGTTTACACACATTACACATATTGTATGTTTAACATAATGACATAAAGAATATTGTTTGAAAAACCAGTCCTGTATTATAATTATCACTTTTCTCTATGAAACTCTAGTCTCTACCTCACGAATCACGATAAAGAGACATAATAAGTAAGTACAATACCCGGCAATAAATATTGCACATCGACCTTTGGAAAGAGACAATCGGCTAATTTCGGTTTCATAGAGCGTTATCTTTGTAGCGAAAGACGGTAAGTAAAATTAAGATCGGGGGGGGGGGGGGGGGGGGGGGGGGGGGGGAACAACATATTCTCAAAGTGGGCGGTCAGCAAAATAAGGTTGAGAAACTATGTCCTAAACTTACAATATTAGGAAAGAACAGTTTTTCAATTGCTTGCAAATAATGTTAGAAAGTGACAGTAAAATTTTCATCCATATCGGTCAAGTGCAACTTGAGCTTGATACAATTATAAATATAAAATAGCATAGACGTACAAACCCATTTTATTATTTGTAATTTAATGTTCAACATAAAAAACAAGTAGCACGAAAACATAACAAAGTTGAAGTTCTCAAAAGTTAATTTTACTCTTTACAGTTTACAGTAAAGTATACCAAACTTTTATCAACTGTTTCCACAAACGGGCTTTTGGTTTCGTTCTTTAAATTATTCAATTTGCATTTAAACAAAAGAAAAGTTTGTTAATAATATTTATTGTATAAAATAATAAAAAATAATAATCGATCAAATTCGAAATATGAATACTTATAATATTTCAAATGTCTATTCAGGAAATATAAGACAATAATTAGTATGTTCCGAATCAAAATTCTTTTATGAGTTTTCACCCCTCGCTAGCTACGCCATCCTGTCCTGATGAATTATTTGCTTGCTTTAAATATTTAATATACTAGCGACCCGCCCCGGCGTCGCACGGGTATAAAATATATAGCCACTGAAAAAATTGTTAAAATATAGCCTTCCTCAATAAATGCCGGGCTATCTAACACTGAAAGAAATTTTCAAATCGGACCAGTAGTTCCTGAGATAAGCGCGTTCAAGTTAGCCCTTTCAAATAATTTTCCCCGTTTTTTCCACATTTTCCTCTATTTCTTCGCTCCTATTAGTCTTAGCGTGATAAAATATATCCTATAGCCTTCCTCGATAAATGGGCTATCTAACACTGAAAGAATAATCAAAATCCGTTGCGTAGTTTTAAAGATTAAAGGGAACAAAGGGACATGAGGGGAAAAAAAGCGACTTTGTTTTTAACCGACTTCCAAAAAACGAGGAGGTTATACGTTCGGCTGTGGATATTTTTTTTTTATGTTCAACGACTACTCCGTCGTTTGGGAACCGATTTTCAAAATTTTTGTTTTGTTGTATTAGGTTTCACTCCAATTTGGTACCATGTTCACAAAAGTGGTGACCTGATGATGGGATCCAGGAGTAATCGAGGGAACTCCTCAAAATTCAAATGGAAACATATGGTTTTTTTGGTTTCATATGAAGTATTCCAGGCATATGTTACCAAAAAGTAAGATTTTGCACCAGGATATACCCTGGTTCGAAGGTGGTGAACAGAACTCCTTACTCCTTATAGATACATATTTGGGGGTTTCGGCGTTGTTTTAAGAACTGAAAGCATATACTACTAAGCTAATTACATTAATCATCATCATCATTATCACCACCATTCCACCATACACCTTCACATTATGACCCTATTATAATTGGTAGGTATTTTTCATAGTATTTTTAGATCAAAACGGATCACGGATGTCTTTAAACATTGTTCTGTAGAAAGTTAAAGGGAACTCCTCAAAATTTATATGGAAACATATGGTGATTTCGATTTTATTAGAAGTATCCTAAGCATATGCTACCAAAAAGCAAAATTTTTCACTAAAATATACTTTGGTTCCGAAGGTGCTAAGAGAACTCCGGATTTCTTATAGATACAAGTTTGAGGGTTTCGGCTTTGGTTTAAGAACTCAAAGCATATGCTACTATGCAAGTTACATTCATCATCATCATCACCACTACCACCAGTCACCACACCATGAATCATTAAATCATAACTCTTAATTTGTCGAACGATTTCAAAAATTGTATTTTTATATCAAAGTAAGTAAATGATTCAAACTTGGTGATCAGGTTACCAAGTTAGCAATTTGATCATGAGATCTATGAATTATGAGGTATGTCCATATGTAGGAAACTCCTTATTATTGGGACAAAATAAATAGTTATATTAACGTAGTTCTAAGTAGTTTAAGCATAATATTATATGAAAAATTATAGTGAGCTAATGACTTTCCAGGAGTGTTGTGATAGAAAGAAAGTCACTGAACAGAACTTTAGAGCCTTTAGAGATAGGCGCATGAACATTAATTTTATCATTGCTTGATTAACGCCAAGCTGATATTATACATACATACTGATAACAGTGATACGAGTATATTCTTGGAGTTGCTTATGCAATTCTCTATTCCGAGAGGGCGCTAGGTATATTAACTTTATGGTCCTCATATCATAAATGTGTATCCTGGCTCCAAAGTCACTTAGTAGAACACATCAGTATTTACAGAAAACCTTATAAATTACTTAAATTACTAAAAAGAGTGAAATTATTATTTTTAACAAAAAATGAAAACCGACTTCCAGAGTAAAAACAATAATAATTATTATAATGAACAAAAAAGTATGAAATAATTCTTACTCTTAATAGTGCCTTATGCAGAATACTCCTAAACCTCTACTATTTCTGTACACAATCTTCATAATTTTGAAGTCGGTACCAGTCTTTAAAATTAAAAATATTTTGTCTAAGAACTCACCATTCTTAGCTGGTATCGACTTCAAAATAATGAAGATTGTGTACAGAAATAGTAGAGGTTTAGGAGTATTCTGCATAAGGCACTATTAAGAGTAAGAATTATTTCATACTTTTTTGTTCATAATAATAATTATTATTGTTTTTACTCTGGAAGTCGGTTTTCATTTTTTGTTAAAAATAATAATATAATATGTATATAGATATAGATAATCCATATTATAAAGACTCACTAGCAAAACTTGTATTGCATAATAATTCAACTAATAGGATTTACTGTGAAATTTTCTTTGAAAAAGCTTTTAGAGAGCATAATAGATCGCAGTTCTAGAAAATGCATTGTTAAAATGAGTTTATTCCTTAGAAGCAGAAATATTATTTCCTATTGATTTATCATTTTAAGCTTCAAGAAAAAATGCTTTAGAAACTTGCGAATTCTGTATTGTATAGTTCTTCTACGAATTCAGTTAAAAAGTTGTAAAAAGTTCATGCGTGTAATACGGATACGTTCTACGATACGTCTACGGTGCTACGCCTACGTAGCGGCGCGGCGCAGCGTAGAGGTTAACGTAATAATATTAACTAATCTACAATTTAGTATAGCTTATGATTTTTTTAATCTAGAGTTATATTTTATATAATAGGTAATAATAAAAATTAGGGAGTAAAAAATTAAATATGAAACCGCGATCTTGTCTTGGCACCGTAAGTATATTTTTCCAGAACACAATATTTTTTTAACCCATCAGTCGTGGCAAAACGAGACACAATAGCTTTTTCATTGTTATCGCAGCCGGATGTGGCCGCTTGGGGCTTCATGAATTAAAGACACAACAAAAACAAAATGCATGTTCAGCAGTTTTAGCTATGGGGACGTAAGTCAAACGTTATTATACACATTTTGGCAATTCAATATTAGCGTGGTGGTTATCTACTCGTATATATTTAACTTTTGCCGTGCGAGTTTCTTACGCCGGTTCTTCTCGTCGGGTTAGTTACCGAACCGGTGGTAGACCTCATGTAGACGTTCTTAAAGTGTAAACTTTGTTAACCTATTTAGAAATAAATATTAAAATTTTTATTTTATTTTTATTTTTAAGAAATTAAAGCAAGGACTTAAAAACTTTTACAGGTGTAGCAGACCAATGCTCGTTTTTTTAATATTAAGGGGGCAAACGAGCAAACAGGTGATCTGATGAATAGCAACTACCCATGGACACTCGCAACATTAGAAGAGCTGCAGGTGCGTTGCCGGCCGTTTAAAAAATATAAAAATGTAGTCTACTAAAGCAGTCAGTACAAACAATATCAGTAGCGCAGGTATTATTAGTATTCAGTGCAGCCACAAAATCCACTTATAGCCCGGTCTAATTAGACGCAAAAAAATCGTAACCTCGGAATAATTCGCATAGAGCTGAAAATTGGTAGAGACTTTAAATACACCATTACAAATAAAACCTCAAAAGTCCCCGGTGATCCTCCTTGTGCAAAAAATTTTATTCAAGTATGAAAATGAGGTTTTTCCTGGTTTTTTTCCTAACTGTACATTTGTATCACAAAAATAGGTAGGGCAAGAGTGTAGATCATAGAATTCTCTACAAAAAATATTTAGACACTTTTTTCACACGACTTACCATTCCTTATAAATGGCGGCCTTAAAGTTTGGGAAAATCATATCTATGCTTATATTATAAAGCTAAGGAATTTGTGGAACTACTGCTTTGAATTGACGAATTAATTTTTTGTTGGATAGTCTTATTTATCGAGGAAGACTTGAGCTATATAACATCACGTTGGCACCGCTAGGAGCAAAGAAACAGAGGAAAATGGGGAAAAACGGGGAAAATTATTTGAAAAAGCTTATCTCACAAACGGCTGAAGCATTTTTTATGTTATTTGGCACAGATATAAAGTAGACTACGAGGAAGGACATAGACTATTTTGTTTCTCAGGAAAATGTACGGTTTCGGTGAAATACATTATTAACAGGGCGGAGCGGAACTTCTTGTACTACAGCATACGAGGGCTGTTCACAGCCAAACACACTTCTGTGTGACTTATTACCGTTACCAAATCTAAACTTTTCGAGTCTCGAAGAGCAACAGTACGCTTGCAAGTCACTCAGAAGTGTGTCAGACATTTCAATTTTTTCTAACAACCCTAATATGTTACTACATACATATACAAACCCTAATATGTTACTAAATACAATATGTTATTAAATACAATATGTTACTACATGCACACGTCGTAGATGTTAAGCGTGGCTCCGCCCGCGTTAAGAGCGTTTACGCCGTTCACGCACAATTTGGCTGAAAAACTGTACTTCTCAAACTTGAAAAATCATCAACCACTTATTTTTATAAAAACGTTGATAACTTATTTTTATAGGAAATTTCACTGTCTATATAGTTAGCAGAGAAAAAAATACGATTTATAGAGTATTTGTACATCAAATCTCGATACCTTAACAGAGGTTTTCTTAAATTACGTTTACTACTATACTATATCAGTTTCGAAGCTTAAAAATTACGAAACCAGCAACAGATCTAATTAGAAAATAAATGATAGTTAAAAAAACTAAAAACACGCTTTTTATAGAAAACCAAACTAAAAAATTGAAAAATGCTTAATTTATCAAATTAGTGTATTGTCATCGGTCCTCGATAAATCTACAAAGTTTAAACGAAATCTGGCCGTTGAAAGTGGGTCAAAATCGCGCCCAAAGAAGTCGGTTACAAACAAACATACAGGTGAAGCTAATAAAAAGCGTATAAAAATAATAACCCATTGACAAGATCCTTAAGCAAATAGTTAGCAGAAAAAATATTTCATTTAGGTATTTAACTTTATGTAATTTAAAATACAAAAAATGAGAAATATCAAAGAAATATCAAGGAATTAAAACTTTTTTTTAACTATTTATTTAACTTAATTTAATATAATAATAGCTTCATATCATAGAAGAACACTTTAATTTAAAAAAATGTTTTTAATTTAAAGTGTTCTTCTATTTTTTTTCTACAAATATTTTAAAACTACTATAAATCGCTGCGCGCAATTCAAATAGTCCGCCGCAGGTTTGTATGGAAACTTGAAATTAGGTGTAAACGCTCTTAGTTATAAATTTCACGGAAACCGTAAATTTTCCTGAAAAACAAAATAGCCCATGTCCTTCCACGTGGCCTATTCTATATCTGTGCCAAATAACATAAAAATTGCTTCAGCCGTTTGTGAGATAAGCTCCTTCAAATAATTTTCCCCGTTTTTCCCCATTTTCCTCTGTTTCTTTGCTCCTATCGGTGCCAACATGATGTTATATAGCTCAAGTCTTCCTCGATAAATAAGACTATCCAACAAAAAACGAATTCTTCAATTCAAAGCAGTAGTTCCATAAATTTTTTAGCTTTATAATATAAGCATAGATATGATTTTTCCAAACTTTAAGCCCGCCATTTATAAGGAATGGTAAGTCGTATGAAAAAAGTGCCGAAATATTTTTTGTAGAGAATTCTATGATCTACACTCTTGCCCTGCCTATTTTTGTGATAGAATGTACAGTTTGGAAAAAAAACAGGAAAAACCTCATTTTCATACCTTTGACCTTGAATCAAATTTTTTGCACAAGGAGGATCGCCGGGGACTTTTGACGTTTTATTTGTAATGATGTATTTAATGTCTCTACAAATTTTCAGCTCTATGTGAATTATTCCGAGGTCGAATGTTTAATTTTCCTGGGGTATTAGGGTCATTTCAGACCGCAACGATGCATTTCTAAAGTATAGATTTGACAGACTTCAATTGCGTGAGACGTCACGGAAATCTGTCAATTCAGTACAAATTTAGAAATGCATCACGTCGCGATGCGGTCTGAATCAACCCTTACGGGGTAATACAGGGGCAGTGGAGACAGTGTCAGTGCCGGTGCGGGCGGCGGGCGAGTAGGCGAGTAGGCGAGTAGGCGCGAGCACGCACTGCAGTATTGATCGTGGCAGTGACTCACGCCGCCCTTGCCCGACATTCAACTCCGTGACCCCCCGACACCCCCACGCACCCCCGACACCCCCCACACGGGGGGCAACCTCCGGTGCACGCGCTATCGTCCCGTCTGCAAGGAGTTGAGGTGTGGTCCCTGTTACGACGTTGTAAGCTTGATTAGAATTAATTTTGGTGAACTCCGAAATCCTTATTAACCTTAACCTTATTTATTAATTATTATACAATGTATGCTTATGAAATTTTAAAAATCGATACTCCTCTATTATATTATGTTATCTATATGGTTATCTAAAACCCTTTGCTTACCTTTACTTATCAATACAACCATACAGTCTACGAATAATAAAATACAGTACAAATTTCAGATTCATATTTCTGAGATTATTTTTAATTTTTTTTATTATTGAAATCAATACAAAATAAATGCTATTTGTATTGCTTTCGTTTCAATAAGTACAATATATTTTATATATTTTACACATTTTACACATTTCCCTCATACTGTTACATAAAAAAATTCTGTAATCCCTTTTCTGGAAAATTCGCTCGCCGCTCGCACTGGGGACCCACCCCTGCCCTGTTGCGCAATAAAAAGTAATATCCTTTTATAATAATTGGCATAAAACAGTGGAGATGCTGTATCATCAGTGTTGCAATCTGTTACCGGAAGGAACCTTTGTAATTTCAATGTCAGACATTTATATTGCTGTGATCTTACGTAACTTAGCTGAAACATTTCCTTAGTGTATGATGAAAACTGCCTTCAATTTACAATGACTAGATGTTCTCTTCATTTAGTCGTTTTTTTTTTCTAATTTTCATTTCTAATCGTACATATTTCGGGGATAAAAAGGAATATTTTAAAACGGGAAGGGTAGGAGGGGAGCAATTTAATTTATTTATGTTTTATGTTAAATCATAAAAGTTTTGCATTTAGAGTTCATATCTCTTTTTAAATCATAAGTATTTTTCACAAATTAATTTTAATAACTTGTCTGTTTCTCATCTCTTATAACAAAAACACTCATCTGATTTGTATGATATTTAGTGTGGAGATGCTTTAATTCCCGGGAAACGACATAGAATAATGTCGTTACAATAAAATGTACGGTAATAAAATCGTAACTACTAACGTTTATATACCAAATATCTTAACGTTATCCGGTTATCCGGTCGGTCAATAAACACGGCTCATCCCCGGCAGCCGGCACCCACAGACTTTAATTTCGTTACCGGGGGAAGAGTTCGCCCCGAGCTACATCCTACTTTACACTTATTTTCTACAACAACATTTATTGAGTTTGTTGAAAAAAACAGAAAAACGACCGTAAATGCACAGTAGTCTCATTAAAATTAATAGCAGCTTTTAAGGCAAAGAATGTGTAAATAAGAAATAATGTAATCGAACTGTTACAAATTAGCATATTGCATAAAGGTTATATTATTATCGTAGCAAAAAAGATTTATTATATCTGGATATAGACGTGACTCAGAGTTTGATCTTGTTTTGTATCAAATTAAAACTGGATTGGACCAAGCTATAATCTAAAGTGTTTTATTTGACTCATAAAAATATTATATATGTATCTACATTATAAAATATCGCTGACGTAGCTGCATATTTTTCTGAACGTGTATTAAAATAAGTATTATTAACAATTTTGTTCCAAAACGAGATTTAAGCATATTTTGCCCTTTACCGGCTGTATCATACTTTATATATTTGTACTATTACACGTGTATCAAAATAATTATGTATGTTGAGTAATATTAAGTTATAAAGTTTATTCTTTTAATGCATACCTGTATATTAATTATATTATATTTAATTCAACATCAATAATATAATACTTAAGTAAAAGAAGAAAAAACCGGCTGTATCGTAAAACTTAAATTAAACAATCTATAATATTTAAAAAAAGCGACATACGCAGGGTATAGGCGAAAAGCCTAACTCAAATTACTTTTAATAAAAAAAAACTTTTAATGTTAGTTAGCTAGTCGGTGATAATGTCAGAATTCAGAAGTCAGAGCTCAGAAGCTCGTGGCGTACACTTTCTCGTTAAGCGAGGGTATGGCCGCCGCGATCGATGCCGCCCCACGTTCACGGTCAACGCCCTCTCCCGCCCGCCCTGCGCTTCCGCGTGCCCCCGCCCGCCCCTCGCCCCGCCGCCCAAGCCAAATATACATCTGCTACGACCCTTCAGACTGTTATGAAACGTAATTAGCCCAGCTATTTTCAGCCGTTCGTTGGCAAGAACTAAGCTAATGCTTTAGTCATTATGACCATAATAACGTAACACGTTAATTCACATAAAGCCATTTACACGACGCGGATTACGGAACTAAATATAGTAAGAAATTGCTTTTAGGAATGAATGTTACCGAAATTATTTTGTGTCCACCGTGTTCTAGAGGAACGGTAACATTTATAATATTATAATATCGTCTAAGAAGATTAATTAGATTCAGGAATATTATGATCTGTAAAAATGAAAATGAAATGGTTTTATAACTTAAATTATTACAGAAAAACGAATAGTCTGGGATTAGATACAAAGTAACATACTATGAGTTATAACTTATAACCTACGTATATTGTGCTCGGTAGAGTTAGTATCCCGCGCTGTTACACACACGTAATATTGTAAGCTTCATTTGCTTGTAACGTATCGCATGAAAAGCTTCACCATTTAAGGCTATCACAGACAGAGCAGGTAATGTAAAGATGTATATTATAGCACGATACATCTCGATACATCTTTCTATAGAAATCGTCAGGAGACCACACACAACAGCTATAATGTATATTTTTACATTATAGCTGTTTCTATAGAAAGATGTATCGTGCTATAATATACATCAATACATTACCTGCTCTGTCTGTGACAGCCTTTAGTTTCACAGTGATTATTAAAAAGTTAAATGTATAATGCCTGAATGCCTGATGCTGATTTGATTAAAGTATCTAGACACGCGGTAGCGTGTCAAGCCAAGTTCAAGTATACAGAACTGGCGAGCAGCACCATGTGTAATATTACTCGAACCATTTGCAGTTTAAATTTTACACGTTAGCACTTGAATATATGAAAATAAGCTTTTATATTTAAACAATATTAGTTAATTAAAATAGACGTGTATCTAAACTTTCACGTAGATTTTAAATAAGTCATTAATAGTGTTATCACACCAAAATTTTTCATGTGCAGTCAAAGCCAAGATTTTTTAATGGAAGCGGTGCCTCCAAGTAGCGGCCGCAAAACAGCGGCGAATAAACATTGTTTCTCATTTGTAAGCAAAATAGCACGGTTACCAAGACAGCTGTAAAAGATAGCAATTTTGAAATTTTTGCGTAAAAGGTTTATAAAGTTTAGATTAAACACAATTAGGAATCCCACAAAATGTATACTAATTTAAATCAAGCTATAAGTGTCCCTTTCTATAGAACAATAACGAATACGCGAAAATTGCCCATTGTTGGCCTATGTGCCTATTTGTGGGATATTAGCCCGTAAACGTGCAACATGAGTCTATCCGCTGGAAGGCTAGCCTTTGTTAGGTTCATAGAATCGCATGTCATTGTAACTAGAAAACTAAAGACCTAAGCGTTCGATAAACTAGTTTCTATTGTTTTTGGCTTCGTGTCACGTGGTTAGGAGAATATTAGGTATTTATAGTTGACCTCTTATGACATTTCTCTACCGTTCCACTAAAAAGATTATAATAATTTAAAATCCTTATCACCTTGAAGAGCGGCAGTCTTCCACCGTGAGCTCTACCCTAAGCCTTCTGTCGTGTAAGGTATAATTTTGGAATGTACTTTCACCAGTTCTATTTATTATTATTATCATTATGTTTAAGAAAGGAGCGTATTGCGTTTTAAAAGGCCGGCATTAAAATTGCAACACTTCTGATTTTGTCTCCTGACATTGTTAGTTTGCTCATTTGCCCCATAAGAAGAAACATAAAGATTTGAATGCAAAACAATAATTATCTAGTAGCATATTTTGCTACATCGCTAAGGTATAATAAAAGTCCCTAGTTGGAAAGGGTAACCTCCAATTACATACACACTAGTATTCAGCATTGCAGTATTCTTTAATGACAACATTCTTCCGCTCCGAGCATCCTGCGATTAGACACGTGCATTATGAAACTGAAAAACAGCCGGCTCTCGGCAACCCTTTTCTTACATATAGCCAATGTATCTTTGTGCCGCTGAGCAAATATTTCCCGTCTGTCTTTTTGTCCCACCCCCAGATCTATTGCGACGAGAGTTTTCATTTCGCCGTGAATGTGGGAGCCACGCAAAGAAAAAATAATACAAAACTGGCGTCTGATGCGACGAGGGTCCTCAGACGTGTACCTACCCCGTACTCGCCATACTGTACGTATACGAGTAATATACAGTGTTGCGGAGTGGGTGACTGCAGCTAAAGCCGGCTGAATCCCGGAAAACTACCGACCCAGTCTAGACAGGGGGGCACTTCCCCCCGCCCCTCCGCCCGCGCCCCGCACTTCACCCCCGCACACACCCTCGAGCTTTCACCGACGACTTGCAGACGCAAAAACAAAATGCATCGACGCCTTTATTTGGAGCGGCGTAATTTGAACAAAAGCTTTCATGAAAAATTCAGTGACCAGACTGGTTTTTGTGCGCGAATGCGGGCTTTGAAAAAATATATCTATTTTAATGATATTATTTTTGTTTCTACCTGCAGAGGTACATTAAATATTTTCATTTTAATTATCTCAAAGGTACTTTGTATATGTAATATTGAAACATAGTTATTACGGTTTTCAGACAGTCAAGAACATAAGACAATACTATTGTATGCTCTCGATTAGCCGAATATCGTCATAGGTTCGAGAGACTAATTTAGCGTTTATCCTTATTTCGACTCTGAATTTATTGAATTTGCACTCTACTATCAAGTGAAGCATGAAACTAACATGTGAGCTGGCACCCGCGGGGAGGCATGTTTTCTCCGATGCATATCCCCTAAAATTGTTCTATAATATTATGAAATCACACTTGAACTTATTATCTTAAGAAGCACTTGCTTTTTCATGTAATGATTTGTCTTGCCTTGAATTAGGCAGCGATATGCATGATCGAGTGCGCTGCAGTGGGTTAGTGAGAGTGAATTACAGGGGTGCAGGCAGGGCGGCGGGCGCAGACGGACCGGCCGTGGGGTGAGGCCAGACGGGAGAGCGCACTTCCGCACGACATACATACACCTGATTACTACTTACGATGTCTGCACCGCATTACAAAGCCCGAGTGCCTATTGCGACGGAACTTTTAAGATGGCGCTTGTAGTTTTTGTAGCGTATCCTTTGTAAGTAGCGGTGTAGCAATGAGGAGTTATTTTCATGAAAACGTCTAACTCGTCGTATCAATTTTTGTTAATACGTCTGGTATAATTTTTTGAGCGTTTCATGCACTCCTGTTTATTCACAGTAGCATACCATCATATTTGATTTACATAATATGTCTGTATAAAAATCTTACACAATCGATTGCATGATGTGACTCTGAAAAATTGCTTGAAAATCAAAATTTATAAGCTCTTCAGCTAGGAGCATAAATTGTGATAGTGTCCAAACGGAAAGGACTATAAAGATAAGAAAGTCTCTATACTGTACTCTAATAACTCTAATAAGAAAACTCTCAATACTGTCGTGTAATTAACGAGATAAGTTGAATTCGAGGCGAAGTGGCCGAGTAATTGTTATTGAGTTAGATAGCGCGTCCCTGACCGCGCGGGCCTTGGCGGAGGCCAAAGACTCCGCGCCCGTGCTGCTACCCTAGTACGCTGCTCGAATACGCGATCACTTTTATCACATTTACTGGATAAACGGAATAAATAAAGGTTTTTTTCGACTTTTTTCATGCAGAATGAGAATCAACAATAATGCTTCAACTAGCTTTGGCGTGATCATTATTTCCGTCGATCGAAGATTTGTTTTCAGGACTCGTGTTTGTCAGACGCATTAAAAAATGTTTTCATCGCACTTTCTAGTTTTAACATCCCACTTACGAGATCGAAAACATCGAACAAATTTTCTAGAAATTCCTCTTGAAGAATCTGGATACAATTGTTGGTCTGTTGGAAGATTATGAAATATGGCCTACACAGTTAAAGCATACAATGACCTACGATAATAATTCGCCCGTAACTTTTAAAGTAAGATGGATGACTAACTACGAGTCTATTAGTAATTTAAAATGGGTGTGTACTGTGTACATTGAGATTTATTCATAAAAACTACCTATTCATATTATACTTCGGGGTCTTGGTTTTTAAGGTACCTACAATTTAACACTACGAATTTTCTTTGGTATGTAGTAAAAATAACATTCGACGCTATTGTTTAATTCATATTTTATCAGAAAATGGAATAATTTCGTTTGATACAATTCGTAATCTACGTTATTCAATTAAATAAAAAAAACAACTATTTGGGTGTTATATAAAAAGCTCCTAATGATTTTCCGCCTCAAATATTTTACTTATAAGAAATTCTTACATTTTTGGGCCTTAATTTAGGTCTGAAATTGACCATGATCATGGGCATTTTCCGATGGCATACAGGCAAGCCAGGCCGGCCCGTGTACCAGGGGCGCAGAGCTCGGGGAGCGTCAGGTCAACCGCCGCGCGGGCAGGGCGGGTCGTCGCCCGCCGCACTGTCATTTCGTATGCGAGCGCCGCCCGTCCCAACGTGAATATCTCGCGAGCAATCATCTCGATTCAATAGGATTTCGGGGATTTGACTTAAGAATGTTGAGACACGTGTATAGTTTAAATAAAATTGAAACGATTTTGTTTTGCAGAATTCTTAAATATTTTCCCTTGTTATTTCTCAAAAATGTGCTACGAAACTACATCGCTTTTTTCTCAAGCGTTAAATGTGAAACATTTGCAAGTGTTCTATGAAACAATCCGTTTCGACGGAGAAATTAATTATCCCTTGTGTAGCTTCCGCGAAAATCAATCGGGTACTTAACAGCTATATAATTTGAACAGTTAACGCTCGTACCCTGCTACTACTAAGTACTAAGTAACACTCCAATGCGTATTTTCACTTGCACTTCCCCTTCATTAGAAAATATGCCCGGCCGAGAGCTTGATAGTTTAACGACACGTGATTTCTAATAAACGTGGAGGCTGGAGTATTTTATTGCGTAATAGTGTCAAGCTTGTCTAACGTGTCAGACAAGGGCAATACATTGTATAACTGTAACATCTATCATATAACTGTAACGATAGACAGTGTTACTTTAAATTAGTACGGGGGCAAAAAAACCTATAGTTAGTTCGACTATTCCTACTGCAACAATTACAATACTTATTAATAAATAATGATACTTTGACCAGCCCGTCGCAGGTCAACTGCACCAAATCGGCCGAAATCCGCCGCAAACTTGCGACCGTTTACGTAAAAGGTATTATTTATTCGCACTCGGACCCGAATTCGTTTAAGGTGACGCCGCGTTAAAGTAAACAACCGTTTTGGATATGTTTTAGATTGCTTGTTTCCTATGAGAGGCCGGGCCGGCCTCTCATAGAAAACAAGCAATGAAACAGCAAAAAATGGAAAGGGCGTAGCGACAAAATGGTTTTTGTCGCGTAATTTAAAAACCATAAATACATTTCATATAAGCTATGGGCAAATTAAAGTGTATGCTTCAACCAATCTATGTACAAATTTTGGAAGCTTAAATCACTCTCCTCTGTTGGCAAAATAGGAATCCCTTTTTTTACAGAGGTCTTTTTGATTGATTATTCTGTGTTGTAAAAGTTGACCAATCGTATTATGCTATGGGTAATTCAAAGACAAAGACATGATGAATACTGATAATGAACTTTAATTTCTTTGCTTTAGCCATTGCTGAGAAAAATTGATATCGCTACAGCCAAATTATCAAGGCGCCGCCTTAAGTTCATGACTTCGTGCTCGACCAAACATTTTTTAAAATATTTATTGACATCGGGCGCGCGCGGTCATCGACGCATTACAAACGATGGATTTTGCATATTATGTTAAAATAATCTCAAGAATACGGTTACAAAAAAGTAATTTATTTCCAACGTTTAAGATCTCTGAGTTTACGATGCTCCAGCATTATATTAGCCTTCAGCAGTATTGCAATAAAAAATTTACGTTCTATCGCGGTTTACTTTGTAGTTCTAGGACCTCGATTTCCTACGAGCGAGATTTTAAATTCTTTACACCGAGTGTTAAGAAATGAGACATTCGAAAACATTAAATTTTTTTTTATTCTTACGAAATGAAGTAGATAAACTCGTCGAAACTTAATTATGTACAATGTATTAATTTAATGTTTATTATTCAAGAGCGTAGAAGTATGTCGGATTTGGTACTTCAAGGGTGAGTCACAAGCAATAAGGAGATGTTCGTACAATAATAAAATACGGGTAGTAGGCCCAGGGAGTCATAGCGAGATGACTCATTCAAGTTTCGGGATTCTCCAAAGGAATTTCCGATAGTATCGATCTGGTACACCTCATGCGCTCTTTGTCAGGAAGCTATTTATATCGACAGGACTACTATCGATTGCTTTATTACTTTAGTGGTAAGTACAAATAACACTGACTCGATAGTAACTTCAATGTATACAGTAGACAACGAAAACAGTGGATGAAAAGTATATGCTTCATTAACTGTATCTTTACACTTGTTGGTTATTACTTTTCAAATTATTTTATTTACAGTTTTTTGAATTGTGTAGAATAAAATTATATTGCAACTAGATGACACCCGCAATTCCGTTGCGCCAAAATTCGTTTATTGCGCGGGAACCGTACATTTTTCCGGGATAAAAGTATTTCGGGACTTTCTCGGGACTCAAAGAATCTCCATACCAAATTTCAGCAAAATCGGTTCAGCGGTTTGGGCGTGAAGAGGTTACAGACAGACACACTTTCGCATTTATAATATTAGTATGGATGACATAAAAGTATATATTTTCGCCCAGTGTCCCTGCTAACATCGAGTATCGTCGTGCGGCGCTCGTAGGCCGTCGTAGCGGCGCTACGCGAGTGCAGCGCAGGTCAGTGCCATCGGCCGCGCGCCGGCCACTGCACCCGACTAGCTTAGATATTTCTAACATTGTAGTTTTTTTTCTATCGCCGACATTCTCAGCCTAGGCGAGTTCAAGACCCTCGGGGCCGAGTAATTGCATATAAAGAGTCCGCATAAGGCTTTACGCGAGGAAAATGTGTCGGTCCCTTATAAAAATATGTTTATCGTCGCTCGCTCCTTCCACACGTCGAAATGTTTTCATTTCATTTGTCATCCATATTTAGATCGTTATTAACTAGCCGCAATTAGAGGAAACGGAGAGGTGGAATGTGATATCTTCCAGCATTGTTATTTCGAGACAGGATGGGCAGTGGGCATTAAATGCATGTTTATTGTGTTTGTACAAACATCGCCTACGCTATTTTTGTTACATAATTATTTAAGTAACATTGTTTTTATCTTATTAAAAAGAAACAATTGAGCATTATTTTATTCTGTGAATTAATGTGATTGGTGATTGGTATTCAGATTATTTTAAATTTTTTCAAGAACGACTAAGCAGTGCCCAAAATCCAATTTTTTCTAGTCTTCACCTATCTGTATGCAGTATTCCTATGAATAATATATTATGCGTAATAAAGTCAGTGAACGCCCTAGTGCGGCCCCGCGTTTAACATTGAGCTAGTGAATCACTTTCGCATCGTGCGCGCGCGCATACAATTCGGCGCGGTGCAACGGCCCGGTGAACTTCGCTCCACATTGTCAGCGGTTCGGTTTATGCAAGACCGTGCTCATTACTGCCCTATTGGCCCCCTCCTACTGCTCATATAGGCTAATATATGAACAAGAGCCGATCACAAAAAGTGAAAACATCTTTCGGCGAAAATAATTTGGTTACGGAAAATTCGTGACACAATCGCGGGCATCAACTAGGTGTCGATAAGGTAATGAAAAGCTAAGTTTTTGTTCATTAATTAGCGATTAAGTAAAGTTTGAAGTAAGATCATTAATATCTGTTCCCAGGAGTTATTGCTGATAGAAATTCACATTTATTGTGAGAGTTTTTTCTCACAGTACCAGTCGGTTAATGGGAGTCGATGGAACGACTAGTATCTAAGCGAGTGAGTTCTGAAATAGTCAAGACGGGATCTATTTCCCGGCAGCTGGGCGCGTTCGTTGCCCCTCCGTAGGGCATTAGATGTACACTATACGACAAACACGCGAGAAAAACGCAAATAGAAAACTCACTGGACTATAATCAAAATGTCAAAGAACAGAATTTTATAAATTATTGAAGTTTTGTGCCTCAATTCACAGTTTTGGTGTAATTCGATCTTAAAATAATTACAGTTTCAGTTTTTAGCATTTATGTAAAAAAATCGTAGCCCTTAATTAAATAAGGGGCCAAAAACTAAAATACTAAAAAGTTACTTTGTTATATTAAAAGTAACGTAGATTTTGCATGTTAATGACATTATAATAATAATAATAATTATGAATCATAGTTGTAATATTATATTTTGTAGGCTTACAGTATAAATAATAATGAAATATATTAGTGGACTTTGCCTGAAATTGGAGATTTTGACGTCAGATTACAGATATCTTTTTTTGTAGTTCAGTAGATATCCCTCAGAGCTTTTCATTAGCTAACGCCAAACGTAATATTTGTGTAAATATCAAATTCAGTACAGACTCTAATGTCAAATTATTCCTCTCAATATCTAAGGGCCCTTCCACACGACGTTTTTTTACGCTCGTTTGTATCGATACAAACGCAAGTTGAACGCTCAGCAAACGGAAGGAAGCTGACACGTTTTAAACTTTATACCTGTCAAAACGCGATGAAAGCACGCAGAAGACGAGCGCATCAGAAACGCGCGTCGTCAGTACGAAAATACGTCGTGTGGAAAGGCCCTAACTTCAAATTCCCCTCCTAGCCCAGACATTGGTGGTGGAGTGTACTCGTGGACAATTATCGTGAACCCTGGCGCAGTAAACTTGAACTGGGAGCGACGAGCGTGCAGCGCTCACCTCGAGAAAGCAACATCTATTGCATCTAACGCACACCACGTAACCACTGCGTGCTGTAACCGAGTAAAAGCGAAACCAGCCGACTGTGATAGCGGCCAATTAAAGATTTCATTTCTTTAATCACACGTTAATCAATACGACCCTCGTTTGTGATCATTTGCTGATCCATATGCCTAGTTTTCTATGCCTATTGCCTAGTTTTAAAACTTTCTTGTAAGTACACATGTAATGATAATATACAATATATTATCGCAATTTTTGTTTTTGAAGTTGTTAAAAAGGATTTGGTCACTAAAAAAGGGAACATAAAAATTAAAACAATAATATTAATATTTAATATAGATCTATAAACGAGTGAATAATATAAGAATATTAAATATAATATCACGAGTTTTCAGTTTTCAGTTTTGATACATTAAACTTATATTACACACAACTGCATAAACACTGAAAGTGCACAAACACACCGCGATTCTCATGTCGCCCTGGTACCTCGATGCACTCAGTTGCATTGAACATCGACAATAGTCGTGCGCGTGCGCACGTTAAATTATGGATTCATGTTTCAAATTTTAATCTTGAGTAAAATAGAGGTGATAATATGGGATGACGTCCAAACGCCAAATAGTACTATAAATCGTGGTTTAAATAAAGGTTCAAATAATATAGTGTTATCTTAATGTCATGTAGTGTCATGTAGTATGACATTAAATTTTTGATCTCGATATATATTATAAAATGTATGTATGTTGGATATGTAGTATGATGAGATGGAAAACGTGAGTCAAATAACATCCACTCAACTGTGCCGCGCACGAAGGGTTCCGTACCATTATATGTATAGCAAAAATAGACAACAAAAACTCTGCATATTAATTACTCCTTCGATCGCCGATTCTTGGAAATCTTTTGTTATCGCGGCCCACTTGGGCCTTACGGGGATTGATAGGTTAATTGAATTATGCTGTATGCAGCGCCAGTTTCACTGCATTTCTACCAGGGTAACTGAACTAATGAAGAGATATTACACTGAATGCACTTAAGTGCATACGAATGTATTTTAGTACAACATAGATTACTAAAGTAAATTGCAAGTAAAAGAGGTAGCATGAAGGTGTGTTTACTGTTTACTTCTAGACTCTAGAGGTGACGTAGATCATATTGCATGAGTCTATAAGATAAACGTTTTCCATTCGTCGCATGCGACTCACTTTCATTACAAGTTGTAATGATGTTGTAAAAATGTTGTTGTAATTTACAACATCAATTTGGAACATTTTTTTCTTAATTTTGACTTTTGACAATACTATCATCATAGTCAAAAAGTTTACGTTTATATAAATTAACCTATTTTATTATGTAACCGGGCTTCAGAGCTCCAGTACTGTAAAGCTTGAGGTTGCGTGGTTTCGGTATCAGATGGATTTTATTTCGGTGTCACGGTCCGTCAGCGAGTGGGTCAACGCACGCGCTGGTAAAAATAGACCACCCTGTACGTAAACATTCGATAACGCAGGAACTGCAATCATACACTTTAATGGCGTTTGTTAATTGCTTCAAAATATTTAAAAATATAGCAAGGGTGGCTGGTTTTAGGTCCCCAGATGTTGGGTGCACGTGCCTAAAATTTTCGACATACCAGTCTTAATCGGTAATCGCGATAAACGACTTACTTTCGTCTTATTAAAATTCAGATAATTTCATTTTCTACGTGAAAATAATTACATGTATATTTCGATTTCCAATATCTACATGAAAATGACGCTAATTTTTTCCCCTATCATCCTACCAACTTCCGTGTTCGCAACCATCAAATCAACAATATATCAGAGACGCGTGCAATAAAAGAATAAATACTCGAAATAGGGAAGCGTTATTATCAATGTCAGGCTGACCTAAGATAATAAATCGGAAGCTCCTTGCAGGCGGGCGGGGGGGTGTGCGAGAGGTGAGAGGGCCGAGGCGGGGGGCAGGGGGGAGCGCGATCGATCGGCCGTGACCATGGTAACGCGCATGCAGTGCGTGGGTCAGGGGCGGGATTCGCCGCGACCGCGTAATACAGGAACACTCTGTAGAGTCTAGATCAATCTATCCAACATCACCATCAGCTTGATACAGTTAGATGTTATCTATTGTTAAGTATAGTTTAAACTTCATTCATTTTGCTAACTGATTCTTTTATTTTAAACAAGCGATCTTATACAAAGAGTAAGAGTGATCATCATTTTAAGAATTTTTACATACAGGGAAGGGACAAAATTAAGTTTGTTTAGGCAATTTTTTATTTGTCCTCGGTCTTAAATCCAATTTTTACTATCGCAATAAAGCAAATTTAATTGCCCTAAAAACAAATAGCATAACAGTAGATTTTTATTGCATATTGCGTACGAGAAGTAGAAATGTAAAACACGAGATTTCTTATCAATAACCTTCAAGTACAACGTATAACGACAGAAATAAGTGTGCAAATAAAAATACTTGATATTTTTTCCATATTTTGTTTTCAGGAGAGCGATTGACTTTGATTTTGCCATGTTTATACGGACTGAAAAAAAATTAAAACCGACTTCCAAAATAATTATTATTTTTTAACAAAAAATTAAAACCGACTGCCAAGGTAAAAACAAAAGCAATACTTATTCTTAATCTAAAAAGAAACAAATAATTATTCTTATTCCTTATTATAGTGGCGTCTTAAGACTTCGCCTAAACCTCAACTATTTCTGTACTCAATCTTCATGCTTTTGAAGTCGGTACCAGCTTACCTTAGCGTAATTGCTATGTCAAGGATCTCAGAACTTTTCCGGGCTGGTACCGACTTCAAAAGTACGAAGATTGAGTAATACAGAAATAGTTGAGGTTTAGGCGAAGTCTGAAGACGCCACTATAATAAGGAATAAGAATAATTATTTGATTCTTTTTAGATTAAGAATAAGTATTGCTTTTGTTTTTACCTTGGAAGTCAGTTTTAATTTTTTGTTAAAAAATAATAATTTTACCCTTTTTAGGGTTCCGTACCCAAAGGGTAAAAACGGGACCCTATTACTGAGACTTCATTGTCTGTCCGTCTGTCCGTCTGTCTGTCCATCTGTCTCCAGGCTGTAACTTAAGAACGGTAATAGCTAGAGAGTTGAAATTTTCACAGATTATGTATTTCTGTTGCCGCTATAACAACAAATACTAAAAACAAAATAAATTAAATATTTAAGGGGGGCTCCCATACAACAAACGTAATTTTTCAAATATTTTTTGCTCGGTATCAACGATGACAACAAGTAGGCACTTGAAATTTTCGCAAAAGCCTTAATTATATGTGTACTTTAATAATTAAAAATAATATTTAAATAAAATAATAATTTTTTTCCCATACAAAAAAACGCAATTTTTGGCCTATTTTTGCTCTATAACGGTACGGAACCCTTCGTGCGCGAGTCCGACTCGCACTTGGCCGATTATTAGTTACATAATATGAGACGACAAGGCTATAATATTATAGCTTGTTGTCTTAGAGTTGTACATATTACTAGCGGTCGCCTGCGGCTCTGCCCGCGTGGATGTCGGTTACGGCTGCAAAAAGCCTACCCAGGAAAGACTCGGTCAGCAAAATGATTCCCAGGTCAATTCACAGACTCCGACACTGACATCGACGACGCGGACGCAGTCATTATCCGAAGGGTGTATAACAGTGCACACTGCACAGATTGTCTTCCTCCCGCAAGCGCATCCCGCTTGGTGACGCCCACTATCGTAATATTTTAATTTCGCCATAATTTCAAAACCAAACGTCCAATTTTAATCATTTAAGGACCAAATTTTATCTACATAAACTGTACTTAGTGATGAAATAATTTATTTTGATAAGGATTAATGGCATGAGTAAAATAAACGCGTTTAAATGTTGTCCAAAAAAATTCAAGATTTTTAAATAAAAAAATGGTTATTGTGCCTCACTCGACATAGATAAGTACAGTGTGTTGCGGATTTTTTTGTAGATATTTATAAGATCTACAATACTTAGAAGATTTTATGGTTCTATCTTTTATAGTTTCGGCAGCGTACGCAAAATAAGTAACTTTTCTGGTTGATTTTTTCACCTGGCGTCCGAAAAACCCAAATATCTTAAGAAACCCTATTTTTTCCAAAATAAAATTTAGCCTATGTTCAGCACAAATAATGTAGGATTTGCTTGGAGTAGTTTAAACAAAGCCAAAATCCTCAAACTTGTATTTTTATAAGGATTCAAAAGTTCTGTTGGGCACCTTCAGAACCAGGATATATCCTGGTGCAAAATCTTACTTTATGGTAGTATATGCCTGAAATACTTCAGAAAAAATCGAAATCACCATATGTTCCCATATAAATTTCAAGGAGTCCCCTCGATTCCTCATGGATCCCATCATCAGATCACCACTTTTGTGAACATGGTACCAACCTCGGATTCAACCCTGTACAACAACAAAATAATCATGAAAATCGGCCCATAAACGGCGAAGTTATGGTTGAACATACAAAATATATATATATATATATATAAACAGACGAACGTATAACCTCCTCCTTTTTGGAATTCGATTAAAAACAGTGTCAACGTCCTTTAGTCAATAACATCTTTTGGATGTAGAAAGAACAAATGACAAACATTTTGGTGTTCAGAAACTAAAGTCGAAACGACGAATTTTTTGAAAAATTGAATGAAATTATGTTTCTTGTTATTCTAATTATATTGTAAACTCGTTTAGAACTCTTAACGATTACATTTTAAACAAAACGTTAACATAAGTACGTATAAATGATACAGTTTATTAAAAATATATCTTACGAGGCTCGCAAGTTGGATCTCTATTTCTTACAGGCCATTAGATATGTAGTGATAACTCTCAATGGATGTTAAAATGGCGACGGAGACCATAAACTAGGTGTTTAATTAAATTGTGTGTAGTAAATTGTAATTCCTCGAAAGAAACAGGTCCATTTACAGGCTCTTTGCTTATCATACGCATCTCTCTACAAATCATATCGATGTGTGAAGCTTGTTTATTACTGAGACTCTTTCAATTAAAAGTAATGATTTCTGATAGGAAAATGGATGACATTTCATTATTTTCTTTCTTTAAAGATAGTAGATTAGATACAAGAACACATATAAGATTAATAATAATGCAAGATTGTGCAATCAAAAGGGAATTAATCCTTTAAAAATGTAGATACATATTATTACCTACATATATTATTAACTACAGTAGCCTATGTGCCTCTCATGAACTATTCTGTCTATTCCATGTTTTTTTATCTGGGATACAATACATTGTATGTAACAATAATTAACCTTCCTAAGGCCGGGGCGTTTGGTACAACAAGATGTTAATCGATAACGATAAAATAACGACCAAATAAAGGAAAGTTAAGGTGACCCTTCAGCGTTTTTCCTCGTTTTCTAAAAATAAACGAATGTCGCGCGCCCACCGCTCCCTGCCTTAACTCTGACATTGACCGCGTGTAGCCTCGCAGAGCTTTGTGAGCAGCTTTAGAAGATATATGTTACAACAGGGATTCCCGAACAGGGTACCGCTATAGTCTTATTCTTTATTTCTTCATCTTCGTCCTAGTTCGATTAAACTCGTTGTTAACTTCTCTACTACACTCTACTCATATAAAATATATGAAAAGAAGGACTTTCCTCATATAAAATACAAATATTATTTTGTACCAGCGTCAAATGTGTCGGAAGTCCTTCTGTTTTGATATATTATATGAGTAAGCTACGAGTCCGATCGGACTAGGACTCAGTTGGTCCATTAAACTACGTTTTATTCTTTTATAAGTTTAGAAACCCCTGGACTAGAACGGTCTAGGATTTCTAGGAAGTAGTATTGATTTATCTTTTTGATGTAAATCAGCTCACACCATATAACAAACATGGTGTGAGCTGATGTTAGCAATGGATATACAACAAATATTTCAATAAAAATGCGTCTTTTGTAGTATCACGAAATGTAAATAATATTTAAATGTCTTTTTTTGTTGTTTTGCTAGAAATACGCAGCGAGGGTAAGGATTTTTTTGTGTAAATCTTTAACCAAAAGTAGAGCTTTCTTTCCCTTTCACCCGTAATTTCGTAAAAATTCCATTAGCGTCCGTAATTTAAATACAAATATAAAATTGAGCAAGGTTAAGTATATAGACGGCCGTGACCCCTTGCTCG
Organism: Polyommatus iphigenia; assembly: GCA_963422495.1. Taxonomy (NCBI): domain Eukaryota; kingdom Metazoa; phylum Arthropoda; class Insecta; order Lepidoptera; family Lycaenidae; genus Polyommatus; species Polyommatus iphigenia. The sequence goes on from OY730189.1 coordinate 16,653,126, forward strand.
GTCATATTGATGAGGGGTGGGTGGGGGTCGCGCGGGGGGGTGCCGGGGGGTCGAAGGGGTCTGGTACACGATTCCGCTTAATTTCTCCTAATTCGCACCGATTAATGGACATTTTGAGTGTACCAAATTGTTGTTTGTTTGCTTCCGTTTAATCTATAGTGTGTTTGCATTAGGAATGAAGGGTATTTAGAGACTAAAGTCGAATAGATTGATGCTACTTAAGCCGTTTACATAAGCCGTTTTGATATTAATTGGTGCCCACTGCAAGCGCGAACAAAGTATTTGTAATTGTACTCATCATCTTTAAGTACTCGTTACTGTATCACCTTACAATTATGTCAATATATCAAGTACTAGATTTTACATCACAACATGTACACGGAAGAAACCTGTATTTACCGTACAATAGCAATAAAATATAAGCCGTCTGTTTGCTGCGAAACAATTATTTATGTATCGAAGTGCGAGTGACGTCGCGACCTCCGACAAGGTTGCCGGCCAACTTCCCTATGTATATCTGCTTGATTATATAAATGTGATGCTGAGCGATACATCCGCGCTGCTCTGCTGCTATATTGCGAGCCTTTTCTAGCCTTCCAGCACCAACTGAATTTACTCAAAGGTGCCGTTTGAATATCTTTTGTGATTTGTTACCATGGACCAGTGCTTCCAGATTCAAAATGTGAAATTACAGTGTTGTCAGTGAAAAAATACAGGGAATCCTAAAAAAATGAAGTAAATTAGACTTACTAAATACAGTAGAATTACAGTAAAATTTTACAGATTTAAAAGAAAACAATGATTGATTTACTACAATATTTATAGCACTTTTTATTCATTTATTAATCATGTACCTATTCAAAAATAATATTTTCATGCTTCTGATATATTTTGGACGTCATCTTAGAAATCATTTCTTTTGTGGGCTTGAAATCCAGGACGAGTAGTACTTTAAAATGTCAATCAAATTTTGAAATAGTTATCATAGTTGACGACAGATGGCGTTTTATAAGTAGTATAATAATAAAAGCTATATAACTACGGTTTTAGCTATTAAATGTGTTTAATACTAAGTGTATAACGGTTATCAGTATTCAAGTATGATTATTGCAATAAACTTAAGCAAAATTATACGCATTTACGTATGTATTATCTTTCAAAGGTTTGGCCATCTAGATTCTAGTGTCAAGTAGTATAATTAACGCTGAAAGCTGAAATGTTCTAGAACTTTTTTATTTAAATTACATTTAAAATTATTTACAGCTTCATGATACGTATGCTGCTCGTATTTTCCTATGTCAGACAGAGTCCAGAGACGACACGTTTTTGTTAGTTGCTTTGCTGTATACAGATTTGATTCGGGGAATTCCCATTTCCCATCAAAAGACTACTTTCGAGGTCAAAGGCCGGGTCAAAAACCATGTCTGCGTTTCGTTTAACGCAAATATATTTTATCGGAATTGAAATACAGTAAAATCCTACACTGTATTTTATCATTACAGTAGACAGTAGAAAAGTCCAAAATACAGTAAATCTACTGTAATTACAGTGAATCTGGAGGCACTGCCATGGACGTTAATTGGTTCCTATAAATATTGTTATCATTGTCATCATTGTTAGAACATCACGGCTATGAGGAATTTAACTGTTTTAGGTTAGGTTGTAAATATTTTTCGTACTATGTGAAATGTAAAAATTTACCCGACCATAACTTTAGAGTCCTTTATTCGTCATAATTTATGCTACCATAATAATATGTCCCGAGACTCAAAGTATTTCCATTCCAAATTTTATCAAAACTGATTCAATGGCTTTAACGTGAAAAACACACAGATAAACACGTACAAACAGTATGGATGACTTATTAAACCATAGCATTTTTATTTTTTAAACATTATCGATAAAACTGTTTTTAAAAAATAGTGCTATCGCAGTAACCCTTTAAGCTATATTGATTAAACATGACTGTTTTTACATTTCAAGGGTATGTTGGCGGACCAATTAATTTTAAAAAGCTTATAATTAACTGATCACCAGAAATAGTAATATTTCACAGACAAAAATTGTAAACGATCACCAAAATATAGACCACCATTTTATTGTAAAATGATAACCAAAAATTTTACATCTTAAAACCAAAAATAGTAAATGATCACCAAAATAAGTAAATGATCACCAACATTATACTAGTATTTTAATGTAAAATGATCACCAAAGATTTAACATCTTAAAACCAAAAATAGTAAATAATTACCAAAATTAGTAAATGATCACCAAAATTAGTAAACGATCACCAGAATTAGTAAATGATCACCAACATCATACTAGCATTTTAATGTAAAATTATAAACAAAGTATTTTCATTTTGCTATCCTATTAAAGAAAAATGAACCAAAAAAAATCATTGCTCCGGAGAATAATAAATAATAAAAACCAAATTTGAACTACATTTTAATTTTAAAATGAGAAACAAAAGAATTACATCTCGTTATTTAACTATCGTAAATATACTGATAACGGGACTCAGTATAAGCACAGTGTAACACTGTGGTATAAGTATCTCCATACCAAATTTCAGCAAAATCGGTTCAGTGGTTTGGGCGTGAAGAGGTTATGGCCAGACAGACAGATACACTTTCGCATTTATAATATTACTTATTAGTATATAAAATGTTATCATCCATGTTAATATTTTAAATTGGAATGGGTAGGTGTCCGTCTGTTATCTCTTCAGGTCCAAACTGCCGAATATAACAATAATATGGAGTTATAATACTTCCTTGTTAATTATATGCTTACATTTTTTGTCAATCGTAGTGATTTATTTGGACAGAAATATCGCATTGGTTTGCTCGCAAGGATTTGGTGGTCATTTACTATATTTGGTGATCATTTACTATATTTGGCGTTCGATTACAATTTGAAGTGTAGTCGTTACAAAAATAGCTGGTAGTATTGCAATTTCAGACTTTCTTTTTTTGGTGTTCAGTAACTTTTTTTGGTAAACAAGTTTAGGGTATCAGAGCATTTTTTGGTGGTCATTATATTTGTTCCCATTTTAAAATTAGCTCAGTAATTGCAGGCTCGATTAAAATCGATTTGATAAATCAAACGAAAACATATTTTGGAATCGTCAAAACATACGACGATAATTTCGTATCGCCGTATCAGTAGGAAGTAATTTACTCTTGCAGAAGGCTACAGTGATAACGCACTACTACATTTGCAATCTCGCTCTATTGACAATGTGTGCGAACTGTTTGCCTACTACTATCAATTCAAATCCTTTCCAGTATGCCTATTAGGCCTAGATAGCTAGCTACGTAAGCTCGAAAACAAGGTCGGCTATTGACATTTCCGGTGTTTTCACAATTTGTAAGAAAATGTAGCGCGGGCTCTACATTTGCCAAAACACGTAGTTTGCCTTTGAAACGACTGAAACTAAAAAGATTGGTCCGTAATAAATCATGCTATTTATACCAATGACAAACAGTCTCGCCGATGATCAAGCAGATGGAAGCCTTCCAGTCAACTTGTAAATTGGTTATTAGTAACATATACTAATAACCAATTTACAATTGTAGAGCATATAATGCGACTTCGTGCCGCACAATGCCGAGGTGTGCTAATGCTTAATTGGAACGTGATTAGTTTGAAAGGGCTTGATTGTGCGAAGTGTTGCTGTAGCTGAAAAATTCAACGTTGAGCATAAAGGTACAAGTTGGAAGCCGGCTACATGAAGTTGCAGCAGACGACGTGTCGTCGCGACACTACTGGTTGTGTGTCGTGTCGCTAGCTTCGTGTCGCTAGCTGCGGAGGGTATTTCATAGAAATACATACAAACCAGTAGTGTCGCTGCGACACGTCGTCTGCGGTGCCAACCGGCACCTTTATGCCTCATAGTACACTCTAGAGCTGCAATTAGAAAACACATTGTTAAGGTGAACGCAGATTTGGCCGCACCGCACGCACCGCAGTCGCCGCATTCGCAATTCTTCATATTATTATGAAGTTGCGAAGACTGCGGCGCGGGTAGGTAGGTATGCGAGCTTGCCTATATATTCATATAAAGAATTCGAATGCGGCGACTGCGGTGCGTGCGGTGCGGCCCAAATCTGCGTTCACCTTTAATCTGACGGATGGTGTAGTCGCTGCGAGGGTGTGGGGTCGCGAGTACCTGCGTCTACTTTGACATTGGCAGATAAGATACGACTATTATTTGTCACTATCGGCCCAATGTCACAGTGACCTCAATGACACGAGTGACGCGGCGTCACCGCGTTCGTCGCTCTGACCTTGCCGTATTTATCTAATCTTCGCAAAAATAATATTAGCACGTTTATGTACATTGTACACAAACGTGCACACAGAACAATGGTCAAGTGCAGGTTACAACAACATGTTTAGGTGTTCTGTTACGTCATTGGGGCTGAGTTGTATCGTAATTTTTTAAGGAGTTACTTGAAGAGATGAAGAGAGTATGTGATTCAGTCTAGACTTGACAAAACTACATATTTTTATTTAACCGTTATTTATTTTTTACTCATTCTTAAGGTTCAACTTAATCATAAATAGCGGTATACTAAATAAAGAAATAATAATCGGCCAAGTGCGAGTTGAACTCGCGCACGAAGTTTTCCGTACCGGTATAGAGCGAATGTAGATAAAAAATTATGTTTTTTGTATGGGCCCCCCTAAATATTTACTTTATTTTAATTTTATTATTAATTACTAAACTACAAATGTAATTAAGGATTTTGTGAAAATTTCAAGTGCCTAGCGTTACCATTATCACGTTTCTCATAATATCCAAAAACTTCTAAGTTTAAATAGAAGTCTTTGATAATATCACGTTTCTTGTATGGGAGCCCCCCCAAAATATTAACTTTATTTTATTTTCAGTATTTGTTATTATAGCGCCAACAGATGTACACAATCTGTGAAAATTTCAGAAGTCTAGCTATAGCGCGGTTCTTGAGTTAAAGCCTGGAGACAGACAGACAGACAGACGGACGGACAGACGGACTGACGGACTGACGAACAGACGGACAGACAACGAAGTCTTAGTAATAGGGTCCCGTTTTTACCCTTTGGGTACGGAACCCTAAAAATAAACTTATACGTTGATCAACTGGCATTTACTTGACAAAAATAGTAAAAATACACGCGAGGAAAACAAAATATTCACTTACGTCATAGAACAGAAATGTATACATGGAACCTTGCACTATATAGTCTATAACTGACTCTTAAAAAAGTTTTTCATCTTTATTTTTTATTGATTTTATTAACATTTCGTATCAAATATAACATTTATTAAAAATTAAGTAAAAGTAGGGCTAATTTATACTTTAGCAAAAACGGTCGATGCAAATCGAGCGAATATCATAACCACAACATCACTTGAGGCAGTTAGGTGTTGGGAAAAGGTGGTAATGTGGCCCCTGCATATATGTATATTGGCCCCCTTCAATATTTTAATGTTTTAACAACGACGCTATCCAGTATAATTTTGGTGGAACGGGATGCTCGTGGCATGCTTCTAATTTAGCACCGTACAAATCCAACAGAGTCTGTCAAGTTCGATTGTCATTCGATCGAGTTTAAACTTGCGACCGGCGAAACTTTTAAATGTGTGTGATTTTATTTCGATAGAAATATTTGGCTTTTGACTAATGGGCTATGCAGCCTGTGGAGGCTCCAAAGGTGACTATTACATTTGTTATTTTTGCCGTTAAGTTTCATTTGTGCAATAAATTTAACGTGACATCCCCGAGGGGTCACATTACCATCACTTGATCTCAAAATACCAAATGTGATTGATTAAGAATAATTAAAACTTTCGATTATCCTGCACGAGTTTTATTTATTCCCTAATAAGAAATGTTTAAACAAATGAATAAGAAGTCCCATAATGTATTTTTTAGGTTTCTGACTCCTATATTTTTTAAATAATGCTTGATAAACAAAGTGGGGGCCACATTACCACCTTCTCCTATATATATAACAAGTATATACTTGTTACACCTATATAGGTGTAACATAGTTCAGTAAGACACATATAATTTACGTGAGGACTGCGCAGTACGCAGAGGTCATCTATTGTAACATCTAAGGACGAACATACAAAGTTAAGAAGACGTTTTTTGTCCGTTTGTTGACGCATTTGTTAAATGAATCCGTCTACCTCCTACACGATCTCTATTTTACGAATCACGGTAAAACATTTTAAGAAGGATCGTAATAAATAAAATATGTTAAAGGGATACAAGGGATACGAAAAGCGTCCGTAACGGCCATACAAAAGGATTTTGACATCAATGCCATTAATTACTTTCAAACTCTTAATTAAATTAAAGTTAAGTAGATGATTATAATCATAAATCTCTGAGTGCCGTGATTAGCTGTACTTTTTATCCATTTAGCTAATTTAAGAAAATTTATTTTCACTAAACAAGCTGCTTGAACATACAACTAATACAAAACATCGTTTATTTAAGAGAAACTGTTCTACTTTAGGAACTCTACCCAATCAGGTATATTTTTTTGTTAAAAAACAAGCCTTAGGATTTAGGTATACATGATCAAACGAACTTCCAAGTGAAGTTTGATCAGTATTGTATGAGTCCCATTAATTATTTTTCTTTTTTTAATTATGAAAAAAGTACTTATTTTTTAACTCTTAACCCTATAATGCTTTCTTTCTTTCTTTCTTTTTCTTCTTTTTGGCAACTTGACACAAAGGATGTGTATGTTGTGCCACAGACAAGGTAAAAAGGTAAGGAATATGGCGGGAAAACCATATTCCTCCTATTATAATTTTCATCATCGTTTTCATGTATCGTCAGGTCTAAAGTCTAGTCAAAGTCTAAGTAAAAGTCAATACAGTCACAGGAGTCAAGTCGGTCGATTCAGTAAAGTGGTAGACGCTTTACTGAAACTTTCGATGGAGTTTTGGAGGGAACACAAAATAGCACGTTTCTGGATATTACATCACTTTCCTACACTTATGCATGAACACGAATATCTAATGGTCAATATTCTACCAATATTACACATTAAAAACCCAGTTAACACAATTTTAGGAAAATAATACAAAAACACAACAGCACTCTTTCACATGCCCGCCAAAACTCTCCCCTATAATGCTTCTTGAAAAAGTATTTTTTCTTTTTTCTAATGTATCTGAAGTAGTTTTTTTATACGTATCTAATATGCATGTATCGCAATGCTAGCTCGTGTTGCGACCTTCATCATCGTCATCACCCGGAAGGTATAACCGTTACAATTTTCCGAACTAGGAAGTATATGTATATTCTATGGTCAGGGTCACAATTGTTAACGATTGTACAATAATGGCGGCTATGCCACGTATTGTATCACGAAGGACGTCGCTAATGATTCGATGTTTATCGCCGATTCGCTAATTAGACTGAATTCTTCCCCGAAACGTCATAAAACATGAAGCCTACTCGGGGTCGCAGCCAATGTTAATATGTGAAGGTTAATGTTTGTCATTGAACTCCCGGGGACTAATAAATTACGGAATATGTTATCTTGTATAATTTGTTGGTTATTAAAATCCCCCTTTGTAGAATATTCTTTTTAACTTTATTTTAGACTAGCTTATGCGCGGCTATGCTCGTGTAAGAAGTATTATTATTAATTAGGTGTCAAAGTCTCAGCCCGATCGGTTTAAAATTGACTAAGTTTCATACAAGCTTTTATTCCCTATTTTATCCTCTTGTACTCGGTGTACTACGAGGGCGGGATGAGAAGTAACTAGCGCCTCTGCTATTTAAAATATTAAAATTAAAAAAATATGTATGTCATTTTTAAATTCGTGTCTCTGGACACCTGTGTTCTAAATTACAATTTGGTGGCGTGAAATTTTTATTGATTTTTTATCATTTGGAAATAAATTTTTATTCAACTGTTTTGAATATGGTTAAAATTGAACAAAGAGCGGTGATATAGTTTCCTCATATGAAGGGGATATAGGGGAGAGATATATATGATGAATTAAAAAATGTTTTGGGTGAATCTGCTTCTTCTTATGCCACAGTAAAAAATTGGGTAGCTGAGTTTAAACGCGGTCGTATATGAATCAAATATGAAGCCGCCCTGGACGTCCAAAAAGCGTCACAACTCCGGAAATGGTCGTGAAAGTACATGTTATGGTTTTAGCAGACCGACGATTGAAGTTATCTGAAATAGCAGACACTGTAGGTATCTCAAATGGACGGATACAACATATCCCAAGTGAGGAATTAAATATGAAAAAGTTACCGGCCCGTTAAGTGCCGCAATTGCTTACGCACGATAAAAAAAGAATTAAAGAAAATCAATGAATTAAAGTATGATTTGCTGCCCCACCCAACTTATTTGCCTGATCTAGCGCCATCAGACTTCTATTTATTCTCTAAGCTCAAAACTTTTTTGGGCAGACAGAAATTTGCCAGAAATGATGAAGTTATAGCCGCTGTAGAGGAGTATTTTGTTGATTTTGAAGACCTCAAAAAATCATTTTATAGAAGGCATTACTGCTTTAGAAATAACATAGAGTAAGTACATAGAGGTTCACAGAGACTATATCGAATAATAAAATTAATTTTATCACGGAAAGTTAAGTGTAGAAGTATTAGGCTAGTTACTTATCATCCCACCCTCGTATAATATATTTTGTTCTAGGGGGTAGAATTGATCAACAGCCTTTCTTAGCGGATGGTCTACGTCATAACATCTACCTGTATGCCAAATTTCAGCCCGATCCGTCCAGTGGTTTGGGCTGTGCGTTTATAGATCATTATCATAATGACTGACTGACTGACATAATGACATTATGTCAGTCAGTCAGTCACCTTTGAGTTATATATATTTAGATATAATATAGGCTTTATATTAGGTATTATACTTTTATATGTACTGTGTAATAAAGCACAAAAAAGAAAGCTCATACAAAATATTTGTATTTATTAAATATTTTGTATGAGCATTCAGTATATTATACAGATGTGTTGTTACTTGTTATTATACAAGAATATACACACCTTAATAAGTATAATCTTATCTGACATTAATTTGTATATGATTAGTAATGACCCAGTGTAGGTCATCTGTAATTTCCTCATAACATTGTACAATATCATATCTTATCTATTGTTACGTTACTATTCATTGTCAAAACAATTTTTGCGGAACCTCCTTCGCGACAAAAACCCTGTTTGTTTTTTTTTTTTTTGTTCTGCCGTATTTTTTTTTGAGACGCAGATTAAACCCCGTAAAACTTTGGACTACTAATAACCCCTTTGCATTATTAGTAGTCCAAAAATCATTCCTTTGACATGAAAAGAACTTTAATATTAACCATTTTTTCCCCTTGCGACAGCTTTGAAATTCGCGATAACATCATCTTAGTAGAATGTTTATAAGGGGTAAGTTCATCCCTCCTAAATATAAGTTGCAAAGGGATACTTTTAGTATCGACCCTCCTTGCTATGTGCATTGGATTGGAGATAATAATAAATAGACAAGATTTCTGGATGTAAGTGACTTCTGAAAACGTCTGTGGGACCCAAAATTCTCAGAGGTACCTTCTTTGTCCTCGTAGAAACAATTCGTTATATTTTATGAATATTCAATCTACATAACTAGTAATTACACTAGTTACCTCAAAAGCCTTTAAGGACGTCTTTAGTTATTCATGCAAAACAGAGCAGGACCACGGTCTACCATATATTTCTTGAGATTAAAATACCTTCATTCTACGGTATAGCTCATATCTGTACAATTATTATAGAGGTTTTACGGCTGATTCATAGATTAACGACTGTTTATGACACATATTTCTTGTCGCCAAGGTCGTTCCTTTGTTGATCAATTGCTATTTTTATATTTTCGTCTTCACATACTTCTTGAGAGCAAATCTTTTATATATCATGGTGAATAGAATAATATGTATCGTATAATTTATTCCAAAAGTATGTAAAACATTATACTATTATTGTGTCAACATAAGAATCGTAATAAAAGTAAATACACAAACGTGTATTAACTGTATTATGTTCTGTAAAATTCGAAACCGCTCTTATTTTGGATATAGCGAGTGTATATTTCGGAGCGAGTTATCTCAACCTTGCGAGGAGCCGCCGGCCTTGACATTGGCCATGATCTTGCGGCTATTATTAAATACTGGATCATCCACGCCCAATAACAAAAAAAAAATGTCTAAGTCTACATAAATTATATTGCTATTAAATTGTATAATAAATGTAAATAAACAATCCAAGCTCCCACGTTCCAACCGAACAGCAATAAGTTTTATTATAAAGATCAGTACTGTATTGTTATCTCAATTTATATTTTGATTAACTTAAGGGACATCTGAAATATCCTTTGGACAAACACTGATAATTCCTCGGTAGATTAGTCTCAGTGCCTGCCGTGCATTGCTATTTGGTCAGAAGCAGCTGCCATAAAATTCCACTCACCTAGATCGGGGATGGAGCTGGAGGGCTCCTCGAAGGTCGGGGGCTTGTGCAGGCGCGGCGGGGGCGGCGGCGGCGGGGGCGGGCGCATGCACTGGATGACGGAGTGCGGCGGCGGCGGCGGCAGCAGGCCCGGAGCCCGGAACTCCTTGCTCGGGGGCGCCGGCAGCTCCAGCCGCCTCGCGCCCATCATCTCCATCTCGTAGTGCTCCGGCGGCTCCCGCTTCGGCGACAGCTTCGGGTAGCACTGCATCTTCACTCGAGTTCGATTAAAAAGTTTTCACAAAAAATATCAGTATCAAAAAGTCACAAGCGCAAAAGTGCACGGCAGCGTAGTACGCGGGAGTATAGTACGCGAATCGCGATGTTCGAGCGGCAGCGCGCCGCCACACTCGCGGATCGTTCGCTCGCCGCGGCCAACTTTCTCCTACTGGCGCGCCGACGGTCGCGGCCGGACGAAAGTGAATCTGCAGCGGCCCCCGCCCGCGCCCCCGCCCCAGGTGTGCACCGCCCGCCCAGCGCCGCCGCCCGCCGCCCGCCGCCCGCTGCACAAACACGTTAACTTTAACCTTAAATTCTGACCTATCGAGTGCAATGCTCCGCATGAACTTGTTAAATTAAATTTTATTAAAGTTATCGAGTATCATTATCATATCTCAAATGAAAACATTATAAATAGAAATTTAATCCTGTCTGTGACTTGTGAGTTCGGTATATTATAATGTTCTAGAAAAATCACTTCAGGTAGGTATCAAGCTATTACGTGTAATTGTTACATGTTTATAACATAGTCACATTGTACATTGTAGTGAAGGATGGCCTTGGGAAAGGAAGCCAGTATGTCATAGTTCTACGTGAGGCGGCTTGGCTCGTCAGCACAATAATAAAATTGTATCAGTGCGAATTTTATACGCGTAACCTTCGCGGCCGCACTGAGCTCTTCCGTGATTGATTCACACTATATTATACTCGTTACATTGTTACGAGTGCTGCAATAGATGTAAAAAATATGTTACACATTTTATTGTTGAGAAAATTCAAACAATTCATAAAATTCTAAATTAAAAATAAAGTTTTGTAGAACACTTTCCTATATTTTGATGATTTCATAGAATGATACAAAAAATATTTTCTATTATTGTTTGTCATTTAATAGGTATATATTCATAATATTATGTCTGTTATAACTTATAATATTGGTTTTTATACATTATAATATAAGTACTGTACTTAATTATCCCAAATATGCAATGATTCAAAAATTATTACATAAAAACATAACATTAAGTTCCAGGCGAAAATATTGCCTACATAAAAAAGGCTAGAATCATAAAATTGTAATGAACATGATAATATTAGTTTGTGACGCAGCTACGTGATATTGTCACGCAACAATTCATATTCAGTCAGCAGTTCATTTAATATCAGCTTTAAGCCGTGATTTACGTTATATTTGTAATTTTTACTCGCAATTGAAAAAATAATTAGTTTTATCCAATGATAATATACAGTGTGTAACAAAAATAAGTGATAGTACCTTAGGGTGTGTACGTGTTCCTTGTAGAGAGTTCACTGTGAAAGTAGCAGCGCTGAAAGACGACATTTTTTTTCACTTTTGTATGGGCAATGGCCCGAGCGTCACGAGTTTCCCCATACAAAAGTGAAAAAAATTTTTGGTCTTTCAGCGCTGCTACTTTTACAGTGAACTCTCTACAAGGAACATGTACACACCCTAAAGTATTATCACTTATTTTTGTTACATCCTGTATAAAAAAAACTCAAAGCAGATATGTTACTACCGCGCGCGTTGTGACGACTCAAATACGACCCAATTGGGTCGTCTTTTATTTAGTCTATCTCTTTTATGTAAATGGCATTTCGTGTCTTTTGTTTCACTTATCTGTCAAAGTCCAATTTAGAATTTGAAAATTGTTCGGAAGAGATTTGAGCCGGAAAATAGTATGAACGGAACAGATCTGTATAAGTTGAATATCATTGGTTTTATCAATACTAATATTATTAAGGTCTGTCTGTATTTTTACCTGTTAGTCTGTTACCTCTTCACGCTTAAACTACTAGCACTGATTTTAACGGAATTGGTAATACGTGGGTCACACTGAAAGTGTTGAGAACTAGCTAGTTAGGAACATTACTAATGAAAACTTTTTTGGAATTACAATTTTAGAACTCTTTGGTAACATAATGCGGTATATTGAATTCATTTGTCATTTGTTTTGGTGAATTGGCGGCAAATCTAAAACTCTTGTTACACGTGAAAATAAACAAATTTTCAGTAAATGATTTTTTGTGACTTTCGTTGTGGGCTTACTCAATAACAAAGCTTTGATAGACTGCTATTACCACTTCATAATGAAGCCCCATCTCGTGCCACTATTTACAATTGGTTTAACGAGTTTAAGCGTGGACGTAGCAATTTCAGTGATGAACCGCGTGAGGGACGTCCTTTAACAGCGTCTACTGAAGTTAACATTAGTGATGTGCAACGCATGATAGAGGGAGATAAAAGAGTGACCTATCAGCAGATACGGGCAAGCCTAGGCATTGCTATGAGTTAAGTTCAAAAAATATTACATGAACATTTCGGCGTCAAGAAGCTTTTTACCAGATGCATTCCCCATTTTTCAATCGACGACCAGAAACGCCTTTGCATGGACTGGTGTCGCCAAATGTTAGATAAGTTCAACGGCGGTGACTCAAATGCTGTATTTGACATCCTCACAGGTGATGAAAGCTGGATATATAGCTACGAATCCGAAACCAAAAGACAATAAGCTCAAGGGGTGTTTTTTCGAGGTTTGGCCAACAAAGGTAAAGAAAGGAAGAAGTCAAGGCAAAAAGATGATTGCCTCATTGTTTGGCCGAAAATGTAATTTTGCGAAAGTTGTGCTAGAAGATGAAAGGACAGTTACTACAGAATGGTATTTCAATCGCTGTTTGCCTGTTGTCGTGGAAAAATTTCGGCAGCAGCGCCCTCGAAGCAGGACACTCACACAGGACTGAAGCATTGTCGTGGTGAAGACCACGACAATGCTTCAGCGCACTCCACAAGACGGACTGTTGAATATTTGACTATGGCAGGTGTCGAGATATTGAGTCATACGCCATACAATCAGAACCTGGGGCTCTGCGACTTTAACTTATTCCCAATAAATAAAGATAAATTCGAGGTATTCGCTTTACGAGCCCTGAAGATGCGATGAAAGCGTACGAAAACGTCTATGGCGTGAGACCCCTAAGGAAGACTGGGCCTAGTGCTTTTCTCGGTGGTTTCATCAAATGCGACGATGTGTACAGAGGAACGGAGATTACTTCTAAAAACGATAAAAGTATATGCAACTTTCTACATTAAGCCGTTTTTCACTTTCTAAATATTTTCAGTGTTACCTAGGTATAAATGCTATGTCTTGTGAGTCTCTAGGTGATGTAAGGTAAAGACATAGGCGTTTCAAGTAATTTCGGTGAAGGAGTTAAGGGCAATATTGTATGTACCTCTAAATAATGCTTGCTATCACATTAGGACTGAAGTTTATTTTCATACTAGATGACGCCCGCAACTCTGCTGCATCAAATTTCGTTTATCACGCGGGAATCCTACACTTTTTCCGGGTTAAAAAGTATCCTATGTCCTTTCTCAAGACTCAAAGTATCTCCATACCAAATTTCAGCAAAATCTGTTCAGCGGTTTGGGCGTGAAAAACAAACAAACGGACTTTTGCATTTATAATATAAACTGTATGATATGATAAATGTGGAGTCACGGTCTGTTGAGACCCACATTATCAGTACATAAGTGAAATATTGATTTCACTGTCATTGGCCGACTCTACAATGTCGCGCGCCTGTGGAGTGTGGACTCTACATAGCGTTTATTACGATGGATTTCACGCTACTGTGGGAGTAAAATAAGTTGGGCCCTTAGCCACGACGACTTCGTTCGTTTCGACTTCACATTTAAGATCACAAAGCGAAATGTAATTTTTTATACCGTATTCCAGACCCCTACTACATTTTCGATTTCAAACTTCTACGGTGAAATTAATAAAAACATCTTGACTAAGACTCTTACTACTACTATTTAAATACAGTGACAGTGTAATAACAACACATAGTAAAGTGTTAACATTACGTAATTTCATACCTATTTGCATACTAATAGTTTAATTCATACATTGTTATCTCTTCCGCTTCAAAGTGCGAGCGCCGACCGCCTTGTGCCGAGGCACGCTCGACAGATAACCATCTCGATAGCAGATACGACATGAACTACAATTCCATATCACACGGAGATAGTACACGCAGCTATCGCGATACCCCGATTCTGCTAACATGCATAGCTTACTGTCGCACTCAGAGACGAATATTAACTGTAATTAAATGATTATGAGTTATGACATATGTAAGCCCCAAACATTATCTGTCAAACTCTTAATTACATTCAAGTTTAATCATCACTAGCTATTTGACCCAGCTTTGCTCGGTATTCGATAAAACACGAATAAAATGACATTTTCTAAAAATGATTCCTAGCTGGATCGATTTATCGCCCCCGAAACCCCCTATACAGTATACATAATATACTAAATTTCGTGAAAATCGTTGGAGCCTATTCCGAGATTCCAATTATATACCTATATACAAGAATTGCTCGTATATAGATATAAGATTAAATGTTTCTGAGTGCGACCGTAAGGGTTTGTTTCCACCAGAGATGTGTTGCGAGGAATGTGTTTTTGAGAACCAATAGAAACCAGCGATTCTATTGGAATTTGGATCTTAAAAACCCATTCCTCGCAACACATCTCTGGTGGAAACGCAACCTTAGACCCGGTTTAGATGCGGTCTCCGTGTAATAATAAAAATATTATATAGCTTCGACTCCGTTTTAATGTAATCTCGGTGTAATAAAAAACAGCATTGATTCGGTTTCAATGCTGTCTAGGTGGAATAAAACAACAAAGTTGTAGTCTCATACAATGACAATTTGTTAAACGCATTCTGATTGATGAAAACTACAAAACTCGGTCGTTTGATGTGTGAAATAAAGGGGTATGAAGATTTTTGAAGTGAAAACTTCTTTAGCGGCGTTGAGCACTTTTGTGGGATGGGTAAAATCTGTGAAACTCGCGTCAGACTCTCGTGCTGATCGAAAACCCTTGGAAAAACCGTAAGACGGTTGGAGAGTAGTGTTGTAACATCGAAATTGATTAATCGAACAATCGATTGTTTTTTTTTAATCGATTGTAAGGGTTTCGGTTCATTTACATTCACAGTTCGGGTTAAAAAAATGCACAACGTTAATAATCAAGTTTTCACTTCTGCCGGCACTCCCGGAGTGCAACCCGTCTTTTTTTTATGGAGCCTGGCCGACCTACTGTCCGCCATTGTGTTTTTCCGCGTTCACGAATATTTTTTTTCAAAAATGGATAGCTAACATCAATACAAACAAAAAATAATCTAAGACAAAACCGCGTCAAGTGTCACATTTCGAAGATTTGAGCTGCCAAAGTTGCAATTTTTGCAATTGGCGGACACTTAGGTAGGCCAAAATCTTCGTAACCCTTTGTGTTTTTTGTGCTTTGTCCAATGACTGGTGCTGCCTAGTCACTAGTCATTAACCCTATTTTGCTGTTTCATAGAATCGAAGTTGTATTAATATCGGATTGAAATATAAGAATCAGGGTAGTGACTAATTCTAATCTGAATATGCAAATGTGGTTAAAATTACGATCGTGCGTAATGAAGTTATAATATAGGCGATAATCATGTAATCGCTAAGTATATAGTCTCTGATAGACACTACTATTAATTGCAAAGGTGTTCGACACGTAATTGACGCCTGGAGAAAAATGTGAGATTATCGTGGATCGATCTTACTATCGCCTTGATCGGGACATTTTGATTATTAAAAAAAAAATTGTACTAGACGCTACCCGCAACTTCGTTCGCTGGAATTATCGCGTGAGAAGTTGTAAAATCGACAATTCGAGATGTATAATTACCAAATTTCATCGGAATAGGTTCAGTATTTTAAGCATAGATAGGTTGCAGGCAGACATACACTCTCGCGTTTATAAGAAGTATTTTTCATCATGCTACGAGTACTATGTTTCTCACGCTTAACTAATGACGATAATTGCAGTATTAGATAGCCTACTGATACATAACTTACGTTTTTGCACATATTACACTGCGTACATAAAATGTGCAGCCAAAATAGATTTTCACGGCTGCTTGCATTATCGGTGGCGTCTGGGGTGGGCGGGGGCGGCAGCGGGTCACTGCCACCGACTCACGGCCGCCCCCGCCCGCCCTACCCCGCCCTACCCCGCCCGTCATTATTTTGATGACACTCATGACTCAATGAAGCTTTTGAATTGTCTATTTTTATAGGCGTAATGTGCGGTTTATAAAAGGTCAATAACATAAATTGAATAAGGGTTTTATTATTTTTTTAGATTGGAACACTCCGTAGCAACATAATCTATGAATCTGTAAGTTCAATTTCTCCGTAAAAATATACAGTAATGCTCAGCACACGCATAGGGTGCATAAGGTTGGGTTAGTTAAAAAGAACAATTAAGAAAATTATAATCATTTAAATGTAAGCTAATCAACATTTTTGGGTGGTGACGGCGGAATGGAGGTCGGAAATGCGTTTAGGGCTGGATTGCGTGTGCATTAGCAGTTTGCAGTCACGTCGGGCTGAGTGAAAGTCCCGGTGTCCCGCCGTCCCGCCGTCGGGTCCCGTAGCCGGGGGTACTGGGACAGGGGTGTCCCGCACGCCGCATGCGCGAACCATGCACATTTATGCGTTAACCAAACTTTTTACACCGCAGCAGGATCATAATTTCAAGGATCACATTTCAAAATTAATAGGAAACACTATACAAGTGATTGGCCGAAACCTGGTAACCTGTTATCCTGTTATCTACTACCTACACTTGATTGAGTAACAACCATTTGATAATCCCAATAGAACCTATACTTTAGCAAGACAATCTCTTCTCAAAAGTTATAGAGAATGCTCTAAGAATTTGTGCCAGGATACTTAAAACGATTAGATTTCATGTAGGCCCAAATTGTCTACTCATTTTTGTTCGAGCTCAAGATAGGTATTTTATTAGCAACGTACGTTTGTACGCCTTGCTAAATCAAAAAATATAGCGTCTTCAAGTAACATGTCTAATCAGCGGTCTAGCCAGACAACTATAATTTGAAATCACGAGTAGCCAATAAAAGTTTATCGTCATTATCGTGCAGTTTCGGTGTGAGAGGGTGCCGGCGCGACCTCGTCCGATCAATATGCACCGGCTAGACGTGTATTTCTTCCCCAGGATGCAAGGATTATACCCCACCACTACGAATAATAAAAATATAAGGAAACGTAACTCCCATACTACTCGTAATACAGTTTTAAATTTGGTTCCATTCGAACTGTCATGTAACGTCAGCCTTTATACCGCTCAAGGCCACCTAAATATTGCAAATGTATGAAAAGTGTACCTAAGGTACACTTTTTTGACAAGTATTTTGGAGCATGTTTTTGACGGAGTTACTCTTCCTTAGTTTTTATTATTCGTAGCCCCACCATAACTTTTTAATGCATAATATAAAAATATGTTACGGTAAAAGTTTGTAAGTTTTATTGTAGCTAGTGGTGTTTTATGCCCATAACAAATAATCAATACAAGGTAAATACATTGTATGTATATTTCCGTATATTTTTTGGGTAAAGTAAGACAGCTAAAGATTTAAATACGATTCATATGTGTACAATAAAAATAAGTTTTAAAATAATAGTTAAGTAACACAATTGTATTGTCCTTTGCGAGCTTTCGTAGTAGGGCAAGAAATATGTTAGTTGTAAATTGTAATCGAGGAGTTTAGAATTCACCTGTATCAACAAGTACATAAAAAGCCTTGTACTTATCACATTAGCACTCAAATTAGCATTAGCATTTATAATTAAGTGTCATCTTCGCTCGGCCCGCCTAAGTAGCAACCACAGATATCAGAAACAAATAGCAACCAACCAACCACCTGTATTTATATAACCTGTCCAGCGTAACGTAATTATATATTCTAGTATTTTATGTTCACTGTTCACGTTTTGATATCGCGTGTACTGAAAATTAACCTAGGAAATTAACAGGAAGGTCAACTTAAAAATTATATATTGTGTATCTTTGAAACAGTGCAGGGAGATAGTAATGAATTGTTACTTAAATTAAAGAGGCTTGTCATTACCTACAATTATGTTTTATCTAAATGATTGTATTAGCTATTTAAGTTATTAGACTGTAAGCCTTCTGAATATAATTTAAAATTAAATTAAAATCAAGTTGATGCTAAGAAATTTACGTCCCTTTAACAAATATCTACTAAGCGTTTTAGTACGCTGTAGATAACAGAGACATCAAATTAAGCATCGCTTAATTAAAACCTACACTAATAAGATGGTAGCGCGACCGTTTAATTTAGATAATCGGCGCACGTCTGCGCGGGATATAGATCGCGGTTGAGTCTCGACTCTCGACCCTCCGAGCCTTGAGCACTGCAGCAGTGGAATGCCCTTGCAAGGGTATCTCAATGTCGGACTTTAGGTGCCAGTCGTCGCCCTCGTTCCCTACCCCCCCCCCCCCCCACTCCTTGCCTCCCCCCTGGCTGCCCCCTCCCCGCCTCACCACCGCGCACACCATTTAAACACAATTCTTTTAACCGAATGCATCTGACTAAATATATAACAATACGACAGTATTGAATGTTGATTCAATCTGCTCAGAAACGACTCAGGGCCATTTATATTCAAAGCCTCGTGTTCGTAAGCTTTATTGCTTTTTAATAGGTGTAGTGTGGCAAAAAGCTCGCTAAGCTAACTTAATCGATAACTGTTATTAAAAGCTCGGACCACTTAATATGCTCGTTTAAATGACACCTGTGTTATTATCCCATTATTTACAACACACAAGTAGCAAGAAAAAAAGGCAAAAACACATCAAGACCAACAATAAATAATAAACATTATTAATAAATAATAACTAATAAGTAAATAATGAAAAACACACACGTCCGCAATATAGCACAAAAGGAAAGCCTTGGCAATCATTTGTACGGATTCGTTGTCCTTGGCGATCCCTTTTGATCGAGGACGAAGTTTGGCGAAAATTGAAGGTTATAGGGCCGAAGGGAGGCGTGCACGCGCGGGCTGTCGTTGACACGGCGAAGGACGACACCAAGGTCGGCCCTAAACCTTGATCGTGTTTCGCCCACTTCGCCACTTCGCCCAGCATCCCAACTGTAGCGTATTGATTGACTGATGCCCGAGGTTTATTGACAGGAGTTTTATCAACACTTTTATTTTGATTCGCTGAAAATACCTCAGATACTAAGTTACTTCATACTAGCTTTTGTTTATGTAATAAGTATTTAGTAATATTTTTAACAGTTTACACGATGCAATGCTATGCTTGCTTGCAGACGTGTCTATTATACATGGACAAGGTAATTAAGGCAAAGCGACTCCAAAAAATGTAATTTTCTTGGGGCACTTCGATTGGGGCCATTTTCACATTTAAAGCATGACATAGACCTTGATGAAGTTATTGTTTTTGTATAAAGATTTCGTCTATCAAATACGTGGTAATATTGTATCCTGATCGAGATCTTCAACTGCTCCGCGATAACCACAGTAATAGAGAAAAACTATTTTTTTATTTATGTATTACTATAGACTACGTAGGGCACGTATATTTTTCGGCAGCTGTACTCCGGGGTGTGCCGGAGTATGGCTCTGTACGGTGCCCCAATATGGGTCGATGCTCTTACCGTACGTAATAGGACCCTGCTGCACAAAATGCAGCGGGTCATTGCGGTGAGAGTCATCAGGGGCTATCGTGCGGTCCCTTGGGCGGCAGCGACTGCTCTGGCGGGGGAACCGCCATGGGAGCTCACGGCGAGGGTGCTCGCCGAGTTGAATCTCCTCATCACTGAGGGGAGGTCGAATGGCGAAGCTCCTTCGTGGGAAGAGCTCAGGCGGTTCCGGAGACTCGGAGAGCAGTGGCTGCTGAGGAGGTGGGAAGAGGATCTGGCGCAGACCCGGTACGGTAAACGTACCGCTGAGGCACTGCGTCCAGTTCTTGTGGCGTGGATGCGCCGCAAGAAGAAACCCCTCACCTTCCGCCTTACGCAGGTACTCACCGGGCACGGGTGCTTCGGTGAGTACCTGTGTAGGGTTGCCAGGAGAGAGCCAACGCCAGCCTGCCATGAATGTGGTGCTGCGGAGGACACAGCCCAGCATACCCTTGAGGTGTGCGATCGTTGGGCCGTGCAGCGCCACGATCTCGTGGCGGTGCTAGGTGGAGACCTCTCACTCCCGAACATGGTGCGCTGCATGCTCGAGAGCGATGAGGCATGGCAGGCGGCGGTCTCTTTCTGCGAAATTGTTATGTGGCAGAAAGAGGCCGCGGAGCGAGACAGAGAGGACGATCCCACCTCTCTGCCGCTCCGCCGGCGTAGGACGGGAGTGCGGAGGCGTCGCTACGCGAACCTCCTAACCCTCGTCTAACGGGGCTCCGGGTCAGGATGGGAACCTGCCCGGCTTTGTTAGTCCCGGCGCCGAGGGGAACGCTTTAGTTTGCCTAAGCGTTCCCTTACTTTGGTGGAAGTCCGGTCCGAGGTAGACCGGCCAGTCGTGGAGGGAGTCCTGTGTTTGTTAGATCCGGGATATCCCTCCTCTATACGGCTGAAGGCGAACCGCAGGTGGTTTTAGTGAGTAGGAGTCTCACATACCCCCGGGGTGCTTCAGCTTACTGAGGCACATACCCAACCCGGGGGACCCATGATGGGTTTCCCCTGCGCAAAAAAAAAAAAAAGGCACGTATTTTCACTTTTTTCTCAAAGTTTCGTTATGACTACCAAAACAAAAGAAAAACCATCATTTTAATATTAAAAGCTCTTTATAAGGTTTATGATGCTAAAATAAAATTTAATATCATTTTTCATTTCATCGTTGAGATATATAATGTAGTTCGCTACAGTATGATAAGTTCACGACCTCTAAGTGTAGAGCTAGTTGAGTCGAATAGTTCAATGCACCCTCTACACAATTGATTGTTTAAAAGTCAAATTTAGCTTTACTAGAAGTCATTAACCTTAAATTATACTAATTATTAAAGATATATTATATAACACGGATGTTATAAATATACCCGAAAAATATACGGGTATTTTTTTCCTAAAAATTGGACAAAAGGACATAATAAAAAGTTATTGTTATCTATATATATAAAAATGGATTTTCAAATGTGTTAGTCGCGCTAAAACTCGAAAACGGCTGAACGGATTGGGCTGATTTTAGTCTTAAAATATTCGTAGAAGTCCAGACAAGGTTTTAAAGTGACACGAAGCTCACCGGGACAGCTAGTAATTTATAAATAAAGGCTCAAGAAGAGACGGCAGGTAGCAAAAAGATGTGGAAATGCATTTTTGGAAAAAATCACAATATTATGATAATATAAATTATTTATTTATCTATACTAATATTATAAAGCGGAAGAGTTTGTTTGTTTGTTTGTTTGTTTGAACGCGCTAATCTCAGTAACTACTGGTCCGATTTGAAAAATTCTTTCAGTTTTAGTTAGTCCATTTATCGAGGAAGGCTATAGGCTATATTTTATTACGCTTAGACTGATAGGAGCGAATAAATAGAGGAAAATGTGGAAAAAACGGGGGGAAATTATTTGAATAGGCTTATTTGAACGCGCTAATCTCAGGAACTACTCGTCCGATTTGAAAAATTCTTTAAGTGCTAGATAGCCCATTTATCGAGAAAGGCTATAGGCTATATTTTATCACGCTAAAACTAATAGGAGCGAAGAAATAGAGGAAAATGTGGAAAAAACGGGGGATATTATTTGAAAGGGCTTATCACACAAACTACTAGAGCAATTTTTCTGTTATTTGGGTCAGATAATAAGTAGACCACGTGAAGGATCATAGGCTATTTTTTGTGGATTAATTTGTCTGTGAAACATCTAATTTACGCGGGCGAAGCCGCGCGGAACGTCTAGTACATATAATAAAACTGTAGAAATGAAAATTCTGTACATTAAAGATATTCAAAAAAAAATAAGCGGGGGGTGTTACTACATCGCTGTAGAAGCCAAAAATGTGGTTAGTTTTTGTGTCTGTCTGTCTGTCTGTCTGTATGTTTGTTCCACTATCACACGAAAACTACTGATCCGATTTGAATGCGGTTTTCGCAGATATATTTGTCTTCTTCCAACTTAACATCTGGTGTATTAAAAAAATTTCCCCCACTCCTCTAAAGGACGAAGGAGGGGGTCAGATTTTGTATAAGACTTTTGCTTTAACACGAAAACTAATGATCCTATTTGCGTACGGTTTTCGCAGATATATTTGTCTTCTTCCAACTCAAAATCTGGTGTATAAAAATCACCCCCTCCCACCCATCTAAGGGGAGCAAAGAGGGGGTCAGATTTTGTATCAAACTTTTTTCTTTAATGGACTTACTTGATATTATTAACTGTTTTTTCCAACTTAACATCTGGTGTACAAAAATTTTCCCCCCACCCCTCTTAGGGGACAACAGAGGGGGTAAGATTTTGTATCAACTAATGAAGTGGAAATACTTTAAATGGCAAAACAACGTTTGCCGGGACAGCTAGTATTATTATACGTACACAGACTACACATTATATCACACTCGTACATCTCTACCCTCATAATGTACTTATAGCCAAAAAATCAAACTATCGGTTACTCATATTCGTATTCCACGCGTATTATATTGATCTTTGATAACATAACACGGTGATCAATTACTGATAAACTGAGTTATGGATATATGTATAGGTACGTGTTTTGTATGTAGTCTACCTATCTTACCTCTTAGGAATATCACGTACCGGCTACCGCGTACGCCAGAAGTACGTACACTAGTGAGTGTACGTATTTCTGGCGAATCGAAAAACAATCGCTATAATTATAAACGTACCACTTATGTTTCCATTAAGTATTATAAATACATAGATCAAACATGTAGTATTTCGTTTAAAATTTTTGAACAGCGATCACGACGGTTTACGTAAATCCTTATTATAAATTCTTCCATTTAAAATCCTCTAATAGATTCAAACGATACAAGAAGGAATAAACACATAAATAAAATATTTATGAAATGTTCATATTTAACTATATTGAATATACAAATAACCTACTTACTTTGTTTTTTAAACAGACATGGCAGTAATCTGTATGCGTCATTTTGTACAGTATGATATAATCCACCATTTATTTGTATAAACCAGCTCAATGCGAAAACACGCGAACGCTAAACATGTGAAACACGGGGGCCAAAGAAATGATCGTCCTGTTTGACCCAGAGAGCTTCGTCACCAGACCTTGGCAATGTCAGCTATACTGGGCCGAGCTCACTCTCATTGTTATCGCTGATGGTATTACCACAGTATAAGTCACATACAGTATTCCGCTTAGCATGCCGATCTCAAATTATTGGTTATTCAAAGTAAAAGATTTCTTTATCTGACGTCGGTTTGCCATACTAAGTGTTCGATGAACTCAAAAACCAGTTTTTACAGGGCGATCTCTTCTGCGATCGTTCTGGTTGTTCGCTCTTTTGGAACTTTAATAAAATAAGGTATAATTATTATTTTCAGGGGCAGTAGGCACACCAAGTAATAACCACGATATGCACGACCGGTGCATGGGTGTTGGCGGTGGGCCGAGGCATACCTACATCTGTGCCGGACACTGCAGTGGACCATCTTCATTAACATGAAGAACCCTTCATTATCAAGAAGTGCTAACGCACACTTTAAAATTTGAACAATCCAGTGTTAAGCCGCAGGTGTGTAATCAATAATCATTATCTTAAAATCTAATAATCTTAAAATATAAAATTTTATTGTACATTTCGAGTTGCGTGTGACGTCAACCGAGTTTGATTTAATGGACACGCCTGATTTACTTTAGTGTATGATATTTATAATGTGATATTACTCATTGGGTTGGTAGGTAAAGAAATATGTACCACCTGAAGATACCTGAATGAATAAAATGAGTTATAAATATGTTGCGATTGCATAATAATAATTATGTAATTACATTAGGTCGTTTCAACAGTAGATGTGTTTGTTTGTTTTGGGTTTTTATAATTTTAGGACTTACGTACCTAACATTAATTGCAATATACTTAACTGTTTTTTATTCATATTAAATAGCTTTAGCGTATATTTGAGTTTTAAGTTGTCGATCAAGTTTTTGAAATCCTAATTGTCGAAGATGATTTGTATCAAAAATTTTATTGTCCAACACATTTGATATTCGATAACTAAATGCCACTCGTCTAAGCACCCGGCTTACTATTACTGTCCATGATCAAAACAATATTATAACTTAATGTCACTTTCGATAATTTCCATTTTCCACTCGGGAGTCAATGGCTGAACTCGCGAAACTAGAGGTTATGTGGAGTCAAAGGCTATTCTGGAACGGCGCAGTAGGGTGGTGGAGGGTTACGGTGCATCGTACTGAAGGGCAACTGCAGATAACGCAGCCGGGAGCCAGACAGTCAACGTCCCGGTGCACCGCCCCCCTTTCCCCGTACCGCCCCCCACCGCCCCTCACCGCCCCTCCCCTCAACCCGTATTGCGATTCGCGCTATTTAGCTCCTTAATTTTCGCTCATTTCTTCTGTAATGACACTTCACTCTTGAGTATAGCTATCGACCACAATAAGAGTACTGTATATTTAATTGTTGGAGTTACTTAGTAAGGGCTTTAAGGTGACGCAGCGTTAAAGTAAGAAACCGTGTTGGATATGTTTTAGATTGCTTGTTTTCTATGAGAGGTCGGCCCGGCCTCTCATAGAAAACAAGCAATGGAACAGCAAAAAATGGAAAGGGCGTAAGCGACAAAATGGTTTTTGTCGCATAATTTAAAAACCATAAATACATTTCATATAAGCTATGCACAAATTAAAGTGCATGCTTGAACCAATTTATGTACAAATTTTGGAACCTTAAATCACTCTCCTGTGTTGGAAAAATAGGAATCCCTTTTTTTACAGAGGTCTTTTCGATTGATTATTCTGTGCTATAAAAGTTGTCCAATCGTGTTATGCTATGGGCAATTCAAAGACAAATACATGATGAATACTGACAATGAACTTCAATTTCTTAGCTTTAGTCATTGCTGAGAAAAATCGGCATCGCTACAGCCAAATTATCGCAAAAATGTCATATATTTTGTCACGCTATTCATTACATTATAGTTAAAAAGTAAAGTCACTCTACATTCAGTGTGAAACAACCATTTTCACTTTACCCACGTTTAGTTAATTTTGAAACCTATTATAATTTAATTAAATAATTAATCGTCTCAAGTCTCAACTTATTAATTTTTAATCCCCGACAAAAAAGAGGGGTAGTCTGTGTGTGTCAGTCTGTCCGTGGTCCGTGGAATCGTAGAACAGAGTAGAGCAGGGGTTCCCAATCTTTTTCAGCCTGCGGCGCACTTACAAGTTAATATTTTGTCACGGCGCCCTACTCTGCCTAGCTATTACAAAAATATACATAAATAAACACCTTTAATGACCATAGTTAGGTTAAGCAATTAAATAATAAAAAACAAATATTTAATCATCTGCCTGCTTTGTATAATTCATATTATAATTTTATTTTATAAATTTTGTTGTTATGGATAATGATGGAGGATCGACTCACGGCGCCCCTCTTGCCTTTCCACGGCGCACCAGGGCGCCGCGGCGCACAGTTTGGGAGCCCCTGGAGTAGAGAGTACTGACTAGTGACTAGAGACTAGAGAGTATAGTAACCCTAGTTAGTAGGTTAGAGTTTTAAATGGTTGATTTTAGTTTCTTAATTTAACTTTAGCGTACACATCGTTATCCTGAAAAGTGAGTCTATATTGACATAATGCTAAAAAAAGAAAAAAGCTCTGCCTTCGTGCTTATAATAGCGCCATCTCTTACAAACTTTCAGAATTACATTCAAATTGCTATATTTTGCAATTGCTTTTCAGATTATTATTTAAATTATTATTAATTACAAATAACCTACCATAATATCGACATTATACTTACTTTTA
The DNA here is from genome assembly GCA_963422495.1 of Polyommatus iphigenia. Lineage (NCBI taxonomy): Eukaryota > Metazoa > Arthropoda > Insecta > Lepidoptera > Lycaenidae > Polyommatus > Polyommatus iphigenia. The sequence continues at coordinate 16,679,779 of OY730189.1, forward strand.
AATGGACTTATCACTTATGAGTTGGGAAACGTTTTAGGTAATGGCCTTTGAAATCCTGTCAAGAACATTTTAAAGCTCTCTGTTACCTTACGCGCCATCTAGTGTGCAGTATTACACTTCTTCATTTGTAATTGAAAGAGCAATAAACAATATTATTATAAATAATAAAAAATATTTATTAGGTATTTTTTGTTCTTCATGGGAATAAAACATAAAAGTAATATAATATCCACAATTTAATAAGCCTTAATAATTATTAATTCTCCCAAAGGCACAATTAATAATGTATACTTTGAACTTTCCATATCCAGATTCCAAACTAGTACCTAATAATGTGATAAATGATAACATTAATTTCCCAATGTGAGTATAACATAATATTATTATCTGTTAGTTCTTTATGCTGGAACCACCAACTTTGGTATGGAGAGTCGAGGAACGATTATAGAATAATTTTTATCTCGGAAAAAATATTCTATGTCCGTTCACGATCGGGTGCCGTGAGTACCGATTTCGGCGCAACGAAGTTGCGAGCAATGTCTAGCAATTTCCTTTTTAGGGTTCCGTACCCAAAGGGTAAAAACGGGACCCTATTCCTAAGTCTTCGATCTGTCCGTACTCCGTCTGTTCGTCTGTCCGTCTTTCTGTCCGTCTGTGTGTCTCCAGGCTGTAAATCAAGAACCTCTATAGCTAGACTTCTGAAATTTTCACAGATTATGTATATCTGTTGACGTTATAACAACAAATACTAAAAACAAAATAAAGTTAATATTTTCGGGGGACTCCCATACAACAAAACGTGTTTTTTTTTGTCCTTTTTTGCTCTATATCAATAATGGCAACAGCTAGGCACTTGAAATTTTCACAATATCCTTAATTTTATCTGTAGTCTAATAATTAATAATAAAATTTAAATAAAATAAATAATTAAGGGGGGCTCCCATACAAAAACAGATTTTTTTCTATTTTGCTCTATAGTGGTACGGAACCCTTCGTGCGCGAGGCCAACTCGCACTTGGTCGATTTTTTTACTGTACATAATACATATTATGTCATATACCGTTTCATATAAACTTATTCGTATAAATTATATTAAAGTATAATTAATATAATATGTTACATTGTATTATCTATATTGATAAAACTAAAAGCTTGAATGCAAGTGAATTTCCTACATGTGGTGTTATAGGATTAATTAGTGTTTCCCACTAAGGAATATTCCAGTTCACAGTTTCATCCTTAATAGCGACTGAGCCGATTAATTACGTATAAAAAATATCAGACCGTGGTGCGATTTTCATCTAAATTCTAATTGAAGTACTTACCAAGGACGCACTCGTAATCCTGCTGCTAATTTTAGTCCACTTCAAAAATTATAGATAATTAATTATTAGATATTATCATCATAATAATCATCGATCGAGATGCATCTTGAGTACTGACTATTAATTATACGGGCCATAGAATAGATATCTTCTGTAAATAGGCCCAATACCTGTATTTTGAATTGTGACTTAAGCTTGCTTCCTTAGAAAATAAATATCTTTCAATTTTCATGAACATTGAGCATATTCATTGCAAAAACAAGATCCATTGTACAGTGCAAATACCTACAACAAAGAAGTGTGAGCTAGACACGAGACGGATAGGGGCGCTAGGGCTTCATAGGCGATGCGTCGCGACGCCCTCGGGATTCACACTTGCTATCAGCTCTCTCAACATAGCCTCCGTTAATAAGGGTTCAAAGTGATTGGTTGACAATATAAGAAAATTTGGCCCTAAAATCTGTTTTTGACGTGATAACGTCTTCCTCCTTATAATTCGATATGGGGTGCGCGCCCGAAAAACATGACAGTTCATGCGGCGTTACCTCGCTGACAGCTCTGAGGCGTTCCATTTACACTCTCAAGTCTCTCAACAACCGTAAGGCCCACCTGGGCCGCGCTCTTTGTTTCGATTATATTACGTATTTCGATGACTTAGAGAATACTTTTGTATGAAGAAGTTTGGTTAGTTATGACCTTTGATACATTGACCACACTCTGAATGAAAAATAAATAAACAATCTGTGAACTATTAGTATTATTTCGGCTATTCAAAATTGTGCTCTATTTCCTACGTGTCAAGGTATGACTTAATATAATATGAAGAATAAAGTATTCGTTTATTTCTTCTGAACTAGTCACTAGTTATAGTTTCGAAAGTTTATAATTGAGAAACTAATATCACATCGGACTAAATACTATATTATGATGGCTTGATAGATAGAAAATTTAACATATACAGTGTGTTTGTGTAGACACCGTTATCCTTGAAACCATCAAATGAGCCCGTCAAAATGAACAACTTTTTCTATGAGAACAATGCTGGGAACTCAAAAAAAAATGCCGTCTTCATACCCATACGGATGCCCGGATCGGCAATTTGTATGGGTATGAAGAAAGATTTTTTTAAATTCCCAGCATTGTTCTCATAAAAAAAGTTGTTCATTTTGACGGGCTCATATTTTGATGGTTTCAAGGACAACGGTGTTTACACAAACATCTTGTATATTATAATGTAGTTCACACAAACATAAAATATGGATTGTATGTAAGGATATTACATTAATTTTACAAAGAGGGTAGGCCGGGCGCCATTTTTTTTGCACATTGACCTGCCAACTTTTTTGCACAGATTTTTCCCGGAACTGAGGGGTTAAGGCTATGACGTTGTCACGTTCAACTATCGTCAGTAAACCGACTTTACAGACAACCGATTTTTTTATTATTTTATTTTACTGTGGTCTTGCTTAGCCTGCAGGGTGACAGAAGTTTGTTAATTGATACTACGAGTACTTATACAATTAGGGTGGGTTGCACCAGAGGCGTGGTTAAAGTTAAAGTTATGGTTATAGTTAAATATGGCGTCCTTTACCTTTAACTTTAACCTTAACTTTAACCGGAGAAATTCACAGATGCCTGTTGCGTTTATTTTTTTATTGAAGCTACAGGTAACCCGTTACCGGGTTCCTCAATCCCGATTGAGGGTATAAAAAATTGAATTATCCGTAAAAATAGACAGGAAAAATATAACACTGTAAAACATAGTAAATTTTCACGAAAAATTTAGATATACGTATTCAGAGCGGAGGTTAAATATGGCGTCCTTGGACGCCATAATATTTAACTTTAACCAAAGATTTGTCATTTTGCACTGTAGTTATAGTTAAAGTTACAGTTATAGTTAAAGTAAGTTGGTGCAACCCAACCTTAATATTGTAACGGCCGCTTTCTCTCAGTCTCAACTGTTTGCTTTAATCTCATCAGTTTTTCCCAGCACAGTTCAGAATCGATGGTCCTGCCTGGCAGTAACAGCTCATAAAGAATAATGCCCTTCCGATTCCACCATTCACGCAGCATCAGATTGTTGCGAGTTAACCCGAGTTTCGCCATAGTCTGTAAAGCCTGACCAGTTTTGGACTGAAAATGGCATCAATTTTGTCCGTATATAATCAGGGCGATCAGAGCAACTCACAACACAAATTACTACATTAGGTCCATATAGTTAGGGAGCCCTAGAACAAATTTTTATTACTAGCAAGCTAATTTTTTGTGACTAATTCATTTATTCATAAAAAGTTCATTTTGATAAGACAAACAACTTTTTTATCTGCGAAAAATCTTGAAAGTGGTAGGTAGCTAACAGAGATAGAAAGGATTAATTCATACTTTGATTTGATGATCCTAAAATTAAAAATATGGATTGTTCTATTTGTAGGAATTGTCCTACTGTTGTCTGTTACTCTTAATTCTTAAATTATATAGGTAACTATTAACCTACCAATATAATATACAAAAAATCAGCTGGTTAGGGTTCCGTTTTAGGGTACCGTATCTAGTCAACCAAGTTTTTTTGATCACAGAACACTAAAACGAAAACAGAACCCTTAAAAACCCTTAAATGAAAATCACACATTTTCCTAATTTTGAATTTGGAATTGTCTTCTTTAAAATTAAAACTTTTAATGATACCAAAACCAGCCAGATCCAAATAGTATTTTTATAACAACTTCATACATACTATAAGCGAAAACACGTTTTCTACAACCTATTGTTTTATCGAATACCTTGTAACTTGTAAGTCTTTGTCAACAATGTGTATAAAACCTTAATATTTATGTTAACACTTGGATAACACATGCCCTTAAATATTATTAATAACTGAGGTGCTGAAAATAGCTGAAAATTAAAGATAATCAAGAATGACTGATGACTGCTCGATGCGGACGCCCACGGCCAGGGTGGGAGGTGGAGTAGGGAGGTTGTGGGGGTGACCAAACCAAACCGACATCGGACATGAGTCATGACGCATCTCACGTACACCACCGTAACATGATGCTGTCAGTGTTTTCTGTATAGACCAAAATGGAAGATGAAAAAATAATTTTGTTTATATGCTCTACTATACCGGGTCACAGAATATATATTATTAGTTGTACGAAACCGGGTTCCTATTTCCTACGCAAACACAATGGCAAACTCGCGCAGAGATATAGGTTTACTAATTTTGTTACCTTTATTGTTATTTGGAGTTCTTTCATATTAATTTTAGAATTGGGGAATTCCTTCTCTACGTCACATTAGAAACATCTACATTTGAAGAATTACCAACATTGTTCTTCTTAAGATTTCTTTTTTAACCCCTGATAAAAATAAACTTGTTAACGGGATCGAACAACTAAAATCAAGTAAATTAACTGTGGAGAATGAAATCAAAAAAAATTAAATGTGTACTGTGTGCATGATTATACCACACGCATATAAGAGGAATCTTCCTCTTATATGTCTGTGGGCTGTACTTATTTGTATTTTTTCTGAAAAGAGGAAGGTATTACCTAAGGTAGCATCATAATATAAATGTAAGCTTTTAATTATTTGTTCAGGAAACACCTAAATCTAAGTGGCATTGTTATAAAAAACAGAGGTCCTAAACATTTTTTCTTGAATGTAGAGCGCGGTTTTATGTAAATAAAATAAACGAATTAATTGTTACATAACGTGTAATTGTTACATAAGCCCGCGGCCCAGGCTTTGCTCTGAGCTGTGAATGTCAGGGCCGCGGCCTCGGCCGTGACCGCCCTCCCCCCGCCCCTACTGCGCCTCACCCCACCTCCTCGCTTCTCACGCACCTCCAGCACATTTGTTTTGAAACCAATTTTCCAAGGAAATTGCTTAGATTTAGGTCTAAAAGTAAAGAGGAGCGTTGTTGGTTTCGAAGCTAGCCTGTAAGCAAAGAAAAAGAGGAATGTCCTATCACTCCTACCCCTTTCCTGCTTAGGATTAAGTGGATGTTCCACGTGAGCTTCAAGTACCTATTCTTAAAAGTAGTTTGAAACTTTTAAGGTCAACATTGGTAGATATACCTACTAGGTTGATTTTGTTTATATTTTGTTTACTTCCTGACCTTAACCTTAAACGTGGTGTGACGTAGTAACAAACTATTTTTGTTTACCACTTGCCTTGCCATATTTGGCTTCTGTCTCTGCTACTATTAACAGTGGTATCGAATAGCATAGCCAATAGATAGTTGCCCCAAAGCTAATTAGCCAACATAATATTATAGCGAAGCGCTCTGGTGTCGGTGACAGTAATTATCCTATGGCGATACAACGTAAAACGTTTCCATTGTATACTTTTATTTTACCTCGCAGTCTACGACAATGATCCTTATTTCCTCGGCATAAGATCCTGTTAGAGGTAAAATATCTGTAAACTGTAGGACGGGAGCGGGCCGGGAGATGGGAGAGAGTTCAATACTGTTGCCGCCCACGCAGTTTCCACGTGTAACGCGGCTCGGTCACCGCGGTGAAGGTCATATATCCCAATTTGTACCGAACCAACTTACCCTGTAATACGAGCGGGTCGTCGAACTCAATGAAAATCTTCCAGGGTATCCGACCTTGACCTCTCCCCGCGCATGCGCCCTGCGCCCGACCTGACCTTGTATACAGCCATACAGCCTATGTGCCACATAAAGCTTTATGTACAAACAACAATGTAATTAAATCGTAAATCAACACTGTTTTTCGGGAATAATAACACTTCGTAATGTTTACGATTACATTTCAATGAACTAGGGCGTATTATAATGCTATTTGGAAGTACTAGAGCGGAAGATATCAGTATTGAGAGTAAGCTCCTGAAAATCTAAATAACATAATTAAAATATCATTCCATGATTTTAATTTCTCTGGAAAAGTGGAGAGAACGAAACATAAGAGCTCGACAGAACGCACGTGAAAAGGCACTGATCTAGAGGCTAGAGCTTACAATAGGTAAGTGATGTAGAGCTTACAAAATATAATAATAATACTCCCCACACCGGTTTCGGTGACGGTGGCCGGTTTCATTGAAACCAGGCCAGGTACGCAGGGGTAAATTTATAGTGCCCAGGTGTGCGCAGTACACAAGAGCACTCTCTATTCCTTTTACTCTCATAACTAGTGTCCGACCGAAGCTTCGGCTTCGGCCGCCTTCGGCCAAAAAAACCACCTTCGGCGAAACCTTCGGCTTCGGCCTAAAACCCGGCCGAAGCCGAAGCTTTGCCGAAGGTCCGAGCAACCGTCGAAATTGAACGAACTGTAAACTGTTACGAAAGACTGAGTGAGTCGTGAGAGAGCGACGGACCGGTCGTGTATGCAGAGGCCGCTGGGAGTCGCTGTCAAATACAATAAACAAACACTAACTTCTTAATAAATCGTTTAATTATTTACTAGCTATTAGACCGAGCTTTACTCGGTATTCGATAAAACACGAATAAAATGACATTTTCTAAAAATGATTCCAAGCTAGATAATAAATCATTTAATTATTTACTAGCTATTAGACCGAGCTTTGCTCGGTATTCGATAAAACACGAATAAAATGACATTTTCTAAAAATGATTCCAAGCTAGATCGATTTATCGCCCCCGAAACCCCCTATATACTAAACTAGACATTCCGCGCGGCTTCGCCCGCGTAAATTAGATATTTCACAGACAAATTAGTCCACAAAAAATAGCCTATGATCCTTCACGTGGTCTACTTCTTATCTGACCCAGATAACAGAAAAATTGCTCTAGTAATTCGTGAGATAAGCCTTTTCAAATAATTTCCCCCGTTTTTTCCACATTTTCCTCTATTTCTTCGCTCCTGTTAGTCTTAGCGTGATAAAATATAGCCTATAGCCTTCCTCGATAAATGGACTGTCTAACACTGAAAGAATTTTTCAAATCGGACCAGTTATTCCTGAGATTAGCGCGTTCAAACAAACAAACAAACTAACAAACTCTTCCGCTTTATAATATTAGAATAGTATATAATATTAGTATAGATTTCATGAAAATCTTTGAAGCCGATTCCGAGATTCCAATTATATATTTATATACAAGAATTGCTCGTTTAAAGATATAAGATTAAGAGGTTAGTATTTGTTTATTTTATTTATTGGTCTAGTTTCGGTCTAGTCGAGTAAAACAAAGAGTAAAGCCTGATTGATTGGTCTAATCATTGTTATTTGTGAAATAATAAAGAAATTATTATTTTTTACAATAGTTCAGTAAATAAAGTTGAATAAAGTACTTGTAGAATGCGTGAGCGGGACCCTAAGAAGTAAGAGATTTCTGCTGGAACTTATTCAGCTTAGGGATAAAACATACTAAAAGTCCTGAAGTCTAGGAGGTGAGCCGGAATGAGGGGAGAGTGCCAAAAGTCTCAATTTTTGGTTTTCGGCTAATAACTAAAAAACGATGCGTTGTAGCAAAAAACATTCTACGATGAAAAAAACTTATTAAATTCTCTATAATTATTTTGATTCTACACACTTTTTCCGAATTCTCATTCGTTTTCGAACTACACATTTGAGTTATTCCTTAAATTTAATTAATTATTTGTAGTCCACAAATTATTAAGTAATAAATAAATCACGAAATCACAAACTTTTATTACCATCTCTAAATCAACTTCTCTATGAGACAGCCAATATTATAGAGGTAACCTTCAATATTGAAGTTTTGAAATACTTAATTTTAATATTAATTGTTGCTTGTAGACAATATTGGACATAACTGTATTTAAAAAAGATAAAACCGACTTCAAAATTATACGTAACTGAGAATTAAAACTCCGTATCTCCAAAACTACTGAACCGATTTTGTTGAAACTTGCGCTATTCCCTAAGTTGAACAGTACCTAGTACAACAAAAAAAAACTACTGAAATCGGAATGGTAGTTCCAGAGATATGCGAACACAAACATAAAAACATACATACATACACTTGTAATTTGGCACATTTGTTCAGACGCTGATACAGATCACAGACTAACATATACGAAAATTGGGCAGTTCTGGGAATATTATATACATACGCGTCGAATTGATAACCTCCTTTTTTTTAAGTCGGTTAAAAATTAATTACTGAGAGTCGAGCGATTAAGATTATAAACCTTCGGCTTTGGCATCGGCCGAAGGTTGTGGCGATTGCCGATTAATCGGTTTCGGCTTCGGCTTCGGCCAAAAATAGACCTTCGGTCGGACACTAGATGTAGGTGACGGCAGAGCGACATCTATTATGAATTTTTGGAACTAATTTATTTTGATCAAATTTGCGCATAAACTCCCCCTTACAACCCCTTTTTGCAGTTAAAAAGTAGCCTATGTCCTTTATCAGGCTTTAGACTATCTGTGTACAAAATTTCATTACAATCGGTTCAGTAGTTTTGGCGTGAAAGCGAGACAGACAGACAGAGATACTTTCGCATTTATAATGTTAGTATAGAAGTATCTAGATTAATTGTCTGATCTCCGATTTCACACGTTTTCAACAGAACTCTATTTCATTTAAAAGTGTAAAGAACTCATTATATTATTAATGCAGTCGCCAGAGGTTTTAACCTCCGAAAATTGTAATAGTGAATGGATTTTTGTTTTTGAGGTGTCATTTTCTTTTTTACACGATAACTTGCAAAGTTTTCCAAAAAATTTTTTGTGCTTTTAATTTTTTAGTTACATAATTAAAAATTAATATTTCACCATATAAAACCGGTCCAGAAAAAAAAAATCTTGTTCCTGTTATTTAATGACTCTTAGTCTTATCCGATTGTTTACGTTGAAAATTAACCAAATACACATTTTTTTAAAAAGAAAGTTTGCTTTGCTAAGCTTAAGCTTATAACCTTATAGTTATAAGGTTTTTGCAAAGTTTTTTGAGATTAACGCTCGTCGTAACCAAGATAAAGGGTTTGGGTGGATTTAAGGGTTGTAACGAAAAGTGTGTTAAACTTGTTGTGCGTATTTAATTTTTAGAGAAATGATAACTTTTAAGTACTTAAAAACGTTTACCTAAATATCTCCAAAAATGTGTAAAGTAGACCGAAAATATTTTTCTATATTTGTTGAGAATTTATTTAAGTGAGAGCTAAAACATTGAATGCATCGACAAACGAAAGACTTTTTCTAGTCTTTGAAATATATTTAAACTTCCTACTTAAAGCCAGAAAAAAAATTGGGTGCTACAAATCTCACGTACATGCTAAAGACGCATGCTGCGACCTATGTTTGGAAAATGCTTACCTGAATACAAAAAATATCAGTTCTTAACTTAATTTGTATTTTTTTCCTTTAAGTATGTTTTAGCAAATATAAATTAACTAGCTGTCCCGGCAAACGTTTCTTTGCCATATTATATTATAAAGTACTAGCGGTAGCGGATGTCGGTTACCGCTGCAAAAAGCCTACCCAGGAAAGACACGGTCAGCAAAATGATTCCCCAGGTCAATTCACAGAAACATCGACGACGCAGTCATTATCCGCAGGCTGCACAGATTGTCTTTCTGTGAATGTTAAAGTTGTTAATGATCAGAATATTGAAATGTAATTAATAATAATTATCTAATAAGTTTTCTCTTCTGACGGTGGTCCCGAAGTGCAACCCGTTGTTTTAGGATAGATAACTAAAGCGATTATTGTAGAGCTTCTCTATAAATAACATTTGACGTTATTTTCAGGTAACAAAATATACTGATGGTTGGGAGCCCCGACTCGTGATAGGGCAACGTAAAGTTGCCCATGCGTAAAACATTCTTTTCGTAAATCGTAAATCTATTCCTACTAATTTGAATGTTTGGCACTGGGATTTATTTATAGTTAGTGTAAAAGAATTTTTTACAGGAAATTGGAGCCTTTTGAAGGGTATAGGCAAATCGGTAGGGATCATTGGTATTCTTGGTATATGAGCTAATTCACCAGCTGCAGGACCGGTCATAATCTTCGCTACTGCGCACCCCCGCCCGCCTTGGTAGCGCCCACTTCGAAACGGGCGTAAATCGCAATTTTTAATTTCGCCATAACTTCTAAACCAAACGTCCAATTTTAATCATTCAACCAAACATTATCTACACAAACTGTACTTAGTGTTGAAACAATTTATTTTGATAAGGGTAATCAGCATGAGTAAAATTTTTGCGTTTAAATGTAGTCCCAAAATAAATGAAGATTTTTAAATAATTGTTGTGCCTCACTTGACATAGATAGGTATAGTGTGTCGCGGACATTTTTGTAGATATTTATAAGATCTACATTTACCTAGAACATTGTATGGTTCTATCTTTTATAGTTTAGGCAGCGTACGCAAAATAAGTAACTTTTCTGGTTGATTTTTTTCACCTTGTGTCAGAAAATCTCAAATATCTTACGGAACCCTATATTTTCCAAAATAAAAAGTAGCCTATGTTACTCGTAAATAATGTAGCTTTCGAATGGTGAAAGAATTTTTAAAATCGGTCCAGTAGTTTTTGAGCCTGTTCATTACAATTAAACAAACAAACAAACAAAGTTTACCTCTTTATAATATTAGTATAGATATCGCCCGTATTATTTTATTGAATTAGTGACTAAATAAGTATATCACCATGGCAACGTCCATCGCTATCCCGTGACCCGCGTCGCATAAACAATGGTCGCTCTTTATAGACAAATAATTTGCAATAAAATAAAATTGCGACTATAATCTAAAGATCTAAGCTATCCTATCTCTCAAGTTGGAAAAAAGCACACATTAAAAAAAAAACATTAAAATCGGTTAAGTAGTTTAGGAATCCATCGCGGACAAACATCGTGACAGGAGAATGGAGATTTATATATATTAGATGAAAAAAAAAGACGGTTTGCACTCCGGCAGTGCCGGCAGAAGTGAAAACTTGATTATTAACGTTGTGCATTTTTTTAACCCATTTTTAATTTAAATTATTAAAAAAATCGATTTTTTAATTAATCGAAACCCTTACAATCGATTAAATTTTTAACCTATTTTTTATGAAATTCGATTTATAAAGAATCGATTTTTTTAATTAATCGAAACCCATACAATCAATTCGAGTTCGAGTTCGAGTTCGACACAAAACACTACTCTCCAACCGTCTTACGGTTTTTCCAAGGTTTTTCCATCAGCACGAGAATCTGACGCGAGTTTCACAGTTTTTACCCATCCCACAAAAGTGCTCAATGCCGCTAAAGAAGTTTTCACTTCAAAAAAATCAATTTTATTATGTAAAAACCTAACCAAAAGAAATAAAATACAGATTTTTCTGCGAAATATCCGTGAAGAGTTTGTGCTACATTTTCAGAAAATTTAATTAAGTAAGAGCTAAAAAGTTATACACATTAAGAAATAGAAGGCTTTGTTAAGCCTAAAAAATAATTTTAAACTTCCTATTTAAAACCAAAGAAAAATAGGAACGCCATTTACCTGGCGAGGCACACAAGCACATTTGGAGGTATGCTCATCTACATGCAAAAATATTAATTTTAAATCTAAATTATACATTTTTTCAACTTATTTTCTTTCTTTGGAATATAAGCAACGATACAAAGCAAAAAAATAATAATATATTTTATTATTTTGCTATATAAGTATTTAAAAGAAAGAAATATGGAAATTTATGAGTTTACTTGAAGTGGAAGAGAATAATTTAAAAATCAAAAGCACAACTTTTCAATAGGTAAACTTTATTATTTATGTTATCACTTATCAGCTACACATTCCTTTTTTTCTTTTCAATTTTCATCCACTATTGCAAAAATCGGAGGATTGCACGATTTTTACGCTCTGTGAGCTCCACTATAGGTATTATTTTTAACAAACTTGAGTTTTAGCCGAATTCTTTTTTTTTTTTTTTTTTCGAAAGGGTCTAAGCTACTGGTCTGGTTAAGACCGTGGTAGTTTAATCGTGGCTATAACTAGTCTGTTGCTAGTTGGTTTGGAAAGATAAAAGCCGAATTCGGAAAAAGGCACTATTGAATAAATCTTCTGTTATATTAAACTTTTACGTGTTTTCCTTCGATTTTTTTAAAATCTTTAAAAGTATAATATTATACTTAATATGGAAAAGTATGATCGAGTGAAGGCACTATCTATTTTTAGACCTCTTTAAATTGGAGGCTAATTATTATATTCCATTTTAAATACACCCACTTCCATTTTTAGGGTTCCGTAGTCAACTAAGAACCCTTATAGTTTCGGTCTGTCCGTCCGTCTATCCGTCTGTCTGTCTGTCTGTCTGTCCGTGTGTGTTCAAAGCTGTAATTCGGCATGAATGCACATATTATTAACGCCGACAAAATGGTATATAAAATCTTAAATAAATATTTTTATGGTACCTCCCTACACGTCAAACGGGGATGATTTTTTTTTCGCGTCCACACTCCACCCCACCGTGTGGGGTGTCGTTGGATAGATTTTTTAAATATTACGAGTATTCATAGACAATTTTCCCATTTAAGAATAAGAAAAAGAATCATTTATTCAATTTAACGTAACAAAAAAAAACACCACCATAAAATACACAGAAGAATAGCAAATAATAATTAAAAAAAAAGAAAAAACTTAGAAATAAAAAATAAAATATTCTAAAAGAAACAAAACATGTGTTATGAAAAAATAGAATACATACAAAAATGGCAGTGCATTGCCACGAAAAAAAGAAAAGGTGATCACTCAGGTTTTGACAGCGACAGACGCCGCTGTCCCTGGTCTTCCGTGATCACCTGTCCCATTTAGGGATCCATTTGTGAAATATGAAGTTTCAAAGCGGAAAAATCGTTAGAGTCCAGTGTCCCACCCTTCTACCAGCTAAATGGTTGCTTCTGGAAATGTGAAAAAATTCACTGGAGTAGGAAATATGCTGAATTTAAAAGGAAAATTATCACGGCTAAGAAGACTTCATAAGTTATTGAGTAATAGTTGATCAACTAAAAAAAATATTCGGCGAAGTATAAAGGAATTTTTCGTTCAAATTCCTTTGAACGTAAATGATGTTAGTAGTGTAAAACACGTTATAAATGTACATTCATTGACCATACAAAAATTATCAAAAACTAGCGGTACTACGGAACCCTATATTGTGCGTGGCCCGACACGCACTTGGCCGGTTTTTGATATATTATCAATTTACTTTTAAATATAATGATTTGGCAAAAATAAAACATAATACTCAAAAGTTTCACATAACAGAACAACGTCTGTCGGGGTCAGCAAGCATTAACTTTACAGTACTATATACAAGGCTGTTAATGGTAAAATATTGTCTCCTATGACAAAACTATCTTTCTGCCCATGGTCAAAGAATATAATATTACTTGATCGTTACTGAAGACCATGACTTCAAGGCCAGGGTGGAGTCCAAGACCTTCGGTTGTTAAGGCCGTGATACAATACAATATACATATTATAATATGGTTAAATGGTTATATTAATTTTAATATTTATACAATTTTAAACCAGAGTTGCAATACTATGCAAAGCAATTAAATATTATAAGTAGTACTTATTTAATTATAGTAGTCTAGGCTAGTAGGTGTCGATTATGATTTGTGTGTGTACCTACTTAGATGGGCGCCGGCAGGGGGGTGCCAGGTGGTGCACTTGCACCCCTTGGAAATCTCGGGATCAACAGGAAAAGCCGTCTGTAGACTGTAACCCTATTAGCATGCCGTACAAATTACATTTTGGTACAGACAGACGGACAGACGGACGGAAAGACCAAAACTATAAGGGTTCCTTATTGACTACGGAACCCTAAAAATGTTGATATTAATTATTATTATAATACTTTCGGAAAATAAGTAAGTACTTTGATTGGTGGTGTATCTAGTGAAAAAAAATTAGCTTAACAATTAGGTAGGTACCTAACTAAATTTTTAAAATCACAATCAGCCTTTATTGAAATTTTTTTATTTATATTTTCATAATATATGTAGTTAATATTTACACCTCGCCAACGTCTTCGTCGCCAAGAGAAAAGAGCGATTCATTTTCGGGAGAAATTATTGATACGTAATCTCTATGAACTGGTGAGGGTGTATACTGTAATATATGACGAGTCGCTTGAGTGTTGTAACGAGATTGGTCTAGGAACGTATTCCGAATCTTCTGCAATGTCACTGTAGTTAGAAGGCTCTACTCGGTCTCTCAGTAGTGTCATTTTGGTTAGACATATTTGAGTCCATCAATGGATCGATTACAGCTGCTATTCTATGTTCCTTTACAGGTACTTCAAATTCTTGCTGTATTTGGTTGTGACTAAACTCTGAACTGCTTAAGGAGTTTTTAAAATTTATAACTGTTTGTAATAATTGTATTCTTAATTGCAACTTTTGGTCTGAAGAAAATTGTTTGACGTAAGGCAGAAGCGACCGCAGAAATGATTCATCCTCGTCGATATCGCCTAAGATTGTTCTGTTTTCTGAAATACGTAAGTTGTCGCTTTTCATCAGTTGATTGCCTTCTCTTAGTATTTCTAAATACTCCTCATCGTGACTATTAGTCCTACTCTTCGGTTCCGTCTTTGGTCGTTTAGAATCAGTCGATTCAGTATGTGAACTCTGCACTGTGGCGTTTAATGATTCCGCACTTTGTTCGATTTCGATAGAAGATTCATTATTCTCTACCACTGTAAATGGCAATAAAAATAGCAGTGAATCAAAGTAAATATATTTTCTCTTCTTTTTTCTTCCGCTTCCAGAAGGAATATTCTTTTGAACACTAAGTTCCCTTCGGAAGCAACTTCTCAAAGAGTTCCACTTCACCTGTATATCTTGTCCTATAAAAAAAAACAAAACAAATAATTATAATATTATGTAGGTTACTAAAAGTTAGGTATATTTTTGAACTAATTTAAATTTTTTTGCAGGTATATAGGACGAGGATCGTCGTTCGTCGAACTCGAAGAAGATTATCTGATTGGCGCATCTACTATTCGTTCTATAGGTAATTAACGAAAGTCGAAAACTGTACATCAATTTGGGAACTATGTAAAAGTCAATGCTTTCCTGCTTTCACGGTGCAGAGATGGCTAGAGATTATGAAACAATTCCACGATAAAACTCAATTTCCTAATTGTTTAGGAGCGGTAGATAGGAAGCACATACGTCTTAAGAATTAAGATGCCGCCAAATTCGGGTTCTAATAATATAACTACAAGTCATACATTTCTACAGTATTGATGGCAGTTGTTGATGCTGATTACTGTTTCACATTTATTGTGACAATGAAAATTCAGTGACTCAACCATTTTTCAAAACTCCACACTTGAGAAAGAAATTCTGGATGGTAAAGTAACTCTTCCGAATAAACAAAAACTTCCCGGTGATTTAAATGGACAACTCCCACAAAAATTTTTGTGGGAGATGAAGCCTTTGCAGTTTCATCCAGTCCAACAGCGCATTTTTAGGATTCCGTTATAGTCAACAAGGAACCTTTATAGTTTCGGTCTGTCCGTCCGTCTGTCTGTCTCTCCGTCTGTCTGTCCGCGTTTTTTCTCAGAGACTATAAGGCCTACAAAGCAGTAAATTGGCATGAATGTACATATTAATAACGCCGATAAAATGGTATAGAAAATCTTAAAAAACAATTTTCTTATGGTACCTACCATACATATCAAGCGGGAGTGATTTATTTTTTCCGCGTCCACCCCACCGTGTGGGGTGTCGTTGGATAAGTTTTTTTAAAATATTATGAGTATTCAAGGACCAATTTCTAATTTAGAGATCCGTTTGTGAAATATGAAGTTTTGAAGTGGAAAAAATCGTTAGAGTCCGGTGTCCCCCCCTTTTACCAGCTAAACGGTTGCTTCTGGAAATGTGAAAAAAATCACGGGGGTAGGAAATATGCTGAATTTGAAAGGAAAACTATCACGGCTAAGAAGACTTCATAAGTTTTTTAGTAATAGTCGATCAACTAAAAAAAATGTATTCGGCGAAGTATAAAGGAACTTTTCGTTTTAACATTCCTTTGAACGTAACTAAGATGATAATTATGTTGTTAGTAGTGTCAAACACGTTATAAATGTACATTCATTGACCTTACAAAAATTATCAAAAACTAGCGGTACTACGGAACCCTATATTGCGCGTGGCCCGACACGCACTTGGCCGGTTTTTAATTACCGGTTGTCCAGAGCACGAAGAATGGTAGAATGTGCCTTTGGAATTTTGTGTAGTAAATAGAGAATATTTCAAAGAGGTTTAGACGTAAATATGCCACTATAGTTGCGTGTGTACGGTAAATTATACGGCTATTGCTGAACCAAAGATTTCCTTTGGTAGGATTGGTCCTTATGGCCCAAGGATGGATTTAAGATGTGGAGCCACCGCGATTTTAGATGTTAATTTTTTTAATTTTAGCAGCTTCTGCTCTGGAGGAAAATAGAGTCTCAATATGTATAGACTATAGAGGCATTAATTATGGTACTATTCCAAGTTCGGTACCATATTCGGATGACTTAAGAATGCTTAATTCATTTTAGGACTCATATTTGCACGATAAAGATGTTAAACAACGTAAAAAGAAGAAGAAGAAGCATTATTTAAACGCGCTAATCTTAGTATGAGTCAGTAATTACTGGTCCGATTTGAAAAATTCTTTCAGTGTTAGATAGCCCATTTATCAAGGAAGGCTATAGCCTATATTTTATCACGCTAAGACTAATAGGAGCAAAGATAAAGAGGAAAATGTGAAAATAAAGCTGAAGAGTTTGTTGGTTAGTTTGTTTGTTTGAACGCGCTAATCTCAAGAACTACTGGCCCGATTTGAAAAAATCTTTCAGTGTATATTTTATCACGCTAAGACCAATAAGAGCAAAGATACAGAGGAAAATGTAAAAAAACGGGGAAAATTATTTGAAAGGGCTAATATCTCACAGTCTACTGGAGCAATTTTTATGTTATTTGACACGAATATATAGTAGACTAGCGACCCGCCCCGGCGTCGCACGGGTATAAAATATAATATAGCCATTGAAAAAAAATGATTAAAATCGATAGCCTATGATCCTTCACGTGGTCTACTTCTTATCTGCGCCAAATAACATAAAAATTGCTCCAGTAGTTCGCGAGATAAGCCCTTTCACATAATTTCCCCCGTTTTTTTCACATTCTCCTATCAGTATTAGCGTGATAAAATAAAGCCTATAACCCTTCCTCAATAAATGGGCTATCTGACACTGAAATAATTTTTCAAATCCGACCAGTAGTTCCTGAGATTAGCGCGTTCAAGTCAGCCCTTTCAAATAATTTTCCCCGTTTTTTCCACATTTTCCTCTATTTCTTCGCTCCTATTAGTCTTAGCGTGATAAAATATAGCCTATAACCTTCCTCGATAAATGGGCTATCTAACACTGAAAGAATCATCAAAATCCGTTGCGTAGTTTTAAAGATTAAAGGGAACAAAGGGACATGAGGGAAAAAAAGCGACTTTGTTTTATAATAAGTATAGACTACGTGAGACATGGGTTATTAATTTGTATAAAAAAATATACGGTTTCCGTGAAATTTCAGATTTACGCGGACGAAGCCGCGCGGAACGTCTAGTATTATTATTAATATGTTTATTGCTCCATTCATCACCATGTCTTCGGCATGCAGAATAATGCGGCTATCAGCCTCCTTATATTAATAATTAAGCTCTGTCAACAGCGTTTTCGTTGGTTGAAAATCATGTATTCTAAATTTTTTATTTTATTTTTACTATCTTTTATCTAAATATTATTCAAAAATTGGCATTTAAACATTCGATTCAATCGAAAATGATACCAAACTCGACTATATACCTAAATCCCACGCAGTTATTGACCTCATACCTGCATGAAATATTCAGGTGGCTCCACATCGTAAACCCATCTTAGGGATATAAAGATCAATCCTACCAAAGGAAATCTTTGGTTCAGCAAAAGCGGTATTCCTCGTTTTTATTTTGTCTTAAGTACGCACACGACTACTAGCCATAAAAATAATAAAAGCATGCATTCTTCACAATTTTGTAAGAAAAATACAAAAAAAAAACATAGCCAAACATTTATAACCTCCTCCTTTTTGGAAGTCGGTTAAAGAGACGGTATTTGTTTTGAAGACATGTTGTATAACTGCCCTTTCGAAGACAATATACCTGTATTATACTAATATACCTACCCAATATTGGTGTGAGAGGGACGGATAATGGAATAGAAAGTGAATAGAAACGATAAAGTACTACTCGACCAAGCCAACTAGACCAGTGGTTCCCAACCTTTTTAGAGCTGATACCCCTATGGCCTGTTAGAGAAACTGATTTTACCCCCCCCCCCCCCCCTCCCCCCCCCCTCCCCCCAATTAAAAACAACTTTATACTCCTCGTTCAGAAGGTTTCTTGCCTTTTTTTAAATGTTACCAGAGTTGAAAGGCCACTCTCGCATTTACATTTACAAGTGGTAGCTAACGGTACCAACATTTTCAGATCTCTGTCTACAATGATAGGGTATTCTGTAGCTGTTTTTCTCCAAAATGTACAGAGTGTATACTTTTTTTCTGCCAATTAATTTATTTTAGGTACCACCTCTGTTACCCCTTTAGAATAGCTATTTTACCCCCGCGGGGGTAATTACCCCCAGGTTGGGAACCACTGAACTAGACGAATGTCCACAGAAATGATCTTGATAATATATTAATGGGGATGGCTGGTCGAAACTTTAAGTAGATGCTGCCACCATAGCTTTAACCTGTCAATGATTGTGTCAAACAACAACAACAATTTTATTTACTATAGCTTGTGCGTTATAAGATGATATGGGTGACAGTTTTCATATTCCTTGCCACGGAAATTTTTTACAAGAAAAAAAAAATCAAATTGTAATAAATTATATTTCATCTACAAAAATAAATGTTTCCTGTAATTGTAAATGAATAAAAATGAAAAGTTGCTAAATACTAACTTATTAATATAAAATTATAAATATTAACTGTGAAATAGGAGTATAAAATTATTGTTACGAAAACATTTGAAAAATGTCAGATGCATGAAACGGAATTTATGTCAATAGAGATTGCCACTGTTGAATCGAAATCAAATCGATAAAAAAGGCGGCCATCTTAAATCGCCGGCGCCACTCTGAAACGTCAGTACGAAATCGATAATTTCGATTGCAATTCCTTTACGAAGTGATTCGATATTTTAAAATTATCGATTAATATTTTTAGGTAACTTCCCTACTATTGTCAATTATTATGTGTCACGCATATCATCTTAAAACGCACAAGGTATAGTAGTGCATAATTTCTGTATTAATTGTATTGAAATAATTATGTATTCGTTTTGGCGTGTAAGTGAGCTAAAAGCTGAGCTAACGAAAAGAGGCGCATCACTTAATGCAGTGGTTCCCAACCTTTTTAGAGCTGTTACCCCTATAGCCTGTTAGAGAAACTGATTTTTGCTTGAAGTATACATAACCCATGCACATAAGTACAAAATGTTTTTCATTACAATTCAATCAAATATAATATAATACTATTTTTTTGTGATGACAAGAAAATAAATGAAGCTAAGGCATTGTATGTATCCCGATAGCTACCTTGTTTTGTCAAGAGTGTCAAATATGGGGGAAAATACCTTTATTAATCCCTAGACCGTGGATTCCTGAAAATCTTTTGTTTTCGCGGTTGGATTCAATCGCTTCGGAGTTGAACCATTAAAGGATATTATTGTAAAAAAAACTATGAAGCAACTGCAATAATATGAAGTAAATTTAAAGCTTCACAAAAGTGGTATACCACAGGAATCTAACTGTAAACAAGTTTTGTTTTTACTAACTATACAAAGGACAAGATCCAACGTCCATACAATTTTGGGCTAATTTTAAAAGTGCTTGCCAACGCAAATAAACCCATTATTTAAATAGAACTAATCTAAGGAATAATTTTTATTATTACACCAAAATTCTAAGTCAAGTCTCCAAGTTGTTATTGAAGGTCAAACTTTTTTTTATAACTTGTAATAAAACTTATTTTATTAATTAAAAGCAATAAGTAATCAATCCCAACATCCTTATCTGAGTCATAGAACAGATTGGAGGCCAAATACCTACAAATGGTTTGAAAAAACTCAAAGGAAGAGGGATACTCTACGTGCTTGGGGTACGCACGGCA
The DNA here is from genome assembly GCA_963422495.1 of Polyommatus iphigenia. Classification (NCBI taxonomy): domain Eukaryota; kingdom Metazoa; phylum Arthropoda; class Insecta; order Lepidoptera; family Lycaenidae; genus Polyommatus; species Polyommatus iphigenia. Next base: position 16,700,250 of record OY730189.1, read on the forward strand.
TTTGCCTAGTATTCCAAGTAAGCAATGAGTTGTGCCCTGCAAGCCCCAAGCATGTAGAGGTTCCCTCTTCCTTGAATTTTTCCAAATCATTCGTAGGTATTTGGCCTCTAAAGCCGGGTCCAGACGAGTGTAACGTGTAATGTAAGATTACGTGTAATTGAGCGTCAACAGTGTGGACGGCATACGAACTCAAAGCGAATTGTCCAAACGAGCCTTTGTGCTCGCGCGAAAACCGACAGCCGATGGATAAACCCCGAGCGTTACATGTAATGCTCGTAGTGCCTTCCACATGTAGAATTCGTGTTACATTATACGGTGAATTACATTACATGTCACACTCGTCTGGACCCAGCTTAGTCTGTTATATGACTCGGATAGGGACGTTTGGGATCGATTACTTATTACTTTTAATTAATAAAATAAGTTTTATATTACATGTTATAAAAAAAAAGTTTGACCTTGAATAACAACTCCGAGACTTGACTTAGAACTTTGGTGTAATAATAAAAATTATTCCATAGATTATGGTCTACTTAAATAATGGGTTTATTTGCGTTGGCCGGCACTTTTAAAATTAGCCCAATTTGGACCTTATCCTTTAGTTTAGTTATTAGTTTAGTCACAAATTACCAAGTTTAGTTATTAGAAACAAAAACTTCTTAATATTTAGCTTTATCTGTAGTATTATGTTTTTTATTGCAAATAGGTCTTGAACATTAAAACCCCTGTCTGCCATAATACAGTCTCCTTCTTGACACTTATCTATATAAAGGACTTTTCTCTATCATTTGATGGTCACTTGTTGCTCCGCCATACCCTTGAGAACAATAGCAAAACAAACCACCTGGGGTTGAGCCTACTAAAAATTTAATAATATTTTATTTTTGTATGAGCTGTAGCTGCAGGTAGCTCTTTGAGACCACAGAATTTTAGGTCTCAAGAATCAACACAGATACCCTGTGTTGATTCTTGAGACCTAAAATTATAATTATAAAAACATGTATCGAAACAAACTATCTCTACTTATATATTATGATTTACTTACAATATAGTTAAAATAATAACATACCTGATAAATACATAAGTTTTGGAAGTCGGAATCATGGAAATGTTTACGACATCTTTAATGGGGCTTAAAGTTTTTCCTTCTTATTTTTTATCTTAGCCATATTAGGATCTTTTGGGAAATTGTGGGCACCTATTTCTTTACAAGACGGGACTTCACACATCCATGTTATTTATAATCGAAAATTCCCATAAAATTCCATACACTTTGACAACTACAAGGTAAGAGCTACTATAGCGCCACTTTGACAGTTGCCAACCCCATTATATCAGTGCGAATGTCAAATAATGCTCTCTCGCACTTAGGCATTGCTAGCGACGTGCGTGCGAGAGAGCAAGCTTTGAAGTTTGACATTCGTCTAGTTAGCTAATGGCTTGGTCGAGTAGTATTTTACTAACTACAAAACCCTGGGTTTCTTTTTCTAAGACATAACCACTTCTCTGGGAAGTGTACCCTGGCAGTATAGTAAAGTCTAATAAAAACTTAAACTTACCGTATTTTGTTTTTTCTTTAGACGTCAACGATGTCCAAACAGGAGCTGAATATACATTACAGCACACTTCTTCCCATAATTTTCTTTTTAATTGTCTATTTCGATATTCTGCCTTAGAAGTATCATAAATTGCTGGTCTGTTTTTTATTTCTTGAATTAACAAGGTTATATCGATATCTGGCTCCATGGTAATAGATCGCGTATGTTACGTCACTACAAATGCAGATTGCAGACTAAAAGTGTGCGCCGTGAGCCGTCTGCGAGCGCGCGTTGAAGCAAAGTACGTTAAATTTTTTTCGCACACTTTTTGTGCGGCGCGGGGCGGCGCGCGGCACGGGGCGGGGCCACAGATAACAGAATGGCGCAGATTACACGCATCAATATTATCATGATTGGCGCAGATTACACGCATCAATATTATCATGATTGGCGCAGATTACACGCATCAGTATTATCGTGATTCGAGTATCACGCGAATCCACGCGAATCACAAGTACTGAAGCGCCCTATTATATTACGGTCAATATTATCACCGTCAGTACACACTACACAGTTGAAATCGCTAGAGGAAGGTCATCTCGTACAAGATTTTTTTTTATTAAAGAGAAAAGCAGCAAAAGCTTATACGTGGGAGAGCCATGCTTCGGCACGAATGGGCCAGCTCGACCGGAGAAATGCCACGTTCTCACAGAAAACCGGCGTGAAACAGCGCTTGCGCTGTGTTTCGCCGAGTGAGTGAGTTTACCGGAGGCCCAATCCCCTACCCTATTCCCTTCCCTACCCTCCCCTATTCCCTTCCCTTCCCATCCCTACCCTCCCCTATTCCCTTCCCTTCCCATCCCTACCCTCCCCTATTACCCTATTCCCTCTTAAAAGGCCGGCAACGCACCTGCAGCTCTTCTGATGCTGCGAGTGTCCATGGGCGACGGAAGTTGCTTTCCATCAGGTGACCCGTTTGCTCGTTTGCCCCCTTATTTCATAAAAAAAGCAGTAATACTCACATGCGCGTTAAAAACTAAACGCATGCAAAATAAGACGGATTATTGTTTATTATTATTATTTATTATTATCTATCTTATATTTAAACATCTTTCGGATTCCATAAAAATGGGCATGTTTCTTACAAAAGAATAAACTCCTTGAGGTCATCAGGCTCTAATAATTGTTATAAGAATTCCTTATCTAATTAAAAGTATGTTTATTGTCAAAATTATTTAATTATTAAATTTACGAATTCAGTATTTTATAAAAAGGCTAAAAAACATATTCTGCTATATTTACTTGCAAGTGAATACTGAGCACAGATTAAATACGAGATCGCATAATCTGTGGAAACCACAGCCAATTTTTAAAATCTCTGTGATATTATCATGATTCTGCGATTCGGCCGCTTACACCATCAATATTATCACGGAATCATGATAATTTTGATACGTGTAATCTGCGCCATTCCGTGATAATATTGATGGTGTAAGCGGCGGAATCGCAGAATCATGATAATATCACAGAGATTTTAAAAATTCTTGAAATCCACGCACAGATTAAGGATATATATATATATATATATATATATATATATATATATACAAATATACACTAGGAGAGAGCCTTTAAATATCGGTGTGTAAGCGTCAAAAGCGTGTAATGTTATGTCCTACTTACTCGGACATAACAAAGGAGTCGGTCTGCATATTTCATGTAATAAAAGTGTTAATAAAGGTTTTTAGTGAACATTTTATACTAGATATTGTTGAGTTTTGTGGTTCCGCTAAATAATAAACCATAAGGATGGCCAAAGAATGCCTCAAACACGTGGATTTGTACTTGTATGAAAATAAGCACAAAATGGCCACGCGATGACGGGCTAAGGTTACATCTATATATATATCCTTAATCTGTGGATGTAACCTTAGCCCGTCATCGCGTGGCCATTTTGTGCTTGCATAAAAAAAATCCGGATTTTTTTTGTTTTTAAGAAAAAATCATTGGCTTTTCTATGGTCACAGAAAAGTTATGTATGGCAAAAAATCTTTACTTCAGTTTTATAAAACTGAAAATTTCATTCCAATGAAAGAAAATCTTTTCCGTTTTTATTGCTAATAGTCAAATTAATAATAATGAATTTTATTCGATACTTGGTATTGAGTATTTTTACCTAAAATACATTTTTAAGTCTTTCTTCGCTAAAGGCCCTATGTTCTTTGTGATTTCAAGTAATCAATTGTTTCTGGTATAGCTATTTTACTAGAAAATCTCTGAAATGTATTTAACACTGCATATTCTAGTCGCAGTAGATAGATTTCATGTCAGAAAACCCTGGAGACCAGGCCAAAACCAGAATAATCTAGTCAAATCAAACCAATATTAAGTCGATGCAACTAGTAAAAAGGCTCCAGGGGAGCAACCAGTCTCTAGAAACCGACCAAACCGTGGAGGGGAGTTTCCATCAAGTTGGTCCGTATGACGACAAAACATCTTGTATTCCAGCATTGAAATGTGGAAAATGCGGAAGGTTGCTGTTTCATGAGTTTGGGACATCAATAATGGTAAAACCTAATGGGACGAATAATGGCTCTCCAGAGCTGGTCGAAGATGGTAAACTCACCGCGGAATTATCCGAACAAGTAATTATAGTAAATCGAGATGAAATTCAAGCCGTATTTTCATCAGCACCAGCATCAGAGACAATTTCTTAGTGATACCATGGTCAATCTCACAAACTCATGAAAAAGAAACCTTCCGCATTTTCCACATTCCAATGCTGGAATACAAAATGTTTTGTCATCATAAGGATCAACTTGATGGAAACTCCTCTGCACGGTTTGGTCGGTTTCTAGAGACTGGTTGCTCTCCTGGAGCCTTTTTACTAGTTGCATCGACTTATTATTGGGTTGATTTGACCAGATTATTCTGGTTTTGGCCTGGTCTCCAGAGTTTTCTGACATAAAATCTATCTACTGCGACTAGAATATGCAGTGTTAAATAGGTACATTTCAGAGATTTCCTAGTAAGATAGATACCAGAAACAATTGATTACTTGAAAACAAAAAGAACATAGGGCCTTTACCGAAGAAAGACTTAAAAATGTATTTACGAGTAGGTCAGTGAACTTTAAACTACAGGAAGAGTAACTCCGTCAAAAAAAGTGCACCAAAAGGCTACAAAATGTGACCCGAATACATGTATACTTTATGCATGTGTTCGGTACACATTTTTCGTGTATATATACACGAGTGACATTCAACCAGGTTGACATGATAATTATTATTGTCAAACTCATTTTACAATTTGTTTACTTACTTTTTACGTAGCTTTTTACAAAATTTTCGTTGTTAAAATGCCTAAATGCCCTGTGAAATGGTGTAGAAGTTATACAGATACGACTTTTAATACAGGAATAACCTTTCAAGTTTCATTAGTAAGTGATTTTTTTAAAATTATGCTTAGGTAAAGTTCTTGTATTTTTTCCGACCCAAAAACATGCCCAAAAAGATGGTTTATTTAAGTTTGATGCCAGGGTATTTGCGTAAAATTAAGCTGGTCTCTTTGTGTTTGTCTTATTAAGTTTACATGTTATTGTAAAAATGCAATAATCAAAAAATAATATAATTACAAATTTTTTACAAAGTCGCCATGGACAGTGTTATGCAAGATGTAACAATTTAATCATAATTCATAAACGAGGGTCTGACCGACATCAGTATGGAGTATCTTATTTTTATAATGCCGTTCGTGCTTCGTTTAGTAAGAAACGAACCGAATTGGATGCCGAGCCAGATTACTCGTTTATGTAGCATACACTTTAATAGTCATGATTAGGGCCCGGATTTAATAATATGTAAATACATATTTTTATTTTACGCGATTTTCGGCCTAGAATGTGCTTTTTACACGAATTATCATATTTAGACTGTGAAAAACCAAGTTTTATTTTCCATATTTTTCCATATTTTAGGGTTTTACAAAGATAAGTCCATATTTTGCAAGAAAATGTCACAATCGTCCATATTTTCACTAAAATACAAAAAAAAATACGTTCCCGCCACCATGCGGCTGCGTATTTCGTTCCTCTCGCGTTTTATATTATTATTAATTATATTTTTTCGGTATTCTGTTTTCACAGAAGATTATTGAAAAAATAGAAAATAAAGTTTCAGCTATGCTGAAGGTCCTGTTACTGACATGGCTAAACAAAAACTGAAGTAAAAAAATATCGTGAATTGTGAGTTGTGACGTGCAGGGATCATTTAGCCAATATTAAGCGAACCCAAGACGATATTTTTTTTTTAATGAAATCCCCTTATTTCATGGGGATTTCATGGGGAGGGATGCAAACGAGCAAACGGGTCACCTGATGGAAAGCAACTTCCGTCGCCCACGGATACTCGCAGCATCAGAAGAGCTGCAGGTGCGTTGCCGGCCTTTTAAGAGGGAATAGGGGAGGGGAGGGCAGGGAAGGGAAAATGGTAGGGGATTGGGCCTCCAGTAAACTCAAACACTCGGCGAAACACAGCGCAAGCGCTATTTCACGCCGGTTTTCTGTGAGCCCGTGGTATTTCTCCGGTCGAGCCGGCCCATTCGTGCCGAAGCATGGCTCTCCCACGTCATATCATGCAGCATGACGTGCGTTACGTGCTGTCATGCTTACAATATTATGATCGGCATGTCATGCAAGTTGTACAATTAATACTGTCACGTATGTTTATTCCCAAACCAACTATGCATAGGCAAAGCCAGTATAGCATATTTCTGGCCTACCAAATATGCAGAGGCATAGCCAGCATAGCATATTTCTGGCCTCTATCTCTTTGTTAACTGTCACGAGTGACTCTTTTCTTACCTATAACACTAAAACGTTTAATTATTGAAATTTTACACTCCATATTTTTCCATATTTCTTTTAATACTCCATATTTTTCCATATTTTCGATTTTTTAGTCCATATTTTATGTACATGTTTTGGATTTTTTAGTACATATTTTTCCGGGCCCTAGTCATGATATATTTTGTATGAGTAATTAAAGAGATTACGAAAATCTGCATTTGTACCGTAAGTTTTTTATTTCAATTCTGTAATAATTCTGTAATAATTTAGCACATAGATTTTTGTAATCTGAAAACGTCTTGTCTATGTGCTCTGCAGGGCAATCGCGCTAATTTTTTTCAACTGAAACGCAAATGAAACTCGGACGTTGATCGACTTTTGGAACGATTCGGTATCGCGCTAACGTTTTGACAGCTAGTTGAGACGTTACTGAACCTCAGCCCGAGCGCAAACGCTGTCAAAACAAAAAGTTGATACAATGCAACTTTTACTCGCACGTTTCTGAAACGTTTCTTATTTTGGTGTGTTAAATTGACGAAAATCGATGGAAAAATATAACATAAGCTATAATCAAATTATAATATAAGCTTATGTTTTACTTCAAAGCTGTAAAATAACATTAAGGACTATTTTAGTTTGTTAAAAAGTGAATTGAATTTTGACATTACTAATTATTTCTTTACGTAAATATTTTCTACTTTTGTCACAAGTCACAACTCACAAGTCACTATTCAACACTTATATGGCGTTTGTAAAATACATATTATAGTAAAACAATATTATGAATTCAACTACGTAAATTAAAAACTCCAAGTACTAATCATTCACATTCATATTAAGTTCTACCAACACAACTTCACCCGTGTCATATTCATCCATATGTAAATAAACAATTTGTCAATTGACCAATTAACACATCGGAAAAAATTTGTTCATATTTAAGCCAATCAAAACTAAATCAGAAGGGCGCTGATTTGTCCGCTGCAATGTCTGTCTAAAGGTCAAACGTTGCGCTTCGTTCGAGTTCCATCTAAGGTTGAGTTACGGTTGAAACGATAGCACGATACTGAAATTTGTTCAGACGCAGCGGAACCAAACCGTAACTGAACCACAACCAAAGCAGATGTGAACCTGAATTGAAACGTTTAAAAATAACGCGATTGCCCTGCTGGATAGTTTTAAATTCGTCCGAGTCGTACAAGGTTTGTTCAAAATTATTATATAGTCCGTCAAAAAAGTCACGACATTAATAGAGTCGTCACTTGTTTCCGGTGTGGCCTCTTATGGCCACACTGTATCCAGTCACTATAAAAGATTTTGATACTTTATATTAAATACAGTTTAAAAAACACGTAAATATTATGATTTATAATTATATATTATGTAGTTAAGAAAATTTGAAATAATGTAGTTAAAGTATGTGTTTAATTTACGATATTACAAGAAACAATCTAATGTATGTAAAGTATTATAATATTTGTATAACTCACCTCGTGACCTCATCACTAACTTACACGTACTGTAGCTGGTTTCGGTGGCTCTGGTAATGATCTTGTAATGCTTATATTATGTGTATTTTGTATCATATTATAAAAGCATCACCTACTTTAAAAAATATATTGCCTGTTAACTTACAAATACATTATTGGTTCTGTTAAAAAGACTTAGAACATGTAACTTTATGTTAGTTATCACAAATATTATGTCATTAGCTGGTTAAAATTAATTGTATGTATCTATGTGCATGATGGAAGAGACTGCTCTCCACGACACAGGGAATCCTAGTGTGGGGAGCAGTGTTTTGTCTAAGATACTTAACATGTAAAATAGGCTACTTGACCTATATTCAATTTCATTGAACAAATGCATATTTCTAGTAGAACTTGGCCTAGGAAACCGTATTTCACCCTTATCATCAAATAAAAGCTTATGATTGATAAATAAAGTCGATTTGAAAATATGATTTTATGAAAATATGATTTGTACTGACGAAAACGCTTTTGCGGTACTTCTGATTTGAATGTGACGTCATCCTCATAGTAATTTAATATCTTTTATTTATCGCGCTCGTTATAATGTAAGTTTATCTGTACATAAATAATAAGAATAAGCCTAGAAAGATTTGTAAAATATATTTTATTGAATAATTCACTTAAAACATCAGTTTTATATATTATCTCCATTTATTGTAGACGGGAAATGAAATGGCCAAAACTTTTCTCCAAAAGTTTTCAACATTACAAATGATTTGTAATTTTTTATTTAATTCTTTTATAATTTTTGGGCACTTTTAGACTCGTACATTTAGCACATAAAAAAATGTTCAATAAAGAGAGTTTAAAATACAAAGCGTATGACGTCACACTATGGCGGACAGTGTTTTCGGCGCCATTTATAAGGCATTTTTTTCAATAAACATTTTTATGGGTTTCTACTGGGTAAAATATTAAAATACTAGTTTTTTTTATGAAAATGAATGATTAAGAAGCGATTAGCATGAAGAAAAAAAGTAGGTCAAGTAGCCTATTCTTTTTTGAGGCAAAAAAAAAAAGATTTGTTTGTTTGTATATGTCATAGTCTGTCAAGAAAGTGAAGAAATTAAAAAGTGGCAACATCGTAGTGTCATCCCTTTCAAATCAATCTAAGAAAAAAGGGATGTCACAACGATGTTGCCACTTTTTAATTTCTTCACTTTCTTGACGGACTATATAAAAAATGCTTTAACTCGATTAAGCGGTTGAACCGATGTGGCTAATTTTAGTCTTAAAATATTCCTGGAAGTCCAGGGAGGGTTTATAAGTGACACGAAGTTCACCGGGACATCAGCTAGTCACTAGTATTACTTATTATTATGAATTTATAACACCTGTCATTAAAGTACCCTCTCCCTGAGAAGTGCAGAGCTACTTTGATGACCAGTGAGAGCTGAGAGAAGCTCACTCCTGTTTTATTAAGGAACTACTTATTTTAAAAAATACAAAAAATAAATAAATAAAAAACAGAGTTTTGTAATTTTAATAAAATATGATCATCCAAATAATATTCTACAATGCAGCCGGAATTGCCGGAAACAGAATCATCGCCACTTTCTAGGTCCATGTAGGTAGTTACAGCAGTGATGTCACAGTGAAGAGGCACTTTCATCTTCAATAATCAGCTCTTCAATATCCTAATAAAGGGTTAATTCCCACTCCTTGTATTTATTTTCAGTGTTTTTTTTTTCAAAATGATTTTCGTTAAACGCTTTTTCTGCTACCTGTAAACATAAAACGTAATACTTAATTATTATATTATATTACGCTGCATCAAAGTGTTAAAGGAGTTAAGCACATACACTGTGACACGAGAATTTTATATATATCTAAGATACATAATTACGCAAAGCACCTAAGTCAAAGTATCAATCATTGTTAGGCGCGTTATATTATAGATTTCTTTGACAGTTCATTGTTTACGTAAACATAAGGTTTATGTAAAATTGTTGTTTTATTACACCACATAATACTTACTCAGGCTACTTCAAATTGCATTATACAATAAAATTAACAAACAGAATTTATAAAACAAACGCTTAATTACCTGCTACTATGGCGATTGAGCGATCAGAATCGGAAATGTGGACGCGAGAATTTCAGTGATATTCTCGCGTTTTACTATTTTTCTTCAATGAAAATCTTCAAATTTTCAGCACTCTGACACGTCTTTCACTTTAATTGTTAATATTAATCACAGTAACATGTAGTTTTCACATTGTAAAACTAATTTTAGAAAATTGAAAATCTTTGTTTTGTATATTTTATGTCATAAACTGTCATAGAGTATTGAAACAACAAAGGGTTAAATGTCAAAAGAGTGCTGCTATTGCTAAAAAAAAAAGTTTCGCCTCCTAGGTATTCTTGACGCACTATATATTATTATTATCGATGACTTAAGGATCAGAGGAAAATGTTTGATTTTAAAATAATAATTATGTACTCCTTTCTTCGTGATAGTAGATATGTTTGGTGTATACTTAACGTGACCATTTTTTTTTTTTGTCAGAGCGGGACAAATGCAGAATCCCCCCCCAAATGTTTATGAATAATTATGTATTTTAATGTGCATATCTTACATTTTTATTAATACCTTTACTATAATATTATAAAGCGGAAGAGTTTGTTTGTTTGTATGAACGCGTTAATCTCAGGAACTACTGGTCTGATTTGAAAAGTTCTGTCAGTTTTAGATAGCTCATTTATCGAGGAAGGCTTTAGTTTATATTTAATCAAGCCAAGACTAATAGGAGCGAATAAACACAGGAAAATGTGAAAAAACGGGAAAAATTATTTGAAAGGGCTTTTCTTACGAACTACTGGAGTAATTTCTATGTTATTTGGCATAATAATATGCCGGAATAATCACGTTTGTTGTATGTATGCGTTACTTCCAGGCATTGCACAAGCATTTCAAACATAAAAATACTTTTAAAATATTGTCGTTTGGTCTGTTTGCAAAAGCGGGACAATTTCGACCTCGCGGGGGACAGCGGGACAGACTGCCTGAAAGCGGGACTGTCCTGCCCAAAGCAGGACGTATGGTCACCTTATGTATAATGCATAATGCCATCCGCTTTTGACAATTATTGTCCACGGCTTTGTTTTATAACTGTGACATTGACAATAACCGCGCAGGCTGTCGTCAAGCGCGCTATATTATGATACGTTACCTGGGAAACGACCTTGGCGAGAATCTGAATTGTCATATTTTAGTGTTCGAAAAGGAGCCAAATTTAAAACGGTTGAAGTATGGGAGTTACGTTTCCTGTAGTTTTGTTATTCGTAGATTTAGGTAAAAATACTCAATACCAAGTATCGAATAAAATTTATTATTATTAATTTGACTATTAGCAATAAAAATGGAAAAGATTTTCTTTCATTCGAATGAAATTTTCAGTTTTATAAAATTGAAGTAAAGATTTTTTGCCCTATAACTTTTCTGTGACCATGGAAAAGCCAATAATTTTTTTTTAAACAAAATAATCCGGATTTTTTTATGTTTTATTAAAGGTCATAAAATAAGCTATAATTCTTTCATTTACTGTCTTCAAAAATCCTGATAGATTTCATAAAATACAAATATCCCTAGACTTAGTTGATATGTGTTTTTGAAAATCGACCTCTTTAGAAGCTCATAGCAGGGCAATGATTGGAGATAGATACAATATGGTGTAAATGACATAGTTGTAGTAAATTTTATTAGCTTTTATGATTATTATATCATTCAAGACAAAGCCTTTTATTGATATTATGTTAATATGTTTACATATATTATTATAAATTAAATAGATTAGTAAAAGTGTAACTTCATTTCTTATAAAAAAATATTTTTAAATTTTTGGCACTTTACATAATCTTTTGTGCATAAAATTAAATTTCAATGAAAAAAAAAACACCAATTCGTACAGGAATAATTAATTTTGAATTTCGAACGCCAATATTTTTTTAACATTATCACAATAGACATAACTACCAGTGGTTCGACTGCAAAGAAACGGACAGGTTTCAATATCTGTCAAATAGGCTACTTGACCTATATTCAATTTCATTGAACAAATGCATATTTCTAGTAGAACAAGTTCTACTAGAAATATGCATTTGTTCAATGAAATTGAATATAGGTCAAGTAAATAAAGGCCAAGGCCTAGGAAACCGTATTTCACCCTTATCATCAAATAAAAGCTTATGATTGATAAATAAAGTCGATTTGAAAATATGATTTTATGAAAATAGGATTTGTACTGACGAAAACGCTTTTGCGGTACATCCGATTTGGATGTGACGTCATCCTCATAGTAATTTAATATATTTTATTTATCGCGCTCGTTATATGTAAGTTTATTTGTACATAAATAATAAGAATAAGCCTAGAAAGATTTGTAAAATATATTTTATTGAATAATTCACTTAAAACATCAGTTTTATATATTATCTCCATTTATTGTAGACGGGAAATGATATGGCCAAAACTTTTCTCCAAAAGTTTTCAACATTACAAATGATTTGTAATTTCTTATTTAATTCTTTTATAATTTTTGGGCACTTTTAGACTCGTACATTTAGCACATAAAAAATGTTCAATAAGGAGAGTTTAAAATACAAAGCGTATGACGTCACACTATGGCGGACAGTGTTTTCGGCGCCATTTATGAGGCATATTTTTCAATTAAATTTTTTATGGGTTTCTACTGTGCAAAATATTAAAATATTAGTTTTTTTTTTGTGAAAATGAATGATTAAGTAGCGATTAGCATGAAGAAAAAAAGTAGGTCAAGTAGCCTATTCGTCGGGTTTCACTAGGATTATGAACGGAATGTGCCTCGCGCTGGCTGATATAATTTATTTTTAAATATTATAATAAAGATTTCAAAATTGGATTCTGACAATTTTAATCGCATGTGCCAAAACACAAACAACAATACGACCAAAGAGGAACACGTCCAGCGAATATGTCATAGTTTTAAATTCGTAGGTAACAAGTCAACAACCCTAGCGACGATTTTCGTCATAATACGTCAAATTTAAAAATTTCAACATCAGTTCTAAGTCGGCATACTCTATAATTCTGTCTACTCTGACATTATGATGACAAAACACAATGTTAAGCCCTCCATTCAAGACAATCTTTCTAAACTCTACAAAAGTATAAGAAACCAATAATATTATAATAACAATAAATTGTTACAAATATATAGTTATTATTTAGATTTAACAACTAATTGTTACGATAATATAATAGGCTTCATAAGTTGCAATTTCGATTGTAAATCTAGATAATTTACAAATAGAATGAGATCGCTTTATCGTGAATGGTGGCTTTATTTCATAAGCAAAAGAGTATTTACTCAAAAGAGCTCTAACGGATGGCTTACACGTATTAAGTTGATAAGTAGTTAACTAAATTTTAACTTTATTTTAAGTTATTAATTGCATGTAAACACAAATTTAGTAGCAAGTAGCAAGTTCAAATTTAGTTAAGTAAGTATAATGTCATAAGTTAAAATTTAGTTGACTACTTATCTACTTAATACGTGTAAACCAGCCATAACTTGCATGGCAAAAATAGAGTACACAGATTATGTCTATTGTGGCAAAAAGCAATGATTGGCGTCTCTAATGGCTGGTTTACACGTATTAAGTAGATAAGTAGTTACCTAAATTTTAACTTAATTTTAAGTTACTTATTGCATGTAAACACAAAATTTAGTAGCAAGTAGTAAGTTAAAATTTAGTTAAGTACTAAACAAGGAAATTAGAATTTTGACTATTTTCTGTAAGGTTGGCAGGCGGGGATTGTCACTTGACACATTTCCGGCAGGCACTTCAAATTAAGTTAGAATTTAGTTACTACTTATTTACTTAATACGTGTAAACCAGCCCTAACTCCCTGCGTCGCAGCAAGCCGCAGCTGCTAAACGCTGTAAAGCGCTGTAAACTGTACATGCTTTTTAACGACTTTTAAGGATAAATTTCAACAAATTATGAATAACAACTTCCATAAAAGACATCAAATAATAATGATGCGAATTTTCGAGCAGATCGGACTAAGGAATCGAGTTGTCCCATACTAACTTTATCCTCCCTTTTCACACCCTTAGGAGAGGAATTTCTAAAAATCCCTTCTTATCGCACGCCTACGTCATACGAAGAACACTCCCTCCAAATTTCAAGTATTTACGATCACTGGTTTAGGCCCTAGCGTGATTCCATTTTCATGTCATTAGGACAAAGCATGATATAGATTACTTATTATTTGTAAATAATAAAAAAAATCTTTACTACTTCACAAATAACAATAATTAGACCAATCAATCAGTCTTTGTGTCTAAACACACTAGGCTGAATTACGCCGGCGTAAATTCCGCCGCAAATGTCAAACGCATACAAATACGCGACTTCAGCCTAGTGTGTTTAGACCCTTTGTTTTACTCGACTAGACCGAAACTAGACTAATAAATAAAATAAACAAACACTAACTTCTTAATTATAAAATGTTCTAAATAATATTATACTTACTAATTAGTAGGGCCCGGAAAAATATGTATTAAAAAATCCAAAATATGGACAAAAAAATCGCAAATATGGAAAAATATGGAGTATAAAATAGAAACATGGAAAAAATATGGAGTGTAAAATTACAATAATTAAACATTGTTTTAGTCTTTCATATAGAAAAAAATTTCTGTACCTACATAATTACGGCTTCATTACAAAAAAAAAACCTGTATAAAGATTATTATTTCAAGAAAAAATAACAGATTGTTATTCAACTTCCATTTTGGTTGCAACTTGCAATACACAATAACGCGCTTCTTAAAATTATCAAAATTAAAACTCTTTTAATAATAATTTATTATACTCTCTGACAAACAATAATACTAAAAAATATATTGCTCTAAATATAGCCTTACTCGGACCCAAGCATGCACATGCATTTACGTGACAGTATTAATTGTGCAATGCCGTATTAATCCTTCGATCGGGGATTCTTGGAAATACTATTGTATTATATTGTTGTCACGATCACCGGTGCTCTTATGGGGCTTGAATGATTAATTATTGACATGCCGATCATATTGTAAGCATGACAGCACGTAACGCACGTCATGCTGCATGATCGTCTTGGGTTCGCTTAATATTGGGCGTTTTCACACTGCGACGGTAACGACACGACACGATACCACTAACTAAATTGCGTAGTGTCACAATTTAATTGGACAACTTCATCGTGTACGCTGCCAGCCGCAGACTTTTAGTTGGTAACGATGTTGCTAGCCTAGCGACGTGCGTGTTAAAATGCGTCAAAAGCACGTTTTTATTGTGGCACTAATAAAACGAAGGCGAAAAGATAGTAGAATATTTTGGGTGCATTCAATACTAAGTGACAGAATATTAGAATTAGTACGATAGTCAGTTTGTACGATAGTCGGCCAACTTGAAATCTATACATATAATAAAACTGTAGAAATGAAGATTCTGTACATTAAAGATATTCAAAAAATAATAAGCGGAGGGTGTCACTACATCGCTATAGAAGCCAAAAATGTGGTCAGTTTTTTTGTCTGTCTGTCTGTCTGTCTGTCTGTCTGTCTGTATGTTTGTTCCACCATCACACGAAAACTACTGATCCGATTTGAATGCGGTTTTCGCAGATATATTTGTCTTCTTCCAACTTAACATTTGGTGTATAAAAAAATTTCCCCCCACCCCTCTCAAGGGACAAAAGAGGGGGTCAGATTTTGTATAAGACTTTTGCTTTAACACGAAAACTACTGATCCGATTTGAATGCGGTTTTCGCAGATATGTTTAACTTCTTCCAACTCAACATCTGGTGTATAAAAATCACCCCCCCCCCCCCACCCCTCTAAGGGGACCAAAGAGGGGGTCAGATTTTGTATCAAACTTTTTTCTTTAATGGACTGACTTCATAGTATTAACTGTTTTTCCAACTTAACATCTGGTGTATAAAAATTTTCCCTTCACCCCTCTTAGGGGACAAAAGAGGGGGTAAGATTTTGTATCAACTGACGAAGTAGAAATACTTTAAATGGCAAAACAACATTTGCCGGGACAGCTAGTTGTATAATATGTGCGGTGGCCCTCTATTCCGTGGTATCGTGTCGTGTCGTTATCGTGCAGTGTGCAAACGCCCATTGGCTAAAATATTATGATCCCTGCACCGTGCACGTCACAACTCACAATTAACATGATGTGATGGGTGTATGTATAGGTCTACTACAATCTGATGGCAAAAAGTCAGAAAATAAGTTGACTCTAGCAATACCGGGGTAATAGGAATAAAACATTTTCATCCTTTTTAATCCTTTAGCGGCTTATTTTGTGTGTGAAATATGCAAATATAAAAATTTATCCAATGATCAAGGATATTTTTTGAAAATCTGCTGTCAAAAATTGCCATCAGATTCTGGTAGACCTATACTTTTAAACATCAAAAATCGGCACAACATTTTCTTTTTTTTTTTTTTGTGTGTTACTTAAATTCTTTATTTTACCCGAAGACCGAAACATACTTCAGTTTTTGTTTAGCCATGTCAGCAACAGCATCTGAAACTTTATTTTCTATTTCTACAATAATTTTCTTTGGAACGACGATAAAACGCGTGAGGAACGAAATAGGTACGCAGCCGTTACGCATAATACATGGTGGGCAGAACGTATTTTTTTGTATTTTTGTGAAAATATGGACGATTGTGACATTTTTTTGCAAAATATGGACTTATCTTTGCAAAACCCTTAAATATGGAAAATAAAACTTGGTTTTTCAAAGTCTAAACATGATAATTCGTGTAAAAAATTATGCATTTACATATAAATATGTATTTACATATAAATCCGGGCCCTACTAATTAGTTAATTACTAATACATATTATTAAACTTTATTAATAATCTTATATTTATTAGTAGTCTTCTTAATTAATAATATAATCCTTCAAGCCACATAAGAGCATCTGTGATCGCGACAACAATAGAATACACTAGCATTTCCAAGAATCCGCGATCGAAGGATTAATAAATAATTAAGAAGTTAGTGTTTGTTTATTGTATTCGACAGTGACTCCCAGCGGCCTCTGCATACATGAACGGTCCGTCGCGTCGCTCTCTCACTACTCACTCAGTCTTTCGTAACAGTTCGTTCAATTTCGATGGTTGCTCGGACCTTCGGCGAAAACTTCGGCTTCGGCCGGGGCTTAGGCTGAAACCGAAGGTTTTGCCGAAGGTGGTTTTTTTGGCCGAAGGCGGCCGAAGCCGAAGGCGGCCGAAGCCGAAGGCGGCTGAAGCCGAAGCCGAAGCTTCGGTCGGACACTATTTATTGTATTTGACAGTGACTCCCAGCGGCCTCTGCATACACGAACGGTCCGTCGCTGTCTCACTACTCACTCAGTCTTTCGTAACAGTTCGTTCAATTTCGATGGTTGCTCGGACCTACGGCGAAACCTTCGGCTTCGGCCGGGTTTTAGGCCGAAGCTGAAGGTTTTGCCGAAGGTGGTTTATTTGGCCGAAGGCGGCCGAAGCCGAAGCTTCGGTCGGACACTAAATTCTTAATTCACTATTAAATAGGTAGATACTAGATAATTATAGTGATTCGACTGCATGTCCTTTTATCAAAATTAGGAAGGGTAATTAGAAATTACAAAATTATGATTCTGAAAAGCCTATCTCAGGTACTAAGGTAGCTGGTATAACTTTCTCGGTGTCGCGCTAATTTGAGTAGGTAGGTAGGTGAAATAAGTGTTCAGTGGAAAACATAGGTGGGTACGGGCACTGCAGGGGAAGCGAACATTAACCCTTCTGCAGTTCATTCGCCGTCTGGCCTCACCCCTGCGGCCCGCCCGCGCGCCCCCGGCCCCACTGCACCCTAGCCACGTTGCAACTATCAAAATCCATAAAAGTATCATCATTTTTGAAGGTCAGTTTGAAGAAAAGCCATAGAAATTGGAAAACTATATGGCGTGGTAAAATCAACTGCGGATTGATTATATGCGGAAATTTGTCATACATACCTAAGTACAGTTTACTGAATTCAACGCATACAGAGATAATTCCCTTGTATTGGGTCATCCGATCAACGCAAATTATTAGCTCATTTATCAAAATTTATGAATTTATTTAGAAATTAGAAAATATAAGGTATTAAGTTTTTATGGATGTTTAACGTTGTTAGTGGCGGCCGAAAAGGAAGATCTTCCGACCGAGCGAGATAGCATGCTCGGTCAGGCCGAAGCCCACTGACATCATTTCAGACGTTATATTATATCTTGCCGTTCTCCGAAACTTCGATAACGCGATGCAGGATTGTTAGGCGAATTGTGGGTACCGCCACAGATGGATAAGTAAAAATTTTCCGGCAAACATAACGGCGAAGATGCAGTAGTTTTATAAATTAAAGTTGTTCATGTAGAAACAGCAGCTGATCAAAAGTAAAAAAATAAAAATACATATTAGGTAATAATCTAATATATAAAATTCTCGTGTCACAATGTTAGTTACCGTACTCCTCCGAAACGGCTTTACTGATTATTACCAAATTTTATATGACCCTGAACTTAGCAGACAGCAGACAAAAGAAATTTTCAGATAAGGATATGCACGAGCTAAAAATACTTTTTTGAATTTTAACAAAATGGGAATTGTTTGTGTCGTAATAAGAAGTTCTTATGCGCGCTTCGCGATATTTCATGCTAATATAAGACAATTATCGGAAGGACTAGAAGGAGTAGTTTCTTTTATTGATGATATAATTTGTTGGGGAGCAGATGAGAAGGAACATAATACGCGCCTAAGTGAGCTATATAAGAGAGCTAGGCAGATTAATTTAAAGTTTAATAAAGATAAGTGTAGGATTTGTGTAACTGAGGTAACTTATTTAGGTCATATAATATTTAATAAGGACGGAATGCGGGCAGATACTAAGAAAGTTAAAGCTATATGTATACACCAGGACCAGTAATTTTTAAAACAAAAAAATTACAGTAGGATGAAACCCATTACAAAAGGAGGAGAATATTATAAAAATTAAGGGAAAAATAATTTATTGGCGATCTGAGTTAGAAAAAAGTGTGGGGAGAGGTTTTAAGGGGAAAAAACAGTTTATCTCAATTTCTGGCAAAACTAATATTCCTATGAAAAAAAGTCAAATGGCAAAGTTGTAGGTAAGAAAAAGATCTAAAACTTTTCTATTTACATTTTTTCTCCATAACCTCAAAATTTATGTGAAAAATTCAAAAAACCATGTTTTTGGTTTTTTATTTATCTTTTACAATTTT
Source organism: Polyommatus iphigenia (assembly GCA_963422495.1). NCBI lineage: Eukaryota > Metazoa > Arthropoda > Insecta > Lepidoptera > Lycaenidae > Polyommatus > Polyommatus iphigenia. The sequence continues at coordinate 16,719,456 of OY730189.1, forward strand.
TTTTTTTTTTCACGAAATTTGGTGAAAAGTTACATTTTTATGTCCCAGATACGCTGTCATCTATTTGATAAGAAATATTTATTTTTTCACCTTATTTTGAATATATATCGAAAAAATACCCTAATTTTCAATCGAAAATTAGACCGTCAAAATATCAGCTTTTTTCAAAAAATTGGTATGCTTTCTGTTCGTTGAAATCTCTACTTTCCGGTGGAAAAAAACAAATATATATCACCATAGTAAATCTTCTCAGAAAATGCAAAAAATCGAAAAAAAACTCGAATTTGAAAAAAATTTTTAATCATTATGAATAATTTCATCAAAAAAATGTGATTGCTGCAATTTGTTACAGTTAAAAAGTTAATTTATTTAATTCTTATTACATTTCTGTCATAGAAAATCTCATTATATATAAATATATATGTAGATCTATACAATTATAAAATAACATGTCCTGACGGACTGAATGATTCATCATCGCTGAGCAAAATCTGTTAAAATTACAGCCATAAAATTTGGTGAGTAGGGTTGTTTTATTAAGTAGAAACCCACTAAGGAAGGAATTTCGGAAATTTCACCTCGAAGGGGGTGAAATAGGGGTTGAAAGTTTGAATGAAAGTCCGTCATTTCTCAAGTTAGAAACGTGAAAGTTTATTTTTGGGCTACTGATTAAAAGTGAATGGATAGGTATTTAAGCGTTTTAACAAATTTTACCCCCAAGGGGGTGAAATAGGGGTTGAAAATTTGAATGAAAGTCCGTCATTTCTTAAGTCAAAATTGAAAATACATAAAAAAATATATTAAAAATCTATAAATTTATCTATACTTCTATACTAATATATATAAAGCGGAAGAGTTTGTTAGTTTGTTTGTTTGAACGCGCTAATCTCAGGAACTACTGGTCCGATTTGAAAAATTCTTTCAGTGTTAGATAGCCCATTTATCGAGGAAGGCTATAGGCTATATTTTATCACGCTAAGACTAATAGGAGCGAAGAAATAGAGGAAAATGTGCAAAAAACGGGGAAAATTATATGAAATGCTTATTTGGTAATAGTTGAACGCGCTAATCTCAGGACCAACTGGTCCGATTTGAAAAATTCTTTCAGTTTTAGATAGCCCATTTATTTAAAAAGGCTATAGGTTATATTTTATCATGCTAAGACTTACAGGAGCGAAGAAATAGAGGAAAATGTAGAAAAAACGGGGGAAATTTTGTGAAAGGGCTTATTTGAACGCGCTAATCTCAGGAACTACTGGTCCGATTTGAAAAATTCTTTCAGTGTTAGATAGCTCATTTTTTGAAGAAGGCTATAGACTATATTTTATTACATTAAGACTTATAACAGCGAAGAAATAGAGGAAAATGTGGAAAAAACCGGGGGAAATTATGTGTAAGGGCTTATTTGAACGGGCTAATCTCAGAAACTACTGGTCCGATTTAAAAAAAAAATTCAGTATTAGATAGCCCATTTGTTGAAAAAGGCTATAAGCTATATTTTATTATGTTAAGACTTACAAGAGCGAAGAAATAGAGGAAAATGTGGAAAAAACGGGGGAAATTTTGTGAAACGGCTTACTTGAACGCGCTAATCTCAGGAACTACTGGTCCGATTTGAAAAATTCTTTCAGTGTTAGATAGCTCATTTTTTGAAAAAGGCTATAGATTATATTTTATTACGTTAAGACTTATAACAGCGAAGAAATAGAGGAAAATGTGGAAAAAACGGGGGAAATTATGTGAAAGGGCTTATTTGAACGTGCTAATCTCAAGAACTACTGGTCCGATTTGAAAAATTCTTTCAGTATTAGATAGCCCATTTATTGGAAAAGGCTATAGGCTATATTTTATCATGCTAAGACTTATAGGAGCGAATAAATAGAGGAAAATGTGGAAATAAGGGGGGAAAATTATTTGAAAGGGCTTATCTCACGAACTACTAGAGCAATTTTTATGTTTTTGGCACAGATAAGAAATAGACCACGTGTTTTCAAAAAATTTAAACTTTCGCGTTGCATTATAATAAAAACTTTTTTAATCAGGCGTTAAGTCCCGATTAAAAAAGTTTTAATCGCTATAGAATCCAAAAATGTAGTTAGTTAGTTTTTTGTCTGTCTGTCTGTCTGTCTGTCTGTATGTTTGTACCACTATCACACGAAAACTACTGATCCGATTTAAATGCGGTTTTCGCAGATATATTTGTCTCCTTCCAAAAATTTTTCCCCTCACCCCTCTAAAGGGACGAAAGAGGGGGTCAGATTTTGTATAAGACTTTTACTTCAACACGAAAACTACTGATCCAATTTGCATACTGTACGCAGATATATTTTTCTTCTTGCAACTCAACATCTGGTGTATAAAAATCCCTCCCCCCCCCCCTAAGGAGACCAAAGAGGGGGTCAGATTTTGTATCAACTGATGAAGTAGAAATACTTTAAATGGCAAAACAATGTTTGTCGGGACAGCTAGTAATATTATAATTGGGAAGAGTTTGTTTGTTTGTTTGAACGCACTAATCTCAGGAACTCCTGGTCCGATTTGAAAAATTCTTTTACTGTTGGATAGCTCATCAGCTAAAAGAATTAAATATATATAATATATATATATATATATATATATATATATATATATATATATATATATATATATATATATATATATATATATATATATATATATATATATATATATATATATATATATATATATATATATATATATATATATATATATATATATATATATATATATATATATATATATATATATATATATATATATATATATATTTATATATCGGCCAAAAGTTATATTCAAGTTATATATTTTATACTAGCTGTCTTAGTACTAGCTGTTGCCCGCGACTTCGTCCGCGTTAGCATAGTAGATCACCATCCCAAGTATTATTTATTGTACAAAAATATTCAATGTACAGAATTGACTTTCCTACGATTTTATTATATTATATAGATGTTCCGCGCGGATTCGCTTGCGTAATTTAGGAATTTCACGCAACCGTACATTTTTCCGCAAAAAATAGCCTACGTCCCTTCACGTGGTCTATTCTTCATGTTTGCCACATAACATAAAAAATGCTCCAGTAGTTCTTAAGATGATAAGCAATTTCATATAAATTTCCCCCGTTTTTTCCACACTTTTCTCTATTTCTTCGCTCCAATTAGTTTTAGCGTGATAAAATATAGCCTATAGCCTTTCTCGATAAATAAGCTATCTAACACTGAAATAATTTGTCAAATCGGACCAGTAGTTCCTGAGATTAGCGCGTTCAAATAAGCCCTTTCATATAATTTCCTCCGTTTTTTCCACATTTTCCTCTATTTCTTCGCTCCTATTAGTTTTAGCGTGATAAAATATAGCCTATAGCCTTTTTCAATTAATGGACTATCTAACACTGAAAGAATTTTTCAAATCGGACCAGTAGTTGCTGAGATTAGCGCGTTCAAATAAGCCCTTTCAAATAATTTCCCCACGTTTTTTCGACATTTTCCTATATTTCTTCGCTCCTATTAGACTTAGCGTGATAAAATATAGCCTATAGCCTTCCTCAATAAATGGGCTATCCAACAGTAAAATAATTTTTCAAATCGGACCAGTAGTTCCTGAGATTAGCGCGTTCAAACAAACAAACAAACAAACTCTTCCCAATTATAATATTGTTATAGATAAATTTATAGATTTTTAATATATTTTTATGTATTTTCAATTTTGACTTAAGAAATGACGGACTTTCATTCAAATTTTCAACCCCTATTTCACCCCCTTGGGTGTAAAATTTCCTAAAACGCTTAAGTACCTATCCATTCACTTTTAATCAGTAGCCCAAAAATAAACTTTCACCTTTCTAACTTGAGAAATGACGGACTTTCATTCAAACTTTCAACCCCTATTTCACCCCTTCGGGGTAACATTTCCGAAATTTCTTCCTTAGTGGGTTTCTACTTAATAAAACAACCCTACTCACCAAATTTTTTGGCTGTAATTTTAACAGATTTTGCTCAGCGATGATGAATCATTCAGTCCGTCAGGACATGTTATTTTATAAGTATAGATCTACATATATATTTATATATCATGAGATTTTCTATGACAGAAATGTAATAAGAATCAAATAAATCAACTTTTTAACTGTAACAAATTGCAGCAATTACATTTTCTTGATGAAATTATTCATAATAATTTTAAAAAAAATTCAAATTCGAGTTTTTTTCGATTTTTTGCATTTTCTGAGAAGATTTACTATGGTGAAATATATATGTTTTTTTCCATCGGAAAGTAGAGATTTCAACGAACAGAAAGCATACCAAGTTTTTGAAAAAAACTGATATTTTGACGGTCGAATTTTTGATTGAAAATAAGGGTATTTTTTCGATATAAATTCAAAATAAGGTGAAAAAATAAATATTTCTGATCAAATAGATGACAGCGTATCTGGGACATAAAAATGTAAGTTTTCACCAAATTTCGTGAAAAAAAATTAATTTTTGTAAAAGATATAAATAAAAAACCAAAAACATGGTTTTTTGAATTTTTCACATAAATTTTGAGGTTATGGAGAAATAGTGTAAATAGAAAAGTTTTAGATCTTTTTCTTACCTACAACTTTGCCATTTGACTTTTTTTCATAGGAATATTAGTTTTGCCAGAAATCGAGATAAACCGTTTTCCCCCTTAAAACCTTTTTCACCACCACCACCACCACCAACCACACTTTTTCCTAACTCAGATCGCCCGTAAATTACTTTTCCCTTAATTTTTATAATATTCTCCTCCTTTTGTAATGGGTTTCATCCTACTGTAATTTTTTTTTCACTTTTCATTATTTTTGAAGGTGTTGGTCCTGGACCCTGGTCTAATAGTGAATATGCCAGAACCGGGGTATAAGAAGAGCTTAGAAAAATTTTTAGGCGCTATAAATTATTTATCTAAGTATGTGCCCAACCATTCAGAGCATAATTGCGCTGGGCGCCGTGCTAATGCAGGCGGGCCGGCCCGTAGAGTACGCCTCTCGGACACTTACGCAGACGCAGCAGCGTTACGTGCAGATCGAGAAAGAATTGCTAGCTATTGTTTTTGCTTGTCAAAAATTTCATCAATACATTTACGGCAAGAGACACGTTATTGTTGAGACGGATCATAAGCCACTTGAGAGCATTTTCTAAAAGGCATTAAACGATATCCCAGCACGCTTGCAGCGTATGATGTTTAAGTTACAGGGATATTATTTATTTGTTGTCTATAGGCCTGGAAAATATATGTATTTATCTGATACGTTGTCGCGTGCGCCTCTTCCTGAGTTATTAGATGAGGGTATTAGTTACGCTATACTGTGCCAAATGCCAATTAAAAATGGTTATCGAAAATATTCCAATATCTATCAATAAATTAAGTACAATAAAAAAGGAAACGATGAAAGATAAAATGTTGCTCTGTTTGTTGAATTATATTAAGAACGGTTGGCCAGCCAATAAGTATGAGGTTCGAAATGATTTGAAGTACTTTTGGGCTATGAGAGACGAATTGTATAGCGTAGATAGTGTAATTTTTAAAAATAAGCAAGTGTTAATTCCAGTTACGTTACAAAATGAAATGTTAAAGATTGTGCATGATCGACACTTAGAAATTGATCGATGTAAGAGACGTGCTCGAGAGGTATGATTTTGGCCAGGGATGGCTGATGATGTAGAACAATATGTGAGAAAGTGTAGAGTGTGTCAGGAGAATCTAAATAGACCCGGTAAAGAACCAATGATACCAATTTCAGTACCGAATATGGCTTGGAATAAAATTGGTATCGACATCTTTGAGTACGCGAGAAAGAACCATTTGATTTTAGTTGATTATTATTTATTATTCAGGTTTTGTGGAAGTCTCTCACTTGAGGGATACCACGTCAAAGTCAGTTATAAATATAATGAAAGAGCATTTTGCACGTTATGGTATTCCAGAAACTATCATAAGCGACAATGGTCCGCAATTTTCAGGTCGGGATTTTAAAGTTTTTTCTGACGAGTGGGGTTTTGAGCACATAACCTCATCTCCATATTATGCTCAGTCCAACGCGACGGTAAGAGTGAGCGGGCCGTACAGATGGTTAAAAAACTCATCAAAAAATCGGTTGAGAGTATGACTGATTTTTATTTAAATTTACTTAGTTACAGAAATACTCCTAGGGATAATTTAGATTCTCCGGCTAAAATGATGATGGGACGCCGACTCAGGTGTAGGCTTCCAGTGCATCCAGACCTTTTGAAACACGGTCACTACCCTGATCAACATAAAAATATTGTTGATAAGCAATTAAAATATAAGATGTATTATGATCAGCACACTAAGCCACTGCCAGAATTAATTCATGAAGCCCCAAGCGGCCACATCCGGCCGCGATAACAATGAAAAAGCTATTGTGTCTCGTTTTGCCACGATTGATGGGTTAAGTGTTGGCGATGATGTAATAATGGTGGAAAATAATGATGAACGAATTCGTGGAAAGATAATCGGAAAAGCTGAGACCCCTCGTTCCTATATTGTAAAAAATAAAAAAGGAATTTATCGACGCAATCGCAGGCACTTAATTAGGCCTGTGACAGCAAACACAACAGATAACTCTGTTATAACTCTGTGCAAAATTTTGACAACTCGTGTGAGGAGATAGAATCCGAAGAGGAGAATAGGGGCCATGGTTCAATCTATGAACCATCTGATTTAAGGTGAACGCAGATTTGGCCGCACCGCACGCACCGCAGTCGCCGCATTCGCAATTCTTCATATTATTATGAAGTTGCGAAGACTGCGGCGCGGGTAGGTAGGTACGCGAGCTTGCCTATAACTTCATATAAAGAATTCGAATGCGGCGACTGCGGTGCGTGCGGTGCGGCCCAAATCTGCGATCACCTTTAGAATCAACGGTTGAATTTGATTATTCTCCTCTAATCGTGTGCGTACAAGACAAAAAAAACGAGGAATACGGCTTTTGCTGAACCAAAGATTTCCTTTGGTAGGATTGATCTTTATATCCCTAAGATGGGTTTACGATGTGGAGCCACCTGAATATTTCATGCAGGTGGGGGAGGGGGGGGGTTTTAGCTTTAACAAGGTATGAGGTCAATAACTGCGTGGGATTTAGGTATATAGGCGAGTTTGGTACCATTTTCGATTGAATCGAATGTTTCAATGCCAGTTTTTGAATAATATTTAGATAAAATACAGGGTGTCAAAATACCGCTTCCGATAACTTCGTGGGGTTATTATAGGGCATGAGATATATCCATTGGTGCAAGTAATTTTCTTTAAATCGCCAGTTTTTAAAATAGTCAAAATTTTCAACACGCAATGTATAACGCTGATGTAAATGCGCGATAGTATCGCACGGTGGAGCCCCGGGCCGAGTCAGCCCCCACGCGCCGCCCGGCCTGCGCCGAGTCCCGCGCGCGCGGCCCTGCGCTAGACAAAACAGCTGATCGTGGTGTGCCCTAGCCCGTAGGTAGTGAATAAACCACCAATATTGTAATAATTATTAGATAACATAATGTTAGAATTTATTAATTACCGTTTCTTAGGTTATTAGTTTATTACTCAAAAATACTCAGTTTTTACTTCCGGCCAAAAAGGAAAAGAAATCATAATTCACATCCGAATCAGGTTGTAAAAATACAATACACAGTTACTTACACCTATCTATGGAAAAAATACTTGATAACATGTTCACTGACCTGTGATCAGCTGTCTGCTTTTATGAAATGCAGTTCGAGCTGTGCTCCATCTAACTCAATGTAGATTGCAGAGTTTTTCAACACGAAACAAAAGTAAACAGGAGACATTCCAATTCTTTAAACACTTTTTACTGCACTGTTTAAACCGCACTATCGTCTATCGACGACGACGCGATGTTCACCCCCGTTCCATAAAGGTTTACGAGTATTAAAAGTTCATTCACATTTCATCGCACATTCATCGGACACGTATCATGTCACGGCCCGACATTAATTACAAACATAGAAAAAATATTAATTACAAACGTCCATAAAATTACAAAACTTAAACAAAAACGTCACAGTACACAGCGCAGCGCGTGTTTACAGCCGACTGAACAAAATTGAATAAAAAACTTTGTAAAATAATAGGGATGTATCCCTGTGCATATTTTGAGTTATCGCTAATTTTTATCGATAAATCGTATTGTTTTACATACGAGTACGTTTTGATTTGTAGTCAAACTAAAAATAAGCAAATACCTACTCAATGTTAAGAATAGCGACAATAATTAAAAGTTATTTAATTAATTAGGTATTATTAAAGTATTTTCATTGCGTACGTAGACGCGCATAACGCGTGCCATGGCTTATCAATCACTTTAACACGGTAATGTCGGTATCGAAATTATCGAATGCAACTTGACTATGTATCCCGATAAAAACTTTCTGAATTTATAACCTCTTAATAGAGTTAATTTTAAAAATGAGAATAGTTGACCTACAATATAATAGTTATAATTTTTATTATTTAATGGTAATTTAAATATCGACTACATCGTTTTGAATTTATAGGGTACAACACTTAGATTGTCCTTGAAATGGATTAGCGACACGTGCGTCGTACACCTACAGAGCGGCCGGCGGCGCGTGCGGCGGCGCTTTGACGTTGCCGCCAAGCGGTCTGGCCGTCCCGTCGGTATCTTTGAATTTACCGAAAGTCGATACATGTTTTTAAAGACGATTTTCGCATAATTAGACTTTAGTTCTAATTTGCATCTTGAGGTTGAAGGTTGTCCGTTGAGTTATGTTTAATTAATAAGCGTATTACGATCTTTTTAAAACGTATTATTGTGATAACTAAATGTGTAAAATGTAAATAAATTAACTATTATTTCTTATTTGTTTGCGTTAAAAAAATAAGACGTGTCGTGTAAGATATCGTGTAAAAATAGATGTGTTGTTATTGGTGGTGTTATTGATTGGTGATATGGACTATTTTCAAAATGCATAGAGAGCACCTTCAAAAATCAGAGTTCAACATTTTTCACGTAAGTAATTAATTGCTAGTTTTTTCATACTGTATCGTCTGTAGTAGATAAAAAGCGATAATTGCAGATCTAGGTACTGTCCATCCACAATCATCGTTCTGCATAACACGGAAAATGTGTTATTATTTTTTTGCTTAAACTTTGTGTTGTGTTAGATTTCGTGTAAGAAACGTGTTGTTGTTGGTGGTATTATTGCTTAGTGCTAAAGAATACTTACAAAATGCATAGAGTCTAGAGAAATAAGAACACTTTAAGAACTTAACATTTTACACGTAAGTTTATTACCATAGTTTTACGTACGGAAGTTTTCATGCATCGTCTGTAATTTCGATAGAAAGCCTGACTTCTGAGATTGCGGAAGACGGTGCATCCGCATATCACACAAAATCGGTTTTGTTCCTTACGAATAACTTTTTAACTAATCGATAAATAAGTTGTTACTCATGCTCAGAAAGTTACTTACAGTTTTGTACATGAGTTAGGATTAAAGTTTTAACCCATTAAGGCCCATACGAGTACCGATGATCGAGACAACTCTAGAATACAATAGCATTTCCAAGAATCCGCGATCGAAGGATTAAATTAGCCTAGGTAAGAAATCATAGATCAAAGTTCTGAGTTACTTGAGAGAGTTGAATGTCATGGTTCTTGATAGGTTGGAAAGAGCATAAGGTTAAAAACTGCCGCGACCGTACAGTATGGTCGTTTACGACCTTATGTTATTAAGCGCGCTACATTTACTATCAATGACTCGCGTCTTTTGCATTACGTATCGGGATAAAAAAAATAAAAGTAAAAAAAATATTTTAAATATTTTTTGTAAATGGTTTATCGTTTTGTCTAAAGGTTATTTATTATAAAAAATATATTTAAAAAAAATTTTTTTTGAAAAAAAAAAAATACATTTTTGTAATCAGAAAATGTAGTATAATAATACCCCAAAGTTATCGGAAGTGGTCTTTTTACACCCTGTATAGTAAAAATAAAATAAAAAATTTAGAATATATGATTTTCAACCAACGAAAACGCTGTTGACAGGGCTTAATTAATATAAGGAGGTTGATAGCTGCATTATTCTGCATGCCAAAGACATGGTGATGAATGGAGCAATAAACATACTACATACTAGACGAACCGCGCGGCTTCGTCCGCGTAAATCTGAAATTTCACGGAAACCGTATATTTTTCACAAATTAATAACCCATATCTCACGTAGTCTACTATAATATATTCGTGTCAAATAACATAAAAATTGCTCCAGTAGTCTGTGAGATGTTAGCCCTTTCAAATAATTTTCCCCGTTTTTTTTACATTTTCCTCTGTATCTTTGCTCTTATTGGCCTTAGCGTGATAAAATATAGCTTATAGCCTTTCTCGATAAATAGGCTATCAAACACTGAAAGATTTTTTCAAATCGGACCAGTAGTTCTTAAGATTAGCGCGTTCAAACAAACAAACTAACAAATAAACTCTTCAGCTTTATTTTCACATATTCCTCTGTATCTTTGCTCCTATTGGTCTTAGCGTGATAAATATAGGCTATAGCCTTCCTCGATAAATAGGCTATCAAACACTGAAAGATTCTTTTAAATCGGATGAGTAGCTTCTGAGATTAGCGCGTTCAAAAAAACAAACTCTACAGCTTCATAATATTACTAGACGTTCCGTGCTGCTTCGCCCGCGTAAATTAGATATTTCACAGACAAATTAGTCCACAATAAATAGCCAATGATTCTTCACGTTTCTACTTTTTATCTGTGCCAAATAACAGAAAAATTGGTGAAAAAATCGTGAAATAGGCCCTTTCAAATAATTTCCTCCGTTTTTTCACATTTTCCTCTATTTCTTCGCTTATATTAGTCTTAGCATAGTAAAATTTAGCCTATAGCCTTTCTCAATAAATGGGCTATCTAACACTGAAAGAAGTTTTCAAATCGGACCAGTAATTACTGACTCATACTAAGATTATCGCGTTTAAATAATGCTTCTTCTTCTTCTTCTTCTTTTTACGTTGTTTAACATCTTGATCGTGCAAATTTGAGTCCTAAAATGAATTTAGCATTCTTAAGTCATCCGAATATGGTACCGAACTTGGAATAGTACCATAATTAATGCCTCTATACAGATTGAGACTCTATTTTCCTCCAGAGCAGAAGCTGCTAAAATTAAAAAAAAACTAACATCAAAAATCGCGGTGGCTCCACATCTTAAATCCATCCTTGGACCATAAGGACCAATCCTACCAAAGGAAATCTTTGGTTCATTAATAGCCGTATAATTCACCGTACACACGCAACTACTCCTCGGACGCGAGGTTGTAAGCAGAGATAGATTAGCAATTTGTTTTATTTTATTTTATTTAACATACTTAGTTTAGAATAATCATTTTGTTTCTTTTATGTACGGGAAGATGTCGTAATAAGAAGTTCTTATTGTATTAAAAAGCATTAAAAAGTATAATAAATCAGTTGTCAACGAGCCGGCGTTTCAATCACTGACCTCCATTATGTATTCGGAGCGTGCGAAGTGGGTGGAGGGGACAAAGAAAGCGATTGCCGCGCTTGCCGCGGCAAAAATATGCAACCAATAGGGCTCAGATAGTAGTCAAACAAACTTGTCAAGCTTGTTTTGAAATTTGTAGAAATTGGTCTTAATTGTTTTTGTATCGTAGACTGCAAAAATACGTAACAGCAAAATATAGGTAGTCAGTACAAATTTAATGTTTTTCCTAAATCCAGTAGGAAATTAAATCAGATATCTGCTCTAAAAATGAAAAAGTATGTGATTCGATATAACCTAAAATTGCATTATCAGTCAAGTCAATTTTATTTGAGTTGCATTTTATAAAGAGTTTTTGAGTACCTAACCATTGTTTTAGTGTTGATGGATCACCATGATGGTCTCCAAAACCCGACGACATAACTTGCAGTGATAGTTTCATAGAATATTTCATTTAAGTCCAAAGTATCAGGTGGAAGAAATAGTGACTCACAAGACGATAAACCAGATACTACATCTGGTTCAACTGATCTTTTAGAAGCTGGAGGTAGAGTTTTGAATGAAAAAGGTTTTTCAAGTAGGTAAGCAAGTTTTAGATGAAAGGGGTAAAAAAGTTAAAATTATTATGCCCCATTTTGAGCAAAACAAAAAGAGTACCAATGAGTTTCTAAAATACTAGAGTGGCAACGTCTTACAAACGATTCTCAGAAATGCGTAACCACTTGATAGCCCAAAAGACAATGTCACTTCATAATGTTATTATGTCATTATGTATGGCAGATATGCCTGCAGGCATCTTCAAAGTGGTGACGCGTTGCTGTCGTAAACTGCCAATCTAGTTACGTTAGTAACATACAATATCATTGCTACCTACTCTCAAGAGGAAACCGAAAGGACTTATGATATTGCTCGAGTAAGAATCCATATTGAAAGCAATGATATTCTATGTTACTATTTTAGAAACTCATTGATTCAAAGTGTATTAATGCAAAGACTCAGAAACGTGAAAAATGTTTGCAGTGTTTTAGTAAATTTTTGGACTCCGATTTTCTTCAAGAGTATAATTTTATTATTGTTGTAAAAAATAAATAAAAACAAGATTTTTAAAAACATAACATTTATTTTTTTCAAGTACCTATTGCTCGTATTTTTGTTACTGATTAAAGCAGCAATATGTTTGTTATATTCATTTTCCACAAGTAGTTTTTAACTAAATATAACCCAAATACCATTAATTATTGTTCTAAATATATTTTATTTGCTATAATATTTACAAAATAACAAACTCTTGTTGTTTATTTTTTGACACGCCCCTGAAACTCCGCTTGAAATATGTCACTACTGACGTGCACGTTCCGAACAATAGAGATCAGTGGTTTCAATCATTGACTTTTATAGAGTGGACTCGGCATAATGGTATTTACCAATTATAAATACTGTGGCCGGACCGCCATTTTATGTTCCGGTTCTCCGAGGTACATAAACTGTCAAAGTGTCGTATTATTAAATTGAAATAGATGATTAATGGAAATTTCATGGATATTTCTGTTTAATTCTTGTGTGTAGTGATTACGGACAAGAAAAGACTTAATGCCTAAGTGCAGTGTTGTTGAATGTGGCTCAAGATAAAAAGAAAACCAGAAAAGTTTGTCCTTGGATCGGTATGTTTATATTTTTACTAAAATTTTTGTTATTTTACTGATGGCTTGACTTCGCATGTGCTAATTTATAGTGCGTCAAGAATGTCTAGGAGGCGAAACTTTTTTTTTTAGCAATAGCAACACTCTTTTGACATTTAACCCTCTGTTGTATCAATACTCTATGACATAAAATCTACAAAACAAAAATTTTCAATTTGTTAAAATTTAGTTTTACAATGTGAAACTACATGTTACTGTGATTAATATTAACAATTAAAGTGAAAGACGTGTCAGAGTGCTGAAAATTTGAAGATTTAAATTGAAGAAAAATAGTAAAACGCGAAAATATCACTGAAATTCTCGCGTCCACATTTCCGATTCTAATCGTCCAATCGCCATAGTAGCAGGTAATTAAGCGTTTGTTTTATAAATTCTCTTTGTTAATTTTATTGTATAATGAAATTTTAAGTAGCCTGAGTAGTTATGTGGTAGGTATATTAAAACAATAATTTTACATAAACCTTATGTTTACGTAAACAATGAACTGTCAAAGAAATCTATAATATAACGCGCCTAACAATGATTGATACTTTGACTTAGGTGCTTAGCGTAATTATGTATCTTAGATGTATATAAAATTCTCGTGTCACAGTGTATGTGCTTAACTCCTTTAACACTTTGATGCAGCGTTATATAATATTATAATTAAGTATTATGTTTTATGTTTACAGGTAGCAGAAAAAGCGTTTAACGAAATAACCGAAATGACTGGGAGAATTTATGCTATCATTTTGAAAAAAAACACTGAAAATAAATACAAGGAGTGGGAATTAACCCTTTATTAGGATATTGAAGAGCTGATTATTGATGATGAAAGTGCTCTTCACTGTGACACCACTGCTGTAACTACCTACATGGACCTAGAAAGTGGCGATGATTCTGTTTCCGGCTGCATTGTAGAATATTATTTGGATGATCATATTTTATTAAAATAACAAAACCCTGTTTTTTATTTTTTTATTTTTTGTATTTTTTAAATAAGTAGTTCCTTAATAAAACAGGAGTGAGCGTCTCTCAGCTCTGACTGGTCATCAAAGTAGCTCTGCACCTCTCAGGGAGAGGGTACTTAAATAACAGGTGTTATAAATTCATAATATGTAATACTAGTGACTAGCTGATGTCCCGGTGAACTTCGTGTCACTTATAAACCTTCCCTGGACTAACCAGGAATATTTTAAGACTAAAATTAGCCACATCGGTTCAACCGTTTAATCGAGTTATTGCATTTTTAAATAGTCCGTCAAGAAAGTGAAGAAATTAAAAAGTGGCAACATCGTAGTGTCATCCCTGTTTTCTTAGATTGATTTGAAAGGGATGACACTACGATGTTGCCACTTTTTAATTTCTTCACTTTCTTGACAGACCATGACATATATAAACAAACAAACAAATCTTTATTTCCCTCAAAAAATAATTTTACATGTTAAGTATCTTAAACAAAACACTGCTCCCCACACTAGGATTCCCTGTGTCGTGGAGAGCAGTCTCTTCCATCATGCACGTAGATACATACAATTAATTTTAACCAGCTAATGACATATTTGTGATAACTGCTAACATAAAGTTACATGTTCTAAGTCTTTTTAACAGAACCAATAATGTATTTGTAAGTAAACAGGCAATATATTTTTTAAAGTAGGTGATGTTTTTATAATATGATACAAAATACACATAATAGCATTACAAGATGATTACCGGAGCCACCGAAACCAGCTACAGTACGTGTAAGTTAGTGATCGTAAATTAAACACACACTTTAACTACATCATAATTATTTCAAATTTTCTTAACTACATAATAATATATATAAATCATAATATTTACAACGTGTTTTTAATACTGTATTTAATATAAAGTATCAAAATCTTTTATAGTGACTGGATACAGTGTGGCCATAAGAGGCCACACCGGAAACAAGTGGCGACTCTATTAATGTCGTGACTTTTTTGACGGACTATAGTTAATAATTAGACAATAAATAAGATTTGTGAGAGAATAGAATATAACATGGCTGGATTTAAGATATTTAATCAACATAGAAATTAATAGATTTGACGTTTAGTGATGTACTTTTTTATCGAATTTAAAAAATATAAGGTGAAGAATCGGATCATATATTTGAAATATTTTAACCTTAATCCGCCTCGTTATCTGTTTGACAACACATAATCATAACAAAATCAATGTCATTTCAATAGTCACTTTGTTTTCATTCTAAAAATAATTTTACTATCTTCTCTTCTATAACCCAATGTTCACGCACAAGATATCTTCCATCCTGGTCTAGCTGACGTATTATGCCTGCAGCAGCCCATTGGTCGTCCATCACGTCATAAACTGCAGCGATTGGCCGCCGATGGCGTGATACGCAGTCGAAGCTGCCGTGAGAACCCCTCATACGCATTACATTCACCCTTGCATCCTCCATCTTAAAATACGTTTTGTAACCCCTTAAAATATTCGCAAAAATACGCAAAAACTGTAAAGATTTAGCTGAATATACGCAAGAAGTCAAGCCTGCTGTTTCTCTTCACTCCTCAAGTAAAGGGCCAAACCAAAATACGCAAAACCAGCCAAAAACACGCAAACATAAATTTTGTGGTCCTTCGAGCCGGATATATTTGGAGAAGCCACTTATTTGAGAGACGCTATTTGGTGGAGAATACAGTGCATCATCGTGCTTTTGATTGAACCTGCCTACTGTCTGCTGACTTGCAATTTCGAAACACCAGCTAAAGGTTTCTTATTTACGCTTCATTGGCAAATTGTAAGTACTTACAGCTTTTTACTGCAGTGCAATCATGACTAGTGAACTAAAAGTTGAGGATATTTTGAAAGATTTAAAGAAAAAACGAGGTTTCATAAAGTGTAGGTTAACAAACTTTAAAAAATATGTTTCCTCCTTTGAAAACGTCGAATTATCTGTTCATCAGCGAGGAGAATTAAAATTACGTATTCCGGGAGCTCAAAATTTGTTGAATGATTTCAATCAAGTGCAAAATAAGCTCGAAGATCTTGCCCCGGCTTCAGAATTCGAAAAATTGATCGAATCACGCGCAGAATTCGAAAAAGAATACTATGTTGTTCTCGGTATGTTAGATTGCATGGTAAATCCGGAAACCACCAGTGAAAGGTCGGTCAATAGGTCTTTTGAGTGCTCCTTGGTACCTGAATGTAATGCGCATAGTGGTGAGTCTGTTAAATTACCTACTATATCTATTCCTAGCTTTGACGGTTCAAATGAACACTGGATAGAATTTCGCGACACATTTATGTCCCTCATTCATAACTCTAAAACAATTCCTGAAATTCAAAAGTTTCACTATCTAAAAGCTAGTTTAAAAGGTGATGCTAAAGTAGACATTGAAAATATCGAGTTTTCGTCTAGTAACTATCAAGTAGCATGGGAACTTTTGTTACACAGATTTAACAATACTAGGTTGATTATACAAAGTCACATTAAAGCTATTTTTTCTATTCCACCTATTACAAAAGAGTCTTCTGCTCAATTAAATAAATTAATTGACACTATCTTAAAAAATATTCGTTCCCTAAAGATTTTAGGCGAGGCGACTGAGCACTGGGATAGTTTGATTATTTTTATTGTCGTGTCAAAGCTGGATCCCGTCTCAGAACGTGAGTGGGAACAGTATAAAAGTACATTTTATAAATTAAATACAGACGCTAAAATACATTTGAGTGACTTACTAGATTTTCTTAAAGAGAAGGCTGACATATTAACTACACTCACTGTTAGCCACTCGAGTAAAATTAATCATCCTAACTTTAATAAAAAATCTAATTATTATAATCATAACGCATCTAAAATTAATTGCAATTTTACAGCTGAAAATAGTAACGTAAATAGTAAGTCGCAAAACAAAAAAGTACGCTCGCAGTTTATTAAGTTGTGTCTATTATGTAACAGTCAGCATCCTTTGTACTCATGTCAAAGGTTTCTGGATCTTAGTGCACAAGATAAATTTAATTTTATTAAAGATAAAAAATTGTGCATTAATTGTATGCGTTTCTGCCATTCAGTGGAAACTTGTCTCTTCGGGCCATGTAGGAAATGCGATCAAAAACATAACAGTTTAATTTGTGATGCTGTTCAGTCAAAAAATAATACTGTAACTTTAACTACGAGTATGTATGACCACGGTAGAAGTAAACTTCTTCCTCCCGTTTCAGTTAGCAATACCAGTGTGAACAGCTGTTGCCAATTGCAGCCACACAATAATATTATGCACGCACACGATGATTTCTATGATAAGGGAGATGCGATAGTTCACTCAGATCGACTCGTCATGTTGTCAACGGCTATGGTCGAGGTACGCGGACAATCAGATGAGTATTACAGAGCTCGTGCCGTTTTAGATAGCGGCAGCGAGCGTTCCTTTATCTCACAATCGTTATGTAACAAATTAAAAATACGCATAATACAGTCCACTCAGCATATTCACGGTGTAGGTAATTCTATTACGCTATGTTCGCAATCGTGTAACATTGAATTTAAATCGCGCGACAGGAGCTTTAATGCCCGGGTTCAATGTTTAGTGTTGCCACAAATAACTTCCAAGTTACCTACACTTACGCAAAATTTAAAACATTTTAATATTCCTCACAATTTATTTTTAGCTGATCCGACTTTCTATGAAAGACAGGATATCGATATGTTGTTAGGCGCAGATTTGTTTTGGGATCTATTGATCGAAGGTAAAATTCGCCTCGACAATGGTTCATACATTCAAAACACGAAACTAGGCTGGATAGTTTCTGGTGTCGTTCAGTCTACTCCGCGTAAACAAAAGGTTAAACATATTAATTGTAATTTACTAGCGCATTCAACAGCTGATAATAATATGATGTCACTCGATCAGCTAGTTAGGAGTTTCTGGGAGTTAGAGGAATTACCTTCGACTTCTAAGGATACATTATATTCGCAAGAGGAATCTGCATGTGAGGAACATTTTATAAAAACTACTAAACGACTTTCGGACGGAAGTTACTGTGTTAGTTTGCCATTAAAAATTTCTCCTAAAACTTTAGGTAATACGCGCGAACAGGCGACTAAACGCTTCTATGCATTAGAAAAACGTCTCGAATTAAATCCGAGTTATAAAGCTATGTATCGCGATTTCATTCACGAATATATAAATTTAGGTCACATGAGTCTCGTTGATACCTATGGTGATACGCATTATTTTTTACCGCACCACGGCGTGTTTAGGCAGCACGCTACGACGAATAAGTTGCGCGTGGTGTTTGATGCTAGTATGCCATCCAGTACTGGCATATCTTTAAACGATTTGCAAATGATCGGACCTGCAATACAGGGCGATTTAATTTCAATTTTATTAAGGTTTCGCGAACATAGATATGTCGCTTCAGCTGATATCGAAAAATTCTACCGGCAAATCGATCTGGCTGAAACGGATCGTGACCTTCAGCTGATCCTTTGGCGGGATAGTCCCTCAGAGCAGTTAAGAGTGTACCGACTAAATACTGTAACGTATGGTACGGCGTCGGCGCCTTATCTTAGTTGTAGGTGTTTAAAAGACTTAGCGCAAAAATATTGTAAGGATCGGCACATAGCATCCACTATTAACGACTCGTTCTACGTGGACGATTTGGTAGTATCTTCTAATTCTACAACAGAATTAGACCGTATTTGTGAAGGCGTAAGTAATATTTTAAGTACAGCCTGTATTAATTTGCGCAAATGGGTTTACAACTATGATCGTGGTAGTCTAGGCCCGACAATTAATACAGACAATAACAATGCGCAACAGTTATCGTTGTTTGATAAAAATGATCAAAATAAAACTCTAGCACCCGGTTTCTGAAAGGCTGATCAACACTAAAATTAACTAATCGCCTGTTAAATCTCTTGTCAAGTACCAATTGGGTTGTTAGAAGCATGATTAGTTAGTTTAATTTGATCAGCGCGTCAGTTGACACGGCTGTTCAATTTGACTCGAGAATCATATGTCAACCGCCATTTTGGGTTTCCGAAACGCTTGTCAAGCCGTGATCATAGATTAAACGTTTGTCAAAAGCTGTGTCAACTAATCGGTAATTGTGGGTGAATTAACTTATGAATTGAATTGATTTTTTATGTAAATCTACATTTTCTCTTTGAACCTACGTTACTATAAGGTTTGTAAACACATTTATTAAGAAGTTTTAATAAAACTTCGTAATAAATACGTCGATAATGCAAATAAACTGTTTTATTTGCAATACTCGTTTTATTTTCAAAAAATGTATATAATAATCAATTTCATTTCTATAAAAAAGAAGAATTTAGGAATCGATAACGTCTGAAAAATTGTAAATCAAAATTCTGACAAATTAACGAAAATAAACAAATCGCATGTCAAATCAAAATGATCACAGATTAGTTAATTTTCGTCTGATCAATGTTTCAGAAAACATCAGATTTGAAATTACCAGAACATTTTTGATGGCAATGACAGTCTGCAATTCCTTCTTTTGACATTTCATTGGCATTTTTGATATTTAATAGTGAAGTAATGAACGAAAAATAACAAATCGCTAGTCAAATTAAAAATAATCATAGATTAGTTAATTTTCGGCTGATCAATGTATCAGAAACTCAAATTGATTTGACATCCATGCTAAATTAACGGCAGTCTTACACCCGGTTTCTGAAAGGCTGATCAACACTAAAATTAACTAATCGCCTGTTAAATCTCTTGTCAAGTACCAATTGAGTTGCTAGAAGCAACTTTAATTTGATCAGCGCGTCAGTTGACACGGCTGTTCAATTTGACTCGAGAATCATATGTCAACCGCCATTTTGGGTTTCCGAAACGCTTGTCAAGCCGTGATCATAGATTAAACGTTTGTCAAAAGCTGTGTCAACTAATCGGTAATTGTGGGTGAATTAACTTATGAATTGAATTGATTTTTTATGTAAATCTACATTTTCTCTTTGAACCTACGTTACTATAAGGTTTGTAAACACATTTATTAAGAAGTTTTAATAAAACTTCGTAATAAATACGTCGATAATGCAAATAAACTGTTTTATTTTCAAAAAATGTATATTATAATCAATTTCATTTCTATAAAAAAGAAGAATTTAGGAATCGATAACGTCTGAAAAATTGAAAATCAAAATTCTGACAAATGAACGAAAATAAACAAATCGCATGTCAAATCAAAATGATCACAGATTAGTTAATTTTCGTCTGATCAATGTTTCAGAAAACATCAGATTTGAAATTCCCAGAACATTTTTGATGGCAATGACAGTCTGCAATTCCTTCTTTTGACATTTCATTGGCATTTTTGATAGTTAATAGTGAACTAATGAACGAAAAATAACAAATCGCTAGTCAAATTAAAAATGATCATAGATTAGTTAATTTTCGGCTGATCAATGTATCAGAAACTCAAATTGATTTGACATCCATGCTAAATTAACAGCAGTGTTAGTTGATCAGTGATTTGACACACCTTTCAGAAACCGGGTGTTAGTTGATCAGTGATTTGACACACCTTTCAGAAACCGGGTGTAAGTGTCGGTTGGAATAGTACTACTGATGAAATTTATTATTTGTCTCAGGTTCGTGGTGATGAAGATAACGATAATTTAATAACTAAACGTCTTATATTGTCATGCGCGGCTCAGATATACGATCCGCTAGGATTACTGAGTCCGGTCATTACAGTCGCTAAAACTTTATTGCAAAAGTGTTGGTTATTGAAATTAGAATGGGACGAACCGGTTCCCGATGACATTTCACAATTATGGAATAAATTTATTGATGGGTTATCTTATCTAGATTGTTTACGCATTCCGCGTTACGTAATGTGTATTGAACCTATGCGCACGGAGTTACACATTTTTACGGACGCATCGCAAATCGCATACGGTGCCTGCGCGTACGTTCGGACTATTAGCTGTGAATCAGCTGATGCTACAGTGCACCTGTTATGTTCCAAGGGCAAGGTCGCGCCTACTAAACCTACAACTATACCTCGCTTAGAGTTGTGCGGTGCTTTGCTAGGAGCGCGATTGTATCGCAAAATAAAGGAATCGCTGCGTTCAAATTTTGATAAAGTTGTGTTTTGGACAGATTCTACCATCGTTTTAGGTTGGTTAGGTATGCCTGTTAATTTATTAAAACCTTACGTTCAAAACAGGGCAGCAGAGATTCATGAGTTGACTAAGGAACATGCCTGGCGTCACGTAGCGGGCAAAGACAACCCATCCGATCTAGTCTCTCGAGGCCAAAAGTTATCCGCGCTTATTTCTTCATCTCTATGGCTTACTGGCCCGACATTTTTAAAAGATTTAAACTTCGCAATACCGAATTTAAAACAATCGAATTTAATATTTAGTGATTTACCAGAAACAAAATCACCTAATGTATGTTGTCACGCCGTCAATCAATATGATAATAATTTATTTAATTTTTCTCGGTTTTCACAGTACATAAGACTTAAACGAGCCGCTGCTTATTTGTTACGCTTTATCTATAACGCTCGCAGTGTAAACAATAAGCGGACTGGTTTGCTATCTGTCGAGGAATTAAATTGTGCAGAGTCGACGTTAGCAATGTTAAGTCAACGGGATTCATTTAATATTAATTTTAATTTAATTAAAAATAAGCAACCTTTGAAAGGTTGTAGTCAACTTTCAAAATTGAATTTATATATAGATTCGAATAACTTAATTAGAGTAGGTGGACGTATTCAAAATTCACCCCAATTTCATTTTGATAAGAAATTTCCTATTTTAATTTCCGCAAAACATGATTTTTCTACTTTGCTTTTCCGGTTCGAGCACCAGCGTTTGTTGCACGCGGGACCGCAGCTCCTCTTGTCCTCTCTGAGGGAGATGTGGTGGCCCGTCGGAGGTCGGAACCTCGCGCGGAAGGTGGTGCACAGTTGCGTGCGGTGCACACGATTGAGGCCGACGACGGTCACTCCTATTATGGGGAACTTGCCCAAAGAACGTTTAGATCCAGGGTTTCCGTTTTTGGGTTGTGCCGTTGATTACGCTGGTTCAGTGTTTACGTTGAACCGTAAAGGTAGGGGCGCTAAATTACAAAAATCATATATATGCCTATTTATTTGTTTAGTTACTCGAGCCGTTCATTTGGAGCTAGTGAGCGACCTTTCATCGGACGGGTACCTTTTAGCTTTGAAGCGATTTATCGGTCGCCGTGGCAAGCCGCGAGACATTTTCTCGGACAACGGGAAAAACTTTGTTGGCTTGATGAATGATTTCAAGAAATTTTTGGACTCTTGTTCTGATGACATAAGGGAATACGCAATTTCGCAAAATATTAATTTTAAAATGATTCCATCTTACGCTAGTCATTTCGGGGGATTGTGGGAGGCTGGAGTAAAAAGCTGTAAGCATCACTTACGACGCGTGGTAGGTAACGCACATTTAACGTTTGAGGAATTTAGCACAGTGCTCGTTCAAATTGAAGCAATCCTAAACTCCCGTCCCTTGACTCCTCTCTCCACCGATCCCAACGATTTTCTCCCCCTTTGTCCTGCCCATTTTTTGGTTGGCCGTCCACTGACTGCACCTGTAACAGCCGACGTATACGACGTGCCTGCTCATCGCCTCACACGATACCAGCGTCTCGAGCAAATCCGACAGCACTTTTGGAAGCGATGGTCCCAGGAGTACGTGTCCGAGCTTTAGACAAGGAGTAAATGGCAGCAGAACAAGGGAGAACTCAAGGAGGACATGCTGGTCCTCATCAAGGGCGACAACTTGCCGATGAAGTGGAGTCTAGGCCGCATCATCAAAACCTATCCAGGCAGAGACGGAGTTTCGCGAGTTGCCGATATTCGCAAGGCAGATGGCGTTGTACGGCACGGAATCTGCAGATGCTCCAGATTCCAAGGCCGGGGAGTATGTTCACGCACAAGATATCTTCCATCCTGGTCTAGCTGACGTATTATGCCTGCAGCAGCCCATTGGTCGTCCATCACGTCATAAACTGCAGCGATTGGCCGCCGATAGCGTGATACGCAGTCGAAGCTGCCGTGAGAACCCCTCATACGCATTACATTCACCCTTGCATCCTCCATCTTAAAACACGTTTTGTAACCCCTTAAAATATTCGCAAAAATACGCAAAAACTGTAAAGATTTTAGCTGAATATACGCAAGAAGTCAAGCCTGCTGTTTCTCTTCACTCCTCAAGTAAAGGGCCAAACCAAAATACGCAAAACCAGCCAAAAACACGCAAACACCCAAATTAGAAGTGATACTTATAGCAGTTTTTTAAAGCATCGCTGTACTATAGTGTTTGATGTTAATTATTATTTATAAGTTATAACTTTTCAGCCAAGTACCGGTCAAGGTGAATCTGATTTACAGAAAGAAATAAAACAAGAAGAAAATACCTATTCCAGAGAAAACTCCTTTAGCAAAGAAGGTTTTAAATTTGGTTGGTATGTATTCTATAAATTTTAATCCACATTTCATAACCTCCTAGGTTCTGTTGTAGGAAAATAGAATAAAACTAATTCATAAAAATCTTGTTTACAGAAACGAACTCAAATCAAGAAGTTGACAAAATAGTGACAGTCATAAACGAAAAATAAGGACATGGAATGAAAAATCTCGCGGGCAAAAGAAAAAAATAGCTAAAAATATTATAAAAGATTTGCAGGAGAGAAATTTGATAAACAATGAAAATTTCTGGAAGCATGTGCGGATCCTGCGCGTTGTAAAGTGTCCTAAATTAAGTGCAGTGTGCCCAAATACCCGTTAGATTCCGAGGCTAAGAAAGTGACTGAAGCTAAGTTCGATTCCATGTTCTCGTTCTACCGCTGACTAGGTATTCTATTTTTATTTTAAATAAATTTGTAATTTTTATATTTATCTTTTATTTATCTCCACATTCATTATAACTTTATTGTAAAGATATAAAGAAAAGTTCAGTACCCAAAGAGTAAAACGGGACCCTATTACTGACTTCGATGACTGTCTGTCTGTCTGTCTCCAAGCTGTATCTCATTAAGCACTATAGCTAGACTTCTGAAATGTTCACAGATTGTGTATATCTATTCCCGCTATAGCAAAAAATACTAAAAACAAAATAAATAAAATATTTAAGGGAGCCCCAAAACAAACGTGATTTTTTTTTGCTATTTCTTGCTTGATATCAATAATGGCAAAAGGTAGGTAGACTTGAAATGTTCACAAAATACTCAATTGTTTACATACTTTAATAAGAATTGATGGTAAAATTAAAATAAACTGTAAGCCCTTCGTGCGCGAGTGCAACTCGCACTTGTCCGATTTTTTGCCCGATATCAATAATGGCAACTTAAATAATAATTAATAAACTTAAAATAAATTCAATAGTTTTATTAAAATTAAGTGGGCTCCAATAAAAAAACTATATTTGATTATTTTGTCTCTATGTAATATACATAGAAATAAAATAGGCAAATACTTATAGTTATTTTTGTGAGCAACTTCAAAATTTGAATTTTGAAGTTGCTCACTTTATTGGTTTATTGCTCACATGATATAATAGGACGCTCACTTGAAACATCTTAGTTTATCGATATCCTCGACAAATATCAACCGAGTGTCCCATCACTATAGACCGCCATGTTTAGTTCCTGGCAATATGGCGCCGGCCACACTTTTTTGTAGTTATGTCACTTCCATATGTTTCCTTATTCATTGGTTTCAATACACAACAGTTTGTCGCTGAATTGTCTACAGATGATAATAAACAAAAAAAAAATTTTATTCCCAGAAAATTTTTATTTTAAAAATAAAATTTTGGGAAGCTCTCAAGCAATAATTTCTTATCGTCGAAATTTTACAAAAATTTATAAATATGCTCAATTTTATGTTGTCTAAAGATGATATCGATTACTTTTTGATTTTTTATTTTGATCATTCTGGGGCTCATAACTTCAAAAATAATGATTTATAAAAAAAAAGACGGGTTGCACTCCGGGAGTGCCGGTAGAAGTGAAAACTTGAATATTAACGTTGTGCATTTTTTAACCCATTTTTTATGAAAATCGATTTTTAAAAAATCGATTTTTTTAATTAATCGCCCTTAAAATTTTTTCTTAACCCATTTTTTATGAAAATCGATTTAAAAAAAATCTATTTTTTTTAATTAATCGAAACCCTTACAATCGATTAAATTTTTAACCCATTTTTTATGAAAATCTATTTTTAAAAAAGCATTTTTTTTTTAATTAATCGAAACCCTTACATTCGATTCAATTTTTAACCCAGTTTTTATAAAAATCGATTTTTAAAATATCGATTTTTTTAATTAATCGAAACCCTTAAAATTTTTTCTTGTCCCATTTTTTATGAAAATCGATTTTAAAAACATCGATTTTTTTAATTAATCGAAACCCTTACAATCGATTAAATTTTTAACCCATTTGTTATGAAAATCGATTTTTAAAAAATCGATTTTTTTAATTAATCCAAGGAATGCCTCAAACACGTGGATTTAACATAACATACGCAAGTTTTCAACAACGTTTTTTGGGTTTATCAATCGGTATTTTTATAAGCTAAAAAGAAAATTTATAAGTTTAATAATCCCATAATCATGCTATATATATAATTTATGGCATTAGTGATAAAAATGTCACATCAAGTAATAATTTGGCTTCAAATATTGCATAGATTTTTACGTGTACTTTAGGGATGCACTTTACTTGAAGTATAGTTTATCGATAAAAATATTGTCATGGACTAAATGATTTTGTTTTCAGGATTTGAAAATGCTTCAAAATAGACGACGAACAGAAATATTTAGACGCAAGTTTCATGCAAGTTTTTAATTCTTACCCTCATGAAGGCATCACAATATTGGGATTATCATTTCAAACGTAAGTTTGAAACAATGATTTTATTGAAATAAAAAAGTTCTAACGGAGAGCAAAATAATTGCATGATCAACAGCTCTCACACCTCCCCCCTGTAAGTACTCAGTTCGTTACTTAGATCTACTTTTTGAAATTTTATCCTGGCATTACTCTTTTTTAATAAGTACAATGTAAAAATTTAATAAGTCATAATCATTTAATAAAATAAATTTAATACCTCGAACATCGAATTCCAGACACAATAATATATATATTCAGTTGTTACGCGGCACGTGGGTTCCGCTTGGGGCTTGATGGGCATGGGCAAGCATGGAAAAGTTACATAAAGCATATTGCCCCGTATATAATATAATATGTACATACATATTTTATAGTATTAAGTACATTTAATGACACTAAACCAACTATTTTTTTAGGTTATTGGAATGCTCCTAAAGAACAGTTCAATATGGTGGTGACTGAGAGACCTATAATGAAGATAATATTATTTTTAAGTTTAGATTATAACCGAGTATTCTGGTGGTGAGATGGAGTGAGGCGAGGGATGGTTTAAGTGAGGAAAATCCCCCCCTTATCACTACCACCTTCAGCCACCTTCAGGAGACCCCCCCGTTATAGAGATGTTGTCAACTGTTTTCAGTGTTTGAATATTTTTCATTTAAGAGGCCGGGTGCCATCGAAATTCTCATACATACGTAATACCATAATCATTTTCTCATACGAAAATATTAAACATGTTTGAGTTATTTTTCAGCTTAAAATAGTAATTACCTAGGTTCCTGCACAAAAATTTACTACAAAATATTTAAACACTAAAAAATATAGTAAAACACTAAAAATATATAAATAAATAGTAAATTTACTACAAAATATTTAAACTCTAAAAATATTTTTTAGTGTTTAAATATTTTGTAGAAAATTTTTGTGCAGGACCCTAGGTAATTACTATTTTTTAAGCTGAAAAATAACTCAAACATGTTAAATATTTTCGCATGAGAAAATGATTTTGGTATTACGTATATGTATGAGAATTTCGATGGCACCCGGCCCCTTAATTTCTAATTTTTAATATGTGTGTAATATTATACAATGTGTCCTAACACCGGTGTCCAATCCTTACATGTTATGATGTATGGCATAGGTATTTTATTGACTGAAGGATCGGCCACTGGTGTTGGGACAGTGGACACATTATATGTATTATTATGTGTCCCGTCACCAGTATCCAATGCTTTATTTCTTCGATAATACATAAAAAAAATTATTTTACAAAATTGTTGTATAATAGTTAAGTATAATAAAGTATATTTGATCTTCTGTTGTTTTTTTATAAAAACTGTTGATTTTATTGAAATTACATTCCGGTCAAGCCTTCGTGGCTTATGGAGTATACTTAATTATTATATTTTTAACTATTTTTAACTATTTTTAACTATTTTTAACTAATTTCTATTTTTAACTATTTGTGTAATTATATACTTAAATATTTTATTAACATAAGTATTTTCATACACTTAAATAAATATAAAATAATATCTTTTCACCAAATTGAAAAATCGATTTTTAAAAAATCGATTTTTTTAATTAGTCGAAACCCTTACAACCAATTCGAGTTCGAGTTCGAGATCGAGATCGAGTTCGAGTTCAAGTTCGACACAAAACACTACTCTCCAACCGGCTTACGGTTTTTCCAAGGTTTTTCGATCAGCACGAGAATCTGACGCGAGTTTCACAGTTTTTACCCATCCCACAAAAGTGCTCAACGCCGCTAAAGAAGTTTTCACTTCAAAAATACTTTAACTGATTCAGTGCGGATGACACGGCAGCCGTGTCATATATATTTTTAACGTGTGGAGTATGACACGTGAGCCGTGTCATTAAAAAAAAAACTATTGTTTCTACCTCAAATTACACTTTAGGAAGTTCTACTCTGAACAAAACCATCTTAATTTTCCACGTAGAGCATGCCTATATGCTTCGTTTCGTTACGTATTCGTAGTTAGAAGCCCTGATATTGAATTTTGCAAGTATATCACATCCCTAGCAGGACTGCAAAGCAGGATAATGTGTCGACTACGTCCATTTCGCAGGCCTGCACGGCGGACTGCAACGCAGGATAGTGAATGGACCCTTTAAGTACAAATAAAAAAAATCTATATCTAGGATGTTTTTTGTTATATTTTTTTATGGAAAGGTTAAATGTTCGTTTGTATATAATATGATGCTACTTCGCATTTTGATCTGTTTTTTTTATTGTTTCTTAAAAGTGTATTATAGAATATTGTTTTCCCGCCATAACAATAATATACTCGAGTCTCGACTCTCGACATGACTGGCCATGGTTTGGCCATGGTTATATATAGCCGAAGTGCCATTATAAAAAAAAGAATATTTGACCCTGGCATTTGGTTTACTTCGCCATTGAAAGCGCCATAAAAAAGAAAAATAAAATGACAGCTGCCAGTTGCTATTATACTGTCAGATGACATTTCATATAGCCTTTGCAGTGTTGCCAGATCAGAGGATTTTCGACCATGTTAGGGGCAAAACAGGGGGAAAAAATATTTGGGGGATTTTTTTGGGGAAATTCAAAATACACGTCAAATACAGTTTTATTGCCAAATATCACGTTCCTAATATTTTTTTACCATCTTTAAATTACTTGAGCGCCACAACAACTAATCGAGGTCGAGATTCGAGATGTTGAAAAGATGAATACAGTTCGACAAGGCTTTAAATGAACATGTCAAATAATGTCAATGATGTCAATGGGCGCTGCTGATAAAGGAGAACTGTCAAAAATGACGTTTTTGTATGACAGAAGCGTTAGTTCCTTTTCTCGCCACGTTCATATAAAGCCTTGTCGAGCTTCAGTAAAGTTTAGTAATATATTTTTATTTAATATTAAAAGAAAAAGTATTCTAGGGGATTTCTAGGGGGAAATCAAATTAGTTCAGGGGTACGGCGCCGAGACCATCTGGCAACACTGAGCCTTTGTAGTTTGTCATTGCGATTGGCTGTCAACGTAAATGGGAATTTAGAATTTTATTTGTTTAATTCATAATCGTTAGTCACTAAATTACTATAAAATATGCCGAAGAATAAAGGAAAAGGAGGTAAAAACAGGAGGAGAGGAAAGAACGAAAACGAAACTGAGAAGCGTGAGTTAGTATTCAAGGAAGACGGACAAGAGTACGCCCAAGTCACAAAAATGCTCGGTAATGGCCGCTTAGAGGCCATGTGCTTTGATGGCAGTAAACGACTTTGCCACATAAGAGGAAAGTTACGGAAAAAAGTATGGATCAATCAAGGAGACATCATATTAATTGGGTTAAGAGATTATCAAGATGCTAAAGCAGACGTCATCCTAAAATACACTCCCGATGAGGCAAGAAATCTGAAAACTTACGGAGAATTCCCTGAAACGGTACGCATCAACGAGACTGTTGTATATTCTGTTGATGGTCTAGACGAGGATATAGAATTCGGCGACGAAGTCAGCTCAGACGACGAAGCTGATGCTGTTGATGCGATATAAACACTGTATGACAGCTCTAGTAAGTTAATGTAAATTTACTTCCCATACCTTTGTTGTGGTTCTGTAATTTTGAATTGTTTCAAATTATACTAACACATATGTCTAGATTACTAGACTCAGTATTCTATAAAATTTGAGGTTGTTAATTTATTTATAAGAAATCCTCAGAAATTGTTGCATAACATTCCTCATAATTTGAATTACCTCCTGATAAATAATAAGGAATGTACATACATTAAAAATAAACAATTATTTTTGGTTCTTACTTACATTATTTATTGACCTTAATTTTAAAAGCCCCGCAGTTATTTGGCAGGATAGTTTTGTTTGTTGTGCGAGATTGAACATAGAGTATAGCAATTATTATTATCTATAGGTAATTTAATTCTGTTATAAATTATTGTCTCATAATGATTAATTAAAGCAAACAACTACTTGAATGTCCTTTATCTCAAAATAGGCTTAAAAGTCATTCTTATAGAACTTATATTGTTAGCCAAGATATCATACATGACATTATCTAAGTTCTATAAGCATCATATTTCTGATATAAATAAATTTTTTAGTGTATTATAATTAAGCCTTTTCTTTCTTTGCCTAATGTCTCATAGAATAATTTTGATCTACTAAAATTCAATGAAATATTGTTACTACACATTAATACCTCGATCGTAGAAAAATCAGACACAATAGCTTATCTATTGTTATCTCGGCCGATTGGGAGTTGAAGCATTAAATCCATGTACCTACTTTTTTTTCCCTAAATCAACTAGGGGATTAGAATTTTAAAAAATCAGTACTTCGAAAATGAGTATATTATGATTTCTACAACGGTTGCTATGTACTTCAAGATCATAATATTTTGTGATCTTAAATTATTTTAATTAAAAATGTGTGCTTTGAAGAACCTATACAAAAGGAATTCTTTTAAGTGTTCACAAAGGGTAAAAACGGGACCCTATTACTAAGACTTTGATGTCTGTCCGTCTGTCTGTCTGTCTGTGTGTCTCCAGGCTGTAACTCGAGAACCGCTATAGCTAAACTTCTGATTTTTTTTAACAGATTGTTTATATCTGTTGCCGCCGTAACAACAAATACTAAAAACAAAAAAATAAATAAAATATTTAATACCCATACTTACAACAAATTAAAAAAATAACCGATACAACAAACATGATTTTATTGCAATTTTTAGCTCGATATCAATAACGGGGGGGCTCCCATACAAAAATGAAAAAACAATTTTCAGGCTATTTTTGCTGGTGCGGTACGTGCGCGACTCGCGAGGCACCCCAACCCGCACTTGGCCGATTTTTTTTTTAACCCCCGACAAAAAAGAGGGGTGTTATAAGTTTGACGTGTCTGTCTGTTTGTCTGTTTGTCTGTGTGTGTATCTGTACGTGGCATCGTAGCATCCAAACGGGTGCACAGTGTTTTAGAAACCCACAAAATCGGACATGACTGAGTTAATGCAATGAGTCGATGGCGTCTTATATTTCAAATGCAAGAGTAGAACTCCCGTGTGCGCATTTTACTTTGTTTTTGAGAAAATTAATTTTAAATTGCTCATTTTTTAACTCCCTAAAAACGAATTTATTTTATTTAAATTAATTACGAGGGTTTGTAAACTTGGTATCTAGCTGATTAGATTATTCATTAAGAGACACAAATTTTGAACTTTATTTCATTCCTACAACTCAAGTAGGTCCTGAGATTTTTTTTTTTTTAATATTTAGACTTTATTCTTTTTTCTGCTTTCCCAAATGATTTCCGCAATTGTTTTCCGCACTGAAAAATACTTTGGTATAGTCTTTACACTACAATATTTTTATTTTTTGCGAGTCATGTATAGTGTCAGATATTTACGAATTACTAATTTTTATTCGCCCCTTTAAAAAATTTACGAGCAAAGTTTCATCGAATCTTAATTTTTTTTTAATAATCAGGCAAATAATAGGAAGAAACATTTTAATCTTGATTTTAATCTTCATCACCTTAGTCGTCAAAAATGCTGTCCTCCCGTGAAAAATTTATAGTGTCTTTAATATCAACAATTAAATGTTATTTGCCTGATACTACAGTAATTAGGTAGTTTTGCCTGGAAAGTTTTCCGGGAGTTTTGAAAATTGGTGGCTTTATAGATTTTGACGTGATCTTTTCGAATTTTCACTTTGCCACCTCGTATCTTTGCCGCCCGCGCCGCCATATTGGAAAAATGGCGCTCAAATACAGTTTTTTGAGAATAACTCCGTTCCAACTCATTTTACGATGAAAATAGTTAAGTAATACATAAAACTAGAGAAAATTTCCTACACTTTATGTAGTAACCGTTTTTCTTGTAAAAAAGTTTCAGCGTACGAGAGCCGCAAAGTTCACTCCAACACGCGTTTTGGCCAAATAACTCATTTCCACACCACCATGAGGCGGAGTAAGTGGCGCAGTTTTTTTTTTTTGTGGTATCCCCAGTAGGCCTAATCTGGGTGCACGGTAATGCACCCGCCGAGATGAGCCAAGCGAAGCGCAAGGGCACTACCTACCTTTTCTCGAAGTGTTTCGCCGTTTTTTTGAACCTTCATAGAATTGGTTTCCGTTGTAGCAGATAGTTCATATTTTCAGGATATGATGTTATCAATAAACTTATTAAGCGTACAAAGTCTCAATTGAATAGCTCTTATATTTTAGATTTTAATGATATTTAAAATACACCGATTTCGTCACTGAGGCACTGACACACTGATGATCATCAAAATGATGCTACATCCTGAAGTGCTAGAAAGCTGAAATTATTGGTATGTAATCTAAGTTTAGTATACAGCCAACAGAAAAATTCATAAACTTGTAGTTTTCGTTCCCCATCGCCTAAAATGGGGGTGGAAGTTGACCCTCATAGAGTTGGTTTCCGATGTGCCAGATAGTTTATATTCTCAGGATATGATGTCAATAATAGACTTATTATTGACATCGACGCGGCCTAACTCTATACATACTCATACTCATACATACTTACCTGATATGTAGAATTTGTTGGAGTTAGGGTCGATAGAGTTAGGCCGCCTCGATTCAGAAGCTTGGCTCTACATTAGATCTGATGTATTTTTCACAGGGCAAACCGTTTGTGGTCGTCGAGGTTACATTTTACATGAAATGTTTTTGGTGGAATTTCACTCCTTTTCGTAAGTTGCTACTTGCTAGGCAGTCTTTTTAGTCATTTTGATTTTTTTTTAATTTTTTTATTAAGAGGTTTTTAATTAATGTCCATCCCGTGTAAGCCTTAATGTCCTTATTCATAAAATTGGTGAAAGTCTCATTTAAACTTCCATTACCCCCCTACTAAACTTATTTTACGGCGTATAACCAAATTTCG
Organism: Polyommatus iphigenia; assembly: GCA_963422495.1. Taxonomy (NCBI): domain Eukaryota; kingdom Metazoa; phylum Arthropoda; class Insecta; order Lepidoptera; family Lycaenidae; genus Polyommatus; species Polyommatus iphigenia. Next base: position 16,752,475 of record OY730189.1, read on the forward strand.
GCGTATTTTAGATATCAATAAAATACAAAGTATTAGACCTATTCAATTGAGACTTTGTCTGTGTTACTTATAAACCGAGTATAAAAGTAATACTCAGTATAAACTTGGAATAAGCAAAATCGCGACTCATAAACCAGGTATAACTTATACCTAGTATAAAGTTGGTGTAACTCCCATACAAACGTTATACCAACGTTATTCCAACCCCCGCCCTAGTTTAACCTCGATATAACTTGGGTTGACAGTTCACATTTCGTAACATAGCCTTACAGAGTATTTCATAAATAAAACTTTTATAATAATTTGTGATTCGAAAAGATTTCGTTTAAAATATACTAAATCGACTATTTGATGTCGCAATATCAATGTACTTACAAGTTACAACGTATTTGAAAAAGTTATGAAAACACTTGCAAAATATGTTGATTTTTTTTCTTATCCTTCGATCGCGGATTCTTGTAAATCTATTGTTATTCTATTGTTGTCGCGATCACCGGTGCTGTTATGTGGCTTGATATGGCTAATAAAATAAGGCCAGTGTCGAGTAAATAGCGGGAAAACTATATTCTTGTTACTTGTGCATGATTATGATTTATGAATATCTAATGATATCTAATAATTATTTCACCAACATTACACATTAAAAACAATACACAAACTATCACAAACACGACAGGACTCTTTCACATTCCCGGCAAAACTCCCATCTGTTGATTTATAGTTAACAGCTGTTAACAGAATTCACAGTCAAAAACCGACTTTTTACATTTTTCATTCAATACTATTGTCTATTTGCGGCGTTGCCGTCTTGTGCTTCGGGAATAGCGGTGGTATAGTTATGACAACCTTTTACCGAGTTTATGAGTTAGAAAGTAATCTAAGGTTATTCCAAATTTATACCGAGTATAACTATTCCTAGTATAAGCTTGGAATATCCTAAGGATAGTCAATTTTTATAAGTAACACCGTGTATGTTTAATAAGTCTATTATTGATATCATATCCTGAGAACATAAACTATCTGGCATATCGGAAACCAACTCTATGAGGGTCAACTTCCACCCCATTTTAGGGGATGGGGAACGAAAATTACAAGTTTATGAATTTTTTTGTTGGTTGTATACTAAACTTAGATTACGTACCAAATTTCAGCTTTCTAGCACTTCAGGAAGTAGCTCATTTTGATGATCATCAGTGTGTCAGTGACGAAATCGGTGTATTTTAGATATCAATAAAATATAAAGTATAAGAGCTATTCAATTGAGACTTTGTATGCTTAATAAGTTTATTGATAACATCATATCCTGAAAATATGAACTATCTGCTACAACGGTAACCAATTCTATGAAGGTTAAAAAAACGGCGAAACACTTCGAGAAAAGGTAGGTAGTGCCCTTGCGCTTCGCTTGGCTCGTCTCGGCGGGTGCACTACTGTGCACCCAGATTAGGCCTACTGGGGATACCACAAAAAAAAACCGCGCCACTTACTCCACCTCATGGTGGTGTGGAAATGAGTTATTTGGCCAAAACGCGTGTTGGAGTGAACTTTGCGGCTCTCGTACGCTGAAACTATTTATTTTACAAAAAATGGTTACTACATAAATGGTAGGAAATTTTCTCTAGTTTAATGTATTATAATAACTATTTTCATTGTAAAATGAGTTGGAACGGAGTTATTCTCAAAAAACTGTATTTGAGCGCCATTTTTCCAATATGGTGGCGCGAGCGGCAAAGATACGAGGTGGCAAAGTGAAAATTCGAAAAGAGCACGTCGAAATCTATAAAACCACCAATTTTAAAAACTCCCGGAAAACTTTCCAGGTAACCCTCTTTTTGAGCACCAAATGATTGTACTATGATTATTTGAAAAAAATTAAGATTCGATGAAACTTTGCTCTTAAAATTTTTAAAGGGGCGAATAAAAATTAGAAATTCGTAAATCTCTGGCACTATACACGATTCGCAAAAAATAAAAATATTGTAGTGTAAAGACTATACCAAAGTATTTTTCAGTACGGAAAACAATTGCGGAAATCATATAGGAAAGCAGAAAAAAAATAAAGTCTAAATATTAAAAAAAATTAAAATCTCAGGAACTACCTGAGTTGTAGGAATGAAATAAAGTACAAATTTTGTGTCTCATAATGATTAATCTAATCAGCTAACCCTCGTTATTAATTGAAATAAAATAAATTCGTTTTTAGGGAGTTAAAAAATTAGCAATTTAAGAATTAATTTTCCCAAAAACGAAGTAAAATGCGCACACGGGAGTTCTACTCTTGCATTTGAAATATAAGACGCCATCGACTCATTGCATTAACTTAGTCATGTCCGATTTTGGGCGTTTCTAAAACACTGTGGGGTGGACCGATTTTAATCTAGTTTATTTTGTTTAAAAGCTGACATGATCGAGAGTGTTCTTAGCTATAGTTCATCATCATCAGCCTGCTCAGTGCTGGACAATCAGGGTTTATCTGGTTCATGTCCGTGGCATCGTAGCATCCAAACAGGTGGACCGATTTTGATCTAGTTTTTTTTTGTTTGAAAGCTGACATGTTCGGGAGTGTTCTTAGCTATAGTTCATCATCATCAGCCTGCTCAGTGCTGGACAATCAGGGTTTATCTGGTTCATGAAAGGCCGTTAGCAACTTGTAGTCATTTGATGGGTTTTATATTTCATTCTAGTTCGTGACATTTGTGAATATACAATACTAGCGACCCGCCCCGGCTTCGCATGGGTATAAAATGTATTATAGCCACTGAAAAAATGATTAAAATCGATTCAGCAGTTTTGATTTATATTCATTATTACTATTTGTGGCCCGCATTGGTCGGTACCGCCGCAAAAGCTACGTCTCACAGGAAATTGGAGCCTTTTGCAGGGTATAGGGATCATTGGTATTCTTGGTATATATGAGCTAATTCACCAGCTGCAGGGCCGGTCATAATCTTCGATTCTGCTGCGCAGGTCCCCGCCTTGGTAGCGCCCACTTCGAAACGGGCGTAAATCGCAATTTTAAATTTCGCCATAACTTCTAAACCAAACTTCCAATTTTAATCATTCAAACACCAAATATTATCTACGCAAACTGTACTTAGTGATGAAATAATTTATTTTGATAAGGGTTATCAGCATGAGTAAAATAAATGCGTTTAAATGTAGTTAAAAAAAAATCAAGATTTTTTTAAATAAAAAAAATTCGGCCAAGTGCGAGTTGGACTCGCGCACGAAGGGTTCCGTACCGTTATAGAGCAAAAATAGGCCAAAAATTGTGTTTTTTGTATGGGAGGCCCCCTTAAATTTTTTTTTATTTAAATATTGTTACTAATTATTAAATAATTAAGGCCTTTGTAAAAATTTCAAGTGTTCTATTTTCATCATTGATACCGAGCAAAAAATGTTTGAAAAATCACGTTTGTTGTATGGGAGCCCCCCTTAAATATTTAATTTATTTTGTTTTAAGTATTTGTTGTTATAGTGGCAACAGAAATACATAATCTGTGAAAATTTCAACTCTCTACCTATTACCGTTCTTGAGTTACAGCCTGGAGACAGACGGACAGACATCGGAGTCTCAGTAATAGGGTCCCGTTTTTACCCTTTGGGTACGGAACCCTAAAAATGGTTGTTGTGCCTCACTTGACATAATTATAGACTACAGGCCCACGTCGAAAATGGATGGGTCATATGAACCACCTGGGGACGTATATAGGACGATATTAGAGCATAAAATAATAAGATTTAGCACTATGCCGTCACTTGTAAGCTGTCCAACTGAGTGCTGGTGAGAATTCAAAAGTGCATGTAGGGTGAGTACATTTTGGTCATAAGTATGATCCTGTACGGTATTTTTACCATCGATAGACACATGAAAAATAATAAGAAAGCCCGCAGTGCCGTACAAAAATGATGCGCCAACAAGTCGGTATTTTTATTTTATTTTCAGCCAATTTCCATGGTAAATTTGGTCATTTGATTCTATACGGCATACGTTTTTTACTGTTTGGATACAGCTTCGAATCAATTATTCCGCAACGCCGTACAAAAATAATGCGACAATAGAAAAAAATCGAGGGTTACAAACCCCTGTTTTTCAGGGGTCCGGGGGGTCATCTGAAACAGTACGGCTTCGGTTCCAAACATTATTTTAGCACTCAAAAGTACTATTAAAAATAATGCCGTCAAAAATTTTTTGTCCATTTTAATAATAATCTTAATTACATGGTATACTTGATTTTTTAAGCTGTAAAATTATTTGATTCTGTACGGCGACTTTATTTTTAATATGATATTGTAAAATACAATTGTTATAGAGTATTGCCGTTCAAAAGATACTGTTCTAAAAAAAATAAACAGAAACACAAAATCTGAAATTTTAAATATTCATAGATTAATAAAATAAAGCAATTTTCTACATATTCCTTCGTCTTAAATAGTATTAAGATAAATAAATTAGGAAAAAATTATGCCGTACATTTTAATGCAGAGTAAGCAAAGTTCCGTACCATTATAGAACAAAATTGTGTTTTTTTGTATGGGAGCCCCCTTAACTATTTCTTTTTTAAAAATGTTACTATTGGTTTTTAAATTAAAAAAAATCGGTTGTCTGTAAAGTCGGTTTACTGACGATAGTTGAACGTGACAACGTCATAGCCTTAACCCCTCAGTTCCGGGAAAAATCTATGCAAAAAAGTTGGCAGGTCAATGTGCAAAAAAAATGGCGCCCGGCCTACCCTCTTTGTAAAATTAATGTAATATCCTTACATACAATCCATATTTTATGTTTGTCTGAACTACATTATAATATATGTTAAATTTTCTATCTATCAAGCCATCATAATATAGTGACATTTTTTAGTCCGATGTGATATTAGTTTCTCAATTATAAACTTTCGAAACTATAATTAGTGACTTGTTCAGAAGAAAAAAACGAATACTTTATTCTTCATATATTAAGTCATACCTTGACACGTAGGAAATAGAGCACAATTTTGAATAGCCGAAATAATACTAATGGCTCACAGATTGTTTATTTATTTTTCATTCAGAGTGTGGTCAATGTATCAAAGGTCATAACTAACCAAACTTCTTCATACAAAAGTATTCTCTAAGTCATCGAAATACGTAATATAATCGAAACAAAGAGCGCGGCCCAGGTGGGCCTTACGGTTGTTGAGAGACTTGAGAGTGTAAATGGAACGCCTCAGAGCTGTCAGCGAGGTAACGCCGCATGAAACATCATGTTTTTCGGGCGCGCACCCCATATCGAATTATAAGACGTTATCACGTCAATAAAATTGAGTATTTTGTGAACATTTCAGGTGTCTACCTGTTGCCATTATTGATATCGAGCAAAAAATTGAAAAATAATCACGTTTGTTGTATGGGAGCCCCCCTTAAATATTTATTTTATTTTGTTTCTAGTATTTGTTGTTATAGCGGCAACAGAAATACATAATCGTTGAAATTTTCAAATCTCCAGCTATAACCGTTCTTGAGTTACAGCCTGAAGACAGACAGACATCGAAGTCTTAGTAAAAGGTATCCGTTTTCATCCTTTGGGTACGGAACCCTAATAAAACTATTTTTTAGAAAAAAATCGATATATTTCGTTGTATGGACTTTTCTTATATTTCGTTCTATGGATATTTGCTTGAGTTTTTTTTTTCTCCTGCAAACCTTTGGATTAACAAAAATATACGGCATTATTTTTAATAGTACTTTTGAGTGCTAAAATAATGTTTGGAACCGAAGCCGTACTGTTTCAGATGACCCCCCGGACCCCTGAAAAACAGGGGTTTGTAAGTTGTAACCCTCGATTTTTTTCTATTGTCGCATTATTTTTGTACGGCGTTGAGGAATAATTGATTCGAAGCTGTATCCAAACAGTATGAAACGTATGCCGTATAGAATCAAATGACGAAATTTACCATGGAAATTGGCTGAAAATAAAATAAAAATACCGACTTGTTGGCGCATCATTTTTGTACGGCACTGCGGGCTTTCTTATTATTTTTCATGTGTCTGTCGATGGTAAAAATGCCGTACAGGATCATATGACCAAAATGTACTCAACCTACATGCACTTTTGAACTCTCAGTTGGACAGCTTACAAGTGACGGCATAGTGCTAAATCTTATTATTTTATGCTCTAATATCGTCCTATATACGTCCCCAGGTGGTTCATATGACCCATCCATTTTCGACGTGGGCCTGTAATCTAATAGATAGGTATAGTGTGTCGCGGACATTTTTGTAGATATTTATAAGATCTACATTTACTTAGAACATTGAATGGTTATATCTTTTATAGTTTAGGCAGCATACGCAAAGTTTAGTAACTTTTCTGGTTGATTTTTTTCACCTTGTGTCAGAAAAACCTAAATATCTTACGGAACCCCATCTATATTTTCCAAAATAAAAAGTAGCCTATGTTACTCGTAAATAATGTAGCTTTCGAATGGTGAAATAATTTTTAAAATCGATCCAGTAGTTTTTGAGCCTATTCATTACAATTAAACAAACAAACAAAGTTTACCTCTTTATAATATTACGAGTAGTATAGATAAGTATACACATAATAATGGAAAGTTGGCCTGGAGCTGCACCATCACCTGGTAATCAATAGGATATCCAACTCCTCGCCAACTTAGAGTAGGCAGAGGTTTCGTGTTTGGGCTCATTTTAATTGCGACAATCAGTTAACAAGTAGACAAACAGTAAATATTTACACGCTGCTGCTGCAGCATCACCTGGATTCTATAGGAACCGAGCTTCGTATGAACCCAAAATGGAGGTTTCATGTTTGGGCTCATATTAAGGGGCCGGGTACCCTTGGAATTTCTCATACAAACGTAATTCCAAAATCATTTTCTCATACGAAAATATTTAACATGTTTGAGTTATTTTTCAGTTTAAGATAGTAATTACCTAGGTTTCTACACAAAAATTTACTTCAAAATATTTAAACAAAAAAAAATTTTTTTGTTTAAATATTTTGAAGTAAACAAAAAAAATTTTTTTTTTTGTTTAAATATTTTGAAGTAAATTTTTGTGTAGAAACCTAGGTAATTACTATCTTAAACTGAAAAATAACTCAAACATGTTAAATATTTTCGTATGAGAAAATGATTTTGGAATTACGTTTGTATGAGAAATTCCAAGGGTACCCGGCCTCTTTTAACAGCCTCATCGAAAAGGACATTGATAGATGGTAATCATGAGAATACTTATGATTCTGTTGATAGGAATTATTCTGCACTATAACCAACACAAGTTTAAAAAGTATGAAATAAAATTAAATTAAGAAATTTAAAAAAATCCCCGCCAAACAACTTAAAAAGTAATGAAATAATATTTACTGCCTTTAAGTTCAAATAATATTTTAGTCCATAATAATTATTGTTGTCAAGGTGTGTCGGGGGACCGTTTCTGTAGATGTTTGATTTCATTTCACAATCAATTCATAGCGAACAATCGAGATAGTCAGCGACTTAGCGGTCCCCCGACACAACGTGACAACAATTATGGACTAAATTATTATTTTTAACAAAAAAATGAAAACCGACTTCCAAGGTAAAAACAATAGTAATATGAACTAAAATGTGCCTTTTTCAGAATTCGTCTAAATCTCAACTATTTCTGTACATACCTACTACAGTCTTCATTATTTTGAAGTCGGTACCAGCTAATTTAATCGTGAGTTCAGTAATGACAGAATATCTGAAACTTTTGGGACTGGTACCGACTTCAAAGTAATGAAGACTGTAGTAGGTATGTACAGAAATAGTTGAGATTTAGACGAATTCTGAAAAAGGCACTATTAAAGAGTAAGAGTTATTTAATACTTTTTAGTTCATATTATTATTGTTTTTACCTTGGAAGTCGGTTTTCATTTTTTTGTTAAAAATAATAATTTCACTCTTTTTAGTGTTGTCTACAAAATAAGGCTTTATGCGTAAATAACCAATACGAATGTTAACTATTCACATTATGTTACTGTAAGCGAAATTGTGGTAAATTCTTGCAGTTATCTAAGCGATGCTGCAATTTCCAAACTTTTATCTTTAAAGGTTCAGGAGTTCTGTTCAGTGCCTTTGGACCAAGAGACACCTTTGTATGAAATTTCTCTTATTCGTAATATATGTTTAACTTACTAGAAACAACATTTTAACCACTATGAGCGTTTTGATAAATTTCAAGAATTTCCCTCGATTGCTCATAGATCCCATCATCAGCTCACCACTTTCGTAATTGTTATACAAAATTAAGATTATATCCTAAACAACAACACGAAAATTTCGAAAATCGGTCCACAAACAGTGAAATCATCGTCAAAAACATCTATTTCGATGCAAAATATCATGAAAAGTACCAATAATTGGGTCATAGTGTGATGACCATGGTATAATTATGATTGTGATGATGATGATTAATCAAATTGATGTGTTGGCTTATGCTTTCAGTTGTTTAAACAACGCCGAAATCCCCGAACCTGTACCAATAAGCATTCAAAAGTTCTGCTCGGTACCTTCGGATCCAGGGTATAACCTGATGCGAAGTCTTACTATTTGGTAGCATTTACCTCGAATGCTTCAGAAAAAATCGAAATCACTATATGTTTCCATACAAATTTCAAGGAGTCCCCTCGATTCCTCAAGGATCCCATCATCAGATCACCACTTTTGTGAACATGGTACCAAATTTGAGTTAAATCCTATACAACACAAAAATAATTTTGAAAATCGGACCACAAACGTCTGAGTAATCGAGGAACATACAAAAAAAAAAAAGCCGTTCGTATTACCTCCTCCTTTTTGGAAGTCGGTCAAATATTACTTTACACAAGTTAGGAATTATTTGAACTTAAAGGCAGTAAATATTATTTCATTACTTTTTAAAGTTTTTTGGCGGGGGTTTTGTAAAGTTCTTAATTTATTGTGTTTGGTAGCTGTTAATGCTGGATAGATCGCACATGACTCATTCGACTATTTTCGCCGGTTTTTAAGGTTCCGTACCCAAAGGGTAAAAACAGGACCCTATTATAGAGTTCACTGTGAAAGTAGCAGCCCTGAAAAAACAATTTTTGAAGTTAAAACTTCTTTAGCGGCGTAGAGCACTTTTGTGGGATGGGTAAAAACTGTGAAACTCGCGCCAGATTTTCGTGTTGATCGAAAAACCATAGAAAACGCGTAAGACGGTTGGAGAGTAGTGTTTTGTGTCGAACTCGAACTCGAACGAAATGTACAGTCGGGGAAATGAGTTGTTTAGCAGAAATGTACAGTCGGGGAAAATTGTGCTAAGCAGAAATGTACAGTCGGGGAAAATTGTGCCAAGCAGAAATGTACAGTCGGGGAAATTAGTTGTTTAGCCGAAATGTACAGTCGGGAAAAATTGTGCTAAGCAGAAATGTACAGTCGAGGAAATGAGTTGTTTAGCAGAAATGTACAGTCGGGGAAATGAGTTGTTTAGCAGAAATGTACAGTCGGGGAAATGAGTTGTTTAGCAGAAATGTACAGTCGGGGAAATGAGTTGCTAAGCAGAAATGTACAGTCGGGGAAAATTGTGCTAAGCAGAAATGTATAGTCGGGGAAATGAGTTGTTTAGCAGAAATGTACAGTCGGGGAAATGAGTTGTTTAGCAGAAATGTACAGTCGGGGAAAATTGTGCTAAGCAGAAATGTACAGTCGGGGAAATGAGCTGTTTAGTAGAAATGTACAGTCGGGGAAAATTGTGCTAAGCAGAAATGTACAGTCGGGGAAATGAGTTGCTTAGCAGAAATATACAGTCGGGGAAATGAGTTCTTTAGCAGACGCGCTGATTAAGGCCGCGTTTCCACCTGCAAGACAACTGTCGCGAGAAGTGTCTGACAGTCTGTCTGACAGCAACTTTTTTTTTCGATTGTCGATATTTTTTAATCGATTGTAAAGGTTTCGATCAATTAAAAAAAATGATCGTTTTTTTTTAATCGATTTTCATAAAAAATGGGTTAAAAAATAATGCACAACGTTAATAATCAAGTTTTCACTTCTGCCGGCACTCAGATTTTGGCGGCAGACTGGCGGCAGATTTCGTCCCTGGTTTGGTTCATCCCCCAAAAAAGCTTCTCGCCGGAAGCAGGAGGCTTACCAATCCTGGGCCAACGCAGTGTCTGCTCGGGATTTAAATACCAGCACATATAAAAAGGAGTACAACCTTGCCTCTAGGTCCCTCAAGAAAGAGATTACTCGGGCAAAGCAACAGCACGTCAATAGAATTGGCAAGAGACTTGAGCGCCTCCCCTCGGGAACCCGTACATTCTGGTCTCTGGCCAAAGCTATTGAAGGAAATTTCTGCAAGCCAACCCTACCATCCCTACACGTAGGAAATTGATCATTGGCCCAGGACGCAAAAGACAAAGCCGATCTTCTGGGCAAGCTCTTTGCGTCAAATTCGACCCTGGATGACAGGTGGCAGAAACCGCCGACCATACCGCGATGCACGAGCATCATGTCGGATATTCGGTTTAATCAGCGCTCAGTGCGAAAAGCCCTTCGTTCCCTTGATATCCAAAAGTCGAGTGGGCCTGACAGAATCACGCCTATTGTGTTGAAAAAGTGTGCTCCAGAGTTGGCTCCGGTCTTGACGCGTCTTTTTCGGCTCTTCTATTACACTAGCATTGTCCCGGCTTCCTAGAAGACAGCCTTGGTGCACCCGATCCCCAAAAAAGGTGATCGCTCAAATCCTTCCAACTACAGACCAATCGCTATAACCTCTCTCTTCTCGAAGATAATGGAATCCATTATCAATAGCCAGCTTCTTCGATACTTGGACGGCCAGGGATTACTAAGCGACAAACAATACGGGTTCCGTAAGGGTCGCTCGGCTGGTGATCTCTTGGCGTACCTGACTCATCGTTGGGCTCAGGCAATTGAGTCGAAGGGAGAGGCATTGGCTGTTAGTTTGGACATTGCGAAGGCCTTTGATCGGGTTTGGCATAAAGCGCTGCTATCAAAGCTTCCATCATACGGGCTGCCCGAGAAATTATGTAGGTAAGTGGGTTACTAGTTTCTTAACAGACAGAAGCATTAAGGTCGTAGTTGACGGCGAATGCTCGGAAACTCAGTCTGTTGATGCTGGTGTCACTCAGGGCTGTGTGCTATCGCCTACTCTATTCATACTGCATATCAATGACATGTTACAGACCAACGGCATTCATTGCTATGCGGATGATAGTACAGGTGATGCTGTATATATACCGGCTCCCCCAATATTTCTCAGCAAAATGTCACTGAGAGTCGAAACGAACTTGTGTCTAAGGTGGAGAATTCATTGGAGAAGGTTTCTGAATGGGGTAGACGTAATTTGGTCCAATTCAACCCCGCCAAGACACAAGTCTGCGCGTTCACCACTAAAAAGTCACCAATGGTCGTATATCCTCGTTTCGAGGGCACATCTTTAACCATCTCCCCTAGCATTGAGATACTTGGCGTCAACATATCGAGCGAAGTCCAGTTCCGATATCATCTAGAGGGTAAGGCCAAATTAGCCTCGAAGAAACTTGGTGTTCTTAACAGAGCGAGACAGTACTTCAGTCTGGACCAACGCTTACAACTCTACAAGGCGCAGGTTCGGCCTCATATGGAATATTGTTCTCATCTCTGGGCGGGGGCGCCTATCTCTGGATCGTATCCAACGAAGTATTTCAAACAGCTTGGACCCCTTGGAATTACGCCGAGATGTAGCTTCACTCTGCATCCTCTATCGGTTGTATCACGGGGAGTGCTCTCAGGAATTGTTCGGAATCATACCACCGGCAACTTTTCGCCATCGTCCCACGCGAAAAACATACCATCCTCATCACCTTGATGAGTGGCAGTCTTCCACAGTGCGTTTTTCGCGTAACTTTCTGCCGCGCACTGTAAAACTCTGAAACGAACTGTCACCAGCAGTATTTCCGGACCTGTACGACCTGCAAACCTTCAAGAAGAGAGCGTATTCCCTCTTAAAAGGCCGGCAACGCACCTGCAGCTCTTCTGATGTTGTGAGTGTCCATGGGCGACGGTAGTTGTTTACCATCAGGTGACCCGTTTGCTCGTTTGCCCCCTTATTTAATTAAAAAAAAAAACCCGTCTTTTTTTTTCTTCACTTTTGTATGGGGTAACTGGTGACGCTGGGGTGCTTGCCCATAGGCCATACAAAAGTGGAAAAAAATGGTCTTTCAGCGCTGCTACTTTCACAGTGAAATCTCTACAAGGAACACATACACACTCTCAGTCTCAAGTATTATCATAGTTTTATTATGACCCTGTATAGATATACTAAAAAGTAAAAATACAGTTTAAATATTACCAATCTCAGTATATTAAATCACAGATTAATGTAATAAGTAGCAAGCTATTATAATTATATTATAATTATATTATAATTATATCTACGACCTCTGTGGCTCAATGGTTACGAGTGTGTGGCAGCTCAAGCCGGGGGTCGCGGGTTCGAATCCCGCCGACGGAACAAAAAGTTTTTCAATGTTCCTGGGTCATGGATGTGTATTAAATATGTGTATGATATAATAAAAATCTTAAATATATGTATAGTATAAAAGTATTAAATATATTTCCGTTGTCTGGTACCTGTAACACAAGTCCTTCAGATACTTAGCATGGGGCCAGACTGACGTGGTGTGAAGCGTCCATAGATATTATTATTATTATTAATTATACTGTAATAACTATGATTACCAAACTGGGTTTTGTACCATCGAGGAAATTGATTCCTAGGCAGTTGACAGATCAACGTCATTTGGTCGGCTCATGTCAATTCAATAATAATAATTATTGTAATCTGTCGGCTGGGTTTGACGTAACGTGATCAAACTACGTAGGTCCCCCCCCCCCCCCCAAGCAGCACAAATGTATCTAGTGAAGCACTATTAGTTATTTTATAGAATTAAACTTAGTATTCTTACATAAGAGTCAATAATCCCTGAAGATATCCTGAAGATATCCTATATACCGAGTTCAGTAAAAATGGGCACCTATCTACACTATAATGACAAGAGCAGCATAAGAATTCATCATTAGATAACGATGAGAGCAATTTATATTTATCTATAGGGAATATCTACAAAACTATTATCAGAACATAATAAGAGGCACATAAGAAAGGAATTAGGTTTTGTAGCCAACATTAAGATAACACCATTACTCTACTGATGTTCTAGTGGTGAATATTTTTAAAACCACTAATAATCAAAATCAACTAAATAAAAACATCAACAAGAGTTACTTCTTTTAAAAAGCATTTCCTATTTTCTAATGGCACACCGTAGTTTAAAGTATTTTAAGTCAAAGCTTTAATGGTGAAATGAAATTAAATAAGTACTTAAAATATTATATTTTTTATGTTTCGCGCGAACGGAGGGCTCAAATTCCGTGCCGAATTTATTTTATCGTGAAAGTCGATCAAATAGTCTTAAAAAACTGATGGGCCTATTATATTCGTAAATTTAAATAATATTTTTTTAATAAAAAAAATTATTGATGCATATTTTTTTACATATTTTGTGAAAATAAATAACTAAATAATGTATTTTGATAAAATTATCATTTATTTAAGTATTTTTATGTTTACAAATAAATAAATCGCGTATTTTATATTAACTATTTTTTTTATTTTTACCAAAATGGCGATTACCATCGTATTCTAAAAATGGCCTCTAGATTAAAATATATATAAGTAAGCATTGATTAGAAGATTTACTCCTAAAATTGAGCTAAAGGTAATTTTAAGAGCATGGCAAGTCAATTTGCACTTTCACAAGAAAAAATAATCTTTCAATAGTTTAATTGTTCTCAAGACCATCCTATCGTAATCTATAAAAATAAATGTTTGTAAACTATTTTTTCTCGTAATTATCTACCAGAGTAATTATCAGACTGGCATAAGAAGAAGGTGTTTTGTTCGCGTTTTGGTGATTTTTCAGTGCAATACCATAGAGAACCAATATTTCTGGTGGCCTTCCTGTTTTATATTAGGCGTTCCACGCCAAGCGGACAGGAAAAAAAAGTCGGTGTCTCCGATTTTAATAATAATCGATTATGTTATACCTTTACGTGTTATTAATACGCGTGCCAAATATTTTTGTCACATTATAATGACTAGACTAAAGAATGATGGGACTTTGAATCTTGATTTCTCTATTCGGCACTTAGTGCTACAAAGCCGATTAAAGATTAAAAAATTATATATTTAAATAATTTAACTACTTACTTTTAATAACTTAAAATTTTTTTCTTCATTTTCTCAAAGAGGGTTCCGTTTCAGGGTTCTGTATTCAACAAAACTTGGTTGACTACGGTACCCCGGAACCCTAACCAGCAATTTTTTTGTATATTGGTAGGTTAATAGTTATATATAACTATATCACTTATAAGTATATAATTTAAGAGTAACATTGTCCTGCAAAATGAACAATCCATATTTTAGGACCATCAAATCAAAGTATGAAATCCTTTCTATCTCTGTTAGCTACCACTTTCAAGATTTTTCGCAGATAAAAAAGTTGTTTGTCTTATCAAAATGAAACTACTCACAAAAAATTAGCTTGTTAGTAATAAAAAAAAATGTTCTAGGGCTCCCTCACAATAAAGATTTTATAATTTATTAAATACTAGATGACGGCCGCAACTCCGTTGCGCCAAAACTCGTTTATCGCGCGGGAACAGTACATTTTTCCGGGATAAAAAGTAGCCTATGTCCTTTCCCGGGACTCAAAGTATCCCCATACCAAGTTTCAGCAAAATCGGTTCAGCGGTTTGAGCGTGAAGAGGTAACAGACAGACAGACAGACAGACAGACACACTTTCGCATTTATAATATTAGTATGGATTATTATTAAAATCGGAGACATCGTCTTTTTTTTCTGTCCGCTTGGCGTGGAACGCCCCAAACTTATTGGCATCAACGAATCGACATATTATTTTAATCAAGCTGCGAAGACGAAGAATTGGCACCGTCTCGAAAATCGATATTTACAATATTATTGTCAAAAATATACGCATTTATATATTTTACTATCTGTATAAAATTATTAGGTAGCTTATGCTACGTATTTTTAAAGCAAGCAAATTATAGGCAACTCTTCATCGCCAGAATCGTCACTTTCACTTTCATTGTCAGTCTGTAGTTCATCATGGTTTTCATCAAGAATCGATTTTCGAGACGGTGTCAATTCTTCTTCTTCGCAGCTTGATGAAAATAATATGTCGATTCGAGCTGAAGTGTAATCACACACATCACACACTAATGTCTGATTACTGATGACTTTGAGGGCAAAGAAAGTTGATGTGGCTGTCTAAAGGCACCTTTTTTATACTTTTCCACTTTTCTCCAAATGCTTTCTTCATGCTTGCAGAACGCTATCCTTTATATACCTAATACTCTTAAAATAAAATACTTAAAGACTAAGTTTCCTAATGAAGGAGGAAACTGGACTTTCACTAGAGTATACATTGAGTATCTTGTCATTGATTCTATTAAGTATAGACTTAAAATAGTGCCTAACAAATCCATCTAAAAACCTTTTTGATTATTTTAAGAGTAAATGTTCTACAAATAATTTCAATCCTTAAAAAGTATTTGTGATAATAAGTCTATAGAATAATTGAACTAGAGCAGCGCTTTCAACAGAGCAGATATAGTCCATAACAAATCAATTTGCTCTTATCTCAGTGTAATGAACTAATAAAGGTTTTAAAGCAAGGAACACTAGATATTTTTTTCTATTAGAAACTTAGTTCTTATTCAAAACCATGTATAGAATGCCAATGTCTATTATGTCTATAAATAAGCCATGATTAGTACTCCTAAAGCATAAATAGATTTAAGGTGTCTGAAGTGTGCTACTTGGGCCATCTGCCTAGGATTTAAGAGATCTTTGCTAGGAATCAATTACTTCTCTGATAGTACATAGAGCAAAATAATACAGTATGGTTTTATAGAACCCAGGGGTCATGTGGCAGAGTCATCCATTTTAAATAATCGGCCAAGTGCGAGTCGGACTCGCGCACGAAGGGTTCCGTACCGTTATAGAGCAAAAATAGGCCAAAAATTGCGTTTTTTGTATGGGAGCCCCCCTTAGATTATTATTTTATTTAAATATTATTTTTAATTATTAAAGTACACATATAATTAAGGCTTTTGTGAAAATTTCAAGTGCCTACTTGTTGTCATCGTTGATACCGAGCAAAAAATGTTTGAAAAATTACGTTTGTTGTATGGGAGCCCCCCTTAAATATTTAATTTATTTTGTTTTTAGTATTTGTTGTTATAGCGGCAACAGAAATACATAATCTGTGAAAATTTCAACTCTCTAGCTATTGCCGTTCTTGAGTTACAGCCTGGAGACAGACGGACAGACAGACGGACAGACATCGAAGTCTCAGTAATAGGGTCAAGTTTTTACCCTTTGGGTACGGAACCCTAAAAAAGACAAAAAGCTACCTCTTATGCTAATGATATAAGTGATACGGGATACCTACCATGGCCTGGCCTGTGGCCAGTAGCCTGGCCACAAATATTATTTGGAATATTATTGTAGGGGGTGAATGGTGAGTTCAGAGTTGATGACAGACGTGCGAGGTACGCGGACTTATGGCTCGACGATCTTACCAGTATATCTGTGGTCTGACAAATTCCTAGTCCTGAGACAGAGTAAGCCAATAAGTAAGTATATACACTGGAAAAATATACTATACCTATAGAAAAAATAATAATTTCATTTCATTTACCTACTTACACGTAACCGTTTATGGTGTGTCTATTAGCATATTTTGTTCAAGTTTATACTCTATGGTAATGTGATTCCACTCGCGAGCCACGGCCTCAATTTTGATCAATGTTGCCAACTGCTACTAGATCGCCATATTGGATTTTGTTGTGCTTCGGTGAAAAACATTGAGAGCACGTGGATTGTTAAAATTTTATTATTGACCAAAATTCATTGATATTTTCAACACTTTGTTTACAAATTTGATCTATTATTAGTATAATTTTCCAAGTGACTATAATTGCATTACATTGTGAACGTGAGTATATAAATTTCGTTACATACCGGCAATGTTATAAGATTTTAACACGAGTTTCGATGAGAATCTACTTTTCATAGTTTTCCATTTATCTTTGATATTGGTAATAGCAAATGCTTTATTTAAATGATTAAATATCACGAGTAACTAATTTTTCTATTTTTGTACAACCAAAAATTGCGTAACCTTCTTTTTTAATTTGGTACAAATGCTTACGTGTTGCCCGTGAAGGTTTCCACTATGCTCGTGACCCTCACCGACAACGTAACATTTGGCTAAAATAACCAGAAGCACATGTTTTAAATCATTAAAAGCTTTTAAACGTAAGTAGGTTCTAGTATTTTAATAAGTATGTAAATATGTAGGCGAGTGGCGTTTATAACATGTTACTACTTTCCGTATGGTTTGGGCCGGCGATGTAGGTAATTTTTTGAATCCAGCTTATTAAGTACCTATCTTAACATTAAATAGGTATGTCATTTTTGATCGGTTAAATGGAAACTGAATGATGAAAACCTATTTCTAGAGATAAAAATAGCTCTAAGTATTTAGGTTAAATAGCGAGGTTAGTTGATACAAACAATAACACAGGAAACATTTATGTGTGCTATTTTGCCAATTTAAAATAGCACCAAAAATCATACAAATCATACAAATGTTTGATAAATTATAAGTTTCTTATCTATTTTTATCAGTTGTGCTTGTGTCACATTTTTGTGTCTTATCACTCATAAATTGAGGTTAAAATCTCTTACAACTTGGTAAATATCTTTATTTAAAATATTGTTCAGAGTCATAATATTTAGGAACATTGTTTTATATTTTGTAATATCGAGATTAATGTTTTGGTTACCAACTTATGTCAAGGATAAACAACTTTCACATTGACTCTATCCACAGCCATAATCCTTGTATAAATATGATAAAGTGTCACTGTATTCTTTATCAGCTATTTTAATTCAATCAATAAAATGATTATTGATTATTAAAGATTCCTTTGACATGAACTTTTCTCAAAAAGGGCCCTAAAGAAGGAGTAATTTTGAATGGTAACAATATATATGGAATACTTTTAGGTAAAGGTAAAAATAGGTATTGTAAGTTGTTTCTGACACCATAGTTCTTCTGCTGATATAATAGCAACAGCAAAATACTTAAAGTTCTATGTAACAAAAGTGTTAAAAATTGAAATATAAATTCAAAGCTTACTTATAAATATAATTAAGTTTAAGGTACAAATTACTTGACCTTTACCAAGCTACCCAACTTGTATGCTTAAAACCAAAGCCACATTTAAAAAGTTTTATCTATTTAACTGTTTATTCTAGATTGTGAAAGTGGCAGATCATAATGGCTCCATGTCGTCAACTTATCATGTGGTCAGTCCCATCAATAGCAGTTTTATTAGGTATATACTGGTTCAAAAAGAAAAGGGAGTATGCAAAATCTGACCCTGGAGGAAGAGAGAAGTTGAAAACTTTGAAAGAGGAGTTGGCAGAGGCTCTAAATGCCCAACTCGAGGATACAAAAAAATCTCCCATAGGCAAAGCAGACCGCTCCTTAATTAAGTCTGCGCCTATTGACATTGTTGCTAATGGCTATGGGTCTCAACACTCATCACCGATGCAACTGACGGACGAGGAGGTTGACATAGAAATAGATAAGATCATAAGAAAGAAATCTTTAGAAAAAGAGAAGAGGTCTGTCGTCAATGGCAGCCAGAATGAGAGTGATAAATGTGTGATTAGTGGATCTCTAACTATAGCTCCTAATTGTACTCTAGTTGCATCTTTCAAAGCGGAATCTCCCGCTGATAAATTCTTTAGTGTAAAAGAGGAAGTTGTCCAAGAGCCTCCAATAGAAAGCAAGCATTATGAAGACTCAAATATTTTGCAGCCCCAGGACACAATGACTTGTGATGTCCATGACTCTACTGCTGACAGACTGAATGAAAAGGATGGCCAAAACAGTAGTAGTATTAAAGAAGAGTCTTGTGAGAATGCACCACAAGAAAATGGAGCTCAATTTTCAAATCCTCAAACTAGGCGCATTTCAGAAAGGGATTCTGCAAATCATAGCCCTGT
Source organism: Polyommatus iphigenia (assembly GCA_963422495.1). NCBI lineage: Eukaryota > Metazoa > Arthropoda > Insecta > Lepidoptera > Lycaenidae > Polyommatus > Polyommatus iphigenia. Next base: position 16,771,625 of record OY730189.1, read on the forward strand.
GGATCCTTTGCTTGCAAGTCCATCAGTATGTCACTTCTCTGACAGTCACAGTGAGGTGTGTATTTCTGTACTTATTTTTAAAATGGACACTTGTTCAAGTAGTGAATTACTTGAACAAGTGTCCATTTTAAAAATAAGTAGAAGTGTTTTGTTTGTGAGAGTTGTGAAAACCCCCTGCAAGTTTTAAACCCCTTTAGTTCCATTTTCCTCTTGTCGGAAGGAACTTTGACATCTTCATATCAAATTGGTGTGCTTTCAGGGATCCAGTGATAGTGGAAAAGGATGCTCCGAAGCAGCCAGCCCGCCTCCGGCCAATATGAACATGGTGTCTACAGAGGCCGGTTTGAGAATACACCAGTTTTTAATACCGCAGACATTAGTTGGTCTATTAATAGGAAAATATGGCTCATTTGTGACCAGAATAAAGGCTAAGACTGGCGCAACTGTGTATGTCAGAAAGCACCCAGAACTTATGAAGCAAAAAATATGTGCAATTGAAGGTACAGTGCCAGTCTTTGGTTTTTTACCCATATTTTGCTTTATTCAAAATGTAGACTTGTTTACTTTAAGAACAGAATTGTACCATCGAGGAAATTGATTCCTATGCAGTTGACAGACCAACGTTATTTGGTCGAATATGTCAATTCAACTTTAATTGTGATCTGTCGGCTGGGTTTGACATAACGCAACCAAACTACGTAGGTCCCCCATCTGCATAGGAATCAACTTCTCTGATAGTACATTCCCATTTATTTGCAAAGTCTGCATGGTAATAGCACAGCTATCAATATATATTTTGTAATGTAATATGTTTATAATAATTCTTCTTAAAGGTCAAGAAATATTATTACATAATTTCAATATTTGGTTTGAATTGGCAAAATTCCGATAAGATAAAAGTAAAAAAAAATATATATTATTTATAAAACACTAACCTGTACTATAAAGTAACAGATCATGATACATATTATGAGGAATATTATATGTGAAAATATATACTATTTTATTCTCAGGAACCCAGAGCGAAATAGAAGCTGCATTAGAAATGATTAAAGAGAAATTCCCAGAAAAGAGGTTCCCCAATTTCACGACGCAAGAAATAAGCGCAGAATTATATCAAAGATTGGTACCTCTACTGCCTGAATTTCTGCAAGTAAGTTCTTGGAACTAAAAGTTTTGCAAAAAAAAAGTGCCAACGGTCGATGAGCAATATATGCTAATGTGTTAGTTGCAGCTCGTGGAGTCGGTCAACAATGATACGATCATGACGTGCCTGGTCAGTGCGGGGCATTTCTTCCTGCAGCAGCCGCTGCACCCAACCTTCCCATCGCTGCATGCCCTGCATCGGCTGATGGCTACCACATATCAAAATTCAGATGTGCCTTCCCTGCCACATCCCATCAAAGGTATGTGCAGAAGTCTTAATAAATGATATGTTATTTATGTTAATTATGTTATTTATAATAAAAATAAAAAGGTAATAACAAATTTGCTTATACTGTATCATGCCTTACTAATGTTACTCAGCTATTTCGTTAGAGATATAATATAAAAAACAAACGGCAAACCTGAGCCTGAGTAATGTTACCACATTTAACCAAAATATAACAAAATTTTAATAAACACAGCTATCCAAATTTGTGTCAATTCTGTTTACTGTTAAAGCATTCTAGTACTCCTAATATTACCAAACCTATTTCATCAAATCTACCACAAAACCTTACGTATTTTATATGTTTTATAAATTCACTTGAGTTTTAATGCTTTTCAGCACTTAACAGCCTACAGTCGGTTCCGTAACAGCCTGCTTACGTTTACTGTAAAATGATTTGATTACAGAGCTACAAGGATGAAATGTTTTCAAATTACAGAGGGCTCCATATGCGCCGCGCCGACAGAGAACAACTGGTATCGCGCGCAAGTGATCTCCACCTCGGAAGACAATGACACGTCCGTGGTGAAACTCGTCGACTTCGGCGGATACTTGACCGTAGACAATGACCAGCTGAGGCAGATTCGCTCAGATTTCATGACACTACCTTTCCAGGCAACGGAAGCCCTTTTGGCGTTTGTGAAACCAGCAAACAACGGTTATTCTCATTGATTTATTATTATAATCCCGCATCATTCTTCATTCATTCTTTATTCCTATTCATCTCTTATGTTCTCGACATAATTATTTATCGATTTATAATTTATTGCTTATTTATGCTTGTTCTACTCTCTGAACTTGTAACTATTTTTTATAATGCTAATTTACATTGTACAATATTTAACTACTGTTAATTTATTTTGATTTCATTGAAAATCTACTGATGATAAATTTAATTGATTTAAATTTCATTTTATTAGTAGTCCTATTATTTATGCAAAAACTGCTCCAGTTACATGACAAGTAATAAAAATATCAATACGCTAAATGCTAACGAAGATTAGATTTTTTCTGATTGTATTTTAATTCTGCTAAGTAAGCTTTTAAAGCAAAACATCAATTGCATGATTTTATAAATGGTAGAAATTTTCAGTTGCTTCTTTATTTCATACCATCATCCACCCTTTCATTTTTCATCTTTTATCTACACTGTTTTGTAATAAAATTGAAGAAGGTTGGTACAAACACATCAGTAGTATAGTCATGAGCATGTTCACACTAAAATACGCAAAGGAATAAACAATGATAGGGCCTTGCAACTTTATATAAATATATACAAATATGTATGATGGTTTCTTGGTGGCTGGTGCTCATGACTATACTACATCAAAATATATAAAATAACTGCATTTTCTGTGCAGGATACAGCTTTTAAATAGTTGCGAAAGACTAGGTTCTTCCTCCTTTGGTCTGCTATGTAACTCTGGGGTTGTTAAAATAATTCGCTATGTCACCGGAACCGAGGATGATATTTGAATGAATAATATTGCATGTTCAGCAGCCTTATTCCCGAAACTGATATCAATCTGATATCAGATTTTTTACACTTTAGACATCTAAAATAGCTCTATTTTAGATTTCTAAAGTGTCAAAAATCTGATATCAGTTTCGGGAATAAGGCTGCTGATTAACCCATCAGTCGTGGCAAAACGAGACACAATAGCTTTTTCATTGTTATCGCGGCCGGATGTGGCCGCTTGGGGCTTCATGAATTAAATAGAAGCAACCTCTATCTATACCAACCTTTGCTTTTAAATAGAGGTCACTTCTAAGGTCAGGTCGGAAGCGTCGAAGGCACTAGTTGAGTATATAATGTGTGTTTACAGAAGCGGAATGGAGCGGCGAGGCGCTGCGTATCATGGCGGGTCTAACGGCGGGGCAGCTACTGCACGCGCAGGTGGCGGGATACGACGAGGCCGCGCGCCCGCTGGTGCACCTCTACCTCACCATCAACCCGCAGGTTTGTACCTTTCTAGTAGTGTATTATACGATTATTTGTTTGCATGTGAAAATATTGGGCCGATTTTTTAAAGGAAAGAACATAAGGCTTTTTAACGCGGGGAAAAGTACGACTACCGTTCTGCCCTGATAATGCATAGGGCAGTAAGTCAGAAAAGGTGGTTTCGAGAAAACAGCGCGCAAAGTTTTTTATGTTCTATATGTCAAAAGAAAGGAAAAAATGTGCTCTTTAAAGTAGAATAACATTGTTCAACATTTTTAATAGGGTTGATCTAAAACATCACAAATCCTGTCTTCACTACCATATTCTTAACTTATTTTAATCAATATTTAGGTAAGAGGGCAGTAACTGCCATAGATACTGCACTCTTGCTTAGTATTATTCCATACTGCTATATTGCTTACAGAATCCAAAATAATAAATTTAAATTAATACTTAAAACAGCAGCAAAGAAGCATTATACTGCCCTTTACCTTAGATTTTAATTATATTTTGACCATTTCACTATGGAGTAAAGAACGTTACTGCTTTTTAGAGTAGTATTTTAAGTAAGGTCTTTTCAGAATTTCTTGAGCAGTATGTCTGTAAATAGTAAGGAAAATAAAAAAAATGTTAAAAATAATAATATTAAAAACTCGTTTTATTCATTTAATGTAATTAAAGAGATCCACAATATTTTTTCTATTTATTTGACTTAATGATAACGCTATAAACTAATAAACTTTAACTAATAAAAACAAAACTTCTTTAAAAATAAAATTATATTTTATTAAAGCTTAAGAGTTAAGACTAATCAGACAGATTGAATATCACATAATAGTATTGGTTTCTAGGCACAAAATTACTCTTAATACAAAACAAAAGTAGCTAACTTCAAAGAGCTTTTGAAAATTAAAAAAAATGCAGAAGTTAAGGCACGTAATTATGTAGGTATTATAAATTAAAATACGCTCTGCTCCAGTTTTTTTAATAGAAATTATTTTATGTTAAAAATCTCTTTGAAGTTAGCTACTTTTGTTTTGTATTAAGAGTAATATTGTGCCAAAAAAGGTGATATTTGATAATAACTAATAAGTTTATTACAAGATATTTTTTGGTTTTTATTTAAGTATATTATTTAAATGTTATGCCAAATAATTAGAACTAAGACTGTTGATATCATTGATTATGTTTTACAAAGCGAAAGTTAGATTGTTACAATAATTTTGTGCCTAGAAACCAATACCATTAGGCATTATGTGATATTCAATCTGTCTGATTAGTCTTAAGCTTTGATAAATAATTTTATTTTTAAAGTAGTTTTATTTTTTACTAGCTGTCCCGGTGAACTTCGTGTCACTAAAAACATTCCCTGGACTTCTACAAATATTTTAAGACCAAAATCAGCCCAATCCGTTCAGCCGTTTTCGAGTTTTAGCACGGTAGTATTTCAATTTTTTATCAGATTGAGTATCGAAATGATTAGATGACTAGAAACTAAAAAGTCGCCAATGAAGTAAATTAATTCAAAAATAAAAAAACCCGACTGCAAAAAAATGTTACCTAAAAAGACCGAAATAAGGCCTAATTCTGCCGGAGGCATCGAATCCATGTTTTAATTGATACGATTCTTGCTTACAACTTTCATGCCAAGATGAATACAAGGCTACATAGAAAAATGTAGAAGAAGAAAGTGGATTATAAAATGCAGTCGAAGGCATATTTTATGAAATGTTAAACTTGGTGAGACATGCTTCCGACTGCATTTTGTAGTCCACTTTCTTCTTCTTCATTTTTCTATGTAGCCTTCTATTCATCTTGGCATGGTTATGACTTATGACCTTTCCTGGTACTTATACATATAAAATTAGACGACCATCACTCAACGCTGCTTGAAGCGAAATGACCGATATACGTAGCTACTAGCTAGTAGAGCAGTAACAACCACTTACCGCTCTACTGATTTATAAAACTATTGATTAATAATTTAATATTTTGCTATGTTATAAAAGCAGTAAGTGATGATACTGTGTTTATGTATTAATGTGTATTATGAGTCATTCATTATAATTACTATCTTAAAGCACAGTACAGCTCCATACTGTAGATTTAACTAGTAAAATTCAGTTGGTACTTTGGTTAATACTAATGTAAAGAGCAGTATGTCAGAAATTTACTGCCCTTTTGTTAAGAAATATGTGAATACTAATGAAAAGGGCAGTATATCAATGAAATACTGCTCTTTTACCTAGTTAACTAAATCATTTTACCGTTCTTACTGCTATTCATCAAAAAAGAAAATGCATTTCCAATACACGTAGATTTATGAAACCTAGATAGGAAGAAAGCTCGTTTCATGTACATTCCAAATCAGTAATAAAAAAATGGCCACCTTCGACTTACTGCCCTTTCGATTACCAGGGCAGCGTTGGATACTGTTTTTACGCATGCGGAGTCGCGCGCAATTTATAATGTTACCGTTTTGATGTGGTTTTCCTGCCAGCTATAAAGCATAGACTTGTTTATCACTGTGTCGAACTACGAATAATAAAAACTAAGGAATAGTAACTGTTTCAAAGTCCACGAGCCTACAAAATGTGTACCGAATACATGCATACTTTATGCATGTATTCGGTACACAATTTTGTGTAAATATAGAAGTGACAATGTCAACGGCTTTATTTCGTTTTGAGTGTTAGGCCCATATTTTTGGTCAGTAGTACTTAAGATGCGACCCGGTCTCAAGACGCGGTTCGGCTCTGTGATTGGTCCAATCACAGGCCTGCCAACCAACCAACAAACCAATCACAGAGCCTGAACCGTGTCTTGAGACCGAGATGCATCTTGAGTACTGACTAAAAATATGGGCCTTAGTGCTTCGTTGCTATTGCCATATTTAAGTGTGCGAAAAGGAACCAAATTCAAAACAGTTGAAGACTAGTTGGGAGTTACATTTCCTTAGTTTTTATTATTCGTAGCTTCTAGTAATATATTATACTATTATTTTGTTTGCAAGTGGAAATATTGGGTTATTATTTATTTTTATGAACGATATTTTTATGAAAGGCATAGACATAATATTAGACAATGGGAAAGAACACAGGACTTTTTATCGCAGGGAAAAGTACGAATACCCTTGTATACTGCTTTTACGCGGGCAGAGCCGCGCGCAATTTGTAAGGCTGCGTTTCCATCAAAGATGTGTTGCGAGGAATGTTTTTTTGAGAACCAATAGAATCGCTTCATTGACTTGAGCTTGCCATGACATCGCTAAGCGCGGCGATGCTTTTAGATCTTAAAAAGAGGCCAGAGGGTGAAGCCAAACGAGCGTAATTTGTGAGTTGTGAGTCGCAGAATTTCTGCCGCGTATTTATCTTTTCGTACAAATCATAACTCACAAAATAACGCTCGTGTGAATCAAACAGGACTTTTGTATGATACTGAATGCAGCAGAATTCTGCCGAACCGAAATTCTGCGACTCACAACTCACAAATTACGCTCGTTCGGCTTCGCCCTTAAAAACACATTCCTCGTAAGTCGCAACACATCTCTGGTGGAAACGCAGCCTTATGCTACTGTTTTGGTGTGGTTTTCCTGCCAGCTATATATACCATAGACTTGTTTATACTGTGTCGAATGTATGTAACATCGATTTAACTCAACTAGTAACTGCTGCGCTCAGAGACGAATAATACTTGAACGTAATTAAATAAAATAAAAAGAAAATTAAGATTTTTGAAGAAGTTGTGTGTTGGAGGCGTTAGTAACATGTTTATTTAGGAAATAAATGTGCTAGTTATGAGTTCTTAATATAGTATCGAATTCATATATTAAAGTATGTCAAATCAAATAATTTTTTTATTACCCATACTGCCGCACTCAGAGACGTTTAATTATGATTAACCTTCAATTTAATGAAGAGTTTGACAGATAATGTTCAAGGCTTACCTATGTCTTTTTTTTTAATAATTACATTTATGTAATTACGGATGTTTTGGCATCCGCGGACGACTGCCATTGACATAATAATATAGGTCTTTGACGTCCGCGGATGAACCGTGCACATTGTCACCATCAGCCGCGACGACTTATGGATGCGTCCGATAATTTGTTTCTATACTTCGAGTACGGCAGTTAGTCATTAAAAATAATAATTAATTAAATAAGCCAAAGATAACATAAAAAAAAATAATTGTGTCTTTTTTGTTTCCAGCAAGTGATATTCTTAAACCAAGAGCTGGTGGACCGCGGGCTGGCGGAGTGGGACGTGCCCGCCGACTCGTGAGCTCCGCCCCCCGCCCCGCCCCGCCCCGCCCCACACGACCCTAATGTGAGATTGCATCCTAGCGTCAGACATCCTCCAGCCCTCACCACAAACACGTTAACGTGTGATCTTACATTACGAGTTACGTTCAAAGAGTCCTCGCGTTCCTCGATATAACAGTAGCTACTTCGTTTGTCGCGCCGCTGCAGGGAAAGTAATTTTTCGTTTCCAGAGTAGATTTTTATTATGTGTTGACTTTTTTTGTATATTAAAGTAATATTAAACGACTGATGTAAGTGCTAACGAACGTATTCCTATGGAGTTAGATTTGTATTTAATTACGCGTATAATCCTACGAGTAATACGAATTATACGCTTAAGTGTTAAGTCGAGCAGTGAATGCTGTCTGATAGTTTTAGGAATTATTTGGCACTTTAGGTCGTCGAGTGACGGTCAGGATGCTCATTATAATCGATGAAACGCACTGCCTCAAGCATTTTTTTAACGATTTCCGTATCGATACCGTTGCCGGGTGAACGGATCCGCAATCTTTATTTCGCCTTATGAATCGTGCCTTGTTCATGTAATATGATGTAAAAATGTTAAGATGTAGAAGTTTTTTTAGAAGATTCTTCTGGAAAAACTTTTGTTGTACTGATCTGACTTCTAAAAATTAAATGTAAATATTTCTAAAATATGTAGATGTAAGTACGTAAAGTACGTAAGCATTTTTTTCTTTACCCGTGCCTCATTTATCGCAACGCAGAAGTGACGTATTTGTAACTCATTTATTTTTACTTTAGAGTCTGTGACTTGGAGCTGGTCGCTTTCAATACGGTGACTCGGGAGTCATATTTTGTACGAGATGATTTGAGACAGGTACCGACTAGGCTGCTACTATGCACACTGTTAAATTTGGCACGTTTTTACAAATACTTAAGTTATAATGAGCAGTCGATTGTCCTGACTTTATTAATGTACATAATATTAGATTTAAGTAGATACTAAAAGCAATTTGGTACTTGTGTTCTAAAGTTCAGTATTTTTACTACGTTGGCGATTTAGGTGTTTACAATAGTGTTTGAGTTTGTATGCATACTGTGTAGTGAATTTGGCAGGCTATGTTTTGTTTAAGATTACATTGATTTGTAGTTAGCTTCGGGAGTATACTCTGTATCCGATATTTGATTACAAATCAATGGTGTTTATTTACGGAACAAATACCGGATTAGCTGAATTCTGAGAGATTTGATCGTTGTGACTAGCTCTCCGTTTGCATATTGTTGATACCCCTGTTGTATATAAATTAATATATTCGCAGTTAAATCAATAAATTATCGTTTTTAAAATTATCTGGCATTTCTTTTAAGCCTTTACCCTCGTTTCATAAGATTTCAAAGTAATTAAAAATTGTAAATAATAAGTACTGTGGAGAAAATTAAAAAATATAATATTAAAAAATGTCAGTAATAGCTGTCGCTACACATAAACAAAAAAAAATATAGGGTTTATTATACCACAAAAAAAATCAAAAAATTTCTAAGTCTTTTTTTCCATAGCGCCCCTAAGGGCCGGGACACAAAAACACGGCACGGCGCCGTACGACGTCGTGCCGTGTTTTTGTGTCCCGGCCGTAAGGCTACACCTCGACCGAAATATCACTAAAGTATAATTTACACAGAGCCAGTACTGGCTGTCAATAAGACTGGCAGCCAATATTGGCTTGACATATGCCGCGTGTGAACAGTTTGGCCTGGCTTGAAAAACTGTTCACACGCGGCATATACCAAGCCAATACTGGCTGCCAGTCTTATTGGCAGCCAGTACTGGCTTTGTGTAAATTATACTTAACGAAAAAAAACTGAAACTGAAATAGGTACTTTGGTCTTTTAGAAACAAATTTTCTTGGAAGAGGTTAGTTCCTATGTTGTAGTGATACAATATCAATACGTTCATCTAAATTCTAAATGAAAATGTTGCAGGCAATAGAGATTGTATCTTTAAACTCAGCTGTTGGAGTGTATTTCGTTGATCGTATCTTTGAAAATGGAAATTAGAATAACATTCATCTTACAAAGATCATAACAATATTATGATTCCTTAGAAAATAAATACACAGCTCATAATTTACGCATGTGCTATTTGCATGAGCGTCGAACTGTGCCCTGATACAATGAGATACACACTACCCTTTGACCTTAACTATTTTGGTTTTCATAGTAGATATGAGAACGTCTGCAGTCTGACAAACTACAACTATAAGTTAAATAAGTGGTATAAATAATAGATATTGCTTGCCACTTAAGTGGCTTACTGCCGCAAGCATTGATGAATTTATAATTGAAGATTAAAGATTTTCGGTATACATAGGTAAGCCCCGACCCATACATTATCTCAATCATATTAAACCCTTCATTAAATTGTAGTTTAATCATCATAAAGTCTCTGAGTACGGCAGATAGACTTTAGTGGATATGCGTTAGAGAAAAAAATATAGACACATTTTTATAATTACTATGGGTACCTATAATAAACTAAAACTTGTTTTTGTAGTTTTACTATTTCTTCTGCCTTTTTGAAAACTTAAAATTTTGAACCGACTTTCAAACAGCAGGAGATTCTATGCTCGATTGTACCATCGATGAAATTGATTCCTAGGCAGTTGTCGGATCTACGTCATTTGGTCGAATTATGTGGTCTGACGTCTGTCGACTATCGGCTGGGTTTGACGTAAGGCGTTACGCGACCAATCTACGTAGGTCCCCAATCTGCCTAGAAATCAACCTCCCTGATAGTAGGTACACTCGAGGAAGTTGATTCCTATGCAGGTAGCGGGTCAGCCCAATTTCGCGATTATGTTGGTCGGGAAAAAGAAAAGGACAGAATCGTATTTCTATACTTCCGTCCTAGTCGTTTTGTGTTTGCCAAAATATCAACACAGCGATCTCCTTAGCGACGATAAGTTTATTGGTCGCTATCTGTCGGTTAATCGGTTATACTCGTATGACCCGACATAATCTTATTTTATTGGTCACTTTACTTTTACCATATACCGAGAAATATAAACATACGCCGGCTACTTAGCAACCGCCTTAGCAACGAAAGTTTTTACGTTTTGAAGGTTTAGACAGGATTATTAATTTAAGTTTTGCAAATATGGTTCTGATCTTTTTAGGTTCTCAACATGAACGTAGAAAAAAAGACGGACGGAGTCTTGTCATATACAAAACTGTGTCTTCACTTTTCTTCTGAGTCGGCCACGCACACGTTCTGACGCCTGTCAAATGGTATGGACTAGCGCAAGAATGTGTGCGTGCGGACCGTGTACATACAGCCAGCTGGCCGACTCTGAACGACACAGTTTTGTGTATGGTGGGACTCCGTCCGCCTTTTTTTATACGTCCATGGTTCTCAACATGTTCTGAATTATTGGTGTGAACATTTATTTCCCCTATCTGAACTTAATATTATGCACTTCAAACGTGGCTTATCTAAGCATTTATGTGCTTCAAATCATCAACTAACCTAACTGTTCAAAATGTGCTATAAGAACAATGAAGTCATACACAGGTTATAATTAAGCAGATCAACCCAGTCTATATCAACAGCACACCCTCATTCTACAATCTTCGTTGATGGTCATGGTAAGAGTCGGAACACTAACGTAACGTTTTGTCTTCAAATTCGTTTCGTGTTGCTGATCGTTTTAAGATCCCAAAGATTTTTTAAATGACCAGAATTGTAAATTATTAAGTACTGTTTTACTGTGAAATAAAATATTGTCACTTTTTACTTGTGTTGTGATTTTTGTTAAAATATGTTCTTGTAGATTAGAAACATAGAAAGATGCTGATCTTTAGAGCGTTTTTACGTTAAGCAGTAGATAAAAATGGGTAGGTAGTAAGTTGCTTTGGAATAATAGCATTCTTAGATTAATCATTGTGGCCTGTGGGTGGGGGTTTTGGCCTGTGGGTTTAGTTTCATATCATAACTATACGGATTCCGATAGGCTTTGAGGGAATACATTTTACAGTCTCTTATTTTTAGAAATACCTAAATTACTTAAATTGCGACAATTTAAATTAAATTTTAGCCTAAAACACTGATTTCATTTTGTCCTATTTTGGATTGTCACAATTTAAGTAACATTAGGTATAAATTGTCTTTTCCATTGTTATGGTCCAAAAATGCCATTAAAGCAAGGCAGGAGCAGTTCAAATCGCATCACTTCGTTTTGTGTTTTTGCCTTGGAGTTTCTATGAAAATGATCTTTAAGACGAGGTGAATAAGGTATGACCCTAATGACCACGTGTTACGGATCATTATTTGCTAGAACGACGAACTGAGTAAAGGACACGAATCACGATATTACTAATTTAGTATTAATTATTTCAAATTTTAAAATGAAAAATATCAAACAAGAAACAATGATTTCGAATGTAAGGACGAAGCCGGAGTCCCTCGAAATATTTACAAACGAGTGTCTATTCTAAAAGCTAATATTATTTTAGGCCGACTACTTAAAGAGCTTCACTTAAGTTTTAACGGCCTCTCTAGTGTCCGGAAAACCTCTAAATTCTAAGCTAACTAAAAGTTTCGGAGCTCTAAGTGAAGTATTCTGATACTTAATAATTATAAAAATGCGTAGTTTCTGAATCGGCCGAAAGTCTTGTCACTACTGGGCGCAGTGTAGCTTATTAGGTGCCATAAACGTATTTTTCAGATCTCGTGAACCTTATGCTGGCTTCTCACGGCGCGTAATTTGAACGAGCGAGCACGAGCCAATAGGTGAGTTCGCGCTACCCGTTCTCACGGCGCGTAATATCACGAGCCGCGCCGAGCCACGTCTTTGAAGTTATCGACATAAATCGGATCGGACGCGCCTGCTCGAGCCAGCCCGCGCCACCTTGAGCCACCCCCTACACACGGCGAGTGGCTAGAGCTGGCGCGGCGCGGCGCGTGATATTACGTACCGAGAGAAGTCAGCATTAGACTGCTGATAGAGTCGTTCCATCGGGGCAATCACGTCAAAATATTTAAAATAAGTAGATAAGACCTTTCCTTACTTCAATAATACCTATACCATGTAAGTTGACAAAATAGACATTATATTATAATTCTGTCTACTCTGCATCAAAATGTATCAATAAGCCTGTTCTGCAACGCGAGGTTGCCAGGTTTACAGAGGAACGTCTCATGTACCGTGCGGAGAGGCAACAGCGCGCTGCTCGCGAATTTTTTGAAACAATAATAATTTATTGCAAGTACGGATAGTCTCGATTCAATGTGTAAAGGTGCTCCCTCACCGGGAGCGTTTGCGTGTAATGTAACATATTTATAGATTCGCATGGGCGTAGCCAGGATTTTACAATTATAGGAGGGCAAATTAAGAAAATCCTAAACTTCGAATTCTAATTAAAACCGACTTCCAAGTGAAAACAATAACATTACTTATTCAAATAAATAGTATATTAAATAATTCTTACACTTTAGTACTCTAATATTTCGTACTTTTAATACTCTTAACTAATAATTCGTACTCTTTAGTCTCAACTATTTCTATAATATACACTCTTCATTACATAGAGAAATATAAGACAGTACTTCATTATTTTGAAGTCGGTCGGTGCCAGCTCAGAATCGTGAATTCTATGACAAAATATATATAATTTTTGGGACTGGTACCGACTTTCACTCTTTTTAAAGCCTTATATTTTATAAGGCTTTCTGTATAAAGACTGTGTTCTGCGTAGTGATGATGATGATGGATGTAATTTGCATAGTATGTAAGTACCTAGTATAAATTATTTCAGTTATTAAAACAGCGCCCCAACCCCCATACTTGTATCTTTAATTATATAAACGAACTTGTGTCTAAGGTGGAGAATTCACTGGAGAAGGTCTACAAATGGGGTGGACGTAACTTGGTCCAATTCAACCCCCCAAGACACAAGTCTGCGCGTTCACCACTAAAAAGTCACCAATGGTCATATATCCTCGTTTAGAGGGCACATCTTTAATCATCTCCCCTAGCATTGAAATACTTGGCGTTAACATATCGAGCGAAGTCCAGTTTCGATACCATCTCGAGGGTAGGGCCAAGTTAGCCTCGAAGAAGCTTGGTGTTCTGAACAGAGCGAGACAGTTCTTCAGTCCATACCAGCGCCTACAACTCTACAAGGCGCAGGTTCGGCCTCATATGGAATATTGTTCTCATCTCTGGGCATGGGCGTCAAAATACCAACTGCTCCCTCTGGATCGTATCCAACGAAGAGCCGCTCGAATTGTTGACTGCCATAGTGTTTCAAACAGCTTGAACCCCCTGGAATTACGCCGAGATGTAGCTTCACTCTGCATCCTCTATCGGCTGTATCACGGGGAGTGCTCTGAGGAATTGTTCGGAATCATACCACCTGCATTTTTTCGCCATCGTCCCACGCGAAAAATATACCATCCTCATCACCTTGATGAGTGGCGGTCTTCCACCGTGCGTTTCTCGCGTAACTTTCTGCCGCGCACTGTAAAACTCTGGTACAAACTGTCACCAGCAGTATTACCGGACCTACACGACCTACAAACCTTTAAGAAAAGAGCGTATTCCCATTTCTCTGTTAAAAGGCCGGCAACGCACCTGCAGCTCTTTTGATGTTGCGAGTGTCCATGGGCGACGGTAGTTGCTTTCCATCAGGTGATCCATTTGCTCGTTTGCCCCCGTTTTATTTCATAAAAAAAATTAAATCCGGAGTTCTCTTAGTATTTTCGGAACCATCTAGCATACCTTGGTGCAAAATTTTACTTTTTGGTAGCATATAATATATGTTTGGGATACTTCTCATAAAGCCAAAATCGCCCTCTTGTGCTTTCATAAATTTTTGAGAAGTTACCTCGATTACTCATGAAATTAACTTTAATACGTGGTAATAAATGTTGACCTTATTGACCACATCTTAAAGATCATTTTCACAGATACTCCGAGGCGTACTTAGGTGACATACAGGCGAAAAAGATCATCGAGCCATAAGTCCGCGTACTTCTACGCACGTCTGTCACCCCTTTTACATCCCTTTTAGGGTTCTGTAATTAACAAGACGTCCTCGTTGACTATGTAACCCTAAAACATCTAACCAGCAGATTTTTTTGTATACTGAGAGGTATACAAAAAACTAGCTACTATAGTTATATAATTTAACAATAACATTTTCCTACAAATAGAACAATCATATTTTAGGACCATCAAATCGAAATACTTATTAGCTTTCGAGAATTTTTGCACAGGAAATTGTTGTTCGTCTAATCAAAAAAAAAAAAAAGAAGCTACTCATTAATCACTATGCTACTCACGAAAAATTTTCTTGATAGCAATCAATATCCTAGGCCCTAGGGAATCCGAACCTACTCGTTACTATTCATTTTTATGTTTTGCGTAATGTAACAAAAACGCTCTAGAATTATAGATCAACATCTTTCTAATCTACAAGAAACCATAAAAATCAGAACACACTTGTATAATATCGTGATAATATTTTATTTGAGCGTTAAAACAATATCGAAAAACGTAAAACTTATAAAATCATTATGAACTCTTAGGTATTCTTCTTGAGGTATTAATATGAACTCTAGGTTGTTATAATAATCAGCAATGAGAATATAATTCAAAAACATAACTTAAGTTTTACTTAATCCTTCGGGGTAGCCTTTTCCAACTAACCAACTCATGATAATATTTATTGACGAAGATATTGGAAGTAGAATTAGGTTGGCCAGTTTGATCTGCTCAACGATTTGCTGTTAATAAGTCCATTGTTTTGTTGCACATATTGGATGGGTTATAATGTTTCAATAAACACATTTTATATAATATTAAGTATATATAGTACTTAATAATTTTTTCAAAGATTGTTCGGATGAGAGAAATAAAATAGTATATTACTTATATTTAAATCAATTCCCAATATTTGCAAAACATTTTTGAAGATGACCGTGTCAAAAACTTCAAAATGTAAATACTTTCGTTGCTAAGGCGGTCGCTAAGTAGATTAAATTTTGTCAAAAGCAATGCGACCAATAAAATACGATTCTATCGCATAAGGAGATCGCAATGTTTATATTTTGGTAAACACAAAATGACCAAGATGGAAATATAGAAATACGATTCTGTCCTGTTCTTTTTCCCGACCAACACTGACCACTGACCAGTTTAAGTTGACCCGCGACATGCATAGGAATCAACTTCCTCGAGTGTACATACTTATTTTATTTTTAAAACTAATTAATATTATTATACTAAATAGTATAGAATTTGATGTAAAATCTGCACATTGCACCATTATTCTTCAACTGTTGTTTTCTGTGTGGCAAAATCAGAATCATTTCCTGGAAAGGTGTTTGAATAATAATACCTAACAGAAGTCAGAACTAGAAGTAATCATAAGAGGTGTGATAAGATAGAGATAGCAATGTCCACAGATATCCTCCATAACGATAACACATAATAGCTAATAATACTATCTTATTAATGATTGATAGCATTAATGTGTATTGTAGTGTAGATACGAGGGCTGCTATTTATGTATCCGGAATTAAAAAAAGAAACAAACATATTATCATTTAATATGGTTTTATTGCTTTTCAAAATATTCGCCGCGATGATCGACACACTTTTGCATACGCTGGAACCAATTTTCATAGCACTTTTTCCATTCTGATTGAGGTATCTCCAAAACGTGCATTTTGAACGCATCAACAGCCTCTTCGCGGCTCGAAAAACGTTGACCACGTAATTTGTTCTTCGCGTATGGAAATAAAAAGAAATCGTTAGGTGCCAAATCAGGGCTGTACGGCGGATGACCAGTCAATTCGATCTTTTGACCCTCCAAAAACTGAGTTGTTTCAGCTGAGGTGTGACAGCTAGCATTGTCGTGATGTAATATGATTCTGCGTTGTCGGTTGTCCTTTCTTATTTCTTCAAAGACTTCTGGTAAACAAATGGTCGTATACCATTCAGAATTAACCGTTTTACGATTCTCTAATGGCACTGTAGCCACATGTCCATTAATTCCAAAAAAACAGGCGACCATTTGCTTCAAAGTACTTTTTGCACGAGTAACTTTTGTTGGTTTCGGCTCATCTTGGAACACCCACACCGTTGACTGTTGTTTAGTTTCGGGGTCATATGCATAGATCCAAGATTCATCACCTGTGTAGATATTATAAACGGCTTTTGACGTACCACGGTTGTATTTTTTTATCATTTTTTTGCACCAATCGACACGAGCCCGTTTTTGATCGATTGTCAAGTTGTGCGGAATCCAACGCGAACATATTTTTTTTACAGCCAAATGTTCGTGTAATATCTTATGTAGGTATGCTCGTCATACTTATGCCTAAGGACGCCTCTATCTCGCGATATATTGTAACATGACGATCACGCATTATTAGTTCCCGCACAGCATCTATATTTTGTGGGACAACAGCTGTTTTTGGGCGACCTTCTTTATTTTCATCCGTGAGCATAGACCGCCCACGATTAAACTCACTGTACCAGTGATAAACAGTGGTTTTTGATGGTGCTTCATCTCCAAAAGTTGCGGTGAGTTGAATAAAGCACTGTTGTTGATTTAGCCCACGCCGAAAATCGTAGTAAATCATTGCACGAAAATGTTCACGCGTTAAATCCATGGCAAATGAAGACACGCAATTTTCAAAATGACACCACAATGGAAAAATAATTGACAGTCACATGAAACAAAATGTACCTATTCTTCAACCAAAGAGTTCTATTTTCAAATGTTGTAATTACTTTTTAAATATTGTTCTTGTAAGTGGCCAGTTCCGGATACATAAATAGCAGCCTATGTATCATTTTATATTAAAGAATGTGTCGCTTCCTAAATTGGAATTTGGACGCCGCGCTGTTAAACATTTGTGTATGGTACCTACACAAAAAATACGTACTTATTAAGTTATGAATGAAATGAAATTCTGTATTGATTAGATACATTACTGCATTCATAACTTAATATATGATTTAGAAAAAGACTGCATTCATAAGGGCCGATTCACACCGGAATGGCAGAGGCGAGGCGAGCAGTTTCAGTGTCATATGATTTTAAGCCTTATCTTCATTATTGTAATACATAGTATCGCTTGAGAAATCGCCGCCGCCGGCGGCCGCCAGAGGCCACGAGCGTCCACGGGCGGCCGTAGATTTCTCAAGCGATACTATGTATTACAATAATGAAGATAAAGTTTAAAATCATATGACACTGAAACTGCTCGCTTCGCCTCTGCCATTCCGGTGTGAATCGGCCCTAATTCTAAAAAAAAATATTTTGTGAGTTATTACACAAATGCTTAACAGCGACCAATTTAGTAGATATCAGTAACACGAATATTAATTAGTACCTAATTACTTAACCGAAATTAAATGAAAATATAGACCTTAGCCCCATACATTATCTGTCAAACTCTTTATTAAATTGAAATTTAAGCAAAGAAAAAGAAAAGTTTAAGCATCATTAAATGTGGGTCAATGAAAATCAAGTGTGGTCATAAAAGCAGTAAACTATTAGGTAGGTAGTTTGTTATAGGACTAAGGCAAACTTGTACCTATGCATCTAAAATTTTACTTATGGTTAATTATAATTTATGCATGTAATTCCTACAGCAATACAGAATTTGCAATCACACAATAAAAATTTAAAAACCGCTGTAACTAAACAGGGAGTTGTCAGTTGTGGTTTTTACAGCCCCGGATCTAGGGGGGGCAAGCCGGGGCCCACGCCCCGGGCGGCAAATTCAGGGGGCGGCCAAATTCACTCTCCACGGACCAATGGACAACTCATCATTTATTTAACTTTGACCACGGAATAAATAATAGCACAAGTACAGCAATTTCATGGCCATATCAACTTGACCGATACCCTGAGCGCGGAGCGAGACGTGCTGCACGAACATTTATTATTCGCGAATCGCGAGGCACGTATAGTAGGCATAGTTCAAAATACGCGCCCGGGTCCCGCTCGTCTGCAGGAATCCCCTACCCTGTTAAATACAGGGTGCAATTAAGGCGACGCCTTGATAATTTGGCTATAGCGATGCCGATTTTTCTCAGCAATGACTAAAGCTAAGAAATTGAAGTTCATTGTCAGTATTCATCATGTCTTTGTCTTTGAATTGCCCATAGCATAACACGATTGGACAACTTTTATAGCACAGAATAATCAATCGAAAAGACCTCTGTAAAAAAAGGGATTCCTATTTTTCCAACAGAGGAGAGTGATTTAAGGTTCCAAAATTTGTACATAAATTGGTTCAAGCATGCACTTTAATTTGTGCATAGCTTATATGAAATGTATTTATGGTTTTTAAATTATGCGACAAAAACCATTTTGTCGCTTACGCCCTTTCCATTTTTTGCTGTTCCATTGCTTGTTTTCTATGAGAGGCCGGGCCGGCCTTTCATAGAAAACAAGCAATCTAAAACACATCCAACACGGTTTCTTACTGTAACGCTGCGTCACCTTAAACCTTCCTGCCAAATTTTGATATATTGATCCCTGCTAAAAATAAAAATACACGTATTTTTTCTTTTATAATCGCAAAATGTTGAGAAATAGCTTCGGAAAGGTATCCTAAATTATTATTTTTGACGTGATAACGTCTTATAATTCGATATGGGGTGCGCGCCCGAAAAACATGACAGTTCATGCGGCGTTGCCTCGCTGACAACTCTGAGGCGTTCCATTTATCCTCTCAGCAACCGTACTCAACCCACCTGGGCCGCGCTCTTTGTTTCGATTATATTACGTATTTCGATGACTTAGAGAATACTTTTGTATGAAGAAGTTGGTTAGTTATGACCTTTGATACATTGACCACACTCTGAATGAAAAACAAATAAACAATCTGTGAGCTATTAGTATTATTTCGGCTATTTAAAATTGTGCTCTATTTCCTACGTGTCAAGGTATGACTTGTGCTTTGTTCGAAGATTTTACTGGATTTCACGAATGTATGTAGCGTTTTGTATTGCGAATAGTTTATTTTACTCATTATACATATTTTTAGATAATCATTTGAAAGAAATACATCGAAATAACTTTAGGTTACAGTCGAAAAAGTTTGTTTCTATTTATAGAGATTCGGAAGCGAGGGTTAAGGGGTTAAGGATAGTTAAACGTGACAACGTCATACGTTGTCACGTTCAACTATCGTCAGTAAACCGACTTTACAGACAACCGATTTTTTTTAACAAAAAATTGAACCTGACTTCCAAGGAAAAAACAACATTCTTAAAATGACCTAAAAAGTATGAAATAATTCTTATTCTTCATTAGTGCCTTTTTCAAAATTCGACTAAATCTCAACGAATTCTGTAGGAAATCTTCATTTTCATTCTTTTGAAGTCGGTACCAGCCCAGAACTGACTAGATACTTGACATAGAACTTTAAGCCAGTACCGACTTCAAAAGAATGAAAATTGAGTACAGAATTCCTTGAAATTATTTCATAATTTTTAGGTCATTTCAAAAATGTTGTTTTTTCCTTGGAAGGCGGGTTCAATTTTTTGTTAAAAATAATAATTTTACTCTGTTCAGTTGTCTACAATACAAGGATTTATGCGTAGATAACCACTATGAATTACTATCCATATTATATTACTGTAAGCGAAATTGTGGTAAATGCTTGCAGTTATCTAAGCGATGCTGCAATTTCCAAACTTTTTATCTTTAAAGGTTCAGGAGTTCCTTCGTATGAAATTTCTCTTATTCGTAACACATGTTTAAGTTACTAGAAACAACAGTTTAATCACTATGAGTGTTTTGATAAATTTCAAGGGTTTCCCCCGATTGCACATAGATGCCATCATCGCTCACCACTTTCGTAATTGTTATACAAAATTAAGATTATACAGGGTGTCAAAAGACCGCTTCCGATAACTTCGTGGGGTTATTATAGGGCATGAGATATATCCATTGGTGCAAGTAATTTTCTTTAAATCGCCAGTTTTTAAAATAGTCAAAATTTTCAACACGCAATGTATAATGCTGATGTAAATGCGCGATAATATCGCGCGCCAGTGGAGCCCCGCCGGCCCCGGGCTGCGCCAGCCCCCCGCGCCGCCCGCGCCAAGTCCCGCGCGTGCGGCCCTGCGCTAGACAAAACAGCTGATCTTGGTGTGCCCTAGGCCCTAGCCCGTAGGTAGTGAATAAACCACCAATATTGTAATGATTATTAAATTACAATTGTTTTCACGATTTAATAAAATGTTAGAATTTATTAATTACCGTTTCTTAGGTTTATTACTCAAAAATACTCAGTTTTTACTTCCGGCCAAAAAGGAAAAGTAATCATAATTCACATCCGAATCAGGTTGTAAAAATACAATACACAGTTACTATGGAAAAAAATACTTGATAACATGTTCACTGACCTGTGATCAGCTGTCTGCTTTTATGAAATGCAGTTCGAGCTGTGCTCCATCTAACTCAATGTAGATTGCAGAGTTTTTCAACACGAAACAAAAGTAAACAGGAGACATTCCAATTCTTTTAAAAACACTTTTTACTGCACTGTTTAAACCGCACTATCGTCTATCGACGACGATGTTCACCCTCGTTCCATAAAGGTTTACGAGTATTAAAAGTTCATTCACATTTCATCGCACATTCTTCGGACGTATCACGTGAAAAAATAGTCACAAAACAAGCAATAAGACCAGAACATCCGTAAAATTACAAAACTTAAAGAAAAACTTCACAGTACACCAGCGCGGCGCGTGTTTACAGCAGACTATGTAAAATTAAAGAAAAAACTTTGTTAAATAATAGGGATGTATCCCTCTGCATATTTTGAGTTATCGATAATTTTTTATCGATAAATCGTTATTAATTGTTTTACATACGAGTAAGTATTGATTACAGTCAAACTAAAAAAAAACAAATACCTACTCAATGTTAAGAATAGCGACAATAATAATTAAAAGTTATTTAAAATTAAATAGGTATTATTAAAGTATTTTCATTGCATGCGTAAACGCGTATACGCGCATACGTATAACGCATAACGCGTACCATAGTATAACAATCACTTTATCACGGTAATGTAGGTATCGAAATTATCGAATGCAACTTGACTATGTATCCCGATAAAATTTTCTGAATTATAACCTCTTAATAGAGTTCATTTTAAAAATGAGATTATATCTACTAAATAATAGTTATAATTTTTATTATTAAATGGTAATTTAAATATCGACTGAAATAAATAGTTTTGAATTCTAAATAGGGTACAACACTTAGATTGTCCTTGAAATGGATTAGCGACACGTGCGTTGTGCTAGGCAGAGCGGCGGCGCTTTGTCGGGTCCGCATCAAAGGACAAAGCAAGCCGCCGCCCGTGTCGGCAGGTGTCGGTGTCCTTTGACGTCTTCACCGAAAGCCGATAAACATTATTTTAAAAATTAAAATAGATTTTTCTAATTTAGTAGCCATTTGGGCATTGAGGTAATAGGTTGTTGTTAGAGATAAGTTTGATTATTTAACAATTACTTCAAGTATCAAAACGTGGTAGTAGTTATTGTGTTAAGTGTTAATTGATTATTATTTCAGTTGTGTTAAAATACTTTGTGGTGTGCCGTGTGATAGATTTCGTTTAAAACGAGAAGTGTTTTTGACGTTGTTGGTGGTCACTGGTCTTATTGCTTGGTATTAAGGACTATTTTCAAAATGCATAAAGAAGTAAGAACACACTCAACATTTTTCACGTAAGTTAATTGCCAGTTTTATGTATGAGGTTTTTTCGTGTATCATCTGTAATTTCGATTGATAAGTGACGATTGCGGATAGACAGTTCATCCGCATTGGTTTCGTTATTTAGTTACGATTAAATTTTTGTAACTATGTAGTCTAATAATCTTAGACTAGTTACAAGTACAACAGTATGGCAAACTTCTAAGTTTGCCATACTGTAGCAAGTTGTGCACAGACAGTTGCTTACAGTTTTCTACGAATTACTATTAAACTTTTAACACTGCAAGTAACTTAGATAAGAGGTCAGAGGTGAGAGTTCTAAGTTCCACGTCATGGCGACCTTCATGGGTTTAAAATTAAAAAGACACCACATACATTAGGGTTTCTGTGTGTTCTGTCGTAGTGTATCTTCATTCGTCGCATACGACCTTTCGACGCGTGCGTAGGCCGGAGCCCGGAGCTAAGTGCTAACAGCTGATTGCGCGGTCAACGTTCTCGAGTTCGTAGGTACTTCGTACACACGAGAACGTTGACCGCGCGCTGCCTATTGCATAATGGAGTAAAAATAATAAAATTTAAATTTATTATTTTTACTCTATTCTATGTGGTTTATTATCATGTTTAAAAGGTATTAATTATAAAAAAAATTAAAAATTAAAATTAAAAAAAAAATACATTTTCGTAATCAGAAAATAATAATAATAATTAATTCGTAATAAGAAAATGTAGTATAATCATACCCCAAAATTATCGGAAGTGGTCTTATTACACCCTGTATATACCTATACAACAACACAAGAATTTTGAAAATCGGTCCACACACCACAAACAGCGAAATAATCATCAAAAACGTCTGCTTCGATGCAAAATATCACGAAAAGTACCAATAATTGGGTTATAATGTGATGACACATGGTATAATTATGTTTGTGATGTGATGATGATCAATCAAATTGATGTGTTGGCTTATGCTTTCAGTTGTTTAAACAACGCCGAAATCCCCGAACCTGTATCTATAAGGATTCAAAAGTTCTGTTCGGTACCTTCGGATCCAGGGTATAACCTGGTGCGAAATCTTACTTTTTGGTAGCATTTACCTCGAATAATTAAAAAAATCGAAATCACTATATGTTTCCATACAAATTTCAAGGAGTCCCCTCGATTCCTCATGGATTCCATCATTAGATCAGTGATCACCACTTTTGTGAATATGGTAGTTACCAACCTCGGATTCAACCCTGTACAACAACAAAAGAATCATGAAAATCGGTCCACAAACGGCGAAGTTATGGTTGAACATACAAAAAAAATATAAACAGACGAACATATAACCTCCTCCTTTTTGGAAGTCCGTTAAAAACACTACAATTAATAGACACGAGGCGTCGTCGCCCGCGTGCGCATATCCCCCCCGTGTCACCCGCGCTCATTCCTCCGCGCCGCGAGTGACCGTTCTGCAACGATTTTAAATGGGATAAAATATGTCATTAAAAAAACTTAACACTTTTTTTGGTTAAAAGGACTTTCCTAATAATACCTAAGCCCTGGAAAAAATTTGGCAGGAAGGTTTAATTGCACCCTGTATATATCCTACATATTGATAGCTGAAATTATATGGATGTTAAAGGTGAAAATAAACAT
The DNA here is from genome assembly GCA_963422495.1 of Polyommatus iphigenia. Lineage (NCBI taxonomy): Eukaryota > Metazoa > Arthropoda > Insecta > Lepidoptera > Lycaenidae > Polyommatus > Polyommatus iphigenia. The sequence goes on from OY730189.1 coordinate 16,795,655, forward strand.
AAGTATGTAGGCGGGGCGGCATTTTTAGTTTTTGCCCCGCCTAAAAAAAATTGAAGATCCGGGGCTGGGTTTTTACTATTATGGCAATAGGTGTAAAGTGTACTTAAACTACCTAATAACAGACACGTTGTACAGCAATTAACAGCATATCTAGGTACTTAGTAGTTATGTAATAGGTAAATACATCGTCCTATCGAACGGAATAATTTTTCCTTACAAGAAAATATTTTACTGACTTATTTGCGTAATATGTGACATGTAAAGCTCCGTTTAGACCAAACGAGCGAATGCTCATTCTAGTAAAGCTCTTTTGATGTAAACTAACAACGTGCATTCTTTCGTTGTTCTAGTGTGTTCGCCACGTGTTCGGCGGTAAATAGGTAGAATGCTCTAAGAATCTCGCTCGTTTGGTGTAAACGACGCAAGAGCGCTCGAGCAATTGCCTAGAGCGTTTTTTCGTGTTCGGACGTGCTCGCTCTTCGAGGCGGTCTCTTCAAAGGGATTCTAGTGTTCTTGATATTTTTTCTTTTTGGCGGCTGGTTTTAGGTAGTTTATCAAAGGTTATTTCGTAAATATAGATTGGAGTAATGAAAAATGTTTACAAATGATAGAATTATACCATAACAAAAGATGTTTATGGGATCCAACCTTTGATGACTATAAAAATAAATTAACTACTTATCGTTGACGAATGAGCAATGAGCATTCGCTCGTTTGGTCTAAACGGAGCTATATGATTCTCATCTACAGAGCAAAAATTCTTATTCTTGATGTTCTTGTTGATTCGATTGGTGTAAACGATCTAAAGTATGTTGTAACGAATTATAGTTTACACTAAACGAATACGAAAGAATGTTCTTGTGCTGTTCTTGCTCTATGTTCTTTTGGTGTAAACCCACCTTAACAAGTACATATTGTGTACACACAATGTGCCCACGTAGCAAAAACTTTGCAAAAACTTTTGCAATTTAAAATTACAATTTTAATTGCAAAGAAGTAGGTTTAATGGCATGACGTGAATCGTGACTGAAATTGTACATTTATAATCACTCATTGAATATTGTTAAATAGACTTTATTTGTTAAGTTGTAAGAATTTTATTTCTAAATAAATTTAAAGAATGTTTTCAAAATTACCGTTCATATAGGGTGTGGGAGTTAGCCCAACGAAAAGAACTACGAAGAATACGGCGGCGAAGAATAGAGGCGTTATAAATTAAGTAATATCTTATAATTATGTTTTTCGTTTGAAGGGATGGCTCCTTATTCTTTAGTTAGAATAATAATCAATAAGGAACCATTAACACGCTTTTCAAATGACGGAGAGTGAAACTTAAAATTAACGAGTGTCATGAAAATTAAGACACCGGCATTCTCATTATTTTAAATGTTACCTACTAAATAATCTAAATGGCAGGCAACGCACCTGCAGCTACTCTAATGTTGCGAGTGGCCATGGGCAACGGTAGTTGCTTTCTGTTGGGTGACATTTGCTCGTTTGCCCCCTTATGTTATAAAAAATAATAATAACAATAATATAACACCTTCTCTCCATATTTCTAACACAATTACTACATAATATCATGTAGTTAGGTATAGGTAAGACATCATCTCAAATATCTATAATTCAATAGTTAATGAATATTGTAAGTGTTTGGTGGCAACAGTCAACGAGCGAGGCCACTGGTCTGGTGCGAATGAAGCATCGTATGCTGGATGATGTATCCCAATTCCCACTTTATCTCATGTTTCAGTCAAAACACCTCCTTCACCAAAGGAGCAATGTAGCTCCTGGCTTCAATCGCATACCCATGTCAAAAAAACCAATAACAACCTGCACTAACCAGCTTATAATAAACAGTTTATAACTACCACCTCATTTTCGTTATATTCACATGCCTACTTGAATATTTAATTCTGTATCTATAACATTACCTACATATTGTGTTAATTTAAAATTCAAATCAGTATATTTTCCGCAGAATTTAAATACTTACTCGTCGAATTTGCTTGACCTTTGTCATTTATCAAGTGCTATTCAGAATAGCACTTTCTGGAACCAATACTTGCATTGAAGTGTAACTACTATCTACTACTGAACCGTAAATTTTTCCAGAATAAAAAGCAGCCTATTCCCGGGACTCAAAGTATCCCCACACCAAGTTTCAGCAAAATCGGTTCAGCAGTTTGGGCGTGAAGAGGTAACAGACAGACAGACACACTTTGATGTGTGTATGTACATGAACAATGTTTTAAAGTTTAATTTAAACGCTGATTTAATTTGAGAAAACAAATTTCGCTAACGACCAGTGGGGGCCAAAGTCTGGGCGTGTGCAATTTCATAATAAACTTCAATCGTAGATCGACCGGTAAATTATTCGGACTGATTAAACTACTTATTTATCGGCAGTTTGCGCCCTTACGGAGCCTTAAATCTATAAATAATAATGGGCAGGATATCACGCTACCTGGTAAATTCCAAATTGGTAAATTAAAAACAAGTTCATACGTAATACGTATACGGTTAGGGATTGCAATCCCGCAAAGCGGGATCCCGCAATCCCGCAATCCCGCGGGATCCCGCGCCAATTATTAATCTGCTGGATCCCGCACCTGCAAAATGCGGATCCGCGGATCCCGCATGACCCATTTGCATAATTTCTCGGGGAGCCCATATGATGGAAGCTTCAATGATAGCAGCGCTTTGTGCCACACCCGATCAAAAGCCTTCGAAATGTCCAAACTAACAGCCAATGCCTCTCCCTTCGACACAATCGCCTGAGCCCAACGATGAGTTAGGTACGCCAAGAGATCACCAGCCGAGCGACCCTTGCGGGACCCGTACTGTTTGTCACTTATTAATCCCTGGCCTTCCAAGTATCGAAAGAGCTGGCCATTGATAATTGATTCGATTATATTATAAATTGGTTATAGCGATTGGTCTGTAATTGGAAGGATTTGAGCGGTCACCTTTTTTGGGGATCGAGTACACCAAGGCTGTCTTCTAGGAAGGCGGTACAATGCCAGAAGAACAGGAGAGCCGAAAAAGACGCGTTAAGATAAGAGCCAACTCTATAGCACAATTTTTTACACACAATTATAGGAGGGATTCCGTCAGGCCCACTCGACTTTTGGATATCAGGGGAACGGAGGGCTATATTTTGCACTGAGCGCTGATGAAACCAAATATCCGACATGACGCTCGTACATCGCGATATGGTCGGCGGTTTCTGTCCCCCGTCATCTCGGGTCAAGTTTGACGCAAAGAACTTAGGGCCGGAACACAAAAACACGACACGACGTCGTACGACGTCACGTCGTAGAAACTCATCTTTAACCCTTAATTAGGCGCATCAAGAAAGTCACACAAGTAGTCACATGGGGTCTTTACTGACCCCAAATAAAATAGTGAAAATTAAGGCGAAGTAATGAACAAAACGAAGTATCAATTATGCAAATTGTTAGAGGGCTTTATTGTAATTAATATTAAAAAACAAAAACCTTAGCTTGCCTCTTTACAACAAAAAAATCACTCAACTTCTTTTCTGTCTCGAAATCTTCAAAATATCACCATAGCTGAGATCGAGATGAAAAAAAAAATACTTTTCACTTTGATAGCCAGATTTTTTTTGTAATACCGAAGGGATTAGATCTTGAGATAATATTGACTAACATACTTTCCTCACTTTTTGATTTTTCACGCACTTTTGGTCATCACCCTCTGATCATCATCATCATCACCATCCGGTGGTCAGAGATAATTTTAATCATCACTGGACTCTTCAATCTTGCTTGCCGATTTATGGCCATCATAAACTCCGGACTTCGAAACTATACACCTAGTATAGTTTCGAAGTTCGGAGGCTACCCTCACAAAATATCTTTGGTCTTCAGAAACCTATGGTACTTCACTGTCTTGACTCATATTTACATTTTTATAAAGCAATTTTGTGAAAAATTGCTTTTAATACGATGATATACACGTATATTTACGAAACATCCTAAATTATAACAAAAATAATGTAAAAATTAAATATAATATTACAATAATAGAACCTATCTTGTGACAAAAAAAGTTACGTAAGTGGTCGCATGGGGTCAGCGCTCAAGAGAGTAGCGACACATGCACCATCGTTAGCTGACCGGCTACCACTTATTAGGATACCTCGATAGGAGTTAGGAGACTACCAAGAGCGTCGTTGTATTCCTAGAACTCTAGCACATATTTTTTTCGGTTTGAAAGTGATTTGACCCCATGCGACTAATTGAGGGTTAAATTTCTACGTGAGTTTCTACGACGCGACGTCGTACGATGTCGTATGATGTCGTGTCGTAGTTTTTTACGACGCGCGTCGTAGATTCTCACGACGTCGTATCGTGTTTTTGTGTCCCGGCCCTTACTCAGAAGATTGGCTTTGTCTTTTGCGTCATGGGCCAACGATCCATTTTCGACGTGTAGGGATGGTAGGGTTGGCTTGCAGAAATTCCCTTCAATAGCTTTGGCCAGAGACCAGAATGCACGGGTTCTCGAAAGGAGGCGCTCGAGTCTCTCAGCAATTCTATCGACGTGCTGTTTCTTATTCCCCGTGATCTCTTTCTTGAGTATTTCATTTTATATTTAAATCCCGAGCAGACACTGCATTGGCCCAGGATTGGTAAGCCTTCTGCTTCCAGTGAGAAGCTTTTTTGGAGGGTGAACCAAACCAGGGATGAAATCTGCCGCAAGTTGGCACTACAGAGTAAGGAATGAAAAGCTTCATCCCTTGCATCACCACATTGGCAACGGAGTTGACAGTGCTAGGCAAGGCAATGATCCGATGAACCAAGGCATGGATGCTTGGTAGCCATCAGGATTTGAAGTCAGCAGAAGGTCCAACAGGGAAAAATTCTGACCGTCTCCATCTGGAATTCGCGAAGGCGTAGCAACCACTTGTGTTAAGTCGTTCGCAAGGGAAAAGTCCAGACAGATCTTCCCGCAGATCAGTTTTACTGGAATTGAGCCAGTCGGCGTAGTACGCGTTAAAGTCGCCAAGTATTGTGATCTCTGCGAATGGGATCTGCTGCTGCACTAAATCTGAAGCAGCTTGCAGGTGTTTAAAGAGTCAGCCCGTCTCGGGGTCACCACTATGGGACCTATATAGGCACGCATAAACGCGAGGGTTGTCGTCGCAATCAATGCGGAGCCATAATGTTGAGAGGTCCCTGACTTCAAGATTTCTGAAGCATTCAAAGCATTTTAACTTTAAGATCTAATAAGACTAGTCTAGAGTGATTACATTATTTCATTGTTATTTTGTAACAAAACAAATGTTTTTGTGGCATAATATGAGACATTTTCTATTAATAAAGTTAATTTAAAGTAAAACATAAACCTGTAGTTTAAATTTATTCAATTTTATAACATACATTCAAACATGCGGGATCCCGCGGGATTGGCCGATCCCGCAAATCAATCCCGCGGGATTGAAAAGGTGCGAGATTGCAATCCCTATATACGGTATACCTACATGTCCGGCGAACGAACGGAATAGACTTATATATTACAGACTTTTCCATTCGGTAGTTTTCCTTATTTTGTACTTTTTAAAAATCTTGTCGATTCCGTTATATTTGTTTTTATCCGACAACGGCAGAAGTGATTATGTTTTCTAGTGTACCTATGTACTGTCTCCTTTGGCACTCCTTCGCTGCTCCGCTTCTCACTTAATTGAACTTGAGAGGTGTCATTTGTTTCTCTTTGTCGTCAGAAAACCAGGCAGATAATAATAATAATAATGATAATAAGTTATTTATTTGCTCAAAGTACAAAAGTTTCATTATAAATTACATGATACAGGAAAGTTCGTGGCTGTATAAGTATATATTTAATGTTCTGCTGGTACCTACTTAAAATAGGATAAACCTGTGCTATAAGTGCCAACTGCCAGCTAACAACGTTAAGGTTTCCAATTTAATTTACGTTTACATAATGTAATTGAGCGACTATGTTAGTAGCTGTTAGTGCGTGTTAGTTTGGTTGTGTGTGTGTGTGTCTGTCTGTGTTTGTGTATTAATGTGATAGGTTTATCGAAGCTGTTGTTTTTCTCTAATTAGGCACTTGTAAGACGAAAGTAACAAGATTTATTCCCTGAGACATGTCGTTGTGATAATAAAACTTAAATTTAAATGACGACCTCAGCAATGACCTACAAACTCAAGGTTCACAAAAAACCAAAAAGACAATCTTTGTTATTCAAAATTTCGTTCCCGTTGGAAAATTTATTCTTTTGAAATGTGAATCGCTTGCGTCATTTCGGATTGTCTGGATACGGATCGAAGTAACCGTTGATTCTATATCAAATGTAAGGACGACGACTCACATGCTACGAATTGTTCGACTTACTTTCTATACTAATATTAAAAATGCGAAAGTGTGTCTGTTACCTCTTCAAGCCGAAACTCTATAAAAGGTGTAACAAAAGTAACTTTTTGTATGTGTACGTCCTGACATAGAGTTCACTGAGCAGCAACGCTGAAAAAGCAACTTTATAAAATTTTTGTATGGGAATATTCGTGACGCTTTTTTTAACTTTTATCTGGGAATATTCATACCCATACAAATTAAAACAACTCTATGGCAGGAATACTACAATGCGGGGTGCATTGTAGTATTCCTGCCATAGAGTTGTCACTTAGTTTTGTTACACCCTGTATTTCTCAAAAACAGTACAACCTTGCAACGTAGACCGGTGGAAGCATCTGCGCATGTCAACCTTATCGCTATCTACTTTCTAACCTGAGTATATCGTCACCTATTTCCAAATCTGCGACTTTGAACTACAGTTACTTTACTTATATAGATTAAACGAGCACGTTCTAGAAACAACAAATTTGGCCTTCACGCGCCGCGCGAGTACTGCACAGTGCACACGACGATTGATGATGAGGGACGTCGGCAAATAAAAAACAATTTGAATACAATAAATGTATTTCACTTAAATAACAAATTATGCGGAAACTAAAAAATACCCATTCCATATTTTCACTTGCAACAGTATTAAAAGTATTTTAAAACATTAAGGGCCTGTTTCACCACTTCCTGATAAGTGCCGAATAGGCTATCCTACACTTAACTTGACAGATGAAGTATGGAGAATCTGTCAAAAAAGCTGTGAATAGCCTATTCGGCACTTTATCAGAAAGTAGTGAAACAAGCCCTAAGCATTTGCTACAAAATATATGAAAGTTACAATCGAAAAAAAATAAAATCTTTAAATTATAAAAAAATATAAAACGTAGCATATTTTCAACCGTAGAATTTTATTTCAGCCATACCATAATACTTACGACATAGTTGTACCACTCAATATTAACGATATAATGCATCGGCGTGCATAAGGTTTTGACACTGGTAATGCAGCGATATCGGTTCAGTAGTTTTGGTGTGAAAGCAAAACAGACAGACAAACGGACAAAAAGAGATATTTTCGCATAAATTATAATAATAGTGTGGATACAATTTCTAAACTATTAGTATAATTACGTTGTTATGAAGAAATAAAAAACGCCATCTGTTGTCACGCGTTGGAACTACAATGAAAGTTTATTTCATCGATGTTTCCATGGAAATATACCAAAATTTACCATACAACATAATATTTTGCACTAAACTAAAATAAATAAAAACGCCATCTATTGTTACGTATTATATACGCGCCGGTGCTTGCCTCAGCTACTGCGGCAGGAGTTCGCCTATAATATAGCATGTCTGTGTGCGTGTGGGAACTGTTCACGGACACAAAAATCTTTACGCACACATGACCCCAGAGCCTGCCGCACGAGATCTGCTTGCCTTAACCTTGAGTCATGCGGTTCGCGCGTGTACCTAACTTAATGTTTAATTTCTTGCAAATTGATTGTTGCTATTTTATAAATGTAGGCGTTTTAAATGCGTTCATTTTTTCTATTATATTTTTTACTATTAATATTTAATAATTAACGTCATAAGTCATCTAAAACGTACGAAAGTTAAATTAAAATATATGTGTATGGCAAGTCATGCATTAGGTAGGCACTGCATATTTGCCTTCATGGTATGCACGCCCATGATATAATGTCTGATTAAAATATATAAATTAAATAGTTGATTTTATTATGGTATTAGATCGCACCCGGTGTGGGGGACTGGAGAGTGGGGAGTCCCCCCTCGGCCATTCCCCACAGCATGCGGCTTAGCAGCTAGGTCACAGTTTACACGCGCAACATCACAGTCAGTTGGATCAGTTTACACAATCGATAATAATTTATTTTAGATAATCTAAATAACGTATAAAATCTAAAAAATATTTCCGATGTTTACAATAATATATAGTATAAATATATGACCTTCGTTTAGCAAAAATATTAGATATCTTTAACTCTCGGCGACGCGTTTAACTTACGCTACATACTTCCTGTTATATAATTCGTGAACTTATAAAATTAACTAATTATAATATACGCACTTGTCCTAGAATTCGTAACGTCGGAAAAGTCGTTACAATAAAAATTACATATTACTATTAGAATAGTAAAAAAATAACATTCAAACGACGACCGTCATCGTGACGACGCTTATTCTTCATCATCATGACGACGCTCAACGTCAAAACATGCTGACGCACGGCGGTCGGCGAAGGACAACAACAACAACCTACTTATTTTTTTTTCTTTTTTTATTCCGATTGATTCATCTCGATTCTCGCTAAAAATCTCGTTATTGCCGCATATTAATCGTCGTTTTCGGCGCTATTTGTTGCTACGAGAGACAAGCGTCATTGGGTCGGTGACAAGCGAGTTGGCAACTTATCGCGTCGACCGAGTGCGGCGGTGCCCGGCCGGGGTTTAGCTCCAGACGTCGGCGGAGTATTTCTTCATGGACTCTAGTTTCTTGATGAACTGCACCGCCTCGGCCTCCGAGCGCCCGCCCTTCTCCCGGATGGCGCGCACCACGATGTTACGCACGTCCACAGCCATGTTCTTCGCGTCGCTGTATAAAAAATATTATGATAATAATGCAAGCGACCTAATTGTTAAGTGCTCCGTGGACGGTAATTCAGCATGACATGCATCTACGTGACAGTATTAATTGTAACATGACATGCCGATCGCGAAAGGATCATGCGTGAATGTAATGCACATATTGCAGGACGAAAAATTAAAGAACGTGTCAATCAATGTAAAACACATAGTTTGCATGTCAATCACATCAATCAATACATAAACGATAATGCGTGCATGCAGCACGTAACGCATGTAATGCTGAATTATCGTCTATTTTGTGCTTTAAGACTTTTTCAATCATTGGAAAAGGTGTCAATGATTGAAAAAGTCCTAACAAGGTTTTCACTCAAGGACTAACAATTTATACTAGCGCAGAGCGCATCGAAGCGACTTACCAAAACTTAAAATAACCAACCAATTCAACCGTAACTCCAGAGCGTAACGTACATATTACTTCTCAGACTTTGAAAAAACCTGCGCATTCTAGCGAGTTTGGTAAGTCGCGTCAATGCGCTTCGATTCTGCCAAGTAGTATAAATTGACCCTAATGAGTCCTTAGAGTGAAAACCTCAATAAACAAGAGAAGCCAATAAAAGGAATTTCCGTAGTATTCACTCTCAAAGTAGCAATAACAGAGAGGTTTGCTTTAAAGTTTAAACAATCTTTTAGCATTTTCAACCGCGGGCGGATCGGGAAAGCATTCATTTAGGTATATTTTCGTCAGTTCAATGCTGATAACTCGAAATACTTTATTGTTTTAGTTTTTACACAGACCTATGACCAATATGCACACCGCACGCACCACAATGAGACAAAATGTAGGTCATTGTGATTAAAAGTTTTAAAAGTAAACGTTTTTTTTTTGCAATTGCTTAAAAATGACGTCCGTACATGTTACAGTTACCCGACACGGTCGTTCTAGTCTAATAATTACAACTTTAGGGGCAATTAAAACTTACCCGCAGATGTAGAAGTGGCCATTTCTGTTGCCAATGAGGTCCCAGATCTGGTCCAAGTTGTTCTCTAGTAGATGCGTGACGTATATCTTCTCGGGCTGGTCTCGCGAGAACGCCACGTGGAGGGTCACGTCTCCGTTCTTTTCATACTCTTCTAGCTCCTGCAATGAGTAAGGAAATAAGATTTTGTGTTTCAACTTTCAATCTCCAGAAAATCCAGGCGATTGAAGCGCCGCCTGACGGCATAAAAGTAGGATCCTCAGAAATTTTTACTTTTAGGGCAACGAGCATATTCCAAAATAATTGTTATCAAAAACACCTTAAAATTTTAAAAAATTATGAATTATTAGGGCAAACTACCCCAACTTCAGCAGTCATCCTATTATTGACACCTTAGATTTTAGTTTTAAAATACTCAGGAATCTGTTGACTCTTAAACAGCCAATAATTGGGTATTCTACCTTACCAAAAACAAGACAAAAATATATATTCATATTTTGGCCTGTTTTCAAAACAGTCGTGTGTTAGGGCTAGAGTCTAGAATCTAGATAGAACATAAATCATTAACAGTGTGATATATGGAGTTCCATTATCCATAACTAATTTGCCCACGATAAAACTGGTTTGTAAAATAAATAATATTCGTTATTGACATAAATATATTAAATACCTATTATTATCAACAAGGAAGTGATAATCAAATCTGCCTCGTGCGCATTTATGAAGCTATCATATTTTTAATTTTAATAGAAATATACTTAGTTTATTGAATTATATAGTTTAAGAAATAATGTTCACTAACTTATTTCATAAGCTAATAATTATAATTAGTATAATAATATTATACATACTTCCTAGTTCCTTATACTAAAAACATTGAATTTATACTCTACGAACATTAGATTTTACGCTCAGACTCCCAGAGACAGGAGACTAATACCTATTGTACATATATTAATTAATTATAAACAGTAATTTGCATAGAGCTCCCACAAAATAAGACTGGCTTGGTTAATTATTTTCAAATTACATATTTTGTTTTTTGTGCCACTTACTTCTTCATTACTTATTTTATGATGTTAAAGCACTAAGCAGTAATAATGAAGTTTTTGCTAAACAAAATAGTTTTAAATAATACTCGTAATTACTAGTGTTGAATGCAAGGATGAACGTCCTAATAGCTTGATTTTTATTAAGAAAATATATCTAAATATGAGATCACTTAATTACAGGATTTCACCAACGACTGTTAAAGTAAATGCTCGAATTAGTATCACGTTACACCTTTCGTCTTTCATATGAATGAAAGAGAAGACATGACATTTTAACAAGCTGTTAATACTAACAGACGTAGGTGAAATTGGGTCTAAGTAGTCGATCATGATGATAGTTTCATCGGTACAACGAAAAACGACCTTCGGGCAAATTATTTTTAAATGGTATCAGGCGTTGTGTAGATTTAATTGACATTCCGAGTGCCCGTTTGAACTTGGACTTGCGACTAGGGTTACCAGGCCTCAAAATGCAAAATCCTGTCTGACATGTCTAAAAATCCTGATTTTGAAAAAAAAGTCCGGTCACGCACCTGTGTTATATAAAAATCATAGTATTAAAAGTACGTTTTGTACTAGATGACGCCCGCAACTCCGTTGCGCCAAAATTCGTTTATCGCGCGGGAACCGTAGATTTTTCCGGGATAAAAAGTATCCTATGTCCTTTCCCGGACCTTAAAGTATCTCCATACTAAATTTCAGCAAAATCAGTTCAGCGGTTCGGGCATAGTAAAGTTCGGGCGTGAAGAGGCAACAGGCAGACTGGCAGACAGACAGACAGGCAGGCAAACGGACAGATAGACAAACTTTTGGTTGCTAGCAACCACATGCAAAGTGTTTATTAGCTTTTAATTGTTATATTGCGTAAGCAATATTATGGCTCTCACTGACTCAACTGAAAGTCTGTTTCTCTCTTTGATCCACTGAGAAGTGCTTGCGTTCCGGGACTTCCGTGCTCAGTGCGTGCGGCACTCATCGCTTGAGGACATGCAAGTATGACAAAAATCCGGTCTGACGTAAAATCCGGGCGGAGTCCGGTCTAACACCTAAAAATCCGGTCTAGACCGGCTTTATCCGGTCAGATGGTAACCCTACTTGCGACGGTCGGTCGCCTGCGGCTTACAGCGATAATTATACAGGGTGCAATTAAACCTTCCTGCCAAATTTTTTCCAGGGCTTAAGTATCATTAGGAGAGACCATTTAACCAAAAAAATTGGGTGTTATATTTTTTTTATTTACATATTTTATCCCATTTAAAATCGTTGCAGAAGGGTCACTCGCAGCGCGGGGGGATGATCGGGGGTAACGCGGGGGGAGGCGCGCGCGCGGGGTCATGTCACGCGCGGCAGGCCTGTCCCACTCGCGCGAATAGGCATCGAACTGTAAGTACCACCCGCGGGTGGCAAATCAGTAGGGACTCACAAGCGAGCGGTGACGCACCCGCACGAGTTGTTCGTTGCATACCTGCGTATTGCGTAACTTATTCGATCGCTATCACAGAATTGATATTAATCTCACAATGGACAATAAAAAGAAAAGGGCAAAGAAATATTACGCGTTGCGTACTATTCGAAACCTCATTTGTTTACAAAAATAACTAAGTTACACAAACACTTTAGGGGCCATCCATTAATCACGTGATGTTTTTTTGGCATTTTTTTGACCCCCCCCCCCCTCCCCCTTGGTGATACGTGGTGAGGTTTAAGACTACCCCTCCCCCCTCCCCCCTATATCACGTGTATTTTTTCGTACCTGTAAAGAATCTATTTTTTATTTATAAAAAAATACTGGTATAAGTATCATCTAATTTTATTATAGAAAATTAAAGACTACTTTAATAAACGTTCAGAGGTAGACAGAAAGGTTGCAGTTTGTTTTTGACTGACATAAAAATAATGAAAGAAATGCGAAAAAGTTTTTGTACTAGTACATGAACATTATTTAATGTACAATATTTTCGGACCACGGATTAGCAAGACTTTCTTCACCACCAATAACTGGATAAGCATCTTGTAAGTTGGCACAGTGCTTTGTTGAAGATCAACATCGGTTTCATCAAGCCACTCGGCGTCACCATTTTCGCGCACTACGCAGAGAATCTCTCTCGATCTACCGTTCGATCGTCTCGTGAGGATGCGGGAAGGACGAACACTGTGCATCTCTGGAGTATTACGAGGGCTGCTATTTATGTATCCGGAATTAAAAAAAGAAACAAACATATATCATTTATTATGGTTTTATTGCTTTTCAAAATATTCGCCGCGATGATCGATACACTTTTGCATACGCTGGAATCAATTTTCATAGCACTTTTTCCATTCTGATTGAGGTATCTCCAAAACGTGCATTTTGAACGCATCAACAGCCTCTTCGCGGCTCGAAAAACGTTGACCACGTAATTTGTTCTTCGCGTATGGAAATAAAAAGAAATCGTTAGGTGCCAAATCAGGGCTGTACGGCGGATGACCAGTCAATTCGATCTTTTGACCCTCCAAAAACTGAGTTGTTTCAGCTGAGGTGTGACAGCTAGCATTGTCGTGATGTAATATGATTCTGCGTTGTCGGTTGTCCTTTCTTATTTCTTCAAAGACTTCTGGTAAACAAATGGTCGTATACCATTCAGAATTAACCGTTTTACGATTCTCTAATGGCACTGTAGCCACATGTCCATTAATTCCAAAAAAACAGGCGACCATTTGCTTCAAAGTACTTTTTGCACGAGTAACTTTTGTTGGTTTCGGCTCATCTTGGAACACCCACACCGTTGACTGTTGTTTAGTTTCGGGGTCATATGCATAGATCCAAGATTCATCACCTGTGTAGATATTATAAACGGCTTTTGACGTACCACGGTTGTATTTTTTTATCATTTTTTTGCACCAATCGACACGAGCCCGTTTTTGATCGATTGCCAAGTTGTGCGGAATCCAACGCGAACATATTTTTTTTACAGCCAAATGTTCGTGTAATATCTTATGTATGCTCGTCATACTTATGCCTAAGGACGCCTCTATCTCGCGATATGTAACATGACGATCACGCATTATTAGTTCTCGCACAGCATCTATATTTTGTGGGACAACAGCTGTTTTTGGGCGACCTTCTTTATTTTCATCCGTGAACATAGACCGCCCACGATTAAACTCACTGTACCAGTGATAAACAGTGGTTTTTGATGGTGCTTCATCTCCAAAAGTTGCGGTGAGTTGAATAAAGCACTGTTGTTGATTTAGCCCACGCCGAAAATCGTAGTAAATCATTGCACGAAAATGTTCACGCGTTAAATACAAGTTTCGACCAAGGTTTCGATCAAGGTTTCGATCAAGGTTTCGATCAAGTTTCGATCAAGTTTCGATCAAGGTTTCGATCAAGTTTCGATCAAGTTTCGATCAAGTTTCGATCAAGTTTCGATCAAGTTTCGATCAAGTTTCGATCAAGTTTCAAATTGAGTTCGAGTTCGACACAAAACACTACTCTCCAACCGTCTTACGCGTTTTGTATGGTTTTTCGATCAACACGAAAATTTATCGCGAGTTTCACAGTTTTTACCCATCCCACAAGTGCTCAACGCCGCCGCTAAAGAAGTTTTCACTTCAAAAATACGTGTATTTTTATTTTTAACAAGGATCAATATATCAAAATTTGGCAGGAAGGTTTAATTGCACCCTGTATACTAGATGACGCCCGCAACTCCGTGCGACAACCGTACATTTTTCCGGGATAAAAAGTATCCTATGTCCTTTCCGGGATTCAAAGTAATCTGCATCCCCAGAGAAATCGGTTCAGCGGTTTGGGCGTGAAAACACAGAGAGAGACAGACACTAGCTAATCTATACTAATATTATAAAGAGGTAAACTTTGTTTGTTTGTTTAATTGTAATTAATAGGCTCAAAAACTACTGGAACGATTTAAAAAATTCTTTCACCATTCGAAAGCTACATTATTTACGAGTAACATAGGCTACATTTTATTTCGGAAAATGTAGGGTTCCGTAAGATATTTGGGTTTTTCTGACACAAGGTGAAAAAAATCAACCAGAAAATTTACTTATTTTGCGTACGCTGCCTAAACTATAAAAGATAGAACCATACAATGTTCTAAGTAAATGTAGATCTTTTAAATATCTACAAAAAAGTCCGCGACACACTATACCTATCTATGTCAAGTGAGGTACAACAACCATTATTTTATTTTAAAATCTTGATTTTTTTTTTGGACTACATTTAAACGCATTTATTTTACTCATGCTATTAATCTTTATCAAAATAAATTATTATATCACTAAGTACAGTTTATGTAGATAATATTTGGTTTTTGAATGATTAAGATTGGACGTTTGGTTTAGAAGTTATGGCGAAATTAAAAATTGCGATTTACGCCCGTTTCGAAGTGGGCGCTACCAAGGCGGCGCGGGGGTGCACAGAAGCGAAGATTGTGACCGGCCCTGCAGCTGGTGAATTGGCTCATATACCAAGAATACCAATGATCCCTATTGATTTGCCTATACCCTTCAAAAGGCTCCAATTTCCTGTAAAAAAAATATTTTGCACCAACGATAAATATTATGTAAATCCCAGGGCCATACATTCAAATTAGTAGGAATAGATTTATGAAAAGAATGTTTTGCTCTATCACGAGTCGGGGATCCCGACCATCAGTATATTTTGTTACCTGAAAATAACTTAACGTCAATTAATGTTGTTTATAGAAAAGCTCTACAATAATCGCTTTAGTTATCTATCCTAAAACAACGGGTTGCACTCCGGGACTACCGTCAGAGGTGAAAACTTATTATTAATTACATTTAAATATTCTCATCATTAACAACTTTAACATCCACAGAAAGACAATCTGTGCAGCCTGCGGAAAATGACTGCGTCGTCGATGTTTCTGTGAATTGACCTGGGAATCATTTTGCTGACCGTGTCTTTCCTGGGTAGGCTTTTTGCAGCGGTAACCGACATCCACGCAGGCAGAGCCGCGGGCGACCGCTATCTATACATTATAATAAAACTGTAGAAATGAAAATTCTGTACACTAAAGATATTCAAAAAATAATAAGCGGGGGGTGTCACTCATCGCTATAGAAGCCAAAAATGTAGTTAGTTTTTTGTCTGTCTGTCTGTCTGTATGTTTGTTCCACTATCACACGAAAACTACTGATCCGATTTGAATGCGGTTTTCGCAGATATATTTGCCTTCTTCCAACTTAATATCTGGTGTATAAAAAAATTTCCCCCCACACCTCTAAAGGGACGAAAGAGGGGGTCAGATTTTGTATAAGGCTTTTGCTTTAACACGAAAACTACTGATCCGATTTGCATACGGTTTTCACAGATATATTTGTCTTCTTCCGACTCAATATTTGGTGACTAAAAATCCCCCCACCCCACCCCTCTAAGGGAACCAAAGAGGGGGTCAGATTTTGTATCAAACTTTTTTCTTTAATGGACTTACTTTGACATATCATTAACTGTTTTTTCCAACTTAACATCTGGTGTATACAATTTTTCGCCCCACCCCTCTTAGGGGACAAAAGAAAGAAGTAAGAATTTGTATCAACTGATGAAGTAGAAATATTTTAAATGGCAAAACAACGCTTGCCGGGACAGCTAGTCTTTTATAAGTAATATAAGTATGGATACAGATTAAAATGGACTTTATGAAGTTTGGTGTCGGCAACATTGTAAGTTTATTTTGCAATATGAAGAATGTTGCCAGTAAATTGCGCATTCAGATTTCAGAATCGCTAGTAAAGTCTCGTGCCTAGAAAATATATTCGTCGATACAAAAAGACGATATCTTATCTATTTGCCGTTGTAATCTGACATTGTGGAGTAGGATATGAATTATGAACTTAGCTAATTACTTCACGTACTGATAAACAGAGACAAAAATATAAATTATAATAATACGACTCATTGTGACTGTGTTCGTAAAATCGTCATCATTTCAAGTAAATGAGTAAACAGATATTACAAAAATATTTTGCAATTTTTTTTGTTATGTAGGTAATAGCCAAATCGACGGGAATGGATTTACACAAATCACTGTGATACACAATTTTTTTATCTCTTTTTAAAGACATGATGTAACGTAGTAAAATAAACTTAAAAGTACTTAAATAAATTACAGAGGTACCTACTAAGGTGAATTGAAAAAAAATGCATACCTACTAGCTAAAATATTTTATGTAGTGAATACAATATATTATTATGAAGTTGAAATTACCTATTAGTTTTATAATGAAGATTTCAAAGCGTGTATTAATATTAATGACAACGTCGTAGTATAACTATTAATATTTTATCTTGTTACTACAAAGGTTTCAATAGGAAAATAAATTTTAATTACATATTATTTAGTCAAGGTTCACTAGAACAATTTTTTTTATTACTATCAAGCTAATTTTTCGTGAGTATCTTCATTTTGATAAGACGAACAACAATTTCCTCTGCGAAAATTCTCGAAAGTGGTAGCTAACAGAGATAGAAAGGATTTAATATTTCGATTTGATGGTCCTAAAATATGAATTGTTCTATTTGTAGGACAATGTTACTCATAAAAATTATAATACATATAACTCACACAAGTAACACAAGTCCTTCAGGTACTTAGCACGGGGCCAGACTGACGTGGTGTGAAGCGTCCATAGATATTATTATTATTATTATAACTAGTAAGTAGTAACCTATCAATATACAAAAAATCTGCTGGTTAGGGTTCCGTTTTAGGGTTCCGTAGTCAATAAAGTTATGTTGATTACAGAACCCTAAAACGGAACTTATTCTAGGGAACCCTGACTAATTCTATAGGTCGATAAGGCCTACTGTATTGAATTTTCTGGAAATAAATAATTTTGTTCACATTCATTATACTGTAAAGAGATACTAAATTAATTATGGTAATTTAAAACTCTTCATTAACCTACTTAATGGTCTTTTGTTTTTATTTTAAGAAATTAAAATAAGGTTAAAACTAAAACACCTACAGCTACAACAGCTACAGAAACAAATGCCTAAATATTAATATCAGTAAAATGATAGCAACTTTTGAATCTGCTACTAACAAAATTAAAGAGATGATGTAAATAATTCTGACTCTATAAAATATGTCATTTCCAATTAACATCTCTCTGACATTACTTTGACTTACATTTTATATAAGTTCAATGAAACAAAAAGAACACGGATGACGGAAGTAATTATGCTCTTGTGTTTTATAGTTTGCTGTCTGAGAACTCCACTTTATAGCAAATACTTATATGAGGATAAAATTAAGATCACCTTGGTACGTTCATAAATATAATTGCATAATTTTGTTTTTATTGCAGGTTATTATAAAATTAAAATTAATTACGAGACTGTTATTAGCTCTCTACAAAAATTAAAAGGGTTTTATGTCCCCCAATTCCTAAAACAAATATGTACCAAAAAAGACTTTGGTTTCAAATACCCTGCTGATGCGACAAAATATTCTTAGTAGTAGTCCGGTTATAGGCTTTTACCTGAACCAAACCAGGGACGAAATCTTTATAGGATTTCGTCCCTGGTTTGGTTCATCCCCCAAAAAGCTTCTCGCCGGAAGCAGGAGGCTTACCAATCCTGGGCCAACGCAGTGTCTGCTCGGGATTTTAATACCAGCACACATAAAAAGGAGAACAACCTTGCCTCTAGGTCCCTCAAGAAAGAGATTACTCGGGCAAAGCAACAGCACGTCAATAGAATTGGCAAGAGACTTGAGCGCCTCCCCTCGGGAACCCGTGCATTCTGGTCTCTGGCCAAAGCTATTGAAGGAAATTTCTGCAAGCCAACCCTACCATCCCTACACGTAGGAAATGGATCGTTGGCCCAGGACGCAAAAGACAAAGCCGATCTTCTGGGCAAGATCAAACTCGACCCTGGATGACGGGGGGCAAAAACCGCCGACCATACCGCGATGCACGAGCATCATGTCGGATATTCGGTTTCATCAGCGCTCAGTGCGAAAAGCCCTCCGTTCCCTTGATATCCAAAAGTCGAGTGGGCCTGATCCCGCCTATTGTGTTGAAAAAGTGTGCTCCAGAGTTGGCTCCGGTCTTGACGCGTCTTTTTCGGCTCTCCTATTCCACTGGCATCGTCCCGGCTTCCTGGAAGACAGCCTTGGTGCACCCGATCCCCAAAAAAGGTGATCGCTCAAATCCTTCCAACTACAGACCAATCGGTATAACCTCTCTCTTCTCGAAGATAATGGAATCCATTATCAATAGCCAGCTTCTTCGATACTTGGACGGCCAGGAATTACTAAGCGACAAACAATACGGGTTCCGTAAGGATCGCTCGGCTGGTGATCTCTTGGCGTACCTGACTCATCGTTGGGCTCAGGCAATTCAGTCCAAGGGAGAGGCATTGGCTGTTAGTTTGGACATTGCGAAGGCCTTTGATCGGGTTTGGCATAAAGCGCTGCTATCAAAGCTTCCATCATACGGGTTGCCCGAGAAATTATGTAAGTGGGTCACTAGTTTCTTAGCAGACAGAAGCATAAAGGTCGTAGTTGACGGCGAATGCTCGGAAACTCAGTTTGTTGATGCTGGTGTCCCTCAGGGCTGTGTGCTATCGCCTACTCTATTCATACTGCATATCAATGACATGTTACAGACCAAAGGCATTCATTTCTATGCGGATGATAGTACAGGTGATGCTGTATATACCGGCTCCCCCAATATTTCTCGGCAAAATGTCACTGAGAGTCGAAACGAACTTGTGTCTAAGGTGGAGAATTCATTGGAGAAGGTCTCTGAATGGGGTAGACGTAACTTAGTCCAATTCAACCCCGCCAAGACACAAATCTGCGCGTTTACCACTAAAAAGTCACCAATGGTCGTATATCCTCGTTTCGAGGGCACATCTTTAACCATCTCCCCTAGCATTGAGATACTTGGCGTCAACATATCGAGCGAAGTCCAGTTCCGATATCATCTAGAGGGTAAGGCCAAATTAGCCTCGAAGAAGCTTGGTGTTCTTAACAGAGCGAGACAGTACTTCAGTCCGGACCAACGCCTACATCTCTACAAGGCGCAGGTTCGGCCTCATATGGAATATTGTTCTCATCTCTGGGCAGGGGCGCCAAAATACCAACTGCTCCCTCTGGATCGTAACCAACGAAGGCCCGCTCGAATTGTTCTGCCATAGTGTTTCAAACAGCTTGGACCCCTTGGAATTACGCCGAGATTTAGCTTCACTCTGCATCCTCTATCGGTTGTATCACGGGGAGTGCTCTGAGGAATTGTTCGGAATCATACCACCTGCAACTTTCCGCCATCGTCCCACGCGAAAAACATACCATCCTCATCACCTTGATGAGTGGCAGTCTTCCACAGTGCGTTTTTCGCGTAACTTTCTGCCGCGCACTGTAAAATTCTGGAACGAACGAACTGTCACCAGCAGTATTTTCGGACCTATACGACCTGCAAACCTTCAAGAAAAGAGCGTATTCCCTCTTAAAAGGCCGGCAACGCACCTGCAGCTCTTCTAATGTTGCGAGAGTCCATGGGCGACGGTAGTTGCTTACCATCAGGTGACCCGTTTGCTGGTTTGAACCCTTATTTAATAAAAAAAATGTGACCATTATTATATTTGCCATAATTGTAATACAGGGAAAAAGTGGCGCCATACTTGAAAAACCGTTTGAAGTTACGAATAAAATCTTAGGATTTTGAAATAATATTGTTCATATTCGCTACCTCCCACAGGTATGGCATTATCAGGCTCCTATTTATGATCATACAGGGAACTGTTAAAAAAAGTTTCGGGGTGGTACAAATCGTTTGGCGAAAAAAAAATTACACCTTTGCAGTGGTATGGCGGCCATTGGGACCTGTCGGAAAAGTATGGCAAGGTGATTTTCGCGAATGGCTACTCAACGATGATTAGCTATGCAAAAATTAGCCTGGTACAAATGGTTCAATTTTTTTATTAAAATTAACGTATTCGCGTCGGTATGGCCGGCTGTAAGCCGCACCCGACAAGTATGGCATTGCACTTTCGCCTACTTATTTTTTTTCGACTATCTGAAAATACAAGCATTTTTGTGGAACAAATCGTTCGACACTCGTTATTTATCCGACACGTTCGATTAACGCCCACGCGTTTGGGCTGCCAGTGCGAGCGCTATGAGCATCATTTTCCTTTTTGCCTTTACGTAATTATACACCTGTAGAACCGCCATACTGGTACAAATGACCAAGAATTTTGTGTCAGTATCTCCAGGCCTATTAGTTATAGTAATCCGGTTTTTAAGACTTTTCAGTTCATTCGATATCCAGCGCCCTTCGAACCTTTTAAATAATTTTAAAGCATTTCATCTTTCAGAATAGAACTTATGTAGTGCGTACTTTGTATTTACAATATTGTATAGCCGTGGTTCATTCTTTGTATTCATGTAACGGTGAAGTGTTTCATTTAAATCTATTCACTATTCAGTCTCAGAGTGTCGACTCCGCCTTCTAAAATCTAAATGTTCAACGTCATATTTTTATGGCTGTAAAAATTAGCATAAGGTTTTACTTTGATAAATAACTCTTCTAAAATCTTGTCAGTTAATTTGTTTGATAAAAGTTCATGACGATATTTTTTTTTTCTTTTTAGCGGAACAAAGGTATCAACTTTTGAAGGCGTCATAATATTCATAATGATTAATATTGATAAGATATTTTTTTTAAAACGCTGATGTCACAATAATTAACAAAACACTGGTCACTGTGAGTATTTTTTTTTTTGTTTTACACTCTTGTTTTTCTGTTAACTCTGGTGTTTAGATTTTATCTAAGTATATTTTTTTTCGGAAATAAAATAAGTAAGCAATTTAAGAAAATTTTAACGTCTGTAATAAAGTAGCTAGTAAAATATTACATCTATGTTTTATTAACATTAAGTTACCTTTTTAGTTTTTTAGTTACACTCAAAATTACACTGCTTTAACATATTTTGAGCAGTATATCTTCGTTTATTTTAGCCTTTTTCTTATCTAATAGCGAGCAACTTATGAGCCATGATTCTAAGTTTCAGTCCAAGTACAAGTGTACCAAACCGGATCTACCGTATGCATGATTACACCGAGCAAATGGAACTTTAGGAGAACTTGCCGAGACATATTAAGGTGCACTGAAGCACCTAATAACCTTCTCACGGCACCTCAGAGGACACATCTGGGGTGAGGGGTCATATCACTCATATTTATAGCGCAAAATTAGATGCCACCACGTGGCCACCACAGAACACAAAAGTGGTCAAGGAAATAATTTCTAAGATCTGTGAGATGCCACATACCTCTCTGTAGATGTAGTCCTGGTCTCGGTGCCTGCAGCCGAAGTACAGGATGGTGTCACCGACGGGTTTGCCGGCGGCGCGCGCGACGGCCCGCTCCTGTAGGAAGCCGCGGAACGGCGCCAGACCCGTGCCTGGACCCACCATTAGCACCGGCGTCTGCGGCTGCAGCGGCAACCTGTATTATATCGTTGTTTAAAAAAAAAGCACTAGCAGCTGAGGTAAAGGGCCTAACGGTTGGTTAGCGACTTCAAAGCGGTACGGGCACGCAACAAATAGGTACGTCGCAAGCACGCCTCGGCTGCGCCACAATACGCAAAGTTGATGTCGCGCCTTGGGATGTATCACCAAGGAACATGTAAAGATATTGTGAGAATTACTGCTCGCAGTGATTTTCGCCCCTCGGGACGATGTCAGACAATTGAATCAATTCTATTGGTTCCAACAGCTTCGCACCGGTGGAAACGAAGCCTTAGGCGAAACAGCTTATTTACACGTTTAGGGGCCCTGTAGCCGGTGCCCCATCACGTAGAGTTAATCAGCGATAAGCCTGTTACCACATTATTTTTAAATCTTGCCTATCCTAACTGTAACCGTGTGCAATGCGCCGGTTATCTCTGATAGTTCCCCAGAGCAATTTTTAAGGTGCACACATATTTTTGCTGTTTTCCAGTTTCCTGCATCTAAATTTTGCGCTGAAGGTTTTAAGTATGACATTAACTCATAAAATACACTTGTTACAGCTACGTGCTGAGCAAAACGCGAAGGTCACTATGTCATCGTAAATACTACAGCGCTGCCGTTTCCAGCACATGAGATAGTTCATAGTCATATAAATGATGTTGCATATATTAGTACTACAGTATTATCTAATTAGTAATTAAGCGTGTCTGAGACTTCGCTTGAGCGGAATGCCCGCTACGCAAATGATAATATTATGGCTTATGACGTCAAGGGAAACAAACTCAACGTTTAATGTTCTGAGGAATATAATTATATTCTATATTATTATTCTTCCTCTTTCCTTCTTCATAATTTCCTAAATATTTCCTAACCGCTTCAAGGAAACATTTTATCATATTATGTATTTGTAGTGTATACTGTACAATCATAGTTGTTTAGTGGTAAAACCCTGACTTGCACAATACAAAGCCTAAACTACTTATCTACTTTAGTTTTCCGTGAAATA
Source organism: Polyommatus iphigenia (assembly GCA_963422495.1). Classification (NCBI taxonomy): domain Eukaryota; kingdom Metazoa; phylum Arthropoda; class Insecta; order Lepidoptera; family Lycaenidae; genus Polyommatus; species Polyommatus iphigenia. The sequence continues at coordinate 16,819,177 of OY730189.1, forward strand.
GTGACAAACCTAAGAAAATATTATAATGTTTAAGTAATATAAATAAATATATGGAAGTATTACAAATTAAAATGTTAGTTTTTGTAGTGTTTAAAATATATTACCTACTTCTAGGTGACAGTAGTTAGTAGTTACCTACTTATCTACAAAGTCTACAACAGTTATAACATAGTAAAAGGATGGCTATAAAAGATCTAAGTGCGTTTTATATTACATTCGTTTCCGATATAAATAAGTACATAGATTAACATACCACAGTACCACTGCCTACTGTTATTTCACATTTCACAAGTAGATATAACATTTTCTGTCCTGCTCTTATATTTAAATGTGTTAAATTACTGCAATATTTTCATTTTTCTAGATGATTCCATTGGTTTATTTTTTAACTAACCAACAAAACCAGTTTTGCCAATTTACCTAGAAGTAGGAAATGGGTTTTTTGTGAAACGATCATTTATCAGGGTTATAAGACTAGGCTAAAGGTTTTTATTAACCGACTTCCAAAAAGAAGGAGGCTGTGGATATTTTTTTTAATTTTTTTTTTTGTATGTTCAACGATTACTCCGCCGTTTGTGAACCGATTTTCAAAATTTTTGTTTTGTTACATTAGGTTTCACTCCAATTTGGTATCATGTTCACGAAAGTGGTGATCTGATAGTGGGATCCATGAGTAATCGAGGGAACTCCTCAAAATTAATATGGAAACATATGGTGATTTTGGTTTTATGAGAAGCATCCTAAGCATATGCTACCAAAACGCAAGATTTTGCACCAAGGTATACTATGGTTCCGAAGATACTAAGAGAACTCCGGATTTCTTATAGATTACAAGTTTGGGGGTTTAGGCGGTGTTTTGAGAACTGAAAGCATATGCTCCTATGCAAATTATTTCATCATCATCATCATCATCATTACCACATCAGGTCACCAATGGATGTATTTGGTTTTTTGGGTGTTAAGGGTAAGAATGTTTTTGCGTAACCATTCTACTACAGTGTCGAGCCACTTTGTGCCGTTTTAAAAACGTTACTCCAGGAATCTGAGTGGAACACGAGAGCCGTGTCATCCGCAAACGTGAAAATTTTTCCGTCACGTATGTTGAGCGTACACAGATCATTCATGTAGATGAGGAAGAGGGTTGGAGCAATTGCGCTTCTCTGAGGGACGCCATGCGTAGTTGTTCGTTCAGAACTTAGGTACTCATCTACCTTAACACTCTGTGTACGCTCAGTTAGGAAGTCCTCAAACAGTTTGAGCTGGGTTCCTCTTATGCCTATATGGTACATCTTTTTTAGGAGGATAGAAACAGAGACCGTATCGAAGGCTTTTGCTAGGTCCAAGAATATTCCTATGACTTTTTGTCCAACATCAAGCTTTTTTACTATGAAGTCCGTAAGTTCGTGTACTGCGTCACCTGTTGATTTGCCTTGGCGGAATCCAAGGGCGTCACCAAGCCCCCCCCCCCCCCCCCCCCCCCCCTAGAGATTCTAAAAAAGTTGCCAAATATAATGCAACCAAAGTCCTAAGTCTTTGAGTTGATTTGCTTGAAGTTCAAGTCTTGAACAATCATTCCCGTACGTCGAAACTCGAATGAATTCACCAATTCCACTCTAATTCATAGAGAATGAGAAAAGTATGAATTGTAGTAGGTAAAGTCAACTTGCCCTCCCCCTGCGCCATCGGCTGGCGACGCCCTTGGCGGAATCCATACTGTGATGTGGAAAGGATGTTATTGTTTTCTAGGTAGGATATTAATCTAGAGTTCATGATTCGTTCTAATATTTTTGCTAAGGTTGGTAGGACAGCAATTGGTCTGTAATTCGTGATTTGGTCTCTGTTACCCGCCTTGTAAATTAGATGAATAATTGCTCTTAAAAGCTTTTGGAATTACGCCTGTTGAAAGGGACAAATTTAAGACGTGACCCCCTAAGGGTGGGGGGGCAATAACTTCTATGTTATTTTTATGACCCCTGCTGGTATATTGTCCCAACCCACGGCACAGTTACTTCTTAAGGACATTGCAACTCTTGTAACTTCCTTAACGTCAGTCGGGAGCAGCACCATTGAGTGACAGGGAGTAGGCTTAGTACTATTAGGGCTTTGTGGTGGCTGGTGTATTTTTTCAGCTAGTTTTTCCTGTATTGATGAAAAATTCATTGACTAAGTTCACGGAGTTTTCCGGTGAGGAGGTCAAATAGTTGAGGTTTAGCCGAATTCGGAGAAAGGCACTATTAGATAGGAAAAATTAAATAAATTAAATACTTTTTAGTTCATATTATAAGGATGTTATTGTTTTTACCTTGGAAGTCGGTTTTAATTTTTTGTTAAAAATAATCATTCATAATCAGAAATACCTATGGTACTTGAAGCATGCTTGAAGCTACTTTGAATGTAGAAATATTGTTAACTTACTTTCTTTACTTATATATTTTATTAGTACAAACTTACATACTTACTGAATTATTTTTCAAATACAATATATACTTAAATTACCTTGAGAAAAATATTTTTATCAAGAAACATTGTTTTAGCTCGTGATAAAACATAGATGGACTTTGGGGCGTGAATAATATAATATAGCCTTTTTGTTTCCGAAAAGCGTTGCATTTTGTTTTTAGTTTGATTAATCTATTGTTATAACAGATCACGCAATTCGGTGTGCCTCTTGGCATAGGCCTCCTCCAGTGCTCTCCACTGAGCTCTGTCGTCTGCGACTCTTGTCCAGTAAGGACCCAAAGTCAGGCGAATGTCGTCTCTCCATCTCGCTCTTGGGTGGCCCTGTTTTCTGGTATTATCTCTAGGGTACCACAGAGTTACTTGTTTGCTCGATTTGTTATTTTTACAACGTAACATATGTCCTGTACAACTCCATTTTAGGTGTTCGATGCGTGTTATTATGTCTGTAACTTTGGTTCTCTTTCTTATTTCCCGGTTGTTAACTTTGTCACTAAGTCTGATCCCGAGTATACTGCGTTCCATTGCTTTTTGTGTTTTTGCTAGTTTTTGTCTAAGTTTATCTGTTAGCGCCCATGTTTCACAGCCATACGTCATACAAGGGAGAATGCAGGTGTTGGTCTTTCTTTTGATGTGTATGCTTAAATCCTTGTTTTTCATTATTTCTTTTAGCGACCAGTATTTTTTCCATCCACACCGCACCGCATCGCAACCACATCGCAACCACTGGCGACAACGCAACCACGTCAGCATTTTGTCGGTACCACAACGCAACCACAGAATGCTGCAGCGACACCATTCACACGTAACCACTGCTCGACGACATTTTGTCGTTGCGATGTCGTGTGGTTGTGGTACGTGTGGGTTAGCACTTATAGGTAGGTACTAGTTGATGCCCACTGCCCGCAACTCGGTTGCGCAGTAAACTGTAATACCTTTATCGCGATCGAACCGTAAGTACATTATCTTTGGGACCAAAAGTATCCTTTGTCCTTTCCCGGTACTTATCAAACTTCATACAAAATTTCAAAAAAAAGTGAAGAAGTAACAGACAGGCCGACAGAAACTTGTATCACGGAAGTATGAATTCCGAAGGCGGCGCGAAAACAGTTTGGTAATCCTTGATTACGATTCATTTTTTTATCAGTATCAGTATCAGAATTAATATCAAAGTCATGTACAGTACAGCTTTATAATTTGCCAACGAAGTTTCTTTTATCATAATAGTATATTTTTCGCAAATAACTGTTTACGTTCCATACTAAAATGTTTTGATAGTATGATAAAAGCACGATGTCACCTCGTGACTCGACGATTTAAAAAACTAAGTAGCAGTATGAACAGGTCAATTATTTATTAATTCGATAAACTACCACTTACATAATAAGACATGACGTTTATATTTTATTGTGATATTCAAACAAAAGAATCATCTGATAAAAATTGTAAATTTAAAATACTTTTAAAAGTACTAGCCATTTAGGCTTTAGAATCTAAACTCTAAAGTTTTGACTCTAAAGTCTAACTCTAAACATACTGCATACAGATGAAAGCATTTTGCTTTCAGAGGCAGTTGGGTAAAAGGTTTTAAATGTATATATTTTGTATTATGTAAATCAAAAGAAAGTAGCTTAAGGGGGGTATTAGATTATCATTTATATTGGATCCTAGATCATTGAGTCATTTATATTGGATAATTTAATATAGATAAATGATTCATTTCTTCCTTGATCATAGATTTTTGACATTTGCTGAGAGATTGGATCCAATACGGTCATAGAATTTGGTGTTGCCAGTTATTTAATACAAAAAAAGAGTTTTTAATTTCTTGTTCGTTAATATGTTTCAAATAATGTAATGTTATTCTTTTTCTAATTATTATACATGAATCATCTCGCTGAAATAACAAAAACAGGCCATATTAAAAATGACGATGTCTTTTGACAAATCGAATTCTCTGAGATCTAGTAACACTGATGTCAATACATAGGCTGCTATTTATGTATCCGGAACTGGCCACTTACAAGAACAATATTTAAAAAGTAATTACAACATTTGAAAATAGAACTCTTTGGTTGAAGAATACATTTTGTTTCATGTGACTGTCAATTATTTTTCCATTGTGGCGTCATTTTGAAAATTGCGTGTCTTCATTTGCCATGGATTTAACGCGTGAACATTTTCGTGCAATGATTTACTACGATTTTCGGCGTGGGCTAAATCAACAACAGTGCTTTATTCAACTCACCGCAACTTTCGGAGATGAAGCACCATCAAAAACCACTGTTTATCACTGGTACAGTGAGTTTAATCGTGGGCGGTCTATGCTCACGGATGAAAATAAAGAAGGTCGCCCAAAAACAGCTGTTGTCCCACAAAATATAGATGCTGTGCGGGAACAAATAATGCGTGATCGTCATGTTACATATCGCGAGATAGAGGCGTCCTTAGGCATAAGTATGACGAGCATACATAAGATATTACACGAACATTTGGCTGTAAAAAAAATATGTTCGCGTTGGATTCCGCACAACTTGACAATCGATCAAAAACGGGCTCGTGTCGATTGGTGCAAAAAAAATGATAAAAAAATACAACCGTGGTACGTCAAAAGCCGTTTATAATATCTACAATTCTACACAGGTGATGAATCTTGGATCTATGCATATGACCCCGAAACTAAACAACAGTCAACGGTGTGGGTGTTCCAAGATGAGCCGAAACCAACAAAAGTTACTCGTGCAAAAAGTACTTTGAAGCAAATGGTCGCCTGTTTTTTTGGAATTAATGGACATGTGGCTACAGTGCCATTAGAGAATCGTAAAACGGTTAATTCTGAATGGTATACGACCATTTGTTTACCAGAAGTCTTTGAAGAAATAAGAAAGGACAACCGACAACGCAGAATCATATTACATCACGACAATGCTAGCTGTCACACCTCAGCTGAAACAACTCAGTTTTTGGAGGGTCAAAAGATCGAATTGACTGGTCATCCGCCGTACAGTCCTGATTTGGCACCTAACGATTTCTTTTTATTTCCATACGCGAAGAACAAATTACGTGGTCAACGTTTTTCGAGCCGCGAAGAGGCTGTTGATGCGTTCAAAATGCACATTTTGGAGATACCTCAATTAGAATGGAAAAAGTGCTATGAAAATTGGTTCCAGCGTATGCAAAAGTGTGTCGATCATCGCGGCGAATATTTTGAAAAGTAATAAAACCATATTAAATTATATACTTATGTTTGTTTCTTTTTTTAATTCCGGATACATAAATAGCAGCCCTCGTACCTGTCAGCGTTAGCGCTCCCCATTGGCTATTGAAACCACATATGACGTAAAATAGGATCAATGATTATGACAATGTAATATGCAGATATGATCAAATGATCATTTTTATTGGATCCTATGATCCTATAAATGATCCAATATAAATGATAATGTAATACCCCCCTTAATGTGGTCTGTTTGCTTAGAAGTAACAATTCTTACGCGTGCGCATATCCTGGATGGGTATTGAATTATTGATAGTGTGGCGGTACCCACAATTCGCCTAACATTCCTGCATCGCGCTATCGAAGTTTTCTGAGCGCGTCGGTATATATACGACAGCTGAAATGTATCACGTGGGCTTCGGCCTGACCGGGCATACCACCTAGCTCGGTCGGAAGATCTTCCTTTGGGGTCACCATGCATATTCCCACATTGGTGACCCTCGACAGAACACGCCTCCTTCATCATCATCACTCCCCGCTCCACCGCACCACGCCAGCCAGCATCGCCTCATCGGGTGCATCGTCCACTAGCCGCAATGTACCGCGGCCTGGGCGACTCCGCATCGGCATCATCGGGCTTTCTCACTACACCGACCGGTTAGCAAGCAGAGCACGGCAGCTATCCGACTCACTGGATCCCGTGCAGCAGCATCACAGTTCCGACTTCACTGGAACTCTCTGGCACTGGCGACTCAAGCGACAAGACTTCAAGATTCGACCTCCGGTCTTCGGGGGGGAGTGATGTGGCGGTACCCACAATTCGCCTAACATTCCTGCATCGCGCTATCGAAGTTTTCTGAGCGCGTCGGTATATATACGACAGTTAAAATGTATCACGTGGGCTTCGGCCTGACCGGGCATACCACCTAGCTCGGTCGGAAGATCTTCCTTTGGGGTCGCCACGCATATTCCCACAATAGAATATAGGTAAGCTGTAGATAATATTATATGTACGAGGAAATTGATTCCTAGGCAGTTTACGGGTCTACGTTATTTAGTTGGCTTATGAGTTATGTCAATTCAATGTTAGCTGTGATCGGTTGGATGGGTTTGACTTAACATAATCAAATTACTTAGGTCCGCCATCTGCCTTCTCTGATAGTACCTCTATATCAAGGGCGTCGCCAGCCGATGGCGCAAGGGGGGGCAAGTTGACTTTACCTACTTCATACTTTTCTCATTCTCTATGAATTAGAGTGGAATTGGTGAATTAATTCGAGTTCCGACGTAGGGGAATGATTGTTCAAGGCTTGAGCTTCAAGCAAATCAACTCAAAGAGTTAGGACTTTGGTTGCATTATATTTGGCAAACTTTTTTAGAATCTCGCTCGCAGCTGCCCCTCTTTGCCCCCGCTTGGCGACGCCCTTGCTCTATATTATAAAATATGTACCTGAACTGTGACTTGCGGATGAACACTGGCACTCGAGGTAGGGGCTTGCCGGGCTCAGGCTTGTTGTCAGCCAGCCACGTGGTTGTCACTCCCTTGTTCACTCTACCCGTTGCTGTCTTGTACTTCACTACCACCGCAGTCACGTGAACTGTCTCCGGGTGAAGCTACAATAATTCACGTTTATCTAAAGTAAATATTATTGACAAGCCTCCAAACAATAAAAAAAAATTCACAAATAATAAAGATGTACACTTTTATGTCAAACTTATGAAAATTGTATGTGTTTCCACAAATACATTCATAACTTCGTAACAGATTTAAATACTCAATAACAAACATAATGAGATAGGAAGCAATTCCACAGCAAATAATAAGACACAAGTAATAAAGGTAGTTAAATAAATTACCTTAGGACTTGATGATATTGAGTAATATCTTGGCTGTAATCTTGGTAGTAATTCACAAATGTGATCCAGTGGTGGTTTACATGACTTAATGTCTTCAAGTATATGTACAATATTCCTGCACGCATCAGTTACAAAGGATTGATACAATGCTTTGCCCTCTTGCGAGTTAGTTGACATTAACAATAGCTTCTTCTTGTCCTAAAAATTGTATTATTTACATAAATTTATTTACCTTTTTGTAATAAAAAAATGGTTTAAGACATTTCAGGTTATATTATTTATTAAAGCACAAAAATTAAATGTCTCTAATAAGAATTGAGCACAACTGGCCTTTGCCCAGCAGTGGGATAGTATAATAGGCTCTTAAAAAAATAAATAAGAATGCAACTTACCTCCTCATCAGTACAATATTCAGCTAATTCCCTTAGAATATGTGTCCTTGGTATTGCGGTTATTTCTAAATAGTGTGACAATGCCGTACGGTAAGACGTAGGGCATGGGAATGGGTGTTTCTTTGTGCTCTCCAAGTCGGTATTAATGAGGGAGAATACTTCATCTAAATCTGTATTCAATAGTTCACCTAGCCTATCTACTAAACCATTATCGTTAATTGGATAAACCGCAACATGGTCACCTAAAAATTATTTATTATTTGAATATTGCTACAAAAAATACACATTATACCTTCGGAAACCAAAGGTTGATCATAATATATGCTTAAAAATTGGAACTTCCTTTTTTTTAATGTTAAGGTAGTACATGATATTTTTGTAATACATACCTGCTTCATATTTCATTTTGGAGTCTGAAATATCCAACTCAATATGTAGACATGACCTGTCACCACCTTTGTGGAGCTCCCTGTTGACTTTTATTTGCGCTAAGAATGGATTCTTGGAGTCAAATGGTCTAAAAGAAAAAAAATCAATTAACAAACCATCTAGTATAGTTGTTTTTTTAAACAATATGATCATTTTGGTTGACGACCTCTGTGGCTCAGTGGTGAGCGCGTTGGTAACTCAAGCCGGGGGTTGCGGGTTTGAATCCTGCCGACGGAACAAAAAGTTTTCAATGTTCCTGGGTCTGGATGTGTATTAAATATGTGTATAAAAGTATTAAATATATTTCCGTTGTCTGGTACCTGTAACACAAGTCCTTTAGGTACTTAGCACGGGGCCAGACTGACGTGGTGTGAAGCGTCCATAGATATTATTATTATTATTATTATTATTTAACTGCAAGGTGTGTGACTTCAATGAAGTAATAACTTAAACAATATTTTAGTAATAAACTTAAAACTTACGGTCTTTGGTTCTGTAGTGAATGTAGTCTGGCAATTTCACCAGTGAAAATTTCATTTGGTTCCAATTCACCAGCGGCATGTTTCACCAAAGTGAACTGTCGAGATAATTCTTCCTCTCCAGTACTTTCAATATTGAACTTCTCACATACTGTTGGCCAAAACTTCTCTTTCCAAGTGATAAAGTCATCTTCAATACTAAAATTGACAATATCATTAAGGAATACAATATAGTTTAAAAATGTGGATAACTACATACAATAAAAAGTTATAAGTACTAACTTGGCGTCATCATCTCCTAAGCCTAATTCATAAATTCTTGTAGCGCCCAACTCTTCAAGGCGTTTATCAACATATATTGCCACGGAGTTGTAGTGCTCATATGTTTTATTTCCCAAGCCGAAAACCTAATGAATAAAAAACACCTTATAATTAAAATGTTTTTAGTGTAAATAAATTTCCGAATAAAAGAATCTGATGAAATACTTCAGAAACTTTAACTTTACTATACAATTAACTTTAACTTAAAATTTAATGATCAGAAATAATGCATACCACATATTTAAATTTAAACAATGAATTAAATACGTATTTACGTCGCATGAAATCATTTATATAACGCGGAAGAAGTCTTGTTGCAAAAGATTCAAGCACTGACAACATTATTATTGATACACCAATAATTAATACTAATGTTTTAGATTTTAACTCGATGTAAAAATCAACACCATCTTCACCCCTTCATATTTTTATGGCACAAGTATACTTATTATTCTATTTTATAGAATAACAAATCGAGAATTTAATAGTACAGTTCAAACTCTAAACATAACCTCAATAGGTAATGTCAAAACTCAAAACATTATCAAAGTGTCATCAAACGTCACAATGACACTTCGTCGTCTTTTTTAATTACGAAGCAAGACACATCACACAACAATAATATAGGAGGATGATTGCCGTAGGCCGTAGGTGATTGGTGAACATGACTAGTGAGTGATTGGTACAGATAACTGAAAACTAAACACTATTGTATTTACTATTTAATATTTATTAAGGTTTCTTTAAAAACTAATTTTTCTTTGAAATCAAGCGTTCTATTACTTTAAAAACAGGCAGTTTTAAAAGCAACCTTTATAAATATTATTGTTTTTGTGCTTTGTCCAATGACTGATACTGTCCAATCACTAGTCGTTTCACCCTATATTTTGTGACATTGATAAATTAGACGGGCAGACGGCAGATTATAGCCTATTTTCCCAGTGTTGCAAGTTTTTAACTTTAGTTTTCTACATTTGCATGAAATGCGCGATATTGCTAGTTTGATGTTATTTGTTAGTTTTCAAATAAATTTTATTATTACAGATTTTTTTCTGTAAATTTTGACGAGAAATATATTTTTAATAGTAGTAATTAATAATTATTAATAAACTTCCTTTTTAACGTCTACAGAAATAAAGCAATTGCAATCGTAGGTACTTAAAAGTACTGGTTAAGAATCGCGAATAGGTTACTGATGACGTAGAAACCAGTTTAAGTCATTTCCCACTTAATTATTCGACCTCACCTAGATAGTTGTCTGCGTTTAACAATAATCATGTATCATAATTCACAGTCCACCGCCCTATTCTTTCTTTTTTAAAATAACCTTGATAAAATCATTTACTTAACTGCTAGAAGATTGTACGCTTAACCCAACGGACGGAAGGTTCTTTTCATCGCAATCTACTGCATAGTGGACAATTTCTCAAATCATTGGAAATCCTTCAAATGATGGATTTTGTTATGATGCATACAGCGTAGTTGATATTTGCTCACGTTTATTCTGTCTATAGATAGTAAATAATTATGTATGTCTTCTAAGTTTATACAAGTACGTTCAATATTGTAGATTTAAATGAACCGGTAAACTTCACGTCAATTTATATTTATTTATGTAAATTCTAAGAAGGCGCAACCCTATTAAATATCGCTTGCTATTTCGAAAAAAGAATAAGCAAAAAAATTCCATTGAGCATCCAAAGGATTGTTGATGTAAAAATGTAGATTTTACTTTTTTAAACCCAAAAACCGGATTATTTGAACAGGTCATATTAGAGCCTTGGAGTGAAAACTCTCTCCTCTCCTCCTTCCCATTTGATTATAATTTCTGTTTATATGGTCTTGTAAAATTTTATGTTGATCTGAGATAATTTTAAAACATAAAAGATACTTCAGACTTTCTGAGTTTAGGCAGTGTATGTAGTTGTAGCCAACGCTGCAGACTTGCATCATCTTTTATTAATTCGACTGCATAAATGACCCTGTTGCGTAAGCTCATATTAGACATGAAGTAGTTTTAAGTCGAATTATTCTTTAATTGTTTTTTTTTGTTTATTTAGATAGATCAGTTCCAGAGATCCTAGGAAAATCATTCAAGATATTTCGAAATAATAGGAACACCCCTAACTCCCAAGTCGTCCCCGCTGCCCGCAGGCCGCAGTACACCGTACAACACATTTTTATGTAAGGCTATTGCCTATTGGGGGTTATATTATTTTTGTTACCACATAATATTATGACTTACTTCGACAAATGTAAGGAACTATGGAGTGATTGATTCAAAGCAGTAACGGACATAGCGTCCTGCCTTTAATCGATTCACGGAACACCCATCACGTTAATATCAGTATTCTAACGCAACAAGTTGTCGAAACATCTAGCCTTCCGTTAATGTTTGCTTTGAACGAATGAGGACTTGAAGGTGAGCTCGTAATACGCGATTTCCTTTTTGCTCTATGAAGGTCAAAGTGTATGATGTGTTATATAAAAACAACATAATATCTATATTTTATCCGCAAGGACGATGACCACGGCGATTTTATTATTAGATTTAAGTTGATGTTAGCTGGCAATGCCGGAACAACTTATTTAGCTGGATGTGAGTCTTCCTAGGGATAGAACGTAGCTAAATCGTTTTTCTCTACAAAACAAATAAAATTTTGTGACGATATAATCATTATGAAATGGAACCTCGTTCGAGTAAATCGTATTTGTTATAATCGAGTACTCGTATTAACTATTAATAAACAAGATTGTCTCGTTTACATTTTAGAATTCTATTATTATTTAAGTTTACGACGTATGTATCTCAATAGTCAATTCCCATATTAAAAGCATCGCACTTATAACTTACTGCGTAATTTAAACCAGTCAAATCACCATCTCCAGATTTGAGCCACTCAAAAAACTCCATGGCATTGTCTGTAGGATCACCTTCACCGTATGTTGCCAAACAAAATACGGCAAGTGACTTCGTTATGTCTTTCAGTTGCGTAAGTTCTTCCTGAAAAAGGGTTCGTTTTTAAGCATCGCTCTTTACAATGACACCGAATCGTACAGTAACTTTAACAACGATATTATGTACCATTATAGCTCGGTTATTAAACATGTAGATATCAGCCATTGACCTAAAGACCTCTTGTCTCTATTATTCACATAACGTTGCTATCGAAATCGTATACGGCGTATGTAGGTATACCTGTAGAAACTAAGCTAAATATTCGTACGCGAGTGGAAGAGAGTAGAGACAAGTTACGATAGATCTATGTCCGAATTTCTTCGTGTTTGTTGGACTAATAGCAACGTTAGCAACTAAATTAGAGTTTTAAACTCACCATGTTACATTCTTCTGGATCCGCAACCATTCCTTTCATTTTATATCTTATACCTTCTTTGGCCAGCCTTCCCGCAAACTCCTCGGCTGTGCCCGTTTGCGATCCATAAAATACGACCAGACTTCTTCCAGATGTTTGTAGTTTTTTTATGAATGAATTTTCTGTGACTTGAATTGAACCCGCTGGCCTACAAGTAAGATTTTAGTTTACTAATATTATTAAACTATACTAAACGCCACATTATTAGTCTAGCCTTTAATTTATTGGTTTTAAAATAATTTAGATTTCAGAGCGTACAATATATCAACATTATCAACACCAAATCATTTAAGAATCGAAGACCATTTTAGAGTATGTAATTTGTCAAAAATACGATGAAAACACTTTAAAATCGTAATTTTTCAAGAGATAGATTTAAACAATCAAATAAAATTATCGATCCGCAATGCGTTTGAAATTCACCCATTATAATTAAGTTTCCGTTACGCGATGCTATCCCTGCTGCATGGGGTGTTCAGTGTACAGCTGATACCTGATATAATCATAACGCAATAATTATGTTATCAAACTTGCATAATAATTTTATCACACTTGTATTCATAAAAACGCAATCCTATCAAAACCAAAAATGTGAAATTAAAGCCAAGCTCAATCAAGAACAGAAAATGTAATGGTCAGCACCTATCTGGGGCATTGGCAACGATAACTAGTTAGCAAGTGCACGGTAGGTATTTTATAAAACACTGAACCAAGTGTGACTCCTTGTGGTACTCCTGACATTATTCAGATAGTAGTTAATCTATTATTTAAATTTAAATTTAATAATTTTATTTTCTTTCTTTTATCTAAAATTATGTAATGATTGAATATTTACATTATACCTACCGTTGATTATTGTTGCTATTAGTAATATTTTATTGTTCTTTTGTACCAAGCTAAAGTACCTATCTAATATTTTGTAAAAATATCTTGTTCAATTATAATTAAGATACTTTCTACCTAGTATTCATACAATAATCTGTACACATTGTTAAATATAGTAATATGTAGTTAACGTAGTTGGTACCATAGTTATTAAGATTAATCTGTTTGTAACTCTTTTTGGTAATATATACTTTGGTTACTGTTTGTTGACTCAAATAAACTAAAAAAAAAAAAAAAATCTAATAATAATAATAATATAATAATAGCCTTTTTATTCTGACTTCTAGCTATAAAATGTCTCGAAGGTCAGTGTGCCTCTCGGCATAGGCCTCTTCCAGCCTTTTCCACTCAGTTCTGTCTAGTGCTACTCTTCTCCAATGGTGTCCAGCCTCTCAATTCAATCATCTCCCCATCTGGTTTGTTGGCGACCTCTACTCCGTTTACCATCTCTTGGGTACCAGTGAGTGACGGCTGTGCTCCATTTATTTTGTTTGTCTCTTAACATGTGTCCGGCCCATCTCCACTTTCTTTGTCTATTTGAGTAACTATTTGGTTTTTTCCCTAATTGTAGTGTTTCTGGTCCTGTCTTGTCTCTTTATACCAAGCATGCTTCTCTCCATAGATCTCTGGCATTGTTCCAGCTTTTCTCTGTGTTGTTTGGTAAGAGCCCAGGTTTCGCAGCCATAATATGTGATTACTTATTACGGGTAGGACACAGACGTGTTAAATGCCTTCTTTTTTACCTACGAATAATAAAAACTAAGGAATCGTAACTCCCATACTATTACCGATTTAAATTGGTTCCTTTCGATCTGTCATGTAACGTCAGCCTAGTACCGCTCAAGGTCACCTAAATATTGCAAATGTATTGAAATGTGTACCTAAGGTACACTTTTTTGACAAGTATTGTGGAGCATGTTTTTTGGCGGAGTTACTTTTCCTTAGTTTTAATTATTCGTAGTTTTTTACAGTTAAACTCATGTCTGATTTAAATATCTCTTTGAGCGACCAGTACTTTTTCCAACCATTTGCAATTCTACGGTTGATTTCCTTGTGGTCTGGTTTTCATGGGAGATTAAGGGCCAACCCACACGTACCACAAACACACGACATCGCAACGACAAAATGTCGTCGAGCAGTGGTCACGTGTTAATGGTGTCGCTGCAGCTTTTTGTAGTTGCGTTGTAGTACCGACAAAATGCCGACGTGGTTGCGTTGTCGCCAGTGGTTGCGATGTGGTTACGTACGAAAGTCAATGAAACGGAGGGGGGAAAGAGCGCGGGCGGTGTGCGCGCACTGTCGTTGCATCGACGCAACGTTGTGGTTGCGATGTGGTCGGCACTCGGCCACTAGTTCGCTCGTGGTTGCGATGTGGTTGGCCGACGGCCGTGGTCGGTATCACACAAGTGGTCGACAACGACTGCAAAATGTGGTACGTGTGAATGGTCCAGTTTGTTTACAATACGAAATATACGCCCGACCACGTGGTGTGGTTTTGTGGTTGTCGTGTGGTTGTGGTACGTGTGGGTTGGCCCTAATTGGCCAAGGTAGATACGTATTCTTTTACATATTTGGGAGGTTTCCAGTACAGCTGAAAATAGTTTTGGAGAGAGGGGGTCGTCCTGTTTTGCGCCTCTTTCGATCTGAAATTTGTTTCCTACTCTTTTAGGCCGTGTTCACACCAAACTGACTATACGTCGCTGAATGTGAGCGAGCGCAGTATATTGTATTTCCATACATATTCACTTTTTCGTTCACATCTAACTGACTATACGCCATTACGCTAGGCGTAGGCGCGGACATTCGATACCGTATATTTTCACGTTCACTTACGTTCACACTGGGGCTCACAGTGAGCCTGCTCACATTCAGCGGCGTATAGTCAGTTTGGTCTGAACACGGCCTTAGAGTATTATTCTGGCTTCGCTGTTTAAATATATTATGTTTTTGATAATCTCTGTATTAAGTTGCAGGTATGCTATGGTCTAGGCTTTTCCAGATTGCTTCATGACTTATGCTGTCAAAGGCTTTTGAGTAATCAATGAATGCCATGTACAGTTCCTTTTTGTATTCATTGTACTTCTCTATGATCCGCTTTACTGTGTGTGTATGTGGTCTATTGTAGAAAAGTTTTTCCTGAAACCTGCTTGCTCTCTCGGTTAGCTTTCATCCAGCTGTTTGTTAATTCTCTCTTAGATAACTTTGGAGAAGACCTTGTAGATATTTGACAAGACTTATTGGTCTGTAATTCCCTAGGTATTTTTAGGACCTTTCTTATGTATTAAGATGATATGAGATGTTTTCCATTGCTTTGGTATTGTGCAGGTCTTTAGTATGTCATTGAATATTGTGGTAAGAACAGGTAGAAGTTCAATGATGGTGCCTTTTAGGATTTCATTTGGTACTTTATCTGGGCCTGGGGCTCTCTACATTTTTAAAAACAATTTGACAGTAGTTAATCTATTAAATGTCTATTTAGAAACAATTTGATTGCTATAAGGAAAACTCGGCAGGGCATCGAGTATAATATAGCCTATTGGAAGCTATTAGAGAATTTTTATTAAAGAAATTAAGGCTGGCATACATTTTGACAGTTTTCAATAGCATTATATTGATATAATAATTATATTATTTTCTATGAATAACAAAAACTAAGGAAGAGTAGCTGTGTCAAAAAATTTGTTCTGAGAGCTACAATAAGAGACCCGAGTACATACATACTTTAAGCAAGAAGAGACCCGAATACATGCAAGAATTTAGTGTAATAATAATTATTGAAGTGACAATTATTGTCAATGGCTTTATTTCATAAATTTGAGAGTTAGTGTTTTATAGCTATTGTCATATTTTAGTGTATGAAAAGGAACTAAAGTCAAAACGGTTGAAGTATGGGAGTTACATTTCCTTAGTTTTTATTATTTGTAGATTATGTTACATAATTAGTATGGCCAAAATGAAAATTTTGTGAATTGGTACAAGTTATTGAGCAGTAAATTCTAAAAAATTACACCATTCACACTACTTTTTTTCCAACTGGGTTCAAAAGCGCTCGCTAGATGGTAAATCAGCATGATATGCGTTACATGCTGTCATGCAAGCATGATCGTTTATTGTACTGATTGATGCAAATGACATGCAAACTACGTGCTGCACATTAGTTGACAACTTCTTTAATTTTTCATCCTACAATTTGTGCATGACATGCATGTATGATCAATTATTATTAATACTGTCATGAAAATGCATGTCATGCTAAATTACCGTCGCTAATTGGATGTTAGGCAACTTTTAAATTTAAGTAGTCCCTTACTTAAATTTAAAAGTTGCCTAACATCCAAATATAAAACAATGTCATTTTTATATAGGCAGTCAACAGGTTAAGGGTACCTATCTTTTAGATTCACCAAAATTATGATTTAATAATATATAATATCTCTTTACTTTGAGTAGACAACACTTATATTTTGTCACTTAGTAAACATTGTATAATTGTTGTCTAATCTCTCAATTAATGTATTTTATTATAATATTAACTTTTTTTTTATATCCTAAGAGAATTGTAATTTTACTTTTCTTGATTTTTTCAATACGGTTTTTAATTTGTAAAATATGTTAAGTCCATAATAAAATACATAGTACATAGTGACAAACTTCTCTATGGGAAGATTTGTGTTTATTATTTTTTCATTCTAAGAAGCAAAAAAGTGTTTCAAGCTCAAAATTAAGAAATATTTAAAACAATTTTACTATGGGCAAATTTCAACTACAGGCAGATCTCTAATACTAATTAAATATGTACACGTCTGGAAAAATTAAATGTCTACATAATATAAATTTGAAGAAATTGTGTAAGCACTTATGACTAGAATCTTTATACATATATGTATTTCTACATGGGAAATATAAGAAATTGGCCAACATATTATCATGATAAACAAAATAAGTAATGACTCCTGACAAATTCTTTGATGATGAAAACAACACCTAAAAGCCATTGAGGACTAAGTTGTTTTGCATATACCTACATATAACTATTTAGATTTTAGACGATAGTGAGTAGTAAAAAGGGTGTGTAGTAAAAAGAGTACTTACTGTATAGAATATTTACTTAATAGTAAATCATCCTTTTTATTGTCTTTGCGAGAACTATAAAGCCACCACACTGCAGCACCGAATAAGATAACTAGCATAATTATATCGAATGTACTAAAGAGCGATCCACCGACAGCGGCCGCTGCCGCTGCCTCTTTTAGGATTTCCTGCGTATTATCAGCCATAGTAATAAACTGAATACAGGTTCAATATTTATTTCACTTTCACTATAAGTTTAGTTGTATCACTAATCCTATAATTAATTTACACCACAGGAAAAATAACTATACATTCGTATTCTAGACAACGTACTGGTTTCATCAGCAAAATGACACTGATCAAATCAAGTTGTCCCAACAAGTTTCACAGAGTATACGTAATCACTTGCACTGAACTACCACGTGAACAATATTTAATTGAAATGCGCGAGCGCGGGCGTCACGGCGCGACGCGCTCGTAGATATTTGAATAAGCAAAGAGCAAGATATTTGCTTTTATTACTCAGGCTGCAAACCACGAATGCCACGACTTTGACATTGAATACATTTATGAAATATTGCTTACTACAAACATTTTTCTATAAATTGGTTGTATTGCGCAAAGGCAAAATTTTATTGAAAATGTACATCGTCGTAAAATAGCAAATATGATTGAAAATGCAATGTAAAAATATAAAATATAATTATTTTGTATCGAGTTCAAGAAAGTTTGGTTAACTTTTTGACAGTGACAAATGACAATCGTATGACAAGTGACAGTAAACCTTTTTTCGTCAATGGGGCCCATTGTCTTTTATAGATATGTTTTCTTATTCATCGATGGGGCCAGCCAGTCACTGTGTTTCTTTAAACGGTCACTATCCTGCATAGGGGTCGCAATACCGGATCATTTAACGGTATTGGCTCCAGACCAATACCGGTAATCCGGTATTTTCGATATTTCCGGGATTTAAGCTAAAGTTGTTAAGATCTCACATATTTTAAAAAACATGAACTGTTATTATAGGTATCCAATAGGTAAAGCAAAGAAATAGAGTTTAATACTTGCTTATAATGTTATTTTATTTCTACAAATACATAATAATATTTCGATTTTGTATAGAACTTGGCACTAATTTAGATCTCAATTCTTTTTGCAGCGAAGCCCACAGCTAGGCTTAATTTTTATATTGAACTTGACTCTCCTTTTTAATTTTTTTTATATAAAATAAGGGAACAAACGGGTTACCTGTTGTAAAGCAACTACCGTCGCCCATGGACACATGCAACATCAGAAGAGCTGCAGTTGCCGACCTTTTAAGAGGAAATACGCTCTCTTCTTGAAGGTTTTCAAATCGTCTTGGCCCGGAAATACTGCTGGTGACAGTTCGTTCCAGAGTTTTACAGTACGCGGCAGAAAGTTACGCGAAAAACGCACGGTGGAAGACTGCCACTCATCAAAGTGATGAGGATGGTATATTTTTCGCGTGGAGCGATGGTGAAAAGTTGCAGGAGGTATGATTCCGAAAAATTCCTCAGAGTACTCCCCGAGATACAACCGAATAGAGTATGCAGAGTGAAGCTACATCTCGGCGTAATTCCAAGGGGTCCAAGCTGTTTGAAACACTATGGACGTCAACAATCCGAGCGGCCCTTCGTTGGATACGATGCAGAGGGAGCAGTTGGTATTTTGGCACCCCTGCCCAAGGATGAGAACAGTAGGTATTCCATATGAGGCCGAACCTGCGCCTTGTAGAGTTGTAGGCGTTGGTCCGGATCGAAATACTGTCTCGCTCTGTTAAGGACACCAAACTTCTTCGAGGCTAACTTGGCCTTGCCCTCTAGATGATATCCGAACTGGACTTCGCTCGATATGTTTATTTCAATGCTAGGGGAGGTTGTTAAAGAGAACGAGGATATAAGACCATTGATGACTTTTTAAGTGGTAAACGCGCAGACTTGTGTCCTGGCGGGGTT